>OY720626.1:2710075-4036849 GCA_963170105.1 Cantharis lateralis
CATCCTCCTGTTGTACTTCTGTAGATGATTCGACATTGTCTGAGCGTTCTTCCAACATTTCTTCATCAACAGGTTCATCTTTCTTTTGCCTTCTAGTAGGTGACCCTTCGGGGGTTTCTTGTTCCGCTAATCTTTCTTCAGATTTAGGTGACTCAATATCGTCTCGTTGCTTTGCCACAATAGCGTCATCCTCCTGTGGTGCTTCTGACAATGATTCGACATCATCTGAATATTCTTCCAACATTTCTTCATCAATGGGTTCATCTTTTTTTTGCATTTTGGTAGGTGAACACTCAGAGCTTTCTTGTTCCGCTAATCGTTCAATGACAATCGATCCATCTTTTGTTTCTTCTAATTTGCATGATTCGACATCACGGTTTTTTGTTGGCGATTCAACATCGCTCTTCTGATGTTCTGGCAAAATCTCTTCGACAAGTAATTTATCTTTTGGTTCTTTTAGGATATTATCATCTGCATCGTATGGCAACTCTGGAATTGATTCGCAAAAATCGGAAACACTTAGTTTGGAAGTTCCAGGACTACGATTACGGGTAGCTTCCTGACTACTTAATGGATCATCTTCAACTGGCAACGTAGAATCTGTAGATTTTAATCCGGAATAAGATTTTGGGGAGGTAAGATTAAATCTGTGGCATATTTAGCCACAGAATTGCATGACATACATTCAGACTTACCTTGATAACTTTGGGTTGTAGATTCAGAAATACTTGGTGGTTTACTTTGGTCACCATCAGATGAATTAGACCTGGAATCTTTGTAAGAAATCTCATAAGATTTAGTTGTTTTTGAATTCGGCTCTGTAGGTGTGGTACAACCAAGACTAAGGTCTTCCAAGGCAGATACACAGGATGACTCGGATTCGGTATCACTCATAATTACAAATTATTATATTACATTTACACACACAAAATTCGATACGATATATTTTATTGCAAAACTGTATCATGCACGCACATGCATTGCCAGGTTTTGCAATTTAGACATTTGTTGAACTGATAAGCTTCAATAAATTTTAAATAAATTAAATTTAATTTTAGTATTAAAATTAAAAAATCAAGCATTTTTGAAAAGAATCAAGATTTTTGAATTATAAATACTGTTTTTTTTTTTTAATTTAAACTCTTTTTACATTTGAATGTGTCCTATTTTGTCATTGTACCAATATTGGATTGACTTACAGTACTTTTGCGGCTGAATTGTATCATTCAATATAATTATTTTTTGAAAATTGTATTTTCGAAGACAAAGCACGGTTGCAATTGCATTCGTTATTTTTTAATTTAAATTGCCAGAAAGTTTAGCAATTTTAACCGTATTATATTTTCACGAAGAAATTAATCATGATGTACTTAATAGATAATAAATTATTATTATTTAGGGTGGTTGGGTACTATATATTATTCTGATAAGCAATAATTACATCGTATCGCACAATAAAACTAGTAGTTTGTAATGTAATTTTCTTATATTGGACAGTGTGCGATTAGATTTATTATTGTCACAAAATTTGCAATGTTAATTTTCGTCAATAATTTATTGAATTGATCGGGTTAATAATTATTTACCACTGACTTTAACAGAAATAAAATCTTAGACATTCTTTGCTCTAAATCTGTTGTAACCTAAATTTCTGGCTTTGCAGAAATTATTTGTAGCTTCTGATTATGGTAAACCCTACTGTGACGACAATATTTTAAAGGATTCATGAATTAATGTATTAATACCGCTAATATCCTTTTAGATTTTATCAAATATGTAAGTATTGAAGTAATGTAAAGTAATAATTTCAAATTTTAAACGTAACACATATAAAATTTATTAGTAATAATCAAACAGTACGTACAATAAAATATTATAATTTTTTTTCCTCTAACAACACAAAGATAGGCGAAAATTTCAAAAAGTTATCCATGATTAATATTTTTTAACCTTCTATGATAAATTTTGGAGTAATATTTAACCCATTTTTCCATTCTTTCATTATAAAACTCTTTCGTTTCCTCTTCTCCATTATTTTTAATCTCACTGGTAAAAAGATTAAGTAAACTCCATAGCGCATAAATAATTCCATATTCAGTAAATCGATTTATCTCTTTCAGCAGCCACTTGAAGGATAATTTGGGGCTAACCGCAATACCCCGTTCTTCAATATATTCGGTAAGATAATTGTAATAACATTTCAAAAGAACTTTCTTATGCGCAATATAATCTTCGGGCTGTAAATTCACAAAAAAAAGATACACCAGGTCGCTTGCCAAAGAAAATATGCTGCATTTCTGAAAGTGGACGAATTTTACAACTAATTTTTCATTTTCTTCTTTCTTAAATAAACAGTTTTTGGCCAGCAAATTTCCATGACAAAAAACGTAATTGTCCTTGGAATCGCATAGCAAATCTTTAATATCGTTTTTAATATATTTTAATAGATATTCCAATGCCGTTATTATTGCCGAATTTTCTTCTGAGGGTTCTCTTCTCTGATGAATTGCCATAATATTTTCCAGTATTGCTTGTTGTTGCCTTATGGTTGAATTTGCTGCATAAAATAAATCGTGTTTAACAAGGTTTTTAAATTTTTCCAAACAACAGGGTTCCAGATATTTTAACACGAAGGTAGCTGCATGAAATCTCGCCAAAGCCTAAAGTGGGGAAAATAAAGATGCTTTTATGGTCCATAGTTCAAAAAGATACCTGCAAAATGAATCTGCATTTCTCGAGTGTGATAGACTTTTCGTTATTACAGCAACTTTTATAACCCTGTTTGTCCAGATTACTTATGATTATCATCTCTTCATTGGAGAAATAACAAAATGGAGCTGGGAATCTTCCGTATGCATAAATATTTAAAACATTGCAAATCTTATAGGCAAAGTGGTCATTTTGGGCTGCAGGATTGACGTAATATAATTTTTGATATTCTTCCGACTGCAATCTTTTTACAATTACATTTATGACATTGACCAGCAAATGTTCTATAATAAAAAATTTGTAAATTGTTTTACTATTAATCGGCCAACACTCACCTTTGGTTTTTATGGTAAGAAACAGCCTATATAGTTCTACTTGCCAAATCAATTGGAATACGGTCGTACAGTCTCTTACGCATTCATCGACTGTGATCTCACCATTTGGAGCAGACTCTCCCAGAATAAATTGAAAGAAATTTTTGTCTAACGATTTATATAAATTTACATTTTTTACCGATAGTTTATGATTTTGGTTAGAATTTGGATTTTCGTTCTCTTTAGATTCTGATATTGAATTTTGTTCTACAAATAAAGTCGTATCAGGACCTTGCTCTTCGGGAGCTGGTATATTGGATTTGCAATTATTCATAACGACAAATATTTAAATTGTTCACACACAAGATTATTCCAACTTTAAATATTTTATCAATTTAAATATTGTAATGTAAACATTTGTTAACGCGATAGCCCTTTTAATTTCCCAAAATATTATTAGATATACTTTATTTGTCCAAATTTATCTTCAAAATAATATTAACGATAAAATTAATTATAGTTATGAATTTGTTCATTGTATTTATGAAAGTTTCGTAAATAAGTTGTTAGATAAAATTTTTTTAGTGTCTCGATTTGTAAGCTGTCAACGTAAATGACCAGGATAAAGCTGCTGTTTTATTAAATATTTTGTTAAATTTAAATTTCTGGACAAATAAATTTAATAATACCGTAGGTAGATAATTTAATTGACATATAAAGCTATAAAACAATGTCTAAATTTTAACAACACACCAGACGATATATAAAAATATGGTTATCCTTTTTAAGCACGCCACATACTTCAAAATTACTTTGGTGCTGTAAATCTTTGATTTTCTTTTAAGAATAAATATGGATAAACACATATTAGTGTTGAAGTTTATAGAAAAACGTACCTTTTGCGTTATACCACGTATATGTTTACTTCAGTATTAATTTTTCCAACAAATTATAAAATATCCAAGTATGTATGTTAGTTTAAAACCTAAAAAATTGGCAAGTATATAACGAATCAGTGCGGCCTTCAGGCTGCACAATGTGGACATTGTGTTTTACACCATTTCTCATTTGTAGGTGCTGAGTCAACTTAAAATGAGATCAACAGGACAGATAAACTGAAAATAATGGATTGGACAAGATAATAAAAATTCTAAAACGTAAAGAACGTCTTTGTACGTCTGGGTAAGTTAAATAAAAGAAATGTTCAAAACGATCTGCTTGCTGTTGATAATTCTAAGGATAACAACAGTGGGTGGATTATTGTTCTAAAATATTTTTAAAAAAATTTCTATACTCAGAATAACTTCAATTATATTTTTATCGTGGAATTTGCACTTGAAATTTATATAATATGTTGCTTTATTGTTGCTAATATATTTTACATGTTGTGTTAAATTCGAATTTATTTCTCTGGAACTACTGCAATTTTAACAAACAGGCATTTACATACATGAAATCTGCAGAAAATAGTGAAATAGTTTTACAATGAAAATGTGCATCGCTGCATACGCAATTCAGGTTATTATTAAATTAGGTTATTCTATTAATTTTAACTACACAATTAAATCCTCATTCAGTTATTCCTAGGAGTGGTGAATTTTATACAAATGCTTAAATGGCTAGAGCAATAATATTGAGGTCCTGTCCTTTTCAAAGCTTCCATTTCCATGTAAAAATAACAATAAGGACAGGTTAGCAAAACATGATCAAAATAAGTATTATTAAATTAATTTATAAATTTATAGATACTAATTAAACAAAAATAAAATTTATTGCTGTAAATCGGTGGTTCTAGTGGCAGATTCCTCAACGGCATTATCTTCTCCGTCAGTATATTCACTACTGTCATATTCAGATGAACTTTCTTCATCAGCTAGTTCTGATGAATCAACTTCAAAGTCAGGGTCTTCACTTTCGTCATCGGAACTTTCAAGTTCTTCATCCGTAGATTCATAAGTTCCATCGGTAGCTCCAAGTTCTTCGTCGGTAACTGCAGGATTTTCATTTATAGCTTGAAGTACCTCATGGGCAATTAAAACTTGCTCTTCTAGAGGCACCTGTTTAATATAATACAATACAAGCGATTTAGCCCTCTCGTAAAATTCTTTTCCGAAATCGAAGTCTCCACACTTGTACTTGCTTAAATTGTGCCAAGTTTTCTGTTCCTTTGTATTGTCAATATAGAATTCTGCAATATGCCATAATCCATACACAATCCCATACACTTGAAACCTCTTCATCTCTTCATCTAGCCACTCTTCCGTTAGAGTAGCTTCTAGATTAATTTCCTGTTGTTTCAAAAACTTATGGAGATAAGTCCAGTAACTTTTTAAATAATCTTTTGTACAATGGTGCAATTCTTCTGGTTGCAGATTCACATAAAATAATGTAACCAAATCCCTAGCGACCGATGAATTGCAAATTTGTTGGAAATCTATGAATGTTGCATCTTTCAAGTTGTTTTTGATTAAAATGTTGCACGCCCGAAGATCTCCATGACAGAAGACGTCATACTCATCCGGATCAAAATCCAAATTCCTTAATTGTTTTATGAAGTGTTGTCGCAAATTCGTTAATGTTTCAATTATATTGTCAAGTTCATCGCTCCAAGGTTCCTTGTTATAGACTTCAATTAGTTTTTCCAAATAAAGCTCCATATAATCAACAATCTGCGCTTGTCTGCGGTAAAACAATACACTTTTAGGTAAGTCTTCCATGCTTAGGAACTTACTAGAATCTTTGAATTTGCAACCGTAGGAAGCGGAGTGAAATTTCGCCAAAGACTTAAAAAAAAATTTTAAATATAGAAATTACAGAAATTTAGATTTACCTTTATAACTGGCTCTACGAATTCGCGCCTTAAACCTTTAACAGTTCTGTGGACCGGGAGGTAATGTCGATTGCCTACAAATTCCATCACAAAAACTTCTCTTCTTGCGTAAAACACAAGGGGCGCTGGAAACTGTCCGTCACAAAAATTTTCCAAAACGGGCAGGATGGTTTTGTAAGCAATCATTTCATTTTCGTGCAACAGCCCCATTCTGAATTTACTGCTGTCTGTGTTATCATTTCGCAGCTTTACAATTATTTCGCCTTCGTATGCTGAAAAGATTTTGTATTATATTATTATCTTAAAAGTTTGAATAATTACGATTTTCCTCGTAAATTCCATATAATTTGTATCTGTGCACAATGGATGCTGTAGGAAAATACATTCCATCATGATTTTCGGTCGATGTGCATTGATTAATTTGAAGTCTTTTGTCATTCGTCACGAATCTCAGAAGCTTTTCATAAAGTTTACTATCTTGGAAACACAACTTGCTGCTCTCTGTATACAGATTTTTACTATCCATATAATTTAATACTTCGTCCCATTCCTTCTTTTTTTCCAGATCCGGTTCCATTTTTAAAACACGCGAAATTAAAATTTAATACAACCAAAACAAAACGAAAAATGTGCCGGACGATAGCGATAAAACTTTAAAATTCGATTAAAAATGCATGCCAAGTTTTTCAAAACTCAAAATTAAATGTTTTAACAAAAAACGATTAAATTCAAAATTTTATTAATTTAGCCGGGTAAGTTGAACACAAATTTGAATATTTGTGCGGATAGTTTTCTTTAACTTTTCCTTTAAAGTATTATACATATTAAGGATTAAAGTTATCACAAAAATTTGAATAAACAACAGAGAAATTTGGCTCAAATTTAAAATTTAAATTAATGAACAGAAGTTGGCGGAAACTATAGTTGTACTTTTTAAGTCTGAGATATATAAACTTATTAATTTTTATAATGCACACAAAACTTTGACATTCTGTTTAGAATGAAATTTGGCAACAGATTTTTTGCGTGAGATTGTAGTTCCAGACTTGATCACTTAAATCGTTATCATCCATTTATTTATTTATTTATAATCTGCAGTTACAAAACCAACACGAAAATGAAGCACCAATGCCCTATTTTCCTTCCCACGTAAGTTAGATAAATAAACATTTTAGCAAATTAAACAAGAATGCATTTGTGGGCTGCCAAGGAAAGGAAGATAAGTAAATAAATTTAAAATATTTTTTCGCTAATCGCGTTTTCATATTTTTCAGGAAGGATTATGTAAAATATCACGAATATAATTTAATATTATTAATTTTACACAAACTGTAGCCGCCTGAATGACCACAACATTTCAAGCACCATATGATTTTGACGATTTACAATACTAAAAACTTAATATAAATAACAAAAATGCACTAAAAATAAATGAAACAATGAGTTTAGTGAGCTCATTATTCATTTATAGATCGTCATCTTTAGAAATCTTAAGTAGTCATTATTCTCAAGACTTCATTTCCATAATTTCAATTAGAAAGTCTTCTGTTTACTTGAAAAATTACAGCTGGTAATGTCTTATTAATTTTAATACAATTTGTCTGTCTTCTTAATCTGTATTATTAAATTCAAATGTAAATTACAAAATCATAGTACAAAGCATTAAAAGTAAAAAAGGTCCCTCTGCAACAGAGATAATTTCTGTTACACATTTAAGAACATAAAAGGAAAAATTATAAAAATCAATTTTGGAGATCGGGATTAAATTTGCACGTGGTCGACAATGATCTCTTTTTGTCACCTTATTTTTCAGCTGAACCTCACCGTAATATTGCAAAGCCTTTAGTACAACAGAAATCTGATCTATATGTCCTGAAAATTTTGGCAGTATAAAATATAACATTTCATACGCATCCGCCATGATTGGCGTTAAAAGCGCGGAGTCATAGTTTACTTGTTTCCAACCACCTTGTAGCTTGTTTTCTTGCACTTTGTGCAATTAAATAAATAGCTTTAGCATTTCCAAATAACTTTAAAGTGATATCTTCGGGGGATTCTTATATGGATTGGATAAATAAAAACACACGCATTATTTTTTGGTGGTATAATAATAGCTTATTACATTACATAATATTTCATATATTGTATTATAAGCTTATTATTATTACTGTGTTGTTATTATACCTACTATATTGTTATGTTGCTTGTAGAAATAAAGTGGTTTGCATCGTAATCCAATTTTCTCATAGGAATTGAATAAATAAAAAGGAGGAAAATTTATTTATTGTGTTTAGGATAACGTAATTATTGTGTTGTCTAAACAAACTAAAATTAATGAAAAAATAAACCTAGCAAACTGTAATATACGACTTTTTCCCGAATTAATCGATTAAATTTTAAAGCACAATTCTTATTAACTTACAGCAGGAAATTCTTTAATTTTTTATTTTGAACAAAACGCGTAAACTAGAAAACTTGGAGTTACACTAATTACGATTTAAAATTTTAAATATCCACGATAAAGTTCATTTTCGTGAAAATTTATTTTCTTACACAGTTCCATTGTTTTATTGGGGCGAAATAATTGATTTATGAAAGGAAATGACCTACCGAAAATTTTACAATTTATTAAACAATAAAAATTTAATAATTAATTATGTTTGAGTAAGAAAAATGATTCTATCAATATAACTATTAAGTTAAAAACGAGCAATTTGTGTTGGAAACTTGAAACCGTTAATAGAAATTGAGAAAATTGGGGTAATTCTTTTAATGTTCAATTTTAAAGTTTGTAACTCACAGCGATAAAGAAATAATTATATTTTAAAATTATGTCGTTTATATTTGGAGTTTGTATTGTGAACAATTAATTAATTAATTTACTGATACCGTAAATAACCTTTTAATTACATAGCATAATACAGTTTAGCTAATTTTCTTAATTGAATCTGACGTTAACAGCTTCAAAATTAAAACTATTTAATACTTGAGCTTCGCAATTAACAAGAAACTTTACTAAAAATTAATATCAATTAAATATTGTTTACACAGATTGCACTTAGATCGATTAAGCTACATCACAACTTGAGCTAATCTCGCACAAAAACTAACTTAAATTAATATACCAACTTATTACCACCCACCTGGGCCAATCAGCTATATATTGCTATGTTTTTATATTAAAAAAAAATAATTTATAAAATTATGTAATTTGGAAAACTTATTTTCGACCCCACGATGATGCTTTTATCCCATAATATCAACACAAAAGCGAAATCAAACTTGATAATTGTTTTTCAAGAACTAATAATTTCGAGTAGCGTTGAAATTAAACTTGCAAGTTTGTAGTTCTGAACATTTTGATGAAGTTAATCAATCCAGTGTTTATCAAATAAGGGAGACGTTGTTTCATTAAGCAAGGGTTCGATTTTGTGGATTTTAATTTTACATCGTCTGTAAATAATTAGGCAGATTTGAACTAATCGTTTTAAAAGATTTTCGACTAATTAATGCCTTTTAAAGCTCAAGCATCTTCTAAACACTTTAATGGGCATTTTAATTGTTAAAGCTTGAAGAATTTACACAAAGTTGCACTTGTTTGGGTATTAGTGAGCTCTCAAGTGCTAAGCTACTTACTAATAATTCGCGGTTGACCTCTATTACACATATCAACAATTAATAGGCCGTTAATTAAGGTGGAATTATGAAATAGTTTCGGGATTATGACGCAGGGTGGCGGTGGCGATTTGAATGTCTTATAAGTAGTTCAATTTCGGGGGCAACAGTTTATAAATTAAAGTTTTAGTGTTGTTGAGGTATAAATAAATGATTGCAGTTCTTACAAACAATATCTTAGAATGAAGGCAAACTGGGAATAATTAAATTTGTAGCAATGGTGGCGCCTCTAGCGGTTAAATATTCTGCAACCGGAGCAAACCGTACCCGCTTCGATACCGAATACAGAATTACAAGTGGTTCGAAATAATTCTCAACTCCAAGGAAACTTGCATAATATTTGAAATTTAATTATGCATTTCTACGCAATCAGCACAGATTTATTTATTTACTTAGTACAAATTTTCATAAATTTGCACCTACGATAACCACATCGCATTCAAATACCTTCTAAGGCTGAAAATAAATTACTCAACATTTGTAAATAATTATTTAATTAAAATATACAAGTTTGATAAAATGCTTTCAAAATTGATAACACTTGTGAAGCTAATGCAAATGACAAGCTTCACTTGGAGATATTAATTATTGAATTAAAAACGCTTTCGATCTTAAATTTTCTACAATTACACAAGAGGTGTGAACATTTACCCAATTAAGCAATTAACACGTTCCAAATTTTAGTAATTAATTCAATTATGTTCATAGCATTACGTGTTTCCTGTTGTCACTACCATAAACGTTTATTAAGCTGAGAGCATATTAGTGCACCTATCTGATTTTACGTCAAAAACCAGAATGTAATTGGCCGATTTATGCAAAAATCCTCTCAAAGGCAGAAAGAAACCGCAGATAAATTTAAACTGCAAACTTAAAAAACCAAATTGGAGACCCCTAAAATTTTTATTAGCAAAAACAAGGTGACATAATTTTATGGGTCGGTTGTACGTATAATATTCACATTTATTTTAACAACAAACTTGAAATATTATCTCACTTCCCTATTACAAGATGATCTAAGCACCCTCAACGAGGAAGTTCTATTTAATTGAAGACAAACACTGTCGTCGAGCATATTTCGTTTCCTTTTATATTATTTTCAACTTGGAATTTTTCAATATAAAATTTTCTGTGCTTTTTACTGAAAGCACTACTACGTTTAAATAAATTATTCTGTTTATTAGTAATAACTTTTTTGTTTCAATTTTATTCTCTTTCCTAGTGTAGCATTACGGATATTTCAATTTTTATAACGACCGATATATACGGGGTGGACAACGGCGAATCTATGATTACAACAAAAGAACAATATCTTTGTGATGTTACGCTCGGCTTTGATTAAACAGCACCATTGTTTAGTTCAAACACAGCTTCAATTGTGAATTCTATGTATTTTCTATAATGTGCTCCAAAAGTTATTACGTTTCGGAAAGGAGATGCCGCATTATCGATAATTTTATTTGCAACTACTACAAAATCAACCTTATTGAAACTCGATTCTTCAATATTCAGTTTATTTATCAAATTTCCTCGTTAACTTCCAATAGTCAAAGTATACAGTAGTTTGAAATGTATTTTGGTTTCAAGTAGAATCATATTTCACGTGCAGGTACAGGACTCCAATTTTTAACAAAGCAAATGAAGGATAAGGAAACGCCACATAACACAAGAATGTTTTTTCGAAATATAATAAAATTTAAGTTTATGCTGTCAAGACAAAACTACCAATCGCCAGTTGTGTATTGATTATCATATCAAGTAAGAAAACCGACAGCTATTAATAAGTTTTGTGTTGTATTGTCCGAAATGGCTGCATTGTGAATAATGACATGCCAGAGATCGATTGAGTGAGTTTAATAGAATGTTAAAAGGGTGTACGTAATTTATTATTTATTTACTGTTTTTTTTTCCCTAAATAACGAGAGGACCAAATTGGAGCGATATTATTCTACCAATGCTGGTTATGCATGTCGTTAAATTCTACTGGCATAAAAGCGTGGCTTTGGTATTCCAATGCACGAAAAGAAATAAAAATTTTACGGGACGAACAAGAAATTGCTGTATTATTGCAGTTTAATGATTCCAACTGTAATCTTGATTGGTGGATGAAACCAGTTTAACGTTTACTGATAGCAATTAGATGAGCTGACATACGAACTATATATAACAAAAAAGAAAGTAAGCAAGTAACACTAACCTACAACTGAAGGCTAGTAATTGATATTATGCCCAACTGGATAAAACATCGAAAATCAACAGAAATTGTTCACGAAATTATTATTTATGTAATCTATGGAGACAAATTAAATGGAAGTATTTTTGTATCGAACTTTAATTCCTTGAATAATAACTATTAATCTGTAGGAAAGCAAATTTGTCTTGTTTTACATAAAACTATATCGATTGGCAATAAAAATAGTTAGTGTCACTGGTAGGTAAGCTCTCAATCTGTTGCAATTAACAACAACGTTAATAAATTTTTTGCTGAGGATCCTTTTGTTAAAGCAATTTTATATTGTAATCCTGGCCTTTATAAACATTTTAATTTTAATTCCTAGTGAAGCATACTTGCTGTTTTTAATTGTTTTATTACACAAGCTACTTGTTCGCAATATAAATCCCTTAATCCACATTTACTGTAGACATTATTTATTATCTCGCTTTATTACCACCACCTTGAAGAAATTTAAACACAATCGATTCTTGTTGCAGGGTCAGTAAAACAAAGTTATTAAATTGTTGTTCGCAATGATTTTTTTTTTCAATAAACTTCGAGAATCACATTTGCGACTGCAGCCGACGGTTGTTTTCTTCTTCGCAACAAGAACTCCAAGAGAATTTGAATCCCCTGTGCTGCTTGCCTGAAAAATAACAAAACTTTCAACTAGTTACTAAAATAAACCATGCATCAACATTGTTTAAATATTTTCTTAACTTCCTACCAAAGTTTCAGCCACTCGAAATTTCAGTGCTAAAATGGCCGTTTTGTCAGTTCATTATTGCTGTTACCACCGTCACTTAAAAACTCCTAATTATGAAAACAAATTTTGATTAAATTGATGTAAAATATAAGCCACTGTTACAAGAGCTGGTTTCGATTCGATTTGCCTGTGTATAAATAAAAAAAAAAGAGTCATCTGTCGTTGAGCGAAATTAAATTATGTAGGTAGATTAAAATAGTTTGGGTGGACGCTAGGTGGCGCCAAGTGTCGGCGTTTTAATTTTTGTTGTCTGTTCCTCTATGCAAGACAGTCCTCGTTGACGTAGGTTACCTAATCAATATATGAAATAAAATTGTAGAAACTAAAATAGATAAGAATTTTGGATTGTAAAATAAATTTAGAGCACATTTATTTGTATGGTCTGGTATAATCGATTATTAGCAACAAGTAGTTAAAGATAAAATGCAAATGTATTTGTAAAATTTTTAATTAAAATTTATTTTAAATGATTGTACAATGTGGAGTTTATATTTAGATAAGTGAATTAAAGCTATTTTGTGCAGTACAAAATTTCTTATTAAACCAACCCTTAGTCGTTTATTCGTGCATGCAAATTACTATGTTGCACTCGGGTTGATGTAATAATTGTTGCTCTTTGTTTCAAATCCTACCTGACATGTGCAGCCATAGGTCCTGGTATTAAGTAGCACTAATGTGTCTGAATTATTGAATCCTTTAATTAGTAGTGGGTTAATTTATAATAACGGCGGTATTACTTTCATTGTTCGGGATTTGGAACTGACGATTTCAAAGCAGCTGCGAAGTGAGCATTAAAGTTTCGAGTTTTAATTTTCGAATGTGAAACATGCAATTCATTTAGCAATTTGAATTTGAAATTCGCGACAATTGTATTTATGCAAAGAGTTTTAAGGAACTACAATACAAATTTGTAATGTTAATCTGTTTTGCGATTTACCTTTTCCTTGCCAAGTTTGCGACGAGCCATCCCTCGAGGCCTTCTTAAGCAATATTTAAGTAAAGCACTGTTGCACTCCATTAAAGAAGCGCATTCGTATGTTGTCTAGGTACATTAAAATTTACATTGCTCATAAAATGTTCACAACAATTTCGGAATTTCCGCTGCATTTATTTTATACGATTTAATAAAACAAGTTAGAACGAAGAAGAAATTTTCCTTCCTTCTTTTGATGTTTTATTTTTAAATAAACGCAGGGCGTTATTGCGTTAAACTGACAAAGTTTTGAGTTACAAAACTCGTTAAAAACTAAACTGTTATAAAAAAATTTAAATCAAACTTGGAATGCTGAAAACATGGGTCTTACCATTTTTCAGTTTTAATATCCAATATAAAAATACATTTTCATGTGCCTGGCAGATCTATAAAGTTAGATTGAAGGTGGTCTGAAATTGCAGGAAAAGCCTCGGGGAATCACGCAGAAACCAAAGTATCCCTAGCTGTGATTGGCTATCAATGTCTGCAACTTTGAAGTAACAAAAAACTTGATTTTATCATTACATTATGGTTTATATAGAATGTGTGCTTTTATGTTGAAAACTACCGACAAACCCGACGCTGTAGAAAACGAACTTAAGAAACTTAGGACAGGGTATGTCTAATGTAATTTTTCTTTCGGTTTGAAAGATGTGAAATATGTTTGAACACTTTAGTATCTAAAATACAATTTTTTATCGATTACTTTAAACCAATTTTTCGTTTTCAGGTCACATTATGTCGTTTTAAATTCTATTAAAATTATTTTAATTTTCACTAATTAAAAGTCTAATCAATTGCCTGCCATTACGATCGTAAAGTAATTAATTTTACCAACAAAGTTATTTCAATTTTAATATATTATGTTCAACATCTTACAAAAAGAAAAGTCGGTTCACGTAAATCTAAAGGTTGTAGATTAACAAATTCCAATAACCGCTGCAATTTTACCGCAATTAACGCCAATTCCGCCTTAAGATAAAGGAAAAGAGTAATGAAAACATAAAATAAATGTTCGACAATGTTTCGGTTTGAGTTTTTCGACGGATTGGTATCGACTTAATTTAGGGGACAAAATTTTTAACTCAAAAACAAATTATTACCATTTTGTCTGATCAGTGCGGCCTTCAGGACGCACAAGCTAGGAAATTGACTATAAACACAAATTATTACTTCTGCATAAAACGTTAAAAAATTATTAAGTAGGAAAATGTATCCCATTAGGATATTTTATATTCAGGAGGAGAATTTGATATTCTACCACGTGAGTCATTTTTCACTGCCTAATTTTTGCCATCTCGAGTTATTTTTGATTTTCACAGCTATATTTTTTATATTAAATTTAAACCTCTTATTTGAGTAATTAAAAATCTTAACAATTACCTGCAAGGAAGTATGATCATCAATTAATCAATTAATTTTATGGCAAAAGTTTACTCACAAATCACCTTGAAGATTATTTGGTTTCTGATTAATGTTAATTACAGTTTCGTAACTGCTCTTGTTTACAAAACTGACTCCTGTTTGTTATATTTCAGGTATCAAAATTAAAATTAAATACAGCGTGTAGTCGTATTTTTTAGATAAACATAAAAGTTTGAGCGGTTTGTCGCAGCGAAATTTTTAATTTTAACTGAACAGCTCTACGAACTTACACTCGAAGTAAATATAATAAAATTTTATAAGCTTAAGGATGTAGCAAAAAGTAATAAGTCGGAAAAGCTACAAAAGTTTTTGACTTTAATCGTTATAGTATTAATTTAACTTTCTTCCGTGTTCAGTTTACTGAAAAATTCACTTATTATATTCAAAAAAGGAAATTGTAAAAAGCTTTAACAAATTTTAGTCAAACAAATCAGACTTACACGTTGGCTGGTGTACGGTGTCGTCATCTAATCAAGCTTTTGAGTTTCAATCGATGTTTGGTCGGAAAATTTAAAACTATTAAAACTTACTCGAGTTTTCCCATCTTGGGAAAACTCACCATACGCTGCAAAGGCTAACAATTAAAAATGATTTAACTGTTTAAAAGGCAATTTGCAAAATTTTTCGGCCCAACTTCTTGCTGATTACAAGTTAATGAAGAATCATCCTTTCATAATTATTTAAATTTGTTTTATAAACACGAAAACATTTCCTTTAACGTTTAACGAAGGACGGCCACGGTGCCTTATTAATTTTTACAATTCGGTTTTCGCTTGTTAACAAGATGAACGGCATAATTTATTTAAGTAAAAAAGCAATTTTCTTTAATAATTCACTATTTCAACATAATTTATTATATTTTGACACATACATAACAATTTATCAAATTTCCGTTGTTAACAAAAATCAACTTCGACGCAACCAAATAAAATTTACTTTATTTAATCTATTAAGTGATGAATTAAAAAGCACAACTTTATCTTACCTGACAAGGTAAAAAAAAGGAAACCGTTTTTGACCGAGTGATTCTATTAAAACCACAATGGAAAGCTGTTATGTCGTTTTATTTATTTTATTAATTCTTTTATTGAAGTAAATTTTGTTATTTAGGTTCTAATAGAATATCGTCAATCAACCGATACAAAACGCTCAAACGAAATAAAATTGAACATTGAAAATTTATATTCAATCTGGAATATCAATCATAACCTGATATATAAAAACGAGACAGATAACATTGATAAAAATTTTTCTCTACCTACCTACCTTCGAGTATTTCAAATAAAAAGTTTTAATATTAAATAAAACACGAAGAACCGGAAGTTTTTGTGCAGTACAGCTTATCCGGAAACTTCATCCTCTATCTATACAAATCATCAAAAGAGTTTATTATCTTACAATGTAAACAAGAGCAGCATCATCCATTATTTATCAATACAATGCTTCTCAAAATAAGAGCTTTGATGACGTACTTGCCATTGTTGCAACTTTTCCAAACTATGGAGTAGTTCAATAATTTAATTGTTCTCCTGTTATCTATTCTCAAGTATATATAGTTAGGATCAAAAAAACTTCTTCATAAATATAAATTCAGTGTCAACAACGAAAATTTTTATTTACGAAAAAGGAAACTCAAGTTAATAATCTATGAGTAGTACTAACTTCTTTGATATACAAACGTTTTCCCTGTAAAAAAATAAATTTAACAATTTAAATTTTTTAAACCTACAAATCGCATTATAACAGTCACTTCAGTGTTTAATGTAAAAGAAGGCAAATTAATAATTAATTAATTAAATTCGCAAGTGTTCAGATTACAAAATTTTTGAAAAGCTTCAACTTGAACTAAAAACCGATTTTTTCGACGAAAAGAAAATTATTACAATGCAATAGAGAGAAATCGAAATACGTTACAAATTCCCGATGTTAACAAAGAGTACAAAGTCAGGAATAACTGAAGCAGAAATATAAAATATAAATTCAAATATTTTACCTATAAAATAACCTTCAATTTGAACAATTTATTTTAGAAATTATGTTTTTATTTACCTTTTAAATACAGCTTAAAGTTAGGTATTTTTAATCTTCAAGTGAAAGTCAGGGAAATTAAGACTTTGGGTCAGGGAATACTTTTTGAAACTTTGAAAAAACAAGATGAATTAAAGATTATGTAGATTCAATATTGTGATGTTTATTTTTGAAAATATATACCTACACTATATATTGTTGTGGAATTTTTATGTAGAAGGGGAAAATGAATGATCTTATACCCTTTATAAGGTTTGCTACTTTAAAAGCTCCGGCTAGAAGTTTAGAGAAAAGCGAAATTAATTGATTACTACTCTCACTAATTATTTCATTATTCATATTATTGTAAGAATTTGGATTCTTAAATTTGTATTCATGAAATAGAAACTACGCCAACAATATAACTTTGCTCGTTGCAAAATGTAAAAGCATCTCTTGTTATTCTTCACAATATCAAGAAAATGTTTGTACGAAAAATGTAGGATACCCTATGGTTAAAGTAAATAAGGTGTCAGATAAAGAAGTACCGGCGTACGTACTGGGTATGCTTACACAATATCTTCTAAACAAACGAGCATAATAGAGGCTGAAAACCTGAAAAACCTAAAATGTAGTGTTGTCGTGTAATTTATTGGCAAGAGAATATTTTGCAGTTTAAAATCAATTTTATTTATAGAGAACCTTGTGTGTTAACGGTTTTGCATGCTAATTACAGTATAATAATTTCTCTAATTTGGTTGCGATTTGTATACACTTCGACATGACATAATTTGTCAAAATTATTGATTTATCAGCACAACTACGCAACCATAAATTTTATCAGTACCGGTTTTCAGTGCAGCATTTTGATAACAAATTTTATTTAAGTAAAAATTATTGTGTAATTAATTAGGTAGTTATAAATAACTTTTAATTAGACATTAACAGATAAAGTGTATACCTATTGCGTGGATTAATAAATCTGTCTTGAACTAAAGTACAAGTTTCGCATAATAGTTCAGGCTGGAAGTATAAATTATGTAAGTAGTAAATAGATTTAGCATTATTGTTTTGTTAAAGGAATAACTAGGGAACGAAATGGATAGTCCTCAGTAAGTCGACGTTTACGATTAGTTATAATAAGCTCGACTTACCCGACCGGCGTTTGTATAATGTGGACAAGAAATATAGAAACTTGTAAGAAATAGCCTAGTTTCAACATCCCATGAAACTGTAATGCTAGCGTTACGATGTGAAATCCAGCATGACTCTAAGGTATTCTGAGAAGACTAGTAGAGCGGTGGGAGCTAAGAGCTTGTAGCTTTAACAAGGACGATAGGAATGTCGCCTGCAGGCTTTGGGACAATAGAACCGTGCGAAGTGGTCTTAGGGTGCCATATTCTAGATTATATAATTTAAACATAATACAGATGGTTTTGGCTTTCACATAATTCATATTGTTTTGAATGAAGTTACAAAACTACACCATTCAATATTGCTAAGCTCGATACAAAAAAACATGCATAAACGTACTAAATATTTATAGCCCTTCAAAGCATCTTTTCTCTACCCCGGACTTCTATATTTCAATTTTCTTTTATCAAAGTATGCACTTAGAAGAAATATTTTTAAATCAAAGGAGATGTAAATCACATCAAAAACTTAAAAGCCGATCTAGTCGAGGATAACCGTGTGACAGAAATTGATGGCGAACCAAAGCAATCAATCGCTACATCAAGATAACTAAGCAAATTTTTTTCCTATTTTAGAATTCGATTTATCCCGATATGGTTAACTTTTTTATATTTTAACTATTACTCCACATTGCTAATTTCACGTTGATTGCAACTTGGCGCTCAACGTGGGGCAAGACAAGATGGCACAAATTATTACTTTCCAGACTTTGCTATGTTTGTTGTTTATTATATTATTACAAACCACAGGATCTCAACTTTGGTCATCTTAAACTCCGGATTACTATGGCGAGTGTTTGTGTGACACCTGCAGTCTTTGCTGCACTTAAGTAGTATTCAAACTTAAGAGGATTATCAAGAATCTTTTTAGCCGCTGTTGGCACCCCTCTAATACTTAGGGCAACTGCGGTTTATATAGCAAAAGCTGTTTTGGCTTTAACGAATACTTTATTTAAAACCTTAGCTTGAATATTCTGCACATACTGTGACCCAAAAACTACATTGTAAATTGTTACGAATAAAGTACCGTTAAAGACTAAGGTAGTTTCCACTTTAACTGCGTGAAAACTTAACATTGAATAAACATGTAGAACGAAATTCGCGCTTTAAAATGATCTAATTTAATGAACACGAATAAAACTAAACATTAAAGTTTAAAATAACAAAAATTTAATTATTTCTACACAAACCTAATATTTACACGTAAATGTAATTTAATTAACCGCAGTATGTCAATTTGTTAATTTGTTTGACTGTATTTTAAGAAAATAAAGCATTTTCAACTGATACAAATAAAGCAACCTCCATAAACACATGTTAACAGGGTTGCATGACCGACTATTTGGTTTGTACTGTAAAAAGTGATTTTTATCAATCAAAATGGTCATAAAACCATAAAAATAAGAAAAACGTGACATTTACAACAAAGAGAAATCTTTACAACCTAGCATATAAAAATAATAAGCATTTTATTGCGTCTGTAATTGTTTACTTCCAATTGTTATTTATAAAAGAAAATCCGTTATTAAATTTTATTTTATATAACGAAGTTAGAGTAATATTTTGGTAATACTCAAAAAGTTAATTAAAATCTGGATGATAACAGTAAAGAAAAGAAAAGATCTGTGTTGTAATAATTGCCTTTTATTACATACAATAAAATTTAAAATGGACATTTTTAAGTTTTCATTTAAGAATTTGGATCGTTTTTCATTAGAGTAAATGGTTTAAGTAAAAATATATTAGACGCAGTAGGAAGCAGATGATATTGCTCGTTTTGAATTAAAATTCAAAACATGCTTGTAACCAAAAGAATATACTTAGTTAAAATTGGATTGAGAAATTTTTTTAAAGTTTCTACTACCCTTAAACGAGGTTACAGGGCCAGTTCTTCTTTATTTCTTTCAACTTCTGTTTATCGTTTTAATTAAAATAGCGAGGCAACGGTTTAGAAAAATAAAATTTCTGCATAATAATTTTATTAATTATCGCAAGATTATCAACGCCTATTAAGACTGATGTCATCTGAAAGTAAAAGCTGTTAAGACGTCACTTCGTTTAATAGGGGGTAGTTGTTTACACGCCCTTAAGTAATTTTGTAAAGTTAATTATTTGCGAAATCCTTATTTTAAATACCGAATTTCCGCTTTTAATCGAGATAACTGAATATTTATGTTTAGATCTGTTACGCTCTATCATTTCAGATAATTATCCAAGCATCTATTTCATAATCAGATTAACTCTGTTATCTACCACTACTACATGCCGTATCAAATAAATATTGTACGTCTATTCAATTTTGCTATCGCACTTCTGATTAATCCGTTAGTATTGTAACTTACTGATAACGCTCCCGAAACAACCAATTTTCCACTTTGCTTATAGAACGGCTAACCGAAATACAATAATAACTTTAAACTTTTAATTAGTTCTTTGCCAAATATTTAAAGGATGTTACAGAACAAATAAATTTCATTCTCTTGAGTGACGCTCATGATAAATTCTCTTCTTTATTAAGTGTTTAATAAGACTGGAATGCTCTCCAATTTTTAAATAAGTGCCATCTTCATATTCCTCATTTAACTTAAGATTGCATCGGATTTTTTAAAACTTTTTTATACGTTCCATTCTTAAAGAGGGGAGTCCGTAACAATCCACCACATTGTAGCATACAGGTTGTTTATTCCAAAACTTCCCACCCTTAATATTTAGAAATCTAAACGAAACGTTCAATGTACCTGGAAATGGAAATTTTATTAATTGCAATAATTAAGGTACAGCGGGAACTCTGCTGGATATCACATTTAACCGATCAGATATTCCTGCCACTTATTTTGGTCCCACGTCGCTCCCGTTACCGCTTCCTCTTTGTTATCCCGAACGGAGCAGGATACGGGTTTTTTTTACCACAAAAACTAAGAAATTGTGTGAAATAATCAAATAATAAAATTAGGGCGCCAGGTGAGAGGACTAAACTATTTAACTTTAGAACTGAATTAACGATTTTAGTATACCGATATCCTGTTTGCTAAAAGCAAAATCATTCCAAACTCACTTAATTGTATCGCAACACAACAATGTATTGGAAGTCGTTCCCCTACAAATGCAATATAAGAATGAAAAAAAGGAACGCATTAGAGTATCAGTTACGTCTGTTAGTGACATTTCACAACAGAACAATATTTACCAAAATAAGATTGAAGTCGGTAATAAGTTACATTTCGTTGGAATCGAATCACAACAGCAACGATAGCTTCAAACTTTTAGAGCCCATCAATATCGAGATCAGAGGATAAAACTTTTAAAATCTCGAGTACCTGTCGATGTTATTGTATTAGTAAAACGTTTGCTACTTAAATCTCATTATTCAATAAAAACACATCCGAAAAGCTTTAGTTGCTCTAATTTATTGGATTAAAATCTTGACAAGCGTAATGAAATCAAAATTAACTGCAACTACTTTTATAATTAAATAGTTTAAACAATAACCTAACCTGCTGTGATTGATTTCGAAGCGATTATATTGCATCGACAACAATTTCCAATTTAGTTTAACATTTTAATTTGTTTTGTTTGATTAAAGAGGAATAATTGCAAATGATGTAAATTAAAATATTAATTTAATGAACAGTGGCTTATCTACCCTATCTAGAGTATCAAATGCCAAAAACAGTTATAATAGGACCTGATGGCCCCTTTTAATATAAAGGATAGATTAAAGATTTTTAATAAAAATATCAAATTTTTGTCGAAAAATAGATCTGAAATGTATAGACTCCTAAACTGGAAGAAGCTCTAAACTTCAAATGCAGTTTTCTCGAAATGATATTGATATTTTTAATTCAAAATATTGGTATATCCCAGCATTTCGCTCCACTAACAGGCATTACGATATTGATCGTGGCAAAAATTTCAGGACAAAACCACAAAAGCAAAAATAAAAATGAAAGTATAGAGGTATTTAATAGTTAACGTATATTTAAAATCATCATACAGAGGTTTGTCAATGCGCTATTCTTCTGAGCTTATGAAAGATTAATTTGTTGGAACATAAAAGAGCTTCTTCGAGTTGCATAATTTTTGTGAACGTAACTATAACGTTCCGTTTATGTATTTTTATTTAATGGAATTTTGAAGCACTCACTTTATAAATTTATTACGGAAAAATTTAATCCATAAATAAAAAGTAAATTTTTAAATTAATACATAAATTTAAATTCACCAGACACCAGCGTCATATCCCATTGTTTGGTTCAGCACAATATATCATAAAAAATATCGTTACACAAGTAATCCTCGGATTAATTAATATTCTACTATAAATGCATACAAAATTCAATATTATTACAAGTTAGTAGTGCAATTTAATTCGATAAATTAAATAATCCAAAATATACACACCTAAAACTAATATTATGCACGCTCTTCTAATAAATTAATGTGTTGGAAAAAGATGTACGTGTGTAAGTGGCTTTACATTAATTTATTTCCTTAATCTTTCGTTTCCTAGTTGTGCGACTGCGTTTAATATTTTCTTAACTGTTTGTTAATCCTTGCTATCTTGTCTAGGATGAATAGTTTCCAAGCTTTATGTATCATTTCATGGATTAGCCTCGTTATCCTATCTTTTACAAAATAGCTCAGGATATTTTATTGCAAATAAAATAAACCAGTAAAAAGATAAATTTTTTATAACCTTGTGAAATTTAATTTTCTTTTATTGTTTTCAATTTCATCACAATATGAACTAATATATTAAATACAAATTAATTAATATTGATTCATTTTTTATTTTTAGGTCATTTGCACACTTCAGAAATACAGTTTATTGTTACCGAGAATATTATTTGTCAGATTTAATTAATCGAATAATTGGATCCCATTCTGTTGACGGTACGAGTGCTCGACGTAAATAGCTGCAGAAATTGTTTTAGGGGCGGGGCCCATAGTTGCACACAATATGGAACAAGCAAAGTTTTATTTAATTTTATAATCAACTGCACTTCTGGAAGAGACCCCGTATAAAAGAAGTGTATTATTGGGTGGATAAATCGTGCAACAAGTGAGCCTTAGAGCACCTGAAACTGCAAATGTTTGAAAATAAATTATTATTATAAAATAAGAAAAAGAAACGTGAAATTGAATTTACAGCAAGACAAGTTTTTGTTTTACATTGAATAATTTAAATTTTCTTACCAAGTTTTATGAAACTACAAGTTTTATTTAAGTTTAAGATGTAATTGTGTTTAAAGAAGTGCGCTTATATGAAAATTCTCGGTTCATATTTTTATTTAGTTTTGCTTGTTTATTCTTTTATGTAAGGCAATTTCTTTTATAAAGTAAACCCTCATAAAACCCTTTAGTATCTTAAAATACCCGCATGAGTATCGTTTGATAAGAAAATCTTAAGCAAAAAAATTGTTTCATCTCGTCAATTAGGGAGGAAAAATGAACTGAATAAATGAATTTCTTGTGTTGCCGAAAAGTGGTCGAAGATAGCAAATCAAATGCGTTGCATGTCAGTTTGACACGAACTAATTCTCGCCTAGCATTATAGATGGTAATTTAATACGGCTTAGCCGTTTAATTCGATATCCGAGCAACACCTGTGCTCGACCACTGCTGTCAGTAGATTCACGACAGTTTAAATGGGGCGAATATCTATTGTAACATAGCTAATTTTGCATTTTGCTTAAGTTACTAATCCTTCTTGTTATTTAAATTAGATAATGTGGCCGCTCTCGTCTTGGGTCGTTTTATTTGTGCAAGAAGTGCATTTGGCAAATGAACGTTCGATTGGAAACAGAAATTTTGGTTAACAGATAACAAGGTTTAAAAAATATTTCTCATTTATTAATTTCATTGTTATGTTCCTTACGAGATAAAGCTCTTAGTGATAAAGCCACAAAGCTTTTTCAAAGCTCTCCACACAATGCGAGTTCATTTTTATAGCAGTCCTTAATCTCTGCAGTAAGTTCAAATCTAGGGAATATTAATCACAATCAAATGCACAAGAAGCGTCAGACGTCAGTCAGAATCCGGGATGGAGATGAATATCCAGCGCGTGCGTGAATGATGAAAAACGAGCCATCTTGTGTTAGCCAGAGGCGGTGTTAATGAGAGCAAAGCTGCTGGAAGAAGATGAATATGGTGCATACATCATCATCAAACGGCTACCGCCTGGTCCTAGCATAGAATGCGCTTTTACTTCAACAATTTCTCGACGTAATGCATTATTGCCCCTAAATAATCAGCCCCATTTTAGCTCACCATGTTACATTAGTACAAGTCTTGTAAATTATTACCGCCATATCTTTTCTTATTGCTTTTCTTGTTCTAAACATGTTTTCTAAATTACAGAACCCGCATTTGATGCATAAAAAACAAATAAGGCTGTAAAGATCCCCAGAAAACGTTCTATTTTTCTTACAAATCTCCTGTTTATCAGAGAGTCTGGCTTTCATCTATTTATATTGTATGGATTAGGCTATATCAAAAGCCAAATCAATTCGTTTTCAAACGATTTATTGACAACATCCACCTTGTTTATTTTATTTTCTCAACACCCCGCTTATATTTACAAATTTAATAAAATTCCAATAGCAAACCGCAATATACTTTTGCTATTCTATAATTTTCAATTATCCTCGGTATAGTTTTTTCACTGCTCTCGAAATACCACCATACATCCTGGTTAACATTTTTTACGATTTTATAAAAGGAAAAGCACGTAAATAAGAACAAAATATTTAATGATGTAACGGAGGCCTACATTTTTTTCGAGTCGTTACCAGAATTACATGCCCACGTCATATTTCTAACAAATCTTTACCCTGGTAGCTAAGGTAAATTAATATACCTCTACTACATTTTTGACTTAAACAAGGTAACTTACTTAAGACAAGCTGCTGTAAAAGATTATTTTGCATTAAAAATTGTTATCAGTGCGCAGAGAAAAAATAAATTAACCCAATCCTTTTGTTTGCGATGTAATAAAACAATTAACTTTATGTTACAGAGTTGGATTAAACAGTTTTCGTGAACTTTCACGCTCCTCAGAGAATTTTCAGACACATAATATTTACCATAACAGTTACGCCTGTAATCCTCATATAATGAGGAACATATCTGGCATTATCATTGTAGATTTTAATTACGATTGCGTAATTGGTTTTGATTTTAATCACAGAATTGATTTAGGCGTGCATTCCATTTAAAATTTTGACGTTAAAATGTGTCACAGTGTAATTGTTATTTTAATGCTTTCGGTCACCGATTTACCAATGTAATTGATAAAATTCAATTGATTGTACTTAGATTTTATCTACATTTTTAAAAGTTGCTGCTTTTAGAACGTCTCAAGACGTTTCAACTTCGCAGACATGCCATGAACTATTCACCCCAGGGGGTTGCCTAAAAAGAGTTCCTTAACAGTGCAATGCATTTTCTTTTTCAGAATTCTTCAATTCAAGTCCGATAGCTGCCACTGATTTTTTTTTTTTTACAAAATATTTTATTTAGTTTACTTGTGTCGTGTCCGAAACATCTCTGCATTATTTGTATAATGTAACGTAATATCTTTTATTCATACATATTCCGACTTATGTACCTAGTAGTTGAATTGACATAATGTCACTCGCCTGGTACCAAGTGTTTCTTTTCTGATGATAATTCACTTAAAATATTAAATTACCGAATAGTAGATACCACCCCCAAGTCAACCCCACCGACAGAGTAAATGGGGTCTAATTTTTGTAATCCGTTATTGTTCATATAAGATTATCTAGAAAACTCGAGAGAGTAGGAAAACTGAAAAACTTCTAAAATAAAGAAGTTTATTCGAGCTCAAACAAATATCCACGCAGTTTCGGTTCTAAAATGTGGAAAAAATAAGTTTGTTACCCACTCATTATCGATTATTTAATTAGCAGTACGTTATAGTTGTAATTGTTTTGGAAATTAACAATTGCGTGTTACAACTAAACCATTTGATTTAAAACCAAGATTAATGCTATTATGACTTTGTAAATTATTTTATCAACAATGGTTTTATTACCAATGTAGGGAGCAATATTTTAGACGTAAAACGCTCTAATCTGATGTATCTGAAGTAATAACACAAATATTTTCAAGGAAAATGCACTGCCTCGTTTTCTGAAAGTAGTACGAAACGAATATATCCAGCAATTTTATAGTACTTTCACTTAATTAGTTTTCTTTATTTTAAATTAGTTCTTTGTCAGAAAATCTGTATTTATTGTTAATTTGAAATTTCGAAACAAGAAGTTGGTGTGGCAGCGTCTATCAATTAAATTGTCCTTTTTGTTGCGTTTTATACTCTGATCAAAGCAGAAGATCCAATATCTATTGCTCAATAATGATTAAAATTTTGCAAAATGCAACAAAGCGTTTTTTCAAAAAACACTAGTTATCATACTGTGTTGCGAAAGTTTCAAAATGTACAAAACCCGTCAATGTGAATAGAAGACAAAAGAAAAGCTTTGAGGAAAATTGTAAACAACCGGGTATCTTCCTTACACCAGTACATTCACTTGTGCTTCTATACATAATTACGGACAAGTAAGAATTTGTATTTGTGAACAACAATGTCTGTTTAAAATCATGACAACATTATATTTATAGCTAAATAATCATTTTCAGCAATAAAGTCAGTTTACAGTTTAAATTCTCTCTGGATTTTTTCTTTTTGAAATGTAATATATTGGTATGATCTTCCAATAAAAAACTCTTCGTTGAGTCGTCATAACAATGTTTGAATGCTAGATGAACAACCTTTCAGGCGCAAATGTAATTTAAAATTATGCTGTTGTGCATGATGAAAATTCAATATTATAAAAGAATATTTAAAAATATTGAACGAAAATATTACAATAAAAGTAAACTATTTTAGTATTTTCTTTGCAAAATTAATACACTACATTATTGTCTATAAAAAAAAGTACTCTATGGCATATTTACCCGTCCTATTTACTCGGTTTTGTTTAGTTTGTTAATACAAAGCTAAAAGTGAATCGAAACAAATCATTCTGCATATTTCAGTTTTCAATTAAATTATTTGTGAAATATAACTCCAAGTTTTATATTCAACAGCCTGTAGTTTATTAATTTTAGCTTTCAACTAACTCATCGAATTTGTAGCACATATTCGATTATTTTATTTTTATTTTCAGATGAAACGCTCATCATTGCTGTTTCTTTTGATTTCTTCATTTCTTGAGTGCATGGGTTGACCGTTTTAAATTTTCCTACGTTTAGTTAAGGTTGTTGGGGTAAATGAGGGTTAAAATGCAACTTTGCGTCTTTTGTAAAGTAGAATAATCAGTTTACATGAGCTTTTTGCATCGATCACGCCCGAAAAGATTAAATTCAACTTGCAGAATTGCACATTCCAAACTTGGCAAAATTAAATTTTCCATTTTCTCACTGGAAATAGCGTTAGTTTTGAAGTTAGATGTAACGAAACTACAAAATAAAAAATTTAAAATTTATTCTAGCCATTGTTGGAAGAAAATTGTTACTTGCAATGCGAAAACGTTAAGATCGACTTGTTTTATGTTCTTTGGAAATTACGTCATCTGTTTATGAAAGTTTCAGTAGAGGAACTGGGTGCATATTAATTTCGAAAAGCTTTTGATATTTCTACATTCTAGTTACGAAAATAAAATCAAACTTTAGCTGTGCCTTGCATAGTTAGTGCGGTTTCCGATTTATTTATGCAAATCCACACAAAATACGTATTTCCGGAGGCCTACCGAAATAATTTAATTGCCCGGTTTAAGAAAATAAAATTTTGTTATAATTAAATAATAACGAATTTCATTAGGAAAGTGTATTTCGAGGTGATTGTTTATGTAACATTTCGTTTACAGTTAGTAGAAATTAATTTTGAAAAAACGAATTCGAGTTGATTTTATTATTAAGTGTACATTTTCATACTAAACGTGTTGATCCCATATATCACACACGAGAAAGAAAATGCGTTAAAATGTAAAAATTCATGATGTCACTTTGTAAGTGATGTAAAATTCATTTTTCATAAAGATTTTCTTAAATATGAGTGCCTTTAGAATACTAATGAATCACCTATTGTAAGGCTGTTATGATAGCACAATGGAATTTAAGCTGGTTATTTGCTTTGTTGAAAATATTTTTTGTTGTATTATTGTATTATAAATTAGTCTAATTAAACAACGTCAAAAAAACGTAACAATCATGTTTATGTGCTCTATATGTCATATAAATATCTATGATATGTTGACCATATACAGCAATTCTTACAAACTTATGATTTATATTTCCTTAGAGAATTTTTTTATTGTATTTTTCTACGCTTATTGTATGCGTTTTATTCAACATGATTTATGAAATCGAAAAAATTAAATCAAAGTGCCCAGGGAAAATTCATTTAAAAATTTCGCCAGCTCTTTGCAATTTAAAAATCGTGACGTAGCGCATTAAGTAGACAAACTGAAAAATTGTGTATTATAACAAAATGCGTGTGATTTTTAGATGGCCTCAAGACATTTTATGTTGAAGCCACCGTAAGGATCGTAAGCACATTCAGGACAATATGTTTTGAAATAGCTTTAACTCTAATCGCGTTTCGTTGTCGCGCCTCGGGATGGCCCCATTCGGCTTTGTTGATAGTCCTTGGAAAAATAATCACAAACCATTTCCTTTTCATTCGATATTACTAAATCTGCAATTGTTTTTTTTTTTTAATTGGATGGTCACATTTTTTCTAACCTAAACTGTGATGAGAACTTGGCAAAATTAACTCGCAGTTCGCTTCTTCTCCAAGGATATACGCCAGGATTTAAACTGGAAACACTTTCTTCAGTTTAATCAAAACGCGTTCCAAGTTAATTAGAAACATTTATCTAGGCGAGAGAAAAATTAAATTTATTTTGAATTATGCAGATAAAAGATTTCGCGATTTATTTTTAAACAGAAAAGAACGCATCGAATATTTGAATTGTTAAGTGTACCAATACGAAACAATTCCAACTTTTAGCTCCTTTCAAATAGACGCAAATGCAAGTGTGATAAATGATGTGTAAATTGCTTCCAGAGTAGAGTTTTGCGAGATAACATTATTGTGTTTGGATTGAAATTGCCTGTAAAAAATAGCAAGACTTGCTCCAATTCGAAAAAACGCTGCACAAATCAAGCAAGTCGAGAGAAGTTTGAGTTATCGGCGATCGAATACAGGATGTCACAAAAAATTTAGGATTAATAATATCAATTTAACTCGTGTTTCAAAATTAACGAAAGCATACATGTTGAGTTGCTGCAGTTCTAAAATTAATGGCCGGCTTAATGGCTACGTGACAGGTTCTTCTCATATTATGATACAAAGCACATGCCGTTAAGAAAATATTATAATAAACACCTTGAACGATCTATATTTATTTTAAGGAGATAAATAGAGTGATTCTACGTATTTAGGAATGATTCAAAAATGAAGTAAACGTTTAGTAATCCAGACCAGATCCTACTCGTGTTTACGTATTTGCAACTTAAGCCAGGTTTATCCGAATGCATTGCTGCAGTGATTGCGATTTGATTTGCTCCTCAAATGCAAACCAAAGCCATAGCAAATAATTTGGCTTCGGCGTGGACTTGAGCTACTCCCGAATAAAGTAAAGAAAATTGCAGACACGTTGTCCTAATCCAATCAAGCATTGAAAGCTTTCTCCCTGTACATCCTTGGACGAATGCCACGACAATTCTTATTCCAATTGGAAATGGTCTATTAAATTTTTATAAAATTTACAAAGTAAACAAGAACGAAATGAAAGGGAATGTTAAGATCAGAGGCAAACAAAAATCCACTGCGTGCAAAGAGAAACAACAGAAAAAAAGAGGTAGAAAGAAACCTACAGGCGAATGGAATAAGAAAGTTTGGGAAAATATTTCTTAAATTATTCATCTGGAATTTTATTTTTTGCTGTTTTTCGAAAACATTAAACATATCTTTTCTTAAATTTAAAGATTAAAATTTCTTTTGTTCTTTCCATTAATTCTAAAATATACAATAATACTAAAGAATTTTATACTCCAAATGCTCCTAATATTTTTATATATAGATAATTTGCTTATTTTAATAAAATCAAGTTAAATAGACACAAGATTATATTAAAAACTTACGTTTTCATGTCTATTTAACTTGTTGTTGTTAAAACTTTCATCTTATAAGATGTACAAATCGTGTAGTACAGAGTGGTGTAAATTAAAAGTTCAACTTGAAACAAGAGTTTCTGGTTTAAACGCCATCGTATTGAGTAAATTAAGAAAAAGCAAAATAAAATTATTAGATGGTTCTGCACGAACGCGATAAACTAACATTAAATTTATACTGTGGTAAAGGAAATCGGGCAAGTAAACACAATACTTCGGCTCTTGTGATTTCTTATCCATTGTGATTACTCTTGGTAAACTTAAGAAAAATAAAAATTTACAAATAGTCGGAAAGCTGAGATTCGCATTATTTAGCCAACTCTAACTTTATTTAAAATTTGTTAGCATCCAAAAGAAAATCAAAAAATATTTTAACTTTATCCAAGTTTGGAACCATTGTTCGGTACGTTACAAAAGCAAATTAAAATTAACTACCGACGAAGTTACATCTGAAGAAGTACATTCTTCTTACTTTGCTGTTATCAGTTGCTAAATATTTTATAAATGAAAACGTATTAGTTATCGCTTGATAAATAAAATAGTTTTCCGGATAGAATTAAATTCAATTTAGAACGATGGAACATTTGTTTATCGTGATTTCTTCTTCCCGTTCTTAAACAAATTAATTAACATTAAACAACGTCAAAACCATAATACTTATCTATTCCGAATGATAATATGTTTTGTTTCGCTGTCACCAAATTGTACGTTAAGACAACAAACAATGTATTTGAATGAAACAATACAAATATTTTAAGTTGTTAAAAGTTTAAAAGCTGACACCCGCATGAGGTTACATTTGCTGTTCAGACAAGCTCTTAAAGAGAAGTAAACCTTTTCGACTGAACAGAAATTGCACAAGACTTCCAACTAAAATTTCTAATAAAAGTACGAACATGAAGTTTTCCTTCAAAGTGAATATTCGACAAAATTTATAAAGAAGTTGTTTAAGTTTTCAACCGATACATCTTAACGACCGCGCTGTTATTATCATCACATCCGATTTAAGTATTCAACACTTATCTGTAAAGTTTACTTTAATAGTATAAAAATAAAACCTTGAGCAAGTATACAACTACCCAAACGAAGATAACATACAAGAAAATTTACATTTAACCCCAAAATTGCATTAGATTGGTAATTTACACCAAAGTAGGTAACCAAATTGTTTTCATTTAAGTTGATAAAATTTGTGATTGAAGTCTAAGAAGTTGAACGTCTCTTTGATCTTTGACATTTGACAAAACGGTAACATATTCAAATTTATGTTATCACTGAACTTGTAAAGCTTTATTAAGGCTTAAATGACTTTAAACGCTGTGTTTAGAATTTCAATATAAATAAAAGAACATCCCAACCGATCACTAAATTTATTTTATTTTAACGTGGCAAAGAAAACTTAAACTGATTACCTCAGATTTAGTATAATTTAAATACTAAAGCTGAGCGGACACCGGTTGATTGCCGAGCTAACAGCAAATTTTTGTCCCGTGGTTTGGATGCCACGTTAAAATGTAAGTTTCGGGAAAATAAAATACAAATATTTGGACATCCAAATGTAACTTTCATTTAACAGCTTTTCGAGTTCCGAACCTACATTACACGGTTGGCTTGTTCGTTTAACCTGAGCGTATTCATGAAATTGTTAATAATTTTGCAAGAAAATAGCAATTTTGTCTGCTTTGTTAATTCAGAAATTGTTGTCATAAAATATTTACGTTTTCATCGTGTTTTGAACGCAAGTCGATTCCATCGTGACCTAAAATACAGAAACTAATTTCCCAACTACTTACCGATAACAACGTATATTTCCGTTCTTATGCTAAATGAATCCGGTTGTAACTGTGGTTTATAATCTTCTGCAGGCGAAAGCTCGTTCTAAGCTTCGACGAGCTTCTAAAACCTTTTTAAGCACTACCTGATGACAGCTTAGGTTCTTAATAATTTAGAACTAATTCTGATATATTGCGACCACCATCGAACTACCTACCGCAGTTATATTGACTACCTTTTTATTATTATGCTAAATTTAATCGCAAAACGATAGGGCGGCATGTACAACGGGGCGGAACTTCTTGTATATTATAAATTTATATTTACCCACCAATATTTTTTTATTTAAAAATTTAAATGAAACACAGGAGCAATTTTGTTTTACGGTTTAGATTAAATCGCACTTTAGAGTTTAATTCAATTTTAGTTAATTAGGATATAAGATATAACAACTACGAAGTTGAAAAACGTCGAATTAAGTTTAGAACATTTGTTGAAGTTTGAAAATTTAGGTTCGTAAAGTTATAAACTGTATAATTGCCTTCATTTTGAATAATTTTCTACTACTATACAACAGTCTGTTCACCTTTATCATAAACAAACTAGCTATAATGTTTTACAAAATTCGCTTTATAAACCAGATAACTTCATAGTTGCTTAATATTTCAGTTTTGTTAACACCATAAACACGTCATAATTATTATTTTAAACACTTTTTTGCAAAAGTCGTGAGAAACTAACATTAGCATTAGAATTAGACTAGCAAATTAAATTAGGATAAATTTCTGGACATTATAAGGTAAATTAACAGTTTGTTAAAATACCAGAATGAATTAAAGAATTTTTCAAATAAAAATAAATAAATTTTTCAAATAAATTAAAAAACTGACCAATCAGAAGTGCGTTACGGATGGATATATAGATAGAACTGAGCTAATATAATATAGACAGAAGATAAATAATATAATACTATAAATTATCCTGATTTATGATTGTAAATTCTTCAATTCTTTAATTGCACGATCCCAAGGAAACTTGAAGCAAAAGTATGACAATCTGAAAATGAAAGCCAGAAAATTTGCTGCTGATCAAAAATACTCCAAGGCAACTGGAGGAGGGCTAGCAATTACTAAAACCGATGATCCTGTATTAGACGCAGTATTGCGAATTATTAATTTTAAAACAGTAGTTGGTTTGTCAAACCCCCGTGATATGGATGGAATTCGAAATGAAGAGTTAAAAGTAAGATCATGCTTATATTTTTTTAACCTTGCAATTTATTTCGTTGAATTTATTTAAAATTATATTTTAGAAAAGAGGATATCCCACCTGGAGATATCTTATCACATACTGTAAGAATAATGTATTATTTGTGTTTCATGCCTTGTTTCAGTCTGAAGAAATTCTGAATTATGAGGTTAGCCAATCTTTACTGGTTTTAGGAGTATCTCAAGTAAACTAACATATTATTTCATATTAGTTAAAATTGTAATATAATCTTTGAATTTCAATTAGAATGAATTTAACATAATATATATTTGCAGGGAGTATTTGGTGATTTTTTGGAAGAAGAAAATCTAATGGTAAATGATCAAGAAGAAAAAACATCACAAGATGAACAGATGAAACACATTACAAAATCTAAAAAAGTAGTTACTTCATTTTATATACGATATATTATTATGTACCTATCTAGTTTCTAGATTACTAACTTATTTTTTTATAGAAATGGAACATGTACACTCCAAAACAGTTAAAGACACCGATGTCTAAGAAATTAAGGAGATGCGCTGTTACAAATACAACAAAAGAGGAGTATTATAAAAAAAAATTTATATATATTTTCATGGATTTTTCCTGTTTTAGAACTGTTTTTATTTATTTTATTGTTCGTTAATTTGTAAATACTCTGTTTGTCAAAAATTTGTAAATTTATGTTGGTAATTTTGGTATGGGGAACTTGCGTGAAAGCAAGAAGATAACGAGGCCTTTTGCCAATTCTGCTCGGGCAGAGTGGATCGATTATACCGATCTGCGAAGTTTTATGAAAATTTGTATTGATTTTATTGAAGTTTAAATATAAGAAGTATTTGACAAGAGTGTTTATTAATTTGGATTATTAGAAACATAATCGTGTTGTGTAAAAGTCCGTGCTCATACAAACTGAATGCGCCGGAAGAAGAAGTTAATTTAAAAAAATATTAAAATTATATACTTCGTGGCATCGCAATATGGAAGAGAAACAACTCCAACAGCAAGAAATAGCAATTAAAATGCAAGCTGAAGAAAGAAAAACTGTTTTATTAAATCTAGAAATACAATTAAAAGAAAAAGAATTATTAAAATAACAATATTTGAAAGCTAACAATCAATAAACAATGTTTTTTAATAATATTACGAGTATAATAATAATAAAGATATATTATTCTACAATCGGTAGATCATCATTTATAATCTTCCAAAATGAATCAGGAGAGCAGAAGATCGAAAAGATGAAATTAAATAAGTGTGCCACTTCTTTTGCTTTATGTGTTCCTGCTACTTCAATAAAGAATTTGAAATTGTCATTGGAAAATTCAAATTTTAAATCTTTCTCTATCAGGAGAGCAGAAGATCGAAAAGAAGAAATTAAATAAGTCTGCCACTTCTTTTGCTTTATGTGTTCCTGATACTTCAATAAAGAATTAAAAATTGTCACTAAAAATTCTAATTTTTAAACTTTCTCTATCAGGAGAGCAGAAGATCGAAAAGATGAAATTAAATAAGTGTGCCACTTCTTTTGCTTTATGTGTTCCTGCTACTTCAATAAAGAATTTGAAATTGTCATTGGAAAATTCAAATTTTAAATCTTTCTCTATCAGGAGAGCAGAAGATCGAAAAGAAGAAATTAAATAAGTCTGCCACTTCTTTTGCTTTATGTGTTCCTGATACTTCAATAAAGAATTAAAAATTGTCACTAAAAATTCTAATTTTTAAACTTTCTCTATCAGGAGAGCAGAAGATCGAAAAGATGAAATTAAATAAATCTGCCACTTCTTTTGCTTTATGTGTTCCTGATCCTTCAGTACAGAATTAAAAATTGTCACTGTAAAATTAAAATTTTTAATCTTTCTCTATTAGGAGAGCAGAAGATCGAAAAGATGAAATTAAATAAGTCTGCCACTTCTTTTGCTTTATGTGTTCCTGATCCTTCAGTAAAGAATTAAAAATTGTCACTGTAAAATTAAAATTTTTAATCTTTCCCCATCAGGAGAGCAGAAGATCGAAAAGCTGAAATTAAATAAGGGGCCAGTGTTTTCAATAGAAACATTGATTATAATATTAAACATAAATAATAATAAAGTATTTTTCCGGGCCTTGCATCATAGAATAATATTTCTGATTTAAAATTATTTATTGGTTTTAGAACTTTATAATCTTCTAAATAATAGTATAATATTTGTAGTTTTGAAAATGAAAGAACAAACGATCTAAATTGGTTAATATAGTATGACCTAGACTACAACAATAATTTTATATTATTGATATTTAACGGTTAATCAATGTTTCTATATAAACAGTAATTTTAAATTTTAAGACATCGATGTTTAATGTCTAATCGAAGTTAATAAATAATGTAACTATTCAATTGATTTAAAAAATTGTATATTGTTTCATACGGATTAAAAGTTGATCCTATTTTTTTAATTTACTCCAATTGACTGCACTAAATTTCTATAGAAAAGTAAATAATAAAATAGTAAATTATTAATTCAACTTTTCATTGAGAAGGGCCAGAAAGGCTCCTGAGCTACAAAATATTTACAAAATTGAAAAAAATACCCACAACATTTTGTTAGTAGCTTATAAAAGCAATGCGAAAGGATTTGAATGTAGAAGTCGAAAAGTTAATTAAAATAAAAATAAAAATAGTTTAAAATAATTTAAAAAAGTAAAACTAATTATAAAATTAACAATGTAAGAGAACAAAAAAAATTCTTACATAGAAAATTTATAAAGTTAAGTGCAAGATGTAGTATCTACTTGGAATAAATTAAGTGACTGTAACGATTAAAACTTTTAAGCTGATACTATCGGTGAAAATTCTGAATAGACAATATTCTAATGGAGTTTTTTGAAAATTACCACCAACTGCAACAACGGGCTTGCTCGGAAGAATGCTAAATTAATTATTCAAAATTGCTCCTTCAGCTATAATTCGTGCAATTTAAGTCGAGCTATTTAGTAAATGTGCAGGTACCAAATTGTACCAAATTTGTACCAAAAAATAACATCGGTTAAACTAAATAGAGGAAAGCTGTTATAGTATAATTTGAATTTAACGATTTATTGCGGTTTCGCTAAAGTTTAAATTTATCCATTTAGATCAATTACATTATTATTGTTAACCGATATTTGGGTGTTCAAAACATAGCATGTACAAAATTTCTGTTAATCAAAATTTCATTATTTTATCTGTTTACTTGAGATTTTCATCTGATGTACCTTTTGTTTCCTGAAACATATTGCAAATATTTGCTATAAAATGAGAAGTTTTAATAAAATCGTTTATATCAAGGAGTAAAAAAGTTTTGCTTTTTAAGAGGATTTTCATTAAAATTTTCTCATGTTTAATGAAGTTTTTGTTTTCATTTTTACGTTCCTTCTAAATCAAGTAATTCATAAATATGGTAAGCGTTTGCCATATTTAATAAACGCAATAAAATTAAATTTTACGATATTAGCTATAAATTTATCAAGAAATTGCTCAGAGAGGCTAAAACAAAAGAGCGCTTAAGGGGTATAACGACAGTATTTTTTTCTATTTATCGACAGAATTCAATGTCAAAACAAATAGGATAATTTTAAAATTCTTTTATAATTGCAAGCGCAATAAAAGATTAGAACTCGAAATTTATGTGCAAATAATGACACTAATAGGGTTGGTTCCATGGCTTAGCTTTTAAAGCTAATATAATGTAGCATTCAAACACGTTCTATGTTAAGCTTTCTCAATTTTAAAAGGTTCTTTGAATTGCACCCTTTGCCTTAGTAATAGAACTTCAAGGGTTTAAAACGCTGCTGTCGTAAAAATGTCTACAACATGTTAATTCAACTTTTTCATATTAAAAATTAGTTTTGCTCTATTATAAAACAGCACCCCCCCCCACCCATCCCGAAAGACCCTTTAACAAAAATTAAAGTTTGAAATTATCGGATAGTGCAGGAGCTAGTTTTTGTAAATTGTGTGTGTGTGTATTAAATAGGTAGGAGAAACCCTGCCCTTAATGCAGCTGAATGGAAAAAAATAATAATGGGAAAGTTGAGGAGGTTAAAATTGTAAAATATAAAAACAAATTTAAGTGGAAAAGAAGTAGCATCGTTGACTTAGTGCCCTATTTTGATGCTGCAACTGTGATCTGAGGTAATCTGACGTCAGAGGCGCGTATCGACGTCATTGGGATAGGTCGTCGCACGCGCCCCACAAGAGCACTCCCTATGCCGTGCTTACATCTGGAAAATAAAAAAATTTATACATTTAATTAAAAAAACTTATTAAAAAAGTGTTTTGTTAAAATTTTTGTATACGAATGTTCTTTTATGAAAGTAATTTAATATGGCAATGCGGTGTACCCATTTGTCGCTGTATTGTGATGGGAGTTTGTTGCTTAATTGAAAATAAGTTCAACTATAAAGAAATGTTTACAATTTTAATAATTGATTCAAAATATTCATTTACGATTAGGTGGTGGTGGAGCAAAAGCGCGAGAATCGCGTCGCGACGCATGCTCGCCTTCGGGAGAGGCTCACACAGTGTGCGATAGCGGAGCGAGGCGGTAACATGCCAAGCGAGCTCCGAGTAGAAAGCTCCGTCGACGACGACGACGAAGACGCCGACCCTCTTAAGAACTATCGCGGTGACACGATTCTATAATAAAATATTCTAAACTAGCTAGTGTATAATAGCCTCATTCTTTGGTACTTTTTGGTTTTATCATTAATCGCCGATACGGGCTGCTTCGGATTAAAACGGGTATTGTAAATAGTGTGACTAGGGACCAAACACGAGTAACGTATTCTAATCGACGATTCTTCCATTTATCGGTTGTCTTGGACGGCGATGGCTTTGACCAACGTAACAGCACGCGTGGCCGTCGCCGTCGAAGATTACTTACTGGCACAAGAAAACGGTACCGCCAACGGCAGTTTTCACAATAACAGTATTAGTTTACCTCACTATCCTAGCGGTTACACGTTACCGCAGATTGTGTTGGCTTCTGTTGTAGTTACTGTACTTATGATTGCGGTAGTGGTAGGAAATATGTTAGTTATAATAGCAATTACCACAGAGAAAGCTCTCAAAAACATTCAAAATTGGTTTATTGCGTCATTGGCTGTGGCTGACTTTTTCCTAGGACTAGTGATCATGCCCTTTTCGTTGGCCAACGAATTAATGGGCTATTGGATTTTTGGCTCTTGGTGGTGCGACATACATTCCGCGATGGACGTGCTCCTCAGTACGGCTTCTATCATGAACTTGTGTCTCATCTCTTTGGATAGATACTGGAGCATAACACAAGCCGTAGAATATTTGAAAAAACGAACTCCAGGTCGCGCTGTCGCGATGATTGCCATTGTATGGGTTGTATCGGCTCTTATTTGTATTCCACCCTTGCTAGGTTGGAAAGTTGAAAGTCAGCCAGACGAGCAATATCCAAAGTGCCAGGTAAGCTTGCATTACTGTTTTTCTCGACAAATATTAAAATTTTTTGAATTTTTCCTCTAAATGTTTTTGTTGTGCTCGATTATGGTTCAAGAAATGTTTTGTCTGAAAAGTGATCAATAAGAATCGCTATAAAAAGCGGACAACAGCAGTTTTCAGTAAAAAGTTTCGCTAAAAGCAGCTTCTTTTGACAGCGAGTAATCAATTTCGTACCGCAAAATATAAAAATATTTTTTTCCCGCTACACAAACTAATAGAATTATTAATTTTTGTAAAGGAAACTAATTTGAATACGTCATTTTAGACGAAACGATGCTTTAATTCAACGCAGCGTTATAAATCAAGCTGACTAGTAGATTCAATCGGTCCGCTGAAAAATCCTCTTTAATTTGCAGCAGCCTAACCTCAGTCGAGAGCCGAAGCTACCGAAGCTGTGCCCATAAATTACGTAGCTAACTCAATGCTCGCGAAAAAAGCTTCGCGGATCGAAGCGTCGTTTTCTACGGTAAAAAGCTTCTCTATTGCTTCAGATGAGTCTGCTAATTCCGGCTATCGTGCGGCTGTTGAAATATGGTAGTTCCGGAGGACATGCCGTACAATTTCAATCACACTTTAAATTTTCCAAATAGACAAAGAAAGATTGATCTAAACCGCGGCAGTGTAAGGGTTGATGAATTAACCATAGCCGACAGGGATATTCCGAGCATCAGGTGTGATACACTCGGGCTAATATTTTACAAACCCTCAGCCAATTCAGCCGATGATGGATGGTGGCCACCAATAACCATTCGATTCGACTGTACCTACTTCGATTCCGACTTTGTACTATATAGTACCTAACAAACGCGAATATTATCGACTTTTATTTTATTTATTCCTTTTTTCCCTCCCACTTTTAAGGGTTATTAATCAAATTACTTGATAAAAAATTGCTCTCATTTATTTAAATTAAAATATAAAGCGCTCTCGAACGTTGCGTCGTGTGAGTGTTTTAAATTGGGAATCCATCATCATCGGAATTTGTTATCTTAAATCGAAGAGCACACAAAATTTGGAATTCCCGCAATTCGCCCTCGTATTAACATATTATGAATGCTGACGTGCTTCTCAAACCGGACACGTAAAAACATAATTATCTAGATAATCTGATAAACATGTAATGGAATAATTTACAATTTGCAACGCGGAATGAATTATTCCTGAGACATTTCCAGGCTGCCTTTGATTTCGAATTATGCACAAACGACTGCACCGGAATAACTATGCAAATCTGGCCTCACCATCGGCTTTTTAATGCGGAACAAGGTGACGAGTCCAAAAAAATCGCAGCTCCGGTCTCGCCCCTAATTGTTCGCATATGAAATAATGGATTAAATTAACTACACGTGTCGTGGTAATAGATGACCAAATTAGATCGTGTTGTTTTGAAATTAGGAAGGCTTAACAAGGAGTGCGCATTGTTGGCAAACCCGCCGTCCACTTATTAAATATTTCGTCTTATTGTTCGAATTTTGAGTTAAATTTATTATGATTGTTTACAGACGACCTGTCCCCAGTTTACCCTTTCTTTATGTAATTAACTGTCGTAGAAATTGCAAACCTACATTCTATCAACTTTCAACCACACTCACAGTTCACTCATCCAAAAATGATATCCGACACTGACGTCCAATCACAAACAATCCGTTCAGTCGGGCGTAGAAAGCTCTCTCTATCCCATTTCTCATTCGCGAGCTGTATCTTATTGGAACACACAATTGCTTTACTGTTATTGTTTAGTTTCAAAACATTTAATTTAATAATGTGAAGTATATTTCCGAATCACTTTTGTAATTAACTGAACCATATAAAAAGGTTATTTGAAGATGATGCATCGTATTCCGTCTATCGGAGTAATAACCGCCTACTTACCCCAATATTAATCAAATATTGTTTTTAATGCTTAAAATTATTATTTGGAACGCTGCTGTAGTTTAGTTTTGATATTTGTCTTGACATACAATAAATCTTTGATAAATAAACAAGCTAAGAGCCTTTTGACAATATATTGCAGCAAAAACGTGTCTGGCTCTATTCTGTGTACACAATCCCTTACATAACATTATCTTGTTCACATTATTCAAACAAGTTCACATTTAATGTTTACTCTATTTTTTAAAATAAAACAAACAGGTGAAACCACCAAAAAATGCTGTTGCGGTGGCATTTGATTAATATGCAAAATTTTAAACGATAAAGTTCAGACTTAACTTTTTGACAAAGTAGAAATCACAAGTATAAAGAAAGCTGAAATATGACACGTGAAAAAATAAAAAACTTTCTTTGTCTCGGAGATAGTCTAATCCTATCAGATTATATGTCAGGAGGAGAAAATTTAAAGAAAATATAATATTTTAAATTATGTGGGATTTTCTTTCGGATTTCTATTAGGTGTCGAGAGGAAAACTTTCAAATTACCCAAGCACCTGATGGTAATAGTTTTAACGTCAAAATTTCTTGCACTAAACAATATTATGAAGTAAAACTTTGCTAAATGGAAAATGAAAAATCTCAAGGAGTAGGTACAACTTTCCTGTTCATTAACTTTGAATAATGAAGCTTATAATAGCGATCCACTCTGGACCACTTAACTTTTTTTAATTAGATATAAACAACGGAAACGGCAGCAGCGGAAATAACGGTTCTATAAAATAGAGAGATGTTGCTATCACAGAAGCATACCAATTAGACCTCAACAGAAGGATAATGCCAACAGTAAATATTTAATCCAAGTTAGGCTAAAAAGTGGTGACGCCACTGGTTATAAAAGTGGGGCGATATGGTATCTTCCCAACTAATTTAAATAAGTTAATGCATTTTTAATTAAAAATTTACTTTATTATCCGATTTAAAAGGGTAGGTGCTCGAAATTCAAGATATGACACGCTATATGTTTATATAACACATTAATTTTTCAATATTCGCGTCGAACAGATTTGAAAAAGTACTCTGGCGTAAATCTGATCTATGTTTTAGTTTTACCATTTATATTGTTTACATGTTTTTTCAATAAACATAAAAATGGAAATTGTATATTCAGCAAGACGAATTTATAAAACGTCTTTTTAAATATGCATTCGAGACTGATCGTCAAGAAATGTGTCACAAAGAGAAATGTGTGTCACGAAACATTAAATGTTTATACAAAAAACATTTTTAAACCGATAAGCGACCACTGGGAACTAATTCAAGGTAATTGCTTTTTATGAATTCCACTGGCTGTGCTGCTGCGAGAAAATGACACTCTTGATTTGTAAAAATCTTCGAAATGTAAGTAAAAATTACAATTTTCAACCACCCTGCCATTCATAATATGCAACCCCATTGACATCTTATTTGTTTACGTCAGGGACTACTAGTGATATTTTCACCAGTAAAGTGCTAGGATTAATGTTCCTTAAAATAAATAAAATTATCCTTTGGGGACACGAAAATTGGCGAAATCGCATACAAAATAGATGAAACCTCTAAGGACAAAACAATATAACTGAACTCAAAAATAAAATAAAAAAATACACGAAGCAGATTTTCAACTACAAAATGGTAAGGCCAATGCCGTAAAACGAATTTTAATATCATTATAAAAGGAATTACCGTAAAAATAACGAAATCTCGAATAACTTCTTTCCTTGGAGAAAAAAATAAAAAAAGTCAGCGGTCGCAATAAAATTTAACAGCAAGTCGAAAATGTATACGATAACGCATTTACAGGATAATACTATGTAAAATTGTTAAAATTAAATTAATATTGGAAATTTCAAATTTTACGTATTCGGCAATAGCTTACCGCCTTCTTCAGATATTCTCAATAACGTGTAATGTAAAAGCGAGTATTTGCATCAGCTAATAGTTTTTATTAAATTTTCAACAGTCAAATAGCTACAATATAAAACAAACAAAACAGAATTGAGTAAAAAATTGTAAATAAATTAAATAATCGTTAGTACTTACTTTGTTGTTTCTTCATTTTATTGTTAACATAGAATGTATTATCAATATTTTTATTTTTAACTTTTTTATTTTAAGCAAAATATTTGTGTAGACCTCCCAAATAATTATATACCTGGACTAATGTAATTTTAAGGAAAATGTTATTCGAGTTATAAAATGGCCCATTCTCGTGGATGTTTTGAAGGGTGCAAAGTGTATTTTGTTGGCTGCTATGTTATAATGAATGATTGAGGTGGATGGGATGAATTCAAGAATTGTCAGAATGTGGAGAATGATAGGACGATGCTGTTCGATTGTATATAGACAATTATATATGGCGCGTCAGTTCCATTATGGATAGGCCGTTAGTTATGTGATGTTTTAGAGATCCCAGATCCAGGTTAAGCATGTTCGTTTTGCCCGTATACATTATAATGCAAATAATTAAACAATAATATTCTAATCGATATATCTCGTTAAATTCGTATTATGGAAGACAGACGTTATTATGGAAGATTATTGTGCTTTTATTAGTTCGGAAAATTGTATCACAAACTTGCAACATGTTTGCCATAATTAACGTGCTAGAAATTTAGCAAGCGAATTACTTGAATACTTGTGTTTTTATGACATGTTAGGTACATAAGTTATTTCCTCAACTCGGAGACTGAATTTTCGTTATCTACACTAACGTCACGTATTTCGACATTGCAAATGTTTATGCAAATTTAAGCGTCTACCTACCAATAGTATCAGTTGCTTTTTTAGAAAAAGTCAAGATGAATGAACTGGAGAAATATTAAAAAAGATCGGCATAATTGCAAGACTCAGGAAAGATTACCCTAAACCACTCATTGGCCTAGCAGTTAGCGCGATCAACTGCTGACGCTATCCGTTTTGTCGCTCTAAATTATGCAATTTTATCCAGTCGAAGTTTCAAATCAGATTAAGCTGTTTGTGTAAATGAATTAATTTCCAATCGGCGAATAGGGTAATTTTTTTTTTATTTTCCACGGAATATTAAAATAAACTAAAAGTTCTTCTAATCCTTGCAGGTTACAGACACTGCACGAATCCGAAAAGTTACATCAAAGTAAATCTATTAATCTTAAAGTTCGCTTTGTTATTTCATACTTAATTTTAGAAATTACATTAACATTGGTTTGTAGGTCAAAATCAATTTATTTCGGTTATACAAAAGTTTTGTTATTTAGTTTAAAGCTTAGCCATCGTAATGATGAATGTGTGTTTAATGATTTTAACAAAATATTTGTCACGAAGTTTTCGAGGTAGGCACAAAAATGGAGCAGTAAAAAAATGATTTTCGTTTCCCATTTTCTTGCGAAGAGGTAGTAAAATTTAATTGTCGAGTGAAGAAGCTCTTAAAAAATATAGTCCACTTCCTATTGATGATAATAATAATACCAAAGAATTTTGCTGTTGAAAATATCAAAATATTTTAATTGGTTAAACAAATTAAATTTTTTTTGTAACACCAAACACAAATGACGCGGTAAATACGAAGCGCGTGGTCATGAATTTTCAAACCACACGGTTAGATTCATACATAAAACACAAAGGAAGCACATTTAACATTCAAAGAATTTTCATACAATTCATTAAGCACCAATTTATTAATTTAACCAGTGTTAAGGTATAATCGAACCATAAATTTTAATCATTATTATATAGGCGTGCAGATAAGGTGGCTAATGATGAAATTTGATTTTACATTTTATGAAGTCATTTAATTAAGTAAAATTTGACTACTTAAATAATGATTTATATTAATTAGTTAAAAGCTGTTAATTGACACTTTTACGACGATTATATTAGGCAAACAAATTAACCCAAGTACGGTGCCATTTTATAGGATAATAACTATAAAATTTTATCTACCACTTTTACGTAATTTTCTTAAGTAATTATTAGACATTATTGAAATGCAATTAATTTGATGGGTCACAACCGTGGCTCGGTGCGACAACTGGTTGAATAAGTGCGGAAATCCCTTACAATATAATTTAATTAGATAAAAAGTTTATTCCACTACACTTACTTGGTATAAATTATTATTAGGACCCCAATGAATAAATTAGGAGGTTGTTTATTTCTTATGAGCTAAGGATGCGCAAAAAGCTTCCAATAAGAAGTTCACACCAGATAATACGAGAAGCAACAAGTAACTACACCGCGAAAAACAAAATAATTTTTTTGTATCACCTTGTACATCACAAGTAATCTCCGAACCGGAAAGACGATTCAAATTTAAACAAAGCGGAAGATGTAAAGGCAGTTTGGTACGGAAACCCGAGTGCTATGTAGCGAAAAGATCTGGATAGTCTTTCGTCGATTTGTAATCCTCGCGATCGTTAAACTAAAAATTTAAATTAAACTTTAACAAAAAGCAAATCCGAACATATGGCAGTGTCAACTGTTGTGATAGTTTCTGCATAAACGGTTAGAAATTGCTTGCAAAATATAGCTTTTTGTGGGCAATAAAACCCAACCTGAAATGTGAGTAAAGAAGAGTGAGATTTAGATGGGTCAAGAGTAAATGGAAATGGAAATTGGTAATGTACAGCTGTGGATTACGTGTTTACATAAATTTCCGATAGAAAACTTTCACAGTACAATAGTGAAGCACAATCAAAAGGAAACTAAAGTTTCAACAATTGGAAATTTATTTTTCAAGTAAAACATTAAATTTTCTTATGGAAATTTTGGAAACATTAATCTGATAAATTTACATAATAAATAAGTTTTGGTATGCCATCTGTCTCGTTATTGATCCGTCTCTCTCTGCATCGCAATGGTATAGTTCATTTCCTACAAGAACAACCTGTCACGTGGGGCAGGTCACTAAGGTTGCTGCGCAAACAGACCAGGATAAAAAAGATAGTTTAAACATTTACGGTCAACCGTAGAAGGCAATAAATAGAACATTCAATTTAAATACGCAGCAACACAACTACTGGACGTGAAACAGTTTTACGACAACTTGCAATCGATCCGCAATCCGCAGACTGTCGGTATTTATTAAAGTCGAGGTACCGGCTATCAAATCGTCTGCGTCCACAAAGGGAATTAAAAAGTTCTTACTCGTGGGAAGATAACTTTGTATTAGGCCCAGACTGCCTGGCCTGGGTAAAATTCACAAAAAGGGAGTTTCCATCTGGAGGTCCTTCCAAGATGTTCTAAACACAAATTGGATATTTTCAAAATATTTTGAAGAGCCTTCAGCGTTTGATGAGATTTTCAAATTCTGGATTCCAATGGACAAAAAACTGTACGGCAGATGGCGCGACACATTACGATTTAAAAATTGGGAATAGTTAAATTAAAGTGATTACATACCGCAAAACATCAATCTTTGGGAAAAGCAATATAACTAAAGTTAAAAGAGTTTGCAATCAATCACCGTGGTGAAAAACTTACTAAAATATTGCTTCTGCTTTTTTCTCTGCACCCCTCCTATTTTTTTTACAATAGTTATCTGTGTCTTTATTTTATTTTAAACCATCTTCTTTTAGTAAATTACACGATAAAGGTAAAAAAACGATAATGAATTTACAAAACATAACTGCTTTCATAGAGGTTAGCATTATTGATATATTTTGTCGCCATTACCATTATTATTTATCGTTTAAAAGCATTTGACCATTACGAAAAATTAATATTACCTATATATTTTTGGATATTTATAACTATATTGAACATTCTTTTGAAATAGAAGGTGTAATTCGCTTAAGTAAGTAATAATTTATAAACTCGACTGGATTACTATAATTCAATTTTTTCAAAAAACCAATAATTGTTATCTATTTTTTTTAGTTTATATTGTGACGAAGGTTGTCAAAGCATTTTCGATAATTGAAATTGTGCGTAAATCATTAAAAATTTAACTTACTTAAACTTGAGCTTTATAGCCCACGTACTCATTAATTATTATTAACCAACCCCAACAACAGATTTTTTAAATTTAGCACATAAAGTTTTGTGTTTCGAAAACGTAAATTAGATAAATTTTGATAATAAAAATTTAGAAAATAAAAAATAACGAAAATATGAACCAAATAATTAAAGTTAATCACCATCATTAACGTTTCTCGTTTGTTTTCTCCAAATTACTGTGTGGTATCTGCTGTGTACAATGAAATAAAATAAATAAACAGAATGACGATTCCACTACTCAAACTACGATTTAATAAAAAAAATTTAAAAATTTATGATCGGGAATTATTTTTTCATTCATATATCTACGAATATGCAAGGAACGAGGCCTAGAAAAACCTTTTAAACGACTCCTAAGGGTATTGTCCCTTTAACGGGCCTCTCAATAAATTGAGAGCAATTCTTTACGAATTTAAATGAAGAAAAAATTTATTGCAATTCATGGTAAACAGTAAACTTTTGACGATAATTTTATAATTAAATTTCGAAACGTAAACAAAAAGAAAGATTAAATTATGTTTAGCGAGGATATTATGGAACTGTTGAAAATTAGGGTTTTGTATGTTCAATTTTATTAATTGGTGCAGTACTCGCTTTTTCGTAACAAGGAACCGGAAATAGCAGTAAACAATCGATCGAGTCTTTGCTTCTCTTATCCTGCTGAATTTTTTCAATTTTCTAGCTGGTATTTTTTAAATTAGCCCAGAAGTGACTGTAAATCATCAAATTATTTTAAGATTTAGCGCTAATTTTCAGCTGCTAAACCTACAAAATAAATTTTTAATTTTATTGTAATTTTAATTTCAAGAGAAGCAGCAGGAAAAACAAAATAAAAGAGCCGCGAGTGAATTTTAAATATTCGCACAAAATATCAACTGAGCGAAGAGCTAAGCGGTTACAAAATTCACAGGTTGGATTCTCGTGGCGTATCATCTTTTACCCACCAAATAGCTATCTAATAGCAGCAGAAGTTTTGCCACAATTATTTCTTGTCTGCGATGTTATTACACGCGTTAGCTAGCTTGGTCATTTAAAGTACCTTCAGTTCCGAGAGCTGTGGATTACCGAATTGTAGTCATTTGTTTCAAGTCTGAAAAATGTATTGGAAATTATTTGGAATTCCTATGTACACTAATTTTCAGATATATTTCGCAATAAACCTATTTGAAACAACAAACAAATTTTTTTTTTGCGAAGTTGAATTTTTAACAGTCAACTTGATATTCTGATATTGTAAACGCAAATGTGAACATCATAGATAATTTAAAATCACTAATTATTGAGTGTATTTTTTGTGAGTAAATATTTCAATTTAATAAAAGCTTGAATTACAGGAAACAAGTTTTCAATGTGAAATATAATTTATAATCAATTAAATATAAACAGTTTGACTTCTTTGGGCTTCAAATTTTATCCTGGTAGTTTGTTTATACTGGCAAAAAAATTTAAATAGGAATAAATTGAAATTGATTCTCGGTTACTTCCAAGTTATTAGTGACGTGGTTTAAATTTCACGTTAATCGCAACTCATTGAATGTTGGAAAGTATAAATTGCTAGCTTGCAGTGCGGAATGGTTAACCGTAAAAAATTTGATGATTTATATGAAAATAAAATTATTTAGTTGAATTACTCCAAAATTATCTGAAAGCAGAACATTGGTGGAAATCAATAGTTTGTTCTGTTTATTCTTCAGCAGTTGCGGGATTTTCCGCATTGTCCATATGGTCACGTCGCGTCGTGCGCTCCTGGTAATAAATATAGCAAGCACGATGTAATAATTACAATAAAGTGTATGTAAGGGATGGCAGGATCCTTTAATTTAAATCACAACCAGTGCAAAAGCAGAGTACTGCTATCTTTTCATCTTGCAATGCAGTCAAGGACTAAAACTTACCGGCAATCTGATTGGTGGTAAAACTAATGATGTTTTCTTGGATATTTTCTGGACGAAAGCATTTTCACCACGGTTCATCTAATACCATGGTGTGTTAAACTTTTTAATTTGCTATGTCAGTTCCATAACATCGATGTGCAATTTACATTCAAATTATTGTTTAATTTACATGATTGTTTTCATAAATAATTGTTTCGTAAAATTTGCAATCATCAAATTTTAATGACATATGCTAATGAAGCATTATTACAAAAAATTTGCATTGTAATTGGTTTGCAATATGATGAAGGTCTTAATATGAAAATATTTATCAGGCCATTGATAAATACGGCAAGCTTTCTCCATTTCTGAATTGAGAAATCCCATGATGAATTTATATACATAGATAATAAATAATGTAGTATATAACATGTAATCCTTGCTGTATTAACGTTGAAAGAAGTTTGGAAAAACATACAAAGATTAGAGGGAATTAAATCATGGCATTTATCTCAATTATAAACAATAATTAGGAGCGTTAGGATGCCATTAACGCAAAAAGAAATAAACAATTTATAAATTTTATATTTTATTTATCTCTCGAAAAGGTTTTAAACTGACAGCTTAAAATTTATTTATTTCAAAAACGTTTATAGTAATCTAGGACATGTGTTTCGTGCTGAGCTAAACAAAAAAAATTGAAAATTGTAACTTAGGATGATGGCGTAAATGAATACAAATTCTTTATCTACCAAGTTTGTTTAAAACTTTGTGTGAAGAGCTTTGTTTGTTGACGGCTTCGGCAGTTTATGGACTATTTTTTCCGTATAATATGCAGTACCCTGTACAGCATTTAAGAAAAGTTAAGCAAAACTTAATCAATTTTTGCTGCTGTTTTCGTTTGAAGAAGAAAGAAAGCAAATGAAAGGCATTAGTAAAAAGCTTTTATGTGGAGCATTTTCGGTCGGTAGATAAATTAATATCAAATTTTATGACGGTAATGTGATGTGTCATAAAAAGTAAAATTTAATTATCTAAGAAGAGCGCAAAAGAGTAATTCAAATTGGCCAATGAAATATGTTTCGCTTAATTTCTCTAAGTAAACAATAAGTTGCAGAAAATACATTTAAAAGTATTCAAGTGATGTCGTCTTAAGCCTCGCAAAACTTTCAGTGTTTATCAAAAGAACCCACAAGGGATATGATAATACAAAGCCTGACTGTTGGAAAACATCATGGCGCCAGCGCTTCACTTTTCTCTTTCTACAAATTTCAACAAAACTAAGAGCACACAAGAACCATAGAAATGCTTACTAAATTGTTTTAAGTACGAGAGAACGTGAAAGACTGTTGCTGTGTGTGCATTAATTATTAAAATTCGGCCAACACCATAAGGTCTTATAAATAATTATTAAGTTCAAAAAGTTTTTTAATTTAAAAAATTAAAAATTCCAGTTAAAAGTAAAAAAAGTTTGGTCGATCTTACGAGCGCAATTTTACAAGGCAAAAATAAAAATTGTGGTTAACGTTTGTCGATAACATCCATCAACATGTTGAACATTTTTTTTCATAAAATAAACGAATCGAACAATTGAAAATTTGTTTCAATTTACCCCACATTAAAATTTTACCTCCATTATACTTTTGGGTTTAAAAAACTATTGATTATCGAGCAAAAATAATAAGCGATTGTTTGTTTTAAACATTTTTGAATAGTTCGGTGGCTCTGAAAGAAAACTTTTAATAATTCATAATTTTTAAGAGTACTCACCTTCAGCAGGGATTTAGTACCCTGTAGGTTATTTTGCATAATAACCTGGGTTCAGCAAGATCCTGTTTTTGTTGATGTACTAACTCGTAAAGTGTTTTATGACAGGCATTTTGAATTTATACCTCTCTTATCATATCCTGAAACGTAATAGGCAAACAAAGGATTAAATGAAATTTCCAATATCTAAAAATATCAAATTACGGTCGCTAGCGCAGTAAAGCTATAAATCTCGCAGAACTTGAAAATTTTCACTAAATAAACATTTTCAATTAATTAAAATTAAATTCTAATTTTATTAAAAAGCTTTTCGATAAAAAAATATTCCTCGGTTTAATAGAAAAATTTAATGGTTATTTGCGAGTGTCGTCGTCGTGGTTTCAATTCCACGATAACCCATATAGAATTCCTGCTTTTAGATATATAATATTTTGATTGTTCTATAATGGAAATTAGGCAGTGTATCTCGCGTATTATGTTCTCCGACTTCGCTGTAAATGAAAATTATCCACATTTAGCTCAATCGATTAACTTGAAATTTGAGATATTTTTATTTTTAGATATTTTATTAAGACACAACAAAGGAAAGCAAAGTACAGTCGTCTTCTAGCATTTTCAGTCCTTTAGAAAAATATCCAATCCCTGCATTTAACTTAGTAAATTTAGCTTTCTTTTCTTGAATTATAATTTATTGAAAGAAACAATTTTCCTGTAAAGAAAACTTCCTGTAGCAATAAATATTTTAAACTGTCTTACGTGTTAATTCTTACGGCTGGCTTCCGGTGATCCTTACATACTCCTGGTTCAGGATAGAGCTACTAACAAATTACCAATGTTAACGGATAAATAAAACTTGTCAGCAGCTGGAATGCTATTTTTTCTTAAAATCTGCAAAATCTGACAATAAATAGATTTATTTTAAAATAGTGTGTATTTTTATTTGATTTTTCAGCCGAGTTTGAATTACTCGGGGCTTTGACAAATATATGACGTCTAATATACTAATAATACAATAGCATATCAGACCTTATCAGATCTAAAATATCTACATTAAGGTAATGAAATATGACAGGCACGAATTTTACTACACGAGGATCGCGACGACTGGAAATGTGGGGTCAAAGTGTAATTTGACATAATAATTTTATATAGCCAATTATTGCTATTATTGTTATTAATTATTCTATGCTATAGAATTTTATACCCCCAGACCCCCCAGGTGGGGTTGAATGTATGACTGAATTGACTCTTCGGGGGCCACGAACCCCAGTTTGACAAACGGTGCTATAAACTGTGTATTAACAAACTGGAGTAATTTTATAATGCTATTATAGAATATATTATTTTAAAATAGTTTATTATTAAATTTATTAATGTTAACAATAGATTATTAAATAAGATAATCTATAAATAATAATACAACACTCCTGTAATAATTTTCTGAATTTTGACTAGCATTGCATTATTATATTCATATTACAGATTTTTTAACTGTATGTTTATGTATTATATCCAACAAAATAATATTTTTTGGTTTTATATTACAAAAATAATACGATATATATTATTACAAATAGCTAATTTAATTAGGTTTAGTAATAGTTTAATTAATGTTGGAAATTATTGTACATAATATACAGGCTATAAGTAAATCAGTTTTGTTAACTTAACGCGCTTAAAATAATATTTCATTATTTTCTTATAACTGGTAAATAATAGGAGTATAATATTTGTTCAAAATGTGTACGTAGTAAGTTGATTCCTCCAATGAAATTTTCTCAACACTGCCAGTTTAATTTGATTATTTTTTATAAACGTTTAAACTTCATTTATTCAAAGGAGTCAAACTTTTTTAAATTAGTTTATTTAAAATAATCAATTAAAAACATTAATTATTAAACTTTATAATGGCGAACCGCAAAATTTTGCGTTTAAATTTTAATAAACCTGGAACAAAAACTCCAGCAATATTAAGAGTACCTATTTTAATTATTACCATGTTGAAAGTGTGTATTTTATCAACTATAGGTCTATTTCCTAATACAATATTTCGAGAGATGCTAATTATAATTTATAACACAACAGCAAGCTTCTCAAAATATTCTCGTCTTTCCACTGATTAACCCACCTTTATTTAATTTTTAAATTAAAGCTCGACAGCAACAATTTTAATTGCTAACAAATCCATAAAATTAGTTAAATTTTCGAAATTTTTCGTCAAAAGATGTTAAGCTAAGATACGTAATTTTTAGCAATTACTTAAAACTTTTTCATGGCACACAAAGAATACTCGCTATAGAATTTTAGATTAGACAAGTCCCTTGAACTACATTATTAAGACAAATGTCCTTTTTTCATCTTTCTATTCTGTTTAATCGTTTAATATTCATGGTATGGTGGAAGGATTGGGAGTTTTATAAATTATTTTAACTGTGAGTAAATTTTAATCAACTTTAAATAGCAATGTGTATGTAATTAAGGTAATGAATAACTGAAAATATTAAATAATAAATTAACATTGTAACTTTAAGTGGAACATTAAATTCCAAGCTTTTCCTGATGTTAAAATAATTTATATTCATTTTATACGCGAGCTGCTCAATCGGCATAATTAATGCTTTTACCGATGAATTTCCAAACTTTTTCTATAGTATTAGGAATTTTTTTTTCGATTTCGTTCCTCGGTTGTTGAAACGGATAACTACGTCAGAAAATTTTAAAAAGAACTTTGTAAGTCAAATATTTTATTGAAACTTGACTTTATTTGCTTATCTATGCATAGAACAATGAGTAAATTATAGCTTGGAGCTCCACAAAACTTTAGCCAGTGGAAAATATTCAGGGTACTTTCCTACTTGTAAGCGTTCTGGTTAACAAAACACAAAATAAAGTATATTTTCTATAGAACCCAATTCGCCCGGGTAGTTTCCATTTTTCTTTAAATTGAAATTTTAAAGTATCAGCGAAAGAAATCGTAGTGCAAGAGGATATTGTTACATTTCTGCCTTTATTTTCAAATTTTTTAAAAAATTCATGCAGTCCAATGTTTGTTCTCGATGTCAACAACCCGAAAATTTTTCCCTGATTTATTAACGGGAGATTAGATGCTTTGTAATAAAACTTTTCACAAAGTTTACTTTAAATTTCCTATGAGATTGCTTAAAACAAATTGAGTTTTTTTTCAAGTCGAGAATAAAATTTAAAAAAAAACTTTTAAATATAATATTACAATTTAGAATCATATAAAGAATGAAAACATTATTTTAAGGGAATAATAGGAAAAATATGGATTTTAGCTATTTTTAAATCACGAAATACAATCGCGTCCACTGGTAACGTAATTATGCTAACCAGAGCGAATCTTTTTTGTTCTTTCATGCACCCCTAGTGAATCCACTGACCGTGTCTATGCATATATTAGTTGAACCATCCACCAGTAGCTTATGTCCCCACTACTCTTTCTGTTCACACATAGAAAGCAATGCTCTGCTGCGTTTTTAGATAAAACTAACCTCACATTATTTTCTTTTATTGTGAAAACTGCTTTTGACCCCAAAAACACCAAAACCTCTGGCCAAGCAGGGACCCTCCACATATATTGCAAAGTGTTGGAAATTTAATATATATTGTGGGGACTTACCCTACTTTTGAAAAAATCTTTTCTGAAGAGCCCACGTAGATGACCATTTTCTGTCGGAATGAATTCGATATTTTAATTATCACCTGCAAACCTCCAGGTTAAATATTTACTTTGCCATAACGAAGAATTAAAATACAGTAAACATTCACACAACTAAAAATAAACTATGCAAACAAAATTGTTTAGCTTATGCTAACAAGTGCCAACTTAAGTGGGGACGTTCTTATTACACAGCCTAGCTTGGACATAGCGTTGCTGTTTTATGCAAACAAGAACTTGTGAAAAATTAATTGTAAATATTAGAAGACTACCTTGCAATGTTTTTTTATAGGAATTTTATAAAACTTTGTGCCGAAGGATAAATTGTTGTTGATGCTTTCCATTATTTGAAAATTCAATTCTCTACGTTGGTACTTAGCCTAACACCGTGGCTTAGTGGTACACTGCGAGGTAAGCATTTGTACGTTTTAAAAAAAGGATGAATACTTTTTAATTTAAAAAAATAAAAATTTAAATGCTAAGATTACAAGGAACTGCTTGCGTCGAGCTTTCGGTCATTTACATTCGGCTCGGTCTACATATAAACTTTTACCCCTTGAGGTTACAACATTTTAAATTCTAAAAGCTACCGTATCTTTAGAAAATGTTTACTTTCTTCCATTTTTAATACTTACAGGTCTTTGGGTAGTTCCTTGGAGCTCAATTGAATCACAGCCAATGTTACTATATTTTAAGTCCTTCGTTCATGTTCCTTTTTAAGAAAATTAGGTGTTTAAATATTGTAGTATATTATTATGACAAAAATGCTCATTGGCTCACAACAAAATTGTCTGTTAACCAAAGAATTAAACATAATAATTAAATTGAGTTAATTTCGTGCTTTGTTTTTGTCAATGTATTGCTGTATAAATAAATTTTTTATAGTAGCTCGCAATAGTGTATTGAATTTTTGAATTATATGTTCGGGTCGACCATAAACGATATCCAAGTTAAGTAAGTGGAAAGTCTGTATAGCTTTAGCGACAATGTTGAATTTTGATTTGCAACAAATCACTTAACACCATTTTCTATTGCTCGAAAATCACTTTAGTCATAATTCTTTATTCGAAACAAACTGGAATACTTCCAATATTCTAAACGACAAAGTTTAAATACATACTCAATTTTAACTACGATTGTTAAAATATTATTAGCATTGTGTGTTACGTAAAAACAATTATTACTAATAATTATCAAAGAGAATTCCCTTGCTTTGATGAAGTAAAACCAATGACGAAATCAATCCACCGCCATATTGAACTCTAATTTAGTTAATATTTGCAATTTTTCAGCAACAAGCTCAGAGAAAAAAATTGACTACGTACCTGCAAACCGCATGTCTTTGAAAACTAAAAGATTGTTTTTGCCTCTAAAAAATTGATAGAATCCATTGCGGTGAGACCGGAGAACGAATTAAACCGCCACTGTCTTCCCATTAAGTTAATAGATTTGTTTTTCTGCGGTTGAGCCTACGTTTAACAATGTAAAAAAATTAAACTTAATTAAACAAATTAACTTTGTTCGTTAAACTTTTTCAACTTAATTTGTTTGGAGATATTCCAACGGTGCAAAATGATTTGCCACTTCTCTTTCAACCACCTCGCACTTAGAGTGTAAAGTTTCGAAAAGATTTTCGGTTTTAAAATTTCTTAAAATCGAGGTTTACTACTAATAGATTGTGGAAACCCAAAATATTTCTGAATTATCGCGAAACATTATGGAACTGGCGAAAATGCAAAAGTTTATGAATTTTAATATTCATAAAATATTACCCTACTGAACAAGTTTAATTTTACAACACATTTTGCACCAAATTTCAGCTCGAGTTTCAATAACAAAATAATAAATTTTGTGCATAAATATTTAAATAAATTACTTTTTAATAGCTAAGCTGAGTCATTGGGTACCGAGGAGTTTTTCTGAAAAATTTTCAACTTTAAGAAAGTTTAATTTTCAGTAGTTTAATTCCTATGGGAAGCCATTCAACGTGAGGTGATTTAAACGAAAAATGATGTGAGTGCCTACGTATATGGGTCCTTCAGAAAATAATTTAATTTAAAATATTTTAGTCGAGAAAAACTACCTTAGGTTCTGAAGTGCGCTAGGTATTTATAATTAATTAACCGGTCGCATGGCCGTATTAACTTCCAGACCTGCGGAAGCGGTCATAACAAGTTCGAATTTTAAAGCGTAAATAAAGCGAGCTCACTTTTTACACTCGAAAGTCCATTATTTAAAATTTTTATTATCCAATTTGAAAGAATTTATTTTTGCGAAATAATTTATATATTTCCTGCGATTCCTTTTTGATAAATATTTTACTTATTTGCAAACCAAAAAATTTCAACAAGAAGAATTTGTTATAAAATGAATAAAAATAATGTGATATTAAAAAGTATTCGTCGTTTGGAGTGAATTACATATTTTCTTTCGCTTTGTTCGCTTTATTTTATTTTGGTGCTCTCAGAGCAATTTATTAATTAAGGTAAAGCATGCAAAAAATTCTTGAATTTACGCAGAAAATTTTATTTTTCCCATCATATTTAAAAAGTTTATCTCGTCGAAATAGGAAACGCACAATAAAAGTAATACAATAAGTTTAGTGTAAATCTGAGGATGGGTATTACTGGCGCGATATAAATGAAGTGTCGGGTGCCGCGTCACTTGCCTGGACTAGTCAGGATACGCCCCGGAATGTGGATATTAAAATTCCTTGGCAGTCGCGGTACAGAGCCGGTTGCAGACTTGGAGAACTAAATGATTTTTAGAAGGAATTGTGAATTATTACACGATATAGGATCGTGAATACATTTAATATTTTAATGGAATATGAATTATGCAGAAGCACGCAAAAGAATATACAATAAATCAACAAACAAGAAGCGGACACTTAATTTGCGGCAAAACTTACAGATCCTTTGATAATATCGAAGAAAAATTATATTCAATTTCAATTTTCTTCCAATCGCCTATTTTTAAAATTTATTACGTCAAAAATTCATTTCGGTTAAATTTAATTTCTTGCAATTATGATTTGACCTAAAGGATAAACGTTGTAGATTGCCAGCTTTAATTTTAAATCAAATTTTATGTGATGGCATTTAATAACTCATTAGATAACCTCTTTTATAATGTCTTTTGTGTAATTCATTACTAGAGGCACTCGAAAAGTTAAAATTTGTCCAAATTTGTTCCTACATCCACGATTTTAAACACCAAGAGCTTTCGGTTACGAATTGGGATGCTCAGCGAATTGCTTTATTTCACTTTGAACTTTATACAGTTTGACCACAAACCAAAACAGTACCTATCTACACAAGGTTTATCTTATTATTGCATAATACACCAATTGAATGAGCTGTTTAATTTAAACTTTAATTCGGCAAATCACGCTTAACTTCACATTTGCAAGTTAACTGTTTTACGGTCAACATTAAAAGTTGTAGGTAATCACATATATTCTACATTTAAATTCGGATTACGAAAACCAATGCATTTAAATTTTCCTAAATATGCTTTGCTTCCTTTAAATTCTAATCCTCTTACACAATGCAATCGATAAATTAATGCAACTCAACAACAACACAATAATAATTGGATTACTTTGACCCTATGGAACCTGACGTCACAACGCCTACAAGGAAAACCAATTAACGAAAAACCATATCAATTATCTATGCATGATTAGCTTGCCGGATTGATCTCAGATGTGCCCGTGACCCTGTTTTATTAAACATTTACCTTTTTGATTTATGTTTACTGTTCTTGTCAAATAATATATGCGATAATGACCCTTTGAATATTAAATGCTAGATACTTATTGTTATTTTTATAATCTGCAATATTAAATAATGGTAAAATAAGCCTCCAATCTCTGCAATCCAGTTAATCTGATGAGACGGATTAGAAATATCTCATAATAATAATATCATGAATATTATAATCACGTAAAGCAGAAACTCTCTAATGTATAAATTACTATAAAAACTATAATAAAAATAAATAATTCATAGAAATAAAATTATTATTTATAGATAATGAAGGTAATTATTTCCAACATTTCTTGTACGTTTAATAATTGAGAATTGTAATTACTGAATACTATATGACCTAATGGCCTTATTACAATATGCAGTTTATCGATTCCCTTCTTGTTGCTTTCTTTCTTTTTTATACAAAAATATATATAGTGCAATACAAGCAGTTGTTACCCAGCTGCAGGTTTAGTTACTACAACTTACTTTCAGTTAGCTATAATTAGGAGCTATCAGTCACCTATAATTGATAAATTTTACACTGACAGTGTAAAATGGCATATCTACATTGGAAGAACCGAACAGTGCATTGTATGCAGATGACACCGTAAATTTAAGTTTCCGACAAAATAAAATTAACTTTACTGTAATATAAAGTACTAAATTTTAATTTTTTTGGTTAAGATTATTCATGTATCCTCCTAAGTCCTTTTACCTTAATGAGGGTTTAGCGATATAAAGTTATTTTGAATAATCACTTTGGAGGTTTACCATAGTCATAGAATAAAGTTTTAACTTGTACAATTTATCGTATAGTTTAATGTAGATAAAAAATCAGAATCCTTTGAACCTGAAAATTTTGAGATTTTCCATGGTCTTTGTATTTAAATTACGTAGCACTATGTTATAAAATAAAATTAAATAAAACAATTAGCAGGTTTTACGATTGCAATAAAAGTAAAAATGTTTCATAGCGACAAGTATCCTACAACATCGTTGTACTTACAATAAACGTTTGTGATAGCAATTTATATTTTTATGTTTACCACAACTGCCACCATGTCAGGATATGAAATTTTTATTGAATTTTGTCATAATATTTTTCACAGGAAAAATAAATAAGAATAGGCTGCACGAAAATCCTTAATAAAAATTTTGTTGGTATTACAAGTTTTTAAATTTAAATAAAAGGCGACTTTTATAAAGTTAGACATATTAGACTCCAAATTTTAATTACTTTAAGGGTTTTCTTGCGTCATAAAATTTAATGTAATTAAAAGTTACATAACTAAGAAACTTTTGAGAAAGAGAAATCACTTTTATGGATAAGAAAGCAAAATTAGAATAAGTACACGCGTGGGCGCTTTTCGTGATGATAAAAGTAAATCAGGAGAGGATATTCTCTACGATTGAATTTTCTTAGGCTAAAGCCTTGATTGCTGATTTCGTGGACACGAGCTACTTGGGAGTAACTATGCGTCGCACATACTTCGTGGTAAATGTGCGTTAACTTGAGGGTTTCATTATTTATTTGTACCCAACCGGAATTACCTAAATACTCTTCCAGTTTAATCAAAAATGACCCTGTTAAAATGGATGACAGAATATCATACTTGAATTATTCTGTTACTTCCATTCCGCCATCATGTAACAACAACATTTTGTTACAAACTTTTCTCTAGTTTTAATTAACCTACGCAAATATACCGAAACATTCTTTATTGTTTACCATTTAATTATTTATTTCGCGCCATTCGAAAATGCACTTAAATTTTTAATCGTCTAAATACGAATTTTATTGCGTTCGGGTTCTGCTTTTAGAAAGGCGCACCCGCACAATAAGTAACAATTACAAAGAAGTAAACCATAATGTACTTTCCAGAATTTCGCAAAATGAGTTTAAGTAAAATAGCGGAACTCTTTATGTGATAGAGGTAATGTAAATTTGAACTGGGAACTTGCGTAGACAATATACAGAGCTTTTATTAGGGCGAGGTTGAAGAGGCTTCAAAACGCAAAATTATTACTTTCTGAAGTCAAAGCATTTTATTGAAGCCTAAAACTGCAGTAACGAACTTCCAAATTTAAACCAGGTTTAATTATTCATTATTGTTATATAGCTCAATACTGCTGTTCAGTTTAGAAAGTTTTTCTATAATATTTGTACAAAATTTTATATTGAGACTTGTTAAATCTGACGATTTTATTTATTGACACTCTCGATATCTCAAATATTGCTGAAGAGCGAGTATATTCCGAATGGTGAACGATTTATTTAATATAACATATTTTATCATACCGTAATATTTTAAACTAAAAGCTCATGTAATAACATAAATATGAAACGTACAAAGAGTTTACAAAGTCGGTAATAAAGTTTGACCTCTTCGGAAGTCGATCTTATACCTAGTGATGTCTGAAAAACTTTTAGTACAAAATAAAAACCGTGCAGATACTCAAACGTTTAAAAAAAATTGAAAGAAAGAAAGAAGACTGGAAGTTGAAAATATTTCACTTCCTGAAGTTTTTATATTTTTTGAAATATCACACATGGACACATGTAACATACTTCTCGTAAGTATCAAAGTATTAACCACTTGCCAACGTTTATGCACTTTTTGATTTCTTTTCAGATTTGTTGACATAGCAGAATCGCTATATAAATGACGATAGCAAAATCGTAAAACGAACTTTTTATAATTTCTATACCACGATTTTTCTGGAAGATTTCAAAATATTATTTTTGTGCAAAAGCAATATTGGCATTTGTTATTGCAATCCAAAAAAATTTAAATTCTCTAATATTCCCATTTTTTGTTCAAATAATCATAAAATATTACTTAAAGTGCAATATAAATTATTGCACTAAATAAAATATATTTGGAATTTTATACACAGCAACCTTAAACTAGAAACGCTGCGAAAACCATGAAAAACCAGTGAAATGTTAATGTTTTGAATTTTTAAAAATAAAATCATTTCTTTCTGATGATTATTGCAGAGAAATGTTAGAGCCAATAGATTTTCTATCATAATCTTTTATTAAACTGAGCTTATAAATAAATATAAAATATTAAAGAAATACATAGATTTTCTATTTGATCTAATTGAATCTAACTGAAATTGAGGTAAACATGAAAGAATTATTTTCCACATTTCTCTAATGTTTTCCGGGTTTATTTAGGCAGTTTACAATGAATTTTTTAAGTTTTAACAATGGATTAGTAAATTTTAGACGCAGTGGCGACCGATTAGAACTTTTTTGAAGAATTAATAACGGATCACTACACGTTGATATGGTTTATGAACATGAAAGAACCGTAGGGATGTTTAACAAGTTGGAAAATTTTCAAAATATAAAAATGGTTTACTATCTTTAGGGAAATGCGTTCTACTCGTCTATTAACAGTTATTAACTCCGGGAGGTTGTTCTTGCATATTTCGTTAACCATTGCAGAGGATCGAGTTTAATAATTACCAAGCTCACATTAAAAGGTTCAGCCCATTTTTTTTAAATTGTTCAAAAGAATTAGTCGCCAAGTTTTTTAGATTAATTTTTCAATTTATCCAATCGTGAAAGTTGTCACGATATATCACAGACATAGGTAGTAACATTTCCTCACCTTCCTATCATGTTTATTTCGTTAGCAATAAATTAGCGCCATTTAATTAATAAAATAGAATAGAGAAAAAAAATTGGGCTTTTATTAACTTTTTTGAAAATTACTTTGACGGATAAAAAGGAAATAAAAAATGTTTTGGTGATTTACCAGATAAGAATGTAATAAAAAAAGCTAAATAATGTGTTTCTCTAGGCGTTAATGTAATTGGTTTCTTAAAATATTGAATACATTGTTCTTTTAGTTTTGTTTTTGGCGCGTTTTCGACTTGTATCGGAATTTTTAAAATAAACTATTCGTGCGGTAATTAATTATGTTCGGATGCTCTGTATAATGATAATACGAAACAACCTTTTTTCAAACGTATCAGATTTTAATTATGATATCATATTTAGTAATTTCGTGAGAATGGCTTGAATAGCATGCACACGCTAGCCTATCACCAAAGCTCATTTTATTTTAATTATTGAGCGTTAAACAATGGATGTAATTACGTGTAATTTTCTCTTTTTTATAACGATCATGTCTATAAATTATTTGTGTTAAGTGTAATCATGTATAAATTAAGCCATTAGTTAAAGCATGTATCAAATAATCTCGTATGCGTGCACGAATGCACAAGTGTAATAACCCACTAATTTATCTTAACGTTCTATTGTTAGCTAATTTATTCCTAATCTTAAAGGATTTCCTTATGGATATAAGGATATTAGGAAAGGATATGAAATAGCACGCCCTTTATGGAGTAACCAAACTAAGTAAAATCAAGCGACTCATTTATTTTCATTAGCGAGTGTCATCTATAAATTTCTATTTGCTTAATTCGTATGCGATAATTTACACCAAACTACAGTTGAATCGCTTCGCGGACCGAAAATAAAACGTAATTTTTAGCCGAGAATTAATTATGCACTGTTGCCCGAACGCAAGTTTTAAACGTAGAAAAGATAATATGAACATCGGAGATTAATAAATCAATTTAATAGTTCCCGTAATGCCTACTTTTGTATAAGTCATAGGCAGAAGACGTTAAAAAAGCATTATCTGCATCTGCTTCGCACTAGTATCACACACCTATTCTTCATGTTTTGCCCAAGTCGTAATCTATTCTAAATTTTATTGTATGCACGTGTATGTCTATAGTTTAACAATAATTTTTATAGTTTCCAAATTTTCTATTCCCTAACTTTTAATGCACACAAAAAGAAAATAATTTATAACTGTTCTTGTTTACAGAAGTTGCAACTCTATAATACACATCCATGCTATTTGATACATTAAATTGCGCAAAATACATAACTGGAATTACACTTGGAAACTATAATTTAGCATCGCAACTGCAAGTCTTTGTGTCGAGCTTAAAATATTACTACATTAACATGTGTAAATATCATTTTTGTTTGCGAAACAAAATTGTTATTGATTACCTCTATGTCAGGTGTTGACACTTACACATCATCATGATTGCTTTAAAATGTAGCCCAAAGGTAAAATTATTCAGCAACACTTATAAGTTATGTAACATAGCGAAACCCTTGTTGAAATATTAACTATGATAACTAAATTATCGCACCTCCCGTATACGGAACCAAAATAAAACGGCCATTATAATTTTTTTATAAAATATCGCCACGTCGTCAAAGAGCCAAATTTCGACGAAAAACATGAATCTCGGTTAATCATCTCTACCTCACCCAATCCAGCATCCTGGAAGCTTTTAAATCAAATAAAAAATCTTGGTTACTTGGTTCAAAACCCGACGATGCGATGTTTGCGGTATTTTTGTCCATTTTCTGTTGCGAACTAATCAAATCTATTCTCCTAAAAGATAAACTTGGTGATTTGATCCCTACACGGAGTCACTGGTATGGAATAACGACCAGTTTCCACTGTAAGCTGAAATCGACTCCCACAATTTCGTAAAAAATAATTGTTTAATTCAAAATGATTTTGTTTGTTTCGAATACGCATTGATGATGCGTGAACGCATGGTCGAGCATGCAAAACAACTAAATGGAGCGTTTATGCTAAACCCTTTCAATGAGTTTATTAATTACGGATCACAAATCTGGGCAAAACAATGGGAGTGTAGTGACCAAAGTTTAACGTTTTAACTGCATTTGTCTGAAGTTATTAATGGCATCTCACGTGCTTAAATTACATTAGCCAATTGCAATTTCCCATTTGCGTTTTTCCTTTATGCATGACATTTATTTTGAATATGTTTAATGGAACGGTTGATATGAATAAAAATTAATGAAAGTCATTATTTGCGGGTACGCCAAAAAATACAAAGGAAAATGCACAGCCAGAAACGAATTACGTGTATGAGTTACCGGATTGTAAATAATTTCAATATTGCAATAGTCGATTCCTTTAGATACTCCATTCATCCACCGTTCTGGAGTTGAATAACTAAGTGTATAATTCAAATGCATTACGTTTCAGAGATATCATTAAAAGCTTTGTATGCATCCGACTATTCTACAAACTATCAAGTACACGAGAAAACGCGTACTTTGCATGTACACGACTTTACTACACAAAAGCCTTGGTTATCTCAAGTCTTCTAAAAACTTTTTAGTACTGCATTTAAATGCACGTTCTATAAATTGAAAAAATATATCTACAACAGGTTAACGTGGAATCCCAACTACGGGAGCCAGCCAGTCCGCATCAGGGAAGGGAAGTCTTAAACTAAAGTTTAACTACATAAACTAATTTGTTGATTACCAAATAACGAAAATCTTAATTAACGGTAACGTCGATAATTCGAGTTAGTTAATAGTTAAGATTGAATTTAGAGTTATGTTTGTTGTTATCATTGTTAGCTAACCGTAGTTACGGTTAATCAACTGTAGCTAACGTACTAACAATGCAGCTCATTGTTGGATATATGGCTAGTTTAGACTTTTTTTTATTAAAATTTAAATTGAAAATTGGTTAGGGACAATAAACTTTCAAATTTGTTGTTATGTAAAAGCTTTTTATAAAAAACTTAATGCTGTGCAAATTTTAAAACATAATTTTAACTTGGTTAACTATCAATCTACTGTCAATTGGAAATCAAACACTGGCAACTGCTCGAAAATAGCAACAAATATGTTACGTTGCAAATTGCGCATTTACAACGTTACATAGTTAAAATTGCAATTACCCGGACAAGGTGGCACAATGTAAAACAATAGATAATAATTAGGTTATTTTGACTAAACGTATACCAAAGTATGTCGTGTACATAGCTGTTATCTATTATATGGATAACTACATATTAATTATTAATAGCTAATAGCTATTATCGACTGCAGCGAATAATTAAACTTTTTTTTTTGCAGAATACCGATTGACATTGTAACCTGCAGGTGTGTAGCCTTCCTAACAATAAATTAGTTTTCCTCGTTCACTAGGAAATTTTGGATTCCTTTTACGCTAATAATGCTTAACAAAAATCGCGATAATAATAACAAAGCACATTTTCGTTTCAAATGCAATTATACTACTTTTAAATTGATGACTGTCGTATCAACTATTGTTCGCGCTTTAGATTAGCTTCTTGTGCAATTTCGTATCTGCTTCGCTCCAACTGGCTTTATTTAAAAAAAGAAATCAGTGAAAGATAAAGTTTATTTGCTCAGAGACTTTTTCAGCTCAAAATGATCTTAAAATGGCCTCTGTTATTGATATATTAATTTTTCTTTATTATATTACAGCTTCTATGTAAATGCTAATTTAATATTTTTCTTTTACATTAGCGTAATTTCCTTATGGTTAGATGAACATCGAGAAAGTTTTCCAATCTTTGATTTCTGCTGATTTTCCAAAACTTGATTAAATCGCTAACCTTCAAGCGTAATTTTATCTTTAAAAATAGATGTAATCTTTGTAACTTGATTACTTACTTGTAGCTATTATCGATCAGGGAAAATAATTAAAATTATCCAGGGACAACAAATTTTATTTTTGATATAAAATACAGAATGAAATTTTAACGTTTTACGAAAAAGAAGCTTTTGGATAGATTTAAAAAAAAATTGTATTAATAAAAATAAGATAATGTTTAATCTAGCAAATATAGTAAAAAGGATCTAAAAGCAACTACGCTTTCAGAGCTTTTTCTGAAAGAAATCATATAAAAATCTTCACACTTCTCCACTTAAAACTTTTACACTTTCGTGGCATTTTTAATGGAAACTAATAGAAAAGTAGCCATAAAACCTCCGCTATTCATGTTAAATTTACTTTTCCAAGTGCATACCAAAAAATTATTAGCGCACTTGAAAAAATTTCTATTTTCGGTAAACAAACCCTTTTGTGAAAGCAAACAGGGTACAAAAATATTTTTATTATACAAAGCTAATTATAAAATGCTTAAGTAAATCAAAACTGAAATGTTTTTACGAGAGTGTAATTTTTAACGATCTTGAACTTTTTCCCTATATAAAGTCAACTCCTTTTTGATAAACTTTTTTTTGAAAAGAATACTTTTAATGATGCCGAATTAAGTCTTCAATTTTGTAACCAAACAGCACGTTATTAAATATTTTTCGATTATTAATTTCCTAAATTATCCCAATTGATAAAAAATGCCGAGCATATTTTACGTTATTGTCGCCGTTTCTCTTTTACAGTATATTTTTTTTATATCAGCAAAATATTATCTCGGTTAATTTTCAATCGTCTTTCATAATATTTTAAATTATATTTTTTATAGCAATACGAAATTGCATGTGGTAGATCAGAAATGCAGCATACCGAGTGGGTAAAATAAAAGTTCTACAACTGGCAAAAGAATTTTAAAAATCCGAAAAAAAAATGCTACGAGGAAAAATCCTTCATGTCTTAATGAAAATAATGAACTGACAGTTTTAACTGGCAGAAGTTTAAATTGTCAATCTGATGCGAACTTAACTAATTTAACTCGAACTTACCAAGTTGTTTCGACAAGCTAAATTTTAAAATATAAAGTTATGCACTCGAAACGTGACCATACCCTACATTTTATGCCGAAACGTTTTATGGAATCACGTAGGTTAGGTTAGGATAAATCCTGCGACAGTTTTATTATTTTGCATATACCAGGGGTAATCAGAAACTAAATAAATTTATATTTTAACGTTGTCGTTTAGAAAAGCAGCTTTGAATTTCGATTTAAAATATTTTAAACCGGGAGTTCGTTTTATTACTTACGGACTAAGCTTTTTAAAAATCCTTATTTTAGTATCTGGCTTATTTGCTAACTTTATTTTAGATAACAATTTGGAATAGAAAATCTTTCTTTAGCTGTAATCTAACGAAGCGCTTTAAAATCTAATTTAATTTTTTTAATTTTTACGCCAAAGGGATTTTGGATCTTGGCTGAATTTTTCGTTCGTTTCGAATTTTATTTATCGCTTTAAAGCTTAGCCATTCAGAAGTAGCAAGAAAGTCACCAATTAAAAGGCGATGCTATAATTTAAGTTAAGCGATAATTAACTATTTCAAATGGGCATTTGTAATTGGAAATGTGTCAATTATGACCATTACCACAAATAACAAACGTGCTCAATGGTTCAGATTGCTATCACCACTTTCAAGTTAGAGCACTTTAAAAATTTTCGTGAAGGGAATGCTCAAGTTTAGTCTTTACGATAAAAATCTCGGAATATTTAAATATTTAATGAAAAGATAATTTTGAATTAATTATCATTATCGTAGGCAACTGTTGCTTTTCAATTTAGCAATGTGAGTATATAGATAATGTTTGGTAACGTAAGCTTCATGTCGGAAGCTTTATACTTCGCGATTTTCGGTTCGGATAAACGGGATGCGCTTTGGGTTCCCTTCGAAACGTATTAGGTCGAACAATTCCCTTCATTTTGTGCTTCCCTACCGGCTCTCGCTGTACGAACCTCCGGGAGAGAGATTGAACTGACCCGTCCTTTCCCACATCCGCTGACCACCAACACGAACTAAACCTGTGCTGAATTTTTGATCAGATTGTTGAAAGTTTCATTTAAACATTAATAATGAGATGATGTCCGAAAAACTTTTATCAACTTTTTCGGTTTAATTTTAAACAAAAAAAATGAATCAAAGAAAACGAAAGTCATTTAGATAAAATAAAAATGTGTTACGCTTCGATTAAAATTCTCTAATTTCCGTTTTGTCTGATTATACTTCCTTGGTAGCTCTGGTTTTTGTAATCAAGAAAATTAACAAAATAAATGTACTATTAAAAAGCAACGTTTAATTTTTGACGATATATCGATTTAACTTTCCAAATCTTGCACCAACTTTTTTCTGTGACATTCTTTTCTTCCCAGAGCGATTAGACATATTTAACTGCCAGGGAATCTAATTTTATCGAAAGGATTAATTCTCCAAAAGCTCTAACTAGATTAGTTCTCTCCGAGGAAAATAGATGGGATTGGAAATTAAGAAAGAATTGAAGACTACAGATTTTTAGATAATTTTGCTTTTTGGTTTCGGATTTCCAAGCAAATCAAAATTTAGTTTTAAAAATTCATTTAAAATGCAATACTTTATACATACGATCTCAAAAATGCAGCTCAAGCAAGAAATGTAATCAATTTTTATTGAAACTTGGTGTTCGATCTTCCAAGGAAAATTGGAAAATAGTAATAACTAAAGGCTCTGTGCCGGTACATACATACATTGATTTTGAATTTTCTGCAATTATTTTTGTTTTTGTTTTTAAACCGCACAATTCAATTTTTTTGGATTTGTTGAATGAATGTAATTAAATGTGATACAATATTTAATTGGTGTTTGGAAAACATGTGCTTACCTAAATTTGGGAAATAATTTTAAATCGTAGTATTAATAACAATTATATGTTTTATAAACAAATTTGTGTAGGTTTTAAACACGGGTAGGTACGTAAATTACACAGACAGTCACACTGGTCCTACGCGCGAGGCAGCCTTACAAAGTGTGTACAAAGCTTTAAGTTCGATGAATTAGCTCCTTAGCCTTCCAGAGCAAACAGGGCAAAACAATTGGTTATTTATTTACATCAGTCTATCCAATTTACGATAGCAATGTTTACAAAAAGATACACAAAGGTATTTTGAAGACAATGTTTATTATTTGGAAATAATTATAATAGAAGATACGATGTAATTTAAATTAATAAAATAAGTACACGACTAATTAAAATTAATGTTACTTAAACGTATTTACAATTTAACGAACGTAAACAGCTTGTTATTGTTTAAAGTAAAAATTTTACAGTGGAATAAAGTTTTTTAACAGAGTCGTATTTAGTAGAAAATGAATAAGTGTCAGGTAGTGGATACGTAGCCGGCAGTTCGTTTTCATTAGTCCATGCAGAACTTCTTTTTTAAAAGAATAGTTTTTGTGCTACGGCCATTTGAAAAACATGAAATGCTGAGTTTTGTCGAGTTTGAAAATATCACAAAGGTTTGATTCCGTAACTCTAATTTAAGTCATAATATATCAACAGAATAAAAGGTAAAAGGTACACGTCTACTGTCAGTAACATAAAGGTTAAACCTGAACATTTCAGTTAAGGAAATCTGTATCTCTAGCGTTTACGATATATCCCATGCAGTGCATTCTGATCCGGGAGGCAGAGTATTTCATAATATCAAAGCAGAATTTTTAGGTTGAGTTAATCTGGTGGATCGCATAAATTTTTATTTTCCTAAAATGGGCTTTTCCATTTTATGTAATCGTAGATATACATACTAATTTATACATATAATAATAAAAGTATATAAACATTTAGTAAGATAATGTTGGGTATTCTTTCCTTGAGATTTAGTTTTCTATTAAGTTTATACCACATTTTCCTTGTTGATCTTCTAAATCTTCTTTTAACCTACATTTTCAATAGCATTTTCTGAATATACGTAATGGTGTAGCTTAAATTGTGCTATAATGTGATAAACTGTTATTGCAAAGTGCTCAAACGCATTTCCTTCAACTTATATTAATAAATAAAGTGTAAGTAATATTCGGAAAAAAACTTCCAATTTAGCTTTTTTACAATTTCTTTAAATGTGCGGATTATAGACTCACAAAAAACTTTCTAAAGCTACACTTTTGTAGGTGCCATTATAAAAGCTTTGTAATAATGGGGCATCATTTATTATACCCACTCGAATTGATATTCAATGAAATTTTTATGTTACGATAACACAAAATTGTGTGTATTACGCAGGCACACACTGGTATGAGCTTTTCGGAAGAACGCTGCCTGCTGTAATTTTCAGATTATTTCAATCATAATCGTCTTCGTGAGGTGTCTCTATTTTCCTCAAATTTATTACTTCTGGTTAATTTAATTCTGTTTTAACATATAAATGACACGAACTAACACCTTAAATGTTCGGCGTAAGTCAAATTGCAGTTTTGGAAAGTTTTAATTGTTTTCAGTTGTGAATAGTTGCTTTGCACTGTAGAAATGACAACACAGCTACATTACAATGTTTTGTCTACGTAAATTACAATAAACATTAAGCTCGAAGCATACGTACGCCCTACCCACATAAAGCTTAATATTTTATTTAAAAACCTCCTAATAAATTATTGTATCTGTGCTGAAAAATTTGCATTAACTACACCGGGAGCTGGAAGAAAATTTTAAAAACATTTTTAAATTATCGAACAATAAATAATGCACGCTTTAAAAGTTTACTTTTTGGGTAATCGCATACAAAGCGATTTTTTGTTAAGACTTTTCCGTTAGCTTTTATCAACAACATAATATCAGCAGGGAAAAAAATGTTTTGAATTTAAAATAATATTTTCCTTTTTGATGTCACAGGCTAGGCTGACAAAATGACAAAAATATTTGTGGTTTGTAAGAATACGTTTATTTTTTTTGAAAAGCACACTGCACTGAATGGATAATTTTAAGTTTCCCGACGTAGATATCAACATAGAAATTTTAAATTAGTTATTGTACTGAGCTTTACGTTGTTTGAAAACCACAGATTTATCGAAAAAAGCTTAACAAATATTAACGTGTTTTATTTACCTTCTACCATTTATAAATTTATGAAGTGAAAATTGGATAAATAAAACTAATATTATTACTGTATTATCTTTCGCAAGAAAATGTTTGCACTGACGCTAGAAAATTGAAGTTTAAAGTTGACAAAAGTGATTATTTTCTTAAACAATTATTTGCGTTTTAGTTTAAAATATTAATTAGTAATTTAAGTACCCAGAGCGAAGAGTAAATACAGGTCGTACAATTGCAGTTTTTATTTCTTCGTTTACTGCTAATTTCAAACGAGAACATTTGTATATTTCACTGAACACTGGAGATGGTGGTACAAATATTATTTCTAAAGGCTTCAAATATTGGGCTTTTTCAACCTAATTGAAGCTGTGAATAGGTAAAGCAGGTCATGCGATGTATGGAAGAAAATTACAAAATTTATTAAGTAATATCAAATTACCTCTAGCAAACAGTAAGTTTTCATCTCAGACAATAAAGTTCAAATTTGGCTCTGACCTATTTGAAATTTCCCTTAATTACTGATTGTAGATTTCCATAGCTTTAGAATATTATTATAATTATTCAATACTAATTAATTTTTTCTCTTAAAAACCTCAGTAATTTTAAGTCCCACGTTGGGTGCCCGTGTTTAGGTTTATTAGAATTAAATTGAAAAATTGCCGTTCATCTATTCGGCACGTTTTCAAAACTACATAAAGTTTTATAAATGAGGCAGGTAGTACTCAAAAACCCAAACATATTTGTCACGAACAAAACTTGTAACAGAATAATATCAAAAGTTAAATAAGGCTGAAGGCTTAATCCCAAGGCAATAACAAGATAAAGTTGAAATTACTCTTGGGATCGGCAGAACAAAAAACGAAACTTAAAAATTATGGATTGCTCTAATGGAGTAATAAGAATACTTCCAGGCACTTGAATATCTCCACGACGGTGACAGTTAAATCAGTGTTGCAGAAATATGTATTATAAATTAACGGTCACAAAAACCGTTTAAAAATTACCCATCATGTTCCACAAAAGGAGAAGATAGAAGATGTCCATGGTTACTACTGGATTGACCTAAGATTTTGTTATATTAAAACTTTTGAAATATTAAAGTAATATTTTTAAAAATATAATGAGATAAACATCTTTTCAAGGAAATATTCCATTATAATATTATTTAACTGCTCAACGGTCGTCGGTTTATTCATATACATAGATATGTTACATTAGATCTTCCGGCATGAAGGAATCTCGTGCTGTCAAATCCGATGGTTACATCTGAATTTCTAGAAATTCTCCGGCAAACAAAATTTAAGGAATAATAATCTTGAGTTCTGTTACCAGTTATCGACAGGTTAAAATCCTGCGTTCTGATTGGTGTAGGCCAGCGCGAGGGCTGCAACTTTATAATAAAATAAAATTTAATAAATTACAGTACGATGATAAAGTTTGAGCATTAAATAACAAACAAAACTAAAGTTTTTCCATTTAAATTAGAAAATTTAGTGTTTAATTTGAATAAAAGTATTGAGCAAATTATTTATTAAATTAAAAGTTATTTTACCACTACGCGAAGCTGAGCTTTCAGAACTGCACGCTGTTACCAGATTTATGTTCTCCTCCAAGTTTAAATGTTATAACTTGAACTACAAAATACATATTTGAAATAATTTCTTGAATTTGTTTGAAAGAGTTTGGAGCGGATCAAAGCAATCAAAAATTATGTTAACGTTTTAAATGCATATAAATTGGTTTATAAATTGTAAAGTGAGAAGTTAAATTTCAGTAAGCGCTGTTTTTCCGAAATTAATCAAGGAATCGACGAGTTACTTGATTCACGCAATAATTTAAATCGATAAACTCTCATCTTATACCAATTAAGTAAGTTTGCTAAGTTTCAGTTTGGTTAGTCATAACCTATTTCTGAAAATTGGAATTTGCTTTTTGTAATGGAAGCCATAACCAGAAACAAACTACAGTAGAATGCGATTAATAGAGCGAGATTTAAAATAATTAAACTGTTGGACTTGGATAACTCAAGAAGTTTTGTTATTCAAACCGAATCGAAAGAAACTAATCGGATCGAGAAAATATAAATTCATTAAAGTGGCGCTTTTGTTTAATTTACGTTAAATTACGCTAACGGATAATTCTCTAAATTTTATTTCTTAACGAACAAGTGGAGAAAATTTAAGTGCTACCTGTTCTGCCTTTCACACCAAATTGAATCTTATAAATTTGGATTGAAAAGCAAATGTGACAAGACAAAGAAGAACATTGCTCGCATATAATAGAAGAACGTAAAATGGATTTAACTAAAATTTATCGTTTTTTGATTTTTTTTAGTTTGCTCATGGCTACGTAAATCAAGAGTGCTAAAAGTAGCTCCCACCTTGCCGAATTTCCAATGTACTTTTGAATTTTTATAATATTTTAAAAGCGAAATTAAATTTGAAAATGTTTTCTTTAAAAAATTAGGTTTCTTATGGAGCGCTACAATTTCCAATAAATCTATCAATATATTGTTTACTTAACAAACTTAGACAGTGTTGGAAGAAAACCGAAAACTACTTTCTTATCCTGTCATAGCTTGTCGACAGTTTTGGATGTACATGAGACAAATCGGCCTTGAGATGAGTTTAGGACCCCATAACAAGAAGCATGTATAATATATCAACCTACTTTGAAAGCACAAACTACGTAGGTACCTTCTTGCATCAAAAGCTCATACATATATTACTTGGCCCATTTCTGTTTTGCAACTGCTTATGTATCCTGGGGGATCATTTGTCATTTTCTTTTTTTACGTCATAACAATACACAACTACATTAACATAAAAAATTATATTTTTATTCTATTAAATATTTAGAACATTTTCCCAGCACGTCAAGGTCGCAGGGATGAAGTATATTTACATGCAAGAGAGCATAATTTCGAAGCCTGGAATTAGTAAATTACTAGCGTGCAGAGTTTAGTCTACCTCAAAAAGGATGAAAAGGATAATCACTATTTACTAAATAAGGATACCAATTGCACGACCTACATTTTAATATTAAAATATTTATTAAATGTGAATACGCATGTAACAATCTCCATGTAAAATAATTTAAATAAACCACTCGCGAATCTACATCATCGATCGTATTTGTAATTAACTTTATACCATTGCAAACAGAAAACCCATTTTCTGAATTTAATTCTTATAATCTGTTATGTTATTTAAAATCCTTTTAGTTTACGGGATCATGAATGTAAAACGATAAAATAAATCACCAACTTTTTTACATAAAAGACAAATCATTTTTATACAACTAATTCCCAAACATATTTTTTAAAATGATTTTAAATGGTTTTTCTTTCCAAACAAATACAAAATGCAGACCTCATGTAGGGTCTTTCACAGATGTGCTTTCGATTTTAAAGTTTTCATATTTTCTTCTTTCAATAACTTCTGCGAACTTCCATAATGCAGGTCCTCAGATAATTTTTGGATTCATTTTTCTTAGGTTGGTCAGTTAAAACTGACCAATATGCTTTTTGGGTACAAATATGCATGGATCGTAAATTTTCATTGTGTACCTTCAGTTTATTTATTTGAGAAATTTATAAAAGGAAAGCTAGAATCGAAATCGGTTGACTTGGTTTTGTGGAAATTAATATCTGTCTAGTCGAGCAAATATAGAAGGATTGTTGTTAAATGAACGCAAAATTGTACAGTAGTGGTAAACGTTGATCGTCGATTAATTAATATAAATTGACTAGAAAATGTATAATACCTACATTATCGGATTATTGAAGAATCCGGGTATTCCATTTTCTAGCTTCGTGAAGCTAAAAAATATAGTATTCCACTAGGTTCTCCGCAATTTGATAATCGTGTTTGAGCAAAACCGTGCTGGATTGCTTGCAGAATGTTAATAAAAGCGCTAAGTATATTATTTATATAAACCAAAATGCAGTTTTGTTTCCTTAAAAATATTTTTAAATTAAGCTTAATCGTATTTGGGTTGTTACACTCTCCCCTTATTAAATTAAAAACCGCAAATTGTGCTGATGATGTATCGTCCTCAAAAAGGTTTCTGGCAATGAATAAATATTTTATTCAAAACAATTAAATGTAACAAAGTTTAGTTACTTACGATGAAAGAAAAAATTGATTTGTTGTACGACATCAATCACTAACTTCTACGTAACCATTGCGAAATTTTTCTTAAGTGGAAAATTCATTTAAAGTTCTTGTATATGATCAAAAAGTTAAAATTATAAAAGTTCTTAATTACATTTGCATTATTTGGCGTCTTATAATTATAAAAAAGAGAAAAGCCGCCCAAAAAATAGAATTTCATTTTTGTGAACATGCTTGTAGTCGATTTAAAAATTTATAATATTTCGTAGCGTATTTGATGAATAATTTAGAAGCTATCTTTGTGAACATATAAATTACGTGGTTAAGACGATGTTAATGCTTTCCATAACTACCCGCATTTTCGCTTTGTTAAAGGCTGTTATATCTCGTGCAAAATACCTTTGTAATTATCTAGCAGCGGCAACTGTAGTTAAATAAACCATAACACAAGAAAATATAACTCCAGTAAATTACAAGTACATAAACATTTTTTATTCTTTTTTTCGAGATGCACAAACATGAAACAGATAGTAAACTTGCATTTTGCACAAAAATTCTATAAAAATGCAAAGAGCAATTTTTTTTTATTTTAATTAAAATCGCTGAACATCTAAGAGTAAAGTTGCAAAGTTTTAGTTCTGCATCTCTATCAAGGAACACATCACCAGACCTTCCTGCCGAACTAATTTGCCTGAACTTGAAAGCTGTCGAGTTTCAAGACGCAAAACTTTTCTGACGACCCTTATACCGAACATCTTCCGGTAATGAAAAATGTGGAAATAATAAGTACACCAGGAGAGTTTCCATTGATCTCTCCTAAATGACCAAAGTTAAAGCTTTGTTATTTCTAATTTTAAATGTGCTTATAACAAAAAGAACAAATATTAGAAAACAATGCCGCACGTCTGGGTATCAATATCGCCATTATTCTTGCTTTTGCTGAAGAACCGAAATTATTTTTAAACAAAGAGAATGTTGACATCAAATAACTTTCTGGTGGGTTGCAATAATTGTTGCTCGATATCCAATTAGGGTTTCCGAATTAAAAAAATATCAATTTCTACACTTGAGGAATGCGAAACTCTCGGGAGTTCTCCTAAAGTTGCTAAACGATTACGAGGTAGTTAATAAGCTAGTATAGCTGCCATAAAGGCGCCAGAGCTACCAATAAACTGGAGAGAACCAAAATATAAAAGTTGATTGTTTATTGTTGCACTCCGAGAAATAAATAATAAACTGACGTCGATAAAAGAGTAATTTACTTTGATAGATGCTTCCAGAATTATTAAAATTGAGCAACTAAATCCAAAAGGTCAGAATATCAGTAAGCAAATAAATTACAAATGCACTTACGACAAACTGGTTTTTTCTTAACTCAAAAAGTAATTTTGTTAAGTAGTACAAATCCCTAGGAGTCTTTTCTAACATAAAGCCACTCTTAAAATGCCTGGACAGGTATTGAAAAACAGAAGACAGTAAAAAAATTCTTATTGGCCAATTTGAAAATATTTGAAAAGATAATTATAATTTCAAATATATGAGGTCCAAAAAGACAACTATTCAAATAAAAACAAATTAGGGTAAATGTACTTTTTCCAGAATCAGAATTATTACATTTTTTCAAGATTATTTTGCCACACTTAATCCTCAAGTAAACTAAGGGTAGTTTAATTATCCTGACTAGCAACAAAGCTCTTACACGTGCTCAAAATAGCCGTGCAATGAAGTTAATTATTAAACACCATGTCGTCGGTATAATGAAAATGTTGTAGGTTTTCTGTTTAACTTCCCAGTAATATTTTGAGGTTGACAAATAGCTAATCGTTGGCTGACAGCTGACTAGCTGCTGCAGCTAGTAGAATTGATAATAAAGTGCAGCAAAGCCTTAGCAATATTGTTAACATGGCAAACCATAATTCAGCTGGAAGCGAGCTATCGTAAGTATTACAACTGTCAGGCAACAAGGAATAACGTAGGTAAGTAGTATATTTCAGCTAGCTATGAGCACCAAATTTATTGCTACCACCTACCAGCCAGCAAATGATAGCTGGCTTATAGCTTACGAAAATTCGCTCTCTGTTAACAATAGTTCGACATCTTGGCAATACCGCTAAAAAATTGCTGCTTTTTATTGGAAAGTCTGATAATACATTGCTGCAAGCAGCATATACAGCTGTCAGCCAGCCAGCAAGAAATACTTATAAAATCTTATCTTTCCTTTGGAAGTTAAGCAGCAGAAGACGGAAAATGTTAAAAACTTGACTTGTCGGGAGATAAAATTGTAAATACTGTTTATCTGGAGATATAAACCTAAGAGTATTTATTGGCTTAGTTGCTCGCTCACTCATCAGAAGACAGGAAGAGCTTTTTGTTTCGTTCTGCCCATTACACCTATGTATATGTTCTTCTTCTGTTCATTTTTTACGTTATTTTTCCCTTATTGGGCCCTTGGGTTTCTGCCAGATCTTTTTGCGTTATTCTCCCCCAGTTAATTATCTCGAACGAGATGTACTTCTTGAGGGCAGTGTGGATCCATTTATTTATACACAGATTTGTGTAAAACAGTCAGAGTAAGCTTCCTTAACTTGAGATCATTCCAAAAACATAAAAAAGTAGGTGGCTTGCTGGTATAAAAAAATAAATAGAATCGAAAAGTTTTGCTCTTTCGAATATCCATCACAATATCGAAAAACATGTAACGTTGGCACCTTGGTGGGTTATCTCGGTGAACTATCAAAGAGAAAACCTCTTTGAAACTATTCTCGTTGATATTTTGATCTTAGCATCCTCAAGTTTAAATAGATTTAACCTCGAATAAACCGTACTTTGTTACACTTCTTTATCGGGCAATCAGATTATTTGAGAGATATGAGACGTAATATGTAACTCTTATTAGATGTCCAAACGATTTATTAGATCTGATAACGAACAAGATTAATTTGACAGCAAAAGTTGTTACACCTAAAAATCTTTACATTTGTTTTGAAAAGTTTGTGATCAAAAAAACTGAATTAGAATTGTTTTCCAACATCGAGTTGGACAAATCGAAGTAATTCGAAACGGAATTAATCTCGAGAAACTTAAAACTATTCGAAATTTGGAGTAATTGTATTAAAGTGAAAAGAAATCCAAGGTTAATTAAAAAGACTCGGTTGCTGATAGATACCAACGTGGATGGAATATTTCATCTAATGACATTTAGACTTTAGTAATCAACTTGAATAATATGAAATACGGAAAAACTTTGCTCTATGAAATCGCTTTATGCATGTAAACTTGAGTTTGTACTTTGCGTAACAGTTTTATAAGTGAGTTGGCTACATTGTTCATAAAGATTTACTTTCATACATATACCAAGGCGAAATTGGATGCGAAGTAAATATGAATGGGGTTCGTGGTTTTGGCCGTAAAGGCTAGCACGTACGTCGATCGTTAACATTTTATGCTTTACTAAATCATACAATTTACAGTTAATAAAATGTTATGGTGCCTAATTTTGTCAAAAATTAAATTTTTATTAGCAATTATTTTACTGACGGCAACATTGTAAGGAACGTATCGATTTGGTCATTGTAGGTTCGAATCTTTGCTCGGTGGCCTTCTCAGTTTCTCGCGTAATCATCGGTGGCCACATTTACGTGGTTGTTGCCCCCCAGTCCTCGACACGTTGATACTTTTCTAACTCGTATAGCTTTCCCAGCGTCATCCGTCAACGTCATCCGTAGAGCTGGCCCAATCAGGAAACGTCCAAAAAAAACAAATGATTTTTCTTTTAACCTGGCGTAATTGTTTCATTTTATAAAAAATGAATCCGCCCACAGTTTTGGGTAAAAATTAAAATGCCTCAGCTCCGAGTTGAAAAGTGGCTTGGATTTGGAAAGAACTTTTAAGACAAAGTGGATCTGTTAAATGACGAAAAATTACTTAAAGTCGACCTTGCGGTGGGGACGTGAGCAGAAAGAAAATAGAATTTTATTATACAACCCAAAAAAAACATAAACAAAACCATATGTTGAATTTACATAATTTGGAATTTGTGTATTGTACAAATATAAATTAAGCGGTTGGGAAGTTGATCGCTCACGTTTTTGGTTTGGAATTGGGCAACCCTTTTAATTTAATAAAAAATGTCGATACTTACCTCGTCGAAAAGATATAGAGATTTTGTTAGTAAATCGAAGAATTTATTACACAAAATCAAAAGGTAGGCTTTCAGCTTTGGAATGTATTATAAGGGTGTTTTAAAGTTTAACAAATTATCTGTATCTTTTTGGGGTAATAGTAATTAAGTTTTGTTTTAGTTTTAGATTTGGATTTGGAAATCTGGTAGATAAAAGGAAATTTTGTCAATATTAATGCCTTGGCAGTTGTTGACTTGGTAATAGTTTGTTTATATACAAGTTTTAGTAATCTTTAGAACGTAGTGATAAAGGCGTATTTTACGTCAGCGGTTTAGTAAACGCATACTATAACTGTCATTTGTGGACGTAAAGGGTGCACAAATGACTTAAATCGATATTGTGCGGAAATGTAAGTTACATCAAATTGTCACTCTTAGTTTTCGAATAATGAATCTTCCTCAAAAATATTTTAAGCCTAACAAAAGCCTTCCATTTTTCTATTTTAAAAAAATTCATAAACCCAGTTCATTTTACTTAGCAGCGCATAAATCACCAACTTATCACGCAATGATTCCTGGATTATTCAATATCAACGCAGGAAACAAAGCGGAAACGTAGCAAATTGCCAATAACAATGAAATAAATTCTTGAAAAGTTAAACTTATATTGAAATTAATTGAAAAATTATTAATTATTGAAAGTTTAATAAAGTCGTTCAAATAACGATCACGCAGGCTTTCATCCAGAAAATCACTCTCGACTGTGTGAAATCAAAAATTTAACTTATTTTTTTAATATAATTTAGTTTAGCAAAATAACATACAGGAAATTATTCAGCTCTCAGCTAAGTTTGAAAATTAAATTGCAACAATTTAACTGAACTCTGTAGTTAGTGCACCGCTATATTGCAACACTGAGATTATTTATCAAGCAGTTTATAACAACTAAACATAGAAGGGGCTTTTCATTAAAGTTTCGAAGATTTACCTGCCACAATACAATAATATTTTACATCAAAGTAACCTCGAACAGAATAAACAATTTTAAAGTTATAATAATAATTAACCAGGTTTCGACGGTAAACCGAAAGCAAAAACAGACTCTGCGTATTAAACTATGTATAGAAGTACAACTTCACTGGAGAAATTTAAAAATTTCCTGTCAATGTCTTCATTTTTTTCATTTAAATAATATAAAACCAAAAAATCAGTTAAGCAACTCCAATAACAGGCATGCATTTAAGAGAGTATTTTTGTAGTAGGGGACTTTCTCTCAACAATTCGCAGTATTGCTTTTTTACAAACTTTTGCTGAAATATCCTTAGGTTTGTTCTCAAAAAAAATGCAATCATTCTATCGCAAGTTAAAGTTAAAATAAACGTTTGTTTATTTATTTTTTAAATTTTCAATTTACTATCTTGTCTTCTAATATAAATGGCCTTCCCATAATAGCTTGAGTGTGTTATGGAACACACGCTTCCAGGCATTTCGTGGCATGTATATTTTTAATATAAATAAAAGAAGCAAATCGATTTATCATAAGCTGAGTTCGATATTTTTTATTTGTACCTATTCATCAAATTATTGATATGGTATTAATCTTCGAAGTTGAGTTGAACGTCATCACAGAAATATAAGTCATAAGTACGCAGGAAATACATCGATGCTAAATCAATGCTTGTTAACCAGATTTTAAAAAAATATATATATTCATTGGGCTACATATTAAATTACAAAGAAACAAACTCATAATTTTAATTAACAAATGAACAATTTTAATTTAAATAAAATGAATAAATTAAACCGACTATCAGTTACATTTTTAAACTAATTAAATACTTAGTTGTAATAATGTTGTTTTATTTATATTTTGCAACGAAACAATTTATCAGTTCATTTTCCCCAAATTTAAAACAATTAAAGTTTTATAAATTACTCATATATCAAAGTTATTTTGAGAACTTCAGATTTGCTAATGTGATTTCCCATTCTTACACTTGGAATAAAAGAAAATTTCACAAACATAGTTAATCTAGAAATTCTGGAAGCGTACTCACAAAGTAGAAATCACTGAGTGATCCCTAATGGAGTTCACATTAGACGTTTGTAAAAATAATTATTATTTATTGATTTAAAAGTTTCCTGTGAGTTTTTTAAAAACTTATGTAATTCGAAAATTCTTTTTGTGAGGATTTAAAGTTCGAATTTGGTGCGCAGTCGAACATTTTTAGTATTAACAAATAAACCGAGTGTAATGGCAGATTAGATAATAAAGTTTTAATTACCTTGTTACAATTTCATTGCAAGTTAAAGCACGGTGACGTAAAAATTTATTTCTTGTAAGTAAATATTTCATTTTCTTACATTTTGCGATAAGAGTAAATAAAGAGTAATCCAAGTTTAGTTAACATTTACACCACCTTTAAATTTAATAGATGCTTTTAAGAGGACAAAGCAGCTAACGACGTATTTGTTTAGTCGAACAAGTTTCAAAAATTTGATCCGGAATAATTAATTTTCATAAATTTAATATCTACAAGGTGCGACATAAATTGTTGTTAATGAGACTTCTAAGTAAGTTAGAATTTAATCAAGATTAAAAGTTAAGCTATCCTAAGTAATCAGTCTAATCGTTCTGCAGAAGGATAAGAGAGAATTAGGGCGCCAGAGGATGTCAGATATCCTGGCGAGTTGCAAGAAGGGCCTGGCTTTGTTTGGGACAACACAACTTGTGGCCAATCGATACCAGATGTTTGCGAAACAATACTAAAACGTAGACAGCTACACCATTGCCTTTCTTTGCTTTACAATACTACCACTTATATCTATTGAATTTCAGCAATTAATTAGTCGACACATCGTAGTTCTGAATGATTGCTCATAATGTTTTCAGAAAATTCAATTACAACATAATTAATTGCATTACAAGCCCCGAAAAACTTTTAGTTTTAATTATTCGTCAAGGTACGAACCTTGCTGCTCATTATATTGAATGAAATTTAAATGTTAGAAAGTAATCAACATTTCAGAGGTTATTCCGGCAGACGACTACCATTCCATTAGCAAATTAAAGAATTAAATTTTAATTTATTTCCATGATAATATGAACCATTGCTAGTTTGCTTAATTTACTCACCCATAAACTATGTCAAATGTTTTCGACCTACTGTACGGGGTTTTTCGCAAAAGTTTAAGGTACTTTCATTGGAGATGTAATTTATATTGAAGCATTTCGGTGTCCCACCGCTGCTACCAATGTAACTATCTTTTGAAATTTTTGAGGCTTTTTGTTTAGGTGCTCACTCTGCAGTTAACTGTAAAAAACAAATACAGGTGATTTTAGAAGGTTCAGCTCCAGATGGAATTTTTAAAAAGTAAAAGAAAATCTCCTGGATTTACCGATTTAAATATTCCATTACCGATAATATTCAGTTGCAGTAACATTCAATTTCTTGTTACAATGCACAAATCGTAAACTCAAGTGAACTGTAATTTCAAACTAAGCAGTAACAATCTGAAAGATATTTATCGATAGAACGGAGATTTCCATCATTTATTTATCTATAATCACGATCTATTAACCGTTATGGCATACTCTAAGTACCAACACCCACGAATTCATCCGATACTCAAGCAAAATTTATCGTAATTGAAGTATATAAAAACACAAAAGCAAAAGGGTTTATCTTAATTAGTACTCAGGATACAATTTAATATCAAATTAATCGTCAAAAACTTCTCTGTAAATTTTATATAAAAAGGTTTTTCTGTGAAAGACCCCGTACAAAAATTATTTCGAAGTGTCGAACAAATCTTTTTGATTTGAAATAATTTTCAGCACGAAAGAAAATTTATTCAACCGAAATAATGTAACCGCGCCCAGAAAAACCGAATTTCCATTAAAAAAATTATTTAGGAAAAATTAAAAACCATTTTGTCTTTGCAGCTTTTTTAACACAGACGATAAGTTGTTAGATATAACAAGTTTATTTATTTTAAATTAAAATATATTAAATTTTGATAAAAATCCCGAAATTGGTATGTTTATCACGTAGCTATTTAAAAATTATGTATCAAATAACCGCAGGAAAGTTTTTAATTAGAAGTAAGCCCGTTCACGTAAAGCTTTTATAAAATATGAATAAAACATTGACAATTTTTACTTTATTTTTATATTTTTTGATTTTCATTTCAATAATTAAACAAAGGAGATTTCGCTCATCGTGAGAAATTTTCTGAAAACGAAAGGGTCGAATTAAATGATCTACATGGCGCAATCCTTGTTATAGTGGTTATAAAACCAACCCTCTTAGTTTGGCGATTTCGCTAAGGAAAATTTTAAAATGTTTTATCAATTTGGTGTAAAGTGTTTCTAAACGAGTCGCTTACGGAAATAAAATTCAAATTTTCCGTGAAAACTGATTTTAATTATTGCGAGTGTAATTAACTAATGCACCGGGGCCGGGTGGTTTTAAAAATATGGTCAATTTGGTGCATTATTTTTAAATGTAGCGTGAAATTTGGTCGAGGACGATAAAATTTTTAACATTTTAACTTAAAGCGTTATAAGAAAATAATATCACGGTGGTGAGTGTTAAAATTGGCAAGAAACTAAGTGCAATGGTTTATTTTCTTTATTTTCAGAAAGATAAATTCTAATCCTCTGCATTTTAGAGTATCTAAAATGGTTTTTCGCTACTGCAAATTTTCCATTATTAAAACTAACATTCGATCGTTTCTATTAAATTTCCTAAAAATTGTTTTTAACTTTGTCTCGGGCAATATATTATACATGACGAAGTAAATTTTAAACTCGAAGCAAAAGACCAGAGGCGTTAAAAGTTGAGCTTCAAACGTTGACAAAAGATTATTTTAACATGCAGAAGAGATGAAAATTTTATGGCAATAGCCGCGAGCTGCGTGTGTGGCACAAACATATCCTTAATTTTTGTTATCGATTTCATCAGTCTGGCAGATTTTTTTTGTTATTTAAATCACAGTTGATGAACACTTGAAGTAGGATAAACGTTTGTCACTTTTCTAAACAGCGATTACAATAGGAGTTAACGTAGCAAGAGCGAAGATCCCTAAAGACTTGGTAAATCAATCATGCACAAGCTTAAAGCGCAGGGTCGTAAAGAGTGGAATTAAAAAGAATTTTTATTTGCCCGAATGAATTTGTATTAAAATATTTCATCTTTTCATTTAGTTTTTTTTTGTATCGCATCGAAGCAATACTTTAATAGTATTTTATAAATTTTTTATAATTAAAAACGTCGCGTCGGTTGGAATTAAAATGTAAAAGGATCTTCGAAATGAAACAAATATTTTTTGTCCTATATTCACATCAAATTTATTTATTTAATTCTGAAGTTATTCGTTTGCGATTATAATACTTGTTGAACTAAGTTTTCTTTTACTTTTCCAAACTTATAAACCTGTTTGGCACAGTAATTATTCACATCACTTTTATTTCTTTTTCGACAAATTGCATAGTAATTAATATAAGTAATTATTATTGTAAGTAATTAAACAAACAAATCGTTCATTCGCAAAACGAGAAATTTTAACAAATAAACCAACTTGAAATTGTAGTACAAACGAGAAATAATGACGCAGTGACCATTTATCATTTTAAGTTTCTCATCTCTATATAAAGAGCAGTTTCCGAGTTATTATTTTATTGTACAGTATTTACGTATAAAACCGCACTTACCGTCTGTATTTTTCTTGATAACTGCATTATAAAAAGTAGGTAGCAGTCTGAACGACGTCTACGTTTCGATCAATCCGAAACTGCTTAAAAAAGTAAGGATAGCAAGGATAGGCGATAGAATAAGCAACATAATTATCCTAGATAACTAGAAAAATTACACGCTGCTGGTAAAGAGCTGGTCTCAAATAATATTACATTTTTTAAATAATTTTTACTAAGATACCGGAGATAAAATCGTAAAACTTGATAAAAACAGTATTTAAGCGAAACCGAAGTGTGTCATATTGATTTAAGAAGGGTTTCACCCATTTTTATTTGATTTGAAGTGTTCAAATTAGATGCAAAGTCGGGTCAAGATACAAACATTTTATAAAATATGTCGCAATACATGAAAGTCATATGCAATGAAACGAACATACATAGCTTTTAGAATTCGTAATTCTTTTTTGTGTAGTATAACGATTTTAAAATCCTCTGAGATTGTACCATAAGCAATTGCGAATCACTTGCCGTAGCAAATACATTTGAAGTATCTCCGTTTGAGAGCTCTAGGATATGGATTTTAACTATTCCATCTAACTTGCGTGAAATAAAACTAACGTACGACTGCTTTTTCACATTAATCTATTGAATTCACTTTGAAATCCTTTCTCACATATTACGTACACCTACGGTAAGTATATTCTACTGTTTGGCGTTTCCATCGCCGATATATCACACGAACAGTCCTTTTTCCTTCTGCCAGATAATCTGCCCATTTTCAGAGTTAAAAAAATTATTAATCATATCAAAACCCAAATTTAATTATTTTTAAACCTATTATAGCGATAATCAATAAGATGTTCTCTGTTAAAATGTAACATTTTACAGGATAATTAAAAGTTTAAAAAGGTTCTTCTCATCTTTCCGGAGTAGCCACCGTGAAAAACAACAATCGCTTTGACGGTACTTCATGGCGTATAACATCATCAAAGCTAAAAGAAACATGACCAACTATCAGCTTCGCCGACATCAATTAGGTTTTCCCAAGATCATAAACCGAATTTTGTTAAAAATTGTACGAAATAGAATTTATTCTCAAACAAAACTGGTCATAAGCCCATAAAAAAGTTTGTAAATATATAATATCCTCTAAATAAGTAAGAAATGTGTCGCGTGGATGGGCGTGAAGTGTATAATTGAATTTAATAAACGGAACCTTGTCTGGGTTGTTTAACGCTTGACATATTTTCCACATAATTTCATATGTCTGTTCAACATTTTACTGTTAATTTAAAAACATGGTGGCAAGCGTTGCTTTTATTAAAGAAATCTATTGCCGGGGTGCGTGTTTCTGACTGTATGGCAATTTCATTGAAACTATAACTTCTGATTCAGCTTCTACCATACATGAAACAATTACGTTATTTAATGTATAGCATCTGGGATGAAAGAAAATAAACGTAAGTTACATAAAAACCAATTATTCAATTAAAAATTGATTTGTGGAATCACTTTTATCGAAATGATGAATTTATGCATTTGTATAGAGAGAGCTTTTGCGGATTTGTATGCAGATTCGTCGTTTCTGTTTAAATCACAATTAAATTTCAATTTGTCAAATTATAATTTTGTGAACAAAGATAAAATAATTTAAATTATTAATAAATTATAATACACAAGTTAGTGAAACACCCAATTTTTAATTTAATAACCAACTTGATTTAGTGCGCGAGCTTTAATAAAAAACTGTCGTTTTAATTTAATTTTTACTTTAAAAAGTTTATAAATATTTATTACGGGGCTTTCTCAATTTTATTGTATATTTACGATATAAAATGATGCGATTTAAAATTAATTTTAACGAGATTGTGGCGACAGATAGAGTTTATAAAGTTGAAACGAGGTTTTTTATATCAAAGCCGTTGTAAAAATTTTTAGATCCGGTTGACATTTGTCTTTTTACAATTTTATTAACCAGAAGACGATTTATATTTCTATTTTTCAATTTGCATAACATCCGAACTTAATCAACAACATCAATTGATCAACGCGCGCTCGGTTAATTATGTTTCAGATCTTCGAGGACGAATATTTTTGGCTCGAAGCTGGAAAGGTGTAGTTTTTCACATACTACCCTTACATAATGTTCACCCCGAAAGTGGGCCAATGAAGTAACTGATATATAACTACACATTTATATTAAGGACTGTAGTCGACAGCCAGCACGTTTCTGTCCTCCCTTGTGATGAAAGAATATTTTTAGGCGATTTAACTCTGATGGAGAACAAGGTTTTATTCTGAACGAGTATATTATGGATAATTGGTTTAGTTCCGACATAGTTAATTCTATTCTTCTATTGCCAAAAAAAACTCGAGTCAATTTTCATTCACTTTATTTAAATTACTTTTTACAGTGTTTTCATTGCAACTTAACTACATTTCCTTTTAAATTATATTCAAGACGTTCAGAAAAAACTGATTAATGTTTTTTTGCAATTTTGCATTACAAGCTAAACAAAAAAGTTTGTTTTGCAAATTGAATTCCGCAGGTTTTGTTACGGTAATGCAAATTTAGATGCCAAACAACAGCGGTTTGTCCCTTCACTAAGTCTCAAATATTCCCACCAACACCGCAAAAATTAATGTTGAGTGTAGGTGTTGATGATGATTAATTCTGCAAAACAGAATTCTAGCCTCTTGAGAGTCACTTAAAAATGTAAATGTAGAATTGTGAACTTTAAATTATTTTAGGCAAAAATTTTATTAAAAATTATGCCGAAAAATAATAAAACCAGATTTTCTTTTACATTTTAAATTACTTTTACAGAAATATTCGTACTTATGTTTTATTATTTAAACTTTTGATTCAAATACTAGAATCAAAATACACTGTTATTGTAATATTGTTTAACGATTTTAATCGTGGGTTAAATATAATCGCGGTTTAAAAATTAATTTGACTAGATCTTGTTCTGAATTTTACCTTCATTGTGTGACCTGTTGCTACCGAGGTTTACACTAAATTTGTCGTTATCACTTAGAATGAATGTCGTAATGTGACGCAACGCCACGTTCCATGGTTCTCATTGGTCGAAGTAAAATCGTCGGTTAACCAAACGAATTGTAGCATTGCGTTACACATTACTCTACGAAACTTGTCTATTTTTTCGAAATTACAGTTTTGTTAGTGTAATTATTTAGTAAGTTTAAAAGTATGTCAGTGTTTAAACATATCGACCCTAAAACAATTTTAGTTTGTGCAAGGACAAGTTTAACTACCTAACTTCTTGTAATTAGTTCACCAATTAACACAAATAATTTTACTCCAGTTTAACCACACAAAGGAATGGCAAGAAAATTAGTAAGTAACTTTTGTTACGTCAATTTTTCGTCCTTTTGGAAATTAACTGTTGCGGCAAAAGTTAACTTATATCAAAGTAACATAGTCCAACTAATGCTATTTCGCCTGTTGTCGTTATCCTCAAAATGTTTTGTTGATTTCCCAAGTTCCCACTCAACTGCATTTCGTATGCAACAATCAAGTTTGAGTATCCGGAACTTGCAATTTCGTAAATAGAATTACTTGCAGTAATAAATAGCAAAGTTATCTCTATGATTTAGTCAAAAAATAGACAGGTACTGTCGCAAATTTTCAATAAAATTATAATATCGCCAAGTTTATTTTCGCAATTTAGTGCGGCGCAGATGAAACGAGCAAATTTTATATGAAAAATAATTCATAGTTCTACAACATGCAGCGTCGGAAACGTGCATTTTGGAACAACCTATAATCATTTTATTGCTGATATATTAGACCACGAAATTTCGATTTGGAATTTTTCGCAAATATTTAATCCATAAAATAAAGTAACCAATTATTGTGCAAAATTGGAAGCATTGTCCATTGCGATACAGGGTGGTTATTTTTTATTTCAAAGTAGTTTTCCTACTTTGTGAAGATATTTACACAGTCAATTTGGCTAACACAAAGGGATTGCACTGTAATTAAAAAAAATGTTAAACTTTTTTTTGTAAAAAATTCATTTCCTAGGTAATGTTATAATTATGAAAGAAAAATTATACAAAATTAAAAATGTACGTGGTTGTTTTGTGCCAAAGGATTATAACGAGCAAGTATGTAAATTATTTTGTTTTGTGAATTTTTTTAAAACTCCAACATAAAAATATGGAACTATAGAGCAATGTAACATTTAATTTTTTAGTTAATGATAACACACTTTGCGTTGTGGTAAATTACAGTAGTACAACAGGAAAAATATTTTTGTTTGCTCTGAACGGTACGAGAGTGTAATTTCATTGTTAAATGTCTTTTATGTGTACTATTTGCACAGTAACATAATTATAATGCTTAAAAGCATTTTTTGGACCACTATAAGTGCGTAAACCATAAAAAGCCGCCTGCATATGCTGTCAGTTACATTCGTAGCAATGCGAAAAATTTATCTACTCTGACAACATAATTCCCAACACGTTTTGTAAAATTTTACATTAGAACAACGATTTACTCAACGTTTCTAATTAATTTGTTTGGATAAGCTCATTTTTATCAAATATCCTACAAAACACGCGCACCTTCACGAAAAATTAGCTTTAATTACCCCACGAGATAAAATTGCTCGTCTGATTGATGCACCCGTTTGACATACCCCAAGATAAATCGCTTTAGTAATTTCCAAACTAATTTAGTTATTCCCGAAAAACGACCCCACCAAAATTCACCTCGATTAATTCCGCCAGTACTTTTTAGGACAAAAACAAAGAGAATTAATTTTATATAAGATGCAACAAACTATAAAGTTCAAAGTAGACAGATTTCATTCGAGATGGGATTATTCGAGAGTGGTTTCGGCGAGATTAGCACAAAAGTCTATGTTTACTCTCTTGCATAAGATTACAAAATATTTTAATGAATGCTAAAGCACAATTTAATAAACAAATTCGTTTTTTACGCCGAACGTAATTTTATTAATTTCTTTTTTTTTTTGTTTCAGGTAAGAACTTGCAGCTATGCCATTTAGCCCAAACGGTAAGCTCATTTTGCGTAATTTTGCGCATTGTGCGAATTTATTCGATTTCGATTTTTTAATCGTGCTAATAAATTTTTCAAACTCTTCAGCTCCAGTTCTCTATAATAAAATTTTACTTCGATAAAAGTCGATAAACTCGTAAATCTATATTTATGTTTTATGTGGTCGGTCAATAATGATCAGTCTGGGTAAATTTTTGAGGTTTATTACTCCAAAAATACCGTAGTAAATGTAGTAGAATTTGCTTAGATACTAAAATATGTGATTAATTATATTAATACCAAGTGTTGTGTAAGCAAAAGATGAATTTAAAGTGATTAATGCGCTCACCCTGCGATACATTCACTTTATTTCTTTATAACATTTAACGTCAACAATTTTGTATCGGTAAGAGCTACCTACCATAAATTTTAGCTCTTTAATAATTTTATTACTTACAGTAAGCACTTATACTTGTATTTGATTCGCTCCAGTAGCGTTAGAGCTGATAGAAGGCTCGAGCTTTATTTGGCTGACATTGAATTTTTATTTTTTGAATCTTTGTCTTTAAATTCAATTTACCTTTATTGGACCTTCAGTCGATGAGAATTCTTCCACATGGCATTTAAATTAAATCAACCCGGAGAGCTGTTAACCCATAAGCCACAGTAAGAAAATTAAACCTTAGAAAATACACGGCTGCCGTAAACGTTCGTCCATCTACTCTAGGACTTTTGCTGACTAGCAAACTTAGACGAAGCGCAACGCTCTGACAAGGACCATAAAATATTTTCTTTGTGTACGCTACCTGCACGTAAGATAAACTTGAAAGTCGCAGTTTTACACAAAGGAAACTTAAGATTTTAAACAATCCATAGGAAAAAGTTGTAATATTGCAATTTCAATTTTGAATCTCACACCAAGAAATTCTTTACCTGATGATCCTCATTTGAATTATAATTTAACTGTGAAATTTATAATTGTAGTTTATTTCAACCGCAGCTATAAATTTTATTGGCAAAATTGCATTTGCCGTTTTCTTGGCATAACTTATGCATGTCATTCTATAACATATATAAACTGCACGTGTGAGAGTTAGAAACCTTCAGTATAAATGGTAAATAGACAATTTTTCTACTTTATCTTGATAAGTAATTCTGGTTTCAATAACTTTTCGCTATTTTCAAAACAAATTGTAAAAAACAGTTTCTTGGCAAAAAAGTGGTTTTCTGTAACGGTCACCCAGCCAAGTTCTAACAAAACCAATATTTACAGCAGTGGATTAGCTGGATATTGCACTCTCAATTGCTTTAATTTTCAGCTTTTAAATGAAGTTTTTGCATAGAACCAGCAAATTTTTTTGATTTTATTTTCCGATTTAAAAAATTCTTTTGAAATGTTTTAACACAATTACGTACCTAGCGATGGACTGTGATAAAAATATATTTTATGCAGTTTAAATTGGCGAGAATGCCTGGAAAGTAAAATCTCTGAAGTGATAAATTACACTATTATAGTTGATAATAAAAGTTTCGAGCTTCAAAAAGTTTAAATAATAATTAAACTGTTTAATTAGTTTTAAAAACTTTCAAGGAAGTGTCAACCGCGGTAAAAGACGCATGAAGTGGCCGAAGCCATTTTAGAACAAAATTGATATACGGAACTACCGAGTTAATTACAAAACGTGCTGACCAATAATAATGCATTTTTGATGAGGCAACTACTTTCAAACATCTTTTTCGATTTTATCATAAAATTAGAACTTGGTTAATTATTAATTTTGTGGTTGATATTTTTAGAACCACCGTGAAATACTTAACAGCAAGCCACTGCTGTGGCAAGACGGATTTTAATCGATCAAAGGTAGTAACTCGATCTGTACCTGAGATTTCAGCTTTTCACTGAAAAACTAAAATTAGATTTAATAAGTAGTCGATTGACGTGCTTACTGATTGATAGCTTTTCAGCGGACAGGGACACTTTGTGATTGCCAACCAGTTCACTTTGTATTCTACTTTCAGAATGTCAATGATTCGACATTCGAGCGTACCGAGTATTGCACAATAAAAGTGCAACAATTAAACAAATTGCTCATTTTTTCTCGTTCCAAACTTATTATTTTTAAGAAGCAATGTACAACGTGTAACATATTGCAACAGCAGAGTGGAGAGCTATAATACAGAGGTCACAACTATCTGCTGCGAATTGAATTCATTTTTAAGTTTAATAAATTGCAACTGTACCGCTAAAAGTACAGCAAAAACAATCTAAATTGGCAATATTGCAAGAAAATAAGAAAAATGTTAAACACGAACCTGAAGTATTGCAAAAATAAATTTTTGCAAAAAGTAATTTAATATAAAATGGGACTTTTGCTTACACCAACTACGCCGTTATTACACATAAGGCTAACTTGCAAAAAAAATTGAAAAATTTATGCTCGAGATTTGTCTACTGCATCCTGAGTAGACAAAGAGTGATCCATAAAGTAGAGTGTTGTTGAGTGTGGAGCCAAAAAGCGAGCGGCGACAGCTGCATTCTAATAACATTTTGAACAGAAGTTTAGAAAAGTACTGCAAGACTAAAACACGGTTTATCAATATCACCTCATAAATATCACCTGCTTGAACATTGAACATTTAAGTTACCTGATGAAATTACAAAAAACTTTTTTAAAATTGAAGAGCCGAGAGAATCGAATCAGTGACTTTCGCGTCGCTGTCGCCTCCTGTTTTCGTTTTAATTTATCATTTTTTTTGCCATAAAAAATTTGAGCATGCATTCTCTCAGAGAAAGAGAGTAGGAAAAATTTTCATTTTATTAAAAAATTGCAAAAACCAATTGGAAAAAGACGCTGAAGTGTTCTAAAATTTATCAAGTACATAATTTACATAATTTGTGTCTTTTTTTGGTAAATATACTAAAGGAAAGGAAAACCGGAAGCAACTGAAACAAATTAATTTATAATTTTATTTTCGTCGACGCAATCAAGGGTCCTCTTTATCCCTAATTGAAAAAACGATTGTTTTTGTATCCTCTAAAATTGGAGGGCATAAATTTGCGTTGATAACAAACAAAGATATGAAAATAAACTTTGATAATGTGACTTTCGACCACCTTAGCCAAGCCAAATAGAATTAGAAATAAGCAAAAAAGCCAACAGTGGGAAAATTTATTAACCTGAAAGTAGGTCTATGGGGATTTAGTTTACTTAAAACAAGAACTACATTTTGAATTTTATACAAAATGCTATTGTTTTATTTGCTCTCCCAAATTAGTGCGTATGTTTACACATTAATTGTTGAGTAAATAAAACAAAATTACCTACACACTAAACGTTTTAGTGCCTGCGTGGCAAACGAAAATATCTTGAATATTTTATTGTATTTATCAATCGTGGCGAAAGCTTTGTTCGTTTGCTCAACTGTGTCATTTTTACGGAAAATTATAAGGAAAAGAAAATTAATTAACGTTTTTCTTTACTCTCGCCACTCCAATAATATTTTTTTGAAGAGCTAATAAATGATTACTTTAAGACCTACATGGTGAGTCTTCACAGGGTTTCGATTTGGAATTATAAGGACACAGGGTTTGGTTTTTATAGGCTTAAGTAATCAGACCCTTGTAAGGTACTAAGCCTGCTACGTGTGTTATTCTAAGCTCGTTTCGTAGCCAAGTTCCGCACCATATGAATAAATGTTCGCAAAAGCTTATTATTCCCCAATTTATAATTTAACAAGTCAATACTCTTCCGTTTCTACTAATTGCATTTTTCGAATTAACAATTTTGGTTCTCCTAATGAGACAAATCAAAATTTTTACTAACTAATTAAATCTTGTAACAACTTAATTTTAATTATAGCTTTAGTAATTAGTTTTTAAAATTAAAATGAATAATTTAAAGTTGCAAAATGAGCATTAGCTGGAAATTCACTTATAACCCGATTAAAACTAATTTTATTCGAGTGCGCAAATTCAACTTGCTTTATTTGATTTTAAAATAAAAATTTGGAATCTGCAGAGCCACTTATTAAGGGGTTAAACTTTTTTCGAGATTTATTTTTTATCATTAGAAATAATAATTATAAAAAATATTATAGGGCTAAAATCGTTTCACAAAAGGAAAATGCGGAATATACACGGTCAACTTTGTAATATTCTGTAGTTTGAAAAAAATTATTTTAAAGTCAACATTTGAAGTTGACAACATTTAAAATTGGTTTTTCAAAGCAAAATACAGAAATCACATTCTTTTAAGTTAATTTTAAACTTTTGAACTTTAGTTAGCTGTACTCGGGGTATATTTTCCAAATAAATTGTTTGGAATTTTAATTCTTTTATAAAATTACTACTGTTTTTGAGCTTTTTTACAGTATTTTTTTTACATTATTATTTTACTAGTTTTACATTAAAGTTCTTAATTGATAAATTAATAAATTGGACTGAATTTCGTTTTCATGAAAGAATAAAAAAATTATAACGGCTCTAAATCAAATATTTAAATTGCAAGTTTAAAAATTAACACACATTTAAAATACCTGAATAAATAACTAAATAAATTTAACATTGCAAAATTTAAAATGTAAATATTTGGGAAATTTATATATTTGGAAAATCAAAGATATTTATTTAATCAAATAACACTTTTGCATTAATTTAATTGACAATGTACACTCCCAATGTAATTTTGTTATATTAGTATTTGGAATGGAATAACCAATTATGGATGCAATAATTTTACATAAATTTTTCACCTGAACTGAATGAAAGCTTCCAGAAGATTTTTATAATTGTGAATTGTAACAACTGGAATTTGTTGATTTAAATAATTTTTTTAATAGTTCCATCATCAACAACAAACAAAATTTATGTTTGGGATTCAAAATACGGATCTAAAAGTCACATCGATTAATTTATGAGGAATTCAAGTAAAACAAAATTAATATTTCCACAATAACGTGAATGCCAGACATACGTTTCAGACTCATTAGTCATCATCATCAAGATAAAAGAACTTAATAGTTTGGAGTCAAATGAAAGCTTAAAAGCTTTTGTTTGGGGTAGAATATAAATTATCAAAGATGGATTTTTAAAATTTGTTATTTAATGTTATATTTTGTTATAAAAAATATAGAAATAATTTAAAACAAAACTAGAGAAAAACGTATGTTTGCCCTAGAATATTGCATTAATATATGAGATAGATTTTTTAAACTTTTTATATTGTAAAATTTATTAAAATTTTTATTGGTAAACAATAAAATTTGATTTTCTTGTTTAAACAAAATTAAATAACGTAATCCTCTTACGTTAAATTAAAGTTTGCTTTGATGAAAGTGTTTCCAATTCGGATTTTCAAAGCCTTTTTTTAATATTAAAAGAAACAATTTTTTTTTTTGATTTTCTAATACTGATCCTATCGTACATAATACTAGGCTGTGTTTTTTATTATTAAACTCATTTTAGTCTGATAGGGATGTAAAAAAATTTGAACAAATTTAATTTCCCTTTATACTGAAAACTAAATACTTAGTATAAAACAAATTATATTATATTAAAAATAGAATTTTTGAAAATTGTGTTATTTTAAAATTGAGCATAGACAAATTACTAATTACATCATTTAAAATTAAAAACGGGTATTTTAATTGTATTTTTAATCACTCGGTAAGAAGAGAAATTTAAACTTTTCGCTTTATAATTTTTTTGATATTATGAATTAATTAAAACTTTTAATTATGTTAATTTGTAGTAATTTGATAGTAGCTTTGGGGTATTAATGCATTGTTCCGGTGGTTTTAAATTGTTGGTTCAGTTAAATTTGTCATTTTCAACCCCAGGAGTAATTTGTACTCATATCACACTTGTAAACAAGATAGGACAATATCCGGCAACAAGATAACGCTGAACAATTGCATCTAATTCTCAAAATGCAATAGTACTTTGCATTAGTTAGCAAATCGCTTTGGTAATCTGGCATATAAGTCGTTAAATTAATTAACGTATTTAATTGATATAAAAAGTTGTCAAAATGTCTTCACTAAATGTATTACAAAATTAATTAATTTTAATGAATAATTTATCAATTTGAAATTGTAACTCGTAACTCTAACATTGGCTTTTTGTTCTCTCGTCATTCGAATAAAAGCTTTACATCAGTAAATTCCAAATTATTAATTTATCGAGGCAGAGTTTAACACGCGGTTAATTTTCAATTTCTCTACTTACCGCTCTATTGTTTCATACTCTTTTTGACAGACACACCTATGAGCAACCTCCACCTGACCTCTAGAACTCTCCTATTTCACACTGAACGTAGCAGCGCACTTAACTTGACTTTACATGGTGTGATAATTTTCATTAAAATACCGCAAATTTGTTTTATCCAATAATTTGCTCGGTAACTTAATTATACAATCCAGAAAATATGTTAAAATTTAAACAAAGTCGAAACAATGCCGTTGCTCTCAAACCTAAAGCTTTTTAATCGTATAATCGCACCAGCTCTAACCGAAGCGTTGTATAAATATTTTTACCCAAGTTGAAATTGTAGACGATGCTACAAGGTTTTAAGTTCGTCTTTTTATTTGGTAAATTAAGGGAATGCATTAAGTGGAAAATTAAAAGTAGTTTTAATCTCGTACCTATACACCCGCCTTTACGGATAACTTTTCGAACGAATTAATTTAAAAAAACCTACTCGGCTGAATGATTATTGGAAAGGTAACTTGAAACTCCATTAGTTACAGTAATTATTAGATTAATTATAGTTTTTATCTCCTAATAAAAGAAATTTATAATTGAATTTATAATGTAATAACCATCGATAATAATTATTACTTCAACGTAAAATAGAGGAACGCTATATATTTAAAAATCAATAAATGCCAATAGGTAAATTCGGTTAATCGGAAGTTTCTAAGCGGCAATGCGCAAACTAAAATAGAATTCAATATATGGAAGCTCTTTAAAATACAATTGAGAGATACAAGAACAAAATAAACAATCGTAATCTGGTGGGCCTAAGAATAATCTCTATTTACGAATTGCGGAACAGAGAATTCGCTTCTAAGGCCACACGCACACCAAAACATAGTTTAAGCCGCTGAAAGTATCCTATAACGCAACCGGTAACGCCAATTCGCGCTTGCGTAGTAATTAACAAGCGATCTGTAAATGAATGGCATCATTAAAGTGGAAGTTTTAATAAATTATGAAAAAGAACTCGAGTTGTAAAGTAATTAATAGTTGTACCGAGATACAGTAACAAAGATTAGTAAACTTAATAGCAGTTTTCGTATACTGAGCAATATTTGTATTGTTCTTGGTAGTTTATATAATTTATCTTCCTTTCTGCGAGAAAGTTTACCTACATTTGAGCGACGTTTCGACATTGCAATATTTCAATTGCAAGTATTATATTACATTTATCTGTCAAACTGAAGCTCGTCGTTGATCATCATGTCACCTCAACTGGTTACGATGTATTTAAATTTGCATTAACGAAGTAATTTTCTGTCATATCGAACAAATCACGATAAACGAAAAATTCGCTTTTTCTACGATTCAATTTATCGATAACAGCTCCAATGTCTAAAAATTGATTTATCTACTACGGTTACGTAATAGCTCACGCTCCGCACTGCTTCGACTTACATACGCACTTAGTGCGGAAAGTGATTAACTGTACATTTATTTTGGTAATTGAAGAAACTGACGTTTCGATTAAATATAATATGAGATATGTCAATCAAATGAAAATAATCGATTTTGAAAAAATGAGGTAGCTGATAAAATTTTGTATGATACACGTGAATACACATGTCATCGTGGTGCGTTCGATAATGACTTACTTTCTGCACTGATCGCTCAAACTACTATTATACGCCCGGAATAATTTATTTAAATTTGCATTATTTAAAATAGACACAGTTGTGCATTTAAAAGCCATTAAGTTTAATAATTTGTGGTGTCACTGGGCATTGTTATAATTCAATATAATTTTAAAATACATATATGCGTGGATCGGGCTTCGGAGCGTTGCTAATCCGACCGAGAACTTTTGCAAGGTTAGTAAATTATTTATCAATGTTTTTGAATTAAAGTGAAATTCAAAAATTTTCATTTTTGCGTTTTCTCTATGCTGATAAATTTTCTAGTATGCAGATTTTTTAATATCTATGCAAATGCATTGAAATAATAATTATGTTTTTGTTTAGCGAACTAAATCATTATTGCATGTGGGTTACATATAGGTATAATATGTTAATACGTGCCTGCACATACGTTTGAATATCATTAATTTTTTTTAGTTTGAATTAATCCGGGAGATTAACTATCGCCACATTTCTACTTGCTAATTTTTTGGTGTTTATAATTCAATTTTATGAGTTAATGTGGTTTAGAACAAAAAATTCCACTTGCACCTTTGGTGTTAAAAATGAAGTTAAAAGCAGATAAATCCTTATAGCAAACATTTAAAATAACTTTACGCATTAATTATGAAAGTGCGTCAGCATTTTATTGAAAGGTGAAAACTCTAATCCTAAGAGCTAGCAGCTGCTTACTTATACATGTAAAGCTAAAGTTGGAACACAAAAGAACAATTAAGTCAAAATAGAAGTGTTGACGTTTAGCGATCATTTCCCTTCTATTGCGGATATTACCTATTTATTTTGATTGAATCAAACTGATTTCTCTGTTTAGTAAAATAATTATAAAAATCGCCTGCGGCGGATTATGTATATCGCAAACGAATTACGATTGGATTATTAATAAGGGGGTTGCAGAGATCTCCAGGGAACCAAAAAATAACATTTTATTACCGAAATATGATTTTTCGTTAATCGAAAACAGTTGACTCGAATAAAAAGAAGTAATCAATTAGGCTGCCAAACGAATCTAATTAAATAAACATGAAACTGTAAATTAGGAAGACTTTAATTGTTTAAACATAAAAGTGAGTCCAATAAAATGAGTTTTACTGGTTAGGCGTTCGTGTTAAAGTTTAGTCAATAGGGTGTCCCTTGTTCATTTAATGAATTAGATAAATGCTTACTTTCTATTTATAGGTAACATTGATGTTAAATAAGTGCTTATAGGAGATCTAAAGACACTATTTTTTGAAACAACATTATTGTTAGACCGTTTCCCTTAATTTAAATATAAAAGTGATGAGAGTACTTTGCCTTAAATTTCGGATGCTACTTGATGACTTTATAAAGGATTTTGCTAACTTTGACAACAGTAACTTAGAAACTAATAGCCTACCTCCATGTCTTAGGATTATAAATCAATTTTCTTGGTACCTTCCTTCCTTGTTTCCCATGAGTAACGTATCCTATATAATGGAGTAACCGGATAAGACGTAATTGGATTTATTTCAATTAGCTCGAAAACTACAACAAAAGCCCCATATTCCTGTAAACTAATTTCAAAAAAGGTTTTTAATTTAAAATTAAAGTTTTTCACTTTAAAATCTTTAATTTAATTTAGTGCTTCCTTTTGTACACCGGCTTGGAACGGTAGTTGCTCATTTAGTACTCAAGCCAAAAGAAGAATCAAAAGAAAAACACACCCAAGTAGTATTTCTTAATTCCTACCCACCTACATTTTTATCTAAATTACTAATTAGTTAGCAATCTAATTAAAAACGAACGCAAACCTTGACCCCAGATAATGACATTAAGCAAACTTTATAAAACTCTATTTTTTCTCTCGGGAAATTTTCAAAGAATATTAAATAAGATTTTCTATTTAGAGTAAACGATATTTTGTAGGATTAAATTTAAATAAACTTTTTAATCAAAGAAATGAATAAATAAAATAAATGAAAATTAAATTTTCTTTCGTCAACTCAGTTAAGTATATTTTCGATTACTTCCATTTAAGTTTAGCATTAATTGAATGTCCAAAACGCCATTGTCCTCCTGTATTATCATGATCCGCTAGCGATAAAAGCAAAAGGGAAACAAGTGGAAAACTTTTTCAACGGTGTAGTTTAAAGGAATTGAACACGTGCAACGGAATTGCAGGACATCGTCCAACTTTTCAAAGAAGTTACTTTTGCGAAGTTGTAAAATTAACTATAAATTTTTGTTAGTGTTAGCTCTAAACATTTTACCGTGTTTAGTTGCTATTTTGTATAGCTTCTTACTGTTTCGTAATTATTTTCTAACCACTTCTTGACTAAATCCAATTTCCGAAAGAAGACGGTTAAAGTCTGAACTTGGTGAATTAGCTCCGCGAAGATGGAGTGGTTCAATTGCAGAAATCCAAGAGAAGAGAAGAGGGAAATTGCTGAAACAGAGTCAGAAATGCCTCTTTCATCTACCCATGTATGAGACATAAACAATACATAGTCTAGTTAAATTTTAACGTGAATTTATAAATAAATATCCAGAATGATTATCGAAATTTTAAACAAATCAGCAACAAATGCAGCCAATGTTAGCTTCAACGGTAAGCCAAGCTTGCAAATTACATCTCAATTCTGCAAGTTTCTTCAGTTTTCCTTCAGACAAAAAGTTAAATGTAAATCTCAAAGACATTCGGTTGAATGTAGCAACAAGAACAATGAATCCTAATTGCTGGAGTGGTTCGGAGTTCAACTATGTGTAATATGCCCTAATGCTATTAGATGTTTCCGGTATGCAGTAGTTACGATATTCAATCAAGAGGTAGTTTCTCAATATTACTGATAATAAACAGCTTCCAAAATTCAAATTTTAGATTTTTTTCCAAGGCATCTCGTTTTATTGGGTCATCCTGTACAACATCTATTATGATACTCGTTTTTGTAATTCAAAATTTATTCTCGCAACTACGAGTAGCTATCATAAATTCAATTAAACAATTACTTACGTAGAACAATTTTTAAGTGACGTTTTTAGGTTCGCTTTAAATTTTTAAGCTTACATAAATCAGTTCGAAAGACTAGCAAATTATTAAACAGACTAAATGCTCGAGTTTAAATTATACATGCAGTAAAATAACTGTCAGTTTAATTTCTAAAGATTATTTATTAATAGCCAAATTTAACAAATTTAAATTTCTTTCACGACGCTTCTCAAGGCAGCGCAATTACGACAGAGATGATTAACATACGAAGGAGTATCAGATAAAAATTTGCAACCAAGCAAAATACGGAGTTTCCACACTTACTGGGCGAACTGCAAGAATAAGCCAAAATATAAATTGGGCCAATGGGAATAACTGCATTTCAAATTCGGAGTAGATTAGAAGCTTTACGTTACATTTCTTATCGCGCTGCCAGTTATGTTAAGCAGAAAACTAACGAATCTGTCATCTTATCTTGAGATTATCAAATTTATTTCCTTCTCACTATGGATGTTGCTGTAAGTTTCCTTCTCTTTCATAGAAAACTCTCAAGGAAAAGCTCCCTATTTTTTAAATTATTGTTTTGGTGGTTCATATTGTATTCATATTTTTGCCCCGCTTACATTTTCTTGCTCTGGTAACTGGAAAATTTTGTATTCAAAAATTAAAATTTTAAATTTTTCTATTTTAGAAGGAAATTTTATATTATATATACTATTTAAGTTCGACTTAACTATCAAATTTATTTACCAACTAACTTCACGGTTAGGTAGAGACGGTAGAATCTTTGGCCAACTATGAATGATTTTGAGAAACTTTAAGGTATTTTATCCGGAAGTTACCAGCAAATAAATCAAACGTCGGTAACTTGAAATTCTCTAACATCCCAAAGATATTTCGCCCTCAGCTTGTGTTTATTTTGAAAATTTTAATATCTCTAGGACCAAAACAATTTTTCCCGCCTCGAAGCTGAATAAAAGCGAGCCCCTTTATTGTTATCGCCCACCCCATATATAACATGAATTTATTTGTATCGCCCCTCCGGGATTCAAGCCAAGTTTCCTCCTTCCCACATCTATCACGGGAAGATTCCATCAATTCCGGTATTACTATTACTTTATTTTAAATTACATTGAAAATTAAGAATAAAATCAAGCTCCCAATTTACGAGCCTTATCTATAACTTCCTTAATAGTTCCGACCATGTAAAATGCCATTTCGGGCAAATGGTCTAAATCGCCCGAAAGAATTTTTTTAAATCCGTCAATCGTGTCTTCCAAAGTTACGAATTTTCCCGGATGCCCGGTGAAAACTTCGGCCACTTCAAACGGCTGAGAAAGAAATCTCTGGATCCGACGAGCACGATACACTATCTGTTTATCACTTTCACTCAATTCGTCCAACCCCAATATTGCAATCATGTCTAGCAAGCTTTTGTAATTTTGTAAAATGCTTTGAACCCCTCTGGCGGTGTTATAATGCTCTGCACCTATGATTTTGGCATCCATAATTCGAGAAACCGAATCGAGCGGATCCACTGCTGGATAGAGTCCAAGTTCAGCAATTGCACGAGAGAGTACGGTGGTTGAATCCAAATGAGTAAAAGTGGCAGCGGGGGCGGCGTCCGTTAAATCGTCAGCCGGAACGTAAACGGCCTGCACAGACGTAATAGAACCGGAGGTGGTAGTCGTTATGCGTTCCTGCATTGTCCCCATATCAGTGCAAAGCGTTGCTTGGTATCCTATATTTGATGGAATTCGGCCTAACAGGCAAGAAACTTCAGCACCGGCTTGAATAAATCTAAAAATATTATCGATGAACAAAAGCACATCTTGACCCTGCGATTCTCTAAAGTACTCGGCAAGAGTTAGGCCTGTTAAAGCCACCCGTAAACGAGCGCCTGCGGGTTCGTTCATTTGTCCGTACACTAACGCAACTTTCGACGAAGAATCTTTTAAGGAAATGATGCCGCTTTCGATCATTTCATGATACAAATCATTTCCTTCTCGACTCCTTTCGCCCACGCCAGTAAAAACGGAATATCCACCATGCTTTTTAGCCACGTTATTAATCAGCTCCATTATTATGACTGTTTTTCCCACGCCAGCACCTCCAAACAGACCGACTTTTCCTCCTTTAGAATATGGTGCCAATAAATCAATCACTTTAATGCCGGTTACTAATATTTCATCCCTATTTGAGATCTGAGTAAACTCTGGCGCATCTCCATGAATGGGTCTTTTGAAATCGGAATCTATGGGACCTCGCTCATCGATGGGTTCGCCTATTACGTTTATTATTCTACCAAGAGTTTGTACGCCCACAGGAACTTGAATTGGTTTACCCGTATCGATCACTTCTAATCCACGTTGCAAACCTTCGGTGGTATCCATCGCAACACTGCGCAAGGTGTGCTTTCCGACGTGCAAAACAACTTCCAGAATCATTCTTGGTTTTTTATTAACAACCTCCAACGCTTGATTAATTGGAGGAAGAGGAGGTGCATATTCAAACCACACGTCTACTACTCCGCCAACAATTGCCGTGATCTTTCCGGTTCTTCGCCGTTTATACTTTGCCGGATCCTGCTTTTCTAGATATTCCTGAAGGATTTCTTCATATTCGGACGAAAAGTGTCTGTAAATTTTAAAGTTTGTTTGCAGGGCTTTATATATTTTACTACGTAAATGAGTTAACATTGCTGGTTGAGAAAAAATTTAAAATTAGATGTAAATTAAAGCGTCAATATTGACGTTTGGAAAACTGAAAAACTTGAAGGCTGACATTTTGAGAAACTGGAAAACTAAATAGAAAATTTACCTATCTTCGGGTTCCGGCTGGTTTTGAAAATTCGGAATTGGCGAATCACTCTGTAGACTATAACTTATTGCGTTTTAAGTTTTAGAAGTGAACCTACTTTATATTTGATACTCTTGTAAAAACACAACAATAAATATTGTCACCAGAAACTTACAGTTTCAGTCAAAATTTACGAGCCACTTGAATGTACTTAAGGTTGTTTTAAGAATAACTTTGCACGGGACACAGGAGGAAAAAAGTGATAAATTCGTAGAACGAAGTAAGCGACAATTTTTTAAAATAACACAAGCAAATTTATAATACCGAAAATATTTTAAAATTTAAATTTTGTTTTGGGTTTTTCCGTAAGAAAATATGATTGTGATATTCAAGAATATCTCAATGAAGGACTGAAATTGGGAAAAGTGTTCTATTGTTTCTTTGACAAAAAGCTTTTTCGGAAAAGCTCTTGGATTAAAATTTCAAATAGCTTCTTTCAACATAACAATTCTTGAATAAATATTGCGGTTGATACACAGTGAAACACGAAATTAAATTTTAAATAGTAACCTGTGTATTTTTTCAATATTTATTTGATGGCCAGCTATAAATTTGATAAGTTTTAAACTAAAATTGTAAAATATATTACAACTTTCCGACAATACATTTACGAGATAAAATGCTCGAAAGTTTTTTATCTTGATTAAGTTGCAACTTATATAACTTTCAATGAGTTTAGAGAACAAACAGATATTTTATAACGTTGTTAGTTTTTTCGAAAAGTGTGGGCAACTTTTGTAATTAAAATTAAAAAATCTTTCTCGAATATTAAGTTTTATGTATTCAAATGTGTGTTCAGCAGGAACAAAGGAAGTAAGAAGTAGAAAGATGATGAGATACAAAATACAGAAATTGTTGTCTCTACTTCGTCAGAATGCCCCCGGGAAATATAAAACTTGGGAAGATCGCTGACCACCAGATTAAAACCGTTTTTGGTCTCCGGAGATGCTGTTAAATCGTTAACATGAAACGTTGTAGTCCATCGCATGTTTTCAACTTAGCACATAATTGTCATCGCGCAATTATAATTTTCAAATTGTTAAATTTCAGCGTTTTCGTCACTTGCAGCCGAAAAACGTAGCATTGTCTTCGTTGATTAATCTTTCTGATTTGAAGACAGTGCGAATAAGGATGCCATTAAGTATTTGAAATAGGTAATGAAAACCTACCTACCTTAACGACAATCATTTATTTTATCGAATTACATTTAATTTCATTTGGGATTCACGCAATTTACACAAAAGTTTTAAACACGTAGATGCTTTAAATTTTCTTATTTTTGCATCGCAGCAGTCATTGATTGTAGATTGCTAAAAGATACGCAACGAATTGCTCCGGCTGCATTCCAAGAAGGTTTTTCTGCTAGTAAGCTGCTTTTTTTACGTACAAGTTTGATTAAAATAAACCTGTCCCGCATTAAGCTACACTTCTATTTATAAATAATTAATAAAAAGGAGTCATGTTCGAATCATTTCTCATTAAACGTGTTCTAAATTTTTAATTATAATTTGTCTGATAAATTGATTTACATCCCTTCAGCGAGTGATTATCAATAGCAACTTTCAATGTTTCCAAACAAAATCAATATTTCAATTACCTCGGTAATAAAAAAATTGTACGATTGAAATTCAGTTTCGGTTGCCTCGAGTAGTAATTATCGACTTAAAAATAAAATGTGGTTTTTTGAAAATAAACTTCATGTATTATCCGGGCTGATAAAATAGGTTTGAAAGAAGTGCAGCTACCACATTTTATGTTTAGACTTTAGAGGATTCCTAAACATAAATTAATTTTTATATCTTCAGATTAACTGGGGTAATTTAGTTTTGGACCCCTACGTGCTTGTTAGAAGATTTATCGTTGCTACAACGAATTATAAAACACCTCCTCATTTTAAACGGCAGATAAGTGTCGGTTAAATAATTAAACCTCTGGGTCATACAGAAAACTTGAACAAAAACTGCTGCAGCTGACTTTCAGACAAAATAAGTGCGGTGGGACACGTCGATTCCTCAAGTGCACCTTTGGGTAAATAGATTTTTCAAAAATGTCATGTGGAAGAAAACCAAATTTCTTCAGAGAAGGACTCGTTCCTCGACGGAGTGTTGTAAACCACGCGATCTCGAGCTGGTTAATTATTCACGAACGTATGCATTTTATAACAGACAAATAAAATAAAATTATATCGTACACTCTCAAGTTGTATACATTTAAATTGAGAAGCTTTAATACAGAAATAAGCACAAAGTGAAATTAGAAGGTTAATTTGGAGCGCCAAATTAAAGCTTAGCTTTGTTATGCACGTAAAAGGGGTGAATTTCTAGAACTCCTTTTCTTATAATAATTAATATATCGTGCTTTTGTTTATTTTCTTCCTCTCTAATTAAAACACCACATACGCTCTAATTGTCTAATTGAATAACCATCAATGCTTTTAGCTTACAGAAGCACTAAAATGGTTGCCCGCAAAATGATGTAAATTTCGTGCTGGGAATTGCGAATCATTCGATGACATCGCAGTCTTCAATTTTTAGTTCTATAAAATAAATAAATTATAAAACATTATTTTGGTTAATGTACCAGTTTCGACTTGAAGTCATTTTCAGGAAACCCAACACTTTGTTTGCTGTCTGCAAATTTTCGTGCTGGCATTGATTTTATACGCTATTCTAGACGTACTATAATATCGCAATGTTAAATTTGGTTATAACTTTCAAAACAGAAAGCCGCTGTTGTAGTCGAAAAGGTTCTAAACTATGCACTACCATTAGTTGCTCATGGCGCGATCGGACAGATCGCTTTCATACCATTGAAGTTTATAAGTTAAAGTTATAACCGAATTTCGCATTGCATGGTAAACCATTTCACCGCTCAAGTCGGACCCTGTATTATAATCCCAATTCTTTATGTTGATAAATTTTGTACGCAGAAATTTCAATAATAAACCAATAGTCATTTCCGTTTGTTCATAATAAGTTTAAGTTTCTTTGTACTGAACGGAATTACGTCGTCGTTCTTGACTTTCTAACTTTGTTTATTATATTTTGCATTTTATCCAATCGGATGTTCTGATTTTAAATTTCCGCGCTACAAGGCTTTTCGACCTTGCAGTTGACATAATTATTATCTCTGTTTAAACTTACAAATGTTAAAATTATGATCAATAAGATACCATGTTACCTCAGGTCAGTTGTTAAAAAACTACCTACTAACGGAAGTGACCTGGCGGTTGCTTTTTAACAAGTTCTATTACTCAATTGGTTGTGGTTCAGTCAAGAAAATCAATACAACTATAAAGAAGGTAGCATTAGGATTGTAGTCTAATAGTTTCAAAATGAAGAGCTAATAGCTGTATTAATACTTTAGGAAAGGCCTATATATAACGTATGTACAATATTTCTACGTTAAAATCTCGTATAATGTGGGAAAGTCGACAGTGCATGGTGTTTACGCTTAAATGAACGATGTGCCATCTCTTTTATAATATAATACAATAATGGCGTGTTGCAGGGCTGTTTATCTTATCTTTAGTTATTTATTTTTATTAAAATGTGAAATATGTCTTTTAGGAGGCGTTTTCTGTTTTGTGTGCGACAATACTAGTACATTTAACATATGTGAATCATATTTTTGTGTGTTTTGATATATTTCGTTGGAATATAATTTATATGCCTAGCTTTGTTTCACTTTTGTTTAATTTCATGAATATAATCTCAAAATTTGTTTCAGAAATTGTAATTGGTAAAAAAATTGAAATTCCTTTGGTAAAACAAGAGTTTTCATTTCTCGAATATTACGTCATCACATCATACGATATATTGTGAACTTAGAGAAAGAAAAATAGCTGGGATTTAGAACAAATTGGTTTATGACCCCCGTGTAGCGTTATCACTAAATCACAATTTAACCAAAGTGATTGCTTTAATTTCACGCGCTGCTGTTCAGTTTAAACCGACTGAAAATAATTTGAAAAGTCAACTGAAAGTTTAAGAAATTATTTTTTTCCTTCACTATTATTTAAAGCAAACTTACGCAAGTTAACTTGCTTATTTAATTTTGAAAGCAACAACAGCAGCGTGCAAAATTTGAATTTTTAATATTTTAATCGGAATTTCATATTAAATTAATCCAATATATTGATATGCGCACGTAAATGTCTGTCTACTTATTTACATGCATACGAATGTATTTGCGGTTCTTTAAAATAGACAAATATGTAGTTCACGTTTTGTATTGCTATTGAAAATACAAAAGCAAAATGCAATTTCCATGTAATAAAAATTTATATAATGTATTTCAGTAGCATTTATAAAAATGGGCAATATATATACCTACATGTGGCATAATAATATTTAGATAAGTGTCAGGAACTGTTCAAATATAAGAAAATAGCAAACGAGACATTTCTTTACATTCGTCTCGATTTATTGTGCCATTTCAATATATTTCATTTTTTATCACCCTAATGTATAGGGTTCTGAAACGGAACCTTTCACGTCTTCAATATTTATTGCATGCATTTCAAAATTAACTATACAGAATGTTTTACAAGTATATAGTACAGTTGTGACGTCAGATTTTATATGACAAATTTTGCCGATCTTTGAGCGTTGCTTCCTTAGGTTATTACTTTTATGAAACTATTAAAATGGTATAAATGTAAAAACTTGTAGAATTTAATAGTTAAATTCGATTATCCTTAGGTACAACTTTTCATTAGCAATTTTCAATTTCAATTCAATTTCACTCCAGTTAAATTGAATTTGAAACTTTGCTAGAATCGCCGAGCGGTGGATTGATTCAATATTTGCAAAATATAAAAAAATTACTCCTGCAAACTTGACAATAATATTAAACGAGAGTTACTTTTATGCGTGGGTAATTAAACAAACGTGATAACATTTTTACTTTTCAAAATTAGGTTCTAGAAAAACTTGAAATAATAATAAAAAGGAAAGCGTGCTTAAATTAATTGAAAATTATATGGCGTCCTCAAATTGATAAAGTTTTCACGATTTTGAAAAAGTTGAATATTCTTAAATTGAAAGTTAGTAAATAAACTTAAATGGCTTTTATGTATATTAATGTCGCTTAAGTGTAATTTAAATTTAAATTGATTCAAAAATAAAAGCAAATAAAACTTTTGTTCTAGCACTACTGCGATGCAGGTCACGCAATCCTGGACATTTAGAATATTCTTTGTTTTGGGATCATATTTCACATTAGCATCCAAAAATTATTGCTATAGGAAAATACCAAAACGGCAGTATCATATTTAACTGTTGTGCAAACATTACAGGTGTTTATTGCGGTGCTCGAAGCTTGATATGTTTGGGCAAACTTCCAACACACGAATTTAACTGCGAGTTTATCCAGCAGCGTATACGTACAGCTGAAACGGTTTTTCAGTCATTTGACACCAATATCAATAGCAGATACAAAAACATAATTAAATTTTCATTAAGTTTAAATCGAATTTAGGAATATAATCCTTTAAAAAGCTCCTATTACATATTTACATCCAAAAAGTGATCTTTTATAACGACGATGCCGAATAAAGTTTGCTAAAGCTTTTGCCTTTAATGCAAAATTTAACTTTATTACAGTGTTAAGGCCCGACTTTCTATAGAATCTTCTCCGATTTTGTAGTTGCTAATATTTTGATAAAGTTCGTAATTATAGCTTCAAGTTTTAAGTTTTAAAAAAGTTTCTGTAAAGCATAAGAAAATTTAAGTGCATAATAGATGGTTTTATTACTTACTTGCGTCTTCCTCAATGAAATTCACTCTACTAATTCTAGCCAACTCATCCGATCTTTTCGCATTATAAAATCAGAAATTTAGAGTGGGTTGCACGAAGATCAAAGAAACGAAAACGCCGCTCTCTAATAAGTACCAAAAAAGTTCAACAGCAACCCCAGTAAATCGTATAATCGAAAATAACACCCTGTATAAATGTTATAACCAAGTTGGCAGTTGTTTGCATCCCAGAATCAGCAGAATTTTCAGATTGTGATTAAATATCGTTGATGCTATCGGCCCTAAATTTAGACCTCTGCGCTTGACGTATTCCTAGTAAAAACTCTAAATCATTAAGTCTGCGCCTTAACTTCACCGTTATATATTTTTCCAATATTCGAAATTTATGAGAAAGTTTAAAAATTCTCTCAATACTTCGTAATCTCTTCGATTAAATGCGAAAAGACTGCTTTAAAAAGCCTGCGTTGAAAGTAAGTAACTAATGAAAGAAGGTAATTGAATGACGTAAGTGAGGGCAAAATTGGTTATTAAAAACGAAAGTATGGTCATTAATAATAAATTTTTGCATTAATTAATTTTAATAAAAACATTCTTATTGTAATAGGGGGCGGCGTTGGTTTAACAAATTATTTAATACAATTTTCAATTTTCCTACGACAGCTGCACGTAAAAGACGCATTAGTTACTTTCAGAAGGAAAGGCAGAAAAAAGACAAAAATGTTAAAATTAATTTCTAAAGTTGTTTTTTCTTTTAGGTGTGCGGTGACTCTTAGATTCGCGTGTTGATATTTCAAATTACATTATGCAAAATTTGAAAGAAATTCAAAATTCACTTAGATATACCGGGTTGAGATAAATTGTAATTATTATTCATTGCGATATGTCAAGTGTCGCATTATGCTGCGACCGAGTATAACGGTCATATTAAACCCAATTTCTCTGATTATCGGAACTAATGAATTGAATTTAATAATTTATGTTGGCCGGATGCAAAAATCCATCTATTCGATTACATCGACTTAAAATTTTATTTTCAAGCCATTCGAATTTATCTGTTAGTCAACAGACTTCTCTATTTGTAAAGTTAAAATAATAAATTAAGTCTCTATTCGAGTTTTAAACAAATTCTTACGTCTAAAATATCGCTTGGGAATAATCATCAGAAAATCTAATTTATCTTTTCAATCTTTAAGTGGTTTTTTTATAGGTAATGATATAATTCCGAGCGAACGGAAATTACCCTCGCAACTTGCTCGGAGCTAACGGATAATGTAATGCGAAACAAATTAATTTACTCGTTCAAATAACGTAAACTTAGAGTAAGCAGACTCTTTTAGATTTTTATATGTAGGGCACGCATGTTAACATAAGAACTTGGAGAAAACTTGTCATTTGGAATAACAATGCAACAGGTCTGCGGTTTTACGGTTGTTTATTTTAAAACCGCAACTGGAAGTCGGCGAAAAAGTGGAAACTTCTTATTCCGTTAAAATTTAAAAAAAACTGCCTAATTATTTGCGACATTTATTTGATCAAATAAATCAAGCGGAATTTCTAATTGAAAATTTTTTGATTGTGCTTTGACATAATTCTGCTTTAGTGAAGATCAATAGAATGTTGATTAGGTGGAGTACAAAACAACAAAAGCGTGGTATAACTAAATTTAATTAATAATTAACGGGTTCAAAGCAATCAACGAGTTATTGTTTTAAGAATTTGTGCGGTAGTGGTAGGTATACAATGTTTTCGTATTGAAACCGTTACAAGACGTAACTCTGTTATTAGAAAGGAAACATACAAAAGCTTTTTGGTGGAGGTAACGATGCTATCCGTTATATGAGAGGAAAAGTGCGGTTATAAATTTTTTTAAGCTGGAATCTCAATTCCAATTTCGTGTTCGATGTAATGGCAGCTGGCAAACAATATATTGCAGTTAGACTGCAAGTAGAATATATGGCGGTCTTAGAGGATCAACCACTGACCAATGGAAAGGTAAATATACGTTAATAAATAGAGAACGGAACGGCAGTGCATCACCAGTAAAACCGAACGGATTGTGTATTTTCAGGTCACGGTCTATTGCATCGGATAACATTGCCAGTACAAACTAGAGGTGGTAATTTTCAGACCTGATCTACACTATCGATAATTTATCGTGTCCGAGAAATATTGGTTACACCGTCACGTATTTTATTTATTTGTTATACCAAATTGTTTTTAACGTTATCATGATTTATTCGCTAAAGTGTTTTGTTATGTTTTCAAACCAAAAGGTACTAATAACTCACCGGTTACTCTAAAAGGTTCGAAAATTTATTTCGCAAAAAGATGTCTACTTTCTATACTTTTAAATTCTCTGCCAAAAATTCCTTCCAAATGCCAACGTGTGGAAAGCACCGTCGCCGTCGGTGCTATGTAAATTTTTATTTCGTCTTACGGTATCATAAATATTCAAACTAATATTAGGCACCTACCTGCATTGGTACACTGAGTGTTTTGTTGTGGGTATTCTCGTTAACTAATTATTTTAATTGACCATTAAACCCAGACAGCTTCATTATCGTAAATTCACCTACGGGATTGCCATTCGCACTTAATCATTTCTTCATGTTAATGTTAATAATTTTACACGGCCGGACTAATTCAGATTAACGCTGAAAAATTATATATTTATATTTTACTTGGGTTGATTAATTCGGTCTTTGGGGAAGGTATTTTACTGTGGCGCTCTCCACATTTAGGTTAGGTATGTACGAATATGATGTAAAAAGTAGCAACAAGTAAAAAAGTGATTTACTAACCTCAAGGTAATTTCAAAATATTGTTTCACATTAAACTTTTTCATAGTTTTGAAGTTTTTAACGCGTTTACAAGTACATTTTATATTGAACAGTTGACTGATGCTAACAGCTTACCACCATTTAAATTTAAGTAGGTATCGTCAGAGTTTGCATTGCAAAAAATAAAATATGTTTGCTTATACAATGGTTAGTGTTTGCACAACCGGTTCCGCTAATATAGCATCATCAAATCAAAATATATTTGATTTTCGAAGCAATGCAAATTATAATTGCGTAAATTAAATTCCTTTGATTACAGGTTAACTTTTCTTTCGATTGAAGAACGATCAAATTTATCATTGTAATTCACACAGTGTCGACTCCAGTTTGCTGAGTTTAAACAAAACAAGTTTATGCAAGAATTTAATTTAATTTAGTAATTTAACGTTGCTTTATTAAAGTGCAATATACCAGAAATAATCTCATTTAGTGTGCGTTCATGCAACACTTAATTTAACGTAACGTAGGTAACGTAAGAGAGTTGGTCAACTTTTATCTTTTGCGTGAAAACCTAATTGAAATTTCATCTGCGCTTGAGTGAACCATCGGCAAAAAGCAGCTTACTGTGTAGGATTCTTCCCGACTTACTCCAGGGTCAAATTTTTCAGTGCTATTCGTTTCCGTTGAGGGTTTCAAAACAACTGGTTTTAATTTAATTCGATATAATTTGATTTATAAGGCAATAACGCGTGCTGAAATAAATAAATAATTATCGAGGTTTGATATTTAAGTTTGATGATGGATGGAAATGAATTAAAAACAAAAGTCGAGCTACAGGTTGGCTAGGGTATATTTTGTGCAGAATATAGAAAGGGATTTTAAGGCATAGTGCTGCAAAAAAATCAATAATTGCTGTACCGACACGATTATTTTAGAATTCACAAGAAGACTGCGCTATCTCCAAAAATGAATTTTTAATTTGTGCTTCCTATACAAAGAGCATCCGCAGTACCACTCAGTACAACTTTTGTTCTTCTAAAGTAAATTATTCACGCACTTTACTGCTAACTACCGAAAATTAATTTTGATATTATCTGGCCTAATTTCATACAATTTAAAAATTTTTTGCTTCCTCATAAGTAATTAAAAAAACCGTATGTAACATAAATTGTGGGTGGCAATCTTAAAATAAGGGTTGACCATCAGTAATCCATCATACTTTGCTTGACGTTTGTGTTGGACTTTTGAATAAAGTTGGGGTCAATGGCGCTACTTTCTTTGTAAATTTAAACTTTTTTTTATTTTAAAATGCGCAAGTTTTCCAAGGGATATTTAGAGATTTTTTTTATTAAAAAAGTAAAATATTTTAAGTTACTTATAATTTTTTTCGTGGAAACTCAACATTTTCAGCTTTGTTGACAATAAATGATGAATCGTTTACTAGTTTTGCATAATATTGATCTATCGATTGTAACTTTATGAAAACAAGAAAAGATTTATGTGAAAATATTTTTTATGCCGTTATTTATTTTTAAAATATGCAAAATAAACGAGAACGTTCAATTGTATTTCCATACGAAAATAAACAACTAATCAAAAAAAACTACTTTATCTTATTTTTTCCTGCAATACATAAAACGGAGTCGTGTTTTTATGTGCTGCTTCTCGAGTCATTTAGAGTAGATTGCAGGAGCTACGTTTTTCCCGTGGCAATTAACAAACCAACATTGCGAGTTGGTCAAGTAGATACTTGAAACGTCTAAAAAGAGAGACTTGTCAGTTTTCATACATCACCTTTAAGAATATCAGCCTTCAGAACTGAATTTTGCAAGCGTGAAATACCTAAACCTTTTCTGATTCCTGCTACACATCACTACAAGTTTACAGCAAATAATACTTTTGTTGTCAGAAAATCCTGAATCGATTCGATTTCTTATTGAATAGCAGAATTTTATGGAATATTGGTTACATCAGTTTCACCTCAACTTTTGTTGTCTCATTTTTATTCGAAAATCCAAAAATTATTATTCAATGTGACGATCATTATTTTATAGTTTAAAACTTGTAGTGCGCAATCAGTGATCATTAATAATTGTGAATTCCTACGTGCAAGTACAATTTTCTACAAAATTACTCCCCTGTGTCAATGTTGGCAAGCGAGTCATTTAAAATACAAATGAAAATAAAAGCAACGAGCATTCTAACAAATAACTTACAAAACAAATCATTTTTCGTTGTAATTTTAGTTTTTAGTAACCAGCTTTGTGTTTTGTTGCTTCGTGCATTAATTAAAACAACTTTTGATAACAAACTAATAATTTATGCTTTAAAGTTTACGAAAAACCAATTAACGTTACGTGCATTAGACAATCTAAAATTACTTCCAACTTGTAAATACAAGTCCCACTTAAATGTTAATCCATTAACCATTTATTAATTGCGGCTGTAATTGAGCATAAATCCAGCATTGGCGATCAAAAATCGCGTTACACCGGCTTGACAAAGCAGAAACACAAAGAAACGAATTTATTTCGCGAATGTGGGTCTAAATGAAAACCAACAAGTGAGGAAACTATACAATTCTATTTATACAACAAAATTATTTTTTGGGTACTTTATTTTACGGTCAGTGGTAATCCAACCTTATTGTTTCTTTTCCTAGGGAAAATTAAAGTTTACGATTTTCTTCGATACATGCTTCTTGTAAATCAAATTTCCTCTGCCAGATTTAAGTTTATAAATCTTTTAATTCGAAATAGCAGTGGCGCCCTAAATTATTGTAACTTATAATATTTAAAATAAGCTGCAATCTCGGTTCAGCTTTCTTTCGATTTATATTTTAATTAAGAGGTTACGGCGGATGAAGTTTTTCAAATGGCAAAGATTCAAAAGGAAAAACATGAAAAAAATTACATGAAAAAATTAGCAAACATACTTGCTTAGACTCTATGATTTGTGGTTTCATGCTTACATTTTTGAAAGAGGATTTTATCTGTTCCGTCGATGTTTTCGTCTTGAAGTTGTTTCTTGGTCGATTTTATTCGTTTAAATGTTTTGTATCAAGATTTAATTATGCAAAATTGTTATTCTTGCAGAAATGTAATTTAATAAAAGTATAACTCTAAATTGTTATTAGGTTTAAATGGCGGCATTATTACTGGTGAATAGCGCGAAGGAAATTTAACAAATTGTATTGTTTTTAATATAAGCAGCTTTTGTTACCACAAATTTACTTATATTCGAAATAACAGGAGGAAAATGTTGATTAGATGCTTTAACTGTTACTTCCACTTCCCAAGAGATCCTTTTAAAACCACATCTCCATTTTGCGCTACAAGAATTTTATGTATTATTTTTAGTATTATGCGAAAAAACAATTTGCTAAACAAAAGTTTATAATATTTTTAACTACAGGAATCATAAATTTGGAAAATTAAATTTTCAAGTTTTAATAACACGAGCCGTAAAATTTATTGCTTTATTTGATTTTGAAACCGAATTTATCTTTTGTGCATTTCTCAAATTAATTTTTCATTTGAGCCATCATTAATTAAAATATTTTGGCGCGAAAATTGACACTTTTTAATGCGTGTGTCCTGTTCCCTTCATTATTTATTTCGCTCGCGATGAAAAATTAATTTTATTGGAAGGATAAAATGTTATTACCAATTAGACAACTACTCGAAAGTCGTAATTTCCCAAAATAAAAACGCAAAACTAACCTGAAAATGTGTAAAACGACCCATGCAGACAAATGCTCGTAATTTACTAGACGACACTATTAGGAAAGCAGCTCTACTTTACTCTAATACCATAAAATTAGTCACCGAAGATTTCCAAGACCCCAAATTGCTCTTAACCAAAAACTTCTCCAAAAATCCATCAAAAAGTAATAAAAGAAAAGTACAAGATTTGATATTTTGATTACACTTTTTTTGTTTTATTTCAAATTGCCACTTTCGAATTATGGAGTTAGTTAAACTCAAGCATTTCACGTTTATAAAGTTTTGATAAGTTTTAAGATTTGCTTAATTCTAAATTTACGTTACACAAGAAACACAGAATCTCAATTACACTTGTATAGTTTTCATGGCAAACTTTCGCCAAGAAAAAAATAACTTAAGCAGGGTAATTATTCCGTTTAAGTTCAAAACTATGTTGTTATATTAATTAGACATCTTTGCTATAATTTTGTTTACTTGGCCTATGAAGTGCGCTCGGGCGCGCGCCCTACCTCTTCGTATCAGTTTTAGTTGGATAATTGCTTTTTCGCGATCTTGCAAAGTTTATTAATTTAAATCGTCGGTTTAATTTTTATAAGATGTTTTATGTGAGTTTCGGTAACGTTCTGAAAATGTAAACAAAGAATAAAATTGTTTATAGTTTGCTAAAATGTTTATCTAAAATCCCAAATAACGAGATGAAATGTTTCATCGCAGGCAGTTAAAATCACAACATTTTAAAAGGATAATGGACGACTTAAGTCAACTAAAAATAACGTTTTTATGATCATACACTTCAAAGATGTGTTTCGAGTAACGAAGACCATCGACAGTCAAGTGTCGGCCACTTTTTTAAACAATTAAATATTTGTGGATGAATGCAGCGAGCGTTCTCTTTAAACTTATGTAGATATTCCGGTTTACCTCCATTAGTACCTTAACAAATAACACCTAAACTTGCCATATCTCATTTTAGTTATCCTTTAGAAATCTAAATAATTTAGTAAGTTCTGAATTTTCCTCCTCGAACAGTGTAATGCAAGCAAATGTGATTGTAAACCAGGCTCACATCCGTTATTCCTACATCAAGGCATCCTACATACCATATTAACATATTTGTATGATATAAACATACAACCTGTACACATACGGGCAACCCTTTTCATGTATGTTAGTTTAAATTTAATAAAAAAACAACAATTTAAAAAAATAAATACAGCAATAAATCCTTCAAAAATTTAACTAAGATGCAAATTTATGTGATGGAGGTTTGTGAACCCCCAAAATTCGTTAGGTCAAAGTTTGTGTAACATAAAACTTATTATTTATTTTATAACTCGCCTGCACAGTAACTTTTTATTTAGTACTACTTTTTCTCATCTAAGTTAGAACTTATAACCAAGTTAGCTGTAAATGTCATAACTTCCTGTTTTTGAGGACTGTTATCTCCAACGTACATTATTCAACTGTCTGAAAACTTATCAGCGTGTCTCAGGGATGTCGTTAGCATGTTTGGGTCGCTACAAAACTTTTAAGTTAACTCTCTGCACTTTAGTAATCAGGTTAAGCAAAGCGGTACACACTTAGAGCTTTCAGAGTTTAATCGTTAAGGAATTTGCGATTGTAAGAAATTGCAAATCTTGATTAACTTGGATTATTTCAAACTCAGATTGACCGTGCTCCATTGGAGAATCGTCAGCCACAGTTGTTTTTCCAATTCAGTAAGTTTGGATTCAAGACGAAGAGCTACATTATGCTGTTTTTGAGCAGCTTTTTGCTTCAAAAAGAATGCATTTTACTACGAGCACTTGTTTAATTTACAATCCATTCGGAGATCCACGCTTTAAAGTGTTTTTTATCCTTATTATTAAAAAGAGTTTTAAGGATCACTTTTATAGCGTAGTAATGAGATTTTCAAGGGCGTTAAAATCCGTCCCCGATGATTACCATTACAAAGTTATCAGACTTCTTGACGACGAACTTCGTTGTAGAATTTCACTCAAGCTCAACGAAAGGTTGAGTCCAAACGTTGCGTTACAATTTAACGTCAGCGCAGAGGCTGTATTTCGAGGCGGTCAAGCAAGGGACGACGATCCAATATTGCTTCTCAAAATATTGGCCTAGTAAACTGTTTTAAATAGAAATTTTGTAATAAATCACTTGACAAGAAACACCGGCACATAAAACATTTGTGGAAGTTATTGTAGTAGAGGACTTTTTAACAATTTGCACTGCTTATAAAATGAACGCGTTATGTTATAAGCATGTTAGGCGAAGGATGTTTCGAATAACGTCAGGAAAAGCTGAAATAAGGTCATAGACACCAATAAAAAGATTCGAATCGCATATGAAAAAATCGTTTATCAAAAAAACGACGCTCCATTATTAGGTACCTTATTTTAAATATTTTTTAGATCAACTTTCCCCAAAGCTCAGTCAATAAAATTACCATTTTTAGACAACTTGCCTTTCATAAACGTTTTTGTGGTAAATTTAATATAAAATATATTTGAATAGTGTCACAAAAAGCTGTTAACTGCCGGGATATTAAAACCTTTGTTGTTAAAATTTTACACAAAATTAAATAAGTACAACGAATTTTAAATTGTTTCCATTAAGCAAAATAAGCTTATTTACTCTGTGAAAAAAATAAAAATTTATTTCGGGAATCTGATATCGTTTACATGTTAACAATTTTCAAACATGCTAATCCAGCTTTAGAGGCAAGTCTTGAAACTACACTCAAACGTTGATATCAAGAGCTTTTAAGCTCAAACAAGATAAAATGTACAACACTTGCTTTTTGATACTAATATTTTCGAAGAAAGCTTTTTCAAATAAATTATTCTTAATTTTCGGTTTTTTCTGTTTTTTATTAATCTTTAAATTATTTTTTTTTAACCGCAAACGACTGCACGTTTTCATCAATTTTTCTTATTACTCGCCAACTACTTCGTTTAATTAGTCTTTGAAGTTTTTCCTTTGTTATAAAAACCACAAGACTCAATACCGGTAGAATATTTTCTCTATACGTCTCACGTAATAAATTGAAGGTTTTTGTGGCAGTTTAATTTTCCAAAAGTGATTCCTTCAATATTTTCATCCAATTGCGGCTACGATAAAAAATATTGTAGTAATAACACCATAGCTCGTTCAAGCTTAGAATATTTTTAGTGGGCGTGGCGAAGTTTATTCGCCTGGTAAAACACAATTTAATTAATTTTTATTTGTTCCAGGTCAGTACGACACTTCCATTCACTTATTAGTCTCCTAAATAACAACGTAAGTACGAAGAATTAATTCAAACATGCTAAACTACATGAAATATCGATAATCTCTATGAAATTCATACTTCGGAAATGCTTTATTAAAAATAAAATTTCTTATATTTAGACGTTTGCACAGGAATTCTTGTTTTAATTAATCTATGGAGGATATGCGTCCAAAGAGTAAAGAGGTCAACGGAAGTGTACGCCTTGGGGCAATGCTAGTTAGAAGAGATAAGCAGATCCCTTGGGTTTTAGTCTGTTAACATTCCCAAAGCTTCTGAGTAATATAAGTAGGTACGGTATAAGCACCACTGTGTTATACATAGATAAACTTAAAATTCAAATGAACAGTGGCAAATTCTTAAAATTCTACTTTTTTAATTCCTTATATTTTATTTATCAACTTGAAATCGTTCCAACTTAAACTTGAAGTTGAGGTTTACTACCTCTGCTGGCTATAATATAAAAGCATCTCTAATCTCTTCTTTAGATAAAGCAAAATTTTATTCAAAGGATCTCATAATACAAAATGCATTTACAATTTTATAGGTTATGTATTTTAATCAAAAAAAGTTTGTTCTTGTTCAAATTTTCCTTCTTAATTATATTGCCCAGCTTAAACTAGGGTTAAAACACGAAGCAAACACAAAAGGGAAATTAAGTGAAATTTTAGTGAAATCGAATACGTGCAACTTTTATTCGCGAAAAATATTTTCTATAATTTTTTTTACTAAATTAGGGGATTTCCCGAATCCTTGAAATAAACCTGAATTAAACACTAAAGCTATTTTCTTCTTATATTATGTAGCTTTACGTATTATACGTAGAATTGTTTGTGAAGCAAGCAATTAATTAACCCTTAGGCTAAACCGTAAAATATTTTTTAACATTTGAAATTCAATGTTTTAGTTTTAAAGGTGCAATATATAGTAAAACAATTACTTCATTGTAAGGCTTGTACGATACATAGTAATTTCTCGTACTAAATTGTCAACAAGTTCTAAGCACAAACAGGTTTAGAGTTTTGGGCAGAACTTGGTGACAATTTAGTGTGAAAACTTGTCACGTGTCATACGCCCCTAACATTGATTTTATAATATATAAAAGTATATTATTCTCATCTTTCTTATATTACACATTAAAACCTGTAATATTTTCACCTGAGGATTATTTATTCAATATATTATATTTTGCCCTGAAAGCTATCATACCATGGCTAAATTGTATATTTTGCCAAGTCAACATCTTTATCACTGCTTACTTTTTGCAAAACTTCTCCTGCATGTTATGCATGAAAATGTGAAGTTTATGTGTACTTTCACACTTCTGAGCAGAAATTTTTTGCTCGTATTGCTTGGAAAACTTTCTGGATAACGCCCAATGTGAAATACTTGTTTTGCTCGGTACATAGCTGTGTAAATAACTTTAATATTTTAAATTTGCATATTCCAAATACAAATTAAACATTGCAAGTAAAATTTTGGTCATTCATAACAAAGTTTCGTTTGGGTAAATTGGGATTAGATTTTTCGGCTGACCTAAATAAATTTATTATAAAGTAACTTAAACATAATTTGCAAGTTTTTTGATACCACATTGATAAAACCGTAAAGTTTAGTAAATTTAATAAGAATTTTAAACTTATGAGAATATGCAAACTTATTTTCCACGACGTGTTCTACCTTACTTAGATTGACATATTGAATTAAAAAATAAAATTTACAAAAAAGTGAGAGCGAAAGTTTTTCAACAAAGTCTAAGGTCCAAAGGTGGCCATTATTTAATATTACTACCAACAGACATATCTTGTTATAGTTGAAATCAGGTAAGAAGACAAAATTATACTTGACATACACTCTGATGGTAAATTGCACACTCCATGATGTGTAAAGACTTTTCTTTCGAAAAAGAAATTATAATATTGAAATATTTTTGATTATTTAATTGTTCATCAGAAAGTTAAAAATGTGTTAGTCAACACTTAGAAACTTGTCAAGATGTCAAATACGATCATTTACGATGGTAATATGAGAACTACGAGACAGAGTGAGATAGAACAAAGCTAAATTGATTTTTACAAAAAATGGTGGATTTTTAATAGCACCGATAATATGGCCATGTACCGACCATTCTTTACAGTAAAAATTTAAATTTTAATATCCACATTATATAAATCTCAAAACTGTGCACTCATCCAAATCCGGAAGGCATAAACAACATTTCTAATATGTATTTCAAAATGCGATAGTTTTTGAGATAAAGTACATGTGGATAACCTATTTTTAACTGCATTGAGTGAAGTGAAATAAATTCAAATCCAATAAGAACTAATTTGGTCCAGCTACTCGGTAGCTAAATGTCCCAAACCGGAGATACTTATAGCTAATGACGTAACAGTCAGTTTAGGTAGTTTCGACCGTAGGTATCAAAACAAAATTTGAGATAGAAAATGTTCGTGTTTTTAATAGTTTGACAGTTATTGAAAATTTTCGTAAAAATTGCCGTTGTAAAATTTTTACTCGTCGAATAAAGACACGAAGCAGATGTAAAATTGTAGACACAAATCCTATTCGCTTATTAAATTTTTGTTATACAAGTTTAAAAAAAAATCGTTATTTTTAATATCCAATAAAATTGTCAAATATTTCCTGCATATTTACATAACTTACCTACATTTTAATCTCATATTATTGTCTTTCATTCCATTTCAAGCGTTCGTTTCGTTTCCTCGTACGGTTTAGTTTTTGGATGCTTTTCTACTAGCTTATTTGAATTCATTTTTTGCATCGCTGACTGCTGATAAGTTATCTGTTTCGTTTCTGCAGAACATGTTTCAGCAGGGGGTTTGATGATATAGGAAATTTTTTCATGTTATTCTTTCTTTAGGTATTCTCTCGCTTGTAGAAGCTTTTCTAAAAAATTTATTTTAATTTTAAGGGAAGGCGATGAAAACTTTTCATACTTGCCACTTTTATAAAATTAACTTTCGAAAACAATATAGAAATTTCACAATAAATTTAAATAACATTTTGAATATTAGGTTAGGGCGTGTTTGCATTTGTAGTTTATGAGATCTAGTCGAATAAAAAATCGAGCTTGATCAACCTTTGATGGTGTTGATGAGGGTCCGTTAAACTGTCAATCGAAGGATTCGCAAGATTAAATTTTGTCATATTCCAGGATAACAAGGAACATCCATAATTTATGACTGATATTGGAAAATTTGTTATGCTAAACTAATTTGTAGTTGACGTTGAAACCGGAAATCTTTAAATAAATGTGATAACAACAGGTGTATTAACTTTGCCAAATTAGAGCAAAGTAAAAAAAGCCCAAGAAACTTAACCGAACACCGATTACGTGAAAATTTATGAGCGGTAGTAGTAAATGGCAATTGCGGTTTCCGATTTGGACACCTTGAAACCGTTTGCGTGTCGATTCACTTGCGTCTTATTTTATGTACTTGCCGTAAAGGTGCTGCGGAAACCATAATCTAATGAAAAATACGCAGACTGATTTTTTCTACATAATGAAATTTCGATGTGGCCGGTGCGAGATAAAATTTTAAAGTTAAAATAAATGCGCACCTAAGTGTTTATTTTATCGGGTTTTGCGAGCAATTTTTGACGAATTGAATAGCACGATTCGATTTTAGTAGATCATAGATGTATCCGATTGTTGTTTTGGGACTCACGTAATGCCTTTTATTCTCACGTGCACATTTTTCCGCTTATCTCTATTACTTTCGCACTTTTCTCTACTTCAGACCCTTATATAACTGCTGCCTTCTCTAGGGCATTCATCATAATCATTCTTTCGCAAAATGCAATATTTTTTCTGATTTCTGGCAATTTTCTCCAATTTTAACTGCGTATCTCCACCAATTTGCTATTTTATACGCCATTGTTAGCTAATATTTATCGCCACGTTTTAATCTTAATTTCTTAAACTTTTTACTGAAAAAAACATAAACACAGTCAATCATTAAAATTATTAACGAAATTACCAAGGTGTCGCCTGTAGGGTATGAAACCCAACGTTCACCAATATATGATTGAAGCCGGAAAAACAGCAGCGAATTAGTGTAGCTACTAATCATAATAGCATAAAATTGGTCTTTGCGTCCTGATCCAAACGAAAAGGATCTGAATGAGTTGTTTTGGTCGAATTAATTTTGGTTTGGCCAAAGCTACATGGTTCAAGATAGGATTGCTCATCGACTCATCGTTGATTCGATCAAGGATGTTCAGTTATCCTCAATTCTAGCAAGCTAGTTGATAATCTGCACATGTAACTTCATATAGTAAGCAACCAGATTAGAATTTATGAGTTGGTTCACGGTAAGGTCACCCAACGGAATAATGCCATTATAATCAACAATAAACCCAGGCAATGCATTTCCAGGTCCTGAATAAAGGAAGCTGAAACATGGGGCAGACGATAAATTGTTCCCAAAGGATACGATATATTATTAATGTTGATGCGAACCCATACCTGCTCAAAGAGATTGTTCCCAGTGCAGTCAAAATTATTAATTCTGCTATTAATTGCATACCTCTGCTCAAATCGTCACATCCAGTGTCGAATTGAGCTTTTTCAGGAACTTAACCTTGGACAATTAGTTTTCATTAATATTAAATTTTCTCGTGTGAGATTTGAAACTAAGCAGCTAAATTCGATGATGTACAAAATGCTTGAACCTATTTTTATGTTTGCAAGCGAAAAAATTGGTGTTTCAATATACAATGAAATTGTATAGTTTTGTTCATGTACGTGACCAAAATAGAAAAATGGGAGTAATAAAATTATTTCGATAAAATTCAAAAACATTATTTTGAACTTTAATAATTTAAATTCCAAACACAGCTTTTAAAATAGGAAAACTGACTAGAAATTGTTTAATAATTATGAAATATAAGTTTGGCTTGTGTAACTTTGTTGCTTTTATTGCTTCCAATCTTGAATTCTTCGAAACTTGTACAAATAAATTCTAGTGCTCGGAGAAAACATTTGCCGAGGGTGTGAACTACTCGGCAGCGTTTTCTGCAATTTTCCGTCAATTACATATAAGTGACCGCCCTGGTAGTTATCAGCAAAGTTTTCATTAATTTGAAATGCAGTTACCCCAGTTTATCCCAGAATGTGAGAATGTAGTTGTGTTGTGGTTTCCATAGCTTTAATCAACATCTGAAATGTTTAGATCTACGTAGATGTGATATGTTGGCGACTAACTGCATTAGCAAGTTGGATTGGATGAATTATTTACAATTAAATGTGCACACAAACTGTGTGCGGTTAAATTTTCAAATTGAAAGCTTATCTCATGTGAAGATTTCGAAAATAAAAGTTTCCCGAAAGAAAATTACTTCAAACTCTTAAATAAAGTGCCGAATCACCATTATGTTGTTTCTTAGCGTTTCCTACGTTTATTTAAAAGTTGATTGGAAAACTCACCCGAAAACTTTTTTCAATTTTGGTCAAAACTTTGCCGGTGACATCTCTTGTTAAGTAGAATTGTTGTTTTATAGTTGAGTTATATTTTAATACTTTAAATGAAGGTGTAATTAATTTTTGAGTTGAAAGTCGTTTATTTTCATACAAGTCGCGTTAGATTAGGCGAAATGGACAGCTCTAACCGTGATTATCAAAACTTTTTCGCAAAGCTATTCATTTCCTATACTCGAGGTAGACACTTAATAAATTAAAGTTTATAAAAGAAAACGCAAGCAATCTAAATCTGTTGGCTTTACCTTATGTGGTAAAGCATTTGTCAATCGTAGCGACTGTTGGAGTTGTTCGGGCTCTCAAGAGGTTTGTTTAAACTTTCCAATATGGTCGTAAAAGTTTAATGTAACCAAGTTTGAATTATTTATTTTTTGAAAAATCTTAGAAGGTCGCGCGGAAAAGCCCAATTCGAGAGTTTGGAAAACCTCGATAGGTATCAGTTATAATAATTTGCGTGGCGACTGAGCGATGATAAACTAAATTAGATAATTCATGATTTTGCTCCAAGCATGATTAGATATGGTACGATATGGATGAATTGCCTTGCAAATTTGTATCACAGTTTAATTAGGTTTCATATAGCACAACCGAGCAATCAATTTATTGAATTACCCAAAGCAATAACTTTTCAAGTTGATATGAATTATATTAATAAGCATGCAACATGTTGAGTGGAAAACGTATCACGTAAACGTATAATACGAAATTAATGCCCTAAAATGCATCGGTTAACTTTCCCACTTTTAAAGCTCACAAGTTATAAAATTCCAAAGTTTACAGTCAATGTTTAAAAAAACAACGTTCGTTTACGTGCCTCAATTGCCGAAAGTTTATGTTATTGGGTTTCATATAGGGGTTGCCGCATCTGGGACACAACCGGGTTATTTCCGCCCCATAAACCGGAAATAAGAAATGAAAACCGGATATTATAAAAGGATCATCAAGTTATAGCTCATAGAAAGAGACACGATTTTTTCCAATATCTTTCTAAGTAATAACAATTGCATTCGTCTCGAGCGTAAAATATGGAATTCAATTTTAAAAGCGTAGACGATGTGTTGATGCATGAAAAAATACGTAATAGGTAACTGATTTTTTCTGATAACCATCAAATCATCACCCAACAATATTTATTTTTCCTATACCATAAATTTTCTTTTAATAAATTAAACTTCAACCTATAAATTTTAAGGGCTCTTTACACATTTTTGCTCGTTTTCGATCGATTTTACTGAAATAAATGAAACACGTTTTTATGACACTTTTTATTGCGTTCATAATAAAGAATTTCAAGTGATAAACTTAATTTTACAAAGTAACAATGTTTTACATTTATTTTTACATTACAGACAATATATACCAGGACGAAGCAGTTCAATCGTTCCAAAATAGTATATTAATTCACTTTTACTTTCAAGATCGCCCATTAGCTTTCAACAGCTATTCTTCGATGACGGTAAGCGAGAGTCGTGGTCCGTTAATCTATAATCTACAAAAAAAAGTTATTTAACCGATAATCGAAAAAGCGTCGATTTCTTTTTTTAAGCAAACCAGTCGGTTACGAGAAATTTTAAAAAAGGTATACAATAAAATGAATACTCCGTTTCAATAGAAATCCAACTCGGTGCAATTTGTAGAGTCATGCTTTGTCATTGTCGCTGAAAAAGTACAAACGCATATCCTTGATTACGGCTTAGGAAATTGAAGCTCATCGATTGCTTTATTGTAGCAGAATTCAAACGCGGAATAATTATATAGATTTGAGATGATTTCAGATATTCTACGTGAATATATTTGAGAATTTGCCGAGTTCACTCTGAAAAAATTGCTGTTGAACCACAAATTTTGCAACAACCTGTAAATAAGCAGACTAAAGGAACTTTTTATCCTTTTTATCTTCATTTAACAAACTTTTATGTTTTTATTCATTATTTTGGTATCATTAATCTTCACATTAGAGTTAATTATGATCCGGTTTAAAAAATTTTATTAATTACTTGATACTCGTAATTTGTAATTAATCTTGTAGGAACTACCCTTAAAAATTAACGTTAGGTGTGTAAAAACCCGAGAGTAATTAATTAAAGATTGTAAAATAATGGAGCGATATTAAATTTTTCTGTAGATGCTATTTTACGCCCTCCTGTGATTTCTCAACGGCGAACAGACTTACAGCAAATATTTTTCGAGTGCGTGCCGCTGCTACATAATACACTTAGGTCATATAACAAATAGCAAAACTGTACAAAAAAGAAACTTCAATTTAGTTTCCTTTAGTGCTTACTCAAAATAAAATTTTTTACAGTAACTCAAAATTTATTTCATCAGTTTAATTTTGTTCTCTTTTGGCGATAAAATGAAATCTCTGCACTGTTTTCGATCTAAGCTTCGCGGCGGCTATTTCAAGAGATAAAATTTTATAGTTTCTGTAGTACTGACAATGTAATTCATTAAAATTTAGAGCTTCAAATTTTAAACTAAAAGGTTAACCTACCATTTGCTTTCGTGATCTAACCGAAACTTATTTTGGGGTTGTATAAATTAAAAATATTATTTTGGCAACAAAATAAGTAGTAAAACCCAATTTGTTCTTCAGAAAAGTTGTCGCATCTGTATATCGCATTATCGTTAAATGTGTTTTCTTTTACTATTCATAAAACTTTTATATGATATGTAAATGATGTATCCCTGCTTCCATTGCACTAACTTTTACTTTATCCTTTCGAGTATTATACATATTTGGTTTCGGCAGAGTAAATATTATGATATATGTACAATAAAAGTTTATTTCTTAAATTGCTTATTTTAACTGTGCTTTCGTAATAGAAATTTCTGCGCGCCATCTCTTAGTCAAAATTGAAAAATTTTCTTAATCTTCTTTTTCATTACAAATCAAATCGTCAATTGAAAATTTCTGTCTGAAATGTTCGCGTTTATCCAGATTTCTCGAAAGCGAGCACCTACTCGTTTTCTAATTTAAAATTTCAAACATAGAACGAAAAACAGTGTTTAATATTTTAAAGAATTTTGAATTATTTAATCGGCACTACAAAACTTCCAGAATATTTTTATTTCTTCGTTAAAATGTATTTCGAGCAGAATATATTGTTTTGTTTGCATTTAGTTTATTTTTATTTTTAAACTTTAGTTACGTAAATGATTTTTTTAATAAAAAAAGTAAAACCCGCCACTGAGACCAAAATGGGTCTGTAGGGAATTCAATCTGCCTCTATTGAATTCGAGTTAGCAGAGATGAGGGCTCAGGCTGGTGGCGCTTATTGAGTAAAAGCACCTGTCACCGCTAGGGAACTAGCAACCCCCTCCCAATTATGTTCTTATCCTATATAGGCAAGAATCAAAGACGTCAATACGTCTGCCAGGTATCAAAACGAAACCGAAGTGAAAGCTGAAAATTACAAATCCGTTAATTCATAAGTATTTGTAATTATTAAAATCTAAATTATGGCTATTAAGGTTTTATTGTATCTCGTAAAATAAGATACAGTAAAACCCAGTTATGTAGATCCGGGTTATAATAGGATTTTCAGTGATACTAAAACGGTATGGTCGGCTATATCCGTAGATACCTAGTCTGTGCAATATTATCAAATTGAATTTTAACAATAAAATGTTAATGCGATAAATTTACAATAGGAAATTGAATATTATGTTCTAAAAATAAAGTTTACTCTGCAAACTTCACTTCTATGGATGGCGCGACATAATAGAAGAAAATGCGAAGCTAGAGAACTTGTTTGAAAATGAACGTAACTTGAGATCAGAAAAACCTTACTTATCTGGCAACTTTGTTTAAATTATCGAGTGCTTTATCCAGTTTTTAAATTACAAAGAAATTTTTCTATTTGTTTTAAGTGTTTTATGACCACTTACGTTCAAATAGTTTTTGATATAGAGAAGTATTTACAGCATAAAAGTTTTCTTAATGGTTTTAAAAAACTACGAAACAAAGTTTGATTAAAAAGTTAACGTCGGTACACCAAAGAGTCAAGTTCAAATTTACCTTTCAGCGCAAATTTATTTTGAAATTCCAACTTATATTACTAGGTTACCTACATATTTTAATCAATCATTAGGACAGCGAGGCTCAAACCGCACTACATTCTTTTTAATTTAAATTGTATTTCAATACTAGAAATTTTTAATCAAATCGTGTAGATAACAAATATTAGATCAATTTTTAATCAAGCGGAGTAACGAATTTTTAATTATTAATGCAATGCAATTGAGGCAGCATTACGTATTGCACATTTGGTATTTGCAACGATCGCCAATATGGCATTTAATAAATTAATAACCGCAGGAGCGAATTTGTGCCGATATCAAAATTTTATGAGAATTTTTTATGAATTCCATTTTATTGCTAAATTTGTAATGCAATATGCTTTGAGATCACATTGAATACGAATATATTTGGCATGTCCAGGAAGCGCGCGTCAACCAGATTAAGCGAAGTTAGGATAAAAAAATCATCCAAACCCGGATTTATATGCTAATTTATTGGGTTACTGAGCTTTTCACTACATTTTAAATAAAATAGCTTAATAATTTTTTGCTTTCTAATGAAATACGATAATAATAATGATTTACACATCCCTCCCCCTCGCTTAAAAATTAATTTTAATATTATTTTCGGTTAGAAAAATTCATTATATTGCATAATTTGATGGTAGCTGTGAAAAACTCATAAATAAAACATTTTAAGTGATTTCTGCAAGCTTTGTACACAATCTGGAAGTAAATAATTTTTTTTGAAAGCAAATTTCCAATGCAGTTATGGCAGTGGAGGGTGTAAATTACTAATATAAACACTACTCAAGTAAGGGATCTCACAAATGCTCGAGTAAATAGGCCTAAAAACGTAATTCGATTATTTCATTGGCTGTTTCCATCAGGTTAGCCCCGTCCATGGGGCATAAATTTCCAGTTTGTATGGATTTTTTATTAGTATTAGTAAGAACTGTTGCTTTAAACGACAGACCGTTGAGGAAGGTTGCAATTTGTGTACACCAGATTTCCATATCCTAATTTAACTTAAAATCACATATCAGCGTCTTTCTAGATTGGTCATTTTTGAGTTAGAGCCGCTTCGGGGATGTTTTTAATTAATTTAGCTATTCAAGGATCTGCATCTTTCTAGATCCGTAATTTTTGAGTCAAAGCGACATCGAGGTTACGCCACCTAATTAGATCTGCCATTTTTGAGTGCAATTTATGCCAAAAAATATACTATAGGCTGGAATAACCTTATCAAAGTAGCCAATACAGTAGCTTTTTCGCAAAATCTGGGTAAAGGTTACCGTCCCATCCTTGAATTTCTTCAAATTTATAGTCAAGTTAATGATTACTACATTTTTTACTTAAACTGCAAAAATTTAAGCTGACGTTGGTGCACAGCACTTTGATGCCGAAAGGTGTTCGATTGAAGACTAAAGAAACTGCATAGAGGAATTTTTCCAGCATAGGGAAATTTAATTTTAATTTGACAAAATATATCGTTTTTCTTTAGATATGAATGCACCACTGATAATAAACTAATTTTTTTTATTCGAGTTAAGTACTTTTAATTTATGTTTAAATCGTCGTAAATCACATTCAGCTCTAATAAATTACTTTAAAGCACTACGGAGTTTTACATTAAATCTTTATTAAAATGTTTAACTTTTTAAGGCGATAATAAATTTAAAAACAATGGAAACCAACAACAGATAAAATATCACATCCTAAAACACTGGCTATTAGAATTTAATCGAATTTAATAATGTGATTCGGTGTAGTCACAAAATAAATTCTTATTTAAAATTGAAATAAATGTAGTGATTTACTGACGCCCATAACTGGAGGAACGAGATTTCTGGAATTACGACACCCCCTACATGCGATTAAATTAATTTTTAATTTATAAAAAAATCGAACATGTAGTTTACTCTGGGGTTAAAACAACCAATTAAAATGGAAAGTTATTACGAATGTGCGGTATCAGGAGCACCACTAAAAATTGAAAAATTCATAGATCGTGTTTTGAATAACAATTTTCATGCAATATTTTTTGTTGCCGAAACGTTAACTAACAGTGTTGATTAAAATGCTTGTAACAGTTGAGCATTTACTAAATCAAGTAATAAAACAAAACGCTACCGAATTGCGGTAAATTTAACTAAAAACCTTCAACATAATTTTGTTTGTTTCTACAAGCACAAATTAAAATATGTTCAAAAGTAAATTAATAATTTCACAAATTAAGTTTTGCATTTTACAAAGGAAAATTTTATACCGTAATTGTGCGAATTACGACCAAGTCTTTTGTGAGTTAATTGTATTTATTGGCACGTAACTGATAAAAATCACTTCCTGCTGGTATCAAATTGAATTCCTTTCGTTGCATAATTTGGGAAAGCAATTTTTTTAATTTTAAAACTAACAACACAAAATAAGTTCTACGATGTAAATAACTCACATCAATAAAAGATTTCCTTTTGGTCAATTGAATTTTCTACAGTACAGGAACTAATTTATTACTTTTCTAAACTAAACTCATGTCTTGTCCAAAAGCGCTTTATCGAAAATCCTGATAAAATATACCTAGACAGAATTTTCTTTTGTGTCCTATATTTTATAGTTTATAGTATTGAACAGCACATAAATAAATATTCTTAATGATCCTCGTAATAATAAATCATATTTAGGTTTATAAAATTTGCAGCGAAAATTGATAAATTACGGTCGTAACTTAAATAAAAAAATATTTAAATTAGAGGGCATACAATTTTTTTCGGGACACCAAACAATTCGAAAAGATTTACTGTGGTCAGTTTTAAAAAACGGCGATTTAATTTAGAAGATTTTAATATTTTAATTTAAAAGTAATCTGACGGGTTCATCAATTTCGAATTGATTTTTTTTATAAAAAACTTTTGCACGATGTTGTGTTTTTGCACGCATCCTTTACAATATAAAGGGATTTATCAGTCTTGTTTAATTTAACACAAAAGATGTTCCGTCTTCTGAACAAATTTCATTAAGTCAGTAATTGGAGCTATTTGGACAACAATGGTCCTAATAAGTTCACTGCTAGTACCACATGAGTTTGGGGTGGAAAATTAAAATCGATGAAATTAGAAAAATAAATTTTGTTACTAAGTTTTCATTATAAGTTTAAGAAGGGATTTTGAAGTTCCATTTCCTTGTTCAAATCCTCACTACGTATTTACATGAGAAAAGCTCGGCAAAGTAACTGACGCTGAGATACAACATCCTGCAGTTCGGCGGTATTGAAAAATAAGAGAACAAGAAAATTAAATAACGGCATGGAATTTTATAACTTTTGGGAATACAGAATTTTGTTGGATGGGCTAAAACCGGCCTCGTATGTGCGTATTTATTCCGATTTTAATAGCTCATTTTCCGTACATTTTTATTTTTGATATGCACAAATTTAAATCTTTACTGCACGATAAACATTTTATTATGTTTTTATGTAAATTGACTAACTTTCAGATAAAAAAACGTTGAGGAAAGCAAGAGTTTCATCTAACGTATGAATAGATTCTCAATCGTTTCCTATATTCAATTTCCAATTCGAAAAGTGACATTTATGTGAATCAAAAATTATTTTCATAAAATATTCGATCACTACGTTTTATTATTACTTCTTTTTTATGACGCAAACTAAAAGTTACACAAAGCATTTTTAAAAGTTAATAGTAAGTGAAATAACAAATTCCATCTACAAAAAGTTTTCCAAACATACATAGATGAAAGTACAATATTAACTTTAAAATGTACATTTTATTTTTCCACAGCTTTTACGACCAAAAAATATTATAATAATAATAAGTAGACGAATATAATATATTATAATATATACAATATTTGAAGGTACTCAGCTTAGTTTGAACTATTTCAAATAATAATAAGGTTTTTTTTATATTTTTATATTTTTATGAATTTTCATTTCCATTCAAACGGTATGATAGGATTGAGTTTTTTATTAGTAAAATGACCTGTGCAAATAATCAATTACAACGCAAGTTAAAAGTTCCGACTTTTAACTTAAAAAGCAAATAAAATGAAAACCAAGGAATGAAACAATTTAAAAAAAATTATACTATATAATTTTATCTGTTTCTGACTGTATAAAGTTGGTTTTTACTTTCACTCACATTTGACGATTTAACTCTAACAATACAATGTAAATTTTGTAATTTTAATTAAAAAATTATTATAAACTGGACTGTATATTTGTTGAATATGTCTTCAAAGTTTATTGCAATTACGAAGAAACCAAGGTTGCGTTTTTCGTTTAATAATTCAAAAGTTATTTCAAAAAGTTCGTCGCCAAAATTTATAGATGGGTACGGAAAATTTCATAATATTTTTGACGAGAAAAAAAATTGTAAAGCTTCTGCTATATAAATTGTGAATTTTTTAAAAAAACATCTGTAATATGTAAACTACAAACTGCATATCATACAATTTTGAAATTTTGTTCTGTTTTTAGTACACAATATTTAATCAATAAAATCCTAGCTTCTGGAAATTTAAAACTCTAAAATTGAATGTTTGAAAATAATGTTCGTACAACTACGAAATGTTTTGTTGTAATGTAATATTTCTGTTTAGAGCTTTAAGGAGCAAAAGCAAATAGAGCCAGACGTATCACTCAAAACTTTTGAAAAATTTATGACTGTAACCTAAAAGGTTAAATTTCAACCTTTGGTCGAATTTAGGTGTTCGGTGACGTAGCAAAAGCTAAAACTTTTATTATCAACATAAACAGACAATAGACTGTAAACCTCAGAAGCTGAAAAGCAAGAAAAGCGTTATTCATTGTTGCCGAGCAGCTATTAAAAATTTTCTAATAAATCGCTTAAACATTTCCATATTTCCTTCTTACCAAATTCCAATCACTCGATCTGCATTAACCTCATTAAGATGTACTATGTACTTGCAAGTTTCTGCAATTCCGAAATGATAGTTTGCTTTGCCAAAACTCAATTATCGTGCAATTACAATATACCTCCGTGCACAATTTGCTCAATTAAAACTTGTTTTTGACGGGTTCCGATCTGCTGATATAAAAATAAATAATTGAATAATTTTATTTTTACATTTTTATTTACGTTTTTTATTTGCATAATTTCAATCTCTTTTTACATTGTCTGTATTTTACAAGCGGTTTCCACTCACGGTCCACATTTATCTCCCTCTCAGTTCAGTTATTCTTTAGTGACGTCAGTTTTCTTTTTTAGTTTGTGATCTTTAATGCTATATTTATTTGAAGTGTGGAAGGAATTCGGCCTTAGTCAACTTTAGAAGTTTATAAAAAAAGTTCTGCCAGCGAAATAAATCGCTCAAAGAAAATGTAGCAAATATTTTTTCTCTCGAAAAATTAAAAAAATGACCGGATTATCAACATAAAGGAGCCTTCCTTTATATAAAATATGGATTTGAAGAAATCCATAGAGCCGAATTAAATGGTTCCTTCAATTTCAATTCGCATTCGCGTATTATCCTGAACTTTTTGCTATAAAATTGAGAAGTGTCAAGTTTTGTTTTACAGTTAGTTACACTAGTAAATATCAAATTTTCTTTATGTAATTAATTTAAACTGATTATTTCCCGACTAGAAATTAATTTGGGATCGCCCAGGGTATACATCTGGACCTCATTGGGTCCCAAGGAGGCATGCCCAATAAGGAAATCCCTATAAGGGCCCAATTAGAACCCAATCAGGAAATCCTAAGCAAAACAAATAACTTTATGCTCAAGTTTTTCCCATTGGGTTTCGAGTGGGGCCTAAGTGGGAAATCCCAACGTGAAAATAAGAAATTATAGTCGGGTTTTCCCCATTCGTTTTCGAGTGGGGCCTAAGTGGGAAATCCCAACGTAAAATAAGAATTTATAGTGGATTTTTCCCCATTCGTTTTCGAGTGGGGCCTAAGTGGGAAATCCCAACGTGAAAATAATAAATTATAGTCGGGTTTTCCCCATTCGGTTTCGAGTGGGGCCTAAGTGGGAAATCCCTACACGAATATTATAAATTATAGTCGGGTTCTCCCCATTCGTTTTGGAGTGGGGCCTAAGTGGGAAATCCCAATGTGAACATTAGAAATTATAGTCGGGTTTTCCCCATTCGGTTTCGAGTGGGGCCTAAGTGGGAAATCCCTACTTGAATATTAGAAATTATAGTCGGGTTTTTCCCATTCGTTTTCGAGTGGGGCCTAAGTGGGAAATCCCAACGTAAAATAAGAATGTATAGTCGGGTTTTCCCCATTAGTTTTCGATTGGGGCCTAAGTAGGAAATCCCAACGTGAAAATAAGAAATTACAGTCGGGTTTTCCCCATTCGGTTTCGAGTGGGGCCTAAGTGGGAAATCCCTACGTGAATATTGTAAACTATAGTCGGGTTTTCCTCATTCGTTTCCGAGTGGGGCCTAAGTGGGAAATCCCAACGTAAACATAAAAAGTTATCTTTAGTTTTTTCCAATTTGGTTTTGTTTGGGACATAAGGGGGAATCCCAGCGTGAAGATAAAAAGTTTTCTTTAGTTTTTCCTTATTAGGTTTTGTATAGAACCTAAGTAGGAAAACTCAACGGAAAAACAATTATTTTTTCCATACTATTTGCGATCTACATAGTGACTGTTAAATAAAATATTTTAGATAAAATAATTAATTTAAGTCAACAACTTGTATGGTAAAATTATTTAGTTACATTCAGTGTTTTTCTACACATACCCATTACAATAAAGAAGAAAAAAATGAATCTCAGCAGATATCAAATTGCACCCAAGAACAACACTACCTACGCAAAATTAGCGAAAGTGTAAAACTAGCAAATTTGCACCGACGTTTTAGATTTTATTTTTTCATATAAATGCACACCAGTCGTTTATCTGCATAGGTACATGATAGTAGCCGTAGTCCTTCATAGTCTATCAAACGATTGTGTGATATTGTGACTAGTTATTTGTGAGTTTTTACTTTGTTTTCCACGTGTGCTAACGATTGGGATAAAAAATGTCTACGAATATGTAAGTATCTACATTTAATTAATTAAAATATAAACAGTTTGTGAATCCAAAATAGTTTTTCCATCTGCAAGCAAAAGAATTTTAATTAACGTTAAAACTTAAATTTTATTTGATACTTAATAACTATTTTTAATTTTCGTGGTTCGATAATATTTCTTAGTTCATATATTATTTGTAGTATCTATGTAATATTAATATTTCATTTAATGTAACATAATTTTTATTTTATACAGCGTTACCTCAAGAAACATCACACCTAAATAAACGTATATTGATTTTTTTGTTTCAGATGATCCAGTGACGAGTTATAGCGTACATCGCAAAATACCTTTTTTTCGAGACGCCTGCCGAGATTTGCTGCAAACAGCTTATTTATCCATATTTTGCAGTGAAAATGTAGGAAATGATAGTTCAGATATTGTATTATTATATGGAAATTAATTAAGTAAACCAGCATTATCTGTATCGTCTAAAAAAATTCTTAAAAATATGCTTTTCTTCACCGAATGAACCTTACCTCACCGTTAAACTTCATCAATATTTTTTTTTTATTTGTAATAATATTTTATTTACATTAATTATGATAATGTTCTTGTTACGTAATAAATACAAAAGAAAGTTAATTACCGTTATTTTTTGTTATTAATTTATAAATTAAATAGTGTTCTTGTCTTAGGGATTTTCGTATCTGGGCCCGGGTTGGGAGGCCCTTTATGGTGCCACTTTGGGATTTCCCTATTAAGGCCAGAGTTGGGATGCCTTAACGGGACCATTTTGGGATTTCCCTATTGAGGCCAGAGTTGGGATGCCTTAACGGGACCATTTTGGGATTTCCCCTTTGGGGCACAAGTGGGATTGCCTAATTAGGGCCGGACAGGGCTTTGCGTGACATCCCTATGTGTGGTCCCTATTGGGCAACCCAATGAGGACCCAATAGGTCTTTCATTAAAATTTCTAGTCGGGTTATTGACTCAACACAAACATCTTCTCCATTTGAAGTTAAATTGCTACGAGTATTTAAAATTGTGGCTTCGTTTTTTGGTTTGTTTGAACCTTAATTGCAACATTTATAATTTATACCGCATTTAAAAGCTCGGCCCTATTTAATTTGTAATGCCCATTAACCAAATTCTCTATTTCTAAAGGCTCAATAAGATCAAAGGGTCAATAACAACTGCACTAATTAATTTTGTATCACGAACACATAATTAAATTAACCTAATATTTGTAAATAGTAAATTACACTTACAATTTCCAGTGTATCCAACTACGATAATTGAATTGAGTTAGCAATATTATTTATTGCAATAATTAATTGAAAGAAGTACACGCGATTAGAAAATATCCAGACGTCGATTTTCTTGTATCTGTTTAAAAATTTTCATATATTTCACAATTTTTTCGAGCTATCACACAAATTTTGTCGCACAAAATTGACCAAGCGCGAAGCGCGCGTGTAGTTTTTAAACGAATTTTAATGTTTGGTTTGTTTAAACAGGACTATATTTTATCTATTAAGTTTATATTCTAACCGTACGTCTAAAATTTAAATATTTTTACCGCAAGACAATATTTTGCCACTTGTTGCTTTTTTAGCTGGTGTATCTATATTACTTAAGTTTTGCATATTTTAGAACTCAACGATTACGTACGTTTATCGGGTTTTCCTTACCCTTACAGCAAATATACAACGTAGTTGAAGTAATTTAATATACCGATGTGCACAACTGGGGATCACAAAGCTTGTTACTTGAAAAATTTCAATTATAAATTTTTTGAAAACCCCACAGATCATTTAATTTTATAAGTAAAGAGTAAATTTACATTACAATAAAGTAAAAAGAACAAAGGCTTTTATTTCAAACTGGGTTTTATATGTTTCATTCTGGAAGGGTTAGTTTGATAGCCAATACGGAAAAATGGAATTAATTAAAAGCCGAGTCGGGTTTGAAGGTATCACCATATTTAGTAATCAATTCAAATTACATTTCCCTCTGTTTTAAAAATTGATACCCTAATACAAATTTTTTTTACTATGTAATAATATCTTTTAGGTAATTTATTTTCGATTAACAAAAAGATAAACAAGTTAATTGTTGTGGCTTTTATATCCAATAATTATCAAAACTACCCTTATCGCTGCCATTACATTTATAGTGAACAAAAGTGTTAACAGTTTAATTTGGTCGTTTTAATTGTTTTTATTCTAAAATTCGATACAAAACTAATATTAAAAGTCAGGGCGATAGTATCAATTAAGTAAGATGAGCATTTCGATTCGAATTCGTTAAAAAAAAAGTTTTTGGGTTTTAGCTCCTGTTACAACCCTGTTATTAGCAACCGACGCTAATTTTTCAATGATCGCAAATTGAAAAACTTTATAAACTTAATTATCGAACTTGCTAAAATATTATTTTAATTTAATTTTTAATTTTTAAGTTAGCTAATTAAAAAAGTACTGAATATTTTAAATATTTCTACCTGAAAGTAATAAAAACGTGAAAGGACTTTTTGTGAAACTTGGAATTTTACATGGGCATATAAAAACTGTCACCTAGAAACTTGGATGACTTTGTAAAAACCTTCAAAAACTTTTCACAAAGCAGTTTTCGTAATATAAAATAAATTTTTCATATTTAGGTACCTACATGTGTACGACCTCTACGATAAGTTTAAATTCACTGAAATAATTTACTTTTCAATAGAATGCAGGAATAGTCCTGTTCCGAGCCTTAAACTTTCTGAGCGGTCTTTGTACGTAGTTTAGAACCTACGGACTATGGAATTTTGCTTATTATATTGCGATGCCATAGACGAGACCTGACTCTAGTCGCCGAGCTATAAATCATTACTTTTCTATTCGCAACCATCAATATTAATATGTTTTGTAACATAATAATATTAAAAAAATTAATGTGAAATAGACAACCACTTGAACAGGATCAAAAAAGGACAATGGTATGACGCAATAGTTCTACGCACTAACGCAAATAAAATATAAGATATGAATACAAAACATAACCCAAACGCTGTCCTACATTCAGAAAACACCATTTTCGAGTATAGCAAACACAAAAGCTTTTATGCAAAATTAAAAACTAAAAACAGGCTGTTAAACTGATGGAATTACACGCGTTAGCTAGCTTTTTAGGTATAGCCCAACAGTTCCCGAGAGCGAGATTTTCGCAGAACTGTTTATAACACTCAAACACTTGGTTATCAATTTTATCGCCCCCAAAACAGTTTAAAAAAACTCTCAGCTCAAACAATCAAGCTTTTTCTTTTAAAAGGAACTTTTTGAATAATTTCCAATTTTGATTGCTCGAGATAATTCTTATCCCATTTCATTTCGCGAACAGCTATGCGGTAACTTGATAAGTTTTGAACCCATTAAAGTGGAGTTTTTATTACCCAATTACTTTTAGATTTAAAAATGTATAGGATGTCATTGCAGCGTAAAGTTGATTTTCATAATTTTTATTTAAGAACTAAAATTTTTGTTTTATGATCAAAATGCTGTAATATTTTACTGCGACTCAGCGATCAGTCATCCAAATAATAAACAACACTTCCAAATTTTATATTCATGCTGCGGATCAAGCTGCGGATATGAAAAATCTGATAACTTCTTCATCCATGACATATCAGTTAAAAATTCAAAGAATTATTTTTAATTTGAATTAAGAAGTTGGAAGTTTCTCTTTATTTTCGGTTATTTCGAGCAGTTTTTCAAACTTGGGGTTCCCCTAGTGTTTGTGTTTGTGTAAGTGGTAAATTAATTTTGATAACTCGTCTAATCAAAAGAGAATAAGTTGAAACGACCAACTTTTTACTTAATGCTCTTTTATCTGGAACATTAACTTTTTAACACCGTTATTGTGCGGAACTTTTCCATAAAAAAATAATGACGCAAGGACGAAATTCGAAACGAGTTTGTCCTTCGTTATGATTTTGATTGGCTTTGTCGTAATTAAAAAGTGGAAACTTATGAATCAATTTTGACATGTCGGATGGTTTTTGCGACCAACTGATGTCTTGATGACGAAATAATTGATGATTGAGTGCATTTAACTAAAATTGAGATTATAAAAATGAATTTATCTGTGTTTGAGTAATCCGGATTTGTTTTGGGCCGTTTCGTAAAATAAATATGACGTTTAAATGTTTTTGTTTGCGTTATAAAATTATTTCGTATAGCTTAGTTCATCTCAAGCACCTGACAAGATAAACAAGTGCTTCATTTTTAACACCCTGGTGCTTTCGAATTAATCTACGACCAAGCATTAAAACGGGCGATTACCCTTCTGTAATGATACCTCAGGCTGTGCCCTATTTTACTGCGGGCCTTTAAAACATTGTTCTCTTTTTCGCGCTTGTTGCTAACAAATCCGAAGAACACTGACGTATAAGGTAACGGCCAACAAACGGATTAGCTTATACTAAGCGCTACAATGTTCCAAGTTGTGGCATTAAATGGAAACGGCTAACGCAAGTTTCGAGGTTCCACTAGCAAAATCTACATAATTAATTCAGGGATTTTCAACTATAAGATTAAATTGAAGTAGAATGGTAATTAATAAAGTACGAGTACTACGTAAATTAATAAAAAGCTTTTTTTAAATGCCTTCCCCATAATCTCGCCAAATCCTAAAAATGATTAAATACGTACACGTTTTATTTAATTCTAAACAAGCGGAAAACCAGACTTTTTGTTTTTTTCCGCCGATTATCACACCGATAAGTTTGTTACACACATCATAAACTGCGATATAAATTTAATTTTTTCTCTTTCATGCGACATTTTTGCTGTCACATCACGCATCGAGATGATGTTTCGTAAAATATCTATTAAGTGTAAACAAAGCCCGTTATTAAGATGCTTAGCCAGGGCATAAAGTTAAACCGTAGAATATACAATGAGGAAGATCTTCACCAGAAGTTATTACCGAAACCGCATTTGCGTTCATCTCAAATTCCTATCGGTGACTTAAGATTTAGGGTTTAACTTTAATTAAAGGTGTTAACTGACCTTAAGCTGCTAATAGTTAAGTGTTTAAATGGCAGTGCGAACTTCAAAGCAACAATTTTATACCGTATAATTAATCGAAAGCAACAACTTGCCCCGAAATTTTTGCGAATCGATCTTAAATGGGGTTACATTTAATATTTAAGGGTGTTCAGTAGGCAGAACCGTCCGTCCCAACCCTAAATGCAACGATAATTTACTGACGTCAATGACATGGATTTTATTCTGTATTCTATGATAAATTTTTGTAATCAATAAATGTGTAATTGTCACACTTATCACACATGGAAAGCCACCAGCAGCACTAGCAAAGTTATGAACTTCAATATAAAGCTGTAATTTTTTAATTAAAAAAATATGTTTTTCGGTGATAAAAAATAATAGCAAACATTGAAAACCCACGAGAAAAGTGCGTACTATCCAGATGGAATTAATAAATCAACGTTTTGATGAAGTTCTACCAACGCCCACGTCACAAACGTCATGTCTCATGTGGAATGACAAACACGGTTATTAAAAAATATAACATGGAATTTTTTCTATAGTAATTTTTAATTTTCTGTCGTAGCAAAAACCCGAACGCATACTTTGTACCTTATTGAATAATACACAGAAGCTTGATTTGCTGAAAAGTTCCCATATTATATTAACCATTTTTAATTACATGCCACATCTACAGTTTTTCTGTCTGACTTTTTAGGGTTAAAACCCACATTAGTGGCCTATGATCTAAGTGTTCACATAGTTCCTAAGGTTACATATTTCCAAAAATACCGTAAACTATTAGTCTCAAATGTTCTTTAAAGTCTAATTACTTCGTTTCTCAATCCTCATATTCCAGCATTAGATTTTTTTTTGATAATATTCACGTGTGGTATGCAAAATAAACTAAAGCAGTACTTGGTAAGTGAATATAAAATATTACGAGAGTAGATACTGGTTGTGCTTTAACAGATGAGTTATATAAAATTAATTATTGAAGGACTTTAAACTAAGTCAGTTAAGAGTTACAGTGTGTACGTGTTTGCCTATGCTCTAAGCTATTCCGCAACGTAACTTTTTAGCACTACTTGCACTATTCATGTTAATTGAAGAAGTTAACTGCCCTTAGCTTAAACGCGTAGAATAGCAATAGCTAGCTACCATAAAGCGCCTTCTTACAAAATAATAATAAGTAACAAAATAAAATTTGCATTTATAAAATGTGGGCTGCAATAATTTAATTTTATTATCTTCATTAATGGGCCATTTTTATACTCCCTAATGTGAAATGCTATCTTAACTGAAAATTTAGCACAAACAACTCAAAGGTTTCGTAAAAATATGCAAATAATGTGATGAACTTGGAAACTATGATGTTAATAAAATAAAAAAAATTTAAATTTTGTAAATTTTTGCAGTCATTAGGAGAAATTTATGAAGCAAAATCGCAACCTTTGACAAAGTTTCACTTTGTAAAACTAATTTTATTGTTAAAAAAAAGCCTCTATTATCGTTTTAAACGTTTACATAAAGAGCAACGGCTATAAAATGTTTCAAACGCCTTGTATGTGTACAAAGTCGCGTACAAGGGGACGGCGAAAGTTTGAAGGGGTCTTGGTTGCACGGGTTATAACATTATTCGGGTCGCATGCCTGGGCAGGAATGTCTCTGCAATGAACGGTACTTTGATCCTCTTTTATAACCCCTCTTCTTGCTTCCCTAAAAAGAAATATTCATATTTTACACGCAGAAGCTTTGAAGCTATTTCCAACCATAGACAAGATAAGCATTTTCATCCGAAAATCAGTATGTTATAAACTTATATTTTTCTTTCACTCTATAAAAAGTGTGATAAGAATAAAACTTTATGCACAACCGAACTTTAAAATGTACGCATATTGTTATTGTTATATCAGTTTTGATAATATACAAACAAAAAGTATCACGAACAGGATCCTTCGTACTTTTTTCCCATTATAAACTAGACTACATATTAGATAATACAATATGGTTTATAAAAGATGTTTAAAATATTAAAATAATTTTTTTTTTATTTCAACATTATATTTTCTTGATAAATTTCCTTTTTGTGTTTGATAGGCCTCATCTATAATTTTTAATCCTGACTTTGGGCAAATAAAAATGAGTTATTTTCAACTAAATTTATCTTAGCACTTAAGCCACGTCAGTCGATCTTTTGTTTAAGATTTTTTGATAAATTACTAGTCTTATTTTCCTTTTTATAAATTTCGTTTAATTTTTTGTTGTGTTGCACTTTTCCCGAGATCCGAGAGGTGAGGCTACGTGCGAGCTTTAATTTATTGTGATCCCTTTCCTTACATTCTGCTTTCTAATCACGCTTCTTTACATCTTAGTAATCTTGTAATTCCCCTCACTGTTTTACTTATGCATTGTTTGTTGTATTTCTAACCCCATTGTTATATGCGGTTTATTGTTGAAACTATTAGCTTACTCATTAGAAGACCATTTGTTCCGAAAAAAAGTCGGAGCGGTTTTAAAGGAGAAGCAACAAAAAATTGCAATTTCTACTTTTGCTTAAACGAAAATTTATTTATTTTCGTGCTACAATTTATTTTAAATTCTATTTTCAACAACGCAATGCTTGATTTTAAATTAATAAAAAGATATAAGAGCATTTAAACTACGTGATCACTGATACGTAAATCCTTAGATTTCCAGTTTATCCTTTAGGTTTACTGACAGTATATTGCCTGCCAATATTATCTAAAATCCATGTAGAAGAACTTTTTTATTTTCGATTTATATACGAAATACGTTTTTACGTTTTTACGTTTTTTATTTTCAAAAACTGATAACCTGTACGATTTTAAAATTAAGTGTTATTGTTTCTTGGTTCAATTACGATGAATAATTTGCTAAATCGATATTCACTTAACTATTAACTGCCAATTACATAAATTTACAAAGGAACTGTTAAAGACTTAATAGTCTGTAAATTTTACCTTTGTGATGCTTACATTAACTTTGTATAGAAGTTAATTGATACAAATATAAAACAATTGCTAGTTTTGTGCACCACTGGATGAAAATTATTAATTCAACATAATAATATCACATCAAAGACAATTTTCAAATAAAATTCACAGCAGTTCTTTTTCCATAATGCAACCATCCTTTTTATCCTCACTGAAAAGAAAGAGAGAGCTACCATGGTAGTGGCGACTACCATTTTCAGTTCGGAGGCAGGGATCATAAGTAACTACTAGTGGATAATAGAATATCACATTTACGTAATTTAAAACATTGTACAATCAAGAACTACGAATTATCCAATTGGTGAAATCGAACGTCTCAAGCAGAACATAAATGTTCCAATCGTATTACGAGCTTTGACTTCAAAAGCCATTTGAACACATTGTAAAACGTAAAAATTTCGCAATAGGTAAAGCATAAAAAACTAAAGCTAAAAATTACGTGCTGGAAAGTCCTTGATGTTTTTCACTAAAACTATTTAATCCGACAACAAACTAATTGGTCATTTGCATCTATTCAAACACAGCCGAATGTACATTCTACGTTAACGAAACTACCAATAATGCCAGCAGGTATCAACGTTAACGTAGAAGATATTACTAAATAAAACAATAATTTTAAAATTGTAATTATTAACGAACGTAGCTCAGATGTAATATGAAACGTTACATCATCTCTTAATCTCTCTACATTTCTTGTAGGTACACGCGCCGTCATTACGTTTATTTTACGTGTCATACTTAAAACAATTCAAAACAGTGAGAACAAAGGTTCTTACAGCTGAATTTTATAAAATTAAATTAAGTAATGCACCAGCTCATTTTGCATGAAGTAGTCCAAAACAGTACATTATTTCTTATAAATTCGACATGTAATTTACATCTCAAATTCATAATTAGTTAGAATTTATAATTAGCTATACGTACATTAGAGTAATGTCTAATAAATTTCTGTAATACGCTTTTAGAGCCGCCTAAAATTATCCTAGTTGTAGTCAGATATCGAGCCGGTACACAGACTTGCAATCTAATTTATTTGGGTTTGAAGAAAGCCTTCTTCTTCTTTCGCTCATCAGGAAAAGTTTTCAGTTTGTACGTCACTGCTGTAGTTGTTACGTCTACTAATTTATTTAGATTGTAAAATATCAAAAAACCTGAACAAACCACAGAGCTAGAGTTGTATAGCGAACCTTACAGATAATTGATTGTTTTATTTGATTTTTGTTTTTAACGCGGCTTATCCGAAGGTTATCCTCTGCTTATCCTTTACGATTAATCCAACCAGCTGTTTTTGTGAAACACAGCTAAATCCCAGCCTTAAGCCAGTAGATAGCTTGATTTTTCGAATTTCCTGTTACACATGAATGCAAGACTTTATGGAAAACTATTTTAATGTGTTATGTGAAAATGAGACAAATAAAATTGTTAAAATGGGAATTTTTATTAAAAATCTTTTCAAGTGAATAAGAATATGAGAGAAATAAAATAGAAAATGTGGAAGTAAAAATATAGTTTCGCGAGCTTCTTTTCCATTGTTGAAATTAATGAAAATAAAAAATTAATTAGCCTACGAGATTCGAAACTGAATAGACCGCTCAGCTAGTCTGGTTTCTATCAATTAATCAATCAAAATATTTTTTATTTGGTATTCAAGGCAGCTAGACTGAGCTCTGCTGGAAATTCAAAATTATTGAATTTTAATTACGAGATTAATTTAAGCTATTCAAAAAATATTGAACAAACTGTTTGTTTATTTATGCAGTGACAACGTATCTGTTTAATTATGAGGATAAATAATGTTTGGTTTGTCATTTACTCATAATTCAATTTGTTTTATGTACCAATCCCTCACGCAAAATTATAATAAACGATTTTACTCTCGCTTCGCCTTGGACTCGAATCAAATTTTTAAAATGTCATTGCTTTTCATATTTTCTGAATTTCAAATTTTGGGATTAAATTTTTGTGTTGTTTTATTTCTTTTCTCTGGAACAGGTGAGTCTTTTCTCATAGTATACACTCCTGACTAATGTATGCACTATCGCGTTCCTCAAATATTGAAAAATTACACTTTTAAAGTGGTGATTTAAATTTGAGACCTGAAATTTAATAATTTCGCGAGGTTTTCGCGCAATTCCACGGACTTAACGAAAATGCTTTTTGCTTGGTAAGCTAAACATAAAACACAGTCGGAGCGACCTAATTTATTTTAATAACAAATAAACAACTTCAAGAGGATATTTTACAATAAAGAAAATTTTTTAAAACGAACCGGAACTTAAAAATGTTATTACGTAATAAAATAAATCCTGAAATTGAACAATAAATAATATAACATTCAATGTAATGGGAGAATTAAAATTTTTCCGAAATAAAAAACAAGAAAAATCATAAAAACTGCCATTATTATAATTTTATATTTTATTTCGGATCATTGAAAAATGCCATATAAGTCGGCCCATAATCTCTATATGATTTTGCCGTTATTGTGGTACGTCTGATAGACAATTTTCTATTGTAATAAGGGGTATGAATGTTCGCTATGTTCAATAAAATTGTTTCCGGAGGTCCATTTATCATTTCGCTCAAAGTTTTCCGTGCAACAGCAGGAGCCCGCCTATGGCTACGTGGTGAAAATTCTGACGATTCCCTTTAACCGCAAGCTTATTTCTCAACCTATATTTATTATTATAAGTATTCAGCATCCGACATGTTCAAATAATTGTGTTATTGGGCCCGAGAAAGTTGGAGATGCCGACCGAAGAGTTGGTGGAAATTCTTCTCTCAAAACACCGGTCACTTGTGCACATTAGTGCCGTCTAATAAAAGTTTCACATTAAGTCTCTCTCACTAACGGCGAGATTTTGAATTTTCTCCTTTACGAGGACACATTTCCTACATTTTTACTAACATCGCTGGCACACGTTCTATTAAATTATACATATAAAAGGGTAACTTGGCTGTAAATGTATTATTTACTTTTATTTACTCCGGAGAAACACAACCAGACTGATTTTTACGTCGTTGATTTTTGTTTTATAGTTTCAAAAAGGTTTTTTAAAAGCGGAAAGCGTCTTTAGATGCGCTGTCTTAAATTTAAAAAAACTACAACTGGAAATCGTAACTTCTTTATGCTTCTCGGTAGGTAACATTTCTACAAATAAACAGACATTTAATTATTTCAGAAAATTTAATTATGGCAATTTTAGAAGAATATAAAGAAACCCATACCCCCCAGACCCCCCGGTCTGTTCTCACTCAGATTATTACATTTAGCTTTTATTTAATTATGTAAACAACAAATGAAACTGGTTTTTCTCTTAACCGGAAATTATCTTTCTGGTTAAGGAAACTTTACTACTAATACATCTGGTTATAGGCCTACGCAATTGCTACCAGATTAAATCCAAAAATATTATTATCCTAAACTGTAGTTGGTCTATAAAGTCGTCTCGCTAGGCAGGGTAGATTGTCGAATTCAACATTCAACTTGAATTCGTCGGAATTTTAACAGACATTTCTGTTAAATTTAACGTAAATAAAGCAGTTATCCTGCTTTATAAATAATTCAAGATACGATTAAGTTTATTTTCCATCAAAGTTTCATTTTATTCTTTATTCAAACATCTGAAGCTACAGCTTCAAAATCAAATCTTCGGAACTTAAATTTTTAAATTTTTAATTTAGGAATATACTGTAAAAACCATAACCAACAAACACACCAAACCGGTACCATAATTTGTAATTTATTCCTAGTCACAGTCGACGTGATGACATAAAAATTTTATAATGAAGCTCAAAATAATACTAAAAAATACTTAAAGTTAAGTTTTTTACGACAAACATAAACAAAAATACTTAAAATGGTAAAGAAAGTAATTAAGTTTAACGGGCTTGTAAGGGCGCCAAAGAAAGTAAATACCTAGTAAAATTATTAGGTATAATTAAATTAAATTTAATTTTGGTTGGAAATGTTTAGTATTTTATTACGTAGTGTTGTTTAATTGCAAATTAATTTTTATTAACGTTTCTTGCCTTGGAAAATACAAAATTAATTGCTCACGTTAAAAAACCATGCAGTCGCACCTTCATTTAAATTTTCACGTCTTCGGCCGTTATTGAAAATTCGCCCAAATATCTGGAATACCAACTCTCGAAAATAATTTTACATTTTGAACTTTAGAATTTGTTATTATTTTGTATGCACGTAATTCGTGACATACTTTTTATGCTTAAAATGTTTGAAATTTTATATCGTATACGTGAATGATAGAAATTTTACAAAGCAATAAAATTTACCAATTTCATGTTGAAATTGTTGTCTTTTAGTGAGTTTTCCGAGGCATCGGAGACACAATTAAGAACATTTCCACCATTCTTTGTGAAAATTGAGGTACTTTCTATAATGTTACGTTCTCTTGAAACATTCGCGGTACATTTGCACAGATGACATTAAGATTCTTGAAGTTCTTTACGTATTTCCAAGAGAAATTTCTAATGTAGCTTTTGAAACAACCCGTCTTTCTTAATTATCAAAATATTCGGTACGAGCGTGGCGTGACTCAAAGATTGGGGAATACATTCCTCCGCCACAAACAACATATTTCCACATATTAAATTATTTTATGTTTTCCTTCAGTTATCGATAACAAAAATTTACATACAAGTTACTAAATAATTTGATAAATTTACGTGAACCAAGTTGATTAACTAACTTGTCACGTGCGTGCCTTGAGATTGTTATATTGGTTTTACTAAATCCAATATCAGCTTAGCCGTGGTTGTGGACTTACCTCTTCCTAAATAGATTTTAGGAAGAACATGGAACAGAGATTATTTAAGTAATTAAAGATAAGAATATGTCGACTTTACACAATTTAAAACTTTTCTATTTATTTTTTTGTAATATTAGCATTCATAACTGCACTTTAATGAAAGGCGTTGAATGAGTCCTCTGGAATTTAAATTATGTAATACTATTTATTTAAGTAAAACAATTCACAGTTTCAATGTAGCCGAGTAATAAAAATATTAGCATAAAGTCGCATGCTACTTAACACTGCAAGTAGTACATTAAAAACCTGTTAAATTACGTCAAGCACATGAAGAAAAATTATGCTATTAGAATCACTTTTTTATTTTCAGCCAACTATGGAAAAAGCGCCAGGCGCCAGGCGAAGACAATAATATGAAGAATTCTACACCAGGTTCTTCTGGGATTCCCCCTCGGGCCACGACTTTAGCTTACAAAAATTTTAGGAAACCGAAAATCCTAGAAAGTTCTGCTGAAATAAATGTATTTAGATAAATAACTGTCCTGTAAATTTCTTACGTTGCTTAATATTTTTAAAATTTTCACTGAAATTCCTTCGGGTTTACTTTCCATTGGTTGACCTGGTTATATAAAAGCAGTTGCATATTTTTTTAACAAAAGTTGAGCTTTTCATAAATATTAAACTTCAAGCGGAATTTTAATTAAATTTATTTTTTGTTACAACGCGAACGATATTTTGAACGTTAAACTATCAGCAGCAGTAACAATCGAGTTTTTGTTGTCCTTAGATATTGGTTTTTTTGTCCTTGTTTACTTTTGTGATGAATAACGGAACGCTGGCGTGAGCTTACTGGAAGCTTTAAAGACGCACATGTCACCAAGATCTTCCGGATGCCAAAAAACTTCTATCCGATGGCCGTCCTCATAAAACTTGCCTTGCTATCTGCACGCGCTACATAAAAAATATTTTTTCTTCCAATAAGAAATTCTTTAATTATTTCGAACAACGTTACAGAAAATGAGATAATAAAGAGATAAACTCCCTTATTAATTTATGTTTTGTTATCAAGTCACTCAAGACTTAATCGCGTTTCTTTTTTGGGGGTTTTTATTTATAATTAATTTATCAGTGTCGAGTAAACGATAAAAATGTAAACTGCTCATCGGTAATTTCAACCCGGACGTCCCGACGTGGTGGGGCCCAGTCTCCCAAATTAACATTATTTAAATTAACTTATTTTCAAGTTTTAAACGAATTTATGTATTCCTAAGTAAGATTTGATTATAAACACTTCTTAAACGCGGTGTAACACAAATGGTAAATAAATATGTATTAAGTGTAACAAGCTTGCATGAAATTGCATATTAAAATTTTAGCTGGATTTACATATAAATTTGATTTCGAGTCGGAGCAACATTTGCAAGAGATTTATTAGGAGTTTTAAATAATTTAAAAATTTACGTTGAAATTCAAGTGTTTCTCGGCTGGTAGGTAGTCAAAGTGCAATTATAAGCAAAAGCTGTCAAAAGCTTCATTCCGAAGTTAATAGTAACTCCACCAAACTCTCATTCGTTAAACTTATATTATAGGAAAATTTTATCGACTTGCGAGACGATAATTTTGATTTGATTGCTTTTTAACAGGTAATAAAAGTTTTAATAATTTAATTAATTCGAATTTTTCTTCTTGTTTCAGTTAAGTGAAGAAGTTGGTTACGTGCTTTACTCAGCTTTAGGCTCCTTTTACATTCCTTCGTGTATAATGGTATTTGTATATATTCGAATATATTTTGCTGCAAAAGCACGTGCAAGAAGAGGCATCAAAAAGCCTCCCCGAAGGAACCCTCCAGATGCTGTAACCAGTTTTTGTTCGACACCTGGAGAAGTTAAAAATGGTTCTGAAGTTCTTGCAAGTGGTTCTTTAGATCGTAATAGTAATACTTCACCTCGAGATGGTGAAAGACAAATCGCCACCATAGAAGCACATCCCCAACCATTGATCATTCCCACCGTCACTTGTGATTTAGCTTCCGATATTTCAACTAGCGATGCCGGAGAACTTCCACCTGAAATGGAACAAAAAGATACGCTAAAGGTTAGTTCACACGTTATTAAATAATTATTTCTGCACTTGGTAAAAATTTAAATAGACGACATAAAAATAGAAAAGTCATCTCGTTTTCAATCGAAAGCTCCAATCCACTTATACGTCTATTTAAATTCAGAGTCGTCGGTTATATTAGTCTTAATCAAAAGTTTGTTTGAATTTCATAAAGGAATAATTAATCAATAAGATTAAGTTCCTTCAAAATTATGAAGATTATGTGACATGTACGATAATAATTAAAGTTAGATGCGAGGGATTAAACTTGATTTATGAAGTTTGCTACTTCAAAAGTAATTTTACGCATTAAAATCAAATATAAAAATTCATAGAGCTTTACATTAGGAACTTAGTTGCATACATAATGTAATTTGCTTTTTGTGATGAAATGCAATCCGACTGAATAAAATCTCTAGGGATTTCATGTAGTTTCTGATAATTATCATTTAAATTAATCATTTGCTACTCCTTAGGGTAATTAGATTTTGCTAGAGCAGGTGAAAAAAACCGAAGGCCTCCGAAATTAAATTACCGAACTCGACTCTTATATTAGCTCAAAGAAGCCAGCGTTATTATAAATTTTGAAAACTACAATAAGAAAATCAGTAACTGAGAATAGGAAAACCTTAATGAACTTCTCGAAGAATATTCAGTTGTTTTTTATTTAATTGAACAAACACAAGGGAAATCTTAAGCTTTATAAAAAAATATAATACAAAAAAGTTCGGTTTTTTTAATATTTAATTTTGCAATCAGCTCGTTATATTTTTAATCTTTGGTTTTTGCGAAAATTGTGGAATTCGACATTAATAATTAAAATTACTGGTTGTCTCAATAAATCCAATTTGCTTCTCATTCATAGCGCGAAAATTACAAAAAATTAATTGTAATTCGAAATTATTTGATAACTACGTACGGAAAACATGAAATTGTTTGATTATGACAGTAATAAATTTCGAAATTTATTATTGGAGTAAATACGTATAATAAAATTGTTGACGTTTTAAAAATATTTATGTAACATCGAAATGTACTTTTCAAGTATTGGTGTAAATATATAAAAATATATTGAATGGAAAAATATTATTAGAGCTTTTAGAGCAATGTGGCCGTTAAAAGAAAATTTGCTATTACCTTTTCACATTTAGGAAATTATATGGTAAGAATTATGTCAACTTCTTTAACGAAACTGACAAAACTCCATTTCAATGTATATTTAATATCTATTTATGTCTTCAGTATAATTTCTGATTTTAATTTTCATTTTCTTTTAATTTTTAGTTTTTCCATCAAACCGACCAACTTGATGTAAGTACTTTTCATTATTATTTTTGAATGCTTTTATTTATTTTACCGAAAAAAACTTGAGGACTGCTACCGAAGTGGAACATATTAAAAGCAGTTTTAAATTATTCGTATCGTTTTTTGATGTTTACAAATTTGGACAATTTATTAGAGTATAATTTTTAGCACTAGAAATTAAAATTTCGGTTACTTGGTAACAAGTTGATTTATAGAATCAACTAAACTGAAATAGTAGTATATTATTGTATAAAGAACAAAAGGCCGGTATTAACAGACGAGTTGTGCCACAAAAAGACAAATTTTCCCCAAATAAAGCATGCGGTTTTTATTGCTTTTATTGTTTTTGCCCAATCTTTTCAGGTGACAACCAAATTTATAAATTAGAAAAATGTATATTATGAAACAATACATATGAAAAAAGTGAAATTTATTTAATTTAGACATAAAATAAAAATAGAATTATTTTTTTGATTTTGCGTGTATTTTGTAAATGTATCTGAAACGTAACATTTTTAAATTCTAGCACTTGTAAAGCTTAAAGTAAATACAATTACAGAGCCGTCATAACTTGTTTATTTTTTAGCGAATTAAAAATTAAAAAATTATTTTATACAAAATTTCAAGCTTCACAAAATTTACAGAATGAAGTGACTGCTAACGAAATTGTTGTAGAAAAAAAAGTCCACTAAACAAATTTTCGCAAGAAAAAAGTTTGATCTGTTAGTAATAATAAAGGTTTGTTCAAACTTCCGAATCAAAATGTAATGAAATTAATTAAATTAAACGAACGATATTTTTTTAGTGAAAATATTTAATTAGTGAAAGAAAACATTCTCCAACTTCTGGAAATACTAGAATTGTTTGTAGTACAGTGGCATTCAGATTTGTGGTCAATTTATTGAGTTCCTGAATCAAATTCTAGAGAATCCTTCTGTTATTTGTAATTTCAACACACACAGAAGTATAATCCTTGTATTTGGTGAATGTTAGCATTTCAGATTGAAGTTGGGAATTGTTAATTTATTTTAAAACGACTACTTGCAGTAAAATGTAGAATCGTTTTACGATTCACTCCGCTATTTGTAGTATATTCGAATATATATTTTTTATTGCGCGACGCTTAACAAAACTTTTTGATATAAATTGTAGTTTACTTAGCAAAGGAAAGGCACTTTAATTTTACTATATTTACAAATTTTTCACTTCAGAACAGCAGTAAACATACAAGAAAATAAATTGCTTTTTGTTCGTTCTGAATTTTTATTTAGTAATTTGTGGTAAATCTACAAGTATATCTTTCGTTTAAATTGGGGATTTACACATTAATTAGGGGATTTCGGAACTTAATAACCTCGTTTAAGAAAAAGGTTGTGTGTGCTTCTAAGAATTTCCCCGAAAGTATATTAAATTTAGTTAACGTTCAGGGGTTTATGTCTATGGTTATACTCGAGTGCCAAAATTGCGCTCAGCCCCACATTGGGAGACATAATTACGTTATATTTTTTTAATAATACGTTTTCATAAATATTATCAAAGGCCTGTATGTAGATTATAAATATTAATATGGGGGTAAAACGGGACTAGTTGACCACAAAGGTAAGTTACACGAAAAGTTATTTCGCAGGGGGTTTAAATGAGAGCTCAAATTTAATTTATTTACGGTGGTTTCTAGTGGCTTAAAAAGTTTGTACGTTTTCAATAGAATTTTTCATCAGTTTTACGCCAGTTTCAAGTGAAACAACGGAAACAACACAAACAAACGGAAACAATGGAAGTTGAAACAAAAGAATATGAAACAAGGGAAATCGGACAAACCCTGGGGCTGTTTCACTCTTTTCAATTGGTTTTTTTTTAAATTGGACTTACTTCTTATTGCGGCTTTACTTTAGAGAAATATGTTAAAAGAAGATGAGCAACCGGGTGTTCCAAACTATTGCGAATAACCGGCTCAACTTCGATTGGTTTATGACAAATATCGAACACCGGCTGCGGCATATTAAAAAATCTGTTGAAGTAGTCGATAATGTATTGCCGAAAATGTTATTATGATTGGGGTTAGCTGCTTGTTTTTAAATTTTAATTGTATATAATTACGTGCTAGCAAATCTGAGTTTGTGATAATTTTTTTTACGATGATTTTATTATTAGTTTAGGTCTGTAAAATCGTGCCAGTAAAAAGTTCCACAAAAAGGCGAATTATGTTGCACGATAATAAAAGGGAAGTTTCCAGTCTACAAGAGGATAATTATGATTGGTGTTTTATTGGTTGTCGTCAATCACACAAAAAGCGGAATATAAAAAGGGGTTTAAGGACTAAAAAATGGGTTGAGTGGGACGGGCTAATTGTAGAGAATGAAGTGTGAAGTGTGGTTTTTGAAATGTTAATGTATTAATGAAATGTTGTGTTTGCAGGTATGTGCTTCCGGTCAAACGATACGAAGTCCCTTAACGCAGTGTCAGTTTCGAAGTTCGACGCTTTCGGTGAACGGCGAATTGCAGCAACAAGCGGCGGCCACGGCGCGAATTCGACAGCCTTCAGTGGGCATAGACACGGACATGGTGAGTGAATTTGACCCGAGCAGTTCGGACTCGGGGGTTGTTTCGCGGTGTGCGGTAGTGAAACCTTTGAAACTGAGATTGTGTAAGCCCATATTTGGTCGACGAACTGCTAAAAGTCGCAGCAATGACAAGAAGCATAAAACGAACACGAGTAGTGTGAAATGTGTAGAACAGGTAATTCCGCGTGTACAAAAACCACGTGATCCAGAACGTGAAAAGCGGCGTATAGCTAGGAAAAAAGAAAAACGAGCGACGCTGATTTTAGGTCTCATAATGGGCTCCTTTATCGCGAGTTGGCTTCCGTTCTTCTTTATGTACATTTTACGACTGGCATACTGGATTCCGCCCATCGCGTTTGCCACTGCGTTCTGGCTTGGGTATGTGAATTCGGCGCTAAATCCTGTAATTTACACAATTTTTAATAAGGATTTCCGAAGAGCATTTCGACGCATACTGTTTAAGTGATGTTTAGCCTACGTGTGCTGCTACGAGTGCGTAAGTCGTCGCATACGCACCGCGCAGTACCGCAGTGCTCCGAGTGCTTTATACAGATATAACTGATTTTTTCGACAATCCTTTTCATCTCACACGTGTATAAATATACTTTTCGCAATTTCATTAGTACTTAACATACCTTTTAATGGCCGTCTCTACGAGGACGGGCGAAAGCGTTTGCGACGTATCGAATAATTAGAAATATTTTCGATTAATCGTTACAAAAACGTTCTTAACTAAAATAGCTAAAACAAATAATATATTATTATTATATTAATATTATTATACTTTTATTGTAATAATAAAAATATGGAGCAATGACTACCACTGTGATATCATAACGCTTTCAATCTGGAATTTATCTTAAAATAATTTTATCTAAAGAACAAATCCTATTGTAAGTGTTTTAAAAAAGTCATCAATGTTTAGACGTTACTTTTCTTCTAAATTATATATAAAGAAATTATTATTATTATTAAATGATATTAATTATTATTATATCTAAGTGTTGGTGCGAATGATGAAGATGAGATAGTACATACATAACGTTAATGATGAATAAATAAAATTTAAATAGTTTAGACACCAATTTATCATAAATTTCTGGTGGCGATTCGGCCACTACTTGTACGCCCTCCGGCAGACCTTCGCTAGTTATTGACATTGCCTTGGCGAGGTCTCCAGCGGCAGTCTTCCATGAGCCCGCGGGGCCCGCCCCCGACTCCTGACAAACTCTTGCAACGAAACTATGGTGCTATTGACTGTTCGCCGGTCGGCATCCGGGCTTCCGCCCTTTGAATCCCGGCCGCCGGCTACGTGGCGCCCCGCGTGTTGGATCCGGGAGCCGCCCTGAGCCCGCGGCTTTCGTATCCAAAAGCTCTGTATATCTTGTTAGGTCTTGAGACTATAATTACTTATTGTTACAAAAAACAACAATTATTATACTTATTACTGTACTGTATATTTGTGTGTATGTACATTTTTTTCGTGAATACTAAAATATAACATTAAACATAGGAATAAATAAATAAATACAAAAATTTGTTCGTCTGTTCTGTCTATCCGTGCTTAGTTAACATGTCACGACGCATGGCGACGGTTTATGGAAATTGAAGAGACAGCTGCGCCGCAGCATCGAATATTCGACGCACATTTACATCAATACCAGCGCCACTTCATTATATTTTGATGTGGAACAAAATTGCTCGTATGTGCATACCTAAAATAAAAACAATACAATTCACTTTATCTTAACCGGCCATTCGGGCGGTGCGGCCCGCCGCCCGTCCGCCCGCCACCGTTCCAAAATTTTACATCGCCAAACAATCAATCCGAATGCAGCAAACATCCTTAATTCGTATAATTCCACACATTCGATATTCAAAATCGCCAATTTGCAATTGTAATTTAAAAGATACTTTGCAATTTCATTTTAGGTTCGAATTTCAAACAAATTTGTGGTGTTTAAAATATCGGAATTTTAATTAATCGAATTTTAGTCGTTACGCAACATAAACTAATAATCTAATGCACCCATCACCAAGGATGTGACAACTTAATGAAGATAAAAGTGTTGCGTAAAGCAGTTTTATTAGCGGCAATTTCAATTAATTAATTTACTCTTGCTTGCCTAATTTTTATCGACGCCTCACTCATTTTAACGGATCGTTTCGGCCCTCAAACAACTCCGCAAGGAACGTTAATTTATTTATAAGCCCATAATTATTAAATAGCAACGGGGAGGTCAAGAGTCCTGTAGGAATTGATGCATAAATTAAACATTAAATATGCACATATGCGGACCGTAATACACTTGCCAGCAGCTAAATTAATCAAACTCAATAAACACTCCAAGTATAGTTTCAAATTTCAATGACCATCGAAAAGCTTTCATGTCAAAATTAATAACAACCCCATTTTTATTGTGTTTTCACCAAAAACATTTACCAAAGCTTTTTATTACTGCAGGTAAGAAAAACTCCAACGAAAATCTTCCGTTTGTTTAATTTGCCACCCGACTCGATCATGCATTCGCTCTAAAGCAGGAAAATCTTTCTCCCCCAGCACCGAGATGTGTATTTAGCTTTAGAATTTCGCTAATATTAATTATTATTGAAAACAGGTAAGTTCATCCCGACTTGTCTATTTAGGAAATAATTAAAGATTAAATTAATTCGGTAGATATTCATCGTCAAATACCAAATTATTTTAAAAGCAATTCATCAGGTAAGTAATTATTTTTATGATAAAAATAAAGTTTTCCGATTTCCGAAATCAGGTTGATTTTCTCCAGCACCAACTAAGTAACTCTGGATAAAAGTCTAAAGCAGAAAAACACCTTACTTAAAGCATAAGCTCTAAACTAATCATTAATTAACTTTATAATTTAATTTCTAATGGAATCTTCTATCCTAATCTCTAGATAATCTTCATTTCCCAAGTACATCTGTTTACAATTTTTACTAAGCCTCGGTATGCTAATAAAGATAACATCGCGAATTTTTTCGACTAACGAATTAATCTGTTTATTTTTGGTGCTTGGTAAACAAAAGTCTGTAAGACTGCAGGCAACTAAATTTTTTTTCTAATTTTTGTACAATACGAAAAATAAACTTCATAAAATATGAGTTAAGTGTTTTATATAGTACGAACCTCGTTCCTTTTTTCACAACATTAATTATTTTTATAAACTAATTTTTTGAAAAAATTCTTTCAATTTATTTATTTCTGCAATTTTTCCCATTCGAATAAAAACTTAATGCACGGTTTGAACATTTTGATGTAAGAAAGCACTAATGCAAATATAGGACAAAACTTTTGATGTTTGATAAATGGAACGAAATGACTCAATGTCACCACCAGAAGATTTTTCTATGCCCTTAGAATTGTTCGGCTAGTGTGCAGGAATGCTAGAAAATTTATTCCTGTAGCCAAATTTTAATAGAAAACTTATTTTGTAATTTAATTACGCAATCCGGAAATAAATTTTCTTAAAACAAACGGGCAAAACATATTTTTCAAAACCTGTTGAATAAACATGAAGCAAACACGAAAATGCATTAATAAAATTTAAATTTATTTGAGTAGAGCGAAAACATATTTCTCGTATTTTAATCAGACCAAAAAAATTAATGCTTTTGTAATGGAACGATCTATTAGTACACAAGCATTTTGTAAACGTTGCTAATTTGTGCAAAATTTGATAGAGTATAATTAAAACTTAGTGGTGGATTAATTAAATAACAACAGTAAAACCAATTAAGTTTTCTCATTGTGTGTACATTAATTCATAACAATTTTACGTATTTCATTTTCAATAATCAAAATTAATTACTTAACCCATCAAATTTTTTTTCTACGATAAAGTTTCAAATTTGTAATTTAACTGATTAATTATTCGCCAAGTAACAAATTAGATAATCTTTGTACAAGATTGCGTTCATTGACGGTTTCGCAATAAAATATTTATAACTTTAAGTGTCTCAATAATTATTTCTCTTGGTGTAATTACTCAAATTAATAGATAAATACAAATTAAAAAGTAAGAACGTGAAAGGCAACCAGTGGATGGTTCCACCCAAAGAGGGTGGTTAAAAAATCGCGGAAATCCAAAGGTAGATGTGGGGGGATTGTTGAACGCAAAGAGCAAAGATTATTGTAGATAAAAAATTGTGTTTGTTTTTCATCCAATTTTCCAAACTGGCCATAAGCAATAATCACGTAAAATTAAACCGGAAACTTTTACAATATAAACAAAAGTTATATTATATTTTCGACTAATATTCTTGGATGGTTTAGATAATTTTTTGTTACAAAAAAAGAAACGTTCAGTTTCAAGTGGATTTTATTGAGCAATCATTTGTTGTATGTTTAATACAAATTTTACTTAGACTTTAAGAGGTAATTTCGAATTTTATAGTAGGAAAATTTAGTTTAAGCTGCTCTTTAAAGATTCCAATAATCGAATTACTTCGCTTCTGCTTTGAGTAAGGCTAAACCCAAAAATTCATTAGATCAATTTTAATAAAATATCGAGTGTCATAAAAATCAGAAAGCGATTAGATGAATGCAAAGATTAACAAAAGGAAGATTCAAGTGACAAACATTTCGTTTACTCGTGAAAGATTTGATAAATGCGATATCTAAGAAATAACCGCACCCCAAGTGTAAACAACCACAGCTTTTAATCAAATTGGTGGTGAAATACAATATTTAAACGTTACAATATGCCACGTTTATTTGGTACCAATTTTGCTAAAGTAATTTGAATGTTATTAAATATTATTAAAAGCACTCGAACGTAATATAGGTTGCCTGCAAAACTCCTTTGGAAGAGCTCTCGTTTAAAAATTGCTATCATTGCTACTTTATTGTTTTTTACCTTAATTTTTTGCCAAAAAAATTATGTACCTGCTTAAATTAAATTTTTTCCCAACATCCTGATAAAAATTAAGAAGTGTGGCCGTTGGTGAGGTATCCGTCAGGAACACAATAACTTTTTTTATCGATCAGACCTGATGCACAGTAAATTATTAGATTATTCAAGAGTCGTCCACAATAGCGCTGCCACTTCCTATTATGTTTCGAACTCTGAAAACAATTAGTGGAACTATTAAAAAAAAAATTTATTACGTGCTTCTGTATCATTATGGTCAAATTGTTGAAATTACTTAATACCCCGTCATTAACGTAATCAAGAAAGAAGTACGTTTTCCTGTAAGAGTAAATACTTTTCAGTTAAAAAATCAAGTTGAAATAATATACATCTCCAAAATTGACATTTTAATTCTATCTAATTGTGCAAATTTCTAATTATGAAAACAGATGTTTTTAATCATTTCGTCCGGAAACTGATTGTTTTAGTATGTTGTTTTTAATATCGTGGACGTATTATTAAATTTGTAGTGATTACGTTTAAATTTTAATAACATTGCGGTCGGCTTGGTTAATGGATTAACCCTAGGTGAGTTATTTATTTTAATTTTGGAATGGAATCGTATATTTATTGTTTAAATTGCATGCGTTTGCTCGTATAATAAAATCATCGCTTTTTATAATATGCGGGTTTTTACGCATTTTTTGCCATTTCTTTGGACTTTAAAGTAAATCTTTGCCATGGTTCAATTAGGAGGTTACATAAACATACCCGACCGAGAGATTGATTAAATGTTTACTTTTCTTAGATAAATTTTATCTTTACTTTTTGATATACTCGGATAATTGAATAAATTCCAACAGGATCATAAATTTATCCTTGCGCAAGGACGAAAATACTTGTAAATCAAAATCATATTTTAGTTTGCTTTTTGTTTAAATAAAACACCGTTTGATATGAGTAATTTAAAATTCTGTATGGTGTTGCATATACAAACAACAATATTTAAGCGCATTGTGTTCAATTCGCTGTGACTGGCACAACATGTAATTATTTATACCGCGGTTGCATTATTTTATAAAAGTAATGCCAAAGCACGAATTAAAAACGTAGATAAAAACAAAATGCTTTTAATTACAGCAACACTGTAGTAATATATCATCAAACTATCAAAACTACCCCTCCAGATAGCATAAGTGATAAAATTAATAAAACATCGAAATAACATAAATCCCCAAGGGTGCAGGTTCTCCTGTTCTTTTCTTCTACATTTCTCTTTCAGTCCATGACGATTATCTGATTATCTTCAGTTGCTGAAGGTGTACTGGAGGGTATTCCATACCCCCCAGACCCCCCGGTCACAATGTCCGAAGGTTTGTATGCATGATTGCTTTTTGCTTTTGTAAACGTTTTATGTAGATAATTGGATATAAAATTTATTACAATTTAAATGCAGTTCTATTTAGAAAAAAGAAGAAGATTGGTTAACTATTTTCTACCAACCTGAAAAGATATGGCAACCAATAAAATTCCAACTATAATAAATTTGATGTGAAATGAACGAATGTAGGTCCCCTATTATATCATAATATGTTAAAACATGCCCCCGACAGTTGAGTTTAATTTATAATCCCACTTGAATAAAAACTGAATAGTGGACTTCTAAGCAGACTGTCGTCTGGCCCATTAAAATTAATTAAATACGACACGTAAACATCAAGTTTTGATTTCAATTTTTCCTAATTTTAATAATTTTAATCAAATTATTGCGGAGCTATCAATTTTGTATAATTTAGTATCATTAAAATGTAATATCCTTAAAATTAAAGATAATTTTAAATTTTGATCAAACTTATTGTAAAATGTTGTCAAGTTTACAGGACACTCTAAAATTTATCCTTTTATTTAAAATGCAGCTTTTATTCCTTATTTACTGCCTTTTTATTGTGATGGCTGTGACGATTTTTTAAATTAAATATTTTATATTGAATTGCCCTCAGAGACGACTCTATTTGCCATAAAAATTTCACAATTGCATACTAAGGAGTCGTTAATTTTATTTACTTTAAGTACGTAATTCAGCGGGGTGTGATAATATGGACACTTACACCTACACAGACGCCCAGACAGGCGGCAAACTAACTGAAATTTTAAGAAGTTTTGTTTGTGACGTGCAAGAGTTTCGGAACCAAATTACTCCGTGGTGTAAATAATTTAATTAAACCAAATGATTTAAATGCGCACAACCATTAAACATCAATTTTAATTATTCTTTTAATACTTCCTAATCTATTAACAATTACATTTGAAATATTTTAATTAGTTTTCTTCTTAACTTCATATTTTAATTAACACCAATAAACTTGGCTTTCAATGCAGCAGACAATGGGTGAAATAATCTCGAGTGCCATGTTTAAGCACCTAGAACTTTTAGACTAATTACTTAAAATAATTATGCGTTTGTTAATTGCATTAATAAGAACCTCAACTGCTTTTGCAAAAAATTGTTTATATAAACAAAAAGAACTATAATGTGGACGTATAATCAATTAAATGGTTTCTCGCCATTTTAAATTTTTATGGTATTGAAAATGACTTCCAATAATAAGCGTGTGAAATAATTTTACAACCTTGAATGAGTCATGTTTGAATTTTGAATAACCGTTTTCGCTAATCGTCAGATTCAACAAGTCAAAAAAAGCTCAATCTTGCACATAGTACTTCCTTTTTATAATTACATTTATATCATAATTAGATGTCTTTTTTTTAATTCTTTTATAAAAATAAATACAATAAGGAAACCGGTCACTTAAAAATTCTAATATTACATTACAAAGCTTGCAATAAAAAATATAGAAAAAATCTAAAAGTAGCGAAATTTTCACGAAATATATACCGCAATTTTTTAATTTGACAACTGAAATTGGATTATCGATTACTGCAAGTTCCCGATTAAATAAACAATTTTCTTTTGAATGTTTAATAACAGTTGGAAAAGCAAAATTTAAAATTATCGTAATTTTTTATTGTTATTCTCGTAAATCCGATATTCCACGCTTTTACAACCGCTTATAAATTCTTCGATTTTATTTGTTGGTTATTGAACCGTGTTATCAAATTATAAAACTTTTTTACACCACAATTTATTCATATTTGATCTCAGAACAATTTGAAAAATGCAAAGCGATTTAAACTGATTGAGTAATTACGTATTGTATTGTGTAACTTTAATTGTTCTTACCAGTTTGTTTTTAATTTATCTTTTTTTTTCGGTCGAGAAATTCAAAACTATTGTAACATATTTTAGAAATTGCTTGATATATGTAGGTACGATGAAATCGCATATAGACAATGACAAGTGAAAGCAGCGAAGCAGGAGGATGGTCAACGTCAATTCTCTTGAAAAATGGGGTTCCATAATACACTTTTTTATATTAAGATCGAATATGAAAACTTTTTGCTGGCATTAGGATACCGGGGATTCCTTACAATTCAACATATTTTTTCTAATTGAAAAAATTCGCTTGATTTGTGATGAGTAATTTTCATCCAAGTGATAACTTTTCCAAAAAACTGCCTCAATATTAATACGGTTAAAATAAAGCAGCCAGGGGTCGTAAAAACGTCTTAAATTTGAATTGCAAGTGTTTGAGCGCACCATTAAACACCCTCTCGTGCATTTTTCCAAAAAATATTAAGATTTTGTTTTTTAATTCTTATTCGAACGTTAAAAACTGGTGGATTTGTATTATTCCCGAGGGAAATCTGAAAGTCACACACAAGAATGAGTAATAAAATTAGGAATATTGCTAAAGGATTTTATTGACAATTTAGTAGTAGTAAACGTCGCGAAATGCCTAAAGATGAAATTGGGATCAGTGACAGTTTTACGTTATACGATTATTGTTTGTGCCATTCTATTATCAAATTATGATTGAATCAGTAAAACTAACTTCCTTGTTTCGAATTAACTGCGTATGTTAATAAAAGTTGAACGTCCTCGCTCCTGCACAACCTTTGGCAATTTAACTTGCAGCAAGGTTTTTTTATTAATATTAGCTTGTTTTTATTTGTTGTGTAATTTTTGGCGCGTCATTTTTATTTGTCATTACAATAATTTATTTGAGGAACTTCTCAATTACGTTCCTTTTTGTAGACTACAAATAATTGAATGGACAACTCGAACCAACATGTAATTTAATTAAAATAAATTTAAGTAATCAAAATTCGATTAAACTAGTCGAGAGAAAAATAATATGATCAAATTATTAATTTTAACAGTTTCTTTTCAAAGGGAACATTTTCGAAAATTAAAAAAAATAGTGGAATCACTCCGAGACGTTGTTTTTTTGCTTATTGAATTAATAGAACTCCATTAATCAATAAATTCTCTTCTCCTGTCACTTTTTTCATGCAAACATGAATATAAAGTTTCTCTACTTAAAATAAATGACTGGATAAAAAACATCCTTTTGTGTGAAGATGCTCGACTTTTGAAAATGATATTTTTTGCAAACTAAATTTTCGTACATCTACTATTTCTACTGCCTTCTTAGGTTTTCTTAAATTGCTCTTTATAATCAAACTCACAACTTTGTGAACTTTACTTAATTATTTAAAAGCTTTTTACGCTATTAAGAGAACAAGTAGTAAAGTAATTAAAACTGATTTAAAATTATACACAGTGAACCACATTTATAAAATTTAAATTTACGACGTCGGATTTAATTGGAAATTATGTGCCTACATTACAAAATATTTTTTAATTTATTATATGACCGAGTTTCTAACACAATTTTGCGCAGAGACCAACATTTTATAAACATAAAAACTGCGGACCGTACTGTCGTGGGTTCGATTCCTACTTATTTAAGTATTACTTTTAAATTATTGTTGTCCCTTTTCCAGTCATTGTGCACACAGGGATTTCATATGTAAATAAATATTTCTTACTGGAGCGGGTTGCAGTAAATTGAACGTACTTATACAATTTTAAACAAAACAGTTTCAATAAAGTGGTTCTTCAAGTGAATCGTTACACAACTTCAACAAACGTTAAGCGATTTCAATTTTTCTGAGCTCTTGGAAAGCAATTGTCTCGATTGAATAACATAATATCTGAACAAGTTTTTCTTTAAAATGTAAAGTTTTTGTGATACTGCTTGTTAAAATTTAACATTAGAAGTCCTTAAGAAGTCTGAGGGTACTTCTCAAGCTTTGCATTGATCGTCCCAGAATGACAAGTTGAGTTCTCTATTGTGCTATTTTAACAGCTTTTGGTGGATGTAATAATTGGGATCCGTTCAAGTTAAAGTGAGACGTAAAGATAATAACTTAAAAACAAACGAGACTGCAGTTCTGTTCCTGACCTAAATCCAACCTTGATGGGTAGCTTAGAGCGAAGTTTATATTTTCCTATTACCTCCTTCATATAATTAAACTTAGAAAAGTAATTTCGTAAATCTTATCATGCGCGTCACCAATTAATTTGAATAAAATCGCCTGCGAATTCCACTTACGTAAGGATGACAGGACATCGGTCGTTTTAATATCGTTTATTTTTTTTTTAATATTCTAAAATGCTCACTTTGTTAATATTGAGTTTCGTGACTTAAACCACGAAACCATTGATCATTTGCATATATGTTGACGATTATCTACCACAAGAGAGTTCTATCGTAAATAGAACAAGTAATTAAGTATATTAGATTATTAGAGAATTGTAAATTTACATTCCACATTGTTTGTACATTCCAGAAAATACTTGGCGGTACAGTTCTGCATTATTGCTTAAATTTTATCTATAATATCTTTGTAATAAAAAAACAATAACATTAATGTCCATTTAAATTAAACAAATATTTTTTGTTGATAATATTTAAGATAAACAATAATTTACGTTTCAACATTATCGTGTTTTATTTTCACTAAAGTACTTAATTTTGAAATCTTCTTAGATTTTAGCTATTTTTCCACACCTCTACTCCTGGATTTCTCTCAACGATTAAAACTGTAAAGTATAGGATATTTTATGGTCCTGGCGTCAGTTTATTCGATTTTATTAAAAATTTGTGCTCAGCAATCCTGTATCTTCCTTTAAGTACATTTAAAACAGTCTGTTGAATTGAGAATTGATCATATAAGCCAACAAATAAATTCATTGCAAAGTGCAACAAACTTGAATAAGAAATTTTCGTTGGTCAATACAACGGACGCTTTTGGAAATATTTCGCACTAATTTCCGGTAGAATTTTCCGAGTGGTTCGAGATAAAAAATGTATTTCTCTTTTTGCTACCTGCTGCAGCTTTAAATGAATTTCAGTAAGCTGAAAATTTTGTATGCTATAATTGCTGAGTAAAATTAAAAAATAAATTACACGAAATAGACTAAAAAATAAATAAAAATATTTTGTGTGGTGCTTAAGAAATGTTTTCGTGAAAAACGTTTCTATCCGTAATAGATTTTTTAGGCGGCTTTAATTAGAATTTAACGATGTACTTAGTAAAAGCTTAAATAAATGTAAAAAGTCAAGCAAGCATTTTTGACTTGGCTTTTTATGGTAAGCAAATTATGTATTAAAATTCTGCCAACATTTTATTTTATCTTTTTGGTGGGTAAATTAAAAAACCTCCGAATTATTATATTGAAATATAGATTTTCTCGGGTGTTTATTTTACTAAAATAATTAAACGTAATTTTAATATTGCAAACACGATTATTAAAATTGGAAAACCGTCAGTTAAGAGGAGTAGGCCTCGTTATCTGGAAAAAAGCCACCATAAGGAAATTAAGTTTACTCGCGAGAGATCTTTTTTGTAGAAACTTCCGGATTATTATTCAATATCAATCAAATTTAAAAGTCTTTCATGGAACGTATTTTGTCGCTTTTTGTGTACAAAATCCAAATTCCATTTTGCTTTGTAAAAAATTTTGCTACGTTTAAATCGCTTTTTTAAATTTTTCTTCATTAAAATTTGTTACTTAAACGAATTTAACACTTTTGGGATGGTTTTTCACTTCGTACTAGCTTTTGAATACACACAATTGGACAATGTAGTATTATTCGAGTGAGTTGACGATTTATTAGCCTAAACAAATAAAGCTGTGCATTAATAACGGACGGTTCTGTAAAGTAGCACGCAAATAAAATTTTTTGCTCAACGTTTCATTATTTTATAGTTAAAATTTAACCGCAATTTAAATAATTTATTCTGCATACTATCCTTACCTTATGCCCCTGTGGTGTTCATTGTATTTTATTTTGAGCGCCACGTCCTCAAGAGCTTTTGTATTAAAATTGAATTACAAATTAATTTCGATCAACATCAAACTGCTTTTTATCTCGTTTCCAACTTTAAAATTTATTTTAAGAATGTAAATCTACGAGTAGTAGTTTGAGGGGCCAGAAAATTTTTGTTACCTTTGTTTGGCTCACAAATCGTCGATAGTTCGTATTACTCAAAAACTGAATGGCCGATTTTATCGTTTTTAGCTCTGGAGGACGGTGTATGCAATAAACTGCAAAGGTTACCCATGAAATATTTAATGAATTAAAAAGCGGGCTAAGTTCATGGACAATAATCTTCTTTACATTTTTTGATACTTTTAATTTTCAAGGGGAATCCTATAGAGGATTGATAAGTAATTTTTTGTTATTGTAAATTATAAAGTAGTACAATTTTGTAATCTTGGAAATACTATCGTCGATGAATGAACTAAGGAATGAAAGATATCGCGAAATTGATTTACGTCTATTAAATTTTGAAAATACTTTTTTCAAATCGTAACAATAAGATCGTCGCAAAAATCTGTTCATATCTATTTTTAGAGAAGAGCTAAAATAAAGCAGCCGATGACGCCAGGTCACATTATCTAATCAAAATTGTACTTTGATCGCATACGCACAAATTGGATCTCCCAAATTACAGTACATCTAATTAATACATGCAAATTATTACAAAATTATTATTTGCATTGTGAAAACCAGTTTCTGACGAATTTAAAAATAACGCAAATATTTATCTCGGAGGACAATTACATTATAGTAATAAATTATGTGATAAGGCCTTACATGACCGTCATGGAAATATTTTTATTTGTTTAAAATTATGCAAGGTTTAACCATCAATTTTGCCGATTTAAACTTTGACTTTCAATATTTATGTGAAAGGAATAGGAAATGGAACTCTCTTAGATATGTTCGTCATCAGATTTTCATTTTATTGTCTTCTTGGGCCCAGCAATTTTGTTCTACACTTATGAGAAACGTGATCACTTCCATCACGTGCTTCGCGTTATTTTGAAGGAAGGCGTCATACAGCAGTGACGTCAACAATTTCCAACGATTTTTCAGGTGTAACAAGTTTATTTAACGTCAGTGTTTTTTAACATCCCGCCAGCCATCCTTTGTTTGGGTCCTCTTAATTTGCCTTCATAATACCCAAATAAACCAGACTGTGGTTCGCAGTATGCCGAAAAAAAATTCGTTCAAATTGCGTAACTAAGTGCGATAAAATAAATTTTACATAACACCAACATGTTTAATAAAAATTTAAATATTAGGTTTGATTACACTTTAATTTTTATTTGATGTTTAACTTTTCACAAGTAGGCTGATTTTATGTTTGTACACAAGCAAATTACATGCTTTATGTAATCACTTTTCGATATAACATTTTATAACAAAAAGTCACTTTAAAAATATTAATTTATTTTAAAATTGGCCCAATTATTCCTTTTTACTCGGTCGTTCACAATTTTTGGATGGTTAAACTGTTTATGCTGTTGATACTTCCTTCTCCTATTATGAAATTATAATTTTTTACCCATGGATGGATTGTAAGTTATAAATAATTAATAGATTGGTTTAAGGACCACCCTGTAACCGGTAATTTATTTTTGTTGTTTTGATATGTTTTAAACAGAAATTCAACTCAGACTTCAAAATAATTATTAATCTTAATTTTTATAACTAAGTAATAAACTCCACAGGGTTAAACGCAAAAGTGGAATTTTCTGTTAGCAAAGGCACCCCTACTAAGCCCATTTATAATCATTCAGATTTTGTTAAGAAAAATAAACCCCTAGGATATACGGTTGTACACAAAAATAATTATTTACGCACTTTTAGAACGTCGAGAAATGTTTTTCAAACTTGCTAAATTTTTTAATCGGACGCGAAATTTAATTTCGATTCGATGACTTCTTTAATTGCATTTTTTAATTTGTTTATTTATTCTTGCGGTATGTATAAAATTAATAAACATTCTTGTATTCGAACTGTTCATAAATTTTGTTTAGCAATTTTAATTTAAAGACGCGTCAATATTTAAAAATAGCAACAAAATAACGCTGAATTTTTCCATTAATTACAAAGTATTTTTTAAATATAAACAGATTGATTTAGTTTATTTAACTTTCAAAGTCAAGTAGTAAATTCCTTACATAATAAGATGTAACCAGTTTAACAATTGACTTTGAAATAATCTATACTACTGTGGTTGGGGAGGGACATGCTTTGGCAGAGATATAAAAACATGACCATATAGCATCTGACTTCACAATTCGTGCATTAAAGCTAACTTGAGAAATTAAACTGAATTTTTTTAACATGTTGATGTCGAAGTAGACAATAACGCTGGAATATTGTTTTTAATAAAAACACAATCGATAGGAAAAAATTACGACCTGCAATTTTGAGATTGACGTTTCATATTTTGATTTTACTGAGAAGTAGCAGTCAAATTTTCCTTTTGAATGAAAAGTTGTTGTGCAGAAGACCAATGATGGGAGAATATTAGAGAGAGTTATTGAGGATGGATTAGTTAGAAAGGTTTCCGAGTCAAATTATCCACCAGGTATGGGAATATTTGGAATAGGCATTTATCTTTTAGTCCTTAGTGGGCACCGTAACTTAAAATAATACTAGTAGGTAAAATAAAAGCTCCATAGTTGATGAAATCCAAATTACCTAAAATTACATATTTTGGCGTTGCAAGTAATATTCCTTTCTGGTTTTGGTGCTTTGCTTTGACAATGATGAGCTCCTGTAGATTTAATTATACTTACAACTTTAAGTAATAGTTAACATGATACTTAATAGGGAAAATCTGTATTACCCTACTGTATAATTTGGAGTTTGTATACTAAAGACCAGTATATAGGGATTTGTTAATGATGATACAAAGTTCTCCGTCTGTTTTGATGTGGTGCTGGTATTAAGATAATTGTTTAGCTTAATGCATATATTTGTTTGTTAATCGATGTTTAAATCTCGAGGGTATATAAAATAATCTATTTGAATTAATGACGACCCCAACAGCTAAAACCTTTTCAAGTTTTAGGTTACATATTTTGTTATACAACAACAAAATTATCTCTTGTGTTTGATAAGCATCCTAACGTCCATTACTTCAACGTTAAGTTTTTATTTCAAAGGACTTAAACCACTATTCTTGTTTTTAACTGTGATTTACTGTAGCTTTAACGTCAAATTAAAACGAAAATCGCCTTTCTGTTCTGAAATAAAAGATACCCTTGTTATCTGTGCAGCGGACTGTCCAACTTTAGTGACACACATGTCCAGATAAATATTTTATTATCAAATTTACACTCCAATAAATTAAAATTCACGCAGGACACTTACATTAATTTTTTTTAATCTCTGCTTTGCTGGTATTTCAAATTTTTCTATGGCCAGACACATTCCCATTCATCCTCTGTCAGGCCGAAATCCTTTTTTACGTATAATATAGTAAATCAAGGAAAAAAGTTAAATGTGGCTTGCAAAACAACTAAACCTCTCGGTACGTCCGCGGTCTAACCGCGTTTTTCCAAATCAAATTCGTATATAATATAAATATATATAAAACGCATAAAATTTACGACCGTAACTTTGGATGAAATTAATTCGTGCAATGCTTTGTCAAAAACGGGCAATGTGCAGTTGGCATATAAGAAAATGTAGCTAAAACAAAAATTCGGCTATTTCGGACTTCCATAAATTCAAAAATCCAACCACCAATTTATTTTATAGCAATTTTTTCCCACTAATAACTTTTGTCGCTTGTCACATTGTTTGTTTAGCATCTTTTTTTAAATTCGACCGTTGTTTACGTTAAATTAACAAAAAATTCAAGTTTTATCAAAGAACTTCCGAAACAGTCGAGTAAACAACTTCAGATAGCAATCTTTGTGATCCTTTTTTATATGTAATTAATTTAACTCTATGAATTTCACTCAGTACATTTTTAAAAACCCACTGAGTCACTTTGTAAAAAGTGATCATCGTAGACTCAAGGCTACTCATTATGAGAACTTTGATCTGAACCTGTATATATGCGACATGAATGAATATGGGATAATAGCGGCTATAGGTGTTTGCTGTTTTTCTGTAAAAATTCTAAAATCCATGACTTGATTTCAATGCCCAGCAGGAATTTTGGAATACAATTTTCTATACGTAGCTGATAGCTGTGGTTACATTTTCACCGGAAACAGTTTAGCGGAAGTGGCCTTTTACTTACACCGGTTATTATTTTTCGAATATTTTTCGTTACAAATAAACTTGAAAACGAAAGTTATTTATTTCGTCATTTCCTAATACGAGCAATATTGTTTTTGTGCGATGTTTTTTTATCCAATCCTATTTCGGCATAAATTAAAGTTTAATAAAAAAATATGTCTTAAATATTGTAACATACCACGATGAGACAGTAAATTATAAATCGATAAGCAGTTTAGTAAAGAAAACAAATTTGAAAATCCTAATTACATTATGTAAATGAAGTGTCTAAAGCACAAATTCATAATCTCTTCTTTTCTACCCAAGTTTTGCTCACTAGCAAAACTTGAAAACTTAACAAATTTTAATTTAAATGCTTCTTTTTAAGACACAACGAAGGCCAGTTGAAGAGAAAGAGATTAGAAGGTGCTTGATTGGTTTTGCATTATCAAACGTTTTCGATTTAGTGCAGTTTACGAACAAATCTCTTTTGAGGATAACCTTTTAGGTTAATTTTGAACATAAAAGGGTACAACTTTTAATTGTAAAATTGGCTTTTGTTTAAAATGATTGATTTCTAAGTGCTTTTATTGCTGTTTTTATTAAAACGTTCGCCAAAAAAGAACATCGACGTCGTTTACAGTTCGTTTTAAGTAAAGCAATTAGGTTAAAATGTAAGTAATTATCTCTCATGTATAATTAATAGAATTTTCAAGCGCTACTTAATAAAATAACGTTTTATTTTTTGTTAAAAGATTATTAAAGGATTTTTGTTTATAAGAATTATATAATTTACTTTCAGCACTCTCAGTTTAATTTATACAAATTTTTATTCCAGAAAAAATATATAATATCCTTTTCATCATAAATAACTCCAGTTTTCGAGTTTTATGCCCTTAGGATTTTCTTTCCCTCAGCCTTTTGCTGATCTATAATCCAATTTTGGCAAAGTATTGAAGTTCGTCGCACACAAACCTTTAGACTCTGAAACCGGGGGGTCTGGGGGGTATGGAATACCCTCCAGAACTATCCCAGAAAGAGAATGGACAAAAAAATTAAATCCACTTACTAAGTAATACACACAAGAATGTATTCAGTAGTGTTGGGCTAACCTAAACAGTAAGTAGTAAATATTAGATAATAATCTTTTAAGTTTTACAACTATAAATTACTATAAGCTTATTCTTTATTGGGGTTGCAAAATATGATTGTATGGGAAAACCAACATTCAAATAAAATTAAGCAGAATTCCATCACAAATGAATTTATTTTAAACTTTCGTCTTTCCTATATAACATAGAAGATAAGAACAATGGATAATTTCTTTCATGTGAACCTTTGATTCAGATCGTTTGTGATAAAGAGAAGATTTTTAACTTTGGAAGTGTCCGATCTATTAGTAATTTGTGAAAGGTGAGTTATTTTATTTACCAACTGTACTAACCTAATATAAGGGTAGTAAATAATTAATTTTTATTAAAATACTTCTTCTCTAAAATTATTGGGGTAGGAAAATTACATTTTAATATTGAAATTAATTAAAGATAAACAAATGAAATAAATTAATCAACATTATTTTTTATTCTCATTGCTGTATGTATGCTCAGGACCAGGAATATGTTTGGACTTGGACAGTATAGAATATAGTAATGAAACTATATATTTGTGACTGCTACGAAGAAGATCATATTATCAGACAAATCTATTTTTATAGTTTATCAATTATCAATAATCCTGTTTTGCATATTTTTTATTTTTACTTAAAACAATGATTTCACAACATTTTTAATCTTGTTTTCGAATTATTTGAAGAATCAGATAAGTATTATCTTAAATTCAAACAATACCGGAGATGTCCATTTGTTTGTTTTATGATTCTTCTCAAAATTATACAAATTTTTCCAGTGATGACATTGTCAAAATTGTCATATACAGATTGCATAATCTTAATTTTAAGAGTAAACAGATTTTCAGAATTTTCCTAAAAATAATTATTAAATATAATTCTGTCCACTATTAATCATTTTTACTGAATCGCCCATCGATCCGACTCCACATTTTTCAAAAATAAAGTAAGATCAATCAAAAAAAGTATTGAATATCCTTGATTTTCGAGAAATTTCATTTTGAAGTTGGGTAGCTCTCTCCGGTTTAATCTTAAAAGCGAGAGCCTATCAGGCTTTCCTTCCACGTTTTTCTTTGCCCCAGGAAAAATTTCCGCGACTCTTAATTTTCATGCGGTCAGCTGCCAAGGCTCATTTAACTTGAATAAATAAAAGTAAAAATATTTAAATAAAATGTTTTCACAAAACTCTGTTGTTTTATCTAACTTCCAAAAGAACATAGTAAACCTTGTTTATTTTTATCACATTTAATAGTTTTATGTTCTTCGATGATACGTGATGAATACTTAATCCTATAATATGGTGTTAGCATGCTACACCGGTAGTTTTGAAGGCCGAACTTTGAATTCAATTTTATCCGGTTCTATTTATAAAAGTAATTCGATTTTTCGAAAAATAATTTAATTGCATAATTTCAAAAAAAAAACAAAAAAAACGGTGCTATCCTTAGGTTGAGAATGATTTTCGCAGTATTGATAGGTCAAAGTTCAAGAATGCAATGATAAATGTGATGGACGTTTGTTGTTTATATTTAAATTTTGATAAAATAAATCACCGAAAGGTAATAATTTGTTATTTAATTGCTCAATTTTAAAGCCACGTATTACAATAATTTGCTAATTTGATATAATAATAAGTGATACACACTATCACTATTATTCAAATTATTGCGTCAACACAATCTAATTGATACTTTCGGTGTATTTTTCACAGAAATATAAAAAAGTTTATTTAAAATTCATAAATGTATTGCATTAATAATAATTATCATTTTAAACGGTAAAAAAATTTGGTTCAAGGTTTTCAAAATAATACAAGGAAATATTCATATGTACGGACTATACAAAACAGAATCGCGGTATTCCAAAAATAGTCGATCTTTGCACCCAGAAGCGCTGCCAAAATCATAGTAAACTTCGGTTATATAGTGTGAAAAAATAAAGAAAGTAAATTTGGAATATGAAAGGAAAATTTTGAGTTTCCCTGCTTTGTGTACTTTTAGCTATTTAAAGTACGGTTGGTTTATTTATAAAAATCGGTAAACACAATGCACTTTACAATTTGGCACCAAAACACTCGACACTTTATTCCTGCACGCCCGAGGCACATGCTTGAGGTTTTTTTTATTATTTAATCTTAAACCAAACAAGTTCATCTTGAAGATCTGTAAGTCAGTTTTAACGATACTTCTTTCCTACACCTAACTAGTTATTTTCCAAATCCCAAGCTTATCTCATTGCAAACCAAGCATGAATATTTTTTTAAAAGAATATCCAGTTTAAAAAGCTTTACACTATTATGGTGGGAGTATAGTCTAGAGAAGTCATCGTTAGTGTAAATATGGAACGTGTGTGTTCAATACTTTTATGATCGAAAATTGTGTTGTGTGAGTTTTCTACATACAAAGAACTTCCAGTTTTCCTTGACCTACGCCTTGATAAAGTGAGTAATTAACTTTGAAATTGCACTCTATCATTTAGACGCATCGCTTCAGTTTTTTTTTTTCTCGCCCTTTTATTTTCCCCCTGCACAACAACCCCATCTTTCTCAATTTTACAATTTTTTTTACAAATTGTCAATATTTATCAAGTGGTAGATTTAATTATAGCTTGAAATTTTGCCAGCAACTCAGCTGGAGGATTCGTCATAACAACAAAGTTACGGTTAAAAATCGGCAAAATCAAAACGCAAACAAACAAAAGTATGTACATAAAGGTCGTTAACCTTTTTCACCATTAATTTTTCAAAAAAAAAATGAAGCATCGCTCATTCTTGAAAGTTAAAAAAAGTTGGCACTTTAATCGCTCAAATTTCTTATGCGTTTAATTAACATATACCGTTATAATATTTACTCAAGTTTAACATAAATTATAATTTATTATCGAAACATTATTTGCAAATTTAAAAAATTATTACTTTTTATACGACGTATTTCGTATGCATTTAACCTAACAAACTTTGACTTGCAATTGATGTGATGCTAATAATAACTCCTGAACTTTTGACCTTAACGCAGTCGAGAAATTTTAAATTTAATATCATCGAAATGAAAATAACATGAGATATTACAACTTTACAACATTTTTAAATTTATTTGGTCACTTCGTTGCCAGTAACTTGGTTACTAAACTACACGTGAGTACTGAGTGATTTTTCGAACTATAAAAAACTAAAATTCCTACATAATTCAATTCGTCAAAATGAAGAGAAAGTGAAGACGTCTAGGAGAAACGCAGACGTAACTATGGCTTGGTGTAAGCCACCAAAGACTAGAGATGGTCACTCGGCCAAAAATGAACAGTTGCTGAGCGTAGAAAGATAAAAAATTTAATCCTGTTGGTCTCGGAGTTGAAATAGAAATTGGGAATCACAAACCAGATTGGTAATGTGTCATATAAGGTTTTGTCCCTTTTTTTCTACAGACATGGCCCATGGCCAAACTTCGTCTGGTCATTTGGTTTAATTTATAATTCTTGCTGGTTTGGCATGGCCTTCAGCCAAATTGATATTTAAATTATTCAAATTTTGTTGTTGTCAATTTTTTTCCGAAGAGTAAATATGGACACTATTTTTGAACAGCACAGCAACGTGGGAAAGCTGCAACCTTTTGCCCAGTGATTTAAAGCAAATTTGTTGTTGCCTGAATTCAGATCAATGGGTGTTTTTCGGTCAAATTTTTATTTGCTGGATGCTGGAAGAGAGGAATCTCTTCTTATTGGTCGTGTGGAGCTGGATTGGATAATCGATTTTTTTTAAGTGAGTTTGCAGAAAATTGTATGACGTCGTTTGCTATCTGACATGCTAAGGTTTTCAGCGAATTTATAAGTTATTGAAAAATTTCTTTGAAATTAAACAAGTTCGGCAGAAATATCTTCTGATGTCATAGGGTCAGAAGCACGTAAGACAAGTCGTCCTTTTCTAAATTTTTTACGATTTTATTTCTTATATATTTAATTAATAAATATTAAGAGTGAAAATTAGAAAAACTATGTTTGAAATAATCCCAGCAATGAGAAGTTAAAGTAAAATAGGTTAAAGATCAATTATTGAAATATTCCACCTGATCAGGTACGTACGCCTTTTGTTGGAAATTATAATCCTGGCTATTATAAATTAATTTTGTCCTTAACCTTGCAACGAATGCGTTTGCTGTTTATCCATTTCGGAAAAACATTTTGAAAGTCATTATATTTTTATAATTTGTTAATTTCATTCGCAGTTTTCGAGTTATCGGAGAAAAACCAAAAGGAAATAAGCCTTCTAATTCAGTCTAGCTGACTGATAATATATAAATAGGTTTTCAATTTTTATTTTCGGGTTTTTAAATCTAGAGCTTCCAAAGGTCTCCAAGCCATACCTGCCAGTAGTTTAGTAATAACAGTAAGCGGTAGAAGTGCAGTTCTAGCCACATTGCTTTCACAGTATACTGAACAGGTCTGTATCTGATAAATTTGACAATGTTAATTAAAATTCATTCAAATAATTGTTCAAACCATAAATGAAGAAAATCATGGAAAATGAAGTCAACGGACGTTGATTTCTCTGTTCTTCTTTAAAACTTAAAGAGTTTAGCTACTTCAGAATTATCCTTAGCGAAAAACAACAAATTTTCTGCTACCATAGCCGCATTGGAAAATTATCGACCCAAGTAATTTTTTTTACTGAACAGAAAATACTTTCTTATAGAAGGATACAATTTGTTGTTACAGCAAAACAACTTTGCTGAAGCTAAGCTTGAGCTGAAAAAAGTTAAAAAAAAAAAAAGATATTGCTGAAAGCAGGATTACAATAAATTATGGCAAATTCATCTTATGGCAATTAACTAAAGTTATATTAGAAATCACAGAATTTCACACAATCTACAAAATTGTAGATCTTATTACACGGATCAGCTAAGCTTTGCCTATTTAGAACACAGTCAGAAAGTATGGGTTGTTCTAAATTAACTATGATGTTACAGGGCAGTAATAGTAATAAAAATACTAATAGTACGTAAGAATGTGCCGTTTTATTACTATGACAAAGATAGATCAGACTTGGGATTGAATAAATTTTTCAATCTTTAAACTAATAATGCAGTAATAACACGTGTTACCTTGATGTTTAAAACACTGAACAAATATAAACCGACGAGATGGCCAATTCTTTCCTATGTTTACTGATAGTTTCCATTGCTATGTAAAGAATCTAATAGGAGTCTGCCCACTGTGGGTAATAAATCAAAAGTCCAAATTTTTGGTAACAATAGTAACAAAATTGAATTAACATTTGGGGGGGGGGGACTAATCTATTGGTTGCCTCACTGCTTTAAGAGATTCGTCGCCAGTTTTTAACTATCAGTACTTTTTTTTTCTAAATATAAATAATGGCTCCGGTCTACCGCATATTTAACTAATTTAACCGGGTAAGCCGAATACCAAGCACCGGCCGGTCCTCCGTTACATTTTCTATTATATTTCTATATATTGAATTAATTTGTAAATTTTATTTTACAATTAGAATAATAAATTATTATTGTGAGTCAGAAGCTTCCTGAAAAGATTGCAAACTGGTTAAGAGAATTTGCATAAATCAATAAACAACATTAACAACATATCTCGTACTATTTGCTGCTTATCGTCTATTTGCTCAAATTAATGTTGTCATATTATTCAGATATTACGTAATTGTTATTGCAAACCGTATCCATTATTCTCCGGTAGCAGAAATTCTTGGATATTTTTTAATTATTGCTTTTAAACTGCGATAACTTGGTACGTGACTACCCCGACGAGCTTGATGAAAATGTCGTCATAAGTTTAATCTACTTTTAGTTTAAAACGGAAGAACGTATTTCGACAAATTTCACGCAGAACGACGCTTGTTATGTATTTAAATAATAGGCGCCTCCGTTCCTGTTTATTAACTGGAATAAATTTCTTGAAATAATGGTTTTTCCTTAAAGCAATTTATCTTTTAATTTAAACAAGTAGTGAGGTCAAAGCGATGATCGTTTAAAAACAAAGCGATTGAGGAAATATTTTATTGAATGGCTTATCGCGCGTTGGTTTGCACTTTAAGTAATTTGCTAAATTTTTTGCAGTTTAAGAAAAGAGAAACATTTTATGGTTCATCATGTCGAAGGATTCGGGCAGTTTGTTGTGGGACTATCTCGTGTTCGCGATATTTGTGATTGCAAGTACTCTTGTGGCCGTGTATTCGAGAATAGTTGAAGGAAAAGAGAAAACAAAGGCCGATTTTGTGTTTGCAGCTGGAAAGGTTTCTATGGCAGCCATGATGTTAAGTATTGCAAGGGGAACACTTGGCGTTAGATCGTTTTTAGGTAAGTACCTACATGCTCAAAATTTTAATTATATTACCCACCTAATTAACTCGGAACAAAACTTTTGAACAAGCCAAACCCCACAATAAGTTTATTAAATAATATGAAAAAATTATTTTAAGCACGAAACGGATAATTCCATGTGGCGAGCTCATCAATAGATACCTATATAATTTGTAATAATAATAATTTAACTGACCCACTTTTTTTTGTATAATAATATTAATTAAGGTCACTTTTTTAAAATTTGGTTTTCGTCTCGTTTTGTCTTCAAACCAAGAGAATGCTCTTTTAAAGGTCATCAAATTAGCTTATAATTTAATATTGCAATCATCTCCTACTTTCTTATAAAACACTTAATTTTACAATTTATATTAATACATTTCAAATTAGAAACTAAAAAATATTTGTTATTCAAGTTTGTTAATAAACTCGAGACTTGAGGTTTATAAATGATAAGTTTGTGCCACACAAGAGGAGATTTGTGCTTTAGTAGTGCTGCATAAGTAACTTATAGCTTAAGGGTACTTAATAATATTGGAATTTTGTTCATCAGAAAGGAGAATAATTAAAGTTTAAGTCAACCCAACCTATTTCTATATTAAGTTACGTCAGATCAATTTAAACTCCTCCAATTAATATTAGCAGTGCTTATGATGTTCCCACCATGTCATAAAAATTACCATATCGCTCGATGCACAGTTTGCGATGTATTCAACTCACAGAAAAAATTTTTGCTAAACGAATACTTCGGGGATTATTAAATACGCCATGTAAGAAAAATATTTTATTGCAACCACTTTTCGTTTTACCAGGAAGCAATATCGTTAACATACTTTATTTTGCTATATTTCTGCAATCAATAATCGTAATCCTGCCCAATTTCTATCGGATTTTTTTGTTCTTTCGTCGCTTTTTTACAATATTTGATCTAAATTATTTTCAGAATGTCAGGTCTCATTACATTTTCGTCATCGCAACCGAAAAAATCGATAGTAATTATGAATCCACTAATGATTATACCTATTGGCCAGTGAACCATCTATTTTCTTTGTTATAATAATTACTTTCCGTTCCTTTAATTAATGAAAACTCGACAAGTTTTCTACTCATATAACTTTTTTTTTAACACCTAAGTTTTGTTTAATTTAGCCAAGTCGAGCTGACTAGTGGGCTCCTACAAAACTTTAACTTTTTTTCCCACATGCCTGTTAAGGAGCTGTAATTCCAGCATATCGATAGCTCACTCCAAAAATGTTAATTTGAATTTTATAATGAAATTTTGGAGGTGTAAATATTTGACTGCCAAATATCAACATTAAGAAAAACAAATGAACTGCCTGGAGGCAATGAAAGTAAACTATTCAAGGATTGAAGAAGCAGCTTTTTTTAAAACCGCATCTTCTCTTTAAACTTGCTTTACCTTGGAATTCCTAAACAAAATCAGGTGATTATGAACTTCAATTGTCTAAAATTATTAATTGCCAATACCGAAAACGTAAACGCCGAGACTCGAAATTAAATTGAAAAAATGCCGTTGGAAATAAAATAATTACTATTGATTTTTGTTTAATTGAGTTAGATTATCGATTAGTTAGAATAGAAGTTATAAAATTAATGGACATTGTGGTAGTTATTCCCGAATGATTTTTTATATTAATTTATTCTAAAAAATGACAAATAAGTTAATCACATACAATTCTGATATGAATATTGTAATTGGACGTAACAAATTTGTAAGTACATCGTCGAGTAATAGGGCAATGGCAAACCTTGAACTCAAAACTGTAATCAGTCAAATATTTCAGAGTATCAGTTAATCACTTAGAAATATTCATTATTGAATAATTTACATATTTATCAAGTAGGCACTGGAACTAGGTAACAATTATTGCATAATTTCACTCGCCTTGATACATTTTCACTGAAATATTTCCTTTTTATTGTGTCGTCGTTCCTTTTTCTGATTTAGTAATATTTTTTGAATCTCACAATGCATAGTACTTTTTTGTCAATGCAGGACTTCTCTTTCAACGCGGAGAATCTTGAAAGAATTTGTGGTGTTTCTGCGGCTGTGAAAAAAAAATTTAAATCTGATCGTATAAAATACAAAAAAAAATTCATTAACTCTTCGCTCCGGCTATGTCGAAAAAATTTAACTCATTACTCAACCACGTAATTGTGCTCATGCATGAACAAATAATATTTTAAAAGTATATTGCAGTGGCATTGCATAATTTTAAAAAGTAAATGTTGCTAGGGTTTAACCATCAATTTAGAATCGATTAATTTACGCAATGATTAATTTTTTCTTCTATTACAACAATGCTTTTTATGATCACACGAAATTATATTTAATAAATTTTAATACCTTTCAATTTTTTGCACAAAATACGTGCGGCTAAAATGTCACATAAAATTGCTAACGTATCGTCCTTTGAAAAAGTTAACGAGAAAAGGATATTTTTTGTCTGCTGGTAACTCTAATAAATTTTAATGGAATTTTAGATCCAATTTTCATTATAAGTTATAGAAACTAGGTAAACTACGTCGACTGCACCTGTAAAAGTATCTCCCGGTCTTTTAATTCGCATTTTCTTAACTATTTCTAAATTCCTCTACTGTTTGTTTTTATTTGTCCTGAAAATTTTTAATTAAAATTTTACTATTGTAGTCGAAATTGACTTATCAGAATTAATTAAGTCGTAGCGAGCGAAGCAGTTTGTATCCTGTTATAATATATTTTCAAATAAATTAATTATTTTAATTTACAGTGCCTATATATGTTGCATTGTTTATGCTTTAGCTCCTAGCGTCCTCCAAGTTTTCCTTTGGCAATTTAACACAAAACTTGATTCTGTTTATTTAAATTAGTAATTTTTATTATATAAGAAAAAATATATTAATTTATTCTTATCTATATTTCTATCGATATATTATGTACTGCAGAATATTCGGAAAATCTGCCAGGATTTAAATGTTCCATTTTTCAATTATTATTATATTTCGTTTCTTATACTTTAATTACGTACTATAATTATTATAGTAAGTAAACAAAATATGACTTGTTTGGTTAATGGATAATTTAATCGATGACCTATTTATTAGAATTTTTAATTTATTTTGTTGTCAACAGGCAAATTACGCATTCTTTTTTTGTTATAATCTAACCTAAACCTCAATATACCTGGGAGAGCACAAAATTGTTATTATAGAATCAACAATTCAACTGGTTCAATGATAGGTTGAGCAGTGGGGCACTCCAAAATTGTCTAAAAATCATAAATAAAGTGCAAAATCTTTCAGTGCATCCTTGACATTCGAGCATAGCCTTGAACCTGTAAAATATCCTGAAATGCAGATTAACTGCAAGAAAATGCAATGTTATACTGCTAATTTTTCGAAATTTATTGAGATAACATAACCGATCGTAACTTTTTACTGTAGTTTTTTTGCATCCAACTGCGACGGATGTGTTTACGTGCGTCTGAAGACTCAAAATTATCGGTTTGGAAAAACCAGATATCCTCGTTTGTTATTGCTTTTCAAGTCTCCACCTCATCATCCTTTAATTATATTTAATCTTGCACATAATTTGTAAACATAGGTCTGATATTTTATGATTAACGACGAGTTTTACATTTTAATAAAACAGCAATTATATATTATTCTCACGCTATTCTCCGTCTACAATGAGCGAACAATTTTTATGTTTGCTCTTGCAAATTTAATGATCATAATGATGCATTGATATAGTTTTAGAAAATTATCACATCCGTTTCTTCAAAAATTGTTTAATTTGTCGCATAATTACATTGTTGTTCTTCCATTGTTCACAACGCTGAAAGTTTAAAGTTATGGAGATGAGATAAAAAGCATTTATAGGGCATTCCTTCATCTTAAGATCTTATAACTTAGATTGGAAATTCGATTCGAAACATAATAAAATACCACGAACAAAAAGGCAGTGCAATAAAGTTTTCAGATGCAGCTCAGCGTCGTAAAACATAATATTCCAAGCTATGTACAATCATACATCGTAAAATAATTAAAATACAAGGATCTTAACTTAATTCCGTTTTCCTATTATTTCTACATAACCTGATATTGGCACTTGGCACCCTGTAGCACCTTCGTCAAGTCTGCAACTATAAATCTTCCGGTAAAAAATGTAATATATTTATTCCATGGTTTCTATTTTTTCGGTAGGAAAGTTAAAAACTTATTTACAATACAACATAAAATTAAGGTTCGAGTTTTTAAAGAATTCCGGATTATCAGCTATTTTCTGTTTTTTCTTCCTTGAGCCGCGATCTTTTCAAAATAATACGAACGTGCTGATGTTAATTAATAAAGAAAACTTTTAAACACATAAATAATAAGAACTAAGTAAAAAAGTTTTTCTTTCTTTTAAAAATATAGCAAAACTCTTCCAAAAGCTCTCTATTCTCGAAGACGGCCCATAATTTTCCTTTTAACTTTAAGTCTAAAACTGTGCTTTTGTGTTACTAAAGCTAAATAAACTTTTTCTGGACAATGAGAATTAAAATAAAAGATACCTGATATTTTATGCTAAAAACCCTAAAACGCGCGTTTAAAAAATAATGCAGCAGCTTTTAGATTAAAGTTTGTTTTTCACGAAATTTTTTTTGCAGGTTTTCCATCCGAATTAATTTATCGTGGCAGTACAATGTGGGAAACACTTTATGGAATGATTTTAGCTTATCCCATCGTTTGTTTCGTTTTTGTGCCCGTTTACTACAACTTAGGAATTACTTCAGTTTATCAATACTTGGACTTGCGATTTAAATCGAGACTGGTTCGATGCCTGGCTTCCGGAACGTACGTAATCAGGCAACTTTTAAATCAAGGAGTTACGATTTTTACTCCATGTGTGGCATTGTATACCATTGTTGGTATTCCATACTGGGTGTCCCTATTAGGAATTACCATTGTCAGCGTACTTTTTACTATACTGGTAAGTGGAAATATTTTTGAAATTATATAAATTCCATTTGTCATGCTTGTAGTTTATTTTTTGTTCACGCCAAAAAACAGCTTAATAGGTTTAGGACCCCACTAAATTTAGATGAAACTCACTTACAAGATATGAAAAATAAAAATCTAATAGGAAAGTTTAAAAATTAAGATTGATAATCTCAAAGTATCAAAATAAAATTGTTTTTCAAATCAAGCACATTCCTGAAACATCTGGAAAATTTTGGCCTGAAAACGCCAACCTCGTGCAGGTGGGCGGCTAGCTTTTCAGTTCGGAGGCAGGACCTCAAAAAGACGGTTGTTGTTGTTATTGCCCACTGGAAAGCAGCACGCCAAGGGTCAGATAAACAAAAAATAACATAAGCCGGAATGGAAATCTTTGCTGTCACTTGACGAAAAAATAAATATCACAAACAAACTAAACATGAGCCAAAAAAAATAATCGTTGCTTTTTGGCAGATAAATTAAAAATTAATATTATGTGAAATAAATTTATCAAAACTTGGCGCTGGAATAGGATTAAATTAATTTTGAATACAACTTAAAAGCCTACAAGTTTTAGAGGCATTTGAAAACGTGAAAATTAAAAAGAATATTTAAAATTGTTTTATCATTTTAATTAAATTATTTTTGTAAATGTGGACTGGATTCCACTCTATTCAGGAAATTCGTTTCGAATCAAGTCGAAGTATCCTTATAAATTTATAATATTCTACTTTAGTTTTAAAATCAACAAGTTAAAGTGAAAATTTCGAAACAAAAAATTACTAAATCATTCAAACTTTAAATTTTCTGTAACGAACTGAACCCAATTAGTTCTTGTTAGTATTCGACACGTTTTAATAAGTTGTAAATGGAAAAACGTAAAAATCGAAGTTTTTAATGCATTTTGTGAAAATTTAAATTTTTTGATTTCCCTAATTTAATATTAACAAAATCGCAGCTTTCGACACGTTTCCGCTATTTAAACTTTGTTTTCCAAGTATTATAAATTAATTGTTTCAAAATTGGCATGTGCGCGTAATGACTGTTGCTCAATTAATATCTGGGAAAACTAAAAATACTTTCGGAAAAATTATTCAATGGTAAAATTGAATTGATACAAACGGAAATCCTGTGGTCAAATCCTTAAATAAGCCAGATTCCAATAAATTTTTATTCTTTTTTCTTATGTCACCGAAGTAACGAAAATACAAAACTGGAATTGAAATTAGTCGATATCAGCAGCCTGGCGAAAATTTGCAATTCAGCGATAATTTCATAAATCTGTATATATGGACATTTTTCAATACAATGAGAAATGTGTCACTTGTATGGTAATTTTCCGCAGCTTGAATTATACGATTTTGTAATAAACATGATAGGACGATATTTTTAATTTATTGGAAAAGTGGAGAGTAATAAAATTGATATCAATTCATTCGCTATACGTGAGTCACATTTTTAAGATGTTTCCATCAAAATAGATGGACAAACTTCTGCTCTTGATGATTTCTCGCTGTAAAATAAGAAAAATCACGTTTTATATTCAAAATACGGGTATCGGGTTTCCTGCATGCGATACTCTATATTGGAATAGTGTAATAGAATAAGAAAATGGACAAATTTCATGACGACAAAGTTAATCATAAAATATTTTACAAATTTCACAAAAACATGCAGCGAAGCTTGCGAAGAAGATTACATAATCAAGGATGTTCAAAAATGTTAATTATCCAAGATCAAAGGTGACGAATTGGATCTTCTGTCTAGCGAACCTAACCGAACTCAAACTTAACCTAACCTAACCTAACCTTACCCAACATTTAATAATAATAATTAATATTAATGGATAGGAAAGATTTGAATGTAAATTTTTAAGATAAAAACCTCCTTTTTTCACAATCGCGGATTTCCTGTGTGTTTTCTAATATTTCCTCGGTCTTTCAATCGCAAAGTTTCGAGTGCTCAATGCTTGAACCAGTGTTTTCACTCTTGAAGGAACTTTAATGAGTTATTTAAAAAATACAAAACAAACTTTTACTTTTGACAACTTGGTAATTACCCAACAAAAAATTGCAACATTTAGGAAATGCAGTTTAAAATAGATTAAACAATAAAGCAATGATTTATTCAATAAGCTCTGATTAATGTCGTAAATTGAATACGTACTCACACACATTCGAGCGATTTATAACTTATAGCTTGATCGTATTAATTTCACACACGAGCACCAACTTAATTCACTAAAATCGACGATGCACACAGATTCACAGTGATCCTGCTATCCTGATTATATATTTACTAATTAATATTTCGACAGCAGCCGCCAATGTTTGTAACCCCTATTATATTTATATTATCAAGTTTACGACTCATTTGCCAAAACTAAAGGCGGAGTGACACCAAAGCCTCGATGCACAAAACGCGATTTTTTTAAATCGCCTACGGCGCTATTTTAACGTTCGCTAGTGAGTTGTTTTATTTATCAGCAACTGATAACCGATTAGAGAGTTAAGTGTAACTAAAGCGAACAACAAGCTTACATTAGATGTTCAAACACTTTTAGCAGCAATTTAGGTTTTTTCTTCAGACTTAAAAGAAGTTGTAATCTTAAATTGGCAAAAAGCCAAAGTAATAAACCATTCAGGAAAGAAAGTTTTACTACTTCAAAGTGTACTTACTTGCTTATTTTTAATAATTGACTTCACTTTGCACAAAATGGGTATCGTTTTGTATCAATTTTGCAAGGCTAGGCTAAAAACGTTTCATTCTTTCCTGATTGAGTAGAAGTTTACCCTTTTTGCTGGGTAGCGCAAGTATCGCACGCAGGAGGCCGGCATATTGTGCGAGCCGAGTGCGAAGGTTTTCCGTTTCTTTTATCGGCTCGTTTCTAATTTTTGCCCACATTATAAAGCTTTATCAAGAAAAGAATATTTAATAAGATTGATGAATGCATAAATTATCGTACTCCATAAGAGTATAGTTACTTTGGCAAGTAAGTGCTTTATAAAATATGCATGTACGTAATGTGAGCTTCATACAGTGCGGTTTCATGAGCAAATTAACGACTTAATGCAACATGCTCTTCCTTCATTTCCATCACAAAAAAAGTACTTAAATTAGCAATTTTTAAACTGACATTAATGGTATTGTTCTGTTCACAGGGAGGATTAAAAGCAGCGATACTGGCGGATGTAATGCAAGGATTAACGATGATTGCAGTAAGCGTTGGAATTATAATTCAAGGATGTGTTGAAGCAGGAGGCGTTAGCAATGTTTTTGAAACGAATAAAAAGGGCGATCGACTCAATTTTTTTAAGTAAGTCCAACTTTAATAATTATTGCTATTCGCTTCGACATTTTCGGCGTCGCAATTGACTGCCTTCCTTACGCCCGTTTTTCCTTAAACTCCGCTTTAATGAAGTTTCGCTTTAATAGCCCAAATTTTATTGTTTTGTCCAGTTGGCGTCGAATTTTTATATTAAATTCTTTGAAAGTAGTTAAACTTAATTTTTTAATTGAACAATTAAAAGTGCATGCTCTTGGGTAATTAAGAATTAATTTAAATAAGTTTTTTCGCACAACTGCAGTGTGAACTATCGCACAAATTTATAAAATCGAAAAGCATATTTTTCCCAAGCATTATCATTTTAATCAAAGAGTACGTTTTAATAACATTCTATCTTTTTATTTTTAAATTCTCTTGAATTTATGAAGTCATTAAAAGTGTTTTTAAATTGCTATATCTACGTAGCACACTTTTCTATGATTATATTTTCTTATATTAAATCTGGATTTCAAGCGGAAATGAAATAGAAAAGTTTCTTTGCTAATAAAACTGCATTATTAATGGAAATAAATTAATTAAATATAAAATGCTTTATAACAGAAAAATTATTCGTAAACGGCAAAATCACTGCTTCGCAGATCCTTCTGAAATTTTTAAAACACTGCAAAATATTTTAATTTTATTTGAAACCACGAAGTTGCTATCCTAATTGTTATGTAATTAATGGCCAATTATAATCAGCAGGAATCAACAATTTTTTATTTGAAACGTTAAGCTAACATGTTGTTATTTAATGCAAACTAGGAGATTGCGTATGTTTGTGTCTCATTATCATATAAATCCATTTTAAAGCATCGTGCGGTACATGATATTGAATTTGTAAATGTTTAATCATTATTGGTACCACAGAGATAACGAGGAAGTTCATCCGCCAAGTCCTGTATCTTTAGAAATGAGTTGGGTCCTCATCATCATGTAATCTACGCAAACTGCTTTGCTTAATAAACAGACTTACTAATTAACAAAAATTCGGTCGAAAAACATTTGGCTCGGCACATACGTGGGCGCCTCAAAAGTTATCCGTCCGCCCGTTTGGAACCCGATAAAAATTAAATAAATTTAAAATTTGATCTTTCTAAAGCTTGCTGACAAAAACGTCAGTATTCTCACTCAAACTTTGCTGGCTACGTAAATTATTCTTGTAAATTATGCAAAACTCGTTTTTTAAAATTGAACGATTAAAAGTTTGAAAACACAAGCAGCGCACGAAAAACATTAATTTGACTTTTTAATTTATAAAAGAATACAGGTACATTTAAAATTGTTAAGCTCTTTAAATTCGTTACAACTTTTTTTAAACTAATTTCTCGTTTCAGTTTTGATATGGATCCAACAATCCGTGTCACAACTACGTCCGCCATCATCGGACAATTATTTATGTCGCTCTCGATATTTGGATGTCAACAAAATTTCGTGCAGAGATACTGCAGCATGGAATCGCAAAAAAAAGTTACCAAGTAATTTGAAGTTATTTGAATATCCTTCGGAAATTTTTAACCCGTTTTGTTTTAGGACGATGATGTTCAATATTCCTGTTATAACAGTATTATTTAGTTTGTCCTGGGTTGTCGGGATGGTAGTTTACGCAGTTTACGCAAATTGCGATCCATATAAAGCCGGCTATATTCGTAAATATGATGAAGTTTTACCTTTCTTTGTGGAAGATCGTTTCAGTTATTTACCAGGAATTTTGGGCCTATTTATGGCTTGTTTATTTAATGGGGCGTTAAGGTAACTCGAGGAAAGTTGCTATTTTTTATACTTACGCGTATTTTATTACAGTTTGAATGTGTCTAATTTAAATTCATTGGCTACCGTAACGTTCGAAGACTTTATCAAGCCCCTTCCCTGCATGAAAGGCCTAACCGAAATGCATCAGATCTACACCATTAAAGGCATAGGAGTTATATATGGATTTGTCATCATGGGAATTAGCTTCATAGTGAGTCTTTTATCCGGCGTTATCGAGTCCTCGATGTTGGTCACTTCGGCTACTTCGGGGCCTCTTCTCGGCGTGTTTATCCTGGCCATCCTGGTTCCTTGTTGCAACTGGAAGGTGAGTAAATTTAAATATACGCCAACGGAATACAGAATAAACGGAAATCGTTAAATTGGAAACTTAATATATAGTTGATCATTTTCGACGATTTCTTGTTTTGCGCTTTTATTCCGTTGAAAGCTGTCGATAAACGCAATGCTTTTACATTTACTTTTTTAATTTACTAAAGGGTGCCGCAGTGGGGGTGATAGCATCGCACTTAGTAACGCTTTGGATTACTTTCGGCGGCCTGACAGTCGATAAACCAATAAAGGAAATGCCTCTCTCAACGGATGGATGTCACAACGGATCTTATAACCCTCACATTCTCCGGCCAGATATACCATGGCCGGTTACTACAACCCCGAATCCAACCACCATGGCGTACGGAAACTTAAATATAACCCGTGCCACTCCTTCGTAAGTATTTTTAATTGCCCATTTTTTGTCTCGCAAAAACATCGACCAAGCGCAACTTGCGAAAGAGCGAACTAATCCAAATAATTGCTTTAATTTAAATATCGCAATTTCAACTTAGAACTACAATGCTTATAATTTATTTTGTTTTCTTTAGACAAACAAAACTAAACGTTAATGATCATTTTCTTAGTGGGCTCCTTAAGCGGTTTCGTATTCTAAGTAATTGCTAGAAACACATTCCATATTTGAATAGGAAACAATAATGGAATATTTTCCAACATTTTCATTTATTTTACTTTTTAAACACTTAACTTTTTATCGTGATTAATTTCCATGTTTTTCTTTCAAAATATCACATTTCATGTCAACAAATTGTTTAATTAAAATATTTTATCAAATTATTATTGTAAATTTAGTATATTGCTCATCGGTGGCGGCTGGTACGGAGGGGCGATGTTGCGTCGTGCTTTCAGTTCATGGTATAAAATGTTACATTTTTGTTACAGAGATCCTCTAACTCAACTGTACTCGGTAACGTACATGTACTACTCGTTCATTGGCTGTGCGATAACCGTTTTACTCGGCTGGACGATATCGTACTTCACTGGATTTAATGAGAACGAATTATACGACGAAAGTCTGCTGCATCCCATCGCCATAAAAATGGCAAGTTGGTTTCCCGGTGCGAAACGTCGCTACGCAGCAAATAGGAAAGTTTCCGATGCGATCATCAACGAAACTGCATACGAGATGTCGCACAGCATACGAAATGAAAAAGCGACGACAGTGCAAAACGGAACTACAAATCCAGCATTTTCGCAAGAATCACCTGAAGAAGAGCCGGAAGTTTACAAAACAAAGTTGTGACAAAGTTAAATGTTTTATTTAAAACTGATTTTTTAATTATCGTGACTTTAGCTGTGATCTTTATCATAGAAGACTAATTAAGTTTCAAGTCGGTAGCAGTTGTTGCATTTTGTTCCTTAAAATGACTGTCTTTACATTAGAAAAAGTGTTATTTATGCGTGAATTAGAATTAGAATTAGTTTATTCGAAAGATTGCATGGTATGAGAATTTTTTATGGGTAGCTTTTGAGAGCACTTACCTACTATTTGCTCAATAATATGCAGGTTACCTAACACTGAATTCAAGTGTTATCGGTAATCTAATCGGCACTATAATGATATATATATGTTATATTTTTTTTACTGCTATGAAGTATTCGACTGGCTTATTAATAATTAAGACCGACCTGTAATTATTATACTCAAGAGGTGGGCACATAGCTACATATTGAGCGTTACATGCCATGTGTACTTACATAATTTTGTATGTTAGAACCATTTATATTAAATGTACGAACTTGTTATTAGAACTTGATTGGTTCTAAAGTATATTTAGCTCAACTTTTTCTTGTTTTATTTATTATATAGCTGTATGTATATTTTCTTTATCATTAATTTTAGATAACTACATTGAAAATCAAATATTTAAAGCAATAAACGAAATTATATACTCCTATTTTATTCTATGCCAGAAGAAAACACATCTTTTGGTCCACCATGCCAATTATTTTTGTTCATTTCCAATTCATATAGGTAATAACACCGGCTTTACACTGATTCAAAAATCAATTCACTGTGCACTGTCTGCGCATCACATAATTTTACAAAAAATAATCTTGCCATGAAATTTTTAATAATTTATTATATGCAGCTTATGGTAAAAAATTAAAACCAAGTCCTTGAGCGAAGCTGATATCATCAGCTAATTACGCATGATGATACATGTGTATGTACAAGCAATATTGCTCTACTCAGTGTAATTAATTTGTTATTGCTCTTATCAAGCTCCGATAAGAGATTTATTTGTTAAAAATCATTATAATATGCAATTTAAGTTGGTGTGAGACCATGAAACTGGTAAAAGTATGAATAGGAATATGTCTCTGGTTTTTAATAATTTTACAATGTAAATAATAATTCTTGATTAAACGAAATGTTTTGACAAGATTAGAAAAATACTGACTGTGTTAACTAAATCAACTTTTTATTTGTATGAACGATAATGAAATATAATGCTTCTTAAATTTTGTAAAGCAATTTCGTCTTACAGGTAAGTACACGCTTAGGTTATTGCAGCTAATTATAATCAATTATATCTAATAAATTAGTGGCTCAATAATATTTGTTTGTTAAGTTATTTCAGCTGCAGAACTTACTCTAAACTTAGCTACATTCACAACGTAGGCAAAGAGCCTTTGAGGGCTTTAACATTGGGAAATGTTCTGGATCTTACAGCAAGCAAACATCCCGAGAGATTGGCGATAATCTCGAGACCACAAAATCAGCAATTAACTTTTTCAGAATTTCAAGTAAATAGTGACAAATTCGCTGCCGGTTTAAGTGCAATTGGATTAAAACAAGGCGATCGTGTAGGGTTGTGGTCTTCAAATTCTGTAGAATGGCTCGTCGTAGCCATGGCATGCGCACGCATTGGTTTGCCTCTGGTAAGGAAGTGCATTATTTTTCAAAAATAATCCTATAGTGATTTTTTTATCCGACCGCTTCTTCAGGTTACATTAAATCCAGCATATCGAGCAAAGGAAATTGAATACTGCATCAACAAAGCTGAAGTTAAAGCATTAATATGTCCAGAACGTAGCAACAAATACGAGTTTTGCGAAGTCGTACATCAACTTATTCCTTCACTTGAAAGTTACCATCCAGGAAAATTAAATTGTAAAAACATACCGACGTTGAGAAATATTATTATCTTGACAAACAAACTTGTAAGGTAACTTCTTGAATTTTAAATTAAAATATATAATATTTCTGGTTAATTTTTAGAGGAACTTATAACTATCGGGAAATTCTTGAATTGTCCAACGATGAAGGGGTGAAGTCAATAAAAAATAGTCAACACTTAATCGACCCCAGTTCGGAAATAAATATTCAATTCACATCCGTAAGTTTTATATTCTCATGAACATTCCTTGATCAAACTCATCAAAGCATTTAATTCAAGGGAACCACGGGTAATCCAAAAGCAGCAGCTGTAAGTCACTTCAACGTTGTGAACAATTCGTATTATGTTGGAAAAAGAAATGAACTAAATCGGAAGCATCATAAAATATGCGTGCAAGTTCCACTATTTCATGCATTTGGTTTTACCGTTTCATTTGCAGCAGCCCTAAATCATGGAGCCACGTTAGTTATTCCAGATTTCGTTTACAATCCCATAGAAAATTTAAAGGCTCTACAAGACCAGAGGTAACAGGTTTAAAGTAAGCTCCAAAACTAGATCCAAAAGTTCGTTTTAGGTGTACTTCAGTTTATGGTACTCCGACGATGTACGTAGATTTGGTTAACTTGCAAAAAGAAGCACAACTCGATATTAGTCCTGAAATAGTTGTAACGGGTGGATCGCCATGTTCCCCTAAGCTGTTCCAGGATATAAAGTCGATTTTAAAAGTTAAACGGGTTAAAGTAAGTGAGTTATAAAAATCTCGAAGTGATTGTTAAAATCTTACCTTTCAGTCCATTTATGGCTTATCCGAATCAACAGCGGTTGCCTTTCAGTCTTTGCCTATCGAAGAGGATGAATACAAAGTTACCGAAACCGTTGGACACATAGGCGACCACATTGAAGTGAAAGTCTGTAATGAAAATGGAGAAATAGTTCCAATGGGTACTCCTGGTGAGCTGTACCTCCGAGGATATAATGTAATGTTGGGTTATTTCGGTGATGATGAAAAAACAAAAGAAACAATTACTAAAGACTGGTGGTTAAAAACGGGGTAAGTGATTGTGCTTACTTTTCAACTGATCACAGGATTTTTATGTTAGAGATAAATACATTCTCCAAGAAGATGGCTACGGAAGAATTATTGGAAGAATAAAGGACATGATTATAAGAGGTGGCGAAAATATTTATCCGAGAGAAATTGAAAACTTTTTGGTGACTCATCCCGACGTTTTGGATGCTCAGGTAACTCGACCATACTTTTTGGGAAAATTATAACATTACATCTTTAGGTTGTTGGATTGAAACACGAGCGTTTGGGAGAAGAAGTGTGTGCTTGCTTGATATTGAAAACTGGAAAGGGATTAACGCAGGAAGATTTGAAGAAGTTTTGCAATGGTAAAATTGCGAAATATAAAATTCCCAGCCGATTGTATATAGTGAACGAATTTCCAACGACTGCATCTGGGAAGGTGAAAAAATATCTGCTGAAGGAAATATTGGACAAAAAATCGTCTTGATTTGTAATTATTAGTCTATAATTTATATAAATATTTACTGTGGACGAATGTTTTGACTAGTAAAATTATAAATAAATTTTGTTGATTTTCTATACTTCCTGTTTTTACAGAAAAGTTTAAAAAAATTGCTCGTTCATTCAATAAATCATCCAAGCTTGCAAAATATTTTCATAGAACTTTACAATTAATTCGATTACTTTACAGTCCGTGAACAAAGCACAAATCAACTATCAATCGTCTATGTTCCACTAGACTTGTTACGTGAGAATCTCGTAAGCTGTTCATCAGCAATAAACCCAAAATAAGTCAGCGAAAGTGATCTATTAGAAATTATTGGATTTACGAGCTCTTAAGTGTCTGGCAAGTTTGTAAAAACAAAGAGTATCGGTTTTCGAATATGAATGTATCAAATGCCGAACATTTGTTCTGTCTAACTTTTTTAAAATCAAAACAAATTTAATAGTAAACACAAAACAGCTGCATCAGACTGTATGAATGGATACGTAAGTAAGACCAAACCGGGTACGCATGGTGGCGGATTTACCAGTGGCGGCCGTGGTATGCTGTGTAATACGGGGCTAGGACGACAAATAAGTTAAAATTATGTAACTTGCCTATTCTGAAATGGAAAAAAGTTAAAAATGAAAAGCTGGTAGTTTACTATAGAATTACTGTTTACTGCACAAAATATATTCATCGAACATTCTCATTACTTTACAATACTCGATTTTACAGGTCAAGTTGCAGGTAATTTGTATATTTTTCTTTAAAAAAAAATGGTAAATCTGCTCGAAGAATAAAAAATATTGTTACAATAAACTTACTTAATGAATTAATATAACGTCTTTCAAATTTAAATTAACAATATAATATTTTTATATGGTACAAAGCAGAATTACCATTAAATGGGAGACGCTTAGAATCAAGTATGGCAACAGTCGAGCCACATTGATCCAAACTTACATAATACTGCCACTAGTTTGCTCAGTATAAAATTAACACACATTCTTTAAAATCAATTAATAATAATAATAATCATCTCAATATACAATACTAATTAACCAATATTATATATATAAAAAAATTAGTAAAATTTGTACATATTGCACTTTCCTTAGTTCAACTAAAAAACATTACAGATTCACTTTTTCAAAATACCACCTTTTCCGGCATCAGCAGACCGAGCAATACAAACAACAACAATTTTAACAAAACAACTTCATAAGTAATAAACAATTTTCTACACCCGTTTTGAAAAAAGGAAACTTTGTTACACAAGTCAATTAGGGCACTGAAAAAGACAAAACAAAGTGTAGATTTTTTAAATTTTTAATCTCGCCCAATCTGCCGGCGCCGAAAAAAATAATAACCAGACAAGGGTTTGTGGTACACGTCGGTTTCAGAACCAAACAGTACATAATTACGCCCCTAAGGGGCGACTATTTTCTTAAAAATTATATTTTTATTTATATATAGACATTCCTTGCCGAACTTCTTTCAAATAAACAATTTGTATAATCAACAATCCTATTTATCAATTTTTCTCTATACCGAAAACTAGAGGAGAAGGTTTTATTTTTAATTTTTAACTGCTATCTAGAATCGTTTTCTCAACCTCATTAATATAAGATTCTAGCTTGAAATGTTATTGTTACGTAATTGTGTGTATGTATAGTATACACAAACATTCATTACAAAATGTTAGAACAAGAATTTTAACGTGTATACATGTAACAGCAGTTCGTGTTTAATTAAATAAGATCCGTACAGCCCTTTTCGTATTTTTTTATATAAATCATGATGTGGCAGTTTCATAACGAATGTGGCAGTGTTTTAAAGACCAAGTTTATTACTGATTTTGTGCTTTTTAACTACGCCTAACGACTAATAAAAAAATGTTACGTGGTGAGGTTCGAACCTCGACTCGTTTCTTCACACCTAACAAAGTTGTATGTATGTTGTGTATTATGTTTTTCTATTTTGTTATTTTAGTAGGCTGTACGGATATACACACGCACATGTAATAATTAGACACAAGGAGATGATACCACATATTTATATGAATGAGAGAGACAGAGTCACTGTTGGCAGTGAGTTTTGAAGAGTCGACCATTTTAAGTTAAAACATCCTTTTAATGCACTTGTGAGATCCTGAAATTTTGTACCACTTGATTTTTACAAAAATTTTTGTTTAATCTTTCGGAACTTTGCCTAACCAAACAATTCCAATTTTGCTTCCCGGGGAAGTACCTACCCTCCTACCGAAAATATCACACTCAAATTTTCTAAACGAAATTTCACAATAATTCGCCTCGAGATGGACCGCGACTAATAGGCAGTGCCAGAAGTGAGCGAGTTGCCTGTATTATATATATATTACTATGCTACATTTAGGCGAATCGAGGTGGCAAAGTTCCAAAACAATTGAAGTGTTATAAATTGACAGAGTGAATTTGCGTCAAAAATATTCTAGTATAAAAGATATTTAAATGGTTGACCCTTCAGTTGTTGTCGTTTAAATAGCAAGTGCTTCCCAGATATAAGGCAAAAATGGCGCAAAAAATTAATTGTCTGCGTCCAACATAAAAATACATCTCTCTCTTTATGAAAAATATGGTTTATGTACATTGAGGAATTTTATGAAAATATGATTACGAATGTACTATATAATATGTTAAGTATTGTATATTATATTGTATGTATGTAGTATCTAGCAGCAGAAGTACTAATGCAGAAAACTATATAGTATCAAAATGAGAAGCTAAGAGCTACACACCAAGAGTTACTGTGTTAAAACATTAAAAAGTTCGTAAAGGCAGGACAGTTTTTTAGTGCAGCCAGTGCTATTATGTATTGGCAATTTTACTCAACAGTATACCACCCTATCGTCGAATCACTTCAAAATAATTATATACATCATAAACGGACGGCTAGCTTCTTAAATTCTTTTCTTCCCCAAACAATCTTCTCTTATAAAAATTTTTACTAACTTACCGAAATTTCTTCTAATAATAATTAATTGCACACAAAGTCGTAAATTTTCATATCACCGGTGTTTAACATCTGATCTGCCATTTTTGATATTGTGCCACTGTAATAATAATTTGCACCTGCCCTCAGTCTGGTGAGCCAATGTGTCATGAAGGCACCTCTGTTTTATAATCAGTCCAGTCCAGTCTTACATCTTAAGTAAGCAAATCGCCTGGTATAGTATCATAATAATAATTATATAAAATGATGCATAATTTATACACGCTTAGAAAAGCTACGTATCTTTATAATAATCAAGTCGAGCACTATCAACTATACTTAATTATCTAAATAAATCTATACTCAATATAATAACATTCTCTAGATGCCGTCTTAACATTCAGTTAGTAAAAAAGTTTTAATTATACAATATTTCACAGCCAACAATTTGGTGGTGGATCAGACAATTGCTAATACTTCTTTTTTTCGAATAACCATAGCATTGCACATCCATCACACCCACCCGGCATTTCCGGTATAGTTTTACTAAGAAATGCATCTACTATGTCTTCATATCGACGTCCCAAATTTCAGCAAGGAATGGCGGTAATGTTCTCTTCTTCTTGAACTTCAACGAGAAACACATTTCCGAATTTTTATTTCCCAGCGTCCTCAATTCCGTCAAAACTGACAACAGCTTTGCGAAAACTGTACCCGCTTTTGGCTTCCTCCTACTATCTACGTACGCTCTCAACGCTTCCAAATATATTTCCTGAATTTTTTCCACCTTCCAACCTTCGGCCAGTGATGGTCGTTCTGTAATACAAAATTCAACGTTAGTTCGCCTCTTATCAGTTTGCAGTTGCAAAATAACAAAAGAATGGGAAAGCTTTGCGCTACGACTTAATCCTTTCGGCTGGCTTGCAGGTATAACATAAATACTTTGGGGGTGACTGTCTACTTCAAGATCACTGAAGTAAACAACGCGAACTGACCACAAGGTCTCTTGTGGGTTGGTTTATTTTAACTTTTTCTAAAGACCGGCGATGGTATCTGACTCATCACCTGCTTATTATTATTTATGTAAGCCAGACTAGAACTTGGGGTGAACTAATATTACATCATCTTTTCAAATGTAAGCATAGGAATAATATAAATGCAAAAAAACTTACCAGAAAAGATCACAATTGCGGTAAGCAGCGCATATTCTGCATTATCAACCTTCATTGAGAACATAGCCCTGCAAAAATGAAGTAAATCTTCAATAGTTTCTCCCATTCCTGCTAATGTGTAACTATCACGTGAATATGGCTGATTATTTACGAATAAAATGGAATCTGAATTTGCGTCGTAACGTCTTGCCATTCTAAACATCATTACTTCACTTGAACAAGCCTAAAAAAACAAACAAATCAACCCAAGTCCAAGATTTAACTGGGGAATCCCCCAATTTTGTATTTCGCCCTGCATACCTTCAGTAAAGCAATTTGGTCTTCGCGTAACAGCTTATCAAATCCAGGTAACCGTTTGGCAAATTCCACAATTAACTGGACAGTGAGGATGGTAATTTCTGTAATGTGTCTGAACCTCATGTCGCATTGATCCTCCCCTTCGACAGGTTGATTCTGAAAAAGACATTCAAATGAGTATAACTTTGAAGCGAGGACACCTCGGGTCACCTTACCATTATTCGTTTCACATCATCTTCTGATGGATGCTCAAATTCGTTTTGAAAATAGACAAGTCGATGTATAAGTTCTTCTTGTTCCGGAGAAACTGTTTTGATGCCATTAACTAACAACGGTTTTTCAATATCCATCAACTGAAAACGAAATTTGTATATTAAAATCGGTCAAAAGGTTGGGATTGGGTTTTGGACAAACCTCGGGTTCGATTTTGATTATATCGGGCGAACCATTCGTCGTACTGTTTGGTTTATCTTTTTCTTTTTGGGCTTTCTTTTCTTTTCGTTTCACTGCGCATTGTACTTCTGGTACTACACACTCTGGTCGCATTCCCACACTGAGGCACTTTTTTAATCGGCATTCTTGGCATTTTCTCCTCATATACATGTCTATTTCACAATTGTTTCCGTATTTGCATTGATAAACTGCATTTTTTGTTATACTTCTTCTAAAGAATCCTAAAGAGAAAGAGTTGGTGAGCATGGGGCCAGGAAAGTTTACAAAATGATTCCTACCTTTACATCCTTCGCACGTTAAGGCATTATAATGATATCCAGAAGCTCTATCCCCGCACACCAAGCACAACTCTTCTTGTTGCCTCGGTGCAGGTCCTTTCTTCTTTTTCGCATCGCAACTGTCTGCACTGTATCCATTTACGCTGCTGGGTGGCGATAGATCTTCTCGACCTGTAACAAAAATTACAATTTTAGACAAAAAAAAACTACGATATTATCAGAACAGTGATTAATGATTGCAGAAACCTTGGATGTTGCTTCCAATGGTCACATCCTTTTTAAAATTATTCCGAGTGGGATTACATAATAATCGAACAACTCAAACAAAAGAATCGCATACGCCTTAACGATATTTTTGGAAAGAATTTCGTTCCATGCGTAGGAAAAAAATTGGGGAACTCGTAGTCTTGAAATATTGCAGATAATTAGCAGCAAAGTAATGTTCGCAACAAAACTAGTTTTTGCAAGCGAGCACCTTAGAAAAAGAACGCCGGCCAGATGTTGCGAGTTGCGAAATTTTTATTGTGAATTTAATTAAAATGAATGCCACAATGGTCAATTGATTTTATATCCAATTTCAAATTAAAAGCAACAAATACAAGCTGATAAATAATTTAGATTCCATTCTCCGAGTTTTGTACAACGGAGAATCTTTAAGTACAGTCCTTGAAATCGAAGCACGTTTTCTGCACCAGATTAAGCACACTTCTTAGTTACGGTCATGTTGCAAAAACATTCTAAGCGGAATCAAAATTTAATTATTGCGAAAAAATTGGTTTGATATCCCAGAGGTGGACGAGATCGGGAGTTGGGCGAAGGAAGGAGTTGGGTTTGTTTACAAAAAATGTTTCGTGTTCCGGGTATCCTCGTTAATTGGAATGGAAGTGTGACCATGCTTTTCGTTAAAAATTCGTTTTAGTTTTAAGAATCGGGTGCTGTAATCAAGCAATAGAATAGAGTAAATAATCGTGACGAGATTGCAAACTGGTGTTTTCCTCGCGATTCGAGAAATCTCTGGCCGGTACATAGAGTCAAGGACGCTCACTGCCCCAGGTCATTCTACTACTCGTCGAAACAACATCCAACCACATCCATCGACATTGGCAGTGTTTTCTAGCACCTAGTCAGGCCAACAGCACATTGATCTACATACACACTGACGATGATGTCAGTGACGCCTACACGTTTTCCTGTCCAAATTAGATTCACCATTATTTATTTATTATTGCGCCTTTACTTTTTATTTATATCCTCATACCACATTAAAGTTTACAGAAAGGTTTAATTATGGACGGACTTCAAAGCAAACCATATTTCATCGACACCATGTTATTAATTCCCATCCGAAGACCGAAAACGAAGCGGTACTAGAAAGTTTTTGGATCGAACGAAACGTGTCCAAATTGCACAATAAAAGAAAGTTGAAAAAATCAAATTCAAAATCAATCGCAATGGAATACAAAAGTTGGCCTTGGTTAAAATAATACAAGACTGGAATAATAGCTTAGTACACTTGACATTGACTCGTAATTGAATGTTGTAACATTAACAAAGCAAAACGAAACTAATAAATACTACTATTTCATCTAATCCATAAATTTAAACTGCTTAATTTCATGAATTTAAACATAATGTAGCTGTTCCTGAAGAGCCCAAAGAAAATTTTGTGGGGAAAAAGTTTGGGAAGCTTTCGGAACAAATAGAAAAAGAATCCCAAAAATAATAAAGCTATTTCGAGTGCAGGTTCATTAAGTATTCCATTCTGGTATAACGTCAACAAAATTTTTCTATTAGTCAAATTTACTTAATCCAGGCTTTCGTGTCCATAAAATTTGTTTCTTTGTTAAATTTTGTCTCATCATAAATAATAAGTGACGACGACCTTAACCTCACATATAATTTGACGAATGATGAACATAATATCGTGATGTGTTAAAGAAAAATGCGTAGTTGTCTCATATAATTTGAATAAAAATTTTGCTATGTGGGTTTAGAAAATGGAATTCGAAAAAAACTGAGGGAATTAAATTAATAGGATTGGTAGAAGCAATCCGATACGGTTTCGATAATTTATTTCGTCTTATCCCACGTTGTTCTTGCATATTAAGTTTGGTACAAATTTTTTGCAGTATATTGAATTCGATATCGGCATAAATTGAAAACTCCGATTAAATTTCTAATAAGTTAATATTGCCGGAAATAATGACGGCTCGGTTTATAAATTTGCAAAAAATATGAAAAATTACATAAGCGATACTTTAAATATAACTCAAAATGTGCTAATTCATCCTATAATTTGCTTTTAATGAGTTCCATTAAGAGAAGAATTATACAAATTGCACTCAACATTAAGCGACACAAAATGTTCAGTTTTAACTTTTTACGAAAGATTTTCCATTCAAATTCCAAAACATTGAACTTGACTATTTTAATTTCAAATCACCTCAGAAGAAAACATTTTTCGAAACACAAATTCTGTTCTTATTGGAACAAAAATGTTGTTTTTGTTGTATGATTGAATTATTTTTTGCTATTCCATTGACTATTCATGACGGTAAAGTTTAAAGGCGACCTGTTTGTTTGCAAATGTTTTAAAATGGAAAGTTGCTTAATGTATCAAATGAATGGGAAAATACGGTGCCCCTTCACCCCTCCTCCAATTAAAACAAACATGAAAAGGATCTTAAACGATCTAAGGTCTTAAATCGCCAAAGCTTGTACAAATTTCGACATTTCAAAATAATTTTTTGGGTCGAAGGTAGTAGTGGACGTACTAAATTAACTAACCTAACCTAACTTAGCCAAGCCTAACCTAACCTAACTTACAAGTCACAAAAGCTCGAGTCCACCAGAATTCCTAACTCAGAAAAAATTTAATTTTCTTTTGTTTGTAGTAAAAATAAAAATAAATTAATAAAAATTTTAAAGAAGAAACATCGCTGATTCCAGAATTAGCTAGTCTAATCTGATTTACAATTGATGCTTTTTGCCAAAATAAAATTTGACTTGGACTACTGACGTTCAAGAACCGCTGATGCAAACCAAAGACTGCATTTCTCTCCTCCCCCTGACCCCCATTTCTGGTATCGCAGAAAGTGAAAGGAAATTAATATTATATGAAATAGTTATCCCTCGCCAGCTGGCGTGTCAACGTCGGTCTAGACACCAAAGTCATTTACAATCCAAACACAATTTTCAAAATTTTAAAAAAATACAACATTGCTCAGAACAAAACTTGTGAAAGTTTCCAAAAAGATTAATTTGTTTTAATGGTATCCCTTACCATGCGAAAAAAAAACCAATGGAAACTTGCAAAAATCATTGCTCCTAAAATTCCTGGCTATTTTTCATTCTGATCATATTTTAAACTCATATTTTGACAAGACAATAAACTCGTTGAATAATTACGAACGAAAGAGCAAGGACCGTCCTTCTACTTCAATTCTAAGAATGGCAAAGTTCCTCCTTCACCACTAGTACAAATACCAGCTAATTATTATTCAAAGAGCAAAGTTTGGCTTGCAAATGTACTTATCAAAAGATTTGCAATTTAAAAGCAAATGCATTCAAAAAAGATTGGATGTGTGGGCGGTGTTTTCGACAAAAACCACCGACAGGCTCTGATGGTGCTTTTTGCCGAAAAAGTAATATTTTTGCAGAGGTGTGGTTTGAAACCAGTGGTTGAACTTTGATGTTTACATGGAGACTCCAATACAACCGACACATATTTCGGTGCTATTAACCGGCTAACTGGTTTAAACTGCGAAACTACAAGAATTGAAAGCTGCGGGCAATTTTGAAAGTGTAACGTAGCCAAGCCATATTTGGTTTTGGTTTTAAAATAGCATACAAATTAATTCTTTATAAATGTGTTTGTATGTCTGGGAGCTTTTGAATTTTTGGACGAGTTTGTCCAATTGTGTCCAAAAACATTCGTCTTGGTAACTCGTCGGGAAAATGACGAAAATGTCAATAACAGGGGCCAAGAAGACTATTTTTAAATAGAAAGTATTGGCACAGCCGGCAGGTATTTTTAAATTACTTTTTAATGAGCCACAAAGAAAAACCAAAAAATATGATGATGTGCCAACAATGCAAGTGTTTTAATTTATATTTCGAATGTTACGACAAAATGTTTTCGAAACGCGCTGATAAACATTAAAGAGTTTAAAATAGAGAAAAATAACGAAAAGGATGGAGTAAACTAAGAATTGTGTTGTGCAAACCTTCTATTTATATAATTACAAGAAAATTTTCTTATGGAAGATAATGATAATTATAACTACTTATCTATGTGTGGAGTTGTTTCAAAGTTCAGGTTGAAGGTTATAAAAAATAATTAACAGATACTAATTATTATTATTGTTTAATGGATTTAGATTCTTATGCACTCGAAGTGATTTTAAATCAAAACAAAAATGCGGTTTGACAACCCAGGAAGATTAAGGTATCCAACCGACCGACCATCCGTCGTTCCAAAAATGTTAAATAATATCAAAGCAAACATCATAAAAAGTTATACTACGCATAAATGTAGTAAAATTTATTATAGTGGAAACTATCGTAGTTCACGTTCTCATAAAATCAAACCAGGTAGTTACCATGGAAGAACGAAGAACAAAGTTTACGCTTCGCTGGTCGCGGTCTCGCGGTTTGTGGTCTTGGTTAAGGCCAAGACTAACATTAAAAGTAGTTTAGTAGACGGAAAAGGATGTTGATTGTGTAACACCTCAAAAATCACGAACCAATCAATTTTTGCTAAATTGTGTTTCATTGTTGAAACCATAAAATTCCGCGAAAATTAAAAGGCACTAAACCTTAAAATGTTGTTTACGATGCAAAAAATTGACCAATGTGTAATAAATGCAACCGAACCCAAAAACGAAGGACGAAGCAATTTTGGAAATATTTCTTACCTTTCCGGATTTTTTCCCGTTCGAAACCTGACCTACTAAACTTTGCGGTTTCAAATTATCCTTGAACAAATAATTGTCGTCCCTTTTGGGATAGGTAAAGAAAATTGGTTCGTCCTACGATTGTGCAATGAATTATACTAAAAATAAGACGCGCGTTACAAACTACGTACGAAAATAAGTCATGTGTAAGTTTAGACGTTACAATGCTTGAATCACTCGTATTTTCTGTAATTATGTAAAGCCAAGTACCTAAATATGGTGCATTGTTTAAAAATGAAGACATAAAGTGATGAATCATCAAAGTTCGCCATTTACTATTTTGATTTACGTGGCAATTTCAAAATCGGTGTTGATTTTTCAATTATCAAACTAACTCAAGCGAACTATACCATTATCGACACGAGGTTTGAAAATTCTTGGAAAAATTGTCCAATTAGATGAAGTAGGTTGAATAGACTGGAAATACCAGCCTTTTTTTGTTTAGTTTTTGCATAAAGAATGTTGTTGGTATAAAGAGTGCATTAAAAGAGTTGACTTAAAAGAGTCAACGGTCGGGAAGAAAAATTAATATCCAAAACAGGTAGGATGCGTTTTTGGGCATACCAGAATTCCAGAGCAAAAGTTTAAACAAAACCATAAAAAAGGAATATTCACCAAGAGATCTAACTTCTAAAATCTGTTCACTGAGTTAGTAATTTTCTTAAGCTTTCCAAATATTTCAATTTTGGGTTAATTTTGTAGCTAACATAATATAAAATTGGCAGCCATAGCCATTTGGGTTTGGCCATCTATTGTCGAGTTAAATGGTTCGATTCCGGGCAAAATAAATACCATAATTCTGGCAGTTTCCTTTTGGCAAATGGCCCATTTAAAACAAAAAGTCAACATATCAAAACAGAGATATGAAATTGAAAAATGCAAGAAATAAAATATTATATAATATAATTTTCCATGCAAAATTACAAAGGTTTGTCCCAATCCCCATTTTATTGGTCCGGGCAATTTCGAAGGGTGTGATCCGGCAAACAGCACTCCAAATGTTACTCTTGGGACAGTCTTTTCATCTAATTTCTCTCAGCCATTCGGTCTTCAGGAAATCGATGCTCAAGGGCTATCCCCGGACAATCCTTGAATATTATCACATCCCTACGGCCTTTCCTCGTGATTATATAGCGAAAACAAGAGAATAATTATAGAAATTTTATAATCTTTTGCATTATAAACAGTTAGTCCAGAGTTAACTCAGTTTTCAGCTGATCTGATTGGATAAACAGTGAATTAATCGTATAAAAATATGAAAAAAGTATAAAAAAATTCTAGCAAGAAAAATCTTTTAAAATATAAAAAAAAAGCCTATAAAAAAGCACATTGGCCACTTCTGTTTTTAAAACGATTATCCTGATAGATTTTCTGATTTAATAACTTTGAATACAATTTAAATTCTTTTAATAATAAATTTTGCTGTTAATCCGAATAAAACATACGGCTTAGTTTCTTCACTTCGAGATATCTTGAAGTGAAGAAATCGGGCGTTAGCGAAAACGCTTCTGGGAAGCATTGGCAAACCACCGAGGAAATCTTCCATTTGAATTCTTTTCGATCCGGCCACTCCCTGTTAAAACAACGCAGTTTTTCCAGCTTTATGCTTATTTTGAACTGATAAATTTTCACGATTACATTTACTTATCTGCACACTTCCGCGTTCACCGCAGTTCTTCGCCGATTTCTTTAATTTAATATATTAATTTCTGAGTAAATTTAACCTCAAATGTTCTTGGACTTTCCATTGCTCAATGGTGCTCTGTGTTGTCTGGAAAGTGACGTGAAATTAGCATCGAAATGTAGTTATTGTTATCTTCGGTGGAAGTAAACAGAATTTTATAAAAAACTTAACGTGGGCGAAAACCGGTGAAAATAAATTTACATAAATTTAGGTGCGAGGAAAGTGAAGCCTCACCAATATAATCGAATGCTATGTTGCGTACCCAATTACCAAGTTCAGCCAAGTTAGGAAGAAGTTCAAGTTTATATAATATGCCAATTTCGCAAATTGACGAAAAAAACAAAAATAAATTAAGTGTAAACTTGTTATTGGAGTGAAATGGCTTTGACGAAATAAATAATATTTATAATTGACTTGATCAAAGCAGAAAATATCACATTGGATATGCCAATTATATTTCGCACCGTCTGTCTAATCGATCGGCATTTGATTTTTCATTACGCCAAGACGAGAAAGGAAGTCAGATTATTTCCAAAATAAGGTGATTATTTTAGACCAAACGCAATTCCCTAAATTTACATAGCGATAAGCGATAAAATCGTTAATCGACTTTTCTAAGTAATACGCATCAATTAATGTTTTCATTATGTAAATCCACACAGAAATTGTAATAATGAAACAACCGGGCTAGAAAATTCTTCATCTACCAGACAAAATTAACATACTTGAGTTTGGTTTTAATAAATTTGCATTTCTTATTTCATCAATTTAGTCGGGACTAATCTGATTAAAGCTTTAATACAAACATGTATTCCTTGGGTGACAAAATTACCCAACATCCTGTACATTATTAAAATAATTAAAATAAAACGTTGGCGATGCTTCTAAATTTATTCAATTGTGTTCACCATGCATAAATCATATGAGAAACTTTTTCGAAAAAAAAAAAAGAATTATTTTAATTTTAGAAAAATGAATGTAATTACACAAAAATTAATTAAAATTATTGTTAAGCGGGAGGGAACATAATCTTTTACTAATTTACCTTGAATTATGTGTTATTTTTTCCCACGCACAAAATAAACAATGGAAGCATAGGAAAATTGTAGTATAGCCGGTACAGAAATTAAAATTTAATGATTTGTAACGAACATTTTTTCACTACTTACGAGATTTTTCGAAATTGGCGACTAGCAAAAATGTACCCTCGATTTGCTTACCTGTAAAGAAAAATAAATCAATATTGGAATATCGAGCGCGAGTTAGCATTAGAAATTATCAGCATAGTTTTTTTCAAGGTTCACTCTACTTATTACGGTTATCACTTTGATAAGAGTATGTCAGCATTTCAAGCATAACCTTGTCCTAACTTATCGGGAATAGACAACTTACACATTTCTATTTCCAATACAAAGGCTAACTTTAACTTTATTGCCCAGAAAAGACTACAAAATCGAACAAAGCGTCAGAGTTTGGACAAAAAATTTATTATTTTCGTTTCAATTCCGACAGGAAATAATGAAAATTTTATCGTTCCAAATGAAGGCGCTAAGAAGAGAATCTACCCCTATAAAGTCCGCGACAAAGGAATACCAAGCCGGCAAAAAATACTGGCTGGTTCGGAAAGGTAAAACTTGTAGGTTCTAAATTAGACCACATGTAATTCTAACCGGGAAGGGTGGTTATCCAAAAATTGTTGTCGGCCATATGGTGACAACACCGAAACACGATTCCTTCGTTTTGCAAATTTCAAGGTGGATTATGCAATGGCGACAGGTGGTCGTAGGTTCATCTGTCTATTTCCTAGGCGCCGGATGCCGCATGATTCCAACGCGAATTTCCGCAATTACTTCTCGCCGTGTTATTAAAAAAGTCTTTCTCAGAAGAAATTTATTTTCCGTTCGGCGGAAGATGTTATTTTAGATTTAACAGATTCGAGAGAGCAACGAGCAGCAATTTAGCCATCCCTCTTGGCCAAAGAGGCATGCAGATTCCTCAAGGCTGATTTTAATATCGGTTCGTGCAGCCACCGAATTTGCCTAAAACGTAATAGAGGTGCAGTTGCATATTGCAGATGCCGATCTGGTTGACCCTGGCAATGACTTTGTACGACCTCTGCTGGGGCAGGTGAACTAGCAGTAGGGCAAACAATTATTATCCAACCCTAACCCTAATTTTAATTGATCCCTCGTGAAATGCCCGCACCGCGCTGGCCCGAAATAAAACGTTTTGTCTCAAAAATAGTACGTTAAATGACGCAATCCTATGATTAATTGAAACAAAACACCCTGCCGCACCTGCCTGTTCGTCCACATTGTTGGCAGGAGGAAGCCTTAACAAGAAAACATAATTGGAACTTTATCAACCAAATAAATCATGCACCATTGACGACGACGCTGCTATTAGAAGGCGAGTTAGCGATTTTACCTCAAATTATTTAAAGTTGCACCTGTTTCAAAAACTTACAAGGACACAGCTGTTGTTCCTGTAACCCTGAAATTCCGAAATTACACATCCTTTAGCCTACATACATTTATTTACCCTTTGCCCGTTTTCTCTGCAAAAAGCGGCAATTATTACCGACGTGCTAAAATTATTCGTTAACTAAGTTTATTGAACTAAATTAGTAACACTGGCCTCTAAAGCACAACAACTACAGGCTAAAATTGCGTCACTTTCCTTTTCGCGTTGATCGTTTTCGAATTTAGGACGAGTTTACAGTTCAATCACGTGTATGACCAATAATTAACTTTTGGAAAACACAGCCAATAAACCCAATAGTGATCGGCTCCATAAATGAGGTCAATTTTACCGAACATTGTAGGTCACCAAATTGATGCTCGGATTGTTGTTATGCAATGCTTTGGTGTCTAATGGCAAACACGTGGAATAAAAACTGATTATGCATTAAATATAACAATAAGCAACATTCTTACACCATTGCTAAGCGGAAATTTACGACATCTTGGGGTTTTCTATTGCAAAGATTACGGAAGAACCTTTTGGATGCCAGCTAAGCTCGGACAGAAAGTGGCGAGATTGCTGGGACCGACGTTTGAGAGCGTTCCCGAAGAGAAGAGAGTTTTTCCCACAACACCCGATGCGATGAAACAATATCCCGAAGATTAAAACCGGCGAGATTGCAACATCTTCCATATACCAATATATTTTCAGAAGTGGAGAGAATTGCTTAGCCTTGTATATATGAGTAGATAGATATGTCCTACTTTTACATATTTGTGTCACTTTCGAGTCAAGACCAAGATTGCACAAGAATGGAGATTGACCACTTTCTCATTAAAAAGCGAACGAAATTAACAATTCAACAGAAACCGAAATTAATCATCGCGTTATGCAACTCTGATTAGCCCCGATGTGTTAGGATGAAATCCGTGATTCGCCACGGAAGTGCGGTGGGCACAAAGCCTAAAAATTCATCATTTAAATTCAAAGAAGTTTTTTCGTAATACAGCAACATTTTTATTAAATTCGCTTTTTGTTTGATCGTACACTTTGCATTGAAAATGCGGCACGAATACTAATTAAATTTGTAGCCTTTCTTCGAACAACGGTACATTCGTTTTTCTATTGACTTGTAAACAAGATGGTTTCATCCCTTTTCGAGACCCCGCTCGCTCCCCCCGAGTACATAAACATCCGCCGTCTATTTTTGGAATTACTTTCTCGAATTCAAAAATTAAAGCCAAAAGAACCTACCTGAAGTTGGACTCGTTTCCGATTTGATTTCAGATTCCAATAAAATCTGGTCGGAGCATTCCGATTTAATATCGATGGGGGTTTCTGTTTTAATATGGTGCGTGGAGTCCAATTTGATGTGATGGTTGGTATCTGGAATGACAGTTTGCGTTGTGTACTGACAGTAATTCTGTACGATGGTAAAATTGTGGGCATAATTTTGCGAGTTGGCTTCGGTTCGATCTAAATCCCACAATTCTAATTCTACTTCGCCGATATCCGGCGACGCCAAAGAATCTGCTGGACTCATAACAAGGTAAGCTGTCGAAGAGCTAACTTCGGAGCTTCTGTCCTCGACGGCGATTCTCACAGCAGAAAGGCCATTATATCTGCGCTTCATTTCGTATCCGAATACGAAATCGATTTACACAACTAAATTATATTATGCTTAAATTGTAAACAAACACATCACTCGATGTTTCGCAATCTTGCGTTAAAGTCTCTAACAGCGAATCACTTTCGGAGTCGAGCCGACCAAAACTGAATGATTACAATTTAATTACTTCACTATCTGTTAAGTTCAAAGTCAAAAATTAATCAATCAACGACAACGTAAACATTACTCTCGAATCCAAAGTTACACCCACCAAATTTGATTGAGAAAAAAATAATAACAATAAATAAAGACAAACAAATTTCGTTTATTCACTTGGGTATTTATAAATAATACACGTGGTGTTAAAATATGTAAGTAGGCCCAGTAATAAATGAAAGTAGCACTAAACTAGTAAATACTTGACAAGGAGTCGGTCGGCCACTAGCACTAATGTAGCTCTTCGTCGAGGAGAGGTTGCCAATGGCAGCTCGTGACGTCACAACAGGTTGTTACCTTATTTCCCCCCTCGCTACATTCCAATACATTTACCTGGCGTTGTTGTATTCCACTGTCAGGGCCATCTTACGTTCCTCTTAGATTAAAAAGTGGCCACAACTTTTTCAACAATTAAGAACGACAACCGCAAACGATTACTTCGATAATCGCTCGTTTTGACCAAATACCTCGCAAGTTCAATAATATCACGTTGGCAATGCTGAGCCTCTGAATTTTTAAGAAATTCGTCTGGGAAATAATGGAAAGGTTAACGATTGCACCACAGTCCACTTATTGTCGTCTGACATTGACATCGTTCGTGATAAAAACGGAAGAAAGTGCAAGTTTCCACTTCTAATTTGAGAAAACTTGCGTCGATAAACCGGCCCTAATATCTGCCATTTTACTCCCGAGATAATTTACCTCGGAACAAAAAAAATACACGACGAAGGTTATCAACATTTTCTCATGACGAGCATCATTTGTTTTCTGATCTGCATTTATTTTTCCATAATGAAGTTGCAATTATCGGAGTAATGGCAAAATAAAAATAAAGTTTTTACGATCACAAATGAAGCAAGTAGCTAATAATTTACAATTACTCATTTGTAATTGTTAAATTAGTCATGATCGCGGCTACGGGAAATAAAATAATCTGTTTAATTGCGGAAATTCAAAATTCTATTATGCAAAGATTTTTTCTTCTTATCAAAAATGCAGATTTGGTTCGAACATAACCTCACCGCCGACCCATGCCAAAAAAATTTACTATTTAGTTTATATTATATTATGGGATATCCGTTATTAACCAAGCATATCCGATTCAAAATTATTTCTCAACATAACCTTGCTTTTTAGTAGTTATTATCACTTCCGGATCGCGCCATTCTAGCAAATAATCTGTAAATATTTTAGAAACCGGCCGCAACTCCAAAATGGATCGAAATAAAACGCAAATGAAACTTATATTGAATTCAAATTGACATTCAATACAAAATTGGCTCTATTGTACTATAAGAGTCGGCCGTTTCCTGTACGCATTATTACTAAAAAAATCTATTGTAATCAAATTCGTGTTTATAATTATCCGCCGTTTAAATTTTGTGCAATTTTTTTCTTTTCCCTCAACGCCAAAATTTAAAATAGTAATTTACATCGCATTACACAATAATTACACCCTTAACAGCTGTCCCTGCCGTTCCAATTTCATGCGTTCTAAACATAAAGAAGTTTTTGGAATGCCGGGCTTTAACTTTAGGGTTGGGGTTGTTACCCTAACACCTGCACTGGGCCAAGGTCGACCGAGGGTGTGTTGTTATTACCAAAAGGTTACTGTACTTTAAAAAATCCAACATGGCCGATCGAAGAAAGACCGATTCCTCGTTCCTAGAGGAAGCAAAACGCGACCAGCCGGCCAAAGCTGAATTAAAAAATTGACAAAGCAAAATTTGAATAAGAACCTTGAAAAAATGTTGAAAAACACTCTATCTATTCAAATTTATCTTGTATGTATTTACTTATTAAATTTCAAGGTTCCCACTTATGAATATAGCAACTGTGTTGAATTTATTAAGATGGAGGCGCATCACGAAAGCCGCAAAAGTTAATTTTAGAAAAATTTCCTAGCTAAAAAGGAAATGTGGGATAGAAAATGTTGTAACAATGACATTAAACTTGTATTTTATTCTACTTTTGTTTTCAACCTGCTGAGTCGGTCACGCTCTGATGGAGCAAGGCGCCGGTAAAATGGCGTCCGTGACGTCACGTGATGTGAAGTAACAAAATATTACTAATAATGTTGGTCTTCAGATTGCATCGTTCGGAACGCGATGGACAAAGACATTGCAAGTTTCACCGTTATACGGAAGAAAAACTGCCACTATAACAAAACAAGGGGGACAACAAAAAATCCGTAAAATTTCAAACGCGGTACCGTTAACTTTGTAGAAGAATCCTAAGTTGTAAAATATGGAAGCAGGTAGAAGTTCATTCTGTGGGACCATAAAATGGTTGACCAATACCAACAATACCTAATATTAGACTTACACAAAATTGTAAAACTACTAATAGGTTTTAACCCTTTCTAACCGCAGCTGCCGATGTTTACGGAAGGAGAAAAATAAAAAAGATCTGGTTATACAAATTGGGTCATGGAAACATTAAAAAGCCGACAGATAATTAAATTTTCCCAGGATCTAGCTAATGAACTCCGTCGATGGGAAACTCGGAAGAATGAGGAAGTGCCCAATTGAAAGCCGAACTCATCCATCCATAAACTTAGCTCGAGTTAATTAGATCGAAGCTATTTGCCCAAACAAGGCATCCCATCCAGTTCGATATATGGAAAGGCTATTTCTTTGGAAGCCTTACGATATGGCGCGAACGTAGGAAGTCTTGCAAGTAAACAAAAACACCCCCTTTTGCGAATACATGACCTACATTGTAACAAATGCATCTGACCTACCCTAATACGTAATCCTAAGACCGCATGACCTAAAACGAATGACCGTCAGTTTTCCTGTTGAATTGAAGCCAGGATATTGGGGTAGGCTCGAATTACTTAGCAGACATACGATATGCATACACATTGCACGTACGTTTATTCAAGTATTACATATACAGAGTATAATACACCCGGCCATATAATGCGATTGCGTGTGCATTTCGTTAAAATTAAAAATCACCCAACCAAACCGTATCATAACAAAATTTAACGATTTTATTTTCCATCTAGCAAATTTTGCGCGAAGAAGATTGGGCAAGGAATTGAATTGATGAAATTAAGCGTCAAGGTAAGGTCAAAATCAAAACAGCGCAATCATTCGATTAGATGATTAGAAATAAAACTCAATGTTGATTTAAAATATTGCGTAGACAATTTGCGTTTGATTACATCACAATCATGATTGTAATAATGGTAAGTGAAGTGTAGGAATCAACGGACCGTCACTTGACATGGTCACAGCAGAACTGGTTTAGTAAATTAGAACCATCACCGGCAACTAACTTCACTACATTCCCGCTGTCCTGGTCTTGTTTCTATCTTTAAATAAAGGTCATTGCCTGTTGTTGTCTTTTAAAGTTTATAAACCACAAAAAAACACATTAAATTTCCAGTTTTTTGCCATAGCAATAATTACACACCAGATTATAATAATTTAAAAGCGAAAACTTGAAAAATGTGAACGTCGAAATGTTGCAAAAATGTAGAAGATCGCGGAATAAGGAAAAAAGTTGCCGGAGACTTCGACGCCGCGACAAGCGACGAAACTCAAATTTTGACGAGGAGGTTTTTAATTGGATTATTTTACATAGTAACATCCTGGTCGCCAATTTTATTATCCTCCAGTTCTACCTCCATTAACATTTTATGATTGAAATAAAAACAACTTTTTGTGTAATCACGTGACGAATTTAAAAAATAAAAGTATAAATACGAGTTTCCGCACAGCATGAAACTACAAATGATTTTTATAAGTCGTTAAACATATTATCAGTTGCTCATTATATATAATAACAGAAAGAAATAGAAAACAAAACGAACAAATTTTATATCGTAATTGAAAAAGTTAGGCTGGCGATATTTATACACCAGAAGCCTGAGAGTTCAGTAAGCGGAACTCTACGGTTAGAAGATACATAGGTAATGAGGAAGAGCAAGATGAACGTACGTATAAGAATAGTTTTAGACAAAGAGCGACATCGACGATTTAATGGTGCTCGGGAACGGTCTATTGCAGTTGGCCTTGACTCGACTGCAAGTTCTTCGGGTTCTCTGCGGAGTAGGTACAGTCTCGGACATTTTCAACGCGATAACACTACACCAAATATATGTAAGTATATCACACCGGAACATATTCCAAATCAAAGATGGCGTAGGCAATCCGCCAAGGCCTACTTACAACCCCACAAGTCGTAACTTTCACCTTGCGGTATTTTTATTGCCCAATTCAATTGTACGAGTCGAAAAATACAATTTGATATCGATGCTCTAAAAGCAAAACCTGCCATTAGAAAGTCTGAAGAAAATCGAAACTTGCGCAAGGCATGAAGAGCCATCCGTTGCAAAACCGAGGAATTAAAATTTAAATGGTCACGAAGTGTGAAATGATTTTCAATTTCTACACGACTGAGAATTCTACTTTTGCACTTGTTTGATACTTGTAAACCTTGAACTAAAATTCCAAAATCTGCGTCTGCATTGTACGGGTATTAAAAATCTATACCCACAGACTGACATACCATTTTTTCATTATATTATAGCCCCCGGAGAGGCTTTCAAAAATTGCCTTTGCGGATGGTATTTCACATCCACATGGCGGGGTATTGGTTAAAGTTTTCAACTAGCAATAATCGCACCTCGGATTGACCTCATTGGTTACGATATCGCCTCTGCGCAAAGCTGACGACACGGGTCGAATTTCTGCGTTTTATAGGTACTGCAACTAAACGCAACCGGCGTTAGACGCGTGCCGCGCCATCTACCGTCGCCAGCGGATACCGCATTTATCGAGCGAAACCAAAAATGTTTTCTCGATTAAATAACAAAGACTCGACTTGTCTTAATTGTCTCGGTAATTAGGATGTAGTAAAAGTTGCTCCAAAAAAAAAAAATAACATCTGCTGTTCCAACAGCCCAGTCCCACATGCGAGTTCAAGGTTAAATTAGTATTGCGATAAGTCAACTGATTGTGTGACACAAAAAGTCGTTTTCAATTTTTTTTGCCGGATATTAATTTTTTAGACGTCTGAACGACACAAAGACAACATGGTCGAGACTGTAGCCATTCCATGGGAATCAAATCCCGGTGGTGTACATTTTTTAATCGGCCAGACACGACAGTTATTCAACATATGTATGATATGACTAAGGTCACGTTACTTTGCTCAACAATATTGACGTAAAGTAATACGTTAGGGTAGGTCGGATCGCTGTTGTTCTTCTCGATTACGCTTTGCATATTATCAGTGCAACTACCTTATTCGTTCGTTCGTTCTTTTCTGACTATTTTTAGCTCCGCGTCGGCAAAAAATCCAATTTTTAAACTAACGACTTCCATCTGCAAAATTTTCACCTTCAAAGCGAAATAATTCTACAGCTGAATTTTTTGCTTCTAACGTCTTGAAATTCCTAATTTCCGGTACAACATCCAACCCCGTCATCTTTAAAATTGTCGTCTACGACAAAGAGATGGCAAAAAACTAAAATAAAAAGTTTAATTACACGAACCCATATAAATTTGCGCACATAATGTAATCTACTCGGTTGATAGACTTTTCAAGTTCAAGGCTGTCCAAACGATTACATGTTTATTATACGGAAGGTTTTTGGCACCAGTTGTCTGTTTTCTTTATCTCAGCCTTGAGTTATATACAAAACAGTTAAACTTTTGGCTCAAAAGTATGAAAAATTTTTATCGAAATCTATTTTGGATTTTTTAAACCAACAGTCGCGCGTTTAAAATAAGTCTACCAGCATTCGTGGCAATCAATTTTATATTTCGCTTGGTGTAAACAAAATTTTTCGCTAAAGGTATTAGATTGCGGAACACGGTTTTGTGTCATTCGTATCACCTACTCCAGTAACATTGAACTATTTTGTTGATTTTCCCCGTTTTTTGTTACGTAACATTTATCGAGTCTATCGAAAGTGAAGTTGTTTTGTGATAACAAACGTGTATTAATGAAGTTTATCTCGAATGGTTGCCACAGTATTGATTTTCCCCGTCTTAGTCGTATTTTGGGTCAGAAACCTCAATTTAGGGTTTGGAATTTGGATGCTCAACTAGCTATATCTCGACATCTCTTTGGATGTCTTCCAGGATGTCTCGTTTAAGTAGCTTTCTCATTTTGGTAAGCTGCGATCGCTCACTTCTGTCACATCATTGTTCCACGTCTTTTAAAAATTTCCGTCCCAATATTGAACTACAATCCGGCTTAATTATTTCCAAAAAGCCGGCAATAGAATGCAAATGCACAAAAAAGACGTAAAATACCTTAGATCCTCTATGGGGAACGAAGAAATTGAACCGAACTTTTCTATTCCAGACCAAAAATTGGAAGAAGAAAAAGTTGGGCCGCAGTCGTTTATTGCCCTAAATTCGTGGTGTTAATAAAGCAAGATAAGGTAATTAAAACGGGACAAACCAGGATAATAATAACAGAATAATATGTTAATCCTAAAAAAAAAATTTCACGGGCGTTCACCGACAGTTAATTATAATAAAATTTACAATTCAACTAAAACTATTTTACATTTCCAGAGAACCCTAAATTTAGATGGTGTAACACGCAATCGAATAACAAATATCGTATAAAACGAAGAATTAGTTTATATGGCACATTAACCTCACAAATTCGAAGAAAAAATATATAAATGTTTTATGAGGTTTATTGATTATGTAATGGAAGTTCATTTTGAGTTATCAATATTTAAAATCTCGCGGCAAATAAAAAACTAAACAAACGATAATGTGTAATTGTAGAAAATGGAAAAATAATCACAAAGAGAAAACTTTTCGGCTGGGTAAACTTTAACACAAGCGAAAAAGTTCTTAAATGGCTCGAGTCCGGTCCTGCCCACTCAGCACAAACAGCGTCCAGGTGAATGATTACCGTTTGCGGTCGATTCTAGTCATGTATAATATAATGATGAATGCATGTAGATTTTCTTGTGGTGAAAACAACTCGAGATATCTATGATTTATGATATAGCAGCCAAGTTTATTTTAAACCACCCCGTGCACTTCGTACAATCCAGCTAAAAGCATTTCCACAAGGTCATTCTCTCGCGTTATTCGATTTTAAAATCAGAATAACTTTAAATATTTACACAAAATTACATCTCAAATTTAAAGTCGTCTTTAAACGAAGCAATCAAATAAACGGAAATACTTTCGAGTCTAAATTTAAAAGCATTAGCGTTATTCACCGTGACCTGTTCGTTCATCGATTTCGAAAAACCAAGTTTACATTTTAAATTAAATAAATATAAAAACAACAAATTGGACAATAAGTCGAAATTATGATGGATGCGCTCCTAAAAATGCCACTTCGCAAACTATACAAGTCACGGGCGCATAAAATTATAAACGCAAGTATCAAAAATGAAAAATATCAGAAAAATAAACAAACTTGGCTGAAACTACAAAGCAAATATTCAAATTAAAATGTCAAATAAAACAGAAAATTGCACAGCGATACGCCCAAAACCACAAAAAAAACAGGAGTTTTGGCATAGGAGATGCTGCAGTTTTTTCATGCCTCGCGTTTGTAAAATACGGCGATTTTTTTTCGCTTTTATAGTAAACATGTTCGTTTCTTGACAAAACAATGTCGAAATTTGGTTAAACAAAGAAAATAATAGCCCGGATTAAAATTAATTACCAACTTTCGCTTTGCCAAATTTTTTTGTTTTCTGAAACTCAATTAAAAACCTCGACTGCACACCTCGACGGACAACATTTTCACTTCAAATTTATAAATCATTCATGGAGCCGAGCATTAAACTTCAAATTATACATGCATTTACTGAAAATATACGACAGCTCCAGTTACCAAATGTTATTATGAAAATAAATCTGCTTACTACCGAAATTGGTTCACATCCAAATTTTGACGGAGACAGAGCTAATGCGACTGGAAGCTACGTATCTGCATGAATCATGCGAAAAATTTAAACTGACATTGATAAATACAGACAAGATAAAATGTCATAAAGTCAAAGCGAACACCAACGCTGTTTTAATGAGCAGAAAAGACGTTGTTCTCGGATTATAATTCTTCGAAATTTAAATTTAACTAAACCAGCCTGAATGTTCGTTCGTTCGCTCTCTCGCGTGCGGTGTATAGGCGCCCTAACGCAAGGTAAAAAGCCGATTTTCTTAAATAATTTGCCATCTTAAAGCGTCGATACAAAAAAAAGAAGTTGCCGATCAGGTTATCGGAGTAACCGATCATTATTTCGCCAGGTGCTCGCTATTATTTGTAGAGTTAACAAACTGATTTGTTTATAATATATCACTCAAATTAATTAGCGTTGTTATCTCTTCGCTTTTAAAAACGTTCACCTTAAATAGAAAGACAACAATCACTGCAAACGTGACTTGCCAATTAAGATAAAATAACCCGAATCTACCAATTAACTCTCATTTTTATTTAAAATAATTAAATTTTAGACTTTTTGCATGAAATCAGCGTGAGAATTCGCGAAACAACTTTCGATTAGCAATACAGCGCAGTGCCGGATCTGATAAAAATGCAACTTACCTATTTTTCCGTTAGGACTGTAGGGATCGTAGCTTCCACCTGACGACATGGGTGACGAATATCCATTGCTAATTACTGTTGTGTACTGTTGATTGTTGTTTTGAGGACCTGGCGAGGGGGTAAGAGGCGGTGCACTAACACTAATTGTTCCCGGACTAGTAGAACTCAACCAATCTTCGTTTCGCGGTCGTTTGTTACTGCTAGTACCGACCGAGTTATAGGAGGAATTTCCAGAAAGTCCATTAAGGGTAACACTACTTAGTCCATTACCATTTGCGTTTGCGGAATGGCTGGTAACAATTGCGAGACTCGCAAGTCCGTTTGCTGAGACGCCCAGTGGAGCAACGCCGGCCAGTAGACTGGCAGTAGTCATGGTGGCCATTCCGTTGCTTCCAGTGGCGCAAGGTGAGTGCAACCTAGGCTCAGTTTTTATTAATAAAGTATCATCCCTATACATTATCTCCTGTTTAAGTTCCATGGTCATACTACATAAGTGCTTCAATTGATTACTGTTGTATTACCGAAGAGGGCCGAGGCGCGGCATAATATCACTACCTGCAACAAAAAAGGAATTTTAAAGAATCTCAAAACTTGTGCGAGACAAATTAGGTTACCAGACAGTATTAAGTGCTTGTCAAAGTAGTTCAACTTAACTAGAACGGAATGCGTTATCCGATATGCAAAGTACTTGACTGATCAAGAACCGAGCAGGCAATTCAAATGCAGGAGCAAACAACCGTGATGTGGATGAATGCAGCAGCGTCTGACTGCTTGAATGGTCCTTGAGGGAGAGACTTGCATATAATCGAGATCGCTCTCATTATAGTACAGTTGCACCACAGGATCACCGGAGTTTTACAATCGAGAAAAGCTTGCAAGAAAAATTTAACCAGCCAGCGGTGTGCAATTTTCAAATCAAAGCTTAAATTGACGTTCGGGGGTACCTTCGCGTATATGCGTAACAAATTTTAATGAATTAAAAGGTCACTTCAATAAGTTAAGTGTATAACGAGCTTAATGCAATTTTAAGTTGATCAAACAATATTATCTAAGGTTATTTATATGGAGTAAGGAAGTAAAATGCGAGAGTAAGTGGGTCGTTTCATTCCATTCCACTTAACCAACTTAATAGAACTTATTCACGGGGGAGCAATGGGGAAACAGTTGACCTCATTCAAGGAGCTCCGTGTAAAAACTACAGCGCAGGAAAGTAATCCCCACTAGATAAATCGACATCCTTTTTATAATCAGAAACACATGTCATGGAAATGTTTTTCAGCGAGATCAAACAAAGCGAGGCTTTCAAAATTAGTGTTGTAATGCCCCAAGGTTCCTGCAAAGCAGATGATGAGTTTTAAGCTTTTTCGTGCAGTAGTCGTTAATTTTTCAAATAGGTCAAAGGAAATAGGTCACCAAATAACGATCGTTCAGCTCAATTTTCCCAGATAAATTGGAATCCGTGTTGACTCGTTTAAGATTCAATAAGGAGCTTCGCCAAACTTTTGTTGCTTCCAAGTTTTTTCGGTTAGGAAACAAAAGTCGACGCGTTCATAATGTTTTGGTAAAGTCTGCTGCTACATTTCGAGACGATGCACCGTTAAAATTTATTAAAAATGTTTGCCCCCTGCAATTACGCCACGAAGATGTGAAACTCCAATACTAAAATATGCTATAATTGTTTGAGTGTTCATCAAAGCAGTTGGGGTTGTCTGTAGTCTAGACTTTAGAGTTGGGGTATGGATGGTGCAGTGAAATGCGATACCAGTATAAAATAGGAAGAGTAGAAGAGGTAAGACTGCAAGGACGAGGTCGTGGAACTGAACTGGGAAAGTGAAATTCGCGACGTATAAAAACACTATCCCCCATCTCTCTCCCGCCGATATTCATCTGCACCCGTTTCACTGGCATTGCACAATACATACACCCCGTGCAACTGTCTGAAATCCTAGCTATCCATATACATACAGCAGTAAACCCAATGCAGTAACATACCCCGGGCCTATCACCCTCGAGCGCGTCTGGACGCCCGCGCTTTTCGGGCACAATCGATACCCACAGACACAACATCACCTATCTTTGTTATCAGACACTTCCCTTCCTTTATTAATAATTCTTTAAAATCTCAATTGATTAGTCATTGATCGACTAGACATTTAGTATATATACCTACGACGAACATTTTTTATGCAAACCTTGTATACATTATAGTATCAAAATTTACAATACAAATTTAAATAATCCTCATCTCTTCCACAATGCATCAATTTGATTTGCATGGAAATATTTTCTGTTTTACATAATACAACAATTTATGTTTTCATATGCTAAAAATACTATGTCTATATCCTTGCGATTTAATTTTTTGTATAACAAGCAAATTTATGAATCCCAGCCATTTCGAGGTTGGTTAAGTAATACAAATGAGATAATCTCGAAATGAAAATTTCGTACCAAACTAAGAATTAAATTTTAAATCGCACCGATGGACAAGTAATTGGTAAACATGACCGTGAATGTTAGACATCAATTCTGAACATGACCTCAATTATTTTGCAAAAAGCTCCCCCGTGTGTTCGAAATATCCAAATAGCAACAGGAAAAGGGTCGCATTGAATTTCAATTTTGCCCCAGGCAAAACGCATTTTAAAAAACTTACCATTCCACATGAATTATTAGGACACATGATGCGGTTCGTCCAGTGGGAAAACGTACAACTACGAAAGTGAAACAAAAGAGGTAATTTTGTTTTGGCCGTTTTGTGATAAAAACTATCCTGAGTTTGCAAAAGCAAAGTTATAATATTCGGATTTTTCACGGATCGACACCAAATAATAACTGGTTATGGGCCCAGGTCGGCCATATGTAAAAAATTAAATTAAACCGTTTTTTCATTGTACAAATAATATGTATTAGATATATTTTATCGGAGAGTAAAAATTTTGTCGTGATACCCACGTAATTCATTTCTTACAATTTCTAAAATTGGTTGCCAAAATTTGTTGAGCACAACTTAGCTGAAGCTGCTAATAACAGACTTTTTGTCGGTGAGAAATCAATCAGCATTGATTTTTGTGTAAAATAAATTCCATATTTTTGTAAATTGTGTGCGGTGTTCAATAGAAATCAATGTTACGTATTTTTCACCGATATAAACGCCGGTACGTCGTCGACAAAATTGCAAAAACCACTGGTGTCAAACTGGGGGGTCTGGGAGGTATGGAATACCCTCCAGCGCACTCGTTATTCATGCCGTCCGACCTTCTAGTAATAACATAAAACCGAATGTCTGGGTGCTTTTCTGGTTTTTTGTTATACAAATCTACACTGTAAGTGTAGACGACATAAGAAATATAAATGCAAATAAAAGCTTAATTATGTTGAAATCTTAAGCTATTTGCGAAGATTAGAATTACTCCAGCAGCATTCTCGATTAAACCTTTATTTGTATTTCTGATGTTCATTATGAATTCAGACTAAGTCTCCAACTTCAATTCACCTGAGGGATATATTATAAAATTGGCCCTGGGAGACACAAAACGTGGGTGTAAGGGCACACATTTTGCGTTTTATTCACACCCCAAAATTGAAAAGCTATTTAGTTACCAAATAAGTTGCAATAACCCCCCTCTGGCTATATGAAATAAGTTCGAGATGTATAGAACAGTTTGGAAATAAATTTTCTCAGTGCTGCCGCGGGCTGAACAACCACCTCAATCGCATAATAAAAGATTACAGCGAGACCGATCAATACACTGCAAACTATTTGTTATTTACGAGTCCTTCCTGCACAATGTGCCTTCCGAAATCTTAAAACACCCTGTAGAGACAAAGGCAAGAAAAAAAGCTTATCTAAATTTTAGCGATTAAATTTAATATCTGGCAAACCTTCGAACGATAAAATTCAAATTTTCTCTTCGAATTCCATATTTTACCGTCTTCTCTTTCGCTTTACTAAAAATTACAGATCATGACAAATTACTCCCACACGTGTCATCCCTCTTATCCTTCAGGTTACATGCAGCGTTTGGAAATAATTTGGCCTCGTTTACGCTGAATTCTGTAAGTTGAAAAAAAATTCGTCTTTTCATTTTTCTATGGATTTTATGTTGAGACATGTCAGATTACGGCACGTACTTGCATAAAAGATCCAAGTTTGTCTAAAGGTGGGCAGCATTGTTATCCTAGATCACTTACGGGCTGAGTTTTCTTTGTTTGAATAGCCTACACCAAGATCGAGTATTTAGGTCACAGCCTTCATCGGGGTTCATAGGTCACGGTAGAGCTGATTCAACTGCATTCAACGTAGGAGGAGCGAGAGAACTGTAAATATCCGTGCGCCTGGAACAGGTCGATAATGCGGTACCGTGAATGAGGTTGGAAGCTGGGTACAAATTGAAGAGCGGCGATGATGAAACTCATCACAAAATTAAAAATCGAGATTTGGAAGTAGATGCCATATATATCGACAGAATTTCCATTTGGAAAAGAAAAATTAAAATTTGATTAGAAAATGTAATCAAAATTCTGTATTTCGTTAATACTATAATAATTAATTTTTAGTGTCAATGTCATCATTACATTATAAATTAAAAAATGAAAGGACGAACGGAACGCTCAGAGAAATGGAGAGTGGCGCCGCGACGGCGCGTTGTTTGCTTTGGTGTAATTCAGGTCAGAAGCTGCACCATGGAAAAGCGTCAGAAATACTGCGTGGGAAGAAGGGATGTTTTACTTAATTGTACATAATACCCCACGCTTTTATTTCTTGCTTTTTGGTGAATCTGAAAATCTCTCCGGAAGTGTGAAATTAGAAAACAAAACCCTCCGGATGTAAAAATGCTAAGTACACCTCTGATATCATCTATAAATAAATTTAAAATTACTTTTTAATAAACTGGTGTTCATAAAGGTCAAAGTGTAATAACACGTATTACGTACACGTTGATTGAATTGATGACCATGCACCACTGACCCGTATCCAACAAAGAAGTTTGTTACAAAAATAGGTCACTTATAATGTGGAACACTTTTATTACAACAAACCCTTGCAATAAAACGCACGTGCCCATTGTGGTATTAACTTGATTAAACAGCAAGACATTACGTTTGGCCAGATTAAAGTTTTATTTGAAATATCAAAAGTTGTCCTTAGGAGGGGGAAGGATCGTAAAATGACAAGATAATCATCGACGGTCCTGCTCATTCCGGAGAACGAACTCGTCAGATCTCTAAATGAAAATTGCTAGGAGTTCGTGTTAGAGGTTTAACACGACCCTAAAAGAAAATTGAATTTCCTTTTTGTTTCAGAAACAAGAATATTAAAGCGACGACGGTTGGAACAGTTTGCCGATTTAGGCCAATAGGTCACCACTAATGCGAAGGAATAGGTTCGGTGCGAGAAATGGGAAGAAGGAACTCAAATTTTATTTGAGCGTAATATTTATTTTAATGCATTAACCGAATTAACCAGATAAACAGTTAACTCTCGCTCTCGTCCCAGCTACGATATCGAGCTGGTTTTCTGGGTAGTACGAGAGTTGCAGCAGAGCTTACAAGAGTCCGGGTAACCCACTTTCCAACAGCCGCGCCTAGTTTGTTTTCTATCTTTTCTATTCAATCATAACCTGGCGACGTTAAAATTTAAGCACCTCACAGCGAATATCAGGTTCCGGCTAGCTCCCGCAGCTAAGTATTGGAAAATAAAAGGAAAGGCAGACTATGAAAGGTACATATTAATGGGAGGACGAATAATGGAGTTTTGATGAAACAATCATGGTTTTTTATTGGTTTTAATTTTAATCCACTATGAATATTGAAAGAAGGAAAAGGCTAACGAACAACCCCAAACTTCATCCATCAATTTGACTATAAACAAAATATACCATTCACGTGAAAGAAAATCGATACATTTTCCCTTACCGCTACCGAGTGAAACCATTTTACTACAACAACAAACTGGCAAGCGTAATTTATGTAGAATAAAGCGAAGATTAATACGCCCACGTTACCTACACCCATACGAACAGAAGACCACCTATACAGCAAATTGTTTAAAATAAACAATAGATAATTCGAAAAATCGATTTTTAATTTTCTTTCCAGAGGCTACAATTAATCTGGGCAAGTTAAAATGTTTAGAAAAATACGAAACCAGTTAGGCAGAACCACTCGCTAGAGCGAAGTGAAAAAGCAAGCCCATAAAACTTTTTTTTATTTTAATTATAAAAGTAATTAGCATGCAAGTCAACACAACCTAAAAATTTAAAATTTGTAATTCAAAACATAAAAATTAAAAATGATTACAATATGAAATATGCATCAAGAAACCCCTGAATTTTGGAGAGGTCGATAAAGCAGAGTTTCAAGGTTCGTACAGGGTCAGGGTCCGCGATAAAATGATAGCGTGCAAGATACCCGCATGAGGGTGCGTACAAACGCGTGTTTTGAATTCTGTTACGAACGAAAAATCGATGCCGGATTATCGTGGAGCCTTCTTTAGGTTATTAGTCGGTTAAAATTATAACACATCTGAGGGTTGGTGAAAAACCCATTTGAAAGTGAAGGGCTGATAATTTTACACGAAAACTGACCCAATTTTGAAAGAAGTAATTAGCCCGGCATTGTGAAGGGACGATCCCATTCGTGCAAGGGTCTCTTACAAGTTGGCACTAACGAACCATTATAAAAGGTTTAACATAAATCTTGTTTATACAGCTTAAAAGGCTGATTAGCTTATGCATCATACAAGCGGCAACTAATTGACTTAACGTAAATAACGAGTACACGAACAATACCCATCTTACTTTTACGTGGTGATAACAAACCGTAAAGCTACACCGCAACGTGGCACTTAGCGTGTTGTTGCAGTGACCCAATATTGTGTCGAAACCAAACAAGTACAGAATAAGTACAGCGTATGACCTCAAACGTTAGTGTAGGTCATGTCATATGTCTGCAACCTCGTCCTCAACTATTAAAGTCGCCCACTTTGATTTAATTTGTATACACAGAGTTATCAAATGCATTTACTATCACAGTACACACAAAGCATCACGCCCATCTTGCTGCACACATCACTTTCCCTTTCAAAATTTCAATTTCACCTTATCAAAAATCGTAATCTCACGAAAAAGGTAAACATATGATTATTTTCGATCAAGTCATTGTTTCCGATTAAGTAGCCACTCCAACATCGAATTATCAATAAAATAGCAACATTATTTGTTAATTTTCTCAATTTTCGGAAAAACTGATCACCCTGTATGAGTAAAACTCCTGCGATCAATTATATCCGAGAACAACTTGGGCAAGTCCGGATGACCCATTTCGGATGTCCAACTTTAATTTGATGATGCTAAGTAGGGCTTGGGCGTTTTCAACTTGAACTTTCGGTTTTTGGGGTTTATCCTCTTTGTTACTTCAAAGCACAAAGGCCAATACTTGGCTGTAATTGGCCTTTAAAACTCCAAAGTCTGATATTTAATTTTCTTTGAACTTGTAGGTAGGTAGCAGATTAATTTTGAACTATTGAGTTTTTTCCATTTATATTTTATAGGTTTATTATCACGTTACATTCTTGTGACGTCAGATGCATATGGACAAACAAATAATGTCCATAGCTTCTCTTCAATTTCTTTCCCATCTTTGTCTTCTTTTTCTCTGTGTTGATTGCTATTCCATTATTTGTACTGATCTCACAGTTGGACTATATTTGGACAATTTGGACTATATAAAAGTTATTGTTATATAAAATAAATCAAAAGGACTTGGCCACTCCTTCGCACCGTACTGAAAAGCTAGCCGCCAGCTCCGCAATTATTTTTTTTCAGTCGCATAAACACGAAGCCAACTAATATTTAATACAAAAAACCATGGATACTCGGAGGTTTAAGAAACCTCTTGCAAAAAACATTGCTATTAGCTATCGGCAATTCAAAACTGAAATCTAAACTATCTGCATTAAAATTTAAAGCTCGTTTAGACCGCATCCTTGAAAACAAGGCAAATGGCCTCATTATCGATCCGGAAGTTTACGGGAGTCGAATAAACCAACCCGTGTAATTGTACTATCGCTGAAAATGTATCAGCTTATCATCAGCAAACTGTTCACGTAAATGTTACTTCAGAGTCAGTTTTTGTCAAAATGCAAGAAATTTCATTGGCGATTTTACATTTTTTTATAGTAAAAAAGCTCCGCAGCCACTGGCTGTGGCTTATCGGCTGAAACAAAAATTGCAGATTGGAAAAACTGCGATAACGCCGGATTAAAAAACTATATATTATAGGAAGAGGATTACAAGCTAAGTTGGAGATTGTTGGTTTTTCTGCAACAAAACTAAACGTCAAAATATGTTTGAAAATAAAGTCACGTGATGAATGCTCGACAGCCATTGGCTGATTTGAATAATCAGACGTAAACGCGTCGAGATCACGTGACTTTGTTTTCTCTCGGCTTCTCGGCAGTTTCGAACACAACAACTTGGCAATTACGGACGAAAATCTTGTCATAACAGTCGATAAGTTGAATGCCTTTAAAATAGTTTATGTTTTACACTGAGAAAAAACCTTGTCGCAATTCTCTCGACAGGAAGTTGTATTTAAAAATGCCACCGAAAGAAGTAAAAGCAACTTTTTGTGCATTTAAATCAGGCAAAGTGTTAAAACTGTCACGTAACAGGCAAAAATTAAATTTCTATTGTTGGAGGCGACAAAACACTTTTATGCATTTAGAATAAAGTCCAAGATGTAAATCGACAAAAGCTCCAGTGAATTAGAATTTGTGAACAATAAAATATTTTTCGGTAAATACCATTGGAAAACCGACCTTGGAAAAAATTACTATTGTTATTATCAATTATAACGTCTAGTAATTCTTTATAAGGTCATATGAATAATGGAGAAAAAAACTGAAGCGTTTTTTTTATTTTCGTCCCAGCGAAGTCGAAATTTGTAGAACAAGCAGGTTAGATCAATAGCCAATTGGAGTGGAAAATCTTGTTGAGTTTGCATTACGCATTATGCATCAATGCATAATTGCCCAAGTGCAGCGAGTTAAAACGAGAGCCAAGCCAGCCTTGGACACACACTTCGGTCAAGTGGCTGACGTCAGTTGCATTTGCAATCCTTTCACAGGAAAATGACACTTTATTAATGTTAATAGGCACCCAAACAATTGCACTCCGACAGACACTATAATTTGTGCAATTATTTTTTTTATTCCAATTGAAACATCGGCACATCAAAGAGCTACACCAAAAAGCTCTTAAGAAGGCCGATACAGCATCACTTGGAATTCCCCCACACTTCGGTGTAACAATCAATAACTTTTCGTCCCTAGATATCGCAGACGATGATCAACGCTGACTCAAATTTTTAGATAGCACTGGAGAAAATGTTAACGTGGAATACAAACAATCGCTTCACTTGGTGGAAAAATCAATACCCTCGGCAGGATAGAATTTTTCGGCATTGCAGCCGACTATTTTAAAATGCAACGCCAAGTATTTTGTTGTGTCTAAAAATATTTTGGGATTAACATTTAAAGTTCATATTAATTAATTTAGCTTTGTAAATCAGGCCCACAGTTCTCGTGCACCATGAAATGTCGGTAATAAACTCGGCTGCAATAACTTCTTCAGTTATGGCGGGCGACGCAGGAGTTTTTTTCGAAAATATGTTATTCATAGACATGGCGTCTCCGATTGCTTGTCCTTGGGTGTTTTTAAGACCATTAGCTTCAATTATTAGTTAGCTTCGTCGTATGCTATAAAGGCTAAACAACCAAGTACGTCGTTCGATCTCTAAGTTTGATTAATGAGAGTCGATCTCACAACTATTTTTAAAAAATTACATCGCCGCTTTAGATAATTAATGAGCAACGCGGTTAGTATAAAAAGTTTCAAAATTCAACCGTCCACCAGATAAATACACAAAAATTATTGTTTTGTCTAGCCGATTCAAACGATAAGCCACTCAAAATCATGTCCAAAAGCAAATTTCAAACTCGAAATTCCCGATAACAGTTATTTATAACTTTGATTCATACTTACACATTGAGAACTTCTTGTATGTATAAAATTTTCACGGCAGTTCTGAAACAAAAAAAAATTAAAATAGAAACTTCTACCAGCTAATTGGCGATAAAATGTAAAATTAAGGTATACATCAGACGTAATTATATAATTAATTAATATTTGTAATAAACGTGAAATTCGAACTACAGTTTTAATTAGATGTTTAACGATCTTCATAAAATGTCTTTCTCATTAAAAACGAACAAATTACGTATACTTTAATTATTTTAATATAAAAATTATATGCAAACGTGCACTAATTTATGTCAATTAATTTCCACTTCATTGAACTTCCTGGGACTTGATTTCGAAGTAAATATCAATCAGTGTTACCTATCCTTGAAATTAAGCCGTGACAAATTGTTCAACGATGAATCGTCTCCCAAAACACTACTCAAAGTCACCGCTTTAGTATTACACTCAACTGGCGAGATCGAACAGATCGAAACACGTCACTTTGTCTACCACCATTTATTTATTTATTATCCGAATTGTATTTTAAAAAAGTCTTAACCTACCGAAGTGGAAAGCGAAGGTACAGATAGGAAAACTGTAGATTTCTACATTTAAAATTTGGAAGTGAATTTTTTAATCATATTTTCTGGGTAATTTTCCACTCATTTTTTTAAATTACATCATTTTTAAGTTATTCAAATGCTTATTCATTGCGTAAATTTGTTACTTTTCACAGGTAAATTACTGCAATTTTTTACTTCTCCCCATCGACGTACGGTACGGCCCTGCAGAAAACCTACGTTTATAAAAATTGTGCGTCCTTGACTAACTGAATTTGACGCAATTAAAGAATAATTGGAAGCCATTGATTAAAAGTATGAAAAGCGCTGTTTTCATGGGCTTCCACTTGTGGATATGTTGGAAAGTTTCGAAAAACCTCGGCTTGGTTTTTAGCTGGATACATGGAATTAATTCAAAAATCGCTAATTAAAAATTCTCGTGTCTAATTTTAAAAAAGTTTGTTGTATACAGAAGAGATGTGAGGCATCCGGGCAATGCCGAAGGCTAACCTAACCTGTCTAATACCTGATGCTTAACAAAAGAGTATTTTGGAATATGGAACATTTTCTTGGCAATGAAACGCAGAACAAAGCATTCGCAAAAATGTAAGAAATAAAAATACATTGTATTTTAAAAACTTGAAAGACCTGTTGGATATATACATCGTACAAAAAATTAGCATAATAAAGCTTCGCAATTTTTTATATAGCGAAGCTGTAAATATGAAACGTCCTGAAAATTTATTATTAAAATACGATCCCTTTCGCGAAATCCTAGTTGACATTCAAAGATGTATTTCATTTCCAAAAGAGTTTTATGAGGGAAGATTCCCGAAAAACATTTCTCATGCAAAATGGCTTTGTAATTTAGTGGAATCCAAAATGGCTTGTTTTTTTCGTTCTAATTTGATAAAGTGGTATAGGGAGAGATGAAAAAATCCAAAATAGATGAAACAGCTTTCCCATGCGTTGGAAAGCTTAATTTTCGCCCACAGCACACCATAAGCTTGCACAAGATGAAACTCCATAATTTATGTAACAAATTGATAGGATGTCTACACAATAAAGCGAATTTAAAATACATAAAGCTAGTAAATAAATATAACTTCAATTGGAGCCGACAGAATATCCAACATATAAATATACAGCGCAATTATCAACGACGACCTTATCTAGACAGATTCGTTCAATTGCATCCAACATACAAACGCACACACATACATCCTAACATGCCAGTCTTGAAAACTATTTACAACACAAATGCACTGGAACCTTATTAAGTCAATAATAAACAAATGTGTGCAGTTGGTCTCAAGGTCTTTCTAGTTAAATCAAGAGAATATTTTGTTGGCTGCAGGAGTGAATCAGTTGCAGCGGTCGTAAACTTTTAAAATGTCATGCACTTGCTAAAAATAAACGGCCAGTAAGTTTTCAAAAATTAAAATTCTTGACCTACAAATTAAAAAACTGAAATTTATTGCCAAAATAATATTTACGATAAAAACTTCTGCAAAAGCTTTCTATATTTATTTGTCGACTCCACCACAAATACATTTTAAGTTGGACTTAAATAAACACTCAATTCCAAGTGCAATGCATCAATTCAAGGCAAGACCTACCGACTTCAAAATAAATTAGTAATTGGAAAAGTGCGGATCAAGGTGTTCGTGAATGACAACCGACAACGACGCTTCCCAAATTTTTCTGACAGTTCGAAATGGAAGAATTCCGGTTAAAGGTTATTGCGGCTGCGAGTGCCCTAGTGAAAAACACAAAAAAGTTGGTGTTTTCACAAAAAACAGCCAAGTTTGTGTTTTCGCCCAAATCAATCATGATGCGACCTACAACCAAACCTCCAACCAGTCCGTTCCCAGATCCGAAAAATAAGTTTGCACTGCCACCACCTCCACCGCCTCCGCCGCCGCCACCACCTCCGCCATCGAAGAAACCAGTAGTTCATCCACCCTGCATCGAAACGGACGTTGGTGGTGGCGGTGGTGGTGAAGGAAAGGTTGCTGTCAAACATACAACGAGCAGAGCGATGAAGTATCCTTATACACATACGGCCAAATTTGTACAAATGCCCTGGAAGTACTATTTCAAAAATAATTGGCACTATAAATACTATGTCTTTTCAATTATATTGTGCCTTCCAGTGTTTAAGTACATTCAGGACGGCAGTAAGTACCATTTCGTGGTTGTCCAAAAAGTTATTCTGATGGATTTCATTTTTAGTGAATTCTCCCACGAACGTTGCTAAATGGGAAGCATTGCAAGCCAAAGATAGAGCAGAACAGGCTGCTCATCATCACTGAGAAATAGAATATTGTTTCTCTAAATATACAAAAACCAAAAATCCGGCGATGGCGAACCGCCATTATCGTATCATGGATACTAAGAATATGTCGAGATGTGGTTTGCGGCGAGTTTAAAATGAAAATGAATTAATTCATGTATCTGCTGATAATTTTTATAAAATTCCGAAATATATAAAACGTGTACTTGCCTAAGATTTAAGAATTAATGATTATTCAGGATTTAAGCGTTAAAGGATAAAGGTAACGAAGGTGAAAAGCATTATTTAAAAAGATAAAAATCTTAAGCGCAAACTCTGTCACATGTAAATTTAGAAAAGTATGGTTTGCGTGATGAAAATATTTTAGCAGAAATATTATGGCAAAAATTGTGTTTCCTTTCTCAAACTAAGTACGTGTAAAATCATAAAAGAGGATGCATTCCTGTCTGATAAGATAGCACACAAAATGAGTTTCGACACGACGCTCTTGACACAACAATCCAAAATTGTTAAACACAATAATCTGCTCGATGTAAAATTTTATGTAAAGCAATCAAATTATATTTTATTCAGGATTAAATTTACATGTAAACTGACTTTCCACCGCGCATTTAAATGTAGCCTGTTTCGTTTATCAAAAATTTTTGAAACGGAAACGCTTCCTTATCTAAAGATTTGTTTCCCTTCGAAATTTTAAATCGACACAGAAGCGTAATTTAGGAAAAACAAAAGTCAGAATTCAAAATTTAAAGTTTTTTCGATGATCGTTTTGTAAATAAAACGCGCATTTGAACCGGGCATTACATTTTATGGTATATACAAATAAAAGCGGGGAAAAATTTACATAAAACGAGAATTCGTTCCAAAAAAGAAAGTGTTAATTTAGTTTTAATCGATACAAATACGGTTTAAAATAACACGGCGTTTATTGGGAAAGGTTAACGCTCAAATTTGAATTAATTTAGCTATCGATTTTGCACAAACCTAATTTGTCTGCGTGTTCCTCGAAAGGAAGGGCAAACTAGACGGTTGCGAGTAACCTAAAATCGACCACAGCGGTTTTTGTACATCAGATGCAGTCGAGGAATTAATTAGAGTTTTTCGGTTAATATTCAGTTTGTGTACGCTCAAAACCAGATCTGTGCGATTGTTTACAATAATTTGGCAAATAACTTGTTTTAGACGCCTCCAGTATGACTTAACCTAGTTTTTCTAATTACTCGAAAACAGTGCTGAGGCGAAATTTATAAAAAGACGAAAGTTTTGGACATATATTTCCTTGTTTTTCAGTTGTTTTGTTACACTTGAGCTCGCACGATTTTTATTTTATTATTTTATGTTGTGCATTAATTGTTTGTTTACCACTGCTTACCAAAACAGTATTCAAATGTTAAAATTAAGAAAACAACAAACCACTTTTCTAAAAGTATAAATTTACATCTACTATCCCCCGAGTAAGCAATCTAGTAAAAAGATTGTATATGCCTACAGTGTACATAGATTACATGATACATTGATGGTATATTACCATAGCATAATAATATATACCCATAATATATTATTATATTAATTCAAAGTTTTGTTTTTATCAATTCCAACTTTCGGCAATGATATTTTACTATCTTCAGATGTTTATTTTGCAATAAACCATATATGTTCATTATATAATATACTATGTATTATATGATATTTTATAAATTTAATTCAATTCAATATACATATTATAGAAAGTTTACAAAGATATTTTTAGATAATATAAAGATATAGAGAATTTGAGGTGAATTGCAGGTAACGCAGGTTGAACTATATATTAGAGAGCACGATCTCGGGCGCCACCTGCATAAATGCGAAAACGTGGTTAAACTCCAATAATATTAGCGAGAGCTGGAAGGTATAAACAATTTAAATTAATAAAAAAGTCATAAATAACAGTTGATTGAATTTTAGACATTGCAGATGTGTACAATAATTTTTCAATTTGTCGTCTGGTCGTTATCGTGCAATTTAAACTTTAGAAACACAGGATTTCTTTGAGCAACATTTACATGTTAAAAGACATCAATTATAAAGTAATTTATAATTGGAGCATGAATAAGTACAAGTAATTTTTTTGTTTTAGTGACGTAATTTACTGCATGAAATTTTATCTGACTGAACGAACTAATAAAGGCTTAATTGAAGGCGAAGGCTAAATCGATATAGGCGTACATTGATACCAATTCACAAAGTCAAGAGCGGTCCTTGTAACCTCATTGTGGCATGCATCTGGAATGTATAAATAAAGTCCGTAATATAAATAGAGAAAGAGACACTCGGCTGCGAATATCAAAATTGCTATTTTTACGGAACCATGTTAATGTAATTGCTATGCCGATTGCACTCATTTAAAAACACCTCAGCGCCGAATCAGTTGGTGTAGGTCGAGATTTTTTGACAACATACTTTATTCGTCAGTCATGCAGCCTGCACGGATTTCTGATATTATGTGTCTGCGGTGCAAACCGTGTTTATTTATTTTTTGCCGGAACGCGCCAAATTTTCCTGATGTATATGCTAACAGTTGGGTAGCCGCTCTAAATTGGGATACGAGCAACGAGAGCTTAGCCCGAAACTTAGAAGATATAAAACAACTTGCAACGACTCTTACTATACATTCCAGAAATAAAACAGCCCATAAACTTCGACAAAAGAGCCCAAATATTTGGTCGGATAAAATTAACTACTAGAAATAATTACACTAAAAATTATAAACCAGATCGTATTACGATTCACAACTTCTCCTACATAAATTCGGTTCGTCATCGTCTATTTATATGCAGCGCATTAATTAGGAAATGCACACAACTGCAACAACCATCTTCTTTTTTTCAATTTATTTATTTTACTCCACTCAACAATTCCGAATAGTGAACGTAAATAAACTCTAAATTAAGAATGAAATTAATTGCTCGCTTTCGAAATATCCTACACGTTTTTCATCCATTTTGGACCATCGGGTTCCAACACCAAGCGGAAGACCGAAACACAAGCTTATTTCCTCGTACAAACCTATTGATGTATCGATTAGCAAGGAGCGCTGTTTAGATTGTTAAGCTCCATGCTTACGACCTTTGAAGAAGGTGTCGTTACGACGCTCGCGAAAGCGTCCCGATGACCTTCTCATTCCATTAGCAAAGCGACCAATCGCGTCAAGTAAACTAGAAGGTCGTTGAATATCAACTTGCAATACATACCATTTTACGAATTCACTCCAAATTTTTACAAAAGCAATAATACAAATAATGGAATTCCGAGCTTTTCTAAAATGCAAATAGAGAAAATCAAGGCAGCCCGTCAAATATTTATATTTCAAAGAAACCATCAGACATGTAAATGATACGTTGATATTTTACATTTGCATTTTAAAACAAGTCTGCTCTATTCGTCTAGTTTCTATTTACGTATATTTTAATAAAAGTTTCGATTAGCACACGACGTGGTCCGCACTCTTGCACAATTTTTTGTTACTAATTTTAATCACACGAAACCAGTAATTAAAGGCAATAAAACATTCATAAAGAGCTATATCATTGCAAAAATCTTTTGCGGAAAAGCAAATTGGCGATAAAAAGGCTGAACCATATGAAATTTATGGTGCAATATGTACGAAATTGCAGGCTACAAAAATGTTATGATAAGGAGGTGCAATGAGCCCTGAAATATCGCAAAAAGTTTGCTCGGGACGTCGTAACGTGACGCAACACCACGCTCCGCCGTTCCGATTGGCTAGATCGCGTTCGAAAAGCTAAAAGCATCGAGTAATAAAAAAAATTGAAAATTCAACAAACATTTTAATTTTAATAATCGAAAACAGTTGTAACCCAATAATAATTATTTGTAGATCGTAAAGTACAATTTTATTGCTAGCATCCATAATAAAATTTATGATAAAATTAAAATCACCTTGGTTAAATGCTACAAAGAACTTTGGCAAATGGTTTGGCCAAATGGAAGCTGCGGATCTAAAACCGAATAAATTTAATTAAAATAGTCACACTACGACCGAAACTTAATTAAAACTTAAATTAGTACCTAATTATTTTTATTTCGAATCGACGACATAATAAATCCTTCGTTTTTAAATAACCAAAGGTCGTATGATCTTATCTCTCGAGAAGCCAGAACTGGAAATTTGATTCGAGATAAATTTTGCGCATAATGGGCAAAAAAATTGTAATAACCTCTTTGTGACTTAATTCATGCGGAAACATCATTTTAAATTATGTAAAGCTAAAACTTTTTAAATTAAACTCAAAAACTTGAATCGTCCTCAGTTACCAGCGCCTCAAGGAGTGATAACACACTCAGAAAACTGAATTTGCGGTCGAAACAAATCTGATCGGATCGGAACGGACCTAGTGCGTAAATTAAATAAAAAATTTATAACCGCTTGATATTGGAGATCGATAAACCCACGGACAGCAAAAAAGGAACCTTTTCCTACACAATATTAATGTTGAAATCTCCATTAATTTAAAATAAAATTTATAAGTGCGGTAGGTTAAGTTTTACAAGTATTGGTCATTTTGATTTAAGCATCAAGTCAGGAGGTTTAAATATCATCATCAATTTTCAAACATTTTATTTATTGTTTCCCATAGTTCGCTTCCATAAAGGTACTTAAAATGTGTTTACAACACAATAATATGAAAGGACAAGTAGAAATCATCCAGTCAGGTAGTGTGTGTGGGTTGATGATTTGCAACAAGAATGGTAGGTGGATTAGTAATTAATATTTAGAACTTCTACCTACACACATCGTTAATCTGTAGAATATCTCAAATATGAAACCTCAAGATATATCAAAAGTGTTAAATTTAATTAAGAGCGACACTTATAAATGTCTAGCTTCATTTTACAATAATGAAATTAGTTAAACTTTCAGTGGAAGTTCACAATCTTGAACTCAGTACTTCGCCTTTGCGCTTTGAAATGCGGTTAAATAGACAAAAGTAACTCCCTCCGCAGGGGGAAAGCAGTTTTTCTTCCTGAAATATCTCGAAAACAGTGCACGACATCAAAAATATTTCTTAAGAAAAAATGTTGGCCTTTTCACTCTAAACACTTTCGGTCTGTACAACGTTTTGGAGTCTTCCCTATGCTACATTATTTCGAAAAAGAAAAACCTTCACGTTTCCATGAACTTCGAGACACGAAGTGGCAGGTGACTGATCGAAAAAAATAGAATTTCGTTCGCGAAACCACAAAATCGTTTAATTTAAATTCTAATTAGAATGTTTTTTTAAAATTACGGCGACAAAAAATTAATTTTGCATAGAAAAAACATAAATTCGGAAGGAAAAAATCAACAGGTGGTGCAAAAACAACAATTAAGTTTCAATTTAAAATTAATGACGAAAACAAAATTTTAATCAGAAATTGAAAAATTAAAAATTAGCCTGCAAAAAAATATTGTCAAAAACAATTGTGTTGTTAACTTTATTTTTGATTAAATTATCTGGCACGTGGAAGTTTAATTTAAAATCGAAGGACACTGGTAATTGATATTAACGGGTCGCAGATTTATCCCGAAATTAGTCATTTGACTTGGTATCGTAAGGCTTATAAATTATCGCCCTACCTGTTTTCTTTTTCGAATACTCAATTAATGGGTCACTTGCAATCAAGTTCCTTTCTAAATTAACCGCGATTAACTATTACACAAAATTTGCGAGCATAAACAACTGCTGATAACTCAACACATGATAAACGTAGCTTAAATTTATACATTCAGGTCAAGTCTAATTTACCAGCAAATACTGATAACCTTATTTTAGCCAAGTCTGCAATATACACACCAGAGTAATTAAAAACCTCAATTCCAAAAAAAACAACGAAGAAATCTCTCTGGGAGAACCAAGACAAGGTCTCGGTTGGAGTCCCAGTCACATACTTTTGTTTCAAAATATTCATCCTTGGAAAGGACATTAAAAAGTTGTTACAATTTTATTGAATGATATAAATTGACAACTGGCACGCTACAATAAAAAAACAAGTGTATCGTATAAAAAATAGGTCGCAGAACATACCAAAATTTATGATCAACTCGCAATAAATCGGCCAAATGGCTCGTTATCATTTTTACGTTAAAACTTAACGTTTGATAATTTTAGCAAAACACAAACAACGTGAAATTGATTTTTCCAATTTTAATTGAAAACAGGAATTCTTTTTTTCTAGTTAAGTCGACAATTTTCTCCCATTTTGAGTCGCAAAATTAAATTTGAAATGTAGCAACGAAATTTAATTAAAGACGAATGAATGAAAAGCATCGAAATTTTGTTGACATTGCAAATGAAATTATGTGGCGACGTCCTTAATAATATATTTGTGCTTCTTTGTCAATTTCCTCACGTGAATTTCCATTTCTTTGCTTTCGCAACCCCCTGACGATTCAGTAATTGAAATACACCAAATATTCGTTTGGCATTACTTAAGGTTTCCTGTTTTTCGCTACACACAATCCAAAAATAAAAGTAATTTGATGTTCTGTTTGATTTATCAAGTATTTGCGATGACCGTGAGTTTTGTTTTATAATATCGAAAATTATTTGCAAAATATATATCTTGTACTACTACGTATGTGAAGGATACACATTAAACTGATAAATTTACTAGTGCTATCGGAATGTTTTTAAAATACAAAATAATTCAAGGATTAAGTATACCTAATTATGTAATCCATCGTCGACCAAGTAAGCAAATTTACCTTAAACAAAATTAACAACAATAAATTAAAACAGGTTTTATTGCCGTGTGCAAGAGGACAATCTGGTCTCGGGGTCAACTTATATTTAATTTTACATCAAAATTTTAACTCTCTCCGAAGATTGTGAGATCTCAGTGTATCAAAATGCAATTTAATTGTTGTGAAATTTTAATCTCGAATTAAATTTTTAACTCGCTTACCTGGTACTAACTCATTTACCAACAGAGACCTGAAGCTTTTCATTCGTTAGTTTTCTATCCTGAGGTTGGATTTAAAGATTTATCAATCGATTGAATTAATTGAATCTAAAATATTAGATTCTGCACGGGAAATACAAAATTTTAACGCGTTCCAACAGTTATCAATCGAGTGCACAAAGGATAACAAGGTCACAAGTCACTGCGGATCAAATTGGATTGTGCACATTAACACAAGAAGTTATCAAATAACCAACGGAAAATAACTCTCCAAAAATTTCACATCTACCAGTGGTCAAATCTGGAATTATACCAAGGTGGCTTCCCTTCGCCATTCGTAAGAGAACGGATGGAAAAACACAAAGTATACAAGAATTGTTCGAACAAAATCGTTTTGAGCTGCACCAACCTGGTATACACAGTGTAGATAATTGTTGAGATTGCAATTTTTTATTAAAAATGATTAATAACAATAAAACTTTCACAATTGTGGGAATAAATAAATTCACATGTATTCCACGTTTACGTAACATAAAAATTTGAAACTAAAATTATCGTGTCTCACTTAATTTCCTTATTTAAAAGTATAATTAAGCGGTGGTTGTAAATTGTGGATTCCAAGTGAGTTGCCTCCGGCTCTACAAACAAAGTATCAAGATAAGCACACAAAATTATAATAAAACATTTTTTTGCAATGTATGTTTCGTGTAAAAAATGGGTAAGTGAGTGCTAACCATACAGGGGAAAACATGAATCGAACACTCGGTTTCTCCTCCTCCTCCATTGTCAAAAGCGACCATGATTTTGGTGCTAATTGAATCAGGAAATATTTACACGTAAATTATTCTAAATGCAACCTTGTTTTCGATTTCTCCATTCAATAAACTGTCGTTTCAAGTGCTCGATCGGTTGAAACCCAATATTAAACAAGACTCTTGAAAAAAATGGATGAGCTAAAATTGGAAAAAAGATCATCCTTAAAATTTTTGACCACTGCCAACAAAAAATGTTAGATAAACCAGTTGGGTGTATTGGACTAATAAAATAATAGATCCCACAAAAACTAACACATTCTATCACCTGAGAGAATATTGACCCACAGAAATATTAACCAACTTACAAAAATCATTGTTATTTTAAATTTTTTTGATGATGTCATAATTGAACAATCTTAATTAGATTTGCAGATTTTTTTAGCCAAGTGGTTATTGCAGAATATTGTTTTATTTGACCTCATTAACGAGACACCTGCCAGTTCTTCTGCAATTTCCAATGACAATCGGAACGTGATGATAGCTAAGAAAACAGAAGTGCAGCGAGCGGAGCGAAAAGACTTAATTGAAGTTTCAGTTTTCTGCATAATAATGGAATTGTAAAAAAATTACGTAATTCTCTGCGAAAAATTATTGTTGGTAAAAGTTTCGCACATTCGCTTTCGAGAACAGTTATCGACCCAGTCTCCTGGGCCAACAGTGAAAACGAGGACGTAAATTGACCCAATAACATTGCAAATGCGTTTTTTCGTGATACCAGCATCCTCGGTAACAATTTCATTTCCATACACTTTCACCTCATTACGAACTGTTACAAATTGAAGATGTAAGTCTAAATTGGGTGTAAAACGAGAAAATTCGAGATTTGATTTCATGCCAATTTAGTAACTCGTGCTCTCTGTTAAATTGATTTATCAATAAAGCGTTCAATTCATAATTTTCAACAAGAATGAATCTACGAGCTCGACTCGAATTCTTTCATTATTTACAATTTCCACCTGTACAATTTTAAACTACCCACGTTGTTTTTTATTACTAATTTTATTTTCTTGTCCCTTATTCGTCTCGTTTTTTGTTATCGAATTCTTAAGATTTCCAGTGCTATATTGTGTATTTATTTTTAGATTGCTACCAACAGTTCAATCTTTGAAATCAAGGTTCGGGAATTCCCAAATTCTTATTTTCAATTTATGCGATTTCGAAGAAGAAATAGCAAGCTTTATTCGGAGCAAGCTAACTGTTTGTGGCTCGACTTCTCCAAATGGTCAGACAATTTTACAGGTTATCCTTTTATATTCAAAATAAATTTGAAAAAATTTTGTACAAAATAATATGTAGCTGGAAATTAATATAGAAGAATCAATACCTCGATGAATATTAATATAAACAGAGTTCACATGATGATTTTAACTTAATTAATTAATTTTATCAAACTTGAAATATTAAATTAAGTATTCATACCACCATACCAGCCTAAAAAGTTGTTGTGATCTTAAGTTTAATATCGATTGAGCGAATGATGGGGAAGTCATTGCAATTCCAAGGACGAAACGGCCAAAATCTGCAATGCACTACTCACAAGAGCAGAATCCAATTATTTCTTTGTTTGTCCATTCGGCACGAAAAACTCGTCGTTAAGAAAACCTGCAGGCGAGATTTGTGGCCACTGCCTACGATGGAGATTTAATTCAAATTAGCTTTTCGCTTCGTAACCAAAAAACCAAGCGATGCTAAAAATAGTAACTACACTAATTTTACGCCACTTCCTGTGGTGTAAATGGCATATTACCAGTACACAAAAATGAGCTAGTTGTTGGGTAATAATAACACTCTCACAATCATGTAGCATATAATAAGGTGGTATTTAAAAGAGCCTGACAACTATAGACTTTCATAGGATTGCTCAATTCGTGTTTGGATAATTGAAAAATCTTGTAACGATTTCAGCTGGTACCAACCGAATAAATTCCAAAGCGGTTGGTGCACTCGACAAAAATTGCATACAAAGTGGGTTATGCACCTGACATTACATTGACCCAAATCCCAGAAAAGATTTAGTTTCCAAGGACGATACCTGGATCCCGGTGGCTGATAATGGATGGGTCGGCGACCTCGTGCCCTACTTGGTAATTTCATTGCTGACAATATAGAACACAATGACGTAACCGAAATCAGTCGAGAAGATTGTAGATGGTATTGTTAAAAGTGCGTTACTACACACCGATTTAATTAATTCTCCAACATGACATAACGCATATTTCCAATGTGACTTACTAAGCATGCAGAGCAGCGTGGCGAAATTTTCAATTAACTTGATTAAGTCCACAAGGTAAAATAACTAATCAGAAACGGTTGGAAAATTTCGCATTCCGTCATGAGCTCCATTCATAGCTCGACTTGGAAAAAATTTATGTGAAATATTAAAAGCGAATCTAATCGGAGAAAAGGCTACGAGGCTGGTTCAAAAGGAAGAGATCAGTCACAATTTTGGTTTCCGTATCGATAAGTGGGTATTGCAAATTGTGACAAAAAGTTTGACCCCAAAATAAAACAATAAAAAGCATTAAATAATACGCAAAATGTCCCCTTTGCTAATCTGCCCAAGATAAAGCTTGAACTCTAAAATCCTAATTGTATTGAAGATGCTTTAAAAAATCTATTTTCATTCTTACGTAAATAATTATAATCTCAAGGACAAAATTTAATTAAACATTTTTGGTTGTTAATTACTGATAAAGTTTATTTGGGTTACGATAAAATTTTAAAAAGGCAAATAACCTAAAATAATTTCGGCACATTCGCAATATATTATTATCACTATTATTATCGAAAGCGTAAAGCATTGTATCGCATGTAAATATTTTGACCTTTCGTTACTTTCGCAACTTGATTTATTTTCATTAAATTTTAATCAATTTACGGTAAACACAAGTGCAAGTTCCATCTAAAGAAGTAGAAGTGAAAGGCCAACCAATTACTTGCCAATAAAAAATAAATAAGCACCTGAGGTTATCAATTACCAGAAAAGTTGAGTTTCGCTGCTATTGTGGCTAATGGAAAATTAAGCGAATGTCGCAAATTGGCTCATTATCACTAAAATTGTTCACTTTAATGGTGTTAACCTTGATAAGTTAATTCAAGCAACTAATGTATTGTTTAAAGCCATGGCAAAGGCAATCACCTACGAGATTTCCCGCCAATAGAAGCGGATGAGATGGTTATCGTATCTTCCTACATATTAAATAGACATTCATCTCTGCTCCCGTAGCTGCTACTACCGAATAAATTAAATTTTTATTAGATAACTCGCACGTAGTATTAAAACTTGGCTCTTTTAAATTTGCTTTTCAAATTCCAACCATCCAGAAAATATTTCAATTTTGCCGAAACCACCAAGGTCAAAAAACAAATAAGTTTTTATTTGTAGGAACTTTGGCGAATTAAGTTCATTTATTCAATCAATCCATCAAATTTGATGTCAAGGTTTATTCAGATTTCATGCCTATAAATTATGCCATCACACGACGCCTGGATTTGATACATCGTTGGTGATAATAATTTTAGCAACAATCAATACACGGCTAATATTTGTACGAAATTTCTATAATAATTAAAACCGAAAATCGTGATTCGGAATTTCGAGACCAATTATTTTCAACTTAAAAAGTGCGATGAAAATTCCAAGTTATTGAAAGGATAACTCATGGATAACAGAAACTTAAACCAAGTAGCATACGTACAAGTTAGGTACTGGGTACAAAAAAAATATATTGCAATTTGTGATTTATTCTTTGCAAATTATTCGAAACCAAATTTCTTAATCATAATTTAAATTTTCTATATAGGATTTTAAGATTGGTAATGTCCTAATTACGGTTTAAGCAATTCAATCTCGTTGATTGGTTCATTGTCAAACAATCAATTACTTTTTGATGAATGAGTGAGGACTCTTAGTTATATATTTATAGAATAAACCTTCTTACACAATTTATAAATTAATTACGACGTCAAGTACAAAACTTTTCTTAATTTCAAAAATGAACATTGATTTTATATTCCGATAGATGTACAACCAAATGCGAATTCGGAAAAAATTTTAACAAATCCGGTTCTTGGCTTTATAAGCCCTCGGAAGCTTAAGTTGCAAAATCATCTAAAATTAATCCTTATCCAATAGTATTGGCAATCAAAGTCATAACTTCTTTTTATATAAATAACGATAAGATTGTGATGTTTGTAATTATACATTTAATAAAGTTTTGCAAATAAAACTAACTGTTTATGAAGTTGACTTTGCGTAGATCAAATTCAAAAAAAAACGTTGTAAAATTCCATTGCCTCCAACTAAATAGGAGTGCGAATTTTTTGCAAAATGCCCCATCCATGCAGTCGTGAGATTTTCCTCTCTTTTGTTGAAGGCACAAACATAAACGTTTTATTTTTTGTTCGTTCGTTGAATCTTGCACATCAGGAATAATGTGATGCCGTTTTTACATTAACATGAATATCAAGTTTGCAAGTCCAATACAAAATGCATTCCCACTAGTCAGTGCATATTGTTAACCTTGTCGCACCTTGCTTGTACCCGTCACTCATCCTGAGAAATGCGTTTTGCATGTAAATTTACCGGACGCACGCCACGGCAAAACACCAATGTACCATAATTTATTAGGCAAAGCCATCGACCAACAACTGAAAAAACCAGCAAGTCCCGTTTCTTTTGAAAAACCGGTGAACAATGCGAAAATTTTGGAAATTTGGCAAAATTTGCACTTGGACAACTAAATGAAACCGTTGAACTTGGCCTTTAATTTAAAAATACTTTCCGACATTTAATATATTAAATTTTTATAATGCCATCATTTATAACGCCGCTGATTACGTAAAGAGCCATAATTTTGATTATGTAACAGGAAACGACAACAATAAAAAAAACTTGGTTGTGTCTTGGAATATAAAACATATAAAGAAATCCAAACAGAATATTTGCCAAAGTCGTGAAAGATCATCGCTTGGTGGCTTCTCTTAAAAGTTTCAAATACAATTATTTATCAATGATTGCAATGGAATTCATTCATTAGTTGCATGCACGCTTACATACTTCTGGTATTAGTTTAATTATAATTTTGCAAGCCAATGGCAGATTTTAAAAATAAAAAATCCAATTTGCTTACATCAGAGAATAAAAATATAACAATCAAACCGACTACTTATCTAAAAGTCAATGGGTCAAGATCAGTCAAGCTTCAGAAATAAAGCAATAATACTTAAATACGAACATACCAAACAAACATTTGTCTGGAAAAATAAATTAATAAAAATATATGTTATTAGTAAACAAAATCTGCAGAGAAAAAAAAATACGTAGTTTGCAGCGAAAACCTTGTCTGGTTTTCGAATTTGGTCCAATGAAAGTGTGGCAATTAAAGTACACCCACGGAAGCATCCGTTGTAACTTTCTGTATCAAAATTGCAATTAGAATTAAAAAAACATTACCTTAATTAAGTCTTCAATAAAAGCGGCCTAAACAAAAACCGAGATAAAATAAATCAGAACTGTTCGACCTGAATGGCCAAGCGAGAAAAAATAGTTGAAAATGGAAAATTTTCTCTCTTTAGCAATCGAAAGGAAGTGCAAAAACATTTTATCATCAACTACCTTTGGATGGTTTTTATTAAACTTAGGACAAGTACCCACGCATTGTCCTTATCGCTACAATTTTCTTTGAGCACTCGATGACGAATCGTTCAGATTAGCGGAAAACAAAATACTTGCTGTGATTTCGCAATGTTTTCCAGATCAACTGAGAAAAATTATTATTTGGAAGTGCCCGGTTGATCAGTTCGAAAATTGTTCGCTGAAAATGAGCGAAATCAAAGAATTTTCACACAGTTTTACAAATTAAAAAAAGTTTCGTGCCAAAAATTCGAAATTCTAATTAAGTAAAAATATTCCAACTACAAACTTAATGATTCGTCGGGTAATTTAAAATAAATGAAGGGTTAGTTCCATCAAAAACGAAATTATTTTTGTTAGAAAATTCGTTCTGTGATCGGCAGCGTAAATAATGCGATTTCAATGAGAGGAAGAGCGGTGGCACGGATGTTGTCATCAAGGTCCCGGGATGATAAAGCATCGACATAGAAATTTAAAAAATTATTAAAAAATAATTAGGTAAATAATGTATCACCTAAAAGTAGCCCCCTTGGGCTGCCTACGTCGGATGTATTTAAAAATTACAACCGTCCAACCAAGTTGAAAAAAAAGTACATCGACATTTACTATGCAAATATTTATGTATGACAAACACAAGGACGACTAAGCGAAATAATAGATTTTTTTCGAAAATAAGGATCCTCGTCGGGAAGGATTATAAATGCCCAGACCTCGATAATGTAACTGGCATTGCGCTATGCAACTCTTATCGATGCAACGTTTTTTGTTGTGTTTGCTTTAACCTATTGAACCGCAACGATAAGGAGTTGGAAAAGTAGAAACAGAGATCTCCGAGCAAGAGAAATGGTGGACTTACCTTATGAGAGCACCAAATATGAACGAATTGAATCCAAAATCCCTTTGGCAGTAGCGAATGAGTTGGTTAAAAAAGTGGGCACTGATATCCAAACTTTTAACGTCCAATAATCTTAATATTAAGTATAATGAGAGTATTAGTCACTATCACTATAAATTGCACTGCCGATCCAAATGAGATCTCACTAAGCCAAAAACACTTACGACATTAGTCTTCCTTAAAAAGGGTTGGAGGATTTTCGGGGTGCAGAAGGAAAAGGAAGGGTTGAAATTATACCCCGCGGTCAGCTTTTCATGACACCGGATATTGGCTTATGAGAACTGCACGAGTTATCCATTAAATCTGCAACAAACAACAAATTGGTAATTAAATTTGGACTAATAAAATATGCAAAAATAAAACTAGTTTTTGCCTTATTGATGATGCCCCCCTCCTTCTCTATTCGTTTCAATTTAACAGATCACTCGTTAGACCTTGAAATGTTATTAGCCTTTGTTACGAAATTATTAATGCGTCATCTTTATTACTGCCAAAAAAGAATTTAATTAGCAAAAATTATTTTTCCGTGCCGAAAAAAGGTGTACGTGATTAAACTCCAATTTATAGGTTTAATAAACTAATGTGGGTCATTCCATTAACTATTTTGCACATTAATAAATTATATATTTAGACCAAGGCCAATTTAAATTAAACCTACACCCCTTAAATCTCATTTATATAAGTGGCCACCATCGCACTTAACATGCAGAACAGGAGACTGCGGAATAGCTATCTCAAGAGCATTTCAAATTTTAACTCGATTTTCGCTAAATTATTTAATTTTTATCGACCTTCCATCGAAAAAAGATGTGCAAGCAGAAACTAAATTAAAGGACAGTCACTTAATGAAGTTCGTTGACAGAACATCAATTTTGTAGCGCTAAGTTGGAAGAGGAAACTTCAATAGCAATTTATTTGATGTGTGACCAAGGAATACTGCGGAGACAGCCCTCCAACGAATCTATTCGAATAGATAGAAAACGTGGTCTAAGTCGACGGGAAAAAATTTGTTTGTATCGTACGCTTTTTTCGTGGTTAGCCATTTTTATTTATGTAATGTAGGCCATCTGTGTCGGATTATCGAGGACATGCGGGTAACAATTATATAAAGTATATCTCTGGCTTTGTTTGCATATGCGGGTTATGTTATAGCAACCAACCACTTTATGTCTTAGGAAAATTTTATGCAATTAGAAAACCCTCATCATAATTTAAATTAATATGGTCAATTATACAAGCCTAAAAACAGGTAGTAAATTAATTCCATCGTGTACGTACAAAGCTGAGGGTTCCAGGTTTCCCGAAAAAAAATTTCAAAAACTGATCGAGCTGTGAGATAGCTAAGGTTAACTTTTTTAAATTTCTTGTTTGTTGTAAATTTTCTATTCAAATAATTCTAGCAAATTTGAATAACCAGTAATTTTCTTCGCAATTTCAAATTTTATGTTCGCAAACCTTCAATCATCGCCCCATAGGAACTGGTCGTTATGGCTGTAATAATCATGCTGAGCAAGAAAAAGGAGAATACCACGACCTATTTATCCGTGTGGGAAATTCTGATCCATAAAATTTAAATTTCTGTAAAATAAATATGCAGATGACAGAAGAGATTTCTGATTGGATTCTCGATTCGAAAACATTTTAGATAACCAACCACACCAGTTGGAACATTAATTGCTCCTTCCTTTTTTTATCAACATAACGAAAATTTGAATAGTGCCTCCGTAATTAGGCAGGTGCAACAGGTGCGTATCCACATGATATATAATTGCGGAGAAAAAATGGAGTCTACCAAAACTACAACTATGCTTAATTTCAAATTAAGCAGCTCGGATTATTATTAATTCCGTAAAAATTTAGGGGTCCGAAAAGGAAATTTTCCACATGGTCTCTGATGTCCTTTGTGTTGCATGCGGTATAATCAAGACATGGACGGCATGCCGTTATCTAACCACATCTTTTGGGAACTTTCCACTACTCGTTCAGTAGCTCTAAGTCTTCGGTGAGCCAGTCTGCGTGTCCAGTAAAAGGATTCTGTCACGCTACGTATCCCATCCATTGCCACTCGGTGAATTACATCCGCCACTTCTGTTATCCGCCTAATAATGTTATTTCTAACCTTCTCAGTCAAGCTGACTGATTTAATTCTTCTTCTCAGCTTTAACTTTCGGAGTAGTTGTCGTCTTTTCGTCATTTTTCCAGCTGTCTGGGGGGTATGAAACCCCCCAGTGCACATTTTACAAATCTTCCTGATAATCAGGACCCCAGAAGATATATTGTGGATTTCTCAAAAGATGACGTACGTCCTGTATGGAAATGAAAGAAAAGTTGTTGTTCGATTTTGCAGCAGATAAGATTTTTACGAGCAACTCGATAATTAGCAATTTATTTAAAATGAAAAAAGCACACAGAAGCAAGTGTGCTAAAAGTAGAATGGAAAAAGTCTATGTAATCCTATAATTACCCAACTCATAAGCAAGTACGACAAGTGCCAACATTTTAAAGGAGGCAGCTACTAAAAATAAGAATTAAAAATGTATCCTTCAGTTTTACTTTGCTCAAATCATGCGATAAAGAAAATTACCTTGACACGTGCTTGTTTAATTTAATCGAGTTATTTTCAAAAATTTCTTGCATTTACTTATGCAAATCGAAAGTTGTGAAGTTTATTTGCAGGTCTCAGGATGTGTCTTTTTTGGGCAGGATGCTACCACGCATACATCCTATTTAAATTGTAACCAAATCAAAGGATAATTTTTGGGACATGTCGAGAAGTACATAATTGCGTCTTATAAATATAGAGATGCACTTGGAAGAAGATAAACAATGTTATCAAGTGTTGTCTTGTAATTTATATGTAATCCACATCTGCTGCACTGACATTCCATCAGAAAGTCACAACAAAATAAATATTTTTATTATTTAAAATTTTTTAATTTTTTAAGATAAATAAAAAAACACAGATGAGTCGTCAATACAACCTAATAGATAAATAAATACACTCAGTGTTGCACAACCAGCTCTTTATTTAAGATAACAAAAATATGTAAAAGCATAAGGAACTTTCACAAAAAAAGGGGAATATTTTGAATTTAGTGTATTTTTGAAATAAAATTGGCTAAATGTTAAGGCAAAGGTCAATGTGACCTTTAAAATGTAACTTTTTTAATCTCATCTGAATAATCGGCTCGAAAATTTTCAAAAATAAACCTATGATTCAATATTTATGTCACGAGAGGAGAGTCGAGAGTTTTGACCAAACCCAATTATAAATACGTGTACGCTTCAAATTTATATGTCGCTTGGTGACTGCTAGTCTGCTGCTGAATGTTGACCAAAAACACGTAACTAATTGGCGTTGTATGCATTAATATTGTTTTGTCTACCAGCTAAACTCTTAATCTCGTGCCTATATTTAGCTGCTCGCCCAATAACAATCGCATAATGCAGTCTGTTCAGTCAGAACGGCAGACTAGATCCGTCCCTGCACGACCTTTAAAAAAATTATTGGGCGATTAAAACAATAAGAACAATAAAAATCGAATGTTTTATGCCTAAACAAAAATTACTTTTACTTTCCAACCTTTTGTATTTGTATCAAATGTTATTTAAAACTTTTTAAAAATAGTCCTCTCACTCACACGCTCTCAATCTGATTCTAAATGAAAAGAAACGCGTAACGGATACCGCATTCGCCTTGATTAAGAAAAAATCTTTCCAAGTCTCGGATTTAATTACCAACAGTCGAATCAAAAATAAGAGAAATTCTTTCAAAAATGTAGGCATGCCAGAACGATTAGCTAACTTCGATTACATCAACCTGTAAAAGTCAGCATAACTCTTATATGCAAATCGGTATCGATAATGCTGAGAAAACATTTTGTGTGTTATTAGTACAGAAATTGTCGTTGACCTTTTTGTATTTCACAATACCAACATTTTTTTTCTTATATTACAACTTGTTTTGCGATATAGAGCTAATTGATTTCTTTATGGAAAAATGCTAATTCCAGATACGCCTCTTATTGCTTCCAATACTTTCACTTTTCACCTTCATTCACGGATTTATACGATCTGTCTTCCTGGCGGGAATTTTTAACCTATTGCCGACCTGGGCCCATAACCTGTACTTATTTTGTACCGGCAGAACTTGAGAAAAAATCTCCAAGGTATACAACAGGTTGAATAAATATTGATTTGTCATTCACTGCTACCTGCTTACTTTGCAAAACGCTGATGAAATTACCTGCTGGAAGAGTTCTTGCGAAACAGCAGACGTAAATTTGGTGTCGTGTCTACGTTTATGTGACATCTTCCATTATCTAAATTTCTTGACAAGGATGGTGGATACCTAGCTTCAATACCATTGGCTTTCAATTAAAAAAAAAAGTAATCAATAGGGCGTCAACGTCCCCATTACATAGATACGAAACATGAGTTGACATAATTTTAATCTAGCGTGGGCTACCATTTCCGGTCACTTCGAGGTCGTAGTGGGTCATGACCACCTCACGGAAGCTTCCAGTAAGCTAATGACCGTAGCAAAGAAGACTAACTATTTATATGTCCATCAAGCCACCTCCAGTTTTCCCTGCATCATTAACTTCCAAATCCACACGCAAATCTAACATTGGCGAGCAAATAAACTTTTTGGGTGTATTTTGGGATTACAATTTACAATTGGGGAAAAACCAGTTTGGATTATTTAAATTATAGCTAAAGGTTTTCCAAGTTCGTGTTGAGCAATGAAAAAAAATGCCAAGCTCGATAAGAAGGAAAAAAGGTGCTGATTAGGAAAAACGATTTTCTCGGCGTACGACTTAATTAAAAATTTAAAAAAAGTAGGTTGAAGTTATTAATTTGAGGTATTTACTATCGACCTGAAAACTAGGAATAGTGCAAGTTTCTATTTTAAATGGTGGTATCTAGAGGATACCAATATAGCAAGCAGCGATTATATTCTTAGAGGGGGTTACAAGTGGGTCAGATAGTGCAACGACAGTTTCGGTTGCACTACGCTTTTGGAACGCTATTACTTTTTCCAATTGCATCTCCTTAAATAGAACACCAACTGCATATCTGTCCCACCAATTTCTCATTTTCTCTTTCATTCTTGTAACTAACGAAACCATTTCACTCTTATCGTACGACAAAAACTATAATACCTCACTACACATGCGTCTAGCAATTCGATCCGTTTTCGTATACGAAACGGTAGGAATTTAAGTGGAAATATTTGAAATTTTACTCCCCGAGGAAAATTCAATCGATATTCGCTTCTTGAATACGCAAGTGCCAAAAATATCCGATAGTGCAATTTTGGAAAATATAACGACAGCAGTTTTTCATGCGGGAGTCGAGGAAGACCCCCCGACTGCTATTTCCACCCCAAAAAACGATAAAAATAAAAACTGGGGTTTCAAAAAATTTAATAAAATTTAAAAATACCAAAAACCGTCCGAGCAACCGAATCTCGAATTAATTACATGGTTAAATTTTGTTGTTTTTTATCAACTAAAAATTATACGAGTTTATCTTTATGGCTCTTGCCTTGATAACAATTTTATTGTATTATATTTATATGTGGTAGTAACAATAATCAGTAAATTTTATCCTTACACAAAATAAAACAATTTTTAATTTATTATTCGAAAAATAATTAAAATAATTATAGAAAATAAAACAAACATGAACTTGATAGAAGTTCAAATGCCAAATTTTGAACCTATAATAATACGAAAACTGTGTACCTTTTGGCCATTTTCCAATATTCTAATTTATTTAACAATCGCTTCTATACATAAACTTATGACAAGCAGATACCAATTTTGAACTTCCGATAAATCAAGCCAACATAATTTTTTTTAAATTAACGTTAAGCCGGACTAGAACAAATATTTCTATTATCGCTCGTCTGATGTATTTCCTCTTAAATAATCATCCAGTAGTAGGATTTCGAATGCGGCCCTGGAAGCGGCCAAGGAATAAACAGGTCGTTTATAAATAGCAAAGAACGGTCGATATTTGCGCCTACTGCTATATCTGAATGACTGAAGCATCAGCCACTGCCCTATTTATTACTTTTTCATTTTTTAAACATTTCAAAGTTTACTACCATTTCGTAACGACTCGACCATTAAGCAAGTAGGCTAGCACCCACTAAAAAAATTTAGAGAGGTGACCAAAATTGCATTCCAGACGAATTACGTAAAAAACCTCGAGAAAAAGTTTGATTACTTCATTGCCACTTGATTAACTCCGTAAGGAGGAAGCAGGCGCCACCACAACACACCCCTAAATTGCGATGCGTAGAGAATGGATTAGGGAGGGAAGTGGCAGCGAGATTTAGTAATGAAAGCAAAAAATGTTGGTTAAAATAAACAAACAAAAAGTACTTCCTGCAACAAACCAAGCTTCGATGAACCTAATGACCTAATCGTTGGAAAAATTCGATTCATCTAGAAAAAATGCAATTCGATGATGTTCACATTGAACATCTGCAGCCTTGACATTAACCCTAGTTTTGCGTTCCACCCTTCACGCCCGCCCGCTCTAGACTAAACCAAGCATTATGCTCCAACCGGAAATTTTTTTGTAAATCGCACACATATAATCATTTAAATTTTCAATGTCATTGCTGTTAACAGCATTATCTAACATCCTGATGTAATAACAATTAAAGTTTATAAACACGATACAATGAACAAAGTTGCCTTTAACAACAATAAACCAAATCTATACAGAAAGTCGATTATTTGATAAACGCAGTTACCTTATCTATTGTTATCTAGGTACATTATTAGCAATTGAGTAGGACAGTAACCGCTTTGTTTGCTTTTTGATTAAGAATTTCCAGCATTTTGAAAAGCTTTTGTCTGAGCCACTTTGCAGTGGCCCGCCAGGGGCGAAATGGGGAACTTAAATAGAATTTTTCGCCTTAAAATTCTGACGCCAAACGCGGAGTCTATTAAAAAGAGACATTGCGAAGGTGTATTTCGAGCCTTAGCCCAATTTGAAACTGTAAGTGAAAGGATCATTTTAGAATAACGATGTCACACAGTCTAATATTATAATTTCAAAAACCCATAAATCAAAATCAAAATTGATTATTTAATGTAAAACTTAAAACAAAACTTGGCAAATGGTCAAAGAACAGCTAATGCTGAAATAATTTATTTTACAACTGTGAAGAGTAATTCATTTTTGCTTTTATAATTTTTTCCAATTTATCAAAATATAACTGGCGGGACGGATAATCGTGCGGTTCCATGGTAGACTTCCCGAGTCGACCCAATTACCAAAATTCGAATTAAATGGTAATTTTTACAGTAGGTACGTATTTTGAAAAAATTCTCTTACAAAATGGTTGCCAATAGCAAATTTATATTTAGTATAATTATTTGCTTCGGTTGTGACAAGAGTAGGCGATTTTATATTCTTCAAATGTACAGTAAACAAAAATGCCAATTTGTGGTTGTTGACCTGATTATTCAAGATAAAATAATTTAAATAAGGTACGAAACTTATTATGCGCAGTCGACCGAAAAAGAATTTAGTTTTGGTCAACAAAGCCAAAAAAACAAAAAATTACTTATTTTACGTTTCATCCAAGATGAGATGATGAGGACGATACAAAATTCAATCGTGAATGTGCATACCTACATCGCGATTGCAGATAACTTTTTATTGGTAATTTTGAAAAAAAATATTAACAAAAGCGTTTGGTTTATTTTTAAAAACCGCCCTGGCCTTATCTTCTTCGATCACTTTAGGTCGAAATGAAAAATCGACGAAAACAACATGGATTTGTAGGTACATACTCAAATGAGTAAGATTGCAAAACAAAAATTATTAGAAACGAACAATAATTAAAATTTTTATAGTCTTTTGATAAATCTATAACCTTGATTTAATCACAAAAAAAATAATAACTAATAAAAGTTTAAGAATAGTAAAGTGCATGATAGTAATCAAGGTTATTGTAATTTTATTAAAAGGCGACAAAATGTCGCGCCATCAATTTTATTCGCGTTTTTAAATTTCTATTTACATCTCTTTGATTTTCAAATTTTATATCAACATCATTTATTTATCGCATACTACAACCGCTGCTTACTCAGTGAAAAAATTTAATAGAGAAACAGTTTTATTAAGATATTTCTCCCCCCCCCCCTTAAATGTTTAGGTCTAGGAACACCCAAACTGCGTTAACGGAAGAAAAATAAATTATGCATTACAGCAGACGAGTTCTTCGGAAGCGACTAAAATGTTAAACAACTTGTGAGAAAGTCATGGAATCGAAAAATCATATCTATTGTTATTAACTTTACGAGCCTCCCCCGTTGTTAAGGATTCTGGCAACCGCTCTTTCTAATAGGAGAGCCAGTTATTCCACATTCCCAGACTCTTTGGCAAGTCTGGTGGTGTAAAGACAACCATTGGAAAAAATATAATAGCAGCTTCTAATCTGTAAATTTATTTTGATGGTCCTCAAGTACCGGTTGCTATCAGTGCAAACACAGAAATCTATGTATGTTAATAGGTTACAGGAATGGAATACCCTTAGTATAGGGCGATAAAGCAAGAAAAGATAAAAATAAGTTCCAGGGACAGGATTTGTATGAAAGAATATTAGGTAATAAATATTCATAATAACAAGATTATTATTGTAAATATGTAAATAAAAACATACTAAGTTGCAGTATTTACATTGTATACTGTAGCAGACTCAATAAAGAACCCTTTGACTTTTTTTGATTTTTTTTGAAATTTGATTCCGGATCCAGAAGTCACAAGTCCAATAACACAGTTTTCTTATGAACATGATTACTGGGGTGAAAACCCCCGGTTTCAGTCAATTTTTTCTTGGTGGCCAAAACTTATTGGCAATGAACCACACGTGAAGACAACTAAGAATGTCGTTAACAACAACTTACATGGCTAATGGGCAGTAGTCCATTGGGAGTACACGAAGAATTCCCATCGCATTGGAAACGCTTGGTTGTTGGAATCAACTCTCGTCGATTTGAAAATCATCAGAAATCATTTTTTCCCTGATAGGAACCTGATATTCCTAGGGTATGCAATAGTACTTTGTGTACACAGGCCAAATGGCGAACGATATCAGTTTTCAAAATATAACCGCAAGAGAGGCAATAACTCATGCGTATTATTACCCCAAGGGGGAGCTAATAGTCGGGAATGCGCCGATACATCATTTTTAATCTCGAGTATAGGTAAAAAATACAAAAATTCCACTTATGGGGAGTATACGAATAAAATGAACTGGTATGTGGTAGCGGATACGTATAATTATCAACCCCACGTAAAACTTCGTTGCCATAGAAACTCCACATGCACCCATAATTATGAACGGAAGTATCGGCGAAGAGGGCAGTTTAACTTCTTACTGAATTTTGCACGGCTAACCCAGATTTAAGATGCTATTGGTAAATTCGAGATATTTCAATAGCATTTGAAAATGTCAGCCCGAATAAGAGGTCACGAGATTTTGAAATTGACTTCAATAAGAACCGGGATTGTCAAATTAATAATTTAGTGGATCAATTATTTTGTTCGTCACGCACGTGTAAGAAAGCCGGTATGACACAATTTTCGTATCTGATGGTTTGATGAAAAGCGAAAAAAATGATTGGGGAGGGGAAGACCAAGGGCCAATCGTCTGATCTGATTTTGGATTTTTGAAATGTCCCTGGTACATGAAGAAATTCGATATCGCCGCACTTAATGAAAGTGAAAGAAAAAGTTTTGGATTTCGATTGCTCGAGTCCTCATTCGAAATCGTAACTAGACCGTATATATATAGTACGTACGTATATTATACATTTATTTTTAATAACTGATAAATGGATATCAAAAATCAATATGGTGTATCATTAGTAGGTTTAATAATTAGCTTAGATAATTTTGTCGTCAATAAAAACATGAGTGCAAATTTTAATTTATTCATTAAAAAGGAGTTGACCATGAAAACGTATATATACCCAGCGATGTTAAATTAACTATAATGAGAGGTAATAATTAAGACAAATACCTGTGGTGTAACAATTCTCAACCAAATTTTAATAGAAATTTGATTAAAATTTAAGAGTGGCAACTTTCGAAAGCATTGTTTACCTAAATTTAGAAACCAAAACAAACCCGTGTCGATTAATTGAATTTAATCAACTTGGTAAAATGCTAAGCCACAGGAGTGCGGGTAACACAATTTGAATGTTCTAAATATACCAAATTCTAGGGGATATCTGTAACACATTTTGTGTAAGGGAATCAACCCTAATTCTTTCAATGCTATTTTTAAATAAATCGCTTCGTGTTTCCACCCCACATACTGTGATCAAAATTGTGGGTGAGTCCTCACCCTCCAAAAGCATTTTTTCAACCGAATCAAAAAAAGCAAGAAAGTCGCACAAAAATGTTTTTATGTCAGTGTTAAACAGCCTTAACATTACAAACGTATCCTATTGTACTATTCAAATAGAAAATGTCCATTCGATCGGAAAATTAAATATTTAATGTCAATCAATGAGGTTCACATTTCAAATATTAGGCACCGAATATTTTTTTGAAAAAAAAGCTAAAAGTGTAACTAAAAAGAAAATCCGCATGACCATGACTTTCTCGTGTATTTATGAGGTCAATTTCATGAAGCTTTTGCGCGTTCCACTTAATTTTAAAATTCTGAAAACACAATTTCATTCAAAATTAAAAACAATTTAACCGATTAAATAATTTGCAGCCAGCTTTTTCGAAAAAAAAATTCAAAATTTTGGAAAGGGGCGAAGCGCGCCCAGAAAGGACCTTCGAGCTTCTTTTTCGGGAACCCCCCAAGATTGACTTGCGGCTGGACGACACAAAATCCGCTTTACAATTTTTTCACAATTTTGTTAAGCAAATGACTTGAATTGATAAGAAAATGAATTTGGAACGGCGGCGACCTACAAATAAATTAATATTGTAATAATTAGACTTACATTTAATAATGTCCCAGTTTAATCCATTAATTGTATGAAAAGAGTCAAAAGTGGACACTTTTCAATAGTAAATGTGCACTGTTATTTCACTTTAAGGGTCTAAAGTTGTGTTTGTATGTAAATAAAGTCGTGTATCCGCGGTTTTCACGTACGTCTTAGTATAACACTCTAACACAACCAACTAAAACCTTGCGCATGGACGCAAAGTTGGTACGTAGCCAATAATGGTGGACGATCATGCGCGGTTTAATTCGCTGCCCGCGTACATGAAATGTCAACAATCATTATACAATTTTTTGAATTACTGAAAATTCTGCCACAAAACTCCAGTTGAGGTTTTTTCCTTAGGTAAACCGGCGACCGCGTTCAATTTTGAAAAATTAGTTACGTAATGCGTAAACATGCACGATCCTTATCTTCAGACTGGGTTATCACAACAAGACGAGATACGATTATATTTATTTCACTACGATATGTTATTCGATACTCTTTGCTTCTTCCCGAAATGTTTATTTACTATATAACACGAAGAGAGTGTAACATAACTCCGTGACTCGCGAGAGATAGCGTACAGGTGCAAATAATGGAATGGAATTTGTAACCAAGCTCTTCATCGTTTTGCCTTTCCGGTTTTCAACATGCCAATTGGATTTCTGATATATCAACACTTGGAACTATCAATATAAACATATTCGTCCATTCATAAATTTCAATGAAACCAAAATAAATTAACCGCTCCGCGATGTAAATGAAACCAAAAGCAAACTCGTACGAGTAATAAATGTGATTAAAGTTTTTCTCTTTTAGTGCCATATTGCACTCATTACCTAATGGTAAATTGAATGGATGAAGTGTGTATGCAATTTTCCGCTCTAGTAAAATTACGAGAGTCTACTTTTATAATTTATTTTGCGAAGATTTTACTACATCCCAACATCCCTTGATGTGACAGATATTAACAGCTCGCCTATTCATACATTTTCCGGAAAATTTAAATCAAGTTATTTGTGCAAAAATATACCAAGTACTCATTCAGATGTCGTCAAGTTAGTCAACGCTTTTTGCATTTTAATATCAAACCTGATTTTCTTCCATCGATCAAATTAGCACCATAATTATTTTTTTGCGTTCGAGTCCAAAGGAATGCAAATAATAAGAGAACCTCTTCCATGGGATATAGTAGTCAGGTTCAGGAATGAGGATACGTGGAACAATAGGTTTTTTCCAAAAGAAAATCCAGGAAGCCCAAATAATAACAAAAAATATATAGAAGTAATGCGTAGAGATAATCTACTTATGGGAAGCACATAAGCTAAATGATTTTTATTCAAAATTTTACATAAACTTTTGTGGATTTTAAATTTTAGTAGTAAAATGGATTAGTTTATAATAATTTAAAAACTTTTATTACCATTATCTCACCACATTTCTATTTATTAATTACAATTTTATTGTTCACTCAACTTTTTCTCTGTTTTATTATTAATTTTATCTTTTTTTTTACAAAATTCCTTTTCCTAAATACATTACTTTACTGATGTTTTTATAAATGAAGCTCAACAATAAATCAATAAAGTTTTTAGGAAACTTCAATGATTTAATGTAATAATTTTTTTTTCTGAATTAAACGAGAAAAAATTTAGAATTTTTCAGTTGTTAATCGTGGAAAGTATTCAATATCCTTCAGTCACAAGCTTTTGGGAAAATTTTCTTCTTCGAGAAAACAATGAATTTCTCCAGAATTTATAAAGTGTGGATCCACACACCGGACTACTTGTCTTGAAACTCCAACACACTCCAAAAGCACTCTTATATAATATGTAAATCGAATCTTTCAAGAAAGTAAAAATCAAAAGCTCTGAAACCCAAGTTTTCCTGCAGTTCATCTTCGAAAGCCAACCATAGGCGCTACCAATGGGCAAGAACGCGAAGGATTAAAAATTAAAAACTTTTAATGCAATAACTCAAATTTTTGAAAGGAGCTCTTTTTTCATTTTCAAGTCATTTTCATTTTATATTTGTATTTCAGCATTTCCTTCAACTTTTATTCATGGTCTATTAGTTATACACCTCATATTTTCAAAGTTAGGGTAATCCTTGCATTTTCTGAATAAAAGTTATAGGAAAGTATGCTGAATAGGATAAAAGTTTGTAAAAGTGTTCGCCCGAATTTGTTTAACATTGCTTCGTTCACTTTATTGATAAAAAGTGCTTAATTCGAAATAATAACTTCGTGCATTTTGAAAATTTTGAATTATTTTCTCAAGTTCGATCTCGTTGTAAGGGAAGCTGAAAACACTGTCATTTTTTACTTACATAATTGAATTGTCTGCTGCCCACGACCGAGCTAATCTGATGACCTATTAAGGGTTTCCAATTATTATTGGGAAAAATCGATAAAGTCGCTCGTATCCCCATTCCTCTTCCATCTGAAAATACAGTTTCGTTATTACGGAATTGATTTACTGCATCATACAAAATATTAAATTTTTATTAAAGTGTGTAAATTTTAAACTCCATAAAATTTCCACAATGCTGCGAGTAATATAAAATAATTTTATGTATCTTTGCTTCTTGTATGAAGTTTAAAGTTTTAATGTAAACGTTTATGATCTGATGTGTAAGTAATTATAAGGTATGATGGCAATGTACAGCGTGGTCGCAAGTTATGCACTTACGAGCTTAAAATTTGAACTACATTGTGTGTTTCGTTACACTTTTAATTTTTATTACAAGAAAATTTTGTTGTGTAAATAAAATGGTAAACGAGAAGATAAATTAAAGAGACGATTACACAAATAGCGAACGTTCATGCTATATTTCGCTCTACTTTTTAAAATTAAATGCCATTAATATTTATAAATTCTAACGTGAAATTAATTCAGATTTTAAAAAATCACGAATAAGTTCCATTTTTATAGCGTGGAAATGTAATAAACTTTCTTATTTTGACTTTTCTTCAAAAGTTATACAATACAATATATTGTGCCATTTGAAAATGTATTTTCACGTAACATGAATTTGAATTTTTAATATCTCGAGTCGCAAATTTTGAAATTGTTAGTCGGGAAAATTAGTTAAGCGTGTAAACTCAGCTTTAACCGCTTGGTGAGTCTCGAAAGTGGCTAATTGGAAGATGCAAAGATTACAGGTCAAATGCATAATGTCAAAATTTTATACAAAGTGATGAGATGACGGTGGTTTTCCGACACAAAAAAGCGTGTCCTTAACAATTGTCCTGCACACGAATGTTATATTTACTAAACCGGAATATATCACCCTATATGTTAATATTTATCGATGCAGCTGCTTATTTGATGCATTTAAATTTCCTCATTACAATGCTGTAAAAACCCTAGTTTGTCGGGAAATGACGAATTTTTAAATAGCCGACGAATTCGTGGTTTAAACTGGATTTCCAAAAACTCTCCTGCGGCGTTTTTGGGCAAAGCATAGATCCCAAAACGAAAATGTATGAAAGGAAGTTTTAATTCTTGAGGCAATCAATATAAACGTGGAAGAGATAAATAATTTATGTTTATTTGTATTTGGCTAATGGATATGAAAATTTTTGTATAACATAAACATCGGCACCCCACCTACACTGCAAATTGCAGTCAATGAATTAGATTTATGTTGAAGTCGTATAAGGGTTAATGAGTATGCAAAATGTATTTTTGTACTAACCATTTAACGCGACTGAAATATCACATACAGTGTGTTCCAAAATGTTGCCTATACATTTTCATTTTTTTGGATTTTTTTTTTTGAATGTTAACGTCCTCTGCCTGGACGTTCATGATGGAACTTGATATTTGTTCGGCAATTTTATTAATTTTTATCTGATCTCATAATCTAAAGCTTCGTTCGATTATCTCATTAGTTCGCATGCCAACGTTGCAACGTTTCGTACATAGGGTGCAACGAAAAAATAGCAGCCTGAAATTTGAAACCGATTACAATCGTCTTCTAAACGTGTTGAAGTCTGCTTAAGTGAAACCTGAAATTATGTCGACTTAAAATTTATTTTATGTAAAAATACAACTTGCGTTTTTTAGCAAAACTTGTTTTCAAACTGTTTGGACTATAAGCTTGGTTATATAGTAATAATGCATCTGCAATATCCTTTTCATTCAAGGTCAGTCAGTTAGAATTAAAAACTAGACACAATCTGCTTGTAACACAGCGCAAAAATGGAATGTCAGGAGTGGGATTTGTAACTACACACCCACGGAATGAAAGACTATGTAACTAACTAAATCTGTTTTATCCAATTTTTTATAGAGAAAAAATCGCCATGTTTGTTTTACTCTACAATAAATAGACTGAAGGCAAAGCAAATTTAGAAGCTATCAGAGGCAATTTAGAGAAAACGATTTTGTGTTTGTACAAAAATGATTTTATTACTTTTTTATAACTTAGGATAAACAAACAAATTTAATAATTCAGGCAAAAAATAATGTCCAAATTTGGAACGCCTATATCAATGAATTTTAAATGAGAACGTAGAAGTGGCAGACCGTGAAGTGAATAAATTAAAAAAAGAAATAATGAACAAAGTCAGTAGCGTAGCTTAAAATTTCTGGCAAACTGTATACTTTTGCTGAACGCCGCAGGAGATTCAACAGTCTACTTACTTATTTAATTGGATACGCCACTGAAAGGATTTGAATTTTTATGTTAAATAATGTTATTACGCTGTTTTTATAGAAAAGCTGCTTACTTGGCTGGGTTATAAATAACGGAGAATATTAAATTTTACTTGGTATGTGATGATAAGATGATAAAACGACAACATATGGTTCAAATAGCAAAGAAACAAATGAAAGTGTCACCTACTGTACTATAAATATCAGAAGTAGAATTTCTAACATATTTTTTTGGCAGCGAATAGTCTTGCAAATATAGGTCCACGGTTGTTAAAATCACACTATCTTTACTGTAAATTCGGAAATTACTTGAAATTCTGAAAGGTTCTAAAATTTCATTTAATCAATCTTGAATTAGATTCTCCAAGGAAAATTTATAACGGAGGAGTTGAAACAACAATTTTTTGTTCGAGTATATTATATTGTCAAATAAATAATTGGTTAAAATAAAATTGTTCTAAAGCTATTTATTGTTCTTGATTGGTACTTAGACCTGGAGACGACACGTGTACCTATGTATATAGCTTTTTGGATTCTTTTGCAGTGACACTTGAATGAGCTTAAATCATTAAATTTCAAAAAGCATACAAATTCTTATATTTATAAAAATAAATCATTGATTATCTCCGGATAAATTAAGTACGAAGTACTATTTTTGAAAACCCAATGGGAGATAATTTTTTACCCATCTAGTAATAGTCGATCTAACTAAAAGCTTCACTTAATTCTTCTAGAGAGGGCGTAAGTACCATAACCATTTTGTACTTTAATTTTATATTAATTGTTGGAGTCGCTATCAGTGTTAACATATTTACCCTGATTAGAGAACTGCTCCCTCCGGAGATAATTATACATTCATAATTTTTTTGATAGCAAGGAATATTTTCAGAAAATAGCTATTTATATCACCAGTGAAGAAGGCAACTTTCGATGCTGTGAAAACATTGCGAAATAAAACAACTGCAATTTTGTTTCGTACATTTCCAGTAGAAAAAGAGAGAGATCGAATTCAAATTTGACAAATTTATACTGTATAATTTGTATAATTTCTTAGGTTTCCCATAGCCAAAATCCAAAATTGGAACTGGAAATGAAAACTTGTAGTCCAATTCTGTTCTTTCTATTTCTAACTAATAAATGTGTATGCTCTTCCACGAATAAACCTACAGTTTAACGTGAAATCCGAACCACAGCATCATTTCTCTATTTAAATAGTTAAAGGTAGTTTACTATTTAAAAGACAGGGTGATTGGGTTTTGAGTAGTTTTTCAAACAGTAACACCTGCTAATGTATTCATAAAAACCCGAAACACGTTTTGCTTCAAATCATAAACTGGTTTTATTTGCGAATAAATACGCACCCTTTTCTACGGATTGAATTTCTGTTCAATCTTTGATTTCAGTAAAAATTCGTAAATTTTTCAGTAAAATGTATAGAGTACCAATCTCGTTAATCAATTCCTGCGCGTCCGTGGTTTTCAGGATACTCCATGCAGAATTCCAATCTGCTGGCTCACTGGAAAGCAAGCAAAAATCATCTGGAAGGAGAAGCAGCGAATTTAGCTATTGGTAGGAACAAAAGTCATCAACTTGTAGTTAAAGGAAGAGGTAAAAATAAAATAAACTATTAAACCGTTCATTTTGGAAAAGGAATTTGGCAGCTTAATGGTTTGGATGCTATAAAATTTGGTATTAAAAGCCAATTTCCTGCTGTAACAAGCAATTATTTAGTTGTAAACAATGTCCAACTGGCATTAGCTGGATGAAAACTGTCCAATTCATTTTTTATTTCGCATGAAGTTGGAATGAATGAATAAAAAATGTTCATCCAAACGAAATCTGAACAGCACTTACATAATAATAATTATATCTTGGAAATAAAACAATACAATTGAAAATGACAACATGTAAAACTATAAATTATGCTACAAAATCAATGCCAAAGAAATATCCAAAAATGTTTTGGAAGCTGAAAGGCTGTCGGAATTATTGGGCGATTAATTCAATTATGCAGCGATAAAGTTAATAATTAATTCGTTCAAAAAAGCGTCTAGACTTTTTGATGTACCAATACCTACTCTCCCCTTTGCTTCTTTTTTCGTGTAGATAACAACAAAAATCTAAGTGATGTTTAATTCATTGCAAAAAGTGTATACTCTTTTTGCAGGTAACCTCATTGTTATCCATTATTCATTTCAAAGAACTTGAAGGTTAATGGTTTCGCGATTTTTTTATAAACAATATCTAAATAAACTTCTGAGCAGGTTCCAAAGTTGATTGTTATCTGAAATCTCAGTGCGAGAACGCAAAAATACCGGGCATCCTTGAATTGAGATTTATAATGCCCTGTCATTTCAAAATACTAAAAACGCTGAATGATATTCATACTAGCAAAAATTATAACACTCAAGGTTGCTAAAATCACGAATTAAGTTTAAAAGTTTAAAAACAAATCATTGGAGATTAATATAGCAACAAATTTTTCCCACTTTTCGCTCATCAGCTTCTACTCGATCGATTTCGAACTGCTACCAGACAGAAAAATGTTGTAAATTCAAAAAGGAATTTAACGATTTTTCTTTTTTGCCACAAAATTGTAATCGCGGACAAATTTTTGTAAATATCGGCCGAAGAATGTGTTCTCGAGCTAAGATATTTTACAATTTGTCCGTCTTTATTGTGCTGGGCAGCGCTTGAATTTCGAGTTAAATATAATTTACTTGTGCAAACTTACTCCAGCTACAGATGCAGTTTAGCGAGCCAACTTTTTTTTACGCCGCGAGCTTGGCGAGATTTCAAGGTCAGCGAAACAGAAAGGACATAGTAGAGGAGAACACGGCTTCTCGTGCGACTGGTACACTCCATAAATAGTATAACAAAATAATGTACACTCTTATAAAAAAAACAGATAGAACATAAAAATAGCAAACCGGAATCTCTGTCGGTAGACGAGAATAGCGCAATTGTACAACTTCAAGTTTATAAATAACAAATTAAGAGACTCCATTTTTAGCACTTCTTCCAAAAAACCAATTTTGAGTTCTGCCAATTTTCATTAAATTACCACAAATCCACTTTCCCGTCGACGTTTTGCGGTTTAAAATGTTAATCAAAAACCCGACAGATTTGTCCCCCCCCCCCCCGCTCTCGCTCTATTTTACAAGGCAGGTTTAATCATTGGATTGGTTTGTATGCAATCGAAACACGTAACTTGTTTTGTTATTATTACAGCATTATTGATTTATAATTTGAACGTGCTTCACTTCTTATCCAATAGAAGCAGACACTCATTTTATGTGACTTCATACACAAATATTATTAGTCAATATAAAGCGTTAACCCATTTAAGTTCAATTTTATTGGATATCCAATTAGTAATGTCAATATTACATTATTTCTCGGCGTGTGAATATTGTAAAGTGACAAGTTTTTTTGGCAAAAACGAAGAAAAAAGATTAAATTTACAATTTTTGGCTCACAGAGGACGAATCTATTCCAGATCGCTGGTAGAGGATGGTCCAGATTACAACAGCATGCCCGAGAGTTCACGCAGCCGTTTTCATTGACGTTGGTTGTGTTGCATGCACAAATCAAACATAATCGATATCTGAATTATTAATCTTCTCTTTATCGAAAGGTAACTCGAGAATTTTAAACTGTAGCTTTACTCGTCAGGATAGGACGAGGGTGGTCAATTTTGCTCGGAAGAAGTTAATGGGCCAACCTTTTCGGGAACAATGTAAACTTGATCAGAAATTCTGAATACTTAATTATCCCAAGTGTTTACGAGGTTTGTGTTTTATTATTAGATGGATGTTGATGTTGGCAGTCTATTATAATGCAAGTTATACCTTCCATTACTGTACTTACATGTTATTCTATTATTTATGTATGTTCCTGTCTGTATTAGGGTTATTCGAGGAATTATTAAATAATTTATTCTACAAAGACGTAAACTAACAAAAGTCACCAGACAGCCCAATCCAGGTCGACAGTCAAGTAATTTCCAGAGGATGAGAATTTTTGTAGTAGAAGTTTTACTTTATCATGTACTTGACTTCTTCTAGGATTTTATTTGTCATGGTGCGTCAATGCTTTTAATTTCAAGTATTTCGATATTGTTATCAAAATTATCAGCAATACGAAAATAATATCAATGTTTGAGAAACTTGTTGCTTCCTGCAACTGGGATACATCTGTTGTTTTATCTAAATGGCTCTCCCGTAAGTCAAACCTTTGCGAATGCGTAATTGTCCTTGGTACGTCACATCTTCTTCGTTTTTTATTACGTAAGTACTGTTTTTGATCAGCTTTTGGAGTTTCCGGGAGGTGTCCAGTTTTGTCTCTCCATTGTTGAAAAACTGGACAGTTTCTGCCAGGAGCTCCCAGAAATGTATGCAGCTGAAGAGAATGTGACATTGAAAGCATACGCATTTATTTTTTAATTTCTGGTATGCGAATAACTATGCTGTTTAGTTGTTGTCGATTACTAATTATTTATGTTTTATAGTTTATTTATAACAAAACTACTCGACGACGATAAAATATACACAAAGTTGCAGAAGAAGTCATTATTATGGAAGTAACTTCTTGGAAAACAATTATTTTCCATTATAATTCAGATTTTAAAATTTATTGATAGTCATAAAAACTTTATAATAGAAACAACCTGGCTCGTCGGAGCATCCTTGCGGTTGGTCTTTTCTGACTTTATTCAACTAAATTAACCTTCAAGTACTATATATTCTGCCCGAAGAATATAATTCAAAATTCGTAACTGTTGAAAGTCTTTGGACTGACATTGCAAATTTACAGGATCTTGGGTTAAAAATTTTATAAACAAACCTTGCATATATAAATAGAAAACAGTTGTTTCTAGGAAGTTGTACGGTAATAACTTCTTCAGCAAATTTGTGGTAATTCCAACATTGTGTAACAGTTTGTTTTTGTTGTTATAAATAAAACATTTAAACGAAGTTTACAACCAATTCTTAAGAAATCGTTTCTAATTGTCAGAATTAAAATGTTTACCTACTGGTAACTTGTTTCCTGATTACTTATGTTTTAAAAAGGACCACAATGCATGGGTTTCTATTAATGTACACCATATAATTAAAAAAAGGATTCGGCAAATGAGCAGGTAGAAATTTACCTGCTTTCGATGTACCCTGTATTAAGAGTTTTGATAATAATTAAGGGGGTAGACACTTAAAAAACAACTGCTATATTCGAAGGCAATAGCGACCAAAACGACCACCGCGACCAATTCTATAAATATGAGCTAGCACTCATTGCAGCAAGGATTTCCAGGGACATAGTGTGATCGAATATTATGCTGATCAAATCGCATGTCAAAGGTATTAAATTTTATTAACTGAAGAGGTAGCCTCTCCCATCCTCCCACACGGCCAGTCTTCCCCTGGCTATTTGCTCATCATCTGAAATGCTAATTCGATGATCTCTTCAATTAAGCAAAATAAGTCTCCGTGAGCAATAAGATGTTTATTAAGTAAACCCAAAATATTTTGTAAACGGATCCAAATTTCGAGACTACCCCAGGATATAAGTTAAAAAAATATTCAGTTATTCTTGTCTTCTTTTGTTATAAAACAGATATCGATAGCACGATAGCGTTTCTCCTCTTATCCGTTGTCATTTACACTAGTACAGGAATAGCATTTCAAATCCAATTTAAAGCACAAAAGCATCAGCAAGAGAAACTTCCTCTCTGCAAATCTACGATTACAATGTGCACAGATGTAAGTTATATTTCCAACGCCCTTTTTACGTGTTAATTCTCTTTACAAAAGCAGGACGATTTTATTTTTCAACTAATTTATTTTTTGAAAGTTTTTCTTTTCCAATTTGTAGTCTTTTGAAAAGCTAAGAAAATAGTAAATCTTGGCGCGATGCTAGCTTTATTGGGCCATTCGTTTTAGTTAACCGTAAACTCAACTCCAATTTGCCTCTCGAGATTAAACAAGTAGGTATGACAAAAACAAGGACAAAGTAATTTTAATTTTTCATGAACACACTGACTCGTGTTTGTCTTTAACCTTCTTCAATTTAATTATGTAATTATATCCTTCAAGTGTTTTTTTTTATATTTAAAAATTTGTCACTCCTTCACGCATTGTTGTGTAACTGACGTAATAAAACTATGGTATTGTTTCGAAAATGTTGTGGAATTAATCGCCGGAGCTTAGTGTTGTTACTAAAGAGCTGAAAATTTTTTAATTTGGCCACTTTCAAACTTGAACGATATAATATTTCTTAACAACTTCTCTCTTCCTTATCATCTGAAAATTAAGTTGTGCAAGTGGAAAGCTTATCTGGAAATTTAAACGTGGAACCTTCGTTTTGTGTAGCGTTTCCAAGTCATAAAAGCTTGAAGTTTGCTGAAAATGTGGAAAAGCTTTTCTTGAACTAACTCATTAGCTAGTTTTCCCAGTCGAGATATTTGCTTTGGAGAGACGAGAAATCGCGATGAAATTGCTAAGTATTTTAGTTTTAGATTTTGATTAAAAAATTGTCTATTGTCCTTTAATGGATCGATTTGAAAATTTGAAACTGAAATTCACACTTGACGCTACGACAATGAGCGTTTAGAATTTCTCTATGGAAGAACGTCATCGATTTAATGAAAGTCACGATTAATTATCGGTTCTGTATGAAATAATCATTTGGATTCACGAACCGATCGACCTGATGCCCAACCTATACATTTTATAATAGCACTCCGAGAAGGAGCATTTATTAATTGTATCATCGTCTACCTACTTAATTATAACAAAATCTACACAAATTGTAATGTTCTCATATTAAACGACGCAAAGGCCTTGAAACGTTGCTTGTTGTAATTGTGATAAGTAGGTACGACCGAAATGTTAATGTTAACATCCAATAAGTAAATAATAAAAATAGCAAAAAACGTCATGTAATTACATTTAATAGCATGTTACTTAAATCATTTTATACGAATTAATCACGGCATAATTACAATTAGTTTTAACAACTTGAAATGCTTTACAAAAGTCGGTTTCATAATTTGTCGCACATCAAATCCACTGCCATCTATTGCACAATGGACAAAATTATTCTCATGGTGAATCCTTAATTTTCTATAAATAAAAGTACATTTGTACATATAGGATGATCCTGAAATAACTTATCAAAATTTAAAAAGTGAAATGCATTTTTCAACATGCGGTCTGGGGGTGTTCCATACCTCCCAGACCCCTTATAAACATAAGAATTACGTATAAAATTCGATCTGATTTCTGTAACTCACCTCTAATTATTTTATATTTTTCCATTGCAAAGAAAAAGTTTTAAACGAACTTTGGATCCCCATCAGGAAGTACATAGTTTCCAATTGATCTATGTACTAGGAGATCAGTACAAAGACCAAAGACCTGTTAGACTTAAATATTTGATACCAAATAATAACAAATATTTATAGATAATTAGACATAATGCAAATAAATGCAATATTTTAGTTAATTTAATAAACCGTTTCTTCCTTTAAAATTTACCGAATTTACTGAGCAATCTTTTAAACTGCAATACTAAAAGTTACATTAAAAACAGAAACTGCAAATTAATTCCTTTAAAATTTCAGCAAAAAACTGCAGGAAGTACTCCTTAAATTTCAAGAGAGCAGCTTTACGAAAGTGACCTAATTGCATCATCAACATTACGGAGATGCATTCCTAAATTTCTCAACACCATTGCTTTAGTAATCATCATATGACACAGTCCTGCTATGCTACACTGCCTGCATGCTAAATACAAGCCCGAGATCCTGTATTTGCAGGTAGCCACGAAAATTATTAAAGTAGAAGATGGGGGGATAGTTTGTCACCCTTTTTAATTATTTTACTAGATAGCTAATTTAGAAGTAATTTCAGTTCCCTAGAATTTATAACCAGTAAAGACACTTTTGGTGCGGAGCGTCATATAAAGGATTTTCTCCTTTGTGACGTCATGGCACAATAGTTACCAAGTTGCTGTTTTTGCAATTAGATTTCAGGATCACCCTGGATAATAATAATAAAGGAACTCCAAGGATAAAAAATGAAAATCATAATAGCTCCCCCTCCCCCGTTCTAACACTTTAAGTAAAATTAATAAGGTAATTTAAGTTTGGTATCGATTTATTAAATTACGATTGTTGGCGACTTCTCAAATTACATAAAACTATTAATCAAGCTGTGGAAACATGCAGCAGTCAAGTTTAATACATTTTGATGTTATTTTCCCTAGTTTCAATTTATTGTACATGTTTAGAATTACTACCACCACCCTTAAAGGTATAGGCATTCAATTAATTTTATTTGTAATTTAGTCATGACTAATGAAAATTTTATTACAAGTAATTCAATTATTCAATTTTATGTTATTTGCTCAAAGCTTTACATTTTGTTGGATAGACATGGCGATCACAAACGGATTTTAGTCTGGCACTTCTCATTGGACTAAGCCCATTTACGCTTCACAACTTTAATAGTCAAATCCGATTAGAACATTTAAAATGGTTTGAAAAATCTTAGGAGAGGAAGTCTGTGATTGAAAATTATAAATTAATGTATTTCGCAGTGGGATATTTTCACATACGAGGCGCCACTGTATAGGAAAATAATGTATTAAATACATGACTATTCACGAATACATTTTACATATAAATTTAGTAGAGGTATGCTGTTCATGGTTAATTGCTGGAAACCGATAACCATAAACACACGCAACCGTACAGTCACGATATTCTTAAATTAAATACCATACAATAACATTTACATTATTTATTTTACAAAAGTATATTCGTAATGTAAGTATAAACCTTTTGTAAAAAAACCAAATACCACTGCACTGCGGAATGCCAGGGTTAAGCTCACAATTTTTATTTAAGAATACAGCAAATTATTAACAGCTGATTGGTTAAAGTTCCAGGTCGATCGTAGCCCCACCTGCAATGGCAATTTGAGTCACCTTAAACTTTTAGCCCCGTTGTAAGAAAATGTAAGAAAATACTGAGCCTTCGGCACCGCAACCTACGCAGCTGTGTATTTCAGCCTTAGAACAGATTAAACAGCTTGACATTATTAGAAAGGAAAAATTGGACGGAAGATATTGTGTGTCGGATATCTACCAAAAAACCTGTAAAAAGTGTTTTTTGATGTATTACAGTTGAAGTTTAATTCGCAGAAATCCTCAAAGACCCAATAGCTGCTGGCTATTCATATATTTCGATTGACCAAATTTAGAGCGGCGAAACAAACGTCTAAAACGCACGTAAGATTTATATTTTGTTATAAATTGTAAATATGAAAAGGAAATTTTCTTTCTGCTTGCAGTACAAATAAAAATTTATCTTATTTTCCTTTATATCTTTTTTTTGGGTGCGTAGCAAACCAAATAAGCGTTGCAATACTTTTCAGTAAGCTTAAAGTTGTAGTTTTCCTTTTTTTTTATTGAAATTTATATAAGTCAATTGAGTTATAGACAGAAACAGCTTTTTTATCATTTAAACAAAGTAAATTCAAATAAATGATTTTTGTTTCAGCTTTTACGTGATTTTATTTAATAGTATGTTATGCAATAAGTTAGAATGTGAGTGTTTACACGGGGGAAGTCCAATACTGGACTTCCTACCATTCGAAGCAGCTGTAACAGGATTTAAATCTGATTAATCCTGATTTCTACGCTGCTGGCTAAACCTGAAAATCTCCCAACCAACTTTTTGCTGAAACGAAAACAAAAACTTTATTGAAGTAACGAACTTCAGTATTAAAATTATTGCTAGAGTGTAATTTCACAATTGCTTAAAACTTATAAGTTCCGTTTTACAACCGCAGTTTGAAAATTTTGGTCCATACTTTTTAAAAATATAATTAAATTTACCATCCGAAATTTAATCAAGAACGAAATGAGGCTGCAAAGTTGGAAACTTGCGATTCTGCGTTACTGTCAACGCCATCATTTACTTACAAGGTATAATAAAATGTAATAGACTAAACTACTCGAACAAATTATTACTGAATGCTATAAAATAAATTTTTATAAGGTTCATTTTATTACCAAGCAATAAACAAATAACCGCGTGGTTATTATAATTTCAATTTTTTTTTATATTGACCAGCTTTACTACAAAGAAAATATTATCGATGATTTACTGTAAATACTAAAAGAGATTTTACGACTAAAATTAATTATCGTGCAATCTTGAACTGTGGTCATCTAAGCTGTGCGAATTAATTGCCCTCGAACACGAAAGTTAAGCAACGTTGGGCGAGGTTAGTACTCGAAGTACTAAAATTGTAAAATTCTCAAATTACTGTTTTTCCTTATTTTTTTCAATCCTTGAGTTATTTTCGTAACCGCATTGATTTTTTTCTTTGTGGTGTAATTCTTGTTTTGCAAAATATAATATCTAAAATTATTTTATTTCTAAAATAAACCGAGAACGTATTATTTATTATTTTCAAGCCACTAAAGTGAGCACTACAAATAGCACATATAATTATAGTAATTACTAATCGATATTATATCAATCACTTAAAAGTAGTCTCTGCAGTAAAACATGAAATAAAATCCTTTCATAGTTTTCAGCTAAATTTACGTCATTCTTTCTAATTTCTAGGTGTTTTTGTTGGAAATAAAAGCACGTACGTGGGTGTGTAGCCGCCCTAATGTTTTATTTGTACTTACTCGCTAAAAATAAACGATAATCAGCTGCAACAATTAATTATTTTTGTTTATGTAAAAGATTGTTTTAAAATTATTATTATTAATCGTCGATAATATTTTACAGAAAAAACGTGATTTTGCAAAAATTATTTATTGCTCTAATTACGAGATTAGTTCAAGAGCCAACTGATCGGCCCCTTTTACATTTTATCTCGAGCGATTTAGTCCTGAAAAATTAAAGTCCTTCGTTTAATTCTCTAAAAATAAAGTTGCGATTTTATTGTAATAGCCGCAAGCGAGAATTTTGTTTTTCAAAATTTCCTTTGGAAAAACTTATATTATGTAATAAAAGTATCGTAAAGCTGTGGGTTTGGTATTTATTAAGAAAAAAATTTGATAAAAGAGTATCAAACTATTTTATGGTAAGAGGTTAAGTTAATGAAATTCGAGTGGGGTAAGATAACAATCCGGCCAAGATTGTAACTTTCAAAAAATATGAAAACTGTCCGAGATTTCCTTCGGATTCGGGCGATTTAAATAAATATATTGGTGAAATAGTTTCTGTTGTTTATCTGTTGAACATTGATTGTTATGCAATTTTCATTTTTCTTGTTAAATGTTTGGTATTTATGTATAATTAATTACATTTGTTACAAAAATTAATATTTCTGGAAATGGGGAAATGAGGTCGAGCGTTGACCGTTTATCAAATTCAATTGGGTTATCAATTTATTGTCAATTCTAATGCCTTAGTTTAATAATAAATATTTTAATAATTTATTAGATAAATCGATCCCTTATTCTTTTAAGCTTTATTATTTATTAACTACATATTTTTTTGAAAACCGACAAGATTTTATTTAAAAAAATTTAGGGGCGGTTTTCCATATTAATAATGAAAGCAGTTAATAGCAGAAAAACCTTTTTTGGCAAAATAAGACGGTCTGGAAGGGGGGGGGGGAGTTGAAATAAAAATAAAAGTATAAAACAATCTTTAACTTTCAATAAAGTCTAAATATGTACACACAAATCTACTTTATGTTTATATTGATTTTGTGCTGCCGATCTTTTGTTGTCGTCATCTATATAATATATTGTTATCTTATTGTAAAACTCGTACTCTAAATAAATAAATCTACATATATACAGACTAATATAGGTCAGATGAGGCTTAATCCAGATCCGATTCCGATAACGTTACTAAAACAAATAATGGCAGACTTTATTCTACAAATAATTATTATCAATTAGTTACGGTGTCAAACTAATATTAAAATATTATTATTTATTTGAAATGCCAATCTGGTAAAGTTTATTTTAGGATAACCGAAAAATAAACTCTACAAGTCATATTAAATTTTCAAAAAACATTTGTTCTTTTTTCAAGCTTAAGCAATGTATTGTAATTTCTGGCCAGCCGAACGCTGGCACAGGGCTTGCCGACAAATATTAACTGGGCAACGGTGATGGGAGTCACATTCATGGGAGGTTTCACTCAAGTTACGTGTGCCAGACGTTAGCTGGCACTCAACTCGAAATTTGTTAAATTTATTATTCTGTGAGCTACGTAGCAGCATAGGGTTGCCCATTCGTCCAGAAAAATGAAGAGAATCAGCACCATATCTTAAATGGTTATCTTAAATGATGGAAATCATTAAAATGGGTGGAGTTTTTACAGGTTCATGGTATAAATTTTCATTTTCGATAAGAGTCTTTGAGGTGTGCCTATATACAGCATAATAAAGAAGTACACTCGTAGACAACTCGTATTTATTTAGTTCGTCGTAAAAAATGAACGGCAATCAATTTTACTTACAGGCGAGGCTAAATGTAATAAGATTCACTATTTATTGTCAATATAATAGAGATGTTGTTTGTCTGTTAGAGTGAAAATGAAAAATTGGCAATTTTATACAATAGGAAATTAGTTCTCGATTAGCACCTTCCGTAAATAAGAAATTGTAACTGAAGTACAAAAACCATTCTAATATACTAAAAGTTCCATTGTGCAGGATGCGAGGAAAATCATCTAAATTAAAATGAGGTCACACTTTAGCCATCGAGGTAAATTGTGTTAATTGAGTTGAAATTATTCCCCAGTCTTCATGTTTCCTGTTATGAAGTTACAAATTTGCAAGTCAAGTATTCCGATTTCGCTGTCTCGTTATTATTTAAATCCGAAAATTTAAAATTGCAAATTTTCGAAAATTTTTCTAATGAAAACGATTATAGTTGACAGTTAGTAATATGAGGGTTAATTTAAACAGGTCGAGTTTGACTTCCTGACCAGTTGACCTAGTTTGGCCCTCGCAGGGAAATTTCAGTTTCAAATTGGATGCAATTGTTGGAAACTGGACCAGGGGGAAATTTTGGAATTTATTTTTAAACTAATCCATAGATCTTACATTAAAACGTTCTGAAAAACAATTAAATGTTTTAAGTCTTCCTAAGTACCCTCATAAATTTTAAATAAAATGTTCTTATAATCGCGAAATAAAGCTTTCGTTTGTTCTGAATTTCACAAAATTGTATACAGACGGTGAAATTATTAAGCTTATAAATAAGCATGCAAGCTATGTAGAGCAATTAAATAAAATTAGAAGTCGTTATTGCGATTTTGACGCATTAATTCGTAAGAAGCGCCTATCGAAGCTTTGGTAATTTTTCATAGAAGATTAAAGCGTTTATTACGTCCTATTTGTAATAATCAACCAAGTGGAAATCTGCACGATTTCAGACGAGTCCAACATTTAATTACAGAATTAACGATCGATTTTGAATTGTCGCTCTTTATTTTTCAAAAAAAAAATAGGGCGAATTGACATTGTAGTTTTGACTTTTTGAAAAGAAGTTAGAATCTAGGATGAAATTTCACACTGCAGGATTTCAGAAGTGAAATAAATTTATTTTTGATCTTTGCTAGTTGGATTTTGTTGACACTTGACTGTCGATGGTTTTCGTCAATCATTTGAAACATAAGGCATCTCATGTTTGCTTTAGACTTTGAGAAAAAACTGCCTTTGTCCTTTGCGAAAAATCTGTCCAATTAACTTGTGTTTCACAATAAAGAGAATTCAGAAGAACAAAACGAGAAAGATAATTAGCATGCTCAGTAAAGCCCGTACACATTACACACATGGATGCTGTACGCCCAGCAATTAAAAGACTCGAAATTTTTTTTTTCTAACTTTCTGAGAAATTGTGAACGATGTTGTAATAAATTTGGACGTTTTGTCCAATTGTGATATTTGTAGTGCGAATCACAGTATTGGAGAAGTGCAATTACTTTCCACTGCGTTTGACATGTGCAATTGAAGTTACAAAAGTGCAAACATACTCAACCATGAATAACATTGTGTGTCGTGCACTTTTATTCGTATTTGTTTCGAAAAACATTGAGCTGCATAGATGACTAGAATTTAGAAAATAAAACACAGACAGTTCTGTTAATACACGTGGAACATGAACCACGGCGCAGAACGAAGTGCGGCTTTTGCCAAAATTATGTTTTCAGTTGTTTCAGAGGTGTTTCAATGTCAAGGTCATCGGTTCGACTAAATCCTTGGCAAGGAATTAAACCAGCAAGATAAATTACACTTTCGCAAGTTCAGCCCAAATTAATAATCGCCCTACTTTTGGACGATAATCTGAATAATCGTTGTAAAAAAATTTGTTTCGGAAGCGTAAACAAAACACAAAATCCTCTGAAAGGTGCTCCGTATCGAGCAATTCCCGGGAGTTGTATTGTACACTAACCTATTTTATGGGAGCAATTTGTTGTATGAAAACTGAGGATGGAAAGTTAAAGGAAAAGTCGTAAATTGTTGGGCTGCCGAAATTTTCATGAGGTGAAGTCGACTGTAAAATTTCCTCTCGGGCATAGTTTTAAATGTGCTACAGTAGATATGGTGTAATTCGGCTGGCGAGACGACAGTGACATTGACCCGACTGCCGACGCCCTCGACGCTGCATCATTGATTGTATACAAACCCCACTCTTTCGCTCCACCCAGCAATGACGCTTTTCCGACCTTGAGCGAGGTCGCGCACCCAACTGTATCAATATCAGCTACTTTGATCAATATTACATTTTCATCAAAATTATTTTTAATGGAAAAATTGTTCAATGTTTTCGTTTTCCAAATTTTTATTACAACCGAAATCGATAGTTTAACATTTTCCACTTAAAATTGATTTTGCTAGTTTGGAATGGTCACGGCATCGTATTACCAAATTCTCGTTGACACAAGCACTTGGTTAATGATGTAAAAAAAAAATTTAATGAAGAAAAAAATGCAAGGAAAATGAAAGTATGGACGACCTTCTTCTAAATGGGTTAGTTGTACTCTCCATAAACTTTGGTATCAAATGTTTATGATTTCATGCACGAAAATAACAAAACTTTACTTTTGGGTACTTACTGCTCGTGTCTTTCTCTTATCAACTGGTACATCTTATTTTTGTCAATACGATTAAAATTATTGCTAAATATTTCGTAGTATTGTATTGTATTCGTAGTAGGTATTGATTTTCACTTTGACTTACTACTACGCAGCGCATGACATGTAAAAGTGCAATAGCATTTTGATTTAATATATTATTATCTAATCGATTTTTACGTTACTTTGAATTATTAATTTGGATTTTAATTGGCACATATCACTCTCTCGAGGGTTCCGTCATTGATAAACAATGTGGGTTTGTGTCCGGCTGTTGATAATGGCCCATGCTTCAATCTTCCAATAGGAAAATAAACAGATAATGACGAAACGCAGTTGAAGAAGTCTTTGTTTCATTCCGCAAATGGAATTGTACCAACGAAGTTAGGAAATTGCTATGATCAGAGTTCTAAATTGACAGGAAGAATATCAAATTGGTCAATACCCAATCCGGTTTAAGTAGAAGTAGACGTCTAAACTTATAAAATTATATTATTTTACTTGACTCATATCTGATAAAGGACCTTTTCGACTTGGTCCCAGATCCGTCACTGTAAGAAAACAATTACAATAATCTAAAAGAAAGCATACAACGATAATTATAATATGTATTTACACAATCAATAGTAAAGATAACCCATCCTGTTATAATACAAATTATTTGGTATAAAGTAATAAACTTGAGTCTACCGCGAGAAAATTAACATATTTCTCGAGTGGATCGAATAAGTTAGTGTTTACAAAATGAAATTTTTGTGCTTATTGGTGGCAGTGTTATCCATTAAAAGTGGTGCAAGTATCTTCAATGTATATGGAAACATAAAAGAAGAACCTTACCACGGCAATCCAGGTGAACCGTTAATGTTAACTCCATTAATAAGACAAAATAAAACTGAGTTAGCTCGAAGTCTTTCCAAAGTTCACTTGGAACTGGACGAACTGCCAACTATATCGAGTTACTCTGGATTTTTGACGGTAAACGAAGAATTTAATTCAAATTTGTTTTTTTGGTTCTTTACCGATAACCGTCACCAATACAATCCCGTCTTGTTATGGTTACAAGGGGGACCAGGTGCAACATCCATGATTGGCCTCTTTACCGAAAATGGACCCATGTGGATCGACCAAAACTTTACGTTACAATTAAGGAATAACCATTGGATCTCTTCGTACTCGGTTATCTACATTGATAATCCAGTTGGAACTGGTTATAGTTTTACGGATGAAGGTGGTTACGCTCAGAACCAAACAATTATTGGACACCAAATCTACGTTGCTCTATTACAATTCTTTCAATTGTTTCCCGAATTTCAAACTAATAATTTTTTTGTGGCCGGTGAATCTTACGCGGGAAAATATGCGCCTGCAGTTTCTTACGCGATCCATCAAAACAACCCCACAGCAAAACAAAAAATTAATTTGCAAGGTTTGATTATAGGTAGCGGATTCGTTGATCCCGTAAATCAGATAAAGTATGCTAGCTCTTTTTACAAAAATGGTCTAATTGACGAAAACACCAAAAATTTAATGCAACGACTCGAAGAAAATGTGATCCAACTTATAAAGCAAAATAAATCTGTTGAAGCTCATCGAGCTTGGAGCAACCTAGTATTGGGTGATTCGTCGTTTTTCAAAAATGTAACAGGTTTTAGTAACCACTTAAACTATTTGATGCCGCATGATAGCGGCGACGACATAAAAAGAATGGGAAAATTTGTTCAAGATTCCAACACCAGATCTAAAATTCACGTAGGAAATGCAAAATTTCATTCTGGCGATGATGTTAGAATTAATTTAGAAAGTGATATGATGAAATCGGTTGCTCCTTTGTTAACAGAACTATTAAATTACTATCGAGTTTTAATTTACAACGGACAGTTGGATATAATTACGCCTTATTTGGCAATGGTCAACTATGTTGAAAATCTTCCATTTAACGGATCAGACATCTACAAAACTAGCCAAAGAGAACCGAATTTTGTTGGAGGATCAGTATCCGCTTTCGTTAAAGAAGCTGGAAATTTCTATGAAGGAATGGTTCGAAACGCAGGGCATATGACTTCCAGAGATCAAGCAAGTTATACTTTGTTTTTAATCCAAATCTTTACAAACCCTCTGTATGGAGAATAAAATAATTATAAACTATGCATGCATGCTTAAAATATTTTAATAAATAAAACTTACAATAATAATATTTTTTGGAATATTATCCCAGAACTTATCTCCTGATCTTCCTTTGCTCCCTCAAATTTGATTTGACCAACTTATGCGGGGACTGATAGACTACACCCGTCCTCTGAAGGGTTAAGCTGTAAGTATTCATTATATATATTATAAACCGCCTCCTCCGCCTTTTCTTGTATGTAAAATGTACATAATATAATAAATTTACATGTCAAGGAAATAGCAATAGATGTCTAAACGCTTTTCCAACTGGGAAATATTTTCAAGTACTTGCAGTCGAAGATGTAAAGTGATTTATAAATCCAACTGAACATGACTAAAATATTTCAATTTAAATTTTTAAAATGCCCGATTTTTTAAACATTCGAAGAGCGCAAAAACTCCTAAATGTGAAAATTTAGATTTTCAGGTGAAAGTTCACGTGTGAGCTTTCAGTGAGATGCTTAGGTACACCATCAGCTTAAAACAAATAGCATTCTTAAACAAAATTATTTATAAAGGAATATAAAGGTTAAATATTCATAAAACAAAAAATTGAGAGAAAAAAGTTCAGAGCGGATTTGGGATTCAAACCCACGATTATATAATTCACCGAGACGATAATTCTAGTGGCCCGAATGAGGTCAGCTTAGTTAAAATCGGAAGGGTTACAAAATTGATGAGAAGAGTGACCCCAATTTTTATTTAAATTTTTGTTTTCATTTTCATAATGATGCACACAACGTACGATGGGTATTGATCGCAGTTGGATTCATGCCTGGTCGACTAGTCGCCTGTCAATACACCTAACGTTTGTTTGATTTTAATATAAAAGTCGTCCTTTTTGCGAAACGCCTTGAACTGAATTCTTTGCCGAATATTTTCTGGATATACGAGCCAACCTGATGTACGCGATGTGAATCTTTCAAGAAAGATCATTGATAACGTGCTAGAATTTTCTCTATAAATTGATTTACCTCTGAAATGTTTTGTGGGGCAGTTTATTTGAGAAGGGCGCAGGGAAAGCCAGCCGTAAGAATTAAGCTGTTAAATTACGATAAAATAATTAAGTGTCCGGCTATGGCATGGTGTTTAGAGAGATGCGTATTTTTAGAAGTTTCTTTTGTTTTCTTCCAATTTTGTTTGGTAATCAGAACTAATGTTTCATAACACGGAATTTAACGGACAATAAAATTTGATGCAGTCCCCCAAATAATAGGCTGTAGGTTGGCTTAACGAAAACATTAAATGTTGCATACGGAAATGTTATGTTTGCCTATTTTGCATAATATTTTCATTAGAAAAGTTGTTTACGTGAAAAGTCAAACTCAAATATAGAAATAAAATGTCGCCCAATTATAAATAGATTTTCCTACAAAATTGATTGTTTTTTATAGCCTTTGTTTATATTAACTTACTTTTTGCTTTTTTTAAGGAAATGTTGATTATAATGGAATAATGTATGAAAGCTTTTAAAAAGCTTTGAAACTTGAACGTTGATGTAAGTGATCTAGAAACACGCTTGTTTTCATGCTGTATTCGTGATAAAATGCTCTTCATTGTTTGTTGTTTTTCTTATAAGAACGAAAGGTTATGAAGAATTGGAATAAGTTAACAAAGAAAGCCAATGACCATGACGCTGCAACCCCAAGGGCGTCCAACCTGTCGCGACGCCAGACGTCATTCACCTGGATATGTACGCCTTCTATTCAATTTCACCCTTATCACATATGCAAATTAAACCTGATGCCAACTTAATTTACAGTGTAAAGTGGAATTTACAAAGTGGAAGTACATCACATTCCGTTATCTAATTTATTCGCCTACATTTAAACGCAGCATTATGGAATTCTTATAAAAATTTCCTGGATTAAATCGAAAATTTTATTCAAATGCACTAAAATTATCGACATATTCTTCAATCTGCTGAACATTATTTGTGGAATTGAAAAGCTCGAAACGCTGGTAACCGATTCGCTAAATAATTCACTAACTTGAGTAACGATTTTAGGATTCTCCTTTCTTCCATTCAGCCATATCACAAAGTGTCAGTTTATTACAAAAAATTACATTCTGCGACTTGATATTAACCTTGAAAAATTTGTCACTGCTCCACTTGGAAATATAAATCGCTCTGATTACCGAACTAGTATCAGTGATTATTGGTAAAAATATTAATAATCGGAAGGTCAGGCGGCTACAGGGCCGCCACGGCATTCTCATACTTCATTGATGGGATTGATCACGGAATTAATAAGTAACTTGAAAGTAACTAATTCTGATCTTAAAGTTGTTAACTTGAAGATATTCACTTTCATTCAGAATAAGGACAATTTCTCTAAACTATATTTATTTAATTCACTACTGGACATAAAACACACATTATGCTAGGACTAAGTTGAAGACTTAAGTACTAGTAAGCAAAAATACAACTTTGTTCGTTCATACGAAAACTCTTTATGTTCGATGTGCATAGAAAAGCTTTCTGTGTTAACAACAAATTATTTTTCCCTCAGGTGCATATATTACACTTTGATTATTAAAGCAGGCGTCCAACGATAACATAGACGTATCCTGTTTATAGGTGTGAACTACATGTTATATGAAAGCTTTAATAAATAATGCATTAGAGAAAACAACGAAATATCGTAACAATAGTTATCCCTTGGTTAATGAAAAATCCGGAAAATTCCAGCAGCTTGTATAAACTAGTATTTTTAATCATTAAATGAACCAACTTCTCGGACGTTTCAATTTAGCAAATTACTCGTTTGGTAAAGCCAAACTTGCTCGCTTTTCCCAACTTCAACAAAAAATTAATAAACAAAAAAGTTTTTCTATAAAATTTTGGTGCTTTCACTAATTTAAGATAAACACAAAAAGTATTAGTTCAACGCTCTATATTTTTTAAATTGTTGCAATTTCCGGAGAATTCGTTACGTTACATTCCAACAGACTAAACTAGTAATTTAAACTAACAACAAAATGTTCTTTTAGTAGAAAAACACAAAGTAAATGGTTTCTGTTTCTACGTTGCTTTTTTAAAAATAAATTTTAAAAATAATTTAAAAGTCTGAGTAAGTAACAAAATAAAAGTCTTGAGATTATGGATTGCAACATAAAATGTTAAATTGAATTAAATTTTTGTACTTATGCTAAAGAGAAAACGAGCATTACTAAAAAAAGAACACATTGCGTGATAACTTGCGTATTGTAAAGGTGTAATTTATTGTAAATTTTATAAATTAATTCGATGGGAAAATATTTTAATTGAACCCTATTAGTAATATTCCAAAGGCTAATTATCCCATTTTGGTGCTGGTCAAAATAGTTAAAAGTGTTAAAAGTATTAAGAAATCTAATTCCGTGATTAAAAAGAATGAGTTTCTTATTTTTTGAGATTTTCTCTAAATTGATTGATTACATTAAGAGTGTAAACATTTAGCAAATAATTTTGGGCGACGCTGCGACGCCACGTGTTGTCCCAAACAAGAAGACATAATAGCATTTTAATGTTATCTGAATTTGAAAGTATAATTAGATAATTAGCAAATTAATTAATACATTTATGGAAATTGGCCGTTTTGAATCGATAAAAAAAGGATTATCCGATTCTTATTGGGCTAACGATATACTGACATTCAGCTTGCCCAGAATTAGGAAGACAAAACACAGAAGGCATAAAGTAGTTCAAAATTTCATTTGATCCCAAGTCTAACTTCGACCTCTGTTCTAGGACTATTAATTACATCTCCCTAATAAGTAATTTTTTCGTCGATTAACTGAAAGCCAACAAACCAGCGTTTATTAATGCACTTTTGAGCGAAACAAAAGTCTGCAGTTGATTAATTGCAATTTTCAAATAATCAAATTCTTCAAAAAAACTCAACTGTTTTACTTTTAAATCCCTAAAATTAAAAATGTGGAAACAAAATATTTTTTGTCTGATTCTAATGTATATCGATGAGAAAATTTTAAAGTTGAATAAATAAGTTTTCCCATCTAATTGCCCCTCCAAGTTACTCCACTGCTGAATTTTAAACCGATTTTTCTTTGTTAACATCATCAAATTAACAATTTTTTGCCCAGAAGATTTTCGCATTTATAACATCAAACTTCTGGTATGGTTATCTTCTCCTGTGTGGCAGAAAATAAATGACTCAGAAAATTTTTGCCAAATAAGAGACGCCTAGACGACAACATCAAATTGTTGACTAGATTGCTATAAAACTTTACTCTCGCGCTCCAAAATCACAAAACTTGTCCACGAAAACTACTTAAATATGGAAACACAAAAACAAGGATTATTTTAATTTTTTAAGTATTAAAGAAATTATAAATATGCAGAATTACATGTTAATTTTCTGTACAACATTGCAGTTCAAAGTTACATTTTTTTGTTCTAGAAATACACACAATTTTTGTGCAGATTTTTTTTTATAAATTATATACCTGAAAAACAACTTGATAAATTGAATTGAAAAAAAAAATTTCAATAGAAAATTGTAGAAAGAAGAAATGGATGTTTTAAACTGTAGTAAAAAGAAAAAGTGAGAAAAATAATAGCAAATGCGGAGGAGGGAACTAATCCATTCCTGAAAAAATATCTGAAAGTATCAACCATATAATTAAATTCAGCAAAAAATGGGATGTCGGAAATTAATAGATTTTTAATCTAAGATAAATTGGGGGGGGGGGCCATATGTTACTTACCCTTAAATTTATCAACCTACTTTAAATATTTTTAAAAGAGCCAGGTTCGATAAGGGAAGGGAAAATATCAATCAATGATATTATACCTTTTTTTGATAAATTTAATCCAATCACAGACAAATTTTTGACTTATTAGGACGTGGATATGCAACCCACTTAGCACAAGTATATGAACATTGCGAATAGTCTACGTGTTTTCAAAAATATAATATTTATAAAAATTAAATTAAATAAAAAAAATTTAGTATCTAGTAATAAAATATATGGCGGATATCCATAAATAAATACAATAAAAATTTACAATCACAATTTTTAGAGTAAAATCAGAGCGTAGACAAAGTTGCATACCCTAAAGTGGCTATAAAAGCCAATCGATACAATTAAACATTGCGTAGGTATTTGAAATCGAAAAATTTATATAAAAAATGCAAAATGTTAAAAAATATGCCAGCTTTCAGATTTCAACCATTTAGTACAGAGAGGTATCTAGTAAATTTTCACAGGGAAGTAACTTCCACTTGTCTTCATTTTATTTTAATGATTTTTTTATTTCCAATTTTGAAAACTAAATTTTTAACGCACTTGAAATAACCAAACTATTTTTGAAGTGTTGTAATTTTATAGCACTTCAACTTTTAATTAATTTGTCACTAATTTAATAAAATTGACGTAATTAATCCTACACGGTATCGAAGGATAATCCTTAGTGGTTCATTACGTGCATTATATTTATCAGATAGTACAAATTAATTATTATACTTTGACCTTCTCCTTTTTTTCATATTCAAATTTTATTTTTAAATTGAAAATGTTTGTTCGATTTTTTTGCTTTTCTTCAAAAAATGAAAACAAAATATTTGCAATCCTCCAACTTCTTTCCTTTATTCGCAATATTTTGTTGCAATCATCTAATGTTTTAATTTGAATGTAATTTATTGTTTATTTTGTGTGGAAAATTTTAATATGCTACTTAAAATTTATTTTACTGGTTAACAATTAATATTGTAATTAATTTAATTTTATTAGACCGCGATTTTAATCTGACCAATTGTTTCAAAACGATATTTTTTAAATTGATTTTTTTCGGAAACGAGGATTATTTTTAAAATGACTTACCGGTAGAGTCCTCAAAATACCCACCCTAAAAAAATTAATGGACTTATTAATTTTCAAATTGAAGTTCAGCTAATAATTTATATTATATTTCAATTAATTTTTTTAAATTGACGCTTTTGCGGACAGGGTTGCTCTATTTTATATAAATTGGGAAGGAGTGATCCCCTATTTCCAGTGGGAATACCAAACAATGCCTGACTCATATTAGGCCAGTCATCAAATAAGCGAATTTATCGTTTTTGCAATATTCCAATTTTCTTTAAAAAGTACAAAAAACCATTTTATTAATTTTTCTAATCTACGCGGACTGGCGTAGGCTTTTCCATCAGTTTTCATTGTCGCAGTTTCCATTTAAAAAATTAATTACTTTAAGGCATACGCCCAAAGTTTTTGATAAGGTCACAAAATATCATCTATAGAATTTGCAGGAGAAAGTAAACCGTAAGTCTAGAAAAAAACAAGCAGACGAGAAGTAATTTGGCATTTTAATTATTAACGCAGTCGTTGATTAAACGTAATTTCCAATTTCTTTGTTTGACAGGTCTACTAGAACTTGTTAGCCTGAAAGTTCGCGAACAATGCAGAAACTACTCGTACCGTTTAATTATTTGGTATCAAAGTAAAAGTTATTTGTTTAAAAAACAACAATAAACTTGTAAATAATAAAAATTAAGCATCGTCGTTTATTGCGGGGGCATAAAAATAATCATGCATGAAAAGCCTGCATGTTTTCACTTTCTTCCTGATAAAATTGCTACGTTTAGGGAATTTTGAGATAATTTAATAAATGTAACACTTTTACTTTTTCTTTTTAATGCACCTTAATTTGTGCTCGACCTTAAATTACTTTATTACATAATGAAGTCAAATTAAATTTCTCTACCGGAATATTATTATTGCGCTTCAAAATGATAACCCGATTATAATTGTTATTCAGTTAATATAATTAATTGATATTCTTTAACGATTTGGTGTTGAGTAAAAATATAGTGCAATCCAAAACTACAAATTATAATGATATACAATAATATCATTTGGTAATAGATTATTTAATTAAACATACCTACGAGTTTTTATTAATTAATTAATTATTAAGGTAGGTAGTCTTAAATGATAAAAATTATTTTTCTAATTATGTTTACATAACCCAAATTGCTGGCTAATGAAAACTTTATGTATCGTGACTGTTTCGATAATTTTTTGTTTTTCCGCTTTTCATTACAAAATTAATAATAATAATTTATGAAGCCGGTATGAGTACGATATACGAAGGAAATAATACAGAATTTCATACAATTGTTAATTTTAAAGCTGCAATATAATAGAAACCAAAAAGCTATCGAATTACATGCGGGCGGAAATGATCACTAATAAAATCATTCGCGTGTTAAATAATTTCGAAACCTTTAATAGTTTAGTGCCAAAGAAGAGCTCAAATTTTGTCCGAGGGTGCCGCAGGGTTCCCAAATTGGTATATCACTTTAAGAAAAATATTGAGTACCTCTGCTGTATTTCATTTGGAACCAATTGTTTAATATAAAATAAATAGTAACAATATAAATATAAACTGATGGGTATGTGTAGAGAATAAAATTTCAATTCGTTCTGAATAAAAAATATAGTGGGCGAAGAAAATAATAGTGTAAAATAAAATGAAATCAATTAATTAGAAATTAATATCAACTGTAAAAAGAATATTAAAAACTTACGATACCATCATTATTATTTGCTATAACAAAAGATTATAATTAATTACCAAATAATGCGTATTTGAGTATAAAAGCCAAAAAAGAGGGTAAACAGGAATAAAAATGATAAAATTGTATCTCCCCCAGACAAAAATAATTTTTGAATGTGTTTTTTTATTCTGTACTTTCTTGTAATTTATGCATTTTATATGCAAATTGATTGTATTTTATTTACTTACTTAGACAGGTATGTGTCGCCTGAAGGTAAGAGAAACTTGTATGCCTCAAGAAATTTTGACTGAATATAATATGAATATGATTAATCAAATACCAGTCTAAAAATAAGCCAATATAGCACATACAACTGTAATTTTAAAAAATTTTAAATAAATAATAATAAATATATTAAAAACAATTTTATTAACATTCTGCATTATCCCAATTTATAATAATTTAATAAGTATAAAAAATAAACCGATAAGTAAGTATTAATAATAATGTAAATGTCGCCGAAGCTGACATTTAGAGAGACTTCAAGTTCAGGTTCAACCTAGGTTAGGTTCAGCCTAGGTCAGGTTCAACCTAGGTTAGGTTCAACTAGGTTAGGTTTAGCCTAGGTTAGGTTCTACCTAGGTTAGGTTCAGCCTAGGTCAGGTTCAACCTAGGTTAGGTTCAACATAGGTTAGGTTTAGCCTAGGTTAGGTTCTACCTAGGTTAGGTTCAGCCTAGGTCAGGTTCAACCTAGGTTAGACTCAGCCTAGGTTAGGTTTTCAGGTTAGGTTCAGCCTAAGTCTCGTTCAACCTAGGTTAGGTTCAACCTAGGTCAGGTTCAAACTAGGCTAGGTTCAGTTTAAGTTAGGTTCAGCCTAGGTTAGGTTCAGGTTAGGTTTAGCCTAGGTCAGGTTCAACCTAGGTTAGGCTCAGGTTAGGTTCAACCTAGGTCAGGGTAAGCCTAGGTTTGGTTTAAATTACGTTTAGCCTAGGTTAGGGTCAGCTTAGGTTAGGTTCAGGTTAGTCAGCTATTCGCTACTTATTAGGATCAAAATGATACTTTGTGCTCTGAGCTCTGATTTGAGTTTGGATTAGTTCTCATGTATTCATGAATATAAGTTAATCAAGACCAACAGAGAAAGAGAAGATTTAATGCTGCCAGTTTGATGAATTACATCAAACCACTCAACTGCAACTCCCCTCCCTTATTTTAATTGCACAAATCATATAGTAAAATTTCGACTCTGTTTCTTCTTCTCTTATTAGGAATAAATAATTGTCCGACCAAACTCATTTGAGATTTTTGTTTGCCACAATATAAAACTCAGCCCAAAAGATTGAGCACGTCAGAAAAGTAAAGGTTGATATCTTAATATTATTTATTCATCAGATGTAGGAAATAAGCAGGCGTAAAACATATAAAACCGATTATATCAATATGTTCACCGTTCAGTATTATTGCTAGCCGATAAAAAAAATTTACTACTTTACTAAAATAAAGAACCGTTTCATTTTAGGACCATTTCAAAATTACTGCTATAATGCGAAATTGATTCAACTGGGAAATAAAATTGCAGTAAAATTTCTTAACACCGAAGATTGCAAAAGAACTTTATAGTTTTTCAATGTTCAATTTCAAAAATTAAAAAATAGAAAAAATGAGAAAACGAAACTTGGCAGAAGAGAGGGAAAGTATTTATCTTGTTATGTATTATTTTATTTGCATTAATTTGTTATTAATTTTTTTATGAAGAAATAATAATTAGTAGATTATCGAAATGCGTGTGACACAATGTCTTTCGAATATTATTCGTACCACGACACAATATATTATCGTTTACGCAAAATTTGTCTCGTTATACCTATTTGTAAGATTACTATTATTATCTTCATTATTCCATTAAATTGTTTAATATAGCAATGACCTAGTAGTTTTGAAGTTTTCTAAACCCTTCCATCGATTTAAAAATATTTTTCATTTTTTTTGGTTTTCGGTCGGGTTCATTAACCAATCATATTGTTTACAGCTATACTTTTCGTCGTAATTTTTCATGGTACACTAGCATTACAGATCAAAGAGCAAATTTAAAATAATATAAACATTAACATGACAATGAATATTTTTAGGATATTCAAAATAATTAACCTTGGCAATGATAAAAAAAATTGGAGGCTTCGCCTCATCAGATCAATTTTTGCATTTATGGGCAGAGGGTTGTTTAAGCGATCGATGATAAATAGATAATTGAAAAGTGCATTTTATATTTTTCCATGCATAAAGTAATTTTCCTCGGTTGTTGTTGCGAAAAACGCAAATGGATCGTTAGCTATGAAACGTGGAGGTATAATATTATGATGGGTCGTTTGTTTTGTCAGAAAGGTCATCTGCTTTTTTTTTATTTAAAATTCAAGTACAATGTTAGATCCAAATCTCAACAGCCATTATGTTGCTAATCAATATTTGATTATTTTTATAATAATAAACAAAGCAGAACGGAAAGTTGAATCAACGTCAGCGATTTTTTAGTTCTTCGTGATTTAACACCTCCAGTTTTAACTAAACCACCCTTAAGTGCCTATAAAATTTTCAGGTAAGTCCACCACTTTAATTATTTACTACCATGGGAACAGATCGGTGATCTGCAGGTGATGGTACCAGGTAAAATTTCTATTATACTAAGATATGTGGCTTTAGAAAATAAGCTGACGCAAAACTTCAATTTTCTTAGAATTTCGTCCGAAACAGGATTTGCTTCGGTGTAGTTTTTGACGTCGTCAACAAAAAATTGGTAGATTTGATAGGGCAATCCTGCTTTAAATTTGCGAAGCTACAATAATTATAATATCCGCTTTTACTTTCTAACTTATGTGTTTAAAGCATCCGTGTAATTCACTTACCGGAAATTTTATTTGAAGAATTACTACTTATGTCTCACAATAAAGAAAGTGATATTTGAAACTATAATTTTAAATTTGTCAATTATTAGTAATAATATCGAACAGAATTGGGAGTTGTACTTGATAATTTACTTTAAAATGTGGAGATTTTAACGGTCGGTTAGCGCACACGCGATGAAATTTTCTATAAGTTTCTTAAAGTTTGTTATTATTTAAAATCAATTGGAAAGGACTGCTAAATGTAAAAGAAATTAATTGATGTAAAAAAAGCATAAAAGGAAAAGATTCCGACACAGTGTGTGGAAGAACCAGAATCCTTGAACGGTCGGGCCCTATACGATCGAACATATCGAACACCGGTAGTTACACCACTGGTTTTTGATTCTGTTCCAGTTTCCATTCTCCTCGGTGGAAAGATGAAAATCCAAGATTTTTCATAAGAGGAGTTCTCGCTCAATCTTTCTTGTTTATCCTGGCTTGAGACTGACAGTGAAAGCCTACGAGCTACTCAATCCACCTATCGACTTTCCCAGGCAGAGTTCCCGGAGTAACACATCTTTACATTTTGAATTATCAGCAATTGCGCAACAGCGAATGTTATCCAATGCCCAGGATAATTTATGTACAATAGATTGCCCATTTTTTGATTTTACACCAAGATCATTCTCTTCCGAGAGTTCCCGTTTAAACACATCAGTTGCTGATGTACTGAGCGGTATTCCATACCCCCCAGACCCCCCGGTTTAGAAACTGAAGTTTTATGTGCACGTTTTCTCATTAATATTATTAAATAACATCCGTTCACTCTTTTAGTACAAAATACATTTATAGGTTGCTACAGACCATACCGGGGGTCTTACCCAATTAGTACGTAATATAAACGTAAATTTAACGTTAAAATATCGTCGAATTAACGTCACCTTGATGTTGTGTTTTTCTTAAAACTTCATGAGTTTATTTAGTTTAGAAAATGTTTAAACATCAAGAATAAACGGTAGACACCTGTTTCTGACTCATTGATCGTCATCAGTACCATATATAAATGAAAATATTTTAATGGTATAATATTGCGCTTCCGGCTACAGCCTTAATAAATACAGATGACTACTAATGAGTCAGGAACATATATCTACCATTCATCTTTGAATATCATATGCCTAAATTGGAATCTATCCTGTCTGTTGTCCCCCTGTCCATCATCGAGAGTTCCGTTCCATTTTAAGGAATAACATAACACCAGTCGCTTGGGTTTCTTTCGTTGAAATTTCCCAAGGAATCGTCGAAAAAACAAGCACATTTTGCAACTTGTTTTATAAAATACCATTATATAATTATGTAAATCACATCATCAATATAAAAAAGAATGGAATTCGAAACGCCCAGTAGAACGATTGCACACTTTTGTGAGCCAAATCTGCGCTTGTAAATATAATTTCGTAATTTTTAGTATTAGTGAACTAAATCTCATTCAAAATATCGTAAACATTATTTGTATAACTTGGCTTAGTTTGCATAATAAAATTAAAATTTTATGGCATGAAGAAGTAATAAAGTGACAAAACTATCGCATTAACCCTGGAATATTAAAGTTTTTTGCTGGGGCACTTAGCCTAACACTGTTTTAAATAACAAAACAAGTTGCAGTAATTAAACTTTAATTTGCAATAATAAAATGTATAAAGGCTGCTGTCTGCATGTCTTATACAGTTATGCATTAATAATAAATTATAGCAACCAAAAAAACCTGTGAGCAAGCACAATATTAATGTAATTAAATATTAAAATAAATTTTAATTATAATAATTCCAAATCCGGTCCTGTAAAATATTGTAAGCGCTTGATTAATTAATTAGTGTTGATGTTAACAGTTTTGATAAAATGCAAATAATAAAACCATACTACAACAAGTGCATCAAGTAATAATAAGGAAGGATTTATTTAAGTAACAAGTGGGGCACCGAACTGTTCATGCTGCCTACAGAAAGTAATAATGGGGGTTCTCTTATTAGTTCGTCGCGGACCGTTTAAAGACGAAGAAGCTTAATGGCAAAATTTTGTTTACAAAAAACGTGATAATTACGAGAATTAATTAGGTGATTTTATCAAATTAATTACGGACTGATGTGATTTGTGCTTAAACTTACCTAAGTGGTTTTAAATTGTATTGTGCTTATTAGGATTTTTCAAAATTAATCAAGGTTAGTAATTTGGTGTTTTGTCCAACTTAGGGGTTGTTTAAAATTTAATGTATTTTAAAAATATTACAACTTGATCAAATTTTAATTTCGAAGTAATTAAATAAAATAAAATTGGGGTACGCGATTTCGTCAGTCAAATTTTTTTCCTGCAATTTCCAACGTTTAGGTTGACAAATTCGGATAATTGGATTAATTAAATACCGATTAGGGTTTGTAAGAGGTTCGATTTTATTGATATATATTAAATTTTAATACTTAATTAAGTCAAGGTTGCAATTTAATATTAAATTTATTTCGGATATTTGTAAACATTGAAATTTAATTGTAATTTGGAAATTATACAAGAATTTGTGACTCAACTTTTTTTAAATTTCGATTTTACACCGGATCTTGAGCAGTGCCGGTGCAACACCAGAAGTGAAATTTTGAAATTTGAAGACGACCAAAATTGCACCGAATCGATGCCGATGTTTTGATATTCCGATCATTAAAACTTGCAAACCTTGAATTTCGTTTCCACTTTCTTCCAAAATTTCACCAAGTTTGAATAATTTTTTCGACTTGTTTTTACGGCAAACCATTAATCATTCATAATGTATGAATACATTAGCGATATGATCAGTTTTTGGAAGGTCGAATCATCAGCATCACCAAGGACGACAGAAGTTCGCAAATCCATTTGTACTTTATTTTGTCGTTTAAAGATTTAAATGTCGCACGCGTTTGATTTTTCGAGATGGCCCACCCACGAGACACTTTCTTCGCGTTCCCGTTTTTCTGTTGATTTCTATTTTTTTCACGAATTAAGTTTGTTTATTTCGCGAACAAAGCGCATTTTTGCATGAAGTTTTTAATAGAAATGTAAAGTAGTAAATTGTCGTGTGTATTAAAGAGAAATCGCTTCGATTGTCACACGAGTATTTGTGCGAATCTAATGAAGAGAAGGAAAGTAAGTTATCTGATGGAATTCGGAATTCTTCTAGTTTCAAAAAGATTTCGACGCCCAACTTTACGAAGGGACGAGACGTTTCCCCTTTTACACACTTGGACTTTTAAATTCCTTTTGTCCTCTTGTCGTATTTCACTTGTTTATTTCCTTTAATTGTAAAGCACCTGCTTAACTTGACTCCGCACAAAAGAAGATACATTTCAGCCAGGAATAATAAATTTGAAAGTTTTCAAAAGTCAACATAGGATTAAGTAGTAAAGGAATAAACTTTATTTACCGTTAATTTTTTGTTATTAAAAATTATTCCTGAAAACAAGCCGCATCTTCCATAACAGTTTTAAAATCCAAAGTCGACAAATAAATAACAAAAGTTTAATTTAAGTTAATATCAAGTCAGTACATTGACCATATCAACAGAAGATAACCCCTGGGGTTTTTAGGACAATCTGAATAATAATAATAATTTTTATAATTTCTCATGAATTAAGGTAACTTTCTGTAAATCATAGATTTCGTGGTCTCTTACATTCTATTTTAATCATTGTATTTTGAAAAAATAGTGCGGTCACCCTGTACATGATCAAATCATCGCTAAAAGCCACGATAGCATAAACATTACAAGTACGAAGATTACTCTGGTTATCAAATTTAGTGAACTATCAAAATAAAATGAGGAAAGCTTGTGATTGTAATTATCTTCCATAAAAATTTTGTTTAAATTGATAAATAAATTTCTTGCAAACAATAACACTGATTAAAATTTAATACTATCAAGTACTCGCGATGCTGCTTATTTTTCCTTTAATTTATATTTTGAAATTAACATCGAACCAGTCGTAGCAGACGGGTACAAATTATAAATTATTATCTAACATATTTCAGATTCTTCTTCTTTTTTTTTTCTCTAATTTAAATTTTAAAACCGGAATTTTTTAACATTTTTTGGTTTACTGCTGCAAAATTTTAAAGCAAATGATCGAATAATTTTCTGTTAGTTTATGTCCCGGCATTATAGAGTTTGTGTGAGTTGCTCGTAAAATTAATATGCCATGTTTGTATGGTTCATAAAAAATAATTAAAGATATAAAAGATAACAATTTTAAACAACAATAAAGAAATTTAATTATGCTTTTCTGCAAGTCGTTACTTAGATTAATTAAATTACAACATAACTTGACAATCGAAGTAACTTCTGCTGCGAAGCTCTTAAAATGTTCAACCTAATAATTAGAGTAAAAGATGAATCGACTTGTAATTAATTACGTGATTGAGATATCATCTAATTAGAGGCACCTGAATTTATACCATGCATAATAACAAATCTATTCTTGTTAAATTGTATAAGTAATTAATTTAAGTTTGCAATTAAGAACAGTCACAAATGAAAAATAAAATTCAAAATTGAGCAGTCGATACAGGGAAAGGCACTGGTGGGTATTCCATACCCCCCAGACCCCCCGGTCTCATATATCGTACGTATGTGTGCATTTGATGTGATTAATTTTACTAAATAGGATCAGAAAACGAAAGAAATTCAAAATTGCTACTTGAAAATTGAGCAGTCCTAATATAGGGAGAGTTTTTCACATTATTGTCGGCCAATACAGGTCTATTATGTTCTTAAAGCAGAGGAGGGGGAGCTCTTGGGAAATCTAAGTAAATCTGCAGAAAACGGCAGTTAATTTGCATTAGTTCTTAAATTTTTTCATCAGACATAATAAAAAACATCAACCCCAATTTATAAGGGAAAAAACACTGTAATATATATGTCATTACATAATATTGCACCAATAGGCATTCTATTCAAGGTTAAACCCATCCAAACTGAGTTAAACTTGAAAATTTTTAAATTCCACCCACAATACATTTTTGGCTATGATTCATTTCGCCAAATCGGTTAAATGCAATGAAGAAGATCCTGTCATTTTAATTTTTGATAATCACATGGACTTGGCGAAAATAATGAAAATTGCTATGTAAACACTCGGAATGGTTAATTTTCAATTCTAGAAAACCTTAACCAAGGCCGGCACTATTTTTCGCAATTTCTTTAATTTAAAGATAATTTGAACCTTTTAGTAGCTATCACAACAGAATATTGAAACAAAAATGCATTTAGGCAGAAAAGAAAAGCTTTTCGGCCGTTCTGGCTGCCTACCTACCGCCTGCTATTTACCTCGTCCACAGTTATGGATCAATTTGAAAAAAAAATGAAAAATGAAAATTCAACATACTGAAATCTCTCGAGTGTTATATAATAAACGGATAACATTTATTGGTGACGCATTTGGTAATTAAATTTTCCGCTTTTTCCCCGGTACATATGTCGATGATTTTTATTCTTGGATGAAAGTACTAATCAATTAAATTATGTAATTCATACCTAGAAGTCAGTGGTTCGTAAACTGTGGACCGAGGAACTTTCGCGGGATCCAGACACAATGCACTTTATTTTATTTCATTTTTTCGAATTTTTTGAGATCGATAGCGCATGCGCAAGGCGGGTCGTCGTTGTGATTCGTCGCTTTTTGGGCCTTTTAGGTTGTTATCAAAAAAACGCAAAATTTTAAATTTGAAACATCAGAGTATCAAACTTGCTTGGCCTGACCAAAACTTAAAACTTTTACCAAAGTCATATATGAATTTCATTAAAGTTAATACAGTGTGTTCCACATTTCGAGCATCTCTTTTTGTATATGATAATCTTGATTCTTGACCCATTTTGAGTAAATTTATACTGAATTTTAAAATTTTACGCTTTCAATCATCAACCTATTTGACATCATAATATTCAAACTGCAAACTTAGCTATAAAAAAACCGCATTATGCACAAATTTCACTTTTAATCTGTTATTGCGCTTGAACGATCTGAACCGATCCATGAAAATTCTTCTTGTATAAATAAGTGCGTACTTATACATTATCTCGCGCTTTCAAAAAATAATTTTTTTGGTTTATTTTGATGAATCGAGTCCGTGCCTGGATGAAAATAATTAATGAGTTAAGTATCCGATAGGTACAACTTTTATTCTTTCAAACAAGATCATCTATACATTGAAACGGTAAATTTTATTTTATAAGCCAAATCAACTGCTCACTTACAGTTATTAAAATTGCAGGTTTTTCATGTTAGCGACCATCTAAAGATATCATCGATTTGTTATCTCTTTTATTAATTTGTGCTTGCTTCACAAGTTATTTTTGTCGGACGCATATAATTTTTTGGTTTCACAGTCCCACTTTTATTTTTTAAATTAATATTAAGTAGGGAATAAATTACACACAAATTATTTCAAATCGTGTTTAAATTTCGCTAGCTTATTATGAAAAATTATTACATAATATTATGTAGGTATGCATTTTAAATGCTTTTACTTTATTTTACAGTTCAAAAACCTTAATGTTACCGTTTAATTAATTCTGAAATAATTTATAATTTCCCAACAAAACTAAAAAATGTTCAAAGCGAGGAAAATAAAAGTTAACTTAATTTAAAAATTGCTGCAGTAAAATGCAGCAGTAATGAGCTTTATTGCTGTTGCTACTTGCAGGATGTCTCTAAGGAGTTTCTAAAATAAAGTAACTAGAAGCAAAATTCGAAGATCTCTAATTTGAATTCTTAATCGGCATGGTAGGACTGCCCATGATATTCCATACTCAAACCTCTAATTTGCGGTTTCTAAAGCAAATGTCAATGTGTGTCCAATAAATTGCTAATTGTAATTGTTAGTGAAAGGAGCACAAAATACTTCTGCAATACATAGACAATTAGCAGGTACATGTAGTCCACGCAATATTTTTTTTTATCAAAAATACTGCACTTCGCCAGCTGATTCAGAAATTGCAATCAGAAAATGACGGCATCCAAATAATCGCCATGGGGGGCACTACCTCCCATATTCAGAGAAAAAGGATTTGTTTTATTGAACAGCAAATAATGGAAAGGTGAATTTAACGTCAATATGTCGTCAAATTAACGCAGCCCTAGTATTGGATTTTACATTGTTTTTTTTGACGATCTCAATAAATTATTGTTGAGGTACTGGTTTCAGAGAGAAAGTTTGCATTTTCTGTATTATTTGATCTGATTTATTTCTGCACTATAAAATATATTTATAGATTCAGGCAGTACGCCCAAGGGGGGGGGCAGTAATTATTGTAATAGCAGTTTACTATCGGGTTGGTCAAAAAATCAACTAAACTGGTCAATACGACGTAAAGACCCCCCGGTGTGAGAAACCTTATGTTTGTGTGAATTTTTTGCACACAAACAACAAACAAACGGGCTCTGAAACCGGGGGGTCTGGGGGGTATGGAATACCCTCCAGTACAGGAGAATAATAATTATGCCCAAAAAAACTCTCTCACAAAAATTTATTGTTGGATGAACTAATTTAAAAATTTGAAAAACTTCTTTTTTCTGAACTAATAGTAAATTTGAAATAGCAGCAAAATAAATTTTCTGAAGTTATAGCTACTAAAAGCTTTTTTTTCAGTGTATTCTAACATCTGATCTTTAGACGTATAAACTTAATTGCATTGTTTAATTCTAATATTAGATTTAATTTTTTGGAAAACGACAATTTAATTCATAGTATTTTTGTGATCTTGAGGAATCAGGTCACTCATGTGCCGTTTCGCAGTTTCATTGTGTCCATGGCTTCCAATGAAGCGAAGCCAATCAAGTGTGAGATTGAATTTCGTAAAATTATATTCAAAAAAACGTAAAATTGAACATTGGATATTAAAAGAATGGAGAAACATAGATGATAACCTACCAAATTATTAAATAAGAGTATCGTGAATTTTATCTCTTAGAAAAAAAAACTGGAAAGCTTTCGTAATCCATTTTACGTTAGAATGATAATCTTTCGACATAAAAAATCATTTTTATCGTGTGCGTACCAATTTTTTAATTTTCAAAATTATCTCGATTTACCATTCCCTATTTTTTATTCAATACCCACTGATCTTGGATTAATTGCGAAAAGGTTATGGTTATACAATCGATTCTTGATAACGGAACGTTGATGGAATACAACATTGGATTATAAGACGTCAATCGTTTGCCGATGGAATTTTTAAATGAAGTACACACGGCTAAATGAATGATAAGTAGCTAATGGCATTCGGCATGAGTGGAATTATAACTTCGTCGCAGTAAAAGTGATAGCATAATTTTACAATAAATCGGAATTGGATTGAGACGAGAAAGTCTTCCAACATTCAAATTGTCGATAAGGACCTATTTTTACCATTAACTTTAAAATGTTACCAGCTTTTTGATAAACTTTTCCACGAAGAACTAACATATCATTTATGTGGACAGATAAAAATAAGTGCATTCTTCTCTTTCGTTGCTATCAATTTTTCTTCCAAGAAGAAAGTGCAAGAAGGTATTTTGGAGAGACAGTGGATTGTGTATTATTTCTCGTTTGAAAATTGAAAAATTGATAATATTTCGAGTTCATGGTATGGATGACTTTAATACTATCTTAAAATAATAAAAATATTTATGTTTTGTTATACCATAACGACAGTTTGTGAGATAACTGGTATGATGATTGCACTCTCATTTATGATGGGTGTAGGTTTGAGTATACTGTTTCAAATTATTAATTTATAAACAGATAATTTGAATTTCTCAGATCAAAATTATATCCTTTTTTTTTCACTACTGTTGATTTTCGGTTGGATAACCTCCGCGAGCGCACGTTTCGTATCCATATCCTTGTTTGCTGAATGATCAACCTTTGACCTTATTATCAATTTGCTGTAGCCTTTGATATGGAAGAAAAAAATTTTTGTTGTGTAATAAATAATAACAGTAATATAAAAATCGCATTTCGTTCAATGGTAACTGCACTTTGAAAGAAAGTTGATCTGGTGTAAGTAGAGTGGACGAATGCAGCTAAATCGTCCAATTAGCTGAATCACGCATTACGAAAACACTTTTTTAAGATTAATAGTTTGTTAGGTACTGTGTGGTTATTAAGTGAACACAAAAGAATACAATTTGACTAATATACTGCACTTGATCTTACACAAGGACGGTCAACAACCCAGAGCCTTATCATGAGTGTCAAATTATCAATTGTTTCTACTTTAACTTAATTGCGCTCTTCCGATTCAGCCGCTCTAACAAATAAATTGCCATTTCTTTCAATGATTTATAGAAGAAAAATTGTTTCCTTTCACTCTGAGGACTTCGACATTACCTTGCACTTCACAATAAATAAATTATGCAATAAGAAATGTATGAAGCACAAATTCAGTTTACAGTAGAAAGTTTCGTTTACTTCTTTTTTATCTTGATGATGACATATTGTACTCGAATGTTGCATGCAAAATTACATGAGCGGTTGGCCTAGACTTCTGAGGTGTTGGTTTTCGTTCAAAAGGTTATGTAGCTTCGCACGCTACCACAATTGAGCCACGAGAATTCCTCAGGTTTTTTGGACGGGTTGGGCTGCGCCCCATCGACCTCCTTGTTTCAACAGCCACTGACAATATTTTATTTTGTGAATTTCAGATACTGAATTAATTAACTGGGAAATTAGCATTCCTGTAAATAAAAGCGAAAAAATGAAAGAAATTATAATATAAAAAAATGTACAGTTGGACTGTTAATTTTAAATTTAAATTCAATATTAATTTTGAGATAATTATGTACTATTTATTATTTTCGAGAGAAAAATAAACAAAGATCTCCAAAACAGTTCAATGGTTTTTTGCAATTTTCATTTCCAATGCAAATTATACACCTAATTTTACTTTCTAATTAACCAATTAATTTTTGCATAATTTTATTTGTAATCCTAATCAAAAGGCTATTAGGAAAAAATTGAAGCAACCAAATTATTTAAAAGATCATGTAAGATGAGCCTTCCCACGTTATATTTCCGCATTTCAAAGAAAAGTAAATCCCAGACAATGCAAAATAAATTTGAAATTTGAGTTGTAAATTTTAAGCAAAATAAATAAATTTGATTTATAATAAACAAAGTTTTTGAGACGATTAAAGTAATTTATAATTTAACGAATTAATAAATTTTGTAAATTAAGAAAACGAATGATTTCCTCAGTTTTTATATTAAAAATGTAAATTTTTACGAGTTTAATTGTAAAATTATTATAATATAATGCAAAATATACAGCAGTAGTAATTCTTCATACGGGATGTACTTATTTTTGATTTTAACGCGTAAAGATAACTTTGATAATATATTATTTTTTATGTTGTTTTATATTACAGGTACAACATGGGGTACACGTAATGGAAATTTTGTGCAAAATTTACTATGTACCAAAATTTAAATAACAATTAGCATTCCAGTGGCTTAAATCAAATAAATTGATTTGCTAATTTGAATATCATTTGGGGGGGAAGAAATTGAATTTAATTTAATTTGACAATAAATCGCCTTTGATGACGGAACATAATTATTTTTAAGTGTACCAAGCGTAGACGTACTACTTCTGATTTTTTTATTCTAAAACTGAGATGGTACATTAAATTTAATCACTTGATAATGAGTTGCGCGAGAAAAAACAAAATATGCCATAAGGAATTCTCAAAAATGGTATTTTGGCTAATTTTTTTCCAGACTAATAGATAAACCTTTAGACATAGCTAATGCAATAAAATATAACATATTATTTTTGCTGTTTTCCTCGGTAACTTTCTAAACCAAACACCAAATTTTTGTGGTCAGATATCACGCATTTTTTATTACTAAAATTATATAACATTTGATTGATATTTCAACTTCTGCGCTCCGGTTTTTTCTAGCTCTCGAAGCAGCGGTTTTTAATTTGAATATTCTGAAGACTTTTTCTTTTGTTCCAGATGCACGTCAACTGTATGGACGCGATACTGAAGTCATCGTTTTACAAATGCGGATATTTTGTTGGACGACATCCAGGTTACTTCACGATATTAATAGTTTTATTGTCGATGTTATGCATCACTGGATTTCAAAAAATTAACAACAACATCGATCCCGAATATTTATTTAGCCCCATCAACGGTCCAGGAAAATACGAACGAGCCGTGGTGGAGGAACATTTTAAATTAAACTACACCCATGGTTTTAATCTCGGACGAATAACAAGAGCAGGTGCGTATTTCAATAATCTTCTTTGGAAACCATTTCTTCTTTTTATCATAACTTATCATACAATAAACAATAACAAAAAAATAAAAAGAAAATTTATATTCGAATTCGGTTCAGGTTAGTGGATCACGGTGTTACTTATGCCACAAGTTCTCATTAAGGATTAATTAAATTATTGTTTACGGAAGTAAAACTGAATCAATTATAATTTAAAACATTTCCTCGACAGGTCGTTTTGGAAGAGTGATCGTGACGTCTAGAACGGAAGATAAAAATATTTTAAGGGTGAACGTGTGGAAGGAACTGGTCCTATTGGATGGTCTAATTAGAAATCTGACCGTTTTCTACGAAGACGAATATTTCACGTACAAAGATGTTTGCGCGAAATGGGGTTCATTATGCTTCATAAACGATATTTTAAATTTGGATCAAATTATGGATAAGGTAATTTATTTAAATAGGTATCAAAAAATTGCATGCATTTTCACTTTCACCGCAATAATGATACGTTGTGTACATTTAACGCGACGAGGTTGCCGGTTGGCCGATTATAAAATACTTGTGAACATAAAGACAGAATTATGGATGTAATGACGACTTAAATTGGATTTGTAAGTACAGTTTATATCAAATGATTGTTGAGTGTCATCAAACGGAAACCATTACGACATGTACGAACATTATGATGCTATAACCCAATGTTTGCAACAATTCCATGTTGCCCCTAGATGTAATTTAAATTTTTATCAACTTTCTAGCTCATGGTTAGCAACGAATTACTTTTAAAAAAAACAGTGTTTTCCTGTAAATTAATTCTTCTTTCATTAAACACGAAATTGCATAAATATTTAAATATCATAAGTTGCCTCCTGAAAAAAAAATCCTAAGGACGTCCATGGTTGAGCCGGTTCATAAAATGTTAGTTGCTGCCTTGTTTACATTTAGTCGGCAAATGATAATTAAATCTGACCAATTTATTCCTAATTATCGACGGTCATTGGTCTTGTAATTAGCTCAATTAATTTATATTCGGTTCGAATTTGGCAAGGTTGTGCGGCCGCACTGATTTGTTTGGTGACTTAAAATGAACCAATCACAGGTGGGTTGGGCGTGGCTCCTACAAAAAAGTCCTGGAGAGCATATTATATTTACGTTCAACAGACCGCAGACATCCGTCTGTCATTTGTTTTTGTAATGCACCTCCGATTGGTTCATCTTAAGTAACCAACCTAAAAAATTAGGAAGAAACAAAAGAAAAACTTGGTCAGTTTCACTTGCAGAACAATATTCTATTTTGCAGTCGAGTTCTTTATTGTTTATAATTCTTATCTGTAATGCAAATTAAGTCAATGGCATGTGGCAGATAAATGAGTGTTTTATGATGCCATTGTTGTGTATAATTTAATTTGATTTCCAATATTCCCATACGGTTAGCGTATCTGATACCATATAATCAAAATTTACAGCTGATTTTAATTGTATATGGCAGCTTCTAACCTACTTAGTGCATAGAACAGCTTTTTTTAGCTTAAAAAATAATTTCAACCACGAATATATTGATTATAAAAATAAACTAAATATGAGATATGGCAAAAAATTCAAAGAATTTCAATTTTGATCCGGCTGACTCATCCGTTGTCCAAAACCCAAAGAGAGGAAACAATGGACACAAAATCCAACACCTATATTGGGAAAAATTTAACGACTCCATTCAGTATGATTAATGAAACATTTATTAATGCGAGACCACAATAAAGCAATCATAAGCCTCCGGTGGTTCATCATGAGGTCACAATTTCACTTAATAAATTAAAATTGAAGTTGTAATCGTTTCGTCGTATAATATTTTCGAGTTTTTAGCTCATTATTCAATTACCCTTCGGGCTACTTCTTGAGCCCCGAATTACCATTAATTAATTTTTTCAATTTGCACGTTTTTAATTTAAATTCAAAAACGGTAAGCGCGGTTTTGTAAAATATTAATTCGCAAAATGGAAAGCACCGGTTTTCGATCTCTTCTGTTTTAGAAAGTGCGCAAAACTTCCAAATACACTCGCACTTATTATCTATCCACGATAATATTTTATTGACCCCTGTCAAAATTTGATAGTTTTAAATTGACGAATTTATGATAACATAAATGTTTAATTTTAATTTTAACTTAAAAAAGGCGAATTAATTACTCTCATCAAAGCGATAAAATTATTTTGGTAATACAAATTATCGCTTATTTTAAATATTTTCGTTAATAATATAAAGTCAACAAAATGTTTTATTTGATGATGACTAATTTTGAAATTTAATTTCTGGGTTTGCCGATAACTCTTTGATTATTTTCGAAAAACTGGTAAAAAATTGTATTGAGAAAAGCTGCAACTTCATAATCAATAATTATTTGCAATAATTTTCTTCCTGGTAATTAAAGTACTTGGATCCATAATATATTACCTAAGTAGTATTTCGATTGTTTAAATAAATTATGCAATGTAATTTCGCTTTAATGTTACATTTATTACCATTTTAATGATATGAATAAAGTAGGTTACTTAATATAATCATTTCCATTTTTCAAACTCTGTCTTAATTACTTGCATTGCTGTAGGTCGAAGAAAATAAAACACAATTATTTTTCCCGGCTATGCTAAATCCGAAAACGCTGGATTTACACGTTTTTCCCGTGTATTTTGGAGGTACCGAAAGAGACGAAGATAATTTCATAACCAGCGTTCCTTCCGTACAATTGGGTTACTTTCTCAATGTGGATACCAAAAAATGGGATGCCAAGTAAGCCCAATTTTTAAATTTTGTTCCTATCTAAATTTGTCGTTTTCAGAGGAGCAGCATGGGAAGACGCCTTTTTAGACTTCCTCGGAGAGGCAGAAGATAATGGAACGTTTAAATACATCAAAGTTGCACGGTTTTCTTCGAGGACTTTGGATCACGAACTGGAAAAAAATACTAGAACCGTCATTCCGTATTTCTGGTCCGCCTTTATAGTCATGGCAGTTTTTTCCATGAGTAAGAAATTTTCGATACTTCTGCAATAGAAGCTCAAATTTTCAATTTTTAGTAACCTGTATGATGCGCGACTGGGTGCGGTCCAAACCTTGGTTGGGATTGTTGGGTAACATAAGTGCTGCTTTGGCAACAGCATCAGCGTTTGGAACGTGCATGTACTTAGGGGTCGATTTTATTGGCCTAAACTTAGCAGCTCCATTTTTAATGATCGGTAAGAGTTTCGGAGCTTCCTCGAGGTGAAAATTTTAAAACGTAACATTTCAGGTACTGGAATTGACGACACTTTCGTCATGCTATCGGCATGGAGAAGGACGTCCATCACGGATGATGTTCCACACAGAATGGCTCAAATGTTAAGCGAAGCTGCTGGATCCATTACGCTTAGTTCACTTACCAACATGGTTGGATTTTTTATTGGGGTGTTTAACCCGTTTCCGTCTGTGCAAATATTTTGCATATACATAGGTAAGTTTTAAACCTTTTGGAAATCCGTACTACTTTATTCTTTTGCAGGCATCGCTACATTATTTACGTTTATTTGGCACATTACCTTTTTCGCTTCGTGCCTCGCCATATCGGGATATTGCGAACAAAATAACAGGCACTCACTGATATGCATGAAAGTACAACCTGTGTCCAAATCCGGTAAGTCAATTTTGAATCTATAATCTCGGTCTGCTAGGCCTGATAGTAGATACCTACTACAAAATTTCAATAACAACAATAATAATAATTAAGTATATAGAAAGTCGTCCGAGGTAAACGATTACGTGTTATTATATAACACGTTATCTTACGATCAATTTAAACTATCTACGGAAGAACTTTCCTTTGGTTCCGGAATTACCGTTACACCGATTAAGTGTAATGCATTTTTTTTATAAAATTAGACCAATAATTTAGTTGGCAGTTAAATTTTGGTATATCCATCTTTCTTTAGTCGTTAACGGTGCTATAAATCGGCACGGGGGTCCGTAATTTAGGGGGGGGGGGGAGAACAAACATTTCAAAATAAGCTATTAAATATTGAATATGAAATTTTACTTCTAGGAAAACGTTCGGTCTTCTACAGGATATTTTGCAGCGGAGGTGTAAATCCCGACGATCCCCATAATCCAGTTGACAACAAAGAACACGGATTGATGGTATTCTTCCGCGACTACTTGGCAGCATTCTTAAATTTTAAAATTGTAAAAATGTGCGTAATTTTATGTTACATGCTGTTCTTGGCTTTTGCCTGTTACGGAATAACTCAAGTGGAGGAAGGCCTGGAAAGACGTAAAGTAGCCAAAAGTGACTCGTACGCCGTTGAATTCTTCGATCGCGAAGACGACTTCTTCAAAGAATTCCCTTACAGGTACTACTTATCGAATTTTGAGTCTCTTCGTATTATAACTATCCATTTTAGAATCCAAGTGATCGTAAGTGGAGAATATAACTACTCGGACCCAATCATACAAGAGCAGGTGGAAAACTTAACCCAGACGTTCGAGAATACCTCGTACATTTTGGGATCCCTCTACACGGAATCGTGGTTACGGATTTTCCTGCAATCCACTGAAGATGATGAGAGCACCGAAATCAACACGGAAGAAAAGTTCATAGCGGAATTGCAGAAAAACTTCCTACATCCCTTAAGCAGTTTTTCGTTGGATGTCAAATTTAACGAAGATAAAAGCAAAATAGCAGCAATGCGGTTTATGGTACAAGCAGTTAACATTTCTGGAACCAATCACGAAAAGGAAATGGTCCAAGCAATTCGGCAAATTTGTGAAGACTCCCCGTTAAACGCCAGCGTTTTCAATCCATATTTTGTGTTTTTCGATCAAGTAAGTCGGAATTAATGTTGCAGGTCGTTATTTAATTATTTTTCTTCGTTTTTAGTTTGCGTTGGTGAAACCAACTTGCATCCAAAATATGGTGGTCGGAGCTATCGTGATGATGATCATTTCGTTTATGTTCATTCCGGATCCGTTGTGTTCCTTGTGGGTCGCTTTCAGTATCGTATCGATCGGTATCGGTGTGGTGGGTTACATGGCTTTATGGAAAGTCAATTTGGATTCGATCTCCATGATTAACCTCATCATGTGTGGTGGCTTTAGTATCGACTACACGGGTCATATTTGCTACGCATACTCGTCATCCAAATCTAAAAATCCGGACGATCGCGTCCGAGACTGCTTATATGCTTCTGGCCAACCAATATTGCAAGGAGCCATGAGCACCATCTTAGGAATCGTTGCTTTGTTGTTGCCCAACAATTACCTCTTCACAGTGTTTTTCAAAATGGTGTTTTTGGTAGTTTCCTTTGGAGCACTCCATGGTTTGATTTTATTACCAGTGCTATTGTCACTTTTTGGTCCAAATTCGTGCTCTCGTCGCAAAGAGGAAGACTTTCCTCCTCCGTACTGCATCCCGCATCCTCAATTCACACTGAACGGAGGAGATTGCAGTTTAAAAAATTCGATGGCACAAATCAACAAAGCCTACATCGATATCGATAAAGATTTAGGCTTGGGAACGTCGGAGGAGAGCAGCGAGTCGAGCTCCAATAAATCCAATAAAAGGAACGCTTTGGATGACGATGCGACAGGCTGGAAGCGTAGATCAAGTTTGGACATAACGCAAAACCAAGAGGTTCCACCCCGAATCTTGGATATCTTTGGAACCGAGACTGAAAATCAATGGCAAAAACAGAAGGAACAACAAAATCGACGTTTCAGTGACAATTGTGAAAAATACAAAAGAAAATATATTCCAACAGAACAAAAAAATTACAGAAGGCCGTTAAGTCGCTCTAGTTCGCATCACAATATGCAACATCCACGATTTGTTAAAGAGCTTCGATTTCCTTAAAGAAATTAGATAATTTTTTAATAAGTGTGATATCAAAAACATAAAATAAAATTTTATTTTAGTGTGTTTAACCAAAATTTAATTAGTAAGGACTTAAGTATAGATAAATAATTGGTGTTCAACAATTTTTTTACTGGAAAGTGTTTCTGGGATTCTGTGCGATTTTCAAAGTCTCTGTTTCGGGCCACTGTAACCCATGGTTAGAACGGTGCTTCTCAAAATTTTAATGCATGGATTTTTATTTTTATAAAAATAAGTTTAATAATGCACAAATAATTCGTGTGCTGGGTTACAAAACTAATAAATAGTCAAATTATTTAAGTTATTTTAAAATGTTCAAGTTGTTGATATTGTAAATATAAGTAATACATAAGAACTGACTCGAATAAGTTACCTGTTTTTATATAATAATTGATATAACGACAATAAGTTTGATAATTTATTATTCTTAAAAAAAACTATTTAAAAAATTTTGTATTTGGTGTTTCTTTCTGTAGCGCTTAAGAGCTCGGCCGCACTGGGCAATCGATAAAAGTAGATGCTTAAGTGCCTTTGAGAACTAGCCTGTATCGACATCCAAGTCGTCGTGTTCCATTGAAGCTCAATGGTCACCTAGTGCAAGCTAGTTCTTAATACAACTTCAATAAAAAATATTTTAAATACCTAGCTATTTGTGTAAATATAAAATAAGAACTGTTATCGGACGCCATGGACCTGGACGTTCAGTGCGAGCAAGCTCTAATTCAAAATTCAAAAATTAGAATATAAAAATTAAAAAATTAGTATAAGTTCGATGCAATTATAGATACTTAACACCTCGTGCTCAAAAATTTGTTACATAAATTGACAATCTCAAAAATATTGTTTCTATTGTAAAATGTTATGTAAATAAACATTCCCAAAATTAATTTTTTGCATTTAACGAAATCCCCAAGTATAGGTTTTGAGTTTTATAATGTAAGATACGCAGCAGGTACACATAATAATTTATTGATCCTTATAATTACATCCGACAAGTAATGCCGGATTTCTCCAAGATGAGTTAAAATTTAATCTGCGATTGAAAATACAAAACAATTAAAAAGCATTGTTGTTACACTGTAAAATTTTAACTCACCTTTATAAAGCCTGGCATAAGGGTTGTTTTAGATCCTAAATTTCAATATCCAAAATATCATTTTTAATAAAAGGTTCCAATAATTTATCGATGGAATCTCCAAATCAACCCTCAACACAAAAATTTGTACATGTTTTTAAAAATTACTAAAAATTAAAAAGTAAACATATCCGATGAGTTTTTAAAATATTACAATTTCAGTTATAAAATCATTCTATTTACATTCATATTTACAAAAAAGAATAGAAAACACAATTGTTATTAAAAATTAATCTCCCTTTAACTGCAACCTCTTAGAAAAGTACGTCATTATTTCAGAACTTTTCATCTTGTCCAGAATTTTAAATGCAATATCTTTTCTGTCTTCACCTTTAACTTTGTCCAGGATATTAAATGCTACAATTTTTAAGTCTTCTTTTGGGATCAAACTTATAATGTCGTGGTAAGATTTCTAAAAAGCAAAAAAAGTTATTAAACCAAAATATTCAAAATACATTTCAACTCACTTCTTTGAAAACCTTCTTATTCAAATGATCTTCCTTGCCTTTACGAATTTCCGATTCACCTTGGTTTGTCACCTCTTTGTTGATACACGAAACAGGGAAACTTTGTTCCAATTTATTTTGTTCTTCTACATCAGATTCTGATTCAGGTAAAGGTGTAATTACGGCCGCTTTACTGGTCGACGGACCAGGGAAAATTTCCTCCGATGGCTCAATTTGCATTTCTACCAAACTCTTTTTGAACTTACTCAACACTTTTCTTACGGTTTCAACTTTTGGCACTCTAAATGGCAGTCTATTAACTTCTCTCTCGCTTAATTTAGCCAAATCCCCAACACTTTTAATATTCCTAGCATTTAATTCGGTCAGCAAGGTCTTCTCAAATATGGCGTTCGTGACAAACTCTAAAATTTTCTCCACTCCTTCATCACAGTCGATTAAACCTTCAAAAATTGGTTTATCGTTATCCAATCGAGTTGGGTCAGTCACATCAATGCTGCCTTGTGTCTCTATAACTTGCGTTTCCGTATCCATGAATTCTGGGTTGTTCTCGGAAATATCGATAGCCATACGTTTGGCGTCAGTTCTGTTTTCGTTAAACAACTCCGTAAATAGACTTTCGTTGCTTCGCAATCTCTTCATATTCTCTTCACCATTATCTAGGAAAAATACTTTTTCAGAAGTCGTTGGAGGATCAGAAAAATTAACCCTTCTCGTCTGCTAAAAAAACAAAAATGTAATGCTCATCTTAAAACAAAACAACTTATACCTTTCTAGGTGGAGAAACATCTTCATCTCGAGTATCCGGTGCCTTTCGTTTTAAAATTCCAAATCGTGGGGACGCCATGGGGCTAGGTAGAGTTCGCACAAATTTCAAGACGTCCTTCTCGGGAAAGATATCTTTCTCTAAATCAAATTGTTTGGGGTCCTCTTCGCAGTTTTTCTCCAAATTGATATTAGGAGTATCGCCTCCGCAATTTTGCATCATTTTCGTCACCCTACTTGGCTTCAGAGCAGGCACAAAAGAAGGCCGGAACTTGGTGTTTGTATTTTTGCAAGTATTCACCATGGGCGACTTGTAACCAATAGAATTTAACAATTTTGCTCCTCTAGAATTGCCATTAATTGATGTTCTTGAACTGCCATTTAGTGGTGGTAAAGCTTCCGGTTCGGAACGTGCAGCGGCATCCATTTCCCTGTCAAATAATTTTTGTGCCTTTTGAATCTTCTCTTCCATGTTGCAGTCAAACTGAAGCAGTGTTTTGATGGGCGAAATGTTGATGGTGTTATCCATTAACTCTTTGGTTCTTGAGGGGGTGTCGGCCCTTAGAGGTGACGTAGGGAGTTCTGCAGATAAGCACAGATTAGGATCCAATGATTCTGTATCCATTTCAGCTGTGTCTAAACTTTTGATCACATTTGATATTAAGTCTCTCCGAATTAGTTCGTCTGGACTGTCCACTCTGACTTGATCAAGGCCCAGTTCATTTTCAGAGTCTCTAATTTCAATCACTTCGTCAATCACTTCAGGAACCACTGAAATTAAATCCTCCGAGGGATTTGTAAAAATACTACTGCAAGTGTTAATTTCTGTATTTGGACTGGTCGTCTTCTCTATCGACGATTCTTTGGGTTCAGGTTGAGAAGAGGTAGTTTCTTCTTCCATCGAAGATAAACTTTTTAAAGGCACAATTTCTACAAAAGTATCTTGAGAACTTTCGATCACATCTTCACTATTCTGGAAAGGTGGTTTGTTCACCAATGTAATTGATAGTTCGTGTGACAAATTTGACAGTTTAGAATCAATCAAATCTTGCTTGATTTTATCATTTGGTTGATTCGGCTCTCTCGGTATGTTTCCAGTTGTGCTGTCATCCACCCGGATCAAACTTATCCTTTTGGGCTTTTTAGAAGAGACTTTGGTCAACGCGTGTGGTTTTTCACTTGAGGTTTTCACTTCGGTGGTGAACAAACCTGCTTTGGTTTCCATATTTAATCCATCACTTTGTATCGACTCCACTGTATGCCTCCTTTTCGGTTTTGCTCGACTTTTAACTGGCTTCTTAGAAACACTTGTGATTAAATCCTCACTTTTAGGCAACTCATTTCCAAGACTTGCTGTGGTGCTTAAATCATCAACAGTAGAATTGATTGTGGTTGCTTTCTTATTCAAATCAGCACTTTGCGTCAACTCAGCAAAAAGCCTAGATTTTGTTTTCTTAATTGAATCCTCCTTCTTAGTCGGGAAATTTTTGGGTGATATTGAAGAGCTCGTTCTTCCTTTTCTACTGAAACTTAGTTTGACAAATTTTTTTGCTTTGGAACGAGTAGTACCAAAATCTCCAGAACGACGCGTTTGAATTTTATCGCTCAAATTGAGATGTTTTGTGAATTGCTCACCACCTACAATATCCATTTTGATTTTGGCCAGTTCTTTTTGCAATTTTTTGATCCGAGTATTAGCACTTGGTAACGATTTTCTGATAAGTGGTGAAATTTTAGCAGTGTCTTGTGGTGATGTTGAAAGCCGTTTAATTTGTCTAGGCTTCTTTTTCGAAAGCAGTTTTCCCATACTTTCCGATGCGGAATCATTGTTAGGCGAGACAGGTTTATTGTCAATATCAACATTAGAAGAACATTCCAACAAATTCTTCAATTCACTTTCGAGAGCTTCAATATCATTTGTACTTGAAATCAATACTCCGTTTTCACTTCCACTCTGTTTGGTTGAGTCACACCCGCTTCCATTCGGTTTGGTGGATTCGTCTATGCTTTCACTCCGTATGGTACTTCCAGTTTCGCTTTCACTCTGTTTGGTAGGTTCATTTTCGCTTAAGATTGACGACTCAGCACTCGAAGAAGCTTTTTGCATTTTTTCAAAAAACACTTGAGAATTTGATTGGCTCTGAGTCAAATCCTGATACAAGGCAGGTATGTCGGTCCTCGTTTTCTTCAAGACTTCCATTTGGTGCTCAGTTAATTTCTCCGGTTCAAATATATAACCACCATTGATGGGAACAAAATTTTCAGAATTTTCGTCGTTTATTGCCGAAGCACCGGTGGTACGCTTTGCAGTCTTCTTTTTTTTTATAACAACCAAAGATTTTGTTGAGTTACCATTACTAGGTTGACTTTCCTTTACCTGTGGCGATTTCGCCTCGACTACTTGTCCAAACAAAGTTATCATTTTCGGAGATTTATTTGGAAGTACGGCAGTTTTAGGCGAGCTTATTTTGGGTATCACAAATTGTTCTCGTTTTTTAGGTTTATTAGTCAATTTTGCAGTCAGTACTATAGCCAATTGAGCTACTTCTTTATCTTCATTTGTTCGTGCGGCACTTACCACTTTGAGCAACGTTTGGGATACAATTTCGCGACGTTCTTTGGTACAGTTATCAAATAACTTGTCTATCAATTTGAAGTTTTCAAATTTCTGAATTAAAAAAATATGGTAAACATTTGAATTATCACAAAAAAGGAACAATTTTTACCTGAGCAGTGCACAGCAATTCGTAGCATTTGCAAAGAACTCGGAAAGCAGAATCTTCCAATTTGTGTGTTTTAGAGGTATAAAAATTTGAAATATTTGTGATGCAAGCACAACATGTCGAAATGTGTTCTTGTTTTATATTGCATCCTTGGAGGATTTCATTTGTAATATAGAGAAAAGATGTAACTGAAATGAAACAATTCTTGCTTATCAAAGCACTTGGATAAAATTAATATAACTTACCCAAATATTCACTTATGATGTTGTGAGCGGTATTGTAACCGAGTGCCGCTCTGTTAGCTTGGTTATTAAAGAAGCATTCCATTCCAGGCAAAAACAAAATTGCGCTTGATTGAAAAACACCTAAAGTTTTCATCAAATTGTGCATTTTCTTGACCAAATTCTCATACTTTTTATCGACCTGACACAATTGCATAAACAAGAGCCCCCATTTCTTGCTAACCATCTAAAATCAAACTTTATGAAGCAGGACAGCGGTGCCAAAATATTACCATACATTTGCTTTTTTTGTTTCTGAAATTTTTTCGAGTACTGGAACTAAAAATAGCATATATTGGTCCACCAATTTTTCCGAGATCATAGAAGCTTTGGCAAGCTCGAGCAAACTTTTGTTGAACATCAACCAAATTTGAATGACAAACTTTAAGTTTAAGGAATCGAGAGAGAGTTTTTCAAAAATATCGCACACTTCCTTAATCCAGGTGCCCTTGTTCTCTTCGTCGATGCAAGCAGTGATCAAATCTTGTATCACTTCTCTGTTTCTAAAATAATATTTTGTATTTGAGACCAAAAAATGTTGTTGTCATCTTACCTCACCAAGGACTGGTTTTCAATATCGACGCATTCTTTAATTAGAGGTAGTAAAAATGCATCCACGAAGAGTTTGGTACCCACAAATCGATTTGATACAAATAATTCCAAAATTGGAAGGTAAAAACTGTGGTAACTGTTAGTATCATCGTTATTCTAATATGAAAAAATAAGGGTTACAAAAGAAGTAGAAGATTGAAACATGTTTACCTTTCCGTAAGACAATATCACAGTAGCCAAGTCCTGCAATTCGATTTCTTGTTGTCTTGCATCCAACTGACTAATAATTGAAAATAAAGCTCCCCATAAGCACTTAATACCCTGAAAAATCAAATTTTAGAAAAGTAAAACCTAAATAATTTTGTACGTCATTCAAATGAATTCCTAAAAGTCCAATTTACAAACCTTTGGAATCAATTCCTTGCTTACACAGCCCAGCATTACAAGAGCACATTCCACGATTGAGTTTTTGATGTGGATTCTGTGCTGAACATAATTGTCTGCAGAAATTAACGGTTTTTTCAATTTAATGCAAGAGTCGTTTGTGATTAATACACATTCTTGCGAATTGTGTCCATAATGACCTAAGAGTCCCACCAAAACTTGAATACCCTTTTCACGTAACGATGGTATCTTTCGTACAAAACTAATTTGTATTTTGTCGTCATTTTCATGACTTTCCGTAAAAGTGTAAAAACAAAAACTTAATAAAATCGGTAAATACACATCCGCGCTGTTCTCCTGAAAAACATTAATCAAGTGACAGAAAGTTTCAAATCTTTTGGTAACATAAATTTCTTCTCTTGATAAAATTCTTCTTAACGGTGTGAGAACTAAATTTATTTGTTTCACAGCAGCCATTTTTTGCTTATCATTGGCGTAGTTGTCAATTAAAGTCTGCCAACAATTGAAAGCTGCGAGTTTGTCGTTTATAGAGCCACGAAAAGAATTCTCAATATTTTTGAGCAGAGCATTCATAAGTGGGATGTATGGAGTCTCAAATAACATTTTACCCATATACTTCAATAGGAAGATCCACAAATGGGACCAATTCAGATCACTCGTTTTTTGCAATTTTGTTATTTGTGGATGATATCTAAAACAATGTTAGTTTTGAACGATTTTGTTGCAATTTTGTAACAGGAACTTACAGGTCAGAAACTTTTACTTTGAAAGATTCAATTTGACTCGAAGAAAGTTGATTGAATTTGAATTTCTCTATTAAGTTTTGTGTTGGTTTTACTAGGAATGTTCTTAATTCAGGATTGTTCGTAACGTACATTTGGTGAATTAACACTTCGTAAAAAAACGCACGACATTTGCTAAATTTGGTCGTTCCCAGCTCGGGTAATACTTCTTCGAATAATTCAAATACCTAAAATAAAATTAAATTTTTAAGAATGAAGTTGCTGTAAGGTATAATTAAAGAAAAATATGAAATAAGTATTATTTCAAGTAATAAACATAATATTTGAAACAAGTTCCATAAAATGCTATCAAAAACACAAAAACATAGTTTAGAAAAATCGGTAGATCGAAATAAAGATTTTAAAGATACTAGGTGACCAGTCTTGCATCCTAACACAGGAAAATAACATGGTAAACAGGACAAGTTAGAGAGGCTATCTGAGCCCCACTTAGCAAAGACCCGAGTTTGGTTCTATTGTAAATTAGTATTTTATATATCGTGAATTTTTAATGACAGACTGCGCACACTACGCATGAAGCATCACGGATTTACAAATATAAATTTTAATATCTAATTTTTTCTGAACGCGGTATTGGAACTGGAAATTTGGTAGAACAGGTTTCCCGTAGGTCGCCTGAGAGTTTGAAAGAAGAATATGAGTGAGATGCGGTGAAATGAATGGGATAATGTTTCAAAATCTGGGGAGATTTCCCCAGAGGCCATTGATTTCTGTTGAGATGTGGTGTACACATTTTTGCCTCGTGATTCACCCCCGGGTTATAATCCCAATTTTGAAGATAAATATGTCTCGCTCTGAGAAACTAAATTAAATTTAAAAACTAGGAACACTCTAAACTGGTTGTATTTATGTTTTATAGGAGTATTAAAAGCACCTTCTTGATTACCTGACCAGAAGGTGGAGATTGATATAATTGGCACAGATGGTAGATTCAAACATAATATATCCAATTCTTGAACCACCCCACAACAGCATCAATTAATTCAAGACTTTCTCAATATGAGATCATCAAAATTGATGTTCTGTGAGAAGGCAAGACAACACTTGAAACTATGAATCACCTGCTTTATAAGAAGTAAAATGATGTCATTAAGTTGCAGAAGATACACAGAAATTAGAGCCGTGAAATGAAGAAACAGTTAAAAACGTCTTTCGGGTGAACTCCAAAGCCCACATGTCCAACTACTTCTTTACAATTTCTATAAAACTCGAGACGATAGGTCTCAGGTAAAATGTAACGAGTAACAAATTTTCACTTTCTCGTTGCCATTGAAATGATAATTAGCTGGTCAAAATATACCAACTTATGCGTCCCAGAAACAATGCAATGCAAATTATGGGTTGAAGAACCTCGAGCAAGTAAGCATTCCATAACCTCTAAACGAAAATTTAATAAATTAAAAATATTACCTTTGCTTTATCTTCATTTTGTACATTTGGACACAATGTCTCGAGATCACAGTAATTGTGTAAAATTAATTCCCGTAATGAGCCCTTAATGCAGTTCGTTGCTGCAATTTTAATGTCGGGCCTACTTGTATACTTTTCGTCGAATGCTAAACAAGTCAAATTATGAGAAATATTCCTCACTAAACTGCGCGTCCAATCAAATTTAAAGAAATGTTCTAGTGTTTGCAGTGCAGCATATTGTATATCCGCATCGTCCACCTCCAAATCCAAAAGGATACAATCGTATAAGGATTGGAAGATGTCATTGTCTTTGATTGTTTCTCCCGCAACAAATTTACTGTTCAAGAGTTGTCGCACTTTGGGATAACACTCTAATTTATCGTTCACATCAGAATATTCACAATTCAAAGCTTCCAATAAAGCCACAAAATCGGTGGTCGAATTTTCCATTATGTTAATTATTTCTGTTGTAAAATATGTTTAGTGAACATTTAAAACTAACTGTACATTTAAAAGCAGCAATTAATATAAAAACCAATAGTTTGTAGTTTATAAATTCATAAATAATTAAATGTCAAAACATGGTTGCCGCATTAACCAACTTCACAAACAGCGGGAACTTACCACGCACTACCAACCGCTAAAATTAAAAATTGCGTTTATTGCTGCACGTTAGACAAGCACAGAAAATGATAAACACTGGGCGTAACAAAATCCTAATTTTTAAATTTCTTCGGTTGATTTTGGAAATCATAACCTTAAATACACTAGACCAATATTATTGCACTTCAAATTATAAACATTTCATTTGTTTTCTTCTTTCCCACCAATCAACTTCGCACTATTTGAAACACCGGGGACACAAAATCATAGAATAGAAATGCTTTCTCAATTTTTTGGTAAACAAGCACCGTTATTCCTTTAAAAAAATATTTTTGAAGTGGGGGTATTGTACCCTTACTTCCTGGTTTTAAACTTTTTTAAATTTTTGAAAATCGTTTTATTCAGATCAGGCTTCGCCTACGCGATGAAGTGCTAGAAAAGTAATAAATCACAATTAATTTTAATGGACGTTGGAATTGGGTACACAACTTTCCCCATCGACTTCTTCTTTTGAGATTGTTAATGTAGCACAGACCGAGCTAGTCGATACTAAAATATTTTCCAGCTTTTTTTTGAATTTTGAAAAGCTCTTCGCTTTTGTTCCTCATTTTTAGCTTACAAATTATAATGCTCAAGATATTCCGGGATATAAATTCCACGTTAGAATCCAAGTCAAAGAATTTGCATCACACTCAGCCGATAAGAGTAATTTTTACTCGGAGTGGGTTGAAGGGGAACTTTACTTACCTTCCGAAGCATGGAGGTGGTCATAAGAATACAGAAAATTAGACTCTTATCAAACTCTTACTTGCTACCCTAGCATCAATATACCAAGATAAAAATAAAATGCTAAGGTTTTCTTACAAACTTTTATTAAGGATTTAATCCTTTAAGGCCAATAATTAAACTTATTTTAACAATTCAAAATTTAAATAATTCTACAGCTTCCGGATCATTTGCAAACTAATCCGTTTTCTTTCTATCTCAAGATTAACAACTTTTACTTCAATCTTATCGCCGATTTGTACATTAAAACCCTTCATATTATTGTTGTGCATTAAACCACTTTGACCTACTCCGACGTCAACAAAACAACCAAAAGTGGTAATGTTATTAATGCAACCGTTAAGCACAGAACCAACTTTTAAATCGTTAATGCTAGTTAAACCTTTCTTGTACAATGGTTTTTGGGAAGTCTCGCTTCGCAAATCAAAATTTAGCGGCTTACTTAATGCTTCCAAAATTAAGTTCACCGTTTCGGGAGAAGAATTTAAGGTCTTAGCCAAGTCATCTACATTTAGTTGCGATTTTTTTTCTTTCACTGCATCCATAAATCGGTTAGAACCAACATCGGCAACTTTTAGCTTTAAATTTTTTATCATTTTGTAAGTTAAGTCATAAGATTCTGGATGTATGTAGGTAGAATCCAAAATGTTTGTATCTGAATTTTGATAAAATTCGTGTAACTGATTTAAATGTACGGGTCCAACCCGTAAAAATCCAGCACATTGTTTAAACACTTTAGGTCCAATTCCTTTAATTTTTAATAATTGTTCCCTTGACATAAAGGATCCGTTCTTTTCCCTATACTGAATTACCTCCTGTGCTTTTTTATCTGTTAGGCCTGCAACGTGTCTAAAAAAATGCACATATAAGCTAGAATTTGATACGAAAAAGTTATAATTACTTCAAGAGACACTGCGAAGTTGTGTTCAAGTCGACTCCCACAAAACTGACACATTCCATGACAACTTCGTCCAGTGCTTGCTCCAACTGCTTTTTCGGTAGATCGTGTTGGTACATACCAACGCCCAAGTGTTTTGGTTCAACCTTTACCAACTCTGCCAGTGGTTCTTGAACTCTTCGTGCAAGAGAAACTGTTTAACAAAATTTTCAGCTTTGAGAATTCCTCTAGAATTCACTTACCAGCACTAATCAAATTTGGATCCAAAGTGGAAAATTCTTTCTTTGCTTCCGCACTGCAAGAATAAATAGAGGCGCCGCTTTCGTTCACAATTGTGTAGGTCACATCTAAAGGAGCAAAAGTATTTTTCTGCAACAAATCGGAGAGCCAAAATTCGGTCTCCCTACAAGCCGTACCGTTACCTAGTGCTATCAAATTACAGCTGAAAACAACAAAAAATGTAATGATACTTCAAAGCGAGTTAAACTTACTAACTTGTGACTCAACAGCATATCTTTGATTATATCAATGTCCTTGTTAGATTTTCGTTTATGTGGATAAATCACATTAGTCGATAAAACTGATCCCACTTCTGATATCAGCGCCAATTTACAACCGTTCGCAAATCCTGGATCTATTCCTAAAATTGAGGTGCCTTTCGAAGGAGGTATCAACAGTAACTGCTTTAAATTTGAAGAAAAAACCTGGTAGGAGGCCTTTGCAGCTTGAGATTTCAGTTCCGAGCGAACTTGACGTATCAAATGAGGTTGAACTAAATTTTGTACAAACTTTAATTAACATCACTTTATATTTATGTATCTCTCATATTATAGTCTTTGTTATTATCTCTTTAGCATTTTAGATATCAAGAGAGTAACGTAAGTCATTAATCGAGAGAATGGATAATATTCAGAAAAAATTGCAAATCAAAATAACATCGATGAAGTATTTACCCAGCCGAGCGTAAGCATCTTCAAATGACATTTGCAAAAGTTTTTCGTGTGTCCTATTCCTCCACCTCCAAGAACAAAATTTGTTAAACTTTTTGAATACAACATCTGGCACAACCACTTTGATGGAAATAATTTTCAATGCTTCTCCCCTGTTGATTGCCAAAACCTGAAGAAAAGAAAGGTAAATAAAAATTTGAATCTTTTCTGTGCGGCACCACCTGATGCGGTTTTATGTACTTGCTGGAAATTTTAAAATCAATGTAATTTTCAAATTTGTTTTGTTCTATTGCTTTGTGTCTTTCATCTTTTTTGGTAGCTTTCGAGGTGGTAGCTTCGGCTTTAGATTTAGACTGCTTAGTTTCAATAGTAAAATTAGTACTGGAGTGCCTACAAAATTAAAATGTAGATAATCGGACAGAAACTTTGCAAAGAACTTACAGATCTCTCGTCAGTGATAAAACTAGTGTATCACTGGCAATTACGGAAGCTATAATGTGCATCACACCTTTTTCAACTTCCGCATAGTTTTGTAGACTTTTGTTGCTTTTATCCACAAAACTTTGTAGATTAACGTTCGGTGATCCCTCCATGACATCTAAAGCTGGTTTTTCTAGCCCTAGAGCTTTAGCTCTTTCAGCTAAACTTCCCTTACTTCCGGGTTTATAAGGTGCGTACTAAAAAAAGAGTATTAATGTCAAAAATTGTGATAAAAAAGAACTGTACCAGATGTTCCAGTTCCTCAGTTGTTTGGGCACATAAAACTGCTTTCTCTAAGTTTTCATTCAACTGACCACTTTTTTTAATCGTCTTAAGAACATTTTGTGCTCGCACTTTCACGTCACATATTTTGTCGTATTCTTCTTTAACTTCGCGTAACCTATCTGGGCCCAAGTCACCGGTGGCATTCTTTCGGTATCGAGCTATGAACGGAATTGTGTTACCTTCTTCGAATAACTTCACAAGGGCTTGCGAAACTTCTTGCTGTAAGTTTTGGGTTTGGGATAATAAGTCATAGTCATACCACGGTTCTTCTTTAAGTTCAAGCTTTAGTTTTTTAGGTTTTTGGTTAACCTCTTCAGGCGAAACACTGCGTTTAAGACTGGACTAAAATAAAAAGAAGTCAAAACATATTTTTTAAACAAAAAATAAAGGCTGAATTTTACTTTTGCTTCTTCCGGTTCCTTTTTGATTCTTACCCTCTTCATTTTTAAAATAAATAATAAATCACAATCAAATTTACTAAACCTTATCTTATTTATGCCTACAAAGCGGTAAACGCCAGTATAAATAGTTGGGTTAGAAATGTTTTAATAATATCGTGAAGGTCATTGGTTGGTATTGAAACCAGAGGTTCATCAAATGTATTTTTGAATAGACAAAATAAAGGATTCCTTCTTTTTTTATTAACCAAGAGTAAACTTGGCTTTTCTTTCTTCTCCTAAAGAGTTTACTTTACCTGCCAAGAATCTTAAGTTCGTCCATCGCCCCAACGGACACGGTTTAGTTTTCTAAAGTAAATTGTGAATATTACAGAAATCATTGTCCGTTTAACTCCATCATTTGTGAATTAAAAACCCAAATGTTCGCTACTGGGTCAAAGAAGTGGAAATTAGCATGTAGTGCAAAATGAATGCTTTCGCCATTCCAAATTCGTTTTCGTTGTGCCAATTTATTGAATCAACTCGGAGATTCTATTGCAGTGAATAAACGTGAGGAATTTTGCTGATGTACGACAATGCATCAGTGAACAAATAGTATACCTCCATGGAACAAGGGAGAAAATTCTTCAAAGAACAAAACCTGGTAATGTTTTCCTTAATCAAAAAAGTATTTTTATGCTGCCGTTTTGGACCATTTTTCAAAATGTGAAGACAATTTGAACGAGTTGAAAATTGAAAAAATTGGTAGTTATCATATCACTTTATTAGAATATAATTTAATCAATATATAAATAAAAATGCATCACTGATTGAAGCACTCATTAACGCACATTTTGTTGATCACTACAATTTTTCACGTTTGCTTAAAATATAAACAACTCATCAATTTAGCAGTATAAAAAGTATGATTCCTACAAAAACACAATCAAGCAAATTTGGTTTCCTTATATGATGTTTACAATGGGACACAAAAACACACCAATTCTTAGTGACAAATTTTAGAGCTATACGAATAAAAAAAATAATTTAAAAATAAATTATTTGGAATATAAAAGTCGCAGCTTGCTCCGGTCAAGTTGGCTTTATATTATTTTACATCCAATGTTTTGTCAAAACTGCCACCTCTCCTTTCGACCAGAAAAGAGAGATAACGGAAACAAAAATAAAATAAAAATAAGAAATATGTTTTAATTAAAGCACAAAATTTATACAATTATTTTAAAATATATAAATAATGAATAATTTAGCTAAAAGATAAAAAAATCACTGTACAAATAATTAATTATGAAAAAAATTACAGAAATTTCCCTAAAAATTCCTCTATTATTTAAAAATAAACTAAAAGGTGCTACCTACTCCTAAAAGATCTGGTTCCAGCATATTTTTATTTTAAGCGAGAAAAATAATTCGTGCTTATTTAGTACCATTTTGTGTGTGCAACCACGAAAAATTTGTTGCCAAATTCGAGGTCGTTTGATGTCGACAACGTAAAAATTAGAATGCACGGTTTATCCACCATCATTTTTTTTATACAATCACAGAAGCAATAAACAAAATTTGTTTCATTTTCATTGCAACATTTAAGGATAAATGTACTAGTGGCAATAATTTATTAAGTATCACTTTTCATAAACAAATTGTTTAGTTATTTAATTAAAATTTTACTGTTAAAATTAATTTGGTTACTTTGCTTCCAACAAAAGCAAAGAAGTGGTAAAATAAATTGTTAAACAATTTGTTTACACTTTTTTGCCGATAAGTGCACCTTAATTAATTAATATGATAAGAAAGCAATTAAGCAACGTACAAATAAGTTTCTTCTCATTATGCAAAGTTTCCTAAAACAACAATAATTTAGCTACGACATTCAAAAAACTTTGCATAAGCGACTTATTAATAAAATACGGATTCATTAGTAGTAGTAATATTTGGTATTACTTGATTTTTTTGTTAAATTATCGATTCTACTTCTATAATAATGCACCATTTCAAGTCATGCCCGTCTTCTTAGTTCAGCATTCTTCTGAAAGCAATTCAAGTGTTTTAAAATCTTATTCTCATTTTCTCTCACCTGCCAAGCAAAAGGGAACAGTAGAAAAAGAATTTTGCTAAAGAATTAAATTGACCATTTCCCTTTTTCTTGGCAACAAATATTCCAATTAAAAAAATAAAATTACCTTTTTTACCGCCAACAACAATGGAAATACGCTTTTGACTTTCCTCGTTATTGATGACCTTAGAAAGTGGACGAACAGTTCCTCCTCCGCTAATGATTGTATGATGTTGTTGACCTGCACGTATTGGTTTAGCTATCTGGGCAACTGGACCACGTCGAGCCAAGTTCTTCTGCCGGACAGCTTCTTTAATGCGGTCAACTTCGTATTGATACCTGGAGACAAACAAACACATGGTTTTGTAATAAATAATTTTATAGCGGAAAATTAAAAATATGTTTCTCACCTCTTACGGTCTCTCATTGCACCTTCTTTAGCTTCTTTAAGCGCCGACTCTAGTGCCTTCACTCGCTCCATTGTGGCCCGCAAACGCTTCTCCAGTTTTGGCAATTCGCACCTCAAATCAGCATTGTCTCGCACCAACTGCTTGTGCACCTTAGTTAATTGGTCTAAATTATTTTCCAAAAATGAAATCTTTTGTTTTTGAGCCAAAGAACCGCCATCTTCTTCGTTATCGTCAGATGTGATGGCTTTCTTTATACGAGCCTAATAAGCAAGAGCAAAATAATTAAGAAAACTTAGTGAGGAAAACCTTCCAAAAACTTACCTGCAAATCTTGAACAAAAAGTTTACGCAAATTGTGAAGAGTTTGGAGTTCTTTCGCAACCGTATCTTCCAGACCTTTAAGATCCTTTCTGGCTTGTTCGCGTCTCTCGTTTGTAGAACTGTTAAATTCACAAAACACTTGAGTATAAGGCACCTCACACGTTACACTCGTCACACAAATTTGGTTAGGTTTTATTTATCATTCGTTTTTTTCAAGGGGGAATGAAAAAATACTTTCGTCAACAAACATAATCTATTATTGCATCTACATCGAATTTACAACCTGATAAGTTCATTATTGTTTAAGCATTTCTTTTCCTATTATTAATTATTCTAAAATTTATTTATTTACATTTGCTTATCACAACAAGAATAACAGCCAATCTAAAAATAATTATTACTGTGTAACGCTTTATATAAAATTTTAAAACAGCTGTAACTTCTATACACTGTACATTATTTTCTCTTTATAAAATAATTTGTACAGGATGAGACAATTCTTGCAACAAATTTTCCAAAAGTAAATAAAATTTGCAAAAAAAAACATAACAAAATAAGGAATGAAAAATTGTAAAACAAAGCAGTGTCGGTTATTTTTTTGAAAAACCAAAAATAAAACTTTCCCAGCCCTTTAATTTCAAAATTTGGTCATCGTTTTCATATTGTAACACGACAATGTGAATTGATTTAATTGGCCGAGTAAAAAACAAAAATTCGGAAAGTGCTGTTCCTGTTGTGGTTGTCGTCACGTAAATTAGCCGTAACTTCCAAACAAAATATTTTGATTGGATTAATCCCCCAAGTGTGTTTTATAAATTAGCTGTCTAAAATCATTATACAGATGTTTATTTTTAAAAACTACTGGATTTCAAACCCGGTAACTTTTCATTTGATTTCAATACAAAAAAATTAATAAGCTTTACAATGATTTTTGCCTTCTGCACGTGAGTTAGCGAGGATTGTTGATGGCAATTATATCGCTTGCCTTTGTGATTAGAACGTTTTCTATCAAACTAGTTTGTAATTGTATTACGCTGCGTTGATATTCCTATATTTACAAGTGTAACTAACGAACGCTTTTAATTTAACTTATATAATTACATTTTAATCTTTTTCTGTATTATTTTCTTTTTTGTATATTTTGATAGATTTTTCAGAAGCGTATAAAATGGTATATATGCCTAGGTAGCAAACTGGTTATTAATTGCGAATGTGGATAATATAATAAATATGACAAAGTAAATCATTTTAAAGCTTATAAAATGATACAAATTTTATTCTACATTAAAATCCTATAAGAACTATAGAGATTGGAATAAAAGATTGTTCTAGAAATCAATTTACATGCCATGCTTTACAAAATAATTAATAGAGTCCAGTCATCACAGAAACGTCCTTAGTATTCTTCATCGAGTTCTGTCGTAAGAACAGGTAGAAATTTGTTGAGAATGAGATCATCACCAAAAATCACAAGTTTATGGATTGGCTATTTTGTATTGTACGTAGGATATGGTTAAATCACAACTTCATTTTGAAGACCTCCTCAACAAATTTAGTCATATTCTAGTTTGAGCCCAATGTTAGAAACCGAGGAGTAAACCGTAGAGGAATTTTAGTGAACAAGATTTGGAAGGCAATTAATTAAAAAAATTGATTTAAACAAGAAAAATTGCATTACCGAGTTTCTTCTACATAAAAGTACCCAAAACTTAATTAAGTACCTACCGATACCATAAAAATGTATGTGACCAAATTCATAAAACACACTTTCAAGATTTTAAAAAAATATTAGAATATAATTATTTATTGGATAGCTACGGGCTGATTTACGAAAACAAATCCAGAAAAAAAGTAACATTAAACTGAGCTGTTTTGTATTATGTGGTTTATTTTCAAAATATCAATAATCCAATTTTAGAGCAAAACTTTAATCTTACGTTTAGCATTAAAAAGGATTATGTTAAATTTTGTAATATTCTGAAAAAAAATCTCATAAACTCGTAACTCAATATATCATTCAAATTATGAATTGGATTTACCAAATTAAATTTATTTCAATTGGTAAAATTCATTTTTCATCAAAAATTATAAACCACGAATTAATGAAATAATAAATTATCTTGTGAAAGGGCTAATAATTTTCTTTTGCAAAAAATATTTCTTATTCTGATTTTTAAACTACTTCATTTAAAAATAAATTTCCACAATTTTACCAAAAATTGCTTCCGATACCCTGCACTTCACTGTAAATCTTGCTTATTTATCAAAAATATATGAAAAAAAAGTGCAACTTGAAAAACAAGTAACCCCTGCACCCTAAAATGTACAGGTAATTGTCAACACCCTGTATATAACAATCTTAGACTTTACTGTAGCTTCCAATGCAACTTAAAACTAAAAAAATTGTGCCTTTTTGGTAAATTGTAATTAATGGAAAAAAAATGCTAACAGTTTTTTTTTTAAAACTTTCTTATTTACCGGAGAGATTCCCCCTTTTATAATAAATAAAACATAACCAAATTGTTGTGTAGTGTGAGATCAAAAAAATATAAAAAATATCACAGCAATTGACTATAAAACGATACTTCCATCCGAAAGTAGCTAAAATGCAGTGGTAAAATTAATAACCGACTTTTTCTTACAAAAGAAAAAGTAAATGCAAAATAAATAACAAGCAATAACTTTTAGTCTACGATAACATAAGTAGGGCATTTGTGTGTAACCAAAATTAAAGTTAAAGAAATAAAAAGGTGCAAATGAAAGGTGTGAATGTGAAATATGGACATGCTATTATTAATCGATATTGTCTTAGTGAAATTATTGATTTCATTTTTATGCGATTTTTTAATACTTTTTGAGTTTTTGTAAGGAATGAATTTTGCCCAAGTCTCGGCTTTACTTGGCGATTTAATGTACATGGGACAAGCGACCCGGTTAGTTTGCAAATTGTTATTAAAATTTTGATTAAAATGTTTTTTTAAAGACAAACTATCTACTGACATGAGATCCTGCAACTTGTTGGATTTATCAGACTCTTCGGCCTTCACTTTCTCGTAATCCACTTGAAGCTGTTGTTGAGCCAAAGTCAGTTTTTGGTTTGAACTGCAAAAAAAAAAGAAAAACAATTAAATCGGCACTACAAAATTACCCTGGGACTTACTCTTTGATGTCGTTGATGAGTTGTTGCTTTTCGGCTATTTCGTCCCTCAAAGCGGCAACTTGTTTTTGATGAACGTCGCGCAACTGATCCATCTGCTGTTCTAGTGCCACCCTCAACTGCGCCGCTTCCTTCTTTTCACTTTCGCTGACGCTCGAAACCTAAACAGACAGAAGAAATTCAAAATCTTGCTCAATGTTTACCGAGGTAAAAGCTTTACCTGTTCGGCTGCCTTTAGTTTAGCACACTCCTCCCTCAACGCATCGAGACCCTCTTCCAAAGTTCTCTTCTTATTTTCGGCTTCCCTCATGGACTCTTGAAGACTCTTCATACGCGCTTCGTGTTGTGAGATCAACAATCTGCATTCGCTCAGTTCGCGTTCGTAGTCGGTAACTTTACGATTGCTGTCTTGCTGTGATCCTTCCAATTCGTGCAGACGTTGCGTTAAGTTGGTAACTTCGCTCTTCATACGAGAAATATACAATCTGGCAACCGTAAACTCTTCTTCCAATTTTGCAGCGTCGTTTGCCGCAACTTTGAGATCAACTCCTTCGCCGCCAATTGTAGCACCAATCTCGCCAAGCTCTTTCAATAAGTTACTCAACATGTCGCCGATCCTCTTCTTCTGATGGGTGTTCATGTCCTTCAACTGTTGTAATTCTGACGCCGTGGTGTTGAGCGTGCTCTGTTTCTGCATGAGTTCTTCGGACATCGACTCCATCTTGAATAACAATAAAATTTGATTGATATTAAACATTTGCTATGGAGCGAGAATATGCAGTTTGAAATTGTTCAACTGTTTCACTAAACTACAAAAGTTGCACAAGACACAACCATTGAAATGCACTATTAGGGATGAAGACAAAATCTCACCTTAGCTAAATCCTGGTGGTATGCCAAAAACATGTTCATATTAAATAAATTTTCAAATCAGTTCAAATTAAAATTTTGCTTTCTTAAACAAAAGAAAATTTAAGTGTTTTTAGTATTAAATTTACTACAGCAGAAATAAAATTACAATTTGTTTGTGGTTGCAAAGTTTTGATTTACTTTTTAAAGGAGGCTAATTAAAAGTTTAGCAATTAGTGACTGCCATAAAGAAACTGATTGCAGAGGTCACATAAGAAAGAAGAAGAAAATGTAATTTCCAGAACTTGTATCATTCTCGTGGGCTCGGCAATACTTTTTGTTCAAAAGAGTGGCTTGGGAGAGTTCTTCTTAGAAATTAAAAGTGGAATTTACGTCGGTCAAAGTGAAAAGTTTCATTTTAGCTCATAAAAATTAAGAAGGGCAGCGATAAGGTAAAGAAAAACGTGAAATGGCTGGAAAGTTGTTCGGTAAAACTAAGTTTTCAAGTGAAAAACTTGAAATTATAAGGATTACAGTTGGAAAAGTTTAATTTACAAAGTTAAACGGAATAAGTAATTGAGGAAATAATTTGACATTGGTTAAATTTATTACTAAAAATAAAATAAGTATTTAATAAAATAAGAAAATTTGGTAGTTAAATTCGCTGTTTTAGTAATATTTTCCTACAAACTGATGTATACTATTGTAGAATTGATTCACAAATTATTTATAACGTAAATAATTGTAACGTATAAGAGAAATGCCCAGTGCACATGACGTATTTTAAAAAAAAGATTAAAAATGAAGGACTTCGTTAGATATAAGCTCACGGCTAAGCTGGAAAATTTTTAAAATACTGTTTAACTTGATCGGCATTGCAGTTTCGAATTTCGTACTCTAATAATAGAAAATCTGGAAATTATAGGATTTTGATATAAATAACAATATCTAATAACACAAAGATAAATTGGATGAACGAAAATGGATATTCTAGAATTAACACTTCATAATAGGGAGAAGTAGCGATGAATTTACATTAAAAAATAATATGTAAATTTTGCGGATTTCCATACCTTTGAACATTAAAATGCAAATAACATATTTCGGGTAAACATAGGGACTAGAAATTGATGGGTTTGATGAAGGAAGATGTCTAGATATCAGAGTTAAAATGTCATAGCGGTGGACAGCAGCGTTGAATTTATATTTCAAGAAATAAGTTGAATTTTGTAGATTTTCATTCTTTTGGAACTTTAAAATAAATGTTAATAATTTATTAGGGGCTGACAGGACAGCTGGAAATTTTTAGGCTTGATGATGAAGGATGTATTGATTGGAGAGTTAAAATATTATCATTGACAAATTTACATTTCAAAAAAAAGTAAGTTTTGCGAATTTTCATACTTATTTTTAGATTAAAATGCAAATAAATTATTGGAGGGACATATTATGTTATATTTTCAGAAAATACGTTGAATTTATTAAATTATTGGTTTACTGTCAACTTTGAAAGCTTTGAAGTCTACAGGCACATCATTTACATTGATTTGTACAGAAATGCTTGAAAGTTGCGTCTGAAGACTTTTAGGCAATTGTTATTCTATCGTGGATTACACATAAAAAATTATAGCTTGAATCGGCCGGCAGGCACATCTGGTCCTCTCTTGGTTAATATCAAACATATTATTAAGATGGTAGCTGCCAGTATGAATGGAAGCCAAAAGAAAACCAAAAGAAAATATGAACTAAAATTCAATGTTATGATTTATTTAATGCCATAGCAGAATTGCATGTACAATGTAATAAATCTTTTAAACCTATTGCAATATTGATTACATGGCGCATGTTAGTTTGCTGATTTGTGTTTGGTATAAAATAACCCATAACACACACCATAATTTTACTTAATATTTTCTTTCGGGTAGCCAATTAATGTTAGCTTTTCTTAGCTTCTCAGTTGAAAATATCATAGCGAGATTGGAAAAGAGAAAAATTAACATAGAAATGTCCTTGATGCAATAGATCTGCTTTCCAAAATAATTAAAAAATTTGTATTTTCTGCTGCTGTTAATTACAGCTTCACATTTTTACCCTTTCTTTGGTAAAAATTAGGGTCTATATAAACAAAACCATGCGAATTAGAAGTAATTACTATACAATTCGGAGTGAAAGCAAAGAATAGCTTATTTTTAAATAATTTGTATGGTTTCACTGATTAGGTTACACACTAATTTTATTAGACAATAAAAATAATACCAGATTTTAAAAGAAAATCCTGACCATTTTAAGATTGCTTTCAAAAAATTTAAGAACTTCTTCAAATTTTTCAAGTACCTACTATACCAAAAAATTCAAAATTACCTCATCGTAAAATTTTCTTTGAAATCTGGTTGTTATTTATGAATTTAAACTTAAACTTAGCAAAAAAGCGCTTCTAAAATCACAATAAAAGCTGAACAAAATTCTAATAAATCTAAAGACAAAACAAAATTTGAAAGCTAAAGAGGTGAAAAACTAAAATTTACATCAGGAAAATTGGAACAATTTCAAACTGTAACCAAAAAAACACCGAAATCAAAAATTTTCTTTCCTTTAACAAAAAAAAAACGACATTTAAGCGACTCACCTCTTTATTCTTGGCATCAACTTCTTGAGATTTTTGGTCATAGTTGACTGCAAGTTCTTCCAAAGCTTGTAGTACTTCTTTTACTTCTTCCTTGGCAGATTCGTTCTCCTGTTGGATGCGATTCATTTCACCTTGTAGGGTTTCATAATCGCGTCGCGTGCCTGCAATAAGTTCATCTTGTTCAAGAATTTGCTCTTTGAGTTTTTCGACGTATTGGCTTTGCTGGTTGATTTCTTCATCTTTTTCGTCCAGTTGTTGATACAACCTTTCACGTTCTTGTTCCAATTTTTGGCGTTCTTCGCTGCTCATTGTAGAACTGATCATCAAAGCTGGGGTTGCTTTCATAGGACCTAAACGTTATAAATTAAAAAATTTCGTTCAAAAAACTCCCACAAAATAAAATAGTACCAAGACTTAAGGTAGGTTCAATTGTGCTTTCTTCCATTGCGGCTACTGGCGTGGAAGCGTCGTCAACCAAATTAACTTGTTCTTCGATCATAACAGTTTCTCCAGAACGCCACCTGTTAAGCTCAAGTTCCAATTTTTCCACGCGACCTTTAAGACGACCAACTTTCTCCTTTTCTTTTTCGTAACGTCGCTTCCATTCTTCGGCCGTAAGTTCTTCATTAACACACACAACGTTCTTAACGGTTTTAGCTCTAAAAATTTGAAAAATTTGTAGTAGAAGCAAAAATATAAGTTTGGGAGTTAGTACCGTTTTCCGAACTCCAATGTTGATTTGGTTTCCGATTCGTTAAAACTGGCAGGGGAACAACAAATAACAATCGTGGTTCTAGCGTTACCACCTAAAGATTCTTGTAAAATACGGGTCAATTTGGAGTCTCGGTAAGGTATGTGGGTTTTATTTCCATCTGCTAGCGCACTAATTACGTTACCCAAAGCAGACAATGATTTATTAATATTTTTCGCTTCGTCTAAAACTGTGCCTTCAGCTCCAGTCTTAGATACCTTTTCGGAACCGGCTAAATCTACTAGGTACAATTTTCCAGACAGTTTCTTCTGATTTTCTAAATTTTCTTGTTTAACGTTTATGAGGAACACGGAGTGAGAACGTGACGAATGTTCATTCATGTCTGAAATAAAGTTTATAAATTACAAATTCAAAAAACAGCAAAAGAGCGAAGCGTACTCGTTACGGCAATGTGTCGATTCGATTTTCCTTCTTCGATTGACTCAAATACTTCTTCGGGGCTCGAAACAAACCTTTCGGTTGCGCCCTTTACATAAGGAACTCTATTTTTATCTTCGTGAACGCTTAAATTAACCTTGGACACTGAAAAAAAAGAGAACGATAAGATAGGATAAAGAAAGCTTAAAAGTTTATAAACTAACCATCCAACAAGTCTCTAATTTTATCCATGTAAATTTCAAAATAGGAAACTTTGATATGAAACTCCAAATTTTCTTCCATTGCGTAAATGTGATTAAAAATGTCGTTTACGATACGAGGGATGATACCCTGCTTGCCAGGGTCGCCTATTACGCCTTCCATCGTGTGAGTTTTACCAGACGATGTTTGGCCATATGCAAATATTGTGCCGTTGTAGCCGGCCAAAACGTCTGCAACGATACTTCTGGCTGCTTCATTGTAAACTTTTTCTTGTGTAGCGTTTGGCTTAAATACTTTGTCGAACAAATATACTTTTCCCTATAAAAGAAATTGAAACAATTAGGATTTTAAGAATTTATTATAAATGTCTGTTTTACAGTTTTCAAATTTCAATATTAAACTGTACTTATGTGTAGAATAACTATTGGCTATCCGTCTGCCATAATGCTACCGATCTTAGCCGGAACCCAACGAATGAAGTACTTGAATAGTTGTGAAGGTAGAATTTAGGGTGAGCCACCAGAGAGTTATATACGCTTGTTGATTAATTATATTATCTGTTAGATTTATTTATTGCGTGTCATTTTTTAAAGATAACTAAACTTTGGAGTATGTGATTCATTTTCTGCCATAATATAACTTTGTTTATATTAGATTATCTTCCTGATATATTTTACTTTTGCATAAACAATTTGAAGAATATATTGATGATAAGTTCTTCCACATACTAAGAGTGGAAGATATGGAAAACCCAAAGGAAGAATCAACTTTTACGAAAATCTGCAATATCAAGACGAACAATTTGAAACTGAGAGAAGAAAATTATTCCATACCACAACATTAAATTCATAACAGATAATCAAGCCAAGCATGACAAAAAAATTGCTAAAAAAATCGCTGGTCCAAAGGAAGCTGGTACAGTAAAAGTGACGATTTATCTTTAGAACGGAATCCACCTTGATTTATGCATGACGGTCTTATGAAAAAGTTCTTTTAAAAAACAGCAATTTTAATCTGATCGTGATTTCACGTGCCACGATCCTGACAAAATTGCTACGCTTTTCTTAGCCATTTTTCTGTAAGACCATCAATCAAGGTGAACCCCTTCTTTGGGCACATATTCTAGAATCTACTTCTTGCAGAAGGTTTTCACCCATGGGACTTACTGTTTAATGCGAAAGTTTTTACTTGGGTGCATCGGCATTAAGAGTCAACACACTGAATTATGTCCATCTCTGCTTGCAGTAGTAGTCTAGACTCGAGTAAACTTATCGTAGTCAAGTTTCATATTGTATATAATTAGTTATGGATAAACTACTGTTGCGGGACTAACAACGTGGATGAGCGACTATGTTGTGGTATCGAGGGTTCCAAAGTCATAGATTAGCCCATAGATTCATATATGTTTACGCAATTATCTCATTTATGAAAACATTAATTAATAGACTTTTTTTTTCTTTAAAGTAAAACTGCGATAATTAATTATTTAATCTATCAGAATGATTGTTTTGTCAGTTCATTACAAGTTCAAGTCTATAAAAAGATATTTACTAGCGTTAATAACACACATAAAGAGTGAGCAGTGCATAAATTAAATTAATAATCGATGTTAAATGGTAGGAAAAATATAATGAGCACTGTGTACACATAATTAAGTAAGTGAGCGAACTTTTCAATTTTCAAAAAGTCCATTAGTTTTTGATGTCCCTATTATGCAAGGTATCCTTGGCCACACAATCTACTTAATTAAATTAAAAAAACCACACCGAGAATGATTATAAATATTACTCGAAAGAAGTTTTCCTCCCATTTCATGTATCCATGTATTATATGAGTTAGGAAAAGCGATGTAAAAAAATCAATATCGTAGTATTTTTCTATCAATCTATTGTAACAATAGAAAGTGCTGGCAAATTGAAAAGCTTTTCTTTGTAAAATCATTGGGTCGTACAAAAAAGTGTAACATAAATTTTGGAATTTTAAATTTGAAATTTTACCAAAATAACCACGAGAAAACTCAATCAAATAGCGCAGTGTCAAGGGCGGTGTAGTATTGATTCGGGCAGAAATGGCGCATTCACAAAAAAATATTAAAAATAAAGTACGTATCTTTCTTTATGATTATCTAATTAGTAGAGTGCAAATAATACTGTTTTCAATTTTTTTATCGATTCGGTATTTTAAGATCGCCTGAGTTTCGAAACTGGAACGGATCGATGGCTGGCTGAAAATTAAGCGTGTTGTCGTGTGGATACAATTACGTCCTGAATACATTTTCATTGTAAGTTTCCCCAAGTCTAAAACTCGATAGCGTAACATTCTTGAGCAATCGCTGCCAAAGTAAATACACTTAGGAACGCCGATGAAGAGCGAGGAGTGAAAAAGCAGACGGATTTCCTGTGGTTAAACTCCGGAAACTAATTGCTATTTTCTTAAAAGTCAGCCGAAAGAGCCGACTCTGAAAACCTGGCTGTTCCAGTACAAATTACGATATTGAATTCAAATTTGATTATTTCTTGACATTGAAATGTTGATTAGCATCCAACGATCACGTAACTTGTCAATTAAAAAAGGTAAGCTTTCAGCGTAAAAGCCCTATACTTAATTATTCACCAACGAACCGCTAGAATATTTATGGAGAGCACTTTGGAGACTCAAGACAGAACTGATATCGGTAATCTTACGTCTGATCTAAAAGTTAGAATAGGAAATTGTTCGAGGATGACGCACAAGCTCAATTTCCAACACCAGTTTTAATTGATGTATGCAAATGATTAATTAAAAAAAAAATGAAACTAATAAAGAAATGATGAGTCTAAAAAACTCGATGCCACCCTGCTCGATTATCGTTGCCAATAAAAATGACCGTGTCGGTTCCAAAATAAAATTGAAGTGATAATGTCCTTGCAACTACTAGGCAACTTGCCTAAAGTGGGTCCGATGACACAAATTTTGCTAAACAAGGCAAAACAAATTTTGTCGATACGAATATTTTCCAAATCACCAAATTGCGATGAGACCGAAACTGTCCAACTTTTGTATTGACGTCATATTTTTAATAAAAAAAAGTTACGTGCAAAAAATCCCGAGAGAAAGTCAATTTTTATGGCGTTTTTTGAAAACCATTAAATGAAATGAAATCACCGTTAAGTCGACCGATAGTTTGGAAAGTGAAAGAAACGCAGTGGAAAAAATTATAAAACAGAAACCGCAAGGACTCGAAAACAATCAGAAAATTTATTAATAACAAAGAATAAACTGGAAAGAATGGCGACCCTATTAGAAAAACGTTCCAGAAGAGAGGAAAAATTGTTATTCAAGTATAGCAAGATCATGGATCCATAACCTTATTGCTGTTAAAATTATTCCAGAAACCATTAATATTAAGTTGAAACTGTGCCAGTCACGAAAGGCTTCTACAAATTAACGAAACTTCGCTTGCTGATTACATTTTGTATGAATGTGTCAATGAGACTTGGGAATACTGAAGTGGGGATAGTAAGCAGAAGAAAGCTTAAAGAAAAGAATTTGAATTGCCTTCATTAGACAGACCTGAAAAAGAAAATAGTGCAAGCAAACGTGCGCACTCTCCTACGGGGCATTGTTCATGCAAAAAAGAACAAAAGCTCACCCTCAAGCGACGTTGAAGAGGATCACTTAACTGATCAATTGAACTTCAATCTCGACAACCCTTGGAATAGCAGTACGAATCAACTTGAGAATTTCGGCAGACATAATAATTTTCTCTTTGATATGAAAGCAGAACACTCCCACAGGTCTGTTTTGTCTGCCCCTATTATAGAAATGATACCGAACGATGAAAATCATTTGATAAATGAGATTAACAAACAAGTGCGAGAGAGCAGAACATTCATAATTTTTCTTCTTTGCCACGCCTTTTCTTCGGCGCTAAGGCAATAATGTAGAAAAGAGTTTCAGCATTTAGATCACACGACTGCTTACACCTGATTGACAAATCAGAGAGCCGGGTTCTGAGCTGTCTCAGCGGGTAAAGCACACATATTGCAATAGTTATATATTTATGCGGAGGTTTAATATATTTAGTATGTTCTAGGCTGTGCAGAGTCTTGTCCTATTCCTATTTTTTTGACCAATTTCATGATCAAAAATCAAATTTTTACTTAGTCCAGGTATTTCAGAGGAGGTTGAACCTTCCATGCCTCCTCCGACGAGCCGCCACCGCATTTGAGATATGGCACAAATAAAGAGGGTTAAATGATTGTTGCTTGGGGCAACCATTGTCGGTGTAGAAGATTGCACCGGAGCCAGGGATTTATAAAAATAGACCACAGATTATCGTTGGGTTATCAAGCATATTCAGACACCGCAATGGTCCATATCATCTGGTATCAGAGGAAAGGACCGACGTCAAAAACAAGTATGCGGAATGAATGACCTGCAGAAGTTCAAGCCCCTATCAATAATTCGATTTAATTGAATTTAGAATTTTTTGTAAATAAGACGATCCGTCCGCAATTTTGAAATAGGTCAATCTCTGGAGTCTAGACAAATGGCTGTCCCTCAGTTGAACAGTCTACAATTTGATAGATTCCTGCGGACTTGGCTCAAAAACTTGCGAATTCATTAATTATTCGAGAAGCGTTCTTCCTCACCTGTTTGGGGGACAAAGTTTATTTCCGTATCGTTTATTTATGAATTTTTGATGACTATCGGAGTGGCGATCCCCAGTGGTCATCCACCTAGTAATAACGCGAGTAAATTTAGAATCCAAGTTGCTCGTTAGAAGTCAAAACAATGTAGGTACGTACAACATCTGGAAGCAGATGGAACGTTCGTTCAGTCCATACCAAATCGATAATTGTAGTCGGCTAATTACGGTAAATTTATGAAGAAAGCAATTGAAACTGTTACGAGCACGAGATGATTTACAGCTTCCGGATTAGCCGGTCTTCAATTGGCCCTTACGTGCTCTTGAATGGTTTTCAAAAATTTGAATGAAAATAATCCTATGATCCAATTCTGCATGAAATGGTGTCATTATCTTAAATAGAGCGCACCATAGATTAGTCACAAACGAATAATTACACATTTAACGTGACCTCAATGATTATTAACGTCAAATTCTGTTACGGGGGCAAAATCAAGAAAAACTGCTCGAATCCTATCGAATGAGAATTGAAGAAATTTTCTATTAGGTAACACAACACACAACATAGCAAATTAACTTCGATTTTGTAGTGCACGTTCGATTATATAAAAATGGCGTGTCAAGAAATTCTCCAACATTTAATTGCTATTCTGTTGTAAATAAAATATTTAAAAATCTAGTACGATTATAAAAAAGAGTTCAAATTATAAAATAATTCCTGCTTCGTCATCGCTTAAATGTACATCAAACGAAACACGCAAAATATGAGTGAAAAACGACGATTAAAATTTGTAACACTAAATTGGTTTCAGATAAAAAATTTCCAATTTTAACTGTTTTTGATAAGAAAAAGTAGGTAGGTAATAATACAAAATCCGGAAATAAATACGCGATAAGATTAAAATTCATTAAAGTACTTTTTGGACTTCGAAACACAGCTCATCAGCTGCAGCGAGGATGCAGGGTAGACCGAAACGTCGCAAATGTTTGTAAACAAATCTTATTGTTTTGAGTCTAACCCTATGTTGACTTACAGACAGACCGACTGACATGTCAAAATCAAAAACAAACCCCTTTTTTTAAGAGTCGCGTCAAATGTGACAGATCAAGGTGAAATGTTTAAAATTGATTTTTATAAAACAAAAAGCTTTTTTAATGTTAAGAATTCAGCCAAGCATAACATAGCGAAAACGACGTTATCGCATAATTTAGCGATTAAAAAATTAAATGCAGTGCCGGTTTGCTGTCGCCGATGCAGGTTCGAAACCCCGCAGTGGATTTTATAAAAAGATTGCACCCCGCCGAAGGCGAAACGGACCCCCCCTTCCGGAAGAAGTAATAAACTGGGGTGACTTACGGCAATTGATATACAATTTTCTTCGGCCCCCGATGGAAATTTTACTACAAATTTCGAGCCAGCCTTTTCTTCTGAATCATTGAGTGGCCGAAACCTACACACAACTTTAATACTGTCCTCGGCAGGTATTTCCCGTTCTTCAGTCATTTTGTAGCACTTAGCGATTCACAAATCAACAAAAATAAATTAAATATTTAACTAATTAAACTTAAAAATTAATGCATTTGTGTAACTTTTTTGTACAATTTAACATCTACTGACGTTTTTCACAACGATCGATCGGCCATGTTGAGTACTATCTGAATGACGTGCTTCCAAATTCCCGGATGGGGGTAACGCGATATTGCGTCATCTAGCAACAATGCGACGAAGCTGTTCCCGTTTGGTGGGAGGTTGTTATTGTTCCTTCTGACAGACACGATTTCTGACGAGAGGAGTTTATAATTTGGTTAACTGTGAAAGTTGTGTGCGCTAATTTTGCGATAAAAGTTATTATTTGTAATACAATAATCACAACAAAGGAGATAAATAGTTGGTTTGAAGATAATATTTGACAGTATGTCGAAGGTTGTTACTAGATGCGGGGTTAGGATAATGAATTAATGACTTAAATTATGGTAAGTCTTTTTTCTATTATTTGTTATTGTTAGCACTAATGCTTTCTATTGTTAGTCTTTGAGGCTGATGTCTGCAATAATACCTGTAAATAAAACTTTAACCATCACAGAGGATGCCAATAAAGTGTTAACTCGTCTCTTGGAGTCTGTTCAGCAGTGCCAAAAAAAGTACGGAGGTAAAACTGAACTCGCCACAGAATTTGATAACTGCGTTGCTGCTTTGTGTTTGAACTTGGAAGCCGTATTTCTTCACGGCATTAGGAATAAACCGCTAGAAAATCAACAAGTTAGCACGCTTAGTAAAGTTTCCGATATTGTGTCCAATAGTTTAAGTTTTAACAACGAAAACCCATGTGAGTAACATTACTAATCGTTTAAAGGGAATTACCTACGTCGTTTTCATAAAATATCCTTGTAGTAAATCAATTTTCCTGTTTGAGCTCCTCCTAGATAAAAATAAGTTGATTAAAAATAATTCAAGGTAATATAACCCAATAATTGCCAGTTTCATAATATAAGGTTGCTTATTTAATTATTACTGTTTCAGCTTTTTGGCCTTTCATAAAAAAACACCTGACTAAACACGAACAAGAACGCTACGAAGTGCTCAAACAAATCTGGACCGACACGGGAAGAAGTCGAGCTTGGATCAGAGCTTCTTTAAATGAACGTTCACTTGAAAGGTACAATTTTAAATTATAAGCTTTGATAACATCTCAGGTTTTCGATTAACTGTTTTTTTGCTAAACAAGGACGTCTAATATTAGCATTGCAAAATTTTAAAAACTGGTGAATTCCATCTGAGCTACTGTTCGGCTACGAAGGACAGGGAATGATAACAGTTTTCAAGGGCACAGACTTCATACTTTCGATACCATTTTAGTATTACAGGTGAACAACAAGAGAAGAGAAAACCGGAGAGATTTTGAAATTAATATTTACATTCAAAATTGACCTAAAAAAACTGCTAAAGAATTTCTTATTTTTTATACTTTTAGGTAATTCCCATATTTATTGCACTTTACAAGTACCCACTTGAAGTAATAAAGTATTTCACCTGTTTGTACACAAAACACACACATTTTATCAATTTAATTAAAATTTATCGGTAGTCAATTAATTGATTTTCAATTTTTTTGTGGGCTGCTTAAGGTTAATGGGATACTCGCATACAAATTTTATTGTGCGAAATTCATAGTGAACACTGCTCTTGCTGTTACACAGCTTAACCCTTTCCTTTTACCATCGTACTAGCGATTACTTATTTTATCGAAACGGTGGATAAACTCCCACCGAGAGGTAAACCACAGAACAAAATCTTGTACATTAATCCCTCTTTTTGTTTGAAAGCCATTGACAATTCTCTTATTTTTCTGCCATCAAATTAATATTCTGTAAAAATTAATATAATTCCCACCTTTTGGCAAATAAAACAGTTAATCAAGTAGAAAATTAATTACTTTATTGCAAAATTTATTAGGTAATAAATAATATGTATAATCACAATTGTATAGATAATACTTATTGTATTATTGAATAGATGATCAACTTAATAATAAAAAAGTACATAATTTAAGTGGATTATTAGTGAGTAAATTAATTCCTATTCGGAATCAATTTGTTTCACTTCCTATTTTATCACGTACTGTTTACTGTAAAATCAATTTCTATTTTTTCTGACATAATTCAAAGTGTCTGTTTAGCTTATCAACTTCAACAGTTATTTATATCTAATACCAGGCACCAATTTTATGATAAGCAGCAAAAAATTCATAACTACATAATTTAACGTTTCAGAAATTTTCACACTATTTTAAGCAACAAAAGCATTTTAAAAATCTACTATGAAGACTGGGCACTTGTTTGCGATGATGAAAAAAATAGCATGCTGCCTAATATGGCTGCAGGTAAACTTGCAAGCAAAAATCTGGTACAAATATCTTAATTAATTTTGTTTTCAGGCTTAGCTTCTATTTTGTTTGCTATCAGTATTAATAAACCGGAATTGAATAGCGAGACAACTTTACAGAAATCTGAACGACTTAAGACATTACCAGAGCCCATCATTGAAGCTCCATTAAGAGGTCAGATATTTTTTAAAATACTTTTATAATTTATAACTTTGCAGCAGTTGAGATTATAGAATAATTATTTATTTTGTTATAATATTCATATCATCCGGGGAAGGAGGCTGTAAAGGAAATCATTTCTGATTCTTATCTGCTTTAAAGTAGGAAAAGTTTTTATCTCATTCCTATTATTACTATCTTGCCGATTTTGCCATTTCTGCTTTTGTTATAATACTTTTGTTTGTATAAACAATTAACTAAATTGTTTCATAACTGCTATGTTTGATTTCTGGTTATATTTTTATTACCTAATCAATATGTTTACATTTACTTAATCCAAATATGGTTTATAAAATTACATATTAAAGTGATTCACTTAAACGAGTTGCTCAATGTCATACGGTTTTAACTTTTTTTTGGTGCAAATTTTATTTATTGAATGATAATTATTATGTGTAATTCGTATAATATGCAGGTTGTATTGGTTGGGAAATTTACAAAATTGTCGAGAAAACTTCCAATAGTTGAATTGAAATATTGGTACCTTAATGTTAATAACATAAAGTCCTAAATTAAGAGAAAGCATCAGGATACCCTAATACCTAAGAAAATATTTAATTTCAAAAGCTGTTTTCTTTCTTTTGTGCACTATTAACCTCGTAAGTTAAAAAATGAAATTGGAATTATGAGGGCCAAATTAAAGTTAATTTTTTGTGTGGACACTACGAAACTGTTTGGATTATAATTTTAAAACCATTTAATCGTCTATTTCTCAGAACCAAGCAAGGAAGCCCTAAAAGAAAAACGACGAAGAAAAGTAGCAAAACAGCTGATTTCATTTGATGATGATGATAGCGTTTTATCATCCAGCCTGCCTTCAAGTTGTGGTAGCATAACTTCGGATAACAATTCAAGTAACGGAGAATCGAGTAAAAACAAGAAGGAAACCTTTGAAAATAACATGGAAAATAAGGAAAACTGCGCCACACCCGTCGACGCAAAAGTAAAACACAAATTAGAGAGAAAATTAAGTCTAGAGAGAAGTGGTTTGACAGACAAATTTTCGACTAATATCGATGGCACTTTAACTCCAGTGGAACACACCAACATAGGCGAACTTACTTTAGTTTCAAATAATAACGAATCTGAATCTCCCGAAACAACCTGTGATATAATTGAGATGCCTTCTGATATTAGCGCAGTTTTAACAGCCGTCGAAGCTAAAAATAAAGAGGAATTGAATAAAGTTAAGGAGCAGGTTCATCAAGTAACAAAAGAAAACGAGAGTTTAAAAGATCAATTAAAAACGTATGTGAGTGCCGTACAAATGTTGAAGAGGGACGAACTGAGTTTTCAGAAGGCATTGACTGGTTTACAAGAAACTCCAAGTCCCGACTATAAGAGCGAAGCTAAAATTTACGAAAGTAAACTGGTGCAGGTCTGCATAGCTTATGTAGATTATGATGATAATAAATAAATTTAAATATTTTCATTAGGTTGCCGAAATGCATGCCGAGTTGATGGATTTTAACGTTCATCTTCAGCAGCGTTTGTGCCAAAAGGACGCGCTTGTGGATCGCCTTCAGAACGAGTTGGAGGAACTGAGAGGGCCGATACCTTTGGAGGAACTCACAGGAGATTCGAGTGGTAACGTAAACGTTTGGATACCTTCCGCATTTTTGACTGGTAATTTAACGCTTTATGTGCTCGAGCAAAGTTTAATTTATCATTTTAGGTACTGGATCTGATGTCCACCATGTCTATCAGATTTTTCTACGTGCCGGTGCGGACGAGTGGAACATTTACAGGAGATATGCTCAATTTCACGCTTTACACTCTGATTTGAAAAAATTAGACCCTGCAATTTCAACTTATGATTTTCCGCCGAAAAAAAGTATTGGAAGAAGAGACTCTACCATAGTGGAAGATAGAAGAAAACGATTTCAAACTTACTTGAGACGAGTTCTATCCCATTGGCCCGAGTTGGCTCACTGCAATAGTAGATTTTTACTGGAGCAACACTTGGAATTTTTCAAGTGAGTTTTTGAATTTAGCTTTAAAGTGTAAATTTATAGTTTTAGCTTTTTTAGGGATCAACAAGGAGTTGATAAAAACAAAAAGGGTGGCAAACGTAATAACGCATCCACTTCAAGTGATAACCATTATACCGGGCTTTAATTATTAGGTAATTTTAAAAGTACAAATGCTAAGTTAAACAATTCCAGTTTAGTTAATTATATGTGCAATTATTTGGATTCAATCTATATAAATAATAATAAAAGGCAGTATTTTATGTATAATTTGATAAAAGAACTCATAGATATAAGAATATAAAAAATGTATGATATTGTGACATCACAAATTTATTGTAAAAAGAAATTTTTTTTTATACTACCATTGTATAATGTAGAAAATTGTTAATTGTTATTATACAAATCAACCAAGTTTGTGATAGAAATTTTTATTGGTAAGTGAACCAACATTTTTACCAAAGTTAACGTCCGACTCGATAACTGCTTCCAGTACTATCAGATATGGAAACGTGGTTTCTTACTTCATGACATTCTGATATATGCTTGACAGCATACTGGAGGGCATAAAAGATTTAAATATTCAGTTTTGCAATTATATTGATTTTTGATCATGAATTGATTCTAAATATTGTGCGAGACTGCATTTGATTACGATTTAAAAATTAAGGGGATCAACTGTAAAAAATGCCCTTTTAATTAGTTTTGAAGTAAGGAAATTCACGATAAGTAAAAGTTTAGCAATCGTATAGTGCCGAATATTGAATCAGATAAAAAATAACTTAGAGATAGAAAAACCACATCCAATTAGATATTTTTATTTTACAAAAGTAAGTATAACTATTATACACATTTTATCATATTGTAAAAAAATATATTAACAAAATTTTCTATTACGATTGAAACGATAATAGAACAATGGTCACTATGATGCCCAAATTTGTACATAAATTAGACATTTACTTAATTAACTTAAACACTTTCATACAACAATTTACAAAATTAAACTTAAAGAAAAAACAAAATGATTTAAGCACCTACACTGGCTATATCGAATAATTCCGAAGCACCTTCATATTCTGATAAACTAAACATGAAGTCGCGGTTTGTGAGTATTGGACTTAATCTAACAAATGGTTCTTCTTCTGCAAAAAATTAAAACAATTAAAACCTGTGAAGCAATGCAAATATAAAATCGAACCCCAACTTGCAATTAATTGAATAAAACTTGGAAAAAATAATAAAGAAATCATACCTATTCTTTCATAGATTTTGTGTGAACAGTCTGGAAAAACAAAAAAAAATGCAAAACGAAACCTTTTTTTTACCTGACATATTTTTGGCAGTTTTTACAACGTAATCATCCACTATCGTCTCGAGTTCATCTTCTTCCGGTTCAAATGCCTAAAATTTAACAATATAAATTTAAGAAAATTTGAAGAACTGCTGATTACCTTTTCAAATGTTCTTTTTCTCGTTTGAGCATTATCGGAAACTTTAAGGCTGGCCGCTGTTGGGGTTGTATTAGATTTGACCTTGAGGTTCAGTGAGTTGGGGGAATTCTACGAAACAAAAGCAGAAATTAATAAAAATTATGGATCGCCACAGGTAAGTTATATGATATGCTTGCGTAAGATTTATTATGAGTGTCACCAACCAAAAATTGAGATTTTAATGAAGGGTTACTTATTTAGTTCAATTTATTATATTCTTTTTATTTCTTAGGGGAAAATCCTAACGACAACAGGAAAAAATGTTAGGTTTTATGAAAGGCTGTATGTTTCGCTCTATGTATTCCGAACCTAGGAGGTTTTTTCATACATTAAAGTATTTAAGTAAAAAAATTTGCATTTCCGAGTGATTTATCTTAAATTTTAAAAAAGCGAGGGGAGCCTGTAAAAAATATAAATAAATAACTTACATCTAACTGAAAGACACTGTTTAAAGGGGCGTTCAGAACAATAACTTTTTCGTCATCAACAAAGCATTCATCGAGATCTACACCGGTAACATATAAATAATTTTTGGAATCGATATCTTCCGTCACATTTTTAATGCTCTGTTCAATTCGACACTTATGCCTGTCTAACGCATGCTCGTATGCCTCCAATTTTTGTAAATCACTTTTTAATTGAGCCACCTTCGACGTAAACTCTTCCTCGTTATACTCGGCTAATGGATCCTTATAAGCCAGAGGCCTAGAAGAGAAAAACATTTAGAAATAAATTGTATGAGCAACAAGGTCAGAAAACTTACTTCCATTGAATACTGTTCTTACTTTTCTTTTCGATCAAACCGATTCCTTCAAGAACATTGGTGATGTCATAAATTCGTCTCTTTTGGCGCACTGCTAGTAAATCGGCGGCCTACAAAACAAAATTATTTAAGGTAAATCACCACCAAAATTTAAATCAGCAAATTTCTCACAATTTTCAAATCCAAAACACCACCTTGAGATTTCTGCAATAAATCCACAAACTTGGTCGTCAACAAACCTAACGATTTTTCGAATCGACTATGTTGGATTTCTGCCATTATAAAGTCTTAACGACACAAATTAAAAGCATTCCAAAATTATTATTTTAATCTTACAAAATTCATAAGCGTTGTGCCATTGGTGCCATGTTTTGGTTGGCGATTACCAACTTTACGACAAAAGATAAACTCGAAAAGTAATACTGGTTGCATACCTTGCAGGAAAATGTTCGATTACGAAAAATTTTGTACGATGAAAAGTTATACGAGTGAGAATTTCCACGAAGTTAATTTTTAACCAATTTAACAAGACCAAAATGGAATATCAACGTATTTGATCTGATTGGGTAGTGTAACTTCGATTATTGGGTTTTCTTTTTCAGTTGGTTTGGCCGGGGGGGGGGGGTAGTAGAAATGTAACATGCTGAATATTAAACATCAGAAATTTAATGTGGTAAACAAACTACAAAGTTATTTGACAATACATTTTTAGGTCTGAAAAATACAGTAATCCATACTCGATTGATCCACCATACTAACTACCATTATCTATATTAATTCCTTCTCTGAAACGTTCTGCAATTACAATTGCATTTGACAATCCAAAATAAGCAACATTTTTTAAGTTTTGATCAACTGTAAAAAAAAATCAAATAAATACATAATGGTTTTTAAAATTGTGTTTACCGATTCCTTCAACAAACCTCTTTTATCCTCATTGTGAACTTTTAAAAATTGAATCAAATTTTTAAAAGCGGTGAAACCATTTTTTATGGTATCCTTGAGAAAAATGGTGATGTGATTTAAATGCCTTGTTGGTACCATTTCTTGCATTATGCTGATGCAGACTCCATTCAATGTCCTAGCCACATCAATTAACTGATCTCTAGTTTTTACTTCATAATTATTGGACTGAAAAGCAAATTTATTTAAAAATTCATAAATGAACTGCCGGATGAATGATTTACTGCTTTATACACATTCCAAACGACAGCTTGTGCACCTTCTACTCCATCATATGCATGCTTTATCAGGTTTTCCAATGCTATCGGATCCATGGTGTCAAAGTAAGCTTGATGATTATTATCAACAACGGTTGCAGAGAATTTTTCAAACATTTCAAACATCTCATCTAATTCTTCCAAACTTTGCTGTTTTACCTGGTTATAAATTTGGATTTGGTGCACCGATGCCAAAATGTCGTTCAAGACATCCACTAGTTCGTTTTTAAATTCTGAAAATAATCAAATTATGGTTTCATAATTTTGGACTTACAATAACTTCGTAATTTATCAACCGATTTCAACAAATTATATCTCGTTAGATAGTTAATTTAATCCTTAACAAATTTGCTCTTATTAATTTTTTACAGAAAGTGCACAATTATTTAGTAAAAATATGAATTATAAAAAATAAGTCAAAATTTTAAAAATATACGATAATTATTTTGTTTTATTTTATAAATATCATTAAAATATAAAAATAAAATAAATAAATAGAGTAAAATTGTATATACAATAAACTATAAACAGGTATTATCTTAAGAAAAAGGGATGTTGATAAATTAATAGAGAAGTTGAAAAAACAAACCCAATCCTGTTTGTTAATTTCAGTTAAAAAAATAGTAAAAAATCCAATTACCAATAAGTTCATCTCTCTGAATTAATTCCAGTAGAAGTTCAGATTCTTCAGTAATATTTTTAATTTGCCTCTCAAGTTCGGATTTAATTAAATTTGAATCTTTTACAAAGCAATCTCGCAATTCAAAAATATTTTTATTTAATTTGTTGGCGAGAATTTTTAAATCGCCGTTACTGGAATGCTCGGCGTCGCTTTTTATCTGAAATGTAACATAAATTAATAAAACTAAAATATAAAAATTGAGAACCTACCACAACGTGTTGTAAATGATAAATTATTGAATTAATATTGTTAGCGAAATTGTTTGCAAGAAATAGAAAAGAGTCCTCGTGATTCTCTTCTTTCAAATTTTTGAGGGAGTTCGTTGCATCCGCTCCGGTAATTTGAATTTTCTCGTGCATTTTTTTTGCAAATTGTTGTCGTGTTTTGATAATTTTTAATTGGTGCTGTTTATATAATTTTTTTTAAAATTTAATTAATTAAAATATTACCTATTTTTCACTTACATCGGACAACATAGCGAAAGATTTATTGTAAGCACTGAGCAGCTCTTGCACCGCACTCTAGCTTGGAACTATCCAGCTTCATTTGATATTATTATAATATAATTTGGTCCACGTGATTTTAACACTCAAAGTTGACCCTGGATTCCGGAGGTATCATAACTATATCAAAATTTTTGAGTACTCTTTGAAAAAAAGTCGTGAATAGATTAAAGAGATTCTAAATTAAAATTCATTTTTTTTAAATAAAATTTTATAATTGACAACTGAAAGAAATTTAAATTAAAATTCGAAGGCATAGAATTATTTAATAATTTTTTAAGATATCCAAGGATTTTCTACATTTTCTCGAATTTCCAATTTTCTTGGATTTTCCTTCAATTTTTATACAATAATTTTAAAATAATTTTAGATGAGAGGTACATTTTTACTGCTACAAAAAAGATAAAAAAGATAAATTAGCCTTGTTTGAAGATAGCGATTCATTCAAACCTGCATTTTATATTAAATTGCAAATAATTATTGAATAAATTTTAGATAAGCAATAAATTAAGTGCAAATTAGAAGGTTTTTACGTCTTTCGGCTCATTTATTTTAAAACCTGAAATATTTCATTTCATAGTTTAACTTGTGCTGGTTACTATTACATTATTTTGAAAATCATGTCTGTAAGTACATTCTAATGATTTAATTGTTTTTATTAAATATAAATAATATATAAAATTTATTTTGATATATTTACACATTTAAATTTGATTCTTATTTTATTTTTAAATGTTATAAAAATTTAAATATTAATTTTACAGAAAAATCATTTACAAAACTCAGATATCCAAAATTAAAAAAATGAATTAAATAGTGTTAATTATTTTTGATTTTAACCAATCATTTTTTTGTTTTAGGGTCCTAAAATTTCGGTAAAACATGTAAATTTATCAAAAAAGTTGTACGAAGAAGTTCAGAACCTTCAAAATAAAGTTAATTGGGAGGATATTTTTAAGGAAGAAAATTCCTACGATGTTATTTCTTCTGTGGCGAACCAATTCGTCCACGATGTTAATAAATTAATTTATAATTTACACCAAATTATGGTTCTATATTACAGAAATGAGCAATTCGAAAATTAACATTTTCTATGTTTAGATTAAAAATGCAAACCAATCCAGTTACGAGGATTTGAAAATTCTCGTTAAAAAATTGACCAAGACTTCTTTTGATTTGCAAGAAGTATTCGGACAGGAATGTTCAGTGCTGAAATCCAAAATGATAATACAAATTCGAATTATCGTGAAGGAACTCCAATTTCTATTTAACATCGTCGAAAATTACGAATTAGAAGGTATTTCCAAAACATTGGAAAATAAATTCTTTTATTTTTATCTTTTTTGTGATTTAGAGTACAAAACAGAGTTAGTGGATGCTTTAAACGAAATTTTGAGCGATCTCCAGAAGGTTTTGTTTTATAACCACTTGAAGCAACTTACATCGGAAGGGTTGGAAAAAGTTTTCAATGAATCTGAACGAGAATGTCGAAACCTCGTCAGTGAAAATCATCTTCGGCATGAAACTAGCATGGACACGGCAATATTGGAAGGACTCGCTAGACACACACTTAATGGTGTCATCAGTGTACAGGGTGTAGTCTTTCATTTCCACAAAGTGGTATATTTAATTATTTAAAAAAAAATACAGTTTTTACAAAAAAATTACAACAGGCCAACAATTATACCGATCCAATTAAAGAAAAAATTAATCAGATTGCAATAAAATTAAATAAAATCTGTATGGACATAACGGTTGGAATGTATGAGATGAAAACTGGTGGCGAAGGTACTTCCCCTTTAGAAAAATGCATCAACGGAGGTTTTCAAGCGTTTAGAGACATGAGGGAGCTAATAAATTGCGATAAAACTGAAAAAGGTATTTCACATTTTATATTAATAATCCGATTTTAAAATTTAATAGGTTTAGGTTCTGAAAATTTGAACAACTTGATATTATATGGATTATCTACTACTCTGTGTATGGCAAAAAGATTTACACGAGATATTAATGCCGAGGTACTAGAAATAATGTAGTATATGAAAATTATAAAATTTTCTGAAAAAAACATTTTTCTTGAAGATTATTTTAATTTTATGGTTTCATTTCTGATATATTCATGCAAAATTTGCATTAAATATAATAATATGTATTAAAATGTATTAAAATTTATTATAATATTATTAAAAATAAAATAATTTCTTTTTGATATGTTTTTTCTCTTCGTCTCTGTATAGTAGCTTCGAATTAATCAAATTCGACGTATTACTTTCAAGGAGCTTTTCGAAAGTAAATTTAGAAAACAATGGTAATTAATTGCTAACTGGTGATAAATTATAAACTCGACCTTATACGGACTTGTTAAACTACAGCTCTTGAATAGAGGAGGCTTTCCATGTGTGGTAAGTGTGAAATTACACACTTGTGGCAATGTCCAGCTGAATTTTTAACCATTACTTAAATTGATCTCATGTTAAATTCAAATTCTATTTGAGAATGGAATTATTTTTAAATTCTTAAAGTCGCAAAGTGTTGTCTAGACGTATAAGTACGAGATTTTAGGTAGATAACCGTAAAACTGCAATATTTTTGTGAAATCAAAGTCATCTGATCTCATTACCTTGAATAAAACTTGATTTAATATATTTTTAAGTTAACAAAAAACCTATTTGAATAGAATCCATAAAAACACAATCATTTATGGAAAAATTCAGTTACACAATAACAAATTAATTGTCCCAGATTATTAACATCTCTTGGACCTCACAGGGAAATTAAACAATATTCTATAAACATCCAGTTTTTTGTCAACCTAATGTTTCTATGAACATAATATAAACAAAAAAATCCTCGGCAAGGACTTTTTTTTTTCAAAAAAAGTATAAAAATTATGTGTTATGTGGCTCCGATTTCTACCCAATAAAATTTTTAAAATTAAATAATTTTTAATTCCAATATGATGCGATTTTAGCTTATCAATAAATTATCGAGTTATCAAATATTTTAAGTTATATAGAAAATTTGTTAGGTACTATAAAATTTCATATTGCACCAATGAATCAAGGTAATTAGTTTAAGTAAAAATTTAAAAAAAGTCAAAATATACTTCTTTTTAGAAACCACGGAAGCCAGCTCGTCGGACGACTCTGATATACAAAACGATTACGATTTTGCTCAAGAATTTCAAAAATATGCAGATGAACTAACAAATTTTAATTATAGCACTACAAAAATTGACATGTTTAATATTTTCAATAAGATGGACGAATTTGCATTACTAGCAATAAATAATAGATTACACGACGATGTAAAAGAAATCCTTTCTAGTTTATTAAATTCAATTGTGAGTATATAGTTGAACCATTTAAACTTGAGACTTACGTCATCATCGCGTACATCTTTTTAGAAAAAAATAACTGACTATGACGATTCGCTGCTCGGTGTAGTAACGGAATTGAAATCTATAACTTTTACTAGTGTCCAAATGAACGGAAATCCCTACACGCACAGAGCTATGATATCCAAAACTTGCAAAATGCTAAATGAAGCATATCAGAACTTGGCAAAATGCTTTCTTAAGTTAGAATGCACTGTTGGTAAGTTTTAACGTTTAAAAGAATTATACCGGGTAATTTTTGATTTAACAGATATAGTGAAAGAATTAAAGGGTATTTTACACGATGTTATATCTGCGTTAGAGCGAGTAGACATCCGGATTGAAAGTCAGAAAAATTCCAACAATTGGGAGACGTGGAAGGAATTTCTGATTAACGAACACGATAGCGTGGTTTTGTACCTACTAACGCATCGTTATACCGGGTCTAACGAACTGGTCGCAGAGTTATATCTTCAAACGCTCAGGGAAGCTGCCAACGACTCGATTAGTATGTTGCAAAAGTTACTAGATTTCCTGAAAATTGTGGTAAGATCTTTTAAATTTATTTCTGTGTTTGTGTGTGTGTGGTAAAGTATTGCAGTGCAGAAAAGTCACTTTACTCCTGAGATATATTACTATTTTTTGTATTTTTGAAATTTTGAAAAAACGCAAAATTTGTAGTATTAATTTTTAGGTGCGTAGTTCTAACAAAGACTCTCAATCAATACTGAAGAAAGGGATACACCATACCGATGTTGCATTGGCAAATTACGAGCTAGAGTTAAGTAAGCCAAATTTGGACTTAATCAAACTTATTCAGGATTCCACGAAGGGTATCGTTGTTCATGTGGCAAAACTTATAAAATATTTTCTATTTGAGAACAAGGCTACTAACGAAGACGGTATATTGTTAATTTATATTATCTACTATATAATAAAAATAATATTTTCTGTTTAGAAGATGCAAATCTGAAAGAGTTGGCACACTACATAGGGACAGCTTATATAGTTTCGATGAGGCGGTATAGCAAAAGAATTAAGATCTAAAATTGGAAATATTTTCTTTCAACTATTAACTAAAATCCTAAAGATTGTTTTTTATTGTTGTATTTGTTGTTATATGCGTGACTATGTAATTTTTTATGTTTGTACTTGAGTATCTTTAAAGTGTAAATTCTACAGATTTTATGTAAAGCAATTCGCAATAAAGTTATAAATGTACTTTACAAGTAAACAATTTAACACCACGGTATAGTAACACCGATAAAACACCTAAGTTACAAAAACACCCCATTAACACGTAACCGCAACGTAAAATACAAGTTATTTCACCATTTATTTCGAATGCATTTGTAACATTTGTTTTCAAAAATGACCTTTTCTTTTCTTTCTATAGTTTGAAATTCCAGAGAAATGTAATATTTACTACTTGAAAATTAGTATTTAAAAAAATCATAATTTGTAAAATTATTAAAATTTTCAGCACTTGCCAGTTCGTCTCAATATTTTTGATACCAATGTGCGATTGCAATTTATCAATAAATTATTGATTTCGTCAAGGTTGTTCAACATTTAGAGCTTGTTCGTTTAGAAAATTGTGGTCATAGTTTCGTTGTTTTTGTGAAAGAACCCAGGTAAATTAAATAAATTAATTTAAAATAAGACCAAAACTTAAATAATAATTTTACATTCTGTGTGATTCAAAAATATATTTAAATAATATTTATTTCTTTTTTAGCAACCATGATAAAAGCTGTCAAGCAGGACTTGACTGTTATAACGCAAAACCCTGGGGTACGCAATTAATTTACAGTAATTATAAAAATAATAATTTTTGAAATTTTAGCGACAAGAGGGTGGTACTGTACAGCAATACGCTAAATATGCCGACACATTTATTAAGTACAGTTTTAATACAACAAAAATTAGCGAATTTAAAATACTACAGCCCTTTGATACATTTGCATTGGTTGCGATAAATAATGGTTTGAGTCAAGATGTAAAAGAAATTTTTTTTAATCTAACCAGAGCAATTGTGAGTATATTAAACAGTGGGGGAGGGGGAGGTAAATATGATTTATCGAAAAAAATTAAATTAAATGGTTTAGATGAGAAAAATTAGGGATGACCAAGATCTTTTCTACATAATTTTGGATTTGAATTCGATCAAATTTACTGGGGTGAAGATGGATCAAGATCCTTACAAGCATAAAGTTTTGATAGCAGAAAACTGCAAGAATCTAAATAAGTTGTATCAGAACTTGGCTAGATTTATTCTGAAACCACATGGTCTTAGTGAGTAAAAAAGTTTACCAAAATGGCAGTTTATAATATTTCTATTTTCAGAGGTAAAAAAAGAACTGATGGATATTTTGCAAGATTTTGTATCTGCATTGGACCGAGTGGACATACAGTTTGATTGCCTAAAAACTTCTGGCCAGTGGAAATCGTGGTGGACGTTTGTTGCAGACGAATACAATAATGTTATTTCGTGTTTATACATGCCTCGTTATAACGGCATTAACGAAGGCGTTGCAGATTTAAATCTTCGCACGTTACGGGAAACAGCTCGCGACATCATCCGGTCGTTGCAAAAGTTGCTTTATTTTCTACATACAGTGGTAGGGTATTTATTTCTAAATTTAAAAATTTTTATTTTGGATTTGTAATAACTCAAAAACTGCATTTTAGGTTCCCATGTTCAGCAAAATACCTCAGATGATAGTGAAAAGAACGATAAACTGTACCAATGAAATAATATTAAATTTTGAGCTCAACTTAAGAAAAGAACATTTGGATGTAAGAGAACTTATTCGAGATTCGTTAAGGGATATCTTCGATCTTCTGAAATCTTTAAAAGAATTACTAGTTGAACAACTATATGAAAACGATATTGATAATTATCACGATAAACAAGGTATGATTAATTTTATAATAATTTCACTAGAACCCGCCCCTCAGTTGTTTAATTCCAATTTTTTTTTTATTTTAGAATCTGTAAACCTGAAATGGTTTGCGCACTACGTCGTAACAAGTTATATTGTTATATTTAGGCGATGTTACAGGAGAGTCGTGTTCCTAAGATAAAAATTGTCTGCAACCTAAATTAAAAAAAAAATTATATTAGGGTTAATTGTTGTAATTGTTGAAATATACGTGATCCTGTTATTTCTTATGTTTATATTAATTTTTAAATTGTAAAATTATAGAAAAATTAGCATAATAAAATTATAAATTTTTGAAAATTATTCACAATTTTTTCTAAATATGTGAAAAAGTTAGAAAATCTGGAAATTCAGCTTATATGTTAGTAACCCTTTATTCTTTAATTAATTTAAAACTTTCAGTTTCAAAATTGTTATTACAATATTTATATAATGTCCGCTTTTTTATTAAGCAAAAAAACTATCATTCTTGATACTTTTTCCCAAATGCTTACATATAACAATACCATTGCTGGCTATATACTTAGCGATATCACTCAAGTTTTCAGCATCTAAAAATTATAATTAAAAGAATTTTTCAAAAAATATTTTTGTATATAATATATAAGTAATTGACCTTTCTTATTTTCGAGACAAACATCGACAAACTCAAATAAGCCTTTAACAGTGCCCCATCCATATACGCAATAGTCCCTGAGTGCCTTTATTGCTTGCTCGATATCAGGAATTTTTGCATTCAAGAAAGACGTATTGGTTTTGTTAAGAAAATAGGCGGATTCTATTATTTTATTTTGAATGTGGATATCCTCGTAGTTGCTTGCCTGTAAAACACAATTATAGTATCTTACACTGAAAAAACAATATAAAAAAAATTATAAGCTTACCACTTTATTAAGATGGTTAGCCATTCGAAGAACCAGGTTAATATTATACTTGATATGACTGGCAAGAGTTTGTAAAACCTCAGGACCACAATATTTAATTGCAGTAATATCGTGAAGAAAGTTATTTTGGATACTTTCAACAATATTTTTTAATTCCCGATGGCTATAATTTTCCATTGAAAATCTGATTTGACATATTTGGATCGTGTACATTATCATTTTCAAATTTTCCACTAACTCGTACTTGAATTCTAAACAAAAAGTGATAGTTAACACAAATTTGGCTAGTTGAAACAAGATTTTCATTCGCGGTTTCATCCGCGGATTTTAATAATTTAAATACAGTGGCAGAAAACCTTACCATGATGACAATCTTTTTTAATTAGGTTTAATAAACCCTCTGCTTCAAAAAGAATGTTTTGAATAAATATTTGAAATTTTTGTTTAAGACTACCGGTGGAATTACTATAATATCCTTGTACCATTTCATTGCAGTATTGGCTGAATTTCTCGACCACATCTTTTATATCTTCGTTATTTTCTTTCTCGGCGTCAGTTTTAATCTATAAATTTTTATAAGAACTATATTATAATGCTTAAATTATTGCTTGTTACATACTACGATTTCTAGAATATCAGGAATTATCCCAGATATATTACGAACAGCTTCGTTTATCAATTTAATCAGTAGTTTATCGGACATTTTCTGGTCCAGATTTCCAATTACTCTTAATACATCTTGCCCGGTTTCTTTAAGTTCTTCACTCAATTTTTCAGAATTGCTGATATGCTGGGCATGATTTTGATGGAAGTTTGATTTCTAAATTTATTAGTTTGATTAGAATGTTATTAAACAATTATTAACGAGTTAACTTACAGACATGATCATTAGAAGAAGAAAAAAATGGTAGTAAGTAAAAGATTAATTTTGAAACAAAATACTTTTATCTTATACAATACAGGAATCAGTCCGACATCGCCATTATATAGTATACCATCATCGTTATCGTATATTTTATTTTTATGCATATTATTATTTTTATTTACGACTGAACAATTACTAAGCATGATTATTTAGTTGAACCGCCTTTTGAAGTAAAATGCAAAATTTATAATATACAAATAGATATTAAGCCCAAAATAATTTCATTTATTTTTTAAAGTAAATAAAAATTGTTGAAAACTGCAAATTATTATTTTTTGAACTCGATAATTTTTGTGAAAAATTATTTTGGGCTTAATCTGTCTGGATATTATTAATTTAATCATGCATAATCATGCTTACTAATTGTGTGGTTGTAAATAAAAATAATAATATGTATAAAAATAAAACAAAATAAAATATAAAGTTTCTTAAACTTAAAAGTTTTAACTTTTGTTTACTTTCCTTGAAAACTCCGTATCTTATCAACAAGAAGTTTAACTAAAAAATTTACTAACCCTTTCCTGTTGACAATTTGGGTTTAGTAATATATTTGAAAGTCTAAAATAGTGAATAAAATATAGAATAATAGGTATAAATAATATAATTCCCCTTGTTTATTAATATGAATAAAATATAGTTAAGATAATTAGGTATATTTAAACATTTCAATTGTCCGACGTTTCGGGTCGTTTATTGACCCATTTTCCAAATGTAAAATAAAAATTTTAAATACCTCACTAAAATACTTTAAATTTGTTATAATAGGGAGAGGAATTGTAATACCCGTTTTATATCCGGAAAGGAGAGTAAATTTTTTAGCAAAACTTAAAATTTTTCAACAATTTTTAACTTAATTCGTAACTCGAAAACTGTTGATTTTAAATAATAAAGAATTATAATCTAGTTTGTAGATAATTTCCAATAAATTTAAAGTTAATAATTTTGATGCTATGGCCAGTCGAAAGGTCAAAGAATCTGTACTTTTAATTTTTATTTTGTGAAATCCAATTCTTAATAGAAATTAGACATTTATATAAGTTTGCCTGTTCCTTAGAAGGCAGGAAACTTTTCAGGAGTTAGTAATAACATTGCAGAGGGTTAAATAAATTTAATATACTAACATTTTTACTTTAAAGAATATTTAAAATGGATTTTGGTATTGATTACAATAATTATGTAACTGCATTGTATTCATTTTATTTAATTCTGAAAAATCCCTCCTGAAACTAAAAAGCATTAAAAAGAACAACAGCCCATATCCCAAATATTCCCAAGAGTGTTTGCCTATCTTGCTAGCGTAACGAATACAGTAAAATAATTCTATTGTCCAATTTATTAAGCAAACGTACCATCATTCTTGATACTTCTACCAATATGTGCATTTATAACAACACCATAGCTGGATACAAACTTGGCAATATCCTTCAAATTTTCAGAACCTGAAAACCATAATTTAAAAATGTTTTTGAGAAATTTTGAAAATATAGTTACTTTTTTTATGTTCGATTCGATTTTCGATGAAGTCAAATAATCCTAGAACAGCGTCCCAACTATTTACCACATAATCTGTGAGTGCTTTAATTAATTGATCAGTACTGCTAAGTTTTTGTGTGTTACTCATATCAAGTAAAGCAGTAGAATTTGAAACGTTAAGCTTATAGGCAGCCTGTAGTATTTTTTGTTGGATTTCGGCATCGTGATAGTTGCTTGCCTGTAAATTATTATAAAATTAAGTGGCAGTAACCAAATAGTACAATTTAAAACTTACCACTTTCAGGGCCGGATTACGTCTATTTGGCGCCCTAGGCTAATACAAATTTGGCGCCTATTTAATTTACTTATTAATAATTTAAGGGGTCTGACCACCCTGAAGTTTTAGGAAAGTCAAGTTTTTTTAAATTGTTTCTTATAATTAACTTAGGAGCTTTAAGCGTCATTCACATCCAAGTAACGTACGTAGCAAACATACAAGACATAACGTAGAAAACAGGAAATAATTTGCCATTCACATTAACATAGAAAACATGGAAAAGTGAAACATGCGCACGCGTATTTGCACTCGACCATTGACACTTGATTGTTGACATTTGACGGTATAAGTACAAAAGCCGTACGCTACATTGTAGTCACACTCTTCAGCAATAAGTGGATTTTTTTTTCCGCTTAGCAATTCCCCGTGACGGACTGGGATGAAAAACCGGCCCTGGCATTCCGATTATACCGGCCCACGGTCATGGGGTAGATGGTAGAAAATCAGTAACTTCATTAGATTTAAATAATTCTCGTATTTCCATAAAAAACATTATCGTCCCCTAAATAGCGATAACGTTCGGCCGCTCATCGGCCCACTAGAGCATCGGCCCTTCTGGCATTTGCCAGAACTGCCAGATGGCCAATCCGGGCCTGGCAATTCCTGAGATTCATCTGCGACCAACTACGGGCGTATCGGTCAATAGACCTTCATGGCAACTACTGCAGGGCCGTCATTTTTAAATATTTTCTAACAAAATTTTCAAAACATCTTCATAAAACCATAAACTAGTATGTGTCCAAAAATAAATAAATTCCGTTCCATATTATCGAGTTTACAGATTATTTTACAATAAACCCATTTTTGGTGCGATCAGGGTGGTCAGACCCCTTAAAACAAAAAACACGTGCTTTACTAGTCAGAAAGAAAATAAATTATGATATCGTTCGACCTAAGTAATGCAATATTTTTTATATTATTTGTGTTAATAATAATAAAAATTAAACTCTTGAATTTAATACTTGTAATTTTAGAGGCTAGCGCCTTTTTTGCAAAAGGCGCCTTAGGCTTTAGCCTAGTCAGCCTAGTGCATAATATAGCCCTGACCACTTTATTGAGGTAGTAAGCCATTTGAAACACGTGTTTGACGTTATATTTTATATGAATTGCTACGGCTTTCAAATCATCCAGATTGGAATTTTTAATTATGGAAATATCTTCAAAATATTCCTTTTGAATACCCTTAACCAAATTTTTCAATTCCTCATTGCTGTAATTTTCCACTTGAAGTCTCGATTTGCCCGTTTGAATCATGTACATTATTTCTTTCAAATTGTCCACTAACTCGTACTTGAAATCTAAGTTTACAAAGTTGTTAAAATTTTGTTGTCGTAAAGATATTTTGCTTACCATGATGGCTATCTTTTTTAATTATATTTAATAAATCATCTGCTACACGAAGAATATTTTCAATAAATACTAGAAATTTTTGTTTAAGTAAGCTCGGATCGCCCTTATTAAATACTTGCACCACTTCATTGCAGTCTTGACTCAATTTTTTGATCACATCTTTAAGATCGGTGTTATTTTCTTTTTCAGAGTTGCTTTTAATCTAAGGATTTTTAAACGAAACACAATTTAAATATTTTAACTTTTACCTAAGACCAACCACAATTTCTTCCAAATCGGAAATTACTCCATACAGGCCACGAATAATTACATTGATCACTTTGATGAATATTTGATCGGACGTTACCTCATGGAAAATATTTATTTGTTTAAGTATATCTTGCCCAGTCGTCTTCAGTTCTTCACTCAGCTTTTCGGAAGTGCTGATATGCTTCGAATGATCTCTATGGAAGTGTGGTGCCTAAAATTGGCTATGTGGTTATAATCTGTTAAAAATAGTTGATCGAGAAACTTACAGCCATCGTGGTTATAAAAATTGAAGAGAAGCAGGCAGAAGTTATAATTTTGTTTCTACTATAGCATGATATTTATATATCATTATTTATATAAATTGTTGATGTTACATTTTCTCAATATTCAACATTATAGCGGTATCGCTCAGTGGGTACATAAACAAACATATTTATTGTTTGTTAACTTATTTTTTAAGTATTTACGATAAATAGGAGTGCTTTACTGAGCCGACTTTTGTTATAAAACTTAAATAGATACCTTTAAGCTAATTTGGTATTTATCAATTGTTGTTAAAAATACAAAAACAAAACAAGTAGCATTTTGAAGATTACGAAAAGCTACTAGTAGCTGACTCTTACTTAAAAATATTTTAAAAAATTTCAAAAATTTTTATTATTAACTAATATCCTTAATTATTTTCGTCTATCCCTAAAAATCAAATTTCTTACGATTTACTCGGAAGGTAAGGGTCCTACAGCAAAATGTTATAAAGAACCAAAAACTGTCCTGCAACCTGTGGAATTTAATCCTCGATGTGAATAATTTTAAAAGTAATTACATACCCAATTTTTATTTTCAAATTTTCAGGAAAATTTTTGTTTCGAATATTTATCGTTAGATGTCGCCACCTGTCGCTGATTTGAAATTTACAGATTGTTTAAAATTGACGTGTCGGGTCGATGATTTTGGAATTTGCTTGTCGGAAGACCTAAAGGTGTGTTTAATTAAAACGAAACCGATTACTTTTAAAGTAATTTATTTTTTATCTACCATACGCAGTATTTTCCGGTAAAATTTGTTTAATTCGAAACTCAAAAAACTTGCAGAAAAATAATACAGTGGAACTTCAGGCATAATATTATTATTTAAAACATTTAAATTTTATATACATAAATATTTTCAATTTCTTGGCCACTCCGGGAACTTTTTCCATACATTCTAAAAAGAACTCTTCAGTTTGATTTTTTAATTAAAAAAGCATTTCAGAAACTATCAGGAATCGGCTTATTTTGTTTTTGTATTGCCTTTTTATTCCAAAATAAGTTTAATATAATTTTTCATTATCAGCTTTCAAATTTTTCACTTACACCCGGAAATAAGCGGTTATACAAATAACTGAAGATTAGCAACAAATTAAATCTTGACTTTTATGCAATTTATTATCATTGTAGTCTTCATTGGTAGACTGAAAAACGTTTGAAAAATAAACAATTTCTAATAATTATATCTTCATTTTTAACGAATAATATCAAAGATTATCAATTAGCATTGCAATTTTAATAAAAAAATTACTATTTTATTTATTTTTTAAGTTAGCTATATGTAGCTGAATAAATTTAAATTTGTTACGATTTTACATCTAAAAGTTTGCCAACCCAACTTCTGTTTTTTATTTTTTTTTGTGTAATAATGAAACAGTTTTTTTCCTCTTCCGGTATTTTACTAAGTTATTGCATCTGGCTGGCGTCCAAATTCCATCAAATTCTTCCATCTGGCGTTTCATCGACAACCATCTCTCATATGAAGAATTCGTTCCATCTATTTCGCTTTGGGTGTGTAGACGATCGCTGGTTGTTCTCATCAGATGGCTCTACCATCGCCCGTTATTAATTTTTGACGTGTGAATCCCAAAATAGTTTTCAGGTATTGGTTTCCAAATTTGGATTGCGTTGTCTTTGGTAATAATTTGTAACTGGTGGATTAAGAGGAATGAAAAAAAATCAGCAAAACAAACAAATCGTATTACTTAATGCAAAATATTTGCATCGTTAATTATTAATGATAGATATTAAATGGACCGAAATCCCGACGTGATTGCAAAACATAAAACTTGATGCGTTTAGTAATAAGCAAGCTCAAAGCTGCAAGGATCAAGAAAATGCTGACCATTTTAAAACAACCTCATAAACAAAGAAAATAATTTGATAACCAGATGATTAGCTAAAAAAATTTAGGGAAAAAAGATAAGCAAACGGTGGCAGTTCAAGGACAGACAGATGTTACAACATGGTCAAATCAAAATTTTTTCTTTTTGCACCATAAAAATTTATTATTTATTACGACTTTCACGCAAAAAAAACGTGGAATTAATTTATTAAAAAAATGTTATTTTACAACTTAATGATAACAGGATATCAATTATGTGTTTCTCTTCCATACTACATCGAGCGATTATTTATTATTATGGTAATAAATCGTAACCTTTTTTATAAATCAAAGTATTAAAGTACAAATTAAATAAATTGATAAAATTAAATGAATGAATTTTTTATTTTTAATTATAATTCATATGAATGATAATTACAACTGCTGATGCAGATGAGAACTGATTTTACTATAAGCACATCAGCGCTTTTCGAGCTACTTTTGATCGAGATATTGGTCAAAATTTTGAGAAATATGCATGATCTTTCGATTTAGACTTTTTAAATGAACTTGAGATATATCAAAATTTTAGCTATTTCACCTTCAAAATTAAAAAAACTTTGAGCATGTTTACGATTATATCATCCAATCCTTGCAAAAAACCGAATGACCATTAATTTAAAAAAATTAAATAATGTAGGTTATATCACTATTGGGTTTCTGAAAGACTTGTTCTCATGAGGGATTGCCATTACTCATCGTCTCATTATTGATTTCATAATATCATTCATTATTTTTTACAGTAAATTAGCATTTCTGATAATCTAAAAAAATAAACAGGTGTTCGGCAACTTTGTATTATAAAAAAAAATTTAACCAAAATTGCCAAGATTGAAAAACCCATTCCTCATCATCAGTTGCTAATAAATTCCAAGAATTTAAATTTTTAATTTGACCTGATATAATTTTTGATTCAACGAATTTTATGCTTACGTACCTACCTAATTAATTTTTGAAAGTAATTTTGTACAATTTAATTGGTCTAAAAAGCGATAAAAAATTTTCCATTGCGCTGAATACTCGCCACCTTCTGCAGTACAATTCAAAATTTTTGAAAATGTCAACTATATAGTAGATTTGCATGTAGGTTTATATGGGCAAAATAAAGGATCCCGCACTAATCTCAGGTGTTTGACTCCCGATAATTTCTCAAAATTTCAGATTTCAAATAAACCCTCTCATTTTTAGAGCAATTGGACAATTTCTTCAATAGCTAAATAGAGAAATAATCTAACCGATTGTTGTTAGCTAACCTTGGTTACGATTTTAATCAAAGTTGCACGATGCGGGGAGCTTTATTCCTTAATTTGCAGAAAATTTTCTTTAACTAAAAAAGTTATACATTTGAGACAAATTACAGTTTACAGATGTTTAAAGTTCGCTATTATTATTTTTTGTTTTCATAATAACGTCTTTTAAATTATAGGTGTGCGTTAATTGTCAGGTCACACTGACACCATAATTTTAAACTTCTTTTATGATTTACGTGTTTATAATGCATATGTAAACCACATGCAATAATGTACAAAACCTACTCGTTTTTTCCTTCGGACGTCATTAGTGCACTTTTCGAAAAAAAAATCCTAGCCACTTTTTTAAAAATAAATTTTTTACAATGTAAGTCTTTGCAGTTGGGAATATTTAAATTATATTGCTTTTTGATTAGTTAATAAAGTAATGGTGACAAAACCCAACGATACGTGGGGGGGGGGGATTAAAAAATAAAGATATTGCTGTAACACAAACACCCATGAATAACGATTTTATTATATTAAGCAAAACAATTCAATTATTATAAGATAATAAACCTAACTTATTTGTTTTATTTTTTGTAAACAATTCCAAGAATTATTTTGTTATTTTAGTATCAATAAAAATTTTAAATTAGCTCGTTAGGGGCTAATTAGGGGTAAATTAAATAAATTTTAAATATTTGAAAATTTAAAAACCACAGTTTAGTGTTATATTTCTCGTCCCAAAGCAATAAAATGGACTTTAACGCCCTAGGGCGAAAAAGTAATTTAAATTGAAATTAAAACAACGAATTGAATTGATTTTCTCGGTTAAATCGTCATAGAAAATCTTACAACATATAATTTCTTTCGTCAAATTTGTTAACACAATCACAACAAAAACAATAAATTTATTGACGAGAACTAAATAATTATTATTGATTACAATAATTATTTTATCAATAATTTACGACACGATTAAAAATGCCACTATACTACTACAATAATAGTAAATCTGATGTAACTCAAATATTCCAAAAAAAAGTTTTAAGGATCAATTACTTTAAGAAAAAAAATTCATTACCCTTTGTGGGTAATCGCGTAATTAGAAATAGGACGTCAGCACATAAATTAGAAATTACTGGTATCACTCAATTTCTATTAATCTATTGATGAATGTACATTATTTTAACTTTTTCTTATCATTTCCTAAGTTTTGTTTTGATACTATTAGTATTGATTACAAATATTTTCGTTCTTCATTCTAAGGTCTGATTCGAGAATAGGAAGTTATGTGACATCAGCCATATTTCGTTTTGGAATTTAAATATTAAATTAATTGGTGGTCAAATTACGATTACATCAAAATAATTTTCAAATTATGATAATACCGGCACTTATCCCTTTCTCCCGCCAATACCTACGTAATATAATAGGATATAATCGATAGACATAAATAAAAATTTATTAAAAACTCATTATCACTTTATTAAATATTTTTTTACGTGAAATATTATAGAAATAAATTTTAATGCGTTATTTATTTCTCTATAATTATGTACCTATTTAGGTAGTTAACGAGACCGATTCTCAAAAAAATTTGGCAGTTATAATAATTATAAACCTCATCGTAAATTACAAAGATTTACGACTCAGTTTCGCGGTTCATATTCAAATTAAATCAAATTTTGATTTGGCCACCCGTATGCGGTCATAAAAATTGCTAATTGTTAAATTTAAAATCGATTAATTATAATGGCCAGTTTAACCCAGGATACAGGGTGAATCGGTTCCCTGATGCCTTGCTATATTTTGTAAATTTATTTTTCTCAAAACTACATTTTCATTTAATTTAATAAAAACACAAATTTCTTTTTTTGCTTTTATCTCAAAAACGGGCAGCCCTGGTCAAAAATTAATTATGCACAAAATTAAAGCTGATAAAATTTCCTACAAAAATGTACTAACTCATTTTTTGTGTATATGTTATAGTTTTTGAGATATTCAATCGTGAAGTTCGCAAATTTTCAAAAATGACGTCTTCAAAAAAAATAAATTATGATAAAAAAATAGTTAATGATGTTTTTTGCCAGAATAACAAAATTAACAACAGATGACCAATTTTTAAAAAACACAAAATTAAGTAACTTTGTTAGGGCGACAAATCCATTTTCACAGTGTTACACTTTCGAATTAATGCGCTTTTGTTTCAATGAAACGGGTCCAATTCGTAATTGCCGAAAATTCATTTACCTGGCTGAAATACCCACACCCTGTATAATTTTAATTTTGAAACGAACGTAAATTAAGAGCAGGTGCATACGACCACCATAAATTACCAAAATTTAATCAGCAATGTCAAAATATTTTTATGGCACCTCATCAAATCCAAAATAAAAACTTTAATGTTTATTCGTTCGTTCCTTCGGTTACTATAGCAGCAGAAAATATTCCAATTATTGTAAATTTTTTCAATCGATAGTTGCAGATTTGAAAATTTTGTAAAATCAAAAAAGTATTTCAAAATTTAAAAAATCTGAATTTTATTAATATCGAGAACGCAAGCGATGGGCATTTAAATGGAACAACGACTATCAAGATAAAACGAATCCATTCATAAACTGCTACAAACTACAATTTGAATTTTCATTGTTCATGATGTGTAAAATTGTAGGTGAGCGAGTAGTAGTAAAAATAACCTTGATATTCAAGGAGGGGCCTCAATTGGGACTTTTGGTAATCTGTGATTGGGGAACCACGCATCATTTAATTTTGTTTTTATCGGTTAACATGGCCATAACCCTTACTGATGATTGTTACAATTTTTTTGGATTGACGCAGTTCATCGTAAATAGATGTGCTAACCTTTATCGCCGTTCGTTTAAAAGTTAAACCCATTGGTTAAAAATTAATTTATCTATAAAAATAAGCCTTTCGGGGAGAGATAACCAGGGATTGAAAAATTGGGCCTTAATAAATTATATAGATAGCGCACACTTAACAATAAATAATAAAATATTGCAAAATATATGATTTCTAGCAATAAATAACAATAATATTTACATCTTGAAGCGAGGGGCCCAGCGTGACCTTTTTTACGCGTTACCAAAACAGAAACATGTATTAGGTAGTTCAATTTAGAACAGAAACGCGAAAAACCTTAAATTATGCTAATATAATGTTCAATTTTGGAAAATTATAAAAACAGAAAAATAATTGCCCCCCCCCCTGGGCCACTGTCAAAAACTTCGATAAAGAAACCCAAAATTTGAGAGTTTTTTAAAATTTCTTTTCAAAAATTTTAAAGCGATTTTTTTAAACATTTGCCCTACATTTTTTGTTTCCTCGTTTTTGCTCGTGTAAAGTTACCTATTTAATTACAAAAAAATTCACTTCCTTTTACAACCTCGCAATTTTAATTGCTAAAACTGCTACAATTACGTGCATGTAAGTGTCTTGATTCTTGTGTGTGGAATGTAGATAAGTTTATGAATGAAATTCTATGATTGCGTCAGCAAAAGTTGGACGATTTTTTTTTCGGAAGAGTTTTTGTAACAGTTTTATGCTGAAAGTATTGTATTGATGCGCACGCAAGTTTCTCTTCACATATATAGCCCACAATCGACGTGATTTACATTATAAACACGTGGTTCGTGTGAAGTGTTTCAAATAGCAATAAAAAAAATTTGAAAATTCTAATTTTCCTCCCCGACTTCAACATGACAGTGTCGAGATGTTTTGCCTTCGTTACGTTCTCGTTAATTGTGTTGCACTGTTTAGGAGCGTCAGTTTTTGTTAAGGTAGGTAAAGATTGTTTATTTTTGTTTCGCAAATAAAACGTAATAAAAACCAAAAAAAGAGGAAATTTCCTTGACAGATTTTAATTAATTATTTGTAGTTTTGAGTTACACGAACTTAAATTGCCGGAAAATTTTAATATTTATTGCGCGTTTTAAATTTTTTTGAAGGTAATCTAAAAGTGAATGACATTTTTAATTTGTTTATTTTCATTGATGATATTAGTTTAGAAATATTAGAATTTTTGATCAACATTAATCCTTAAATAATCGGGAAAATTTTCTATTCCCAATACACAGCTTATTTTTTATTATTTTAACCAATTTTTGTTATGTTGAATTATGGGATTTAAAAAAAATTATCAAAGGGGCCCAACCAAATAGAAAATTTGAAGGTTTCCCTCGATCGTCGGATTATTATTAGCATTTTCAGTTAGATTATCTTATATTAAATTATAGAATTTACTGTTAAATTTTTAATTATACTATTTTCATAAAATCACTGCCCACGATGAATCCCTAGAGCACACTTAGTTGCACTTTATTGATCTAGAATTTTAATTTGAATGATGCAACTTTTCGAACGGTTAATTCGTTTCTTACTCTCTAAAATATTTTACCATGTGGTTACCCTAAAATTTAAATTGGAATCCATGTCCAAGAATCTGGAAAATTTTAATAAAGTCCGATTGGTTACGCACTTCTTCTGGGAAACACACTTAATTAATTACCTTCGCTAAGCAATATATTTACCGTATGAAATTTGACGACTTCCTTGTCTGCATTGGTATATTATTTCTCAAGCTTTTCATAAACATGAAAAGCCTAATAATTACCCTCACAAAAAATATTTAAAATAAAAAAATCAGAATTTCCTTTATCTTGATATTTTAGAAATTCAGAAAAATGTTATTGCAATTTATTTAATAGGGAACATGTTTTCACGTAATTATAGAGAATAAAAGGTCAAACAGACAGACCGACATGTAAAATATATTTTTTGATATCGCCGAGGTCGAAAACGGATCAATTCGTCTAGATTTCACAATGAAGTTTTGCCTTGAAACGGAACAGTTTCAAGTTAGAGACAATTCGGGCTCTGATAAAACACAAAAAATTATAAAAGCTGGAAAAAAGCCGTACGAAATACCAACAAAATGTATATGAAGAATTTTGAGGACAATTTAATTTCCTACAAAAAAGTCCCGGATGGCATATATTTATTTGCAAAACTGTAGGAATGGGAGGTCTCTAAACTTGCGGATTTAAAAAATCAATTATACAACTCTGCTAAGTGGACATTTTATAGTTGCTAAGTTCAATATTAGCCTTTGGTTTAAATAAATTGAAACAAGATCAGTAATCAATAAAACCTGATAAAACCGATTTTAAATTACAAATAAATTTTTTGTCACAACGTCGCTCCCTAAAGTTTAAATTTTCCTATATTATTAATTAAATATTTTAACGAATAAAATATAGTTAATTATGTAAAATAAATTGATTATTAAAAACTTGTACCTCCAATGAAAACGTCTTCACTTCTATAGGAATAAAACAAAAAAGTGTTTATTATAATACGTGCCGAAATTTTTCTAAAATTATTTACACAAATTTTTAATTTAAAGAAAGCAGAAATTTTATTAAATCGTTGCTTGCAGTCTCCCATTAAAAGAAATATGTAATTTCATAAAATAAATTACTGACATTCTTTAAGAGCAACGAAACAATGAGGTTGACTCACCAATTTAAATGTAATTCCATTACGGTGAAACTTTCGATATAATATCATCGAGTCGATTTTGTAGGAAACGGAATTTTCTAAAAAAAAATATTTTTGATATTTTGCTCTAAAATAAACACATCTCGAGATATTTCAACTTTAAAGAGCGACGCTCGACGTCGTGATAACAAATGTATTTTTTGACAATATCGGAAAACTATAAATTTTTTTATGAGATAAAATCATGGAGGGGCTATTAGAAAAGACTCTTTGGTTTATATATCAGAATTTAGGTATTGATTTATTATAAATGTTTTGAGTCTCTCTCAAAGATACATTCGAATTACGCGACCGAGAGCAAAAAATTAAAATGTTTTTGTTTTTTTTTGTTTAGACAAATATTGTGTCCTACAAATTGACTTCTAAATATTTTGATGAAAGGTTCACGCTTATCGAATTACATCTAAAGTGATGAGTCAATTTAGTGAATATTGAGTTAAAAAATTGTTTTAAACAATAAAATATGTTGTTCGTAAAACATTACTTTTAAACAATGTTTAGAAAACAAATATATGTTAATAAGTTTTTCAACACTTCTTTGCCTGCTTTTACTTTTTTTACATAAAAACTTATTTTCAGGCAAAATAATTATTATTTTTAATCTATGATTAGAAGTATAAAACTTTAAAGCTCTGATTAATTTTAATCTAATGAGAATTAAAAATAATAAAACACCCAATTAAATAATTAGCTTTTAATTATTTGACTCTCCGTTGATATATTATTATATCATTATTTTAATTAGTCGAGAAAGATATTCGATGGAAAAAATTCTGGTAATAACATAATGTATTCTAAAATTTCAAAAAATATCATCTAATCATGCAAATTATGCATGAATAAAATTAATATAATAAACATTATTTATATTATATTTGTTAAACATAAGAAATAAAATTTTAAAAAAATCCAAAAATGTTGTAAAAGATAGGTAACTTTTTATATGTATAGATTTTCTTTAAATCTTAATAGATCCGTATAATTCACAAAAATTTGAAAATTTCGATTTTTTCTATTAAATTGTAGACTAAAAATAAACCCTAGCCCTAATCAAGCTGTTAGTAGCTTGACAGAGTTGTTTTTTTCTGTTATAACAAATTTTATGCTATCATAACAAAGATTTTCTGTTCAGAACAAAAATTGCTTGATTCAACAAATTCAACTTTGTTAAGGAGACAAATTATTTTTCACTAAACCCAGATAACAGGGATTATAACAGATTATGGGCCCAGATCAATAATTATATGTTAAAAATTAAAAGTGATAGTTTGCGTAAAAGTCTTACCTCTCCAAAAATCACCATCAAAGATTTGCTTCTAGGTTTTAATAATTTGAAATTTACAGCAAACCAAGAAGTTTGTTTACATGAAGAAATTGTGCGTATCTGAGATTCGATTTCCGTAGACCAATAAATCTTTTCAACGGAGTTAACTCCAATTAAAAAAATTGTAGCCGTTTCATGTCCTTAACAGCATTCTTGGAAGAGTCACATTATTTTTTGTAAACATTTTTATCTCCAATCATTTTCAGTATCCAAATTGGGCAATATTCACTATCTTCGTAGTACTGCTAATCTTTTTTTTTCTCGATAAATGTTGCCATTTTGGTTTTAGCAATTTCGGAACCCCGCACCATTTACTTCGTTTATCCATTAACATTGTCTAAAACTTTAATCATTTGATATTGACGTTACAGTCTTTATTTACGCATTTATTATGCATAAACATTATTCTTTGTTAACATTATTTTACTTAGAACCAAAGATTATCGATAAATATGGTTTACTATTACATTAATAATTTTTTTATTATCAATGAACACAGATGGTCAGTTATTTTTTGTAAACATTTCTATCTACAGTTTTTTTATATCAATCGATTAAAGATTAAAGGTGACTTTTATTTCATAATTATTTGATAGATTATTTTTTAAATTGTGCTGAAGGCAAATTTTGCTTCTAATATTTTGCATTTCACAATATTATAAATACTTTATTTTATTTTCGTCTTACAGAGAGCTATCGACGACACCGCCTTCAATTTAAAATCCAATAATTCGGAAGAAAATGCGATTTGTTACGGTTCGACTCCATGCGGATGGGCTGTCTATAATAAATTTAATCGTAAAATAATGTACTTCATGAAAAATCCGTAAGTATTGTTTTGGGCTCGCTACAACATCCCCCTTCATTTGACCATATTTTAATAGGTGCACTTGTCCAGACGACAAGCAATGTATTTTGATGGACGACGATTTACAAACAACTGCCTACGTATACAGATGCGTAATCCACACGAATCAAAACTCCACAACCACGACTTTTTCCTGAAATTTAGATACTTCCTGAAAGGGAAGTAAGTTAGTTTTAAGCCATCCTAACATAATGCTAAATCGAGGCTGTATAAAATTTTATTAACCATAAACTTAGAATTATTGTTGTACAAATTTCTTTCTTTTGGATAGCCTTAGCTAGTTTAGTTGACTTAATTTAAGTTATTCAATACTAAAGATTATTTATTTAATTTAATTAGGTAATTGCGGAGATTTTTCAAGTTACAAATATTACAATTGGGTTACTACTCTTCCGAAATCTATGTCGATAATTTCGAGCAATAAATGTTCACTTACACTCAAGAGTTCTCTTCCTGTGATAAACGCTTTTTTAGTGTTGTTACACAGCAACGATCATGACAGTGTCGTGATGGCGTCAATGTCACATTAAAGTCGAATTTGAGTGTAAGTAAGTGCACTTAAATTATTATACGAAATTATCTTAGCAAATATAACTTCTTAATGTATTAGCGATTTTAACTAAGAGCACTCGTGCTAATGCTCTCGTACATTGGTAAGCAACAATACAATTTTGTTTTATATCACTATTGCGATGTACTTATAACACGTTTGAACAAAGCGTTGCTGTTATAAATGCATCGTGATCATTATTAAAAATGTTTCTTTCATCGGAAAGCTATTTATTGAAATTTTGATCGATATACTGTATATTTGATCAAATTAATCTCCTATTAGCAATAAGAATGTGGTGTTCCTATATTATATAATTTAACAAATTCAGTGCAAAGAATCAATAGTTTTTCAGTATTTGTTAAAATAAAGACTGAAAATGGCAACTTACTTAAAATTTGGTTGTAAAGCGTAACACAAGCTAAAAACTTATTTATATTTTTGTACTATAAAAATAAACGGGTAAAAACCAAAAATATTGATTCATGTTATGTAAAAACAAGTCCCTACATCAATTATTCTTCTACATCGACATTTAAATAATTCGAATTTTCAGCACCATACAGTATTATTTTTACCTCAATAGTAACGGAAAACCTCAAATTCTATAAAAGTTAACATGAATCCTATTTACATTTACAGAGGTTGTTCAAAAAGTAATTTTTTTAAATCGAAAAACTACTTTTTGCACATCTTTCTATTGTATTCGGTATTTAATATATTTGAGTACTTAGAATACTATGAATATTTTAGTTAGATAGAATTAAGATAAAAAGAACAGGGTTTTAGTAAAATAAAAAAGTTACTTTTTACTCTTAACCATTTTGTGTAAGCAATAATTAATACTCGTTAGCCATTTCAACCAAATACCTAATTCTCATTAATTTATTTTTTCTGTTCCGTTCAGTATTTTATGGTCTTAGAGTTTTATTTACTCTTTACTTGTACACTAACTTGCAAGTGTATCTCCTACCAAACTTATATTTTTCAGCGTACATCGAAAATTTTCTATTATAATTAAACACTAATTTAAAACATATTTTACCACTAGAAAATATTTTCAGATAACTTGAGATGCTTTGAGTTAGTGTATGATTTTATGAATATCTAAACTTAATTTGCTTTTATATTTTATAAATTACATGTGCAATCGTAACAGTTATCATTGGTAATTTTGTAAATAAAAACTTAATTTTTTAACATAAATTTGAATTTTATTTTCTAAGTTCCCTCCTGCTAATCTCCAAACCACAGCGACTGCCTTCTCATTTCAAACTACCGACAGACATAATCAGATTCTTGAGTGTTTCAGTAAAAGTCATGTAGTATGATCAATATAATTGTTTATTGAGTAAAATAAGGTAACAATAAAATAAATAGAATATTTCATACACAAAAATTGAGTAGCAAATGCAGGTATAGATAATTGGAACTTTCAATTTATCGATTATATAAAAGTAGAAATATTTTTTCAACAATTTAAAATGCATACAATTTGCTATATTCGAAAAGAATTGATTTTTTCGCATACATGTTCATGATAAGCTGAATATTATTAACGATAAAAGCATTTTGTCAAATAAAAAATAAATTAATACAATTTCTATTCAACTTTTAAAACGTCTCGATACATACTAAAATTTATTTCTTTTAATCGACGAATGATTTTTGTCGATTTATCCAAAACTTAAAATTTACATCGAATTTATTCAGGGGCAAGAGAATCTCTGTCACGCTACCGAAAAATTATTGAAATGCAAAGACATTTCAACTTAAAAATTTACTTAATTCCCCAAGTTCCAAAGGAAGCATTGTAGAAGAAAACTTCATAAAATGAACTTATGGGGTTTCGAAGATTTTCTAGGACACCCTGTATACAAGCACGTATTATGTAAAAAAATTGTTTGAATTAATTTAGCATCAAAAATATGCCAAATGGTTTTCAATTTTGATATTTTAAAATACTTAAAACTACATAAACAACAAACTTATTTATAATCAATAAATATAAAAACGAGATTTCTGTAAATTAGGAATCTTGCATATTTCTTGTCAATCTATCAGATTTACTATCTGCAAGCTGAGAAAAATCCCTCACAACATCGTTAAACATTTCGTCATTTGTTACTCCAACATCCGAGTCTTTCATTTCTTCGTTTAACCTACCTAATCTTAACCTAAGAGAACAAAATGTAAAACTTGAAAGAGTTTAAAATAAAAAGAACTTACAGGGTGACAATATCTGCGTGTTCCATAATTTCTGCAATCGACAGTGGCACTTTGCCTTCATCATCTACCAAGTGTTGATTAGCACGGTGTTTCAAAAGTAAACACACCTGAGCTGTGTGACCCTCTTGAGTAGCTAAATGAAGTGGCGTCTTACCTGTCCTGTCTTGAGCATCAATTTTAGCACCATTTAATAAAAGATATGCACACGCCATTATAGAACCCTGCAAAACATTCGATTTAATACAAACATATTAAAGTAATAAAAAACGTACACTAATAACAGCCTGATGTATGGGACTTCTTCCCTTATCCTCTGTATTTTTCCATAACTTGTCTGCACCTAATGCAAGCGCTTCTCCCATAACCGGCAAGTTATGAGCAGCAGCAGCTTTGTATAGCAAAAGATTGGGGTCCAATTTTGAAATATCTTCTTCTAGCACGTCATCCTCTTCTCCACCCGTCGAATCCTGATCGCTACTTAAATTGAGAGGTTCATCCAATACCTGTTTGTCTAAATCGCCACCAAAGAGCAAAACATTTGCGTTGCCCTTCTTTATGACGTTACTACTGGTATGAGCCTCGTTAGCAATAATGGCATCGTTATCAGGCACTAAAGAGGCAGTTTTCAATTTCTGATGCTTTCCTTTATCAGAACTTTTTGGCCTCCTACGTAGTTTTCTTACACTCCACTTATGTACATTAGATATACTTAACCTAGAGCTTCGTTGCAACGAATTAGATAATTCGGGTAAATTTTTAATAAAACGTCTATCTACATATTTCGCCTTGATCCAACCTTCCCTGATAGAACTAAAATAAATAATTACGATGTGTAAATTTCAGTGTATCGGTTTCTTACCTGGAACAGTTAGGCGAAGCACGCACAAAATCGATTGGCACATTAGCTAAATAAATTTTATTTATGATGCTGTTACCTAATTCCGCCATTACTTTTATGCTTTCAGGTTCCCAAGCATCCAAAGTTAGAGAGCGAACTTTACTATAATGGACACCTAAGCTTCTGTGAACTCCCGAGCATTCTTAAATATAATAGTTATGATAACCGGCCATTTGGATAAAATTTAACCTTACCTATGCATAAAGTAACGCCTAGGTTAATGCTGGCCCAACCGGGATGTTGAGCTCCACAATCACAGCAAAAATTATTTCCAGGAATCTTTAACAACTGCATCCACAACCTTAAAACCAAAAAACAATAATGCAAGGTTTTTCTCTCGGAAAAAGTTAAAATCTCACCTGCTATTTTTATTATCGACTGAAGTAAGAGCAGAATTATAACTGTCATTTCCGCTGGAACCAGAAGTTGTGCTCGTGCTGGAATCCCTCCTAACATTATCTTGAATGTTGTCATGAATCCTGTGTATCGCAGCTCCTATGCTTTTTTGCAGTGCAGATATCCAAATATCGAACATTTCTTTCGAATCGGCTTGCAGCATGTGGCTTCTACAAGTCACATGAATTATAATTGTTTCATAAAAACATAAGCAGGTAGCTTACTTGGAAGGTGAAACAATTTCAAAACAAAACCTTCTTTCACCTTCTAAAATTGGTTTGACGGTACAAATACGGAGGTCGTCTTCCATTACTGTTACTTGGTCTTCGCCGGTACGTTTTCTATAATACATAAGGTAGTTTACATATTATATCGAGTAATAAAACAGCTTCAACGGTCCTAAATTGATATTAAGTGAAGACTAATGGCGAAAGAAAACAATTGAATTTAATCGTCTTTCAACTGCAAATGTTAAGGTAATATTATTTTGTAATTTAAATACCAACATTTACGTACCAACAAGCAACAGAAACTGCTTACTCAAAAATCTATGAAATCGCTCACCTGTAAACCAATCTGTTGTCGTACAAATAAAACCAACGCCTGTTCCACGACTTAAAAGTGCTGGAAGTCCTCTTAAAAAGATAACCTTCGTATATGAGACCACCTTTTGATGGAGACGATTTAGTTTCCTGGTGGTTGACAATCGAGTGCCTATTTTCCAAATTTTTTTCAATTTTATATGTGTCTTCTTGCAACTGTGCAATCTGTTGATGTTTTGACAATTAAAAAACGTCAAAACATTTAAAAAATGCTCACCTCGTCGCCCAGTTTGTTAAAGAAAGGGTCCAAATCTTCACACAGATCGGAACCCTGATGGTAGTAGGTCGAACAGGCACGCATGTAAGACAGCAACTGAAATAGAAAATTAGTTTTTAAAATGACAATGCAGCGAAAGAAAACTTACCGTATCCATGACTTCGTGTCTTTTTTTTGCCTGTAAAAGCCAAATACTGGAAACATAATCTAGTCCTTGATGTTTGAAACAGGACTGCGTGGCTACCAACAAATTTTGCACCTCCTCCACTTCGTTTACTTTACTGCGAGGCGTTTGAGAATTTCGTATTAAAATATTGTCATTTTCGATAGAAATTTTATCAAAATGTGCTTTGCTGTCTTTAACGTGTTTTATGTCACTAAAAATTAACAATTAGTTCCGAGAGATTCTTCGAAGATGCAATTTCTTACTTTTTAATAAAAGAAGTTAAATTTTTCAAAATTGTCCTAGAAGCTTGGTCAAGTAAAATTGTGTGAAACTTGTTCATCTCCTGCAAACTGTGTATCAGCTTATTTAAGGCAGCTAAAACTTGCGAATCCTCACGAAAATGCGTGCTCAAGTCCCACAAGCTATTCGCAAACAAACTGAAAACAAAAATCATAACAAAAACTAGAAAGTTAAAAAGAAATGACCCACCTCTGATGTGCCACATAAGTTTTGCCCGTGTCGATCATCGATCCACACATTTTCAAAATTCTATCCAATTTCTGTTCTAATTGATCAATGCTCGACTCCTCCTCTTCCAAAAGTTGTCTAAAAATTAAAAACAAATGTATGAAACAATAAACAAAAGTGGAACAAAAGAAAACTCACCGAAATTTAGGAGAATCGTGCAGGCATTGCTCGAGCTCGATTTTCTGCTTCATTTTGATAAGGTTTGCTACTGTTTTTATTATTATCAATAAATTTTGTTAGAAACTATGCGGAAACATACACAAATTAATGTAAATGATTCATTATGTCAATTAAACGATTAAACACTGACCTAACCATACGTCAACAGCCCGTCATATGTCAAAATGTTTATAAACCATCGATAAATGAGTAAATGCTTGAAAATACAAACGAAAACTACTTCAAATCAATTTTCTCTCAAATAACCGTATAAAATTAATCAAAAGTAGATATTTAATTTAAATCTTAAAGTAAGAAAAAGTAATATTATTTTGAATCATCCTATATAACTTTTTCAAAATAATTTGATTATATGCTGATTATATGGAAAAGGGGGAAAACATATAAAATTTAACATCCTTTGAATGGTGATTTGTTTTTCCAAAATAGTATATTATACTACAAGTGAAAAACTTCTACTTTTAGTAAATTTATATCATGGATTTCTGAAATTATTTAAAAAATGACATAGAAAAAGCATTGCCTCCTCCCCTCAGAGAAGATTTAAAAGAATAAAAAATAATTTTTTAGCAAACTTTAATAGCCACAAAGCAGATACGCCACTGTGGTTGATTAAAATTTTGGTCCTTTTTTCAGGTTGGCCACTGACGCGAATGTACGCGACTCCAAACATAACCTAGATTGCCTAAGTTTGTATGATTCAAAATGATTTAATTCTGCTCGATTTAAACGCTTTTGTCGTTGTTTATGAACTAATTAATTGCCGTAGATGTATTAATTATTTATTAAAGTGAAACTTGAATTTTGACCGGCATCTACGATCTACGACATAACCTCAGTAACTGCTAAAATATGGCCAATGGACCGATTGCTGAAAGAAATCGGGGTAAGATTTCAATTTCTTGGTTAAATTTAGCTAACTATTGAATTTTTAGATGCCACAATCTACGTCGGTGGTTTAGACGATAAGGTGACCGAATCATTATTATGGGAACTATTTGTTCAATCTGGACCACTTGTGAACGTTCACATGCCAAAAGATAGGGTGACTATGATGCACCAAGGTTATGGTTTTGTTGAATTCATGGGAGAAGAAGACGCAGATTATGCGATAAAAATTATGAATATGATAAAACTATATGGAAAACCGATACGAGTTAATAAAGCATCGGCACACCAGAAAAATTTGGATGTCGGAGCAAATATATTTATTGGAAATTTAGATCCGGAAGTAGACGAAAAGTTGCTGTACGACACGTTTTCAGCGTTTGGTGTTATTTTACAAACTCCCAAGATCATGAGAGATCCGGAAACTGGTAATTCAAAAGGCTTTGCTTTTATAAATTTTGCGAGTTTTGAAGCGTCCGACGCTTCAATCGAAGCTATGAATGGTCAATATTTGTGCAATCGTCCCATTTCGGTTTCGTATGCATTCAAGAAAGATGCAAAAGGAGAACGGCACGGTTCAGCTGCCGAGCGTTTGCTTGCAGCGCAAAATCCCTTATCGCAAGCTGACAGACCTCATCAATTGTTTGCTGATGCACCTCCTATGAGTATGATGCCACCAGGAATTGCTATGGCGCCTCCACCTCCACCAGTAATTTTAGCTGGCATGATGCCACCGCCACCACCCACTCCTACAAACATGCCACCACCACCTCCTCCTCCGGTGCCTCCACCTGCTGCATTTCCTGCAGGAATTCCACCACCTCCTCTGCCACCTTCTCAACCGCCGTTACCACCTGGCGCACCTCCTGCTGGTTCAGTTGCACCTTGCCCTCCATTACCACCCGCACCACCAAATTCTCAAGTACCAGGTGCGCCGCCGCCACCGAGAATGATGCCTCCACCACCTCCAAACTGGCAAGGTCCCAATCCAGCATTTCCAGGAAGCTTTCCACCTCCTCCACCACCATCTGCAAGACCTCCACCAAACTGGAGACCTCCGCCACCAGGCTTTAACGGACCTAGACCGCCATTTCCAAGAGGACCGCCCCCTCCCCCACCAGCTCAGTTTGACGGTAATGCATTTGAAGGAAATTGGTAGAAACGTAAATTATAATAATTTTGTAAAATATTTTATAAAAATGTACACACACAAACATTAACTTGAATAAACTCCCATTGCAAATGGAGCTTCGCTATTTGTATTAACAAAAAATACACCTCTAATACTCTTATCAACATTTTCTCCCATCAACGCTCTCGGTTTTCCAGCCGAACACAATCCTACAGTGTTGGAAATGTAAGACGAACAATGCCATCCCCAAAATCCCACTTCTGAATTGATAGATTCTGCAAAATACTTGGGTGCTCTGTGATGGTTACAAACAAAAATATCTGAAAGTTTCAAGTTTTTTAAAATAATCCAAGAGAGCTCGTCTAACTTACCCATACCACAACCCGCTTGCAATGTACCTCCGTTGACATAAAAATCGATATCTCCACATTCTTGCACAGTTCCTTGCATCAAAGCATTTGTATGAATTATATCAACAAATTTTGCATCAGTTGGATCTAATTTCTTGTTACCCATAAAGGGGAAACCGGGCCAAGCAGGATCCAGTCCTGTTATTCTTGAAATATCTCCCGACTTTACATTATCTGCCGTAAATCCAGCAACGTGAGCACCCAGACTGAAACCAATCAAATGAACTTCTGCATTTCCAGCTTTGCGTATAACGTCGACCAATTCTGCAGTGCATTTTCCTGCAAATCTGGTGTTCCAAACTACCGCTGGATAGCAGGGACCTTTGGATAGCTCGCTCCAGTCCACAAAAATGACGTTGACCGAGTGGTTACCGTTTAAGTATTCTAAAAATTTGATTATCCAATATCTAAATTTTCTATAAAAAGTCTTCTTACCGTTTTTTATATCCACCAAGTCATCCAGAAACATATCTGAATTGTATCCATGAATGATGATTTTCGTAGGTCGGGACGCGTCGAACTTTTTTTCCAACAGATCGGATTGGTTTAAAGTTTCACGAATTTGTAAGGTCTCTCCAAGAGACGCATTGTGATGAGTGTAGAGGACGAAATTTATGCTCGAGTTGGAGCAATTTCTAGAATTTTCTGAATGTTCAATTTAGTTTTTGGTCAGAAACTTTTTGAAAACGCCAAGAGCTAAATAATTAATTTTTGATAATCACCTGTATGTGACACTATGACACGTTCCTAATCTTAAAATTCCTCTTCTTGTCCTCAAAATGGACCTGGCGTAATAATCGTCGTTAAACCTTGAATCAAATTTAAATGCGCTTGAATCTAAAACTGTTTGAAAAAGGCACCACTTTTATCTGGCACTTTTTACCACATTTTCTTACCTAAAGGAAGCAAACACAGAAATTTAACTAAAAAGTCCATTTCAACTGTAAATGTAACTGTACGCAAATATTTCACATTACATTTTATTGAAAGATAACTGACAAATCATGGCAAGTTAAATTAATCATGACTTATTTTACATAATTGGCCTTTAAATTGGTAAGTTCGTGACGACCAGTAGCAATCACAACATAAGTTTATAAATACATACCTATATTTTTATATAAATAATGACCTAATCAATATAAAATTACTAAATATATTGTCAATCAATAATATAATAATTATTATAAAAAATTCGTTTTACAGTTTCTGCATTTTTAAATTTGTGTTGTATGGAGGTAGCACAATAAGTTAAATTTAGTACTTCCTGGTTTAAATTTACTTTCATCCCACTTCTGAAATATTGTAAAAGTGGCAAACTCACTTCTTCCAGTCCTAAGAAATAGAAAACATTTCATACTATCCTATCAATCAATAGAATCCTGACCCCCCCCCCCATTATCAGCTATACGTACAAATAGAGGCTACAGGACACCTAACTCTATTTTTTTCACGAAAGTCCGAATAATTCGCGGTTTCATTTAATTAATTAGCGGTTTGACGTAATTTAGGCAATTACAGTTCAATAAAAAGACAACAAATAAAAAAATTAATTTCCTTTTACTTTCTTCTCAAAAGTGCATTTATGTCATAAAATTCTATAAAATATCTCCCAATTGCGAAGGGTTCGGCTGCATTAGTCACAAGTAAATAAGTTCCCCTTTCTGTTCGATCAACGTATTCGCCCATGAGTGTTTGTGGCTTGTGAGGGACACAACGTCCCCATATGTATTCCAAATACGAGGAGCAAGGCCATCCCCAAAACCCAATTCTCGAATTAATCGATTCCGTGAAATATTCGATCGATCTGTGATGACTGCACGCCAAAGGATCTAAAAACAAAATTGGACCATCATCGCTGATTTATTTTTAAACTGGGCCTTACTCGATTCGGACCAACATCCGGGCTGAGAAAATCCTCCGTTCGCATAGAAATCTACATGGCCTGATTCTTCCACGATACCTTGGATAAAGGCGTTGGTATGAATCACGTCAACAAACTCTGCGTCTTGAGGGTCGAGTTTTTCATCAAATGTACGAAGAGCAAATCCAGGCAGGGCAGGATCGAGCCCCGTGATTCGAGATACTTTATTTTCTCCCAAATATCCACCAGAATATCCTGCGACGTGAGCTCCTAAAGTTCACAGGATATTATTATTTCCAAGTGAGAAGTCGGCGATTTTACCTAAACTAAACCCAATCAAATGTATGTCATTTTGATATATTTGCAGTTTCTTGACCAATTCGGCCAGACATTTTCCAGCGAGTTCAGAGTTGATAACAGCTGCGGGGTAACAAGGACCTCTGGCCAATTCGCTCCAGTCCACCATAAAAATGTTATAGTTACCGCGTAAAAAATATGCTAAAATCAAAATTTAGAAAATTTACTGAATTACTGCACGTTACCATCCTTTATTTGGTTTGTCATAAACATATTAGAACTGTAGCCGTGAATTAAAATTTTAGAAGGAAATGCTGGATTATAGCCCGTTTCGTCCAAATTGGAGTTTTCCAATTTTTTTCCTATCCAAACTTGCTCGCCATCCTCCTGGTTGCCGCGAGTGTAAATAAAAAATGTCACATTTCGGTTTGGGCAAGTCCTAAAATATCATTTAATTGGGAAAGATTAAAATTAAATTATTTTTACCCATTTCTAATTATGACGCACAGTGCGCGCCCCTCTTGGGGATAAACTTGGGTTTTCGCCAAACCTAATAAGGTAAAATTAACGACCAAAATTTGAAACACTTAAATTTAGTGGTACTTACCCAGAAATAAACAAATGAAAATCAATATCATTGATGACGATTTTTTTAAATAATAATCACTGAAACACAATAATAAAACATTAGAAATGCTTCCTTTCCGTTTCAATAAATTGCACACATAAAAAAGTTGTACTACAAATTATTTATTATTTTAATTGATATTTGAATAAATTAATGTTAACGAAAAATGTTCAGTCGGTCAGTGTCCGTAAGAAGAACGTGACTGAAATTTATAAAATTAAGAAACTGTTACAAGACAATTTCCAATAATTTATACGAATAAATTGGAAGCGGAAGATTTTGCCCGTTAAACGGCTGAGGTTTGCGAAAATTAGTAAAAATTTGAAAAAATATTTATTAACTTGTCGAACTTGAAAATTAATTATATACTGGACATCCAATACCGTAACTGGGTCACCAATAAATTTGGCTTCGCTTGAAGAAATATTTTTATAAATATTTCTAATACCGAACTCAAAAATGTACCTATAAGGTACTTACAAAAAAAATGATAATCGTAGATAGACGTTGAGGTCACCCAAAAAACTTTAAATATGCAATAAGCTAGGTATCAGTTTTTCAAAACACTTTTGAAAATAATGTAAAAAGCTGCCTATATACAACAGATAACTTTTATCTCGCGAACACTGATTGGCTTACGAGAAATGATGAGACTTTAATGTATAGGTAATTGTTAAAAATAATCGTAATATCCATTAATCAGGAGGTGGCTAAAAATAAACAAAACTATTGAAAATAATCTATTTGTTTGTTATGATTATCGAAATATACAGTCAAATAATCTATCTAATTCTGCAGTATCGGAATAGACCCAATTAATCCAAAATAATAAATAAATTTTGATAATGTACCTACCGGTCCTTAGAGATCCAGAGGAGACGAGATAGATAAACCTGAGATGATGCTGAAAATAATAACAAAGCTAACATGGATTTCAATCAGAATTAAATTTACCGATTGTTCCTCCTTTTTTCCTTCGATTTCAGGGCACCCACCCAGTAGGGTTCCATCGACTGTGGGACGCCAATATTCAATGCGCCGGACCTGCATTTCACTACCTGAAATTTATCTAAAATCTTCATTTTGAGTGTCAAATTATGAAAATGATCTATAAGTTTAGATTTATGGCGGATAATAAATTACGAGGAGGACCATATTTTCGACCCAACCTTATACATTTCATTATTACATTACATTTTTACTTTCATCTCGTCGTTTCCAGATTTTTCGACAATGTTCCTTTTAATTATTTCCCATCACCGAATTTGCCACAAATCCTTATTTTATTCGTTTTAACAACATGAGACGTAATTGTTTGGTGTGAATTATTTTGAAAAACAAACTGGCAACACTGGTTATACACACCAGCGTAAAGATGTCGACCGTGTTAAGTGGTTGGAAAGTTTTTGTTTATACTTTGAAAATTGTGCGTATAAATATACGCAACATGTAATTGATAATTTATTAATTTGATTATGGATATTATGATTAATTAAAGTGCGATTTAAACATTTCCTGTTAACTTAAATAATTTGCATAATAACAACAACAATGGAGTTGGGCGATCGGGTTTATGCAGCTGAACGGATTATGAAAAAGAGGATTAGACGAGTACGTATTACTATTTTTAAGGCTTTATGTTATCCCATTTCCCAAAATTTAATCTCCCCAATGTTAATTGTTTGCTCGATTTGTATGTATGTGGGTCATAACCAAATTTGGTTGGTAAATTAACACAAAGTGGTTATTGCACTGTGAAACATTTGATAGCTTTTTCTTGCTGCCGCCAAGTTTGGTTGCCCCGTTTTGGTGCCTTCTAATCTATAAATAATATAACTTTAGGGTGGTGTGGAGTATCTTGTAAAATGGAAAGGCTGGAGTCAAAAACATAATACGTGGGAGCCCGAAGAGAACATATTAGATAGTCGTTTGATAGATTTATATGAACGTTCCCAAAAGTCTGATGCAACGCCGAATAAGAGGGGTCCAAAAAAGAAAGAACGACCAGCAGAACAAACGCAACTACCCGAGACCGAAGACGAGGGCCACGTCAGTGGCGAAGAGAGTCAAGATGAAGGCACTTCCAAAAATAAAACTTCGAGTAAACCTGAAACCGTCTCGAGGATAGATGAAAATGCACGGTCGGCTGCCATCGAGGAAGTTATAGAAGAAGTTGCCTTACCGACGGTGGTTAGTAATGTGGAAGCCGAAAATAGCAGTAGTTCTAGTAGCGAGGATAACACTCCAATATTAAATAGGAAAGATGCGGTGGGCACGAAACGTAAGGCAGAGGTTTTGTCGAAAGAATCGGGTAAGATTGGTGTGACGATAACTACCAGCAGTCCCGGTAGCAGTAGTAGTCCGCCTCCCACGAAAGTAGCTAAATTATCTCCTCCTAAGTTGGCTTCACCAAAGTCGACGACGGCGCCGGTGGCGTCGCAACCTAGAGTTAACGGTAGAAGAAATTCATGTAAAAGTGAGGAAGAACCTGTGGCACCCGCGAGTGTAAAAGTAACTCCCGAACCTAAAACGGAAAAACCTATTAAAAGTGAAGACACTCCAGTGGAAGTGAACGTAGATCTGATCAAGTCTGAAGTTGATAATATTAAATTGGAAGATACAAGGACAGAAAAGCATAGTGTTTCCGATGCAAAGGAAGAGTGTCCACAAAAAAGTGTAGAAAAAACCAATAACGTTGTAAATAATGGTAGGCACGTTTTAGTGAATGGACATAATAATAATAACGGTGTGATGAGTGAAGTGACGCCCATATTAACTAGTCCCAGTTCGGAATATTGGTTAGCTAGGAACCCTGTCGTAGATCAAGTGTTTATTACGGACGTCACGGTTAATTTGAAAACCGTCACTATAAGGGAGTGTAAAACAGAAAAAGGGTTTTTTAAAGAACGAGATTCTAATGAAAACCATTCAAAGCCAAGTGATATAGCGTAATAATTTGTCGAGTAAGCTTTAAGCTATAAGTTAAGTTTTAGGTAAAATGGTGATTCAATAAATTGATGTTTTATTTTAAAAATTGCTTTCCATTGCACAATCCAATTCTAGTCGAGTAAATACAAAAACCAATTGTTATAATATTTTTATCTGTTGTAATTGATAGTTTCAAGGAAAACTGGAGAGCCTTTTTTTGGTTTTAAATTTATTTCACATTGGGAGATATTAAATACATTGCACTTTGAACTTAAAATCAAAATTGTAGGAAATTATCTTCACCAAGTTTTTAAATTTCTTTGATCTTGTGAACTTTCCTGTGAAAAGTCTTTTGACTTTCACTAGCTGAAATTCTCGGCTAAGTACCAGAAAGTATTTTACATTTCCTTTATTTCTTGACGGTTTTTTTATACTTTACCTAGAAATGTTACCGTGTAATCTAATAAATTATAAACCTAAATCTTAATTTTGTGTATCGCTATGGTTTAAACTGCATATTGAGCCCCATTCAAATAAGCTATTGTGTAAATTGTAATATAATAAACCACGTATCGTGGCTACAGCAGTTGACAATGACTGACGGTACAATGCTCTATCTGAATGGGGCTACAGAATACGTAGTGAATGTTTCAATATGAAGTACTACGTTTATAGTTCACTTTTCATGTTTTGAAAATAAATCAGATACAAAATGATTTTTGATTGTACTCTTTAATTTGGCGTCAGAATAGGACTCTAAATTTTCAACCAATAATTCCAAAAATCACCAAGTCCTTTGCTGTCTAAGACTGTTTTACTTGCTATGTGAGATGCCCCCTTTTGCAAACTAAAACAAGATGGACTATTAGCATTTATAGTTTCTGAGAAACAGTACTAACCCTGATGGAACACCAGCTGCGATTATATTTTTTTACATTTTTACAAACAGGAACTTGTACAATTAGAGCTCCCGTAGCTTCAAGAAAACCAGGATTATCTACTAATTAAAACATGCTGAGATGAGATCGGAGGGAATTAGGGCTTCTCAAAAATTTCCAGGATTCAGATTTAGAAACCCCAGGTCTTGCTAGTTCTTTAATATTTCTAAACATAGGCAATAGAGGGACGTCTTCACCTTTCCTTCATGCATTTGTTCTTTTCTTTCTCCTCTGTAGTTTCGCCTATCTATGAATCTGCGACCCTGCCACGACTTGGTGATTTTTAGGACAAATTAAATGTTTTAAAAATCTCATTTCTGAGTTATTTTCAAATACACCTATTTTTTGCAGTAATGTTGGACTTAAAGGTGAACCTTTAAATTTATAATTTTTTCAACTATTTTTTGAATGATTTTAGAAATGACATGCAAAACAACACAATTTTTTACGAGTGCTTCCCCTGCGCTTCCGAAAGCACTGATCAGAAATTATTATAAGAAACCCAAGCTTCCCCAGCTGGAAATCATGTGAATTGCTGAAAATGTTATTAATAGGAGGGGTGGGCTAAAAGAAAATTGTTACATAATTTTTTACAGTTTTATAAGTTTTACTATTTCACTTGGATATATTAGTATAAAGCATCGTAAACATGAGAATTAGAATAGATAGATAAATCATGACTCCTCGTCCTTCGTCTGGGAGCTCACCTTGAATTGAATTAAATAATCGGTTTTTACCTTTGACTATAGGAGGAATGGACACATGCAGAATTTTGGTAAAACGAGTAGATTTGGTGGCACATATTTGCCAACAAATCACGATAAATTTTGTTTTCATTACTTATTTTTTATAACTTATTTTGTTTATTTGGTAAATGATTTTATTTACATCCGCGGTTTTTGTTAAACGATGGCTTGGAACGCTTTGTCCATTTTTACTATAGTCGAAGGGTTTTACCATGTAAGAAGTGAAATAGTACAGACTTATACTAAATTGGTACAAATTATGTAACTACAAACCTAATACTATCACATGTTTTTGAATACGGTTCGGATTGTGTCGAAGAAAAATTAATTTTTTTAACCAAAATAATTATTATATTCTTATTATTAATTTGTGAGATTAAAATCAAAATACTCAAATTGATCTGAACTGATATTCTATCCCTGAATAGTTTGGGAAAAATTTAAACGAAAATGCTCTTCCTCTTGGCTTGTTTTTGCAACTATCAATTGATGTTTTCAAAAGATAATTGGAAGCAAATTTTAATTACGAATGAAGTTTTATTTGATCACTATTTATATTTTATTTTTTTAATATCAAAGTCAATTTAGGATTAAAGTGATAATTTTTGTTAACACAAATTAATTATTTATTTGTAAATATTTTATTGAACATTTGTGTTAACAATCGGCGTCTTACAAAATAAGTTAGTTATTTTTTAGTGACATTAGTGATAGTTCTCTGTTTTGATTTTAACATTAATTTGATAATTTTAATGTTTTGATTGTTTTAACTTAGTTTTCAAGCAGGGTAGCTCACATTGAGTCTAGGTAAGTTGTTTGTTCTGAAGGGTTGTAATCAAAATTTTATTTTTCCAATCTCGAGGAAGGAAATAAAATTTTTATTGCACAATGACCATTGAAACCAATGCGAGCGTTGTCTGTGGGTGCTACATTTTTTACATATTGGTAAATTATTCTGTATTTATTATGAAATTTTTTACGATTGTGATGAAGAAAAATGAATTCATTACTATTTGCCATTCCACATTATCAGATTATATCGCTCTGTATTAATATTGTACATATTGTTATAATTTATCATTTTAATAATGAATAATTGCGAACTACCTGTAATTGTATCGACACTTTAAAAAGTGCCTATAATTTGTGTGCTTAGAATGTATTTATTAATATTGTATAATATATATTTTTTAATTAAAATTGTACAGCTAAAAATTAAAAAAGTTCATGTATTGATAACCAGTGTTGATCAAGTCATATTTATTAGAAAAATTGTAATTTTTGATTTTCTCATTTTTTAGTCATTCTGAAGAGCTTACACTGTAAGTGTATGTAGTACTTATGTAATTAAAATTAGTTTTAATATTTTAATTTTATAAGTTTTTAAATGTACATAAAGTAAATATAAAACCTCTCATACACTTCGATCGTTTCATTTAAACAAGGATGAAACCAAAACCTTGCTAAGTAATTCAACTTATCAAGAAAAAACAATTTATGGTCTCTAAGATAAGCGCTTTTCTCGTTATCAGATTGTTTATTTTTGTGGGGTTCATTAATCTTTCGAGATAAGAATAAAATCTTTCCAAAGTTCACTTTACTTCAAGTCAATATCCGGTGTAAATAATTGTACGACAAAATTTGCTTAAACGTCACGAATTCATACCACGCGAAAAATCGCCTAGAAGTTGTTTTTAACCTAGCAGCTGACCAAATGTCATTCTTACTTTTATTTCGACAGATGTCGATAACTTTTTGGGTTATTTTTATCAAATATTAACATTTTCGTTCAAAGTTGCGACTGCTTTGATATGGAATTAAGTACAAATAATGGAAAAATTTTAACAAAAATTTAAAAACCAATAACTACGCTTCTCTTTATTTTTTGTTGTGACGCAGACTTGCCAGATAAAATGATTGATTGACTTTAGCGTTATCAAACAAAGACATCGGTTTAAAATGTGGGTGAAGCCTCAAGAAGTTTTATTAAAAAACGCATTATGGTAAGCTGCAGTTTTGCAATTGTGACAGACGCGAATTTCCATATGTCGATACTAAAATTGTTATCGCAGGGTTACGGAAGAATCAACAAAGTTTTTCGTCTTGCAACATCGTCGAGGACATGGCACGTCCAGAAGTCTGTCTTCGATACTGGTTGGCACCATGGATAGCATCTTTGATACCAAACCACCTCCTTATAGAATTTTGCATCAGACTCAATCGTCAGAGGTTTATTGGCGTATGTTAAATCACAAACTTAAATGTCTATTCCAAACCATTTTAATTTTTAGAAATTGCTTGCTCAATGACCAGGCAGGAAATATTAAACGACTGGGAGTGGTTAAAGGAAAATATTGCCGAAACTTTAACAACTTTCGACAAAGAGGACGACATCACAGATTTTGTTACCTGTAAAATTGAATCGGTTATTGCAACCAAAAATGACCTACAAATCTCTGACGGTAAGCAAGCTACCAGATGTGTGCGTTTTGTTATTAATTTAAATCAACTCTTAATTATTATTACTTTTTTTTATGAAATAATAATTTATCCTCATTAATTCATTCCACAATGATAACATTTTTGTTTATTAAGATATCGGTTTTACACAACATTTCATATACAGGGTATTCCAAAAGATATGGTTACATTTCCATTTGTGATAAGATAAAGTTTAAAAAAAACTAAAATACTTAGATTGAAGCTGTAAAGCTTTCTTTTTGATCTTGAAAACGTGAATGAAACTTATTCTTTAAGCTGTTTTACACTAGATTACACAAAAGCTGTGGAGGATACCAGAACCAAAAATGCTAACTGGAAAATGTTAGTCGACTTATTATATTTTTTCAAACCTAATAACTACCAGATAAAAGAGCACTAACTTTTAGATTACCCTTTGGTTTGTTTATCTCGCTTTTATAAATCTATAAATTGAAACGTAAAAACACAAAATCGTCATTGTAATCCGATACTTTCAGATACTATTATTTAATTTTTATGCGATACAATTTTATTTTTGTAGACGAAGCAACAAAATCATTTAAGAGAACAATGGAGAAATTCCACCGTTTATTTGGTATGCCTCCCGAAGAAAAACTTGTAAATTATTATTCGTGCAGGTAAATTATTGCAATGTTTGTCTTTTTTTAATTTTCAAGATTTTCTTTTAAGTTATTGGAAACGACGTGTTCCTCGACAAGGATGGTTATACTTATCCGTCAATTATTTATCCTTTCATGCTTATATATTAGGCTTAGATACAAAATTTATTATTCCATGGTCAGATGTTACAAAATTGAAGAAGAATACTAGCTTATTGTTTCCCGATTCGATTCTGGTGTCCACTCGAAAGGAAGAGTACAACTTTAGTATGTTTTTAGCAAAAAATGAAACATTTAGTCTAATGGAACAATTGGCGGATATAACTGCAAAAAGGTATTTAATTTTTTAGCATTTACCAGAATAATATACTAAACTAAATGGAAAAGTGATTACTGCGACAAGGTATCAGCCAAATCCGAGAAGTTCACTATTCCTATGTGTTGCATGTATACTTTGAACTATAATAATTACTACTTCAAATAACTCAAATCACATTTTTTGTTACAGATTAATTGACGAAAAGCGATGTTTTTACGAAGACACTGAATTATTAAATAAGTTAAGGTAAGGAACTGAATGAAGTGGTAGCTCCAATCAAGACTAAGTCAAATTTTTTTTCAGCAAGAACGTCCCCAAGAAACCATCATTTCTTAAACGAGATCTCGACGCTCGTGCACATTCAGAGGCCTACCGTTTAATGTTTCGGTTACCTGCAGCCGAAAAACTAGACGGTTCTATCGACTGCACCCTATTAACTCCATATAATAAAAAGCACGTCAGTGGACGTCTTTTTCTCTCTCAAAATTATATTTGTTTTGATAGCAGGGTAAGCAAATCTAATTTTACTGATTTTCTGCAAAGCCTCAAAACATTTTTCTCTAGGTAAAGTCATTAGTCAGTTTAATCGTTCCCTTAAGAGACGTAAACGTAGTCGAAAAAATTGAAAATAATGCAACTAACGCTTTGCTCGATAATGCAATAATCGTCTCAACAAAAAATGAAGTAGATAAAACAAATTTTTTGTTTGCTCAAGTTTTAGATCGAGATTTTCTAGTAGCAAAAATATGTGAACTTCTTGCGAGAACAAAGGAAACAACGTAAGTTTTATTTAAAACGAAAACGTTTAGAAATACAGTTTTTTGTTGTAGAAATCAATTTGATGGAAGGGAGGTTGATATTGGGGATAACGCTTCGTGGAAGTGCCAACCACCTCTTCGTATTATATTTCCTCTCAGTGCGGTACCCGAAGTTGATAAGAAACAAAAACTGAAAGAACGCGACTGGGAGTTACATTTCAACGAGTATGGTCGTGGGATTTCAATGTACCGAACAACCGACATAGCGAAACTAGTTTTGACCGGGATTCCAGATAACTTAAAACTGGAAATTTGGATGTCATTTTCTGGTAGTTCTCTTGATTTTTGTCATTTTTCTATTTATTTAAACAGTTCTACTTTTTAGGAGCTGCTAACGAAAAGGCAACTCATCCTGGTATGTATCGCCTCCTTGTCGATCAAGCACTCCAAGCAAAATCTACTGCTAATGATGAAATCGAAAGGGATTTGCATAGATCTTTACCGGAACACAAGGCTTTTCAAGATATTGTCGGAATCGATGCTTTACGAAGAGTTTTATGTGCTTATGCTCTTCGTAATCCAAACATCGGTTACTGTCAAGCAATGAATATCGTTGCATCAGTTTTACTGATTTATTGTTCCGAGGAAGATGCTTTTTGGTTACTAGTAACCTTGTGCGAAAATTTATTGCCCGATTATTACAACACCAGAGTGGTAGGTGCCGTAGTCGATCAAGGTGTTCTCGACGATTTAACATGCGAATATTTGCCTTCGCTCTATGACAAACTTACCCAATTGCACATGATCAAAATAATTTCGCTGTCTTGGTTTTTGACAATCTTCTTAAGTGTGATGCCTTACGAAAGCGCAGTAAATATTATGGATTGCTTTTTTTATGATGGAGCTAAAGTGATATTTCAAGTTGCCCTAATGATTTTACATTTGAATCAAGAACAATTGTTGCGCTGCAACGACGAAGGAGAAGCCATGCAACTTCTCTCCGAATATTTGAACGGAATTTACAATGACGCAGGGCGTGGTGCCATCAGAAGTAAGGATTATTATTCACAAAAGCGAGTAAGAGAAGATCATTTTTAACAAATTATAAAATTTACTAACTCTACTATCTTGATCCAGACAATTTCTGTGCAAGAATTACTTTATGAAGCTTACACTAAGTACGGTTTTCTAACAACGGGTCAAATTGAAAGACTACGATTAAAATCGCGTTTGAAGGTGGTACAAGATTTGGAAAGCAACTCCGCAAGAAACGTAATTCGTACTGTCATAAATGATAACTTTTTTACACAGCAAGAAATACAGGTTAATTTTTTAAATTTTTCTTATAAGAATTCTTATTATTCTTATTTCTTATTAAAAGAACATTTTAGGATTTACTATCCGTGGTTAGAGAAGAGTTGTTGAGTCAAAAAAGATACATGCCTGATAGGTACGACATGTCTTTGCAACCGTATGAAGCTTACAGGGTGGATTTTGAATATTTCAAGTTGCTTTTCACTGCGCTGTCACCTTGGGGCAAAGGTCAAAACTTTGAATCTCTTGCAGCTAGAATTTTCAGGGTAGGTACTTATTTTTTTCTAAAGGATTTTACTAGAGTAATTTTAATTCATTTTTAGTTGTTTGATGAAAATGGAGATGGATTTTTAAATTTTCGCGAGCTTCTTATGTCACTAGGCTATACTTGCTCCGTAGAAGCTCCGCAACGTTTAAAATTACTTTACATATTAAATTTACCGCCTTTGTTGCCTTTAGCTGACATAATATCGCCCGATAGGAACGAATATGGAGACGAAATTGCAAACGAAGCCGTTGAATTTTTCGATAACGTGGAACAGCAAAGTGTTGCTTTAGAAAGTGTTAGTATTGCGTCTGATGATTCAACACCAACAAATTCTATCAACCAGTAAGTGAATTTGAGTTATTCTAAATTGGTACGGGTAATGTGAAATAAAGCCGTTACTGGTTTGAATCAGCTGTCTAAAGAGTCGATAAAACTTTGGTTGAAATCTCTTCTTTTACTCGTATATTTTTTTACATATCTCGCCACATAAGATTAGGTGACAGGTTTAACAACACATGCTTTTTTAATTTTTTCATTATTTACAATTTTTTTTTTCTATATAAATTACTCCAATAATTTTGATTCTGCTTAATGTATTTTATTGCTTCGGTCGGTGTATTTCCAATTTCCCTTTGGACAATTTGGTAATTTTTGTACTGGGCGTTCGTTTGTAGTATACTGGAAACATTTATATAAACATAAACGATGCTATTCATAACTCTTAAGCAAAGCAACCATCAAAGTAAGGTGTCAAGTGATTTTGCAGTAACGTAGGATTTCCTACGAGCGTTTGACAACATTGAATGATATATCATTGAATCGCTAGTAGGAAATCGCGCGGTAAGGGAGCAAGAAGGCTTTGTAACTCGGGGGCCTAGCGCTAGGGTTTAACAAGCGTTGTTGAACAACAACCTTGACGCCCCACAGCGTAAGAAGGTTATTGGTCAATACATACCAAAATTTTTCCTTTAGTTACTGTACATTTATGTTCAGGCACTGGTGGATCACATGGATGTCTCATGTTCGGCTTACACTTGCGAAATTTTTTTCTAAATTCGTGTTCATCGCGTGGAAATGGATCGCACCTTGCTGAGGTGTATTTACCGGCTACAAAAATGTCGTTATAAAAAGTAAAAAATCAAAATAATTTGAAAGTATTACGTTTTTTAGTCCCTTTAACTTTGGGGTCTTTCGTGTTTATCTCTCCATAACTGACATCTCCGTATTCACCTTCTTGTTTAGTTTTGCGTTTGCCACGTTTCTTCCTATTGCTGCATTCTTTTGAAGGTAATGGTTTTTTCACTTTTCTACAGGGGTCTGGACACTCTTCTGGTTCTGGTTCAGGTTCACAATCTTGGCCAATTGTGTAACGTTTGCTAATGTTTCTTCGCATTTCGTTCAAGACATTTGGAGTAACCACTTTTTGCGTATATAAAAAATTTATTGGTTTGAGCATCACTAACAATTTTGATATTAATGACATTTTTTGAGTTTTTGAGTGTTACCGAAATATCTAATGCAGTATGAAAAAGTGATTTACGCGCAAATCTGTCATTTTGACAGTTAACAGTAACTAAGTTTTTTTCCATTTTCACCAGTTCACTTGATAGATCAAAATCTATCGAAGAAGCTGGAGCGTGTAGTCAGCAAGCTGAAGGATCCGAAGTTAGATGGGAAAAGAGAAGTTTGACCAATTTGCGTTCAGTGGTTCAGTACACAGATACAAAAATCAATTTGAAAAGTGTTCCAAAAATGACCCGTCCACACTTTATTATGTTATGGAGAACGATTTACGACATCGCGAACGTTCAACCACACGAACAAGTAAGCTAAAAGTTTCTCTTATCCGAATTGGTAATTTTTCTCTCAATTCAAATCTTATTTTGTCTGTTTTAATTTTTAGGAGCTTTATAATGCAATAACCGATGCCGGCACTTTATTATTAAGCCTAGGCGATGTTAGTAAACAATTTTTTGTCAATCGTGAAGATTCCGAAGATAGCTTGGTTACTGCAGCAGCATCAACTTTAAACAATAGCAAAACTTTGGTTGCCAATGTAAGTGATTCGTCCTCAAAAGGTTTCAGTTTTTTAATTTTTGTGTTTAGTCTCCAGATAGGAATGGAAATCCAAACGTGAAGCAAGAAATCGAGTGGTACATCACAGTGGAACAGTTTCTTGCATCAATTTTAAACAACAAAATTTTATCTGACTTTTTTTCAAAGCGTGTTTTACTTTCAGACAATATTGGACAATTTAAAAATCATAATCATAAGCTTTATAGATTGCAAAGTCATCAAGATGCACAAGCCTCCAAAGCTTAATTTTGCAGTACGAAGTTATATATTTTAATTTTTGTGAAGTGATAAAATTACAAATTGTTTTATTAATTTTACATTCCATAGTTGCGTAGTGCGGCTTACAAATTTTACATAACTTTTAGTGTATATTGTAAATATAACAGTCAATGTGAATATTTCAAAGCGTTTTTTAAATTTTGGAAAATACTTTGTTCATAGTCGAAGACGCTTTTTTATTAATCCTGTATTATATAAAACGTAGTAGATAATAATTATGTATATTTGTAAGAAAGTAAAGACTTATTTTAAATCAATGCAAATAAAACATTATAAAACGAAATTTTTGGAATTTGTTTCGTCGGACACAAATTTTCAGTTTTCTTTCCTGTACAGGAAAGGAAACCTTGATAAGGAAGAGGAAATATTTTTCGGTAGGAAGCAGGATTCAATCTGAAGTTTGGTTTTCCTGCAGTAGGTGGCGCGATGGTCCCGATTTGGATTAATTTATTTTTGTCGAATTTTTTATTTAAACTTTTAATTAAATATTAATTTCTGTTTGAAAAAAAGCTTTGCAAATTAACATAATTTTGTGAAAATTAAGCAAAAGTGTTAGACTTGTTTTAAAAAATTTACAAATCAATTTGAAATCGCCTGCAAGTGTAAAGAATTCTTAGACAAAAAATTAGAATTTTTTAATAGGAAAAATTAATTTTGAAAAATGTGAAAAATTTACCCGCCATTAAAATTAAAAATGTGGGACGTTATTAAAATAAATTATTGCCCGTTGAAATTAATTAATGTGAATAAACTATTAATTAATTGTGAATAAATTTTACAAACCCGTTTTGGATATCAAGAAAAAAATCTATAAAATTCGTGACAAAGCCACACATTTAAATAAACACAAAACACCACCAAAATTCTAAGCCATTCAATCACGTGTCGTTTAGTGCTACCTCTCAATTTCTCTGCGGTTAAATTCCAGGATTAATTAAACTTTTTTATGTCCAAAATCTAAATCGTCGAGTCAGCCGCAAATAAAACTTAATCTTGTATTTTTTATTCAACCGCCTTTCCAAAAAAGCGCTTATTTATTTAATAAATTTTTTTCAACTTTTAATGCAGTGGCAATTAATAAAAGCATTTAAATGATTGCACGTCGGATGTTGGTTGGCGTGATGAGGGTGAATATATCATTGAAGATGTGCATAAATCAGTTACAAATGTACTATTAGCGACTATAAAAACGATTTGTGTTACATTTCCTGCTTGACCAAACCTAATTGTGAAAAACGATTTCAATAATGCAGTTTTTGATTCATAAAATTGCTCATTTATTTAAACGGTTTTTCCAATCAAAAATCATGAACTGGACAATTTATGGTCTTCTGACACCACGTTCGTGTGCAGATCGAAAACGGTAAATATAATTGGCTAAAAGAAAGTTCGCCAAAAGATGTAACGAATTTATTTTCTCGGTGATGTTTTGGAGATCTCATGTTTAATTGAAAATAAATACGAAATCTTGTTTAAAAGTAATAATTAATTTTTTGTTTAGAAACCAAAATCTCAAAGACAAGAATGTGAAAAATAATCTTTAATTTAATATTTAGATTATTTCAAGTTCGAATTCGGTGGTTACCCCAATTTATAAGAGTAGATCATTGCAATATTTCTAACCGAGTATTTACTTTTCGTTTGGATTTGAATGAAACACAACATCTTATCACAGTATTAAATTTTTTATTATTAAATGCAACAAAAGAATAATAAATATTCTCAACGTGGAAATGCAAAGAAATTATTGAAAATGGTCGTTGAGTAACGTTTCTCTGTCGGAATGGAAAGGTATCAAAATCCCCGACTCTTCGACATCGTAGTTTCCGCCGATATTCCACAACTCGGAAGAATTACCAACTTTGCTTGAAACCAACATGGGAAACAACTCTTCGTGGATTTTGGTATGTTCCGAAGCCTCCGGATTGGTAATAGACGTAAACAAAATTGTGGACTCGATTGCACTACTGGACGAATTCAATTTGGGCGTGAGTTCCTGAATTTGTGATAAAATTTGGTCCCTCTGATGGTCCATACTTTTCGATGTGCTAGAAAGTAATTTTATATAATTGAATGGAAATTTGGATAAAATATGATGTATACCATTCCTTATCGAGCGAATCTATGGACGTCTCGTCTTTGCCGTTATCGTTCTGATAAATTTGCGTGACGTAGTTGGAAGCATCTTTTATGGTTAAGAAGACATCGGAATGTTTGGCCATGAGATGCAGTTTGAACTCCTTGGCAAAATTCGACCCGAAAACGTCTTCCTTGCAAAATTTGCACTCGTATATGCATTTTCCCGGATGCTTATTGGTTTGCAAGACGTGTTTGCGCAAATTCTCCTGTCGGACAAAAAGAGAATTGGTTTTTGGCATGGAGCAAGTTGGTTGGCTACTTACTAAATTATTGCACGAGTAGTCACAATGGGGACAACTGAAAGGTTTAGCACCTGTGTGCAATCTTTGATGTCGTTTAAGATGTGACGATAATCTGGTGGTAAACGAACACTGCGTACATCGATAACTTTTTTCTCTTTTGTGAATAGTCATGTGCCTTGAAGAAGAAAAAAATGAAACAATTGAACGAGTGGAATTTTAACTAATAAAAAAATCGTTAATAAGCGTAACTCAGGTTGGGTGTTACTTTTGTATATATGCCTACTTTGGTATTATATTTTAGCGGTTAACCAGGTAAATTAAACAAACACCATAGCGTACCCATGCGACTAATTGACAGGTGCAGTGAAATGGACGCCGACCCATGTAATTAATGGTAATCTATCCAGAAATCGTAATAAATGGCGAGCCGTTTAGGGTGCAACAAGCTAACATTACCGGTTTTGTGCGTTTACGGTTGTTCGGTATAATATCGATATGCTGAATTAACACAAGATTTAAGCCATATTTGGACATTGCAGCTAAATGAAATCCAAATTATACTTTATCAAAATATTTTAGGTTTGCCTTCTCGTCGGACGTTGAAGTTTCCCCATAAATTATAACAACCGATTCTTTCAAATCGAAAAAATACTAAACAACTGATAACATCTAGGGCTTTTTTCTAGGATGTCTTCATTTTTAATTGAATGTTCACTCAAAACATTCCAATTTAGTTGAAATTTACTTTCAAAAATTTCTCTAAACCTCATAATTATTTGGGTTAACGATAAGACATTTTTGGAATGGAAAGAGAAGTTCAAAGAAACGGCTAATGGATTTCAAATCAACAGTTGAAATCCCCCCCCAATCAGTAGAACTAATTAGTATCTACTTATTATTTATTATTAAATTAAATTATTATTGCGCTTCCAAAATAATCCAGGCAAACAAACGCTGCTCTGTTGGAATTTAATAAGACGTGAAATAATCTTTGATGTTATAATGCAAGCATCTTAAAAATATCCGGAATTGCCAATCTTTGGATTATTATGACAAGAAATCGAAATATTTATGACTAAATGAAAAAAAATGTAAGTTTTATTAATACTGATCTGATAATTTTCTTCAATATTCATTAATTGACTATTTAAGATCAAGTAGGCAGGAGCGGATAGGCCTATAAGAAAATCAGGACAAATATTCGAGTAAAAAAGACCCAAAAACCTAATGCGATTATTCGATTGGCTGCATCTGTAAGGTTAGCCCCGCCCATGACGTATCTTGGCCTACCAAAGCTGTTACGTCCAATAAATAACAAAAGTTAGAGCGAAAAACATCCCTTCGGTGACCCAAACTCGAAAATCGAAGTTCTAGAAAGACGAGCGTTTCTAGTAAGGGTGAACTTGGTAAGTTCGAAAGACGTGGCAAATTCTGCTATAATTAACTGAATCTAATTTAAAATAAATGTTCACAGCTGCACACTTTGAGGTTCAAGTTACGTTAACCTTTACTCGAAAATATTGCAGATTTTTCCAAAAATTAGACGAAAACTGATAGATAATACTAAAATAAAGCGATTCAACTAAAGAGGAACTTCTGATATCAATTAATTTCGTTTTGCACATGAAAAACGGCGATTTGTTCATTCTGTTGACGGTACGTGTGCTCGACGAAAATAAGATTTTTCATTCATTCAATAAATCATCAAAATTCATTTGTTTTCGGGAAAGGAGTTTTTACCTAATTTTATCCATAACTCGAAATCCGTTGATTTTAAAGAATAAAAGGTTAGAATATATTTTGTGAACATTTTCACGCTTTTTAAAAAAGTTCTGACCTATTTTATACTAAAAAATCAATAGTTTTGGTGCTGTGGCCACTTGAAGATGGAAATTTAGCAAATGTGCATATACATAATAAATAGAAATTTTTTGCTTTCACGTAAAGAAGGACGGGTGGAGGGTTAATTCCTTGGTAAATCAGTCTATGGTTACCTTTTTAAATGCTGTTTCGATTTTCCTTGATATTCGCAAAGTTGGCAATTAAAAGGTGTGCCACTGGAATGAGTGATCATGTGAGCCTTTAATTCGGAACGGGAACGTGCGGAAAATAAGCAATCACTTTCGACGCAGTTATACAGCTTTCCGGTGTGCCTTGTCATATGTTGTTGTAAAATGGACCTGAAAATTATAAACATAAATTATTAAAAGGAACAAATTTATAGATATCGTTATAAAGGGGATTCTAGCTGCGGTTTAAATTGCATCGTATTCTCGACATATTTATATTTTTATCTTGTTTATTAATTTTAATTATCATAAATCAAAAAGCTTATGACATAAAGATTCACCATAAACATATCCAAATGTTCCCCAAATCCAATTCAATCTGGAAATCTGACAGGACGAGTTAATAAATACTGGTCGGTCTTACTGAAGCTTGCATGAAACGACATAAATGAAAGACAGTGTATGGGGAATGAACGAAATGTTTCATATTTCACAAATTAAAACTTAAAACTTGTACCTACTTTTACCAAGACATTCCACTCATTATTCCATTTCATTAATTTATTTAAAATACACACATACATTCTCATAAATTATGAATTATTAATAATTTATTTTACGGCCAAAAAAAAACCGGGATTTGCAAAAACAAGTAATTTATAATAATTATCTCTCAAATTAATTATATTTTCGTATTCGCAAAAGCGATAATTTTAATAAAATCAAAAGTAAATTGTATTAACATTTAAAGGTTTATTATATACACTCACGGCGCGATAAAAAACTTTTTATTATCATTTTTACGTCAATTTCTTTAAAAACTGTCATTTGATCACCCAGCAGGCGAGCTCGTGCTCGAACCCCACCAAATTTGCTCGACACAGTTGCAGACCTTTATTTTCTAACGAAAACAAACATCGAGCATTTAGAAATTCCCACGGTTTAACTAAAAAATTGAGTTTAGAGAAAAACACACTTATGATCATAATATAATTTACGGATAAACCACCAGAGTTGAACTCTTACCCTACGATCCGAAGTCCAGCTTCCTATGCACTACACCATCTACTTGTACATTTTAAAAATCACGCACTTTGGAAAAACATCCCTGAAGCCGTCCAAACTCAAAAAATTATGAATTTGAAAATATGGGAGCTCTGAGCACACCCACATCGTATGAATCCGCAATTTTCCATACCCATACCAATATTCCATATGTTTTTCAGAGTATTTTATATAATATTATAAACTACTAGCTGGATACCCGGCTTCGCCTGGGGTCTCTTTAAATATAAAGTACTTTGCATTAGTCTGCATACTCGAACGTTTTCCAGTCTTGCTTTCCGTTACTCGTTTGTTTCATACAAATGGACTTCAGCAGTGCATACTCGAAAGCTTTCCAGTCTCAGTCTTACATATTTCCCGTTGATTGTTTGTTTCATATGAACAAACATTTTTCCAGTCTTGCTTCCCGTTATTCGTTTGTTTCATACTAAACTTTTTTTAACCATGTTATTGGAATTCATGATTATTATCGTTTTTTAATTCATCATTGATTGTTGATCAGCTAGGCTTATTAGGTCTATACGAATCTCGTTAATTTATTTATGCGCGTCACTTAATTTTGTAAGAATTCGCTCTCCTCTCAACCTTTTTAATATATTCTTGCATTATAACTCTTCTCAAGAAGAAGATAATAATATATAAAATTTCGTTGTACCTGTCAGTTTTTCTGTAATGCACTCCGATTGGTCAGCCTAAAGAATCGGACGGTTACTGGAGAATAAACAATCAGTGCGCCCTTCAGGCCGCGCAGCCTGGGTAATCTAGTAGTAACATAATCTTAGTGATAATTTGATGACGATAAAAGTTGATAGAAATAATATTTCCTCAGGAACGTACAACAGCGGTTTATCGCATACGAAGTGCGCAAACTATTGTTTATGAATTTTGTATTGTGCTGGAGGAGGGGGTATTCTCCCGGTATGAAACAGTTTATTTTCTATGCTCTATGCTTACAATTTTTGTCGTGAAATTCATCTAATTACTAATTACCTCTCTAATTACCAACCGGTCACAGTTTACAAAAAGAGTCCGGTCTTGGTTCCTTCTAAAATAAATAATAATAATATGTATGGCGGACTGCAGATTGCACAACAGAGCTAATGTACTAATAAAATTGTTATAACTAAGCTATTTGATGAAAAGTGAATAACCAGTTTGGCCGATTGAAAAATTTAATTATTTTTAGGTAGCACCCCGTATGGAAGATTTTTATAATGAGTGATGGATAATAAGGCGTTATTATAAAATCTAAGGTATTGGGCGGCTTCTCTATAACTAATAAATCTGTCACAAAGATATTGTGTAGCTGTTATTTATATAGAAATCAACATTTAAACGTAACTCCCATCCATCCTTTTCAAGTTAGCTCATGGACCGCACAGTTTTATGATTGTGTTCGTGATTAACTGATTATAAGAAAGGTTAACTACGTTTAATGGCCTTGTATAGGTTTAATAAAGTTTTAAAAAATAGCAATTTGCCCCCTAAACCCTAAAATGCGGCTCTCGATGCGGCCCTGTCCAATTCTAACGCTTAATACTTTACGATGATTATTATCGGTAATAAGTTGACAGAAAAATTAGTTAGAGTGGAGTTTGATTGAAATGAAAAATGCGAGCGTTTGGATTGCTTTTGTTAGACAAATAGAAGAGTCGCATAATATAGGAATTGTCTTCCGAGATTAAAAGGCAGATAAAAATTTTAACTATTCATTATAAATACGATTATCATATATTTCGTCAGGATGACACACGAAACGGTTAAATCATGTAAAGTAGATGTCATTCGGTTAAACTTCTTTGTAAATCACCAAGTGGAATATTTTTTTAATTTTATATGCACATCAGCAACTGATTTGTGGTGGACGCGAGAAAAAAACAAGTAGATAATTTTGGATCCTCTGCTACTTGTCGGTAGCATCAAAAACACAAATCAAAGTGGATTATTAATGAAAGGGTGCGATTTTGATTTATCGGGAATAATTGTGGCTTTATAGAAAATTATCAACATTTTTCGTGTTTTTCTCTCATAACTTGCCAAGACGAAAGTTGCAATCAAAACATCGGAAACTTTGATGCCCCTTGCCTTTGTTTTCGGGTTCTTAAGGTTCACTCAGCTAATTAACCGTCCTTTGTGAAGTTTTCCCCTTTAAACTAATGCGAGTAGAAAATTATACATTGAATCTGTTTTCTATCAAATCGAATCAACAAGGAAAGCGTTAGGGTAGCATAATTACGAGAAAAGAAATGTGGAGAGCTATATCGAATCATGCCAATCTCTAGCTGGCGGATTTTTTAAGCCCGAGAGGGATTTATTGCATACTTTTAAGCCCCTGGCGGTCGTAAATTTGAAGAGTCTCTACTGTAATGTATCTGCAAAGAGTCACTCCATGATGCATAGTCCTCGAAATGGGTGCCGTTAATGTGCTATCGGAGGAGTGGCGCCGTTATCTAAATCTAAGCGATTGATATGCCCGTGCTGGTTTATTTTATATTTTAGAATTCTTTCCTTAACGCCCTTACAAATTATTACCCCGACAACAAAGTCTGCAAGACGACCCGCTACCTACTATAACCGGCACGCCGGCATTAGAATTCAATTTGGCTTCGTCAGTTAGTCGACGCCGATGGGCATAAAAATTAATCCTCTCCAGTTTGGGCACCTGGAAGTTTTTCCGTGCCCACATTTAAAAGAGTACGTACAAGATAATCGATATGTAACAATAAATTTTCCGAAACGACAACGTTATTCCATTTTGTTTTCCACTCGTACGAGCAGATCGAGTTAATTAATCGGTTAAAAAGAAGCGGCGTGTAAATTTTAAAATAAAAGGTGTATTGGAATTCGAAAAGAAATCCTTGGGGGGAGGTCATAAAACATACATCCACGTCATTACAGGCAGTTATTAACGCCAAGATATTGATAAGTTTGTGAAGTTTTTCCCGTCCCTATAAATTACGTTTATTTCTTTAGTTTGACATACAGTTAATCATTCTGTTTATGCGAGTGATTCTGACTCCGGGATTCTGTAAATCATTCCGTGATGCGATCTGAGCCGGAACTTGCCTCATAATTAATCGGTAGAGTTTAATTGAGATTTTTCTTCGATCGTTTATTAGATACTGTTATTTATTGGGGTTTTTATAAATTTTCTTATAATGCACATTTGTTGCCTTTCTTAACATGATGCATTAATTATAAACTCCGCGTTTTTAACATTAATCACATTTTTTGGTCCTTCCACTAAACCAAATTAATAACTTACCCATCGCTTATTTTTATGTTGATTAGTTGATCATTTCGGAAAAAAGGTTATCGAACCGACATCCACATATTTTCATACAAATTAAGGTGAACTTTTTATTTTTATCACGCGATACAAAATGCAGATAAATTCGCTGATTTTATTAAGTATTTATAGAAGAATCTTGATACAACTAAAACAAGTTTCGCATTTTTTAATAACGTCATTTTCAAAAATTTATTAATAATCGAAGCCACGCAGTTTATCGAAATCCGGGGTAGTAGGTTGATCATCCTGGTAGATCATTCCATTAGATGCGCTTCGATGACCGCATGCAATCATACAAATTAAGACAGAAAATCAATATCTGATAACAAATCAGGTCCACTTTTATCCTTAAAGTCAAATGTGAGAAATTTCACCAAGATAATTTAATTATTCCCCATCCCATCCCGACATTTTGTATTCAAATTGCGCTTTGCAATAATTTGTCCAAGCTGAAAATTGAAATTTTACGAAACTAACTGTATAGGGGGACATGGTCTACCCCCTATTTTGGTTCAAAAACGTTAACAATAAAATGAAGAGATTAAACTAAAACGTTCTGATTTCGATTAATTTAGAAAAAAATCGATTTGCATTCTGTTGCCAACCGCAGTTGTCTTCTAGAAGTGCAACTGTTAATAATATGTTATTACTTATTATATTTACAATTGCACAGGTTGCGAGGACAATTAAAACTGCATAAAATACTTTCATTCCGAGTTTTCCCTTCTTGAATATTATTTTAGCTATCAACTTCGAACTTTTGACTATTTCCGATCGATGCATGCTATAGCTCCTTCAAGCTTAGAAAGGACCCGGAAAATTTACGAAAATTTGAGCTTTATTGTCTACAAAAAAGGTGCTCTTTTTAGAATAAATCTTCAGAAATTGATAAATATTCGCATCGTGAAACTTCTCCATCTGAGTGTACATTTAAATTTTGTCAACGCCGACCACGCCTCTAAAGTCCTTTCTAAAATTGATGGAGCTGTATACAGGGTTGCACCGAAGTGAATAAAACAATTTAAAGCGGACAAATCGCTCTAAAAATCATAGAAAAGAGAAAATCGTGTAGTTTAGGATCAAAAAGTTGTATTTAAAAATATCAAGGGAAACGAAAGCGACATTTGCATAATTTAAAATAAAGCGCGCAATTTCTCAAATTGCATATCATAAAATAAAGAGGTATTGTTGTAATTAAAAGACATAATCATTCCGTATAAGTTTTCTCCGTTTAAATCAAGTAGCAATGCCGCTTCTTTATCTCACTCATTGTCATGTAAATTGCTTCAACTTATCCCGTTTCAAAATGATGTTAATGTAACGTGTGCATTCGTTAGCTGAAACGAGTTTCATAAAACATAATGTTTCATAAGCATATTCTGAGACAAACTAAAGCATAAATGAGTTCATGTGAAACATCTAATACGGGTAGATGATGCGATGGTCTTCGCTGGAGTGTATGTTAATAATGTCAAGTCCTCATTATCCTGGCGAACTGCATCCCGGAAAAGTAATTTTTATCACTCGAAACGAATTAAAGTCCGGCAAAACCTCAAAGCGTTAAAGTTCCAATGATGCAAAAAATAAACGAAAGTTGACCCTATACCTGCAACATTGCAGTAAATCTGACCTAAGCAATTTTAACAGAAATTTATGCCTCATATTTCGCGTTAAATGTGTAGTAATTAGAGAATTGTGGTCTCAGTGAAATATAGACAAAAGGACGGGAATGTTTATTGCAATTGTGAGGACCTTGCCGTGCACGAAAGGGTAACTTTTATCACAAAAAATAATCATTTCGATCCTTCTGAAATATTATTCCTACCTTTTTTTGAAGCTTGCTCCACAGGTGGAACACAAGTGCAGACGCTCGCCTTCCTCTTTGGACGAAGTGCTTGCAATCTGCGAAATGCTCTTCTTGTCGTGATTTTTCATATGCAGAATTAAATTATTTTTCCGGACGAATCCAGAATTACAAATCGTACAGACAAACGGTCGCTCGTTGGTGTGCATTCTTAGGTGACAACGCAGCGAAAGTTTCGGATAAAATTTCTGACAAATTGGACACTTATAATGAGCAACCGGATATTTTTTACTTTCGTCGCTTTTGTCTTCCGGATGAACCATCAGCGGTTCGGTGTGCAGAACTTTGTGGAATAATAATTCCGACGTCGAATCCGTATTGAACTGGCATTGATCGCAGGCGTTTGATTTCGACTCGCTCACACTTTCGAAACTGCACGCGTTCTTCCTGATGTGAACCGCCAAATCTTGAGGAATGATAAAACTTTTTCCACACTTGGAACAACTGAAAAACACCATTAATCCCCAATAAAATTAAACTAGTGGTTAGGATTACCTGTGAATTTCCTCCGGGTGATTTTCCTTCAGATGTTCCCTTAACTCGACGATATTTTTCAAAACGGTCTTACAGTGCTGACAAGTTTTGCTGGCATCTTTCTGATTTTTTTCTTCCACCGCGCACCGATGTTCTGGCGTATTTCTGTGATTCTTCGCTTCCAATTTGGAATTAAAATTTAAAGAGCAGACCGAGCATATGAAGGTCTCGGCGTTGTGGCTGAACATTTGATGCCGCTGTAAAGCTCGTCTAGATTTGAGCACGGCATCGCATTGGGTACATTCGCATTTATTTTGATAACTGTCGGAACTCGTCAAACTGTGCGAATGATTTTCCTTTTCGCTGTGCTTTCTTAACTCGATGTTCAATTTGAATTCCAACCGGCACGTCGGACATTTAATGGGGGTAAACTTTTTAATCACCACCGGAACGGACCTATTGATGGCCAAATTGATGTCGTTGTGCTCGCTCGACGATAAGTGATCGAACATTGTCTTTGAATTTTTGGCACGAAATTTGCAAACGCAACACCAGAAGAAACTTTCGGGAGTTAAAATGATTGCATTATGACTTTCCGAAAGCCAATGCTGCAGAAACCATTCGTGAGTATTGCAATAAAATTTGCATGGACTACACTGATATGGCGATTGCAAAATTATACTGTGTATGTTTTCCAAAACCATCAGTTGCGATTTCAACAAATTCATGTCGGTTTTACGACAATGATAATGAGAAATTAAATGTTTACCTATCAGTTGACAATTAACCTTCGAGTCGCACCCTTCGCACGTTATAAAAATTTTTTTACGGGATCTACCTTGCGTTTTAGTGCCGGAAACGGTTTTTGTAGTTTTTATGTCGGTACGTGCGCTATATTCTGGCGATTTGCTTAACTTTCTCTTATTGGCGACAAAGTTTGTATTTAAATAAGGTGAGTCGTCGAACTCGCTGTCGTTTAAAGTGCGTTTAAAATGTAATTCCGATTTTAAGTGGCGTTCGTACACAATTTTTGATGCTAAACGCCGATCGCAGGGTCTACACCAATATTGAACTGTTCCGCTTGATTTTCGTAGCGGCGATATTTCCGGTTTTACTTCTGACTTTTCGGGTTTCCATTTTCCCTGCGTGTACGACGGCGGTGGCGTTTCCACTTGTGGAGGCGATTCTTTGGGTTCCTCCTCGTGGGGCGAAAAAAACGATGGCGTCGGTTTCCATTTACCTTTGGTGTGCTCAGGAGGAGGAACATTGTCCCACTTTTCGTGACTTGCAGTAAAAATTGAAATTTTTGGTTTAATTTTGTTTTCCGAAGTTAAAACTCGAGAAGGTGTCCACTTGCTCCCCGTAAAACTTGGTGGCGGAACGTCGTACGTTTCTTCGGCTTTGTTGAATGCTTGTGGTTTCCATTTCCCTCCCGTGTGGTGTGGTTGAGGCACAATCCAATAGTTATCGTCGTGAGTGCGCTGCCACTGGACAGGCGAAGACGTTGGTTTCCATTTACCCCCCGTAAACGATCGAGGAGGAACGTCCTCTTCTTCCTCGTCGTCTTCAAAAAGGTCGCCATCTTCGTACTCGTAATCGTCAGAATCTTCTTCGATTTCCTCATAACTTTGATGCAGACCAACTTCTTTCCTAGTGGGCGTTTTGTTCTGTTCCGTTTCGGCGATCCATTCCCCACTATTGTTTTTGGAATTGTTTAACTCTAAGGAATCTTTGCTTTGGTTGCTGGCTTGAAGCACCGCGTTTGCTTTGCTTCTGGTTAAAATTCCACTGAAAGATTTGCCTCCGGGAGAGTGAGTAATGCTTTTCTTGGCGCTGCTTTGCAATTCGAGGGACGAAAAAAAATCGTCGGCTTCTAGGTTGAGCGGTTTCTCCAGCAATTCGGAGGCTACGTCGGATTTTTTGGACTCATCGGGTTCTTTTCCACATTTGGATTTACGGTGGTTAATGTAATTTTCCAATCCGACAATGGTTAGATGACATTTGATGCAGTAATGCGTATCATCTTCGAAATTGTCGATCATTTTTGCCTCTGAAAGAAAAAAACACTAATTTAGATTAAGTTTTTAAATTAATACTGTGTGATGTAACGTTAAAAATGCGCATGTGCTAGCGTTACATATTTGTTTCTCAATCAAAAGTCATCTTAATTTTTTATCATGGTAGTTGTGATCGGGGGGTGCGGGGGTATGGAATTATCATCATATCGACAATTTTAGAATGTAACCAAAATCAGTGGCGGCTTGTATTTTACTGTAATAGAGGGGCGACACTACATAGAAGTATGGGCGTTTATAGTAATTGAGCGAGGGAGAATTCGCAGAGAAAATTAGGTGAAAAGGGGAAGGAAAATCTGAGGAAATTCAGAAAAATGCTATTGATTTATCTTTGGAGCGGACAAGAATTTCTTTCGATTGTTTACTTTTTCCGAAGAATGAACCTTGATTTTTATCCCAGGGCGCTTAAACTTGTTAAAACGGCCCCGTCACACGAAAAATTTGAGGAAATGCAAGGAAATTCGGACAAATACTAGAAAATCTCAAGAAATCTTACACTGTAGAGAAGAATTCGTCACCCTAACAAAGCATTTAAAAGTTATAGTTTCAACAGCAGAGTTTTAACTGTTACAACAAATTTTACACTGCCAAAGCATAGTTTTTTCGGTTCAGAAGAAAAAATTCGATGATTCAATTAATTTTTTTTGAACAGGAAAAACTTTGCTGGGGCAAAGCTTTGTTAGGGCAACAAATCCCTTTTCACAGTTTAGGAAATCTTAAAAAATATAGGAAATTTCAGAAAATCTTAAGAAATAAAAAATATGAGGAAATGTAGATAATCTAAGGAAATCCAAGGAATTCTTAGGACATCCGGGGGAAATCTTTCAAAAATCTCGGGAAAAGAATAAGAATTCTAGTGTACAAAAATTTGTCCTGTAACTCCCCCCCCCCCCCCCCCCGGTGCATACTGCCGCGACATATAGAGTAAATGGTTTTTATTTAATAAAATCAATCACAAAACAGGCACAAACCTTTAGTTTTTTTAAACCGGGGGGCCTGGGGGGTATGGAATACCCCCCAGATAACACCAACGTTACATTCCGTACACGAAAAATTGGGATTTAACTTATACTTCGGAAATGAAAAAATAATTCGTGAACGGTGCGGTTTAGGCTTCTATACGAGGTATAGTAAGAAGCCTTGTGTTCTGGTTCCGTGTCCGTCTGTCCGCCTGAGTTCCACCTTGTTTACTTTATCCTCCTCTTTTGGAATACAACAGGATTCTAGTAATCTATCTTATTTCACCTGTCGTTGAGTGAACTAGCGTCAAATTGGCCGGTTCCGACAGGTCAGACATCCTCATCCTCGTGGATAAGGTAAGATAAGAAAGAATTACATCGGTCACCATGCGGTCACCCATCCAAGTAAAAGGAGAAAGGGTCCTAAAGAAAGGAATGAATATCGATCGAAATCTTCAAAGCGACAGCAGATAATATGGGCCAGGCTGATAGTCGGAGTCGATTAAAGGAAATGTGTTGTATATTGTCGATGATTTTTTGTTGCGAAATGAAGGAACGCCGATTTGGTTAATGATTTTTAATTATGAAGTAACAAGTACCAGGCACAGGAAAGTATATGCATGCATTTATAAGTAAATAAAATTTAAGGTCACATGTTGAAAATGTAGGAAAGACCGCATAGTTGCATACACATTTTACCTACATCACGGTGATGTCAGATGTCAAGTTGCGTCTGTAGGGGATGTTAACATGTCACTGTACCCTTACCGTGAGCTACTGCATTTATACACGCAACACTCTTAACTAACTTTTGACGTGCAAGTACAATTAACAATAATTTATTTTTCGCCGCATAATTTGCTCGTTCTAAATTCAAGTGTTAGCACAGAAGTAGTAGTATAGGAAATTTGCTACATAAATTAAAATTTTTTAGCGGATGTAGTATGTGCGCGGCGTTGGAAAGTTGCATGCACTTTTCGCATCATAACAAGTTGAGACTGAATCCATTATTTGGACGCCGTCAACTTTTGGTTATTGCAGAAATGTTCACAGATACGAAGCGATTGACATTTTATGTTAATGTCTTTCGACTTCTTTTAAAACAAACATAAAGTAAAATTCGTCTTTCCGAAATGGATCCGGCAAAATTCGACGCTAATCTATAAATAAGTTTCGCCGCTGTACGTACACACCGCACTGGCAAATTCGGAATTGTTTTTCTCTTAATTTTTCTTGTCCAAGTATAGGAAAATAAATGGAAGATAAATATCATTCGATGACTGATGACAAATAAGAGCTAATCTTCCCAATATGAGCGAAACCAGCTTATGTTTTTGCTGTTGAGATGTAGGATTCGCATTGTTGTGTCCACTGGGATGATGGATCCATTACTTAAAGTCGTCACTGTATGACTGGCCCGTAATTATAGTAAAGTTAGCCTTCCTAATTGAAAATGATTGAGAACGAACGTGTTGTGTTTTTAGTTAATTGTGCAGCGTTTTTCCGTTCAAGTTTATGAGAAAGTTAAGTGTTAAATTATTAGGAAAAGTTGGCGGCAGGAAGTTTCGGTGGTTAAATCATGAGATTTGGCTTGATGGATGTTGTATACATATGTGATGACCACCTCATCCCCCATCACAAAAGTGGTTAAAGGGGGTGTGAGGTGATAGTAACGGGTCGGAAACAGTCTAGCGACGTTATGTCTAATCGATGCAGTGCTGCGCGTTTGGTCTTACCCAACCAACCATTACGCACCTTAATGGGTTTTCTGTAGCTGTCTGTACCGCGGTTCTCGCTAACGCTCGATTTGTTTCACACTTTTCTAGGTATAACGTTTTGTTTTCTTAATTCACATAATCAAAACTGGCTTCCTTATTTCCACTTTCAAAACTTCATCTTATATCCTCTCTTCTCCCCCATGCCATGTTTCAATCGTAAAAATGGTGATGCCCATATCCATTCTTCTGCTGGTGGCCATGTTTAAATTTCCCATAAACGTAATTAATTAGAATGAATGTCAGTCTTAACAAAAACCAATAAATTTCTCAAATAGCAATTTTTAAGCGCTAGGTGGTTACATTATATGAAAAACGAGGAAGATATGGGTACATAACTCGATGTCGTGCGGCTTTGTAAGTTTGTTAATTTACCAGATTGATTTACGTCAACGACTACATTCCACGCTGCCATAAAATCTATATACCTCTACATATATGGCGGTGAAAAACTGACAAAGTTCAAAATTTAAGCATAAATTTATATTTTTTATTATTTCATATTATTTCAAGTAATCAAAATTAAACATCCATCGACAGTACCGTACTTAATTATTTCGAAGCCCCAAATCTTCTTATGGATCGAAACGTCCAATTTGCTGCTTGGATATTGTTTTAAAATTAAATTTTAAGATCAAGACAACAGCGAACATCATATTCTATATTGGTTAATTAATTCAAAGTAACCAATTTATTTTAATATAAAACTTTACAGCTGAATTGGCTCTGACCGAATATCGCGAAATTAGCTGTAAGTAAACATAATCAAATTCAAATTAATTAAGCAATTTGGTGTTCTTATACAAATTGGTTTGACCTGTCTGGACACGGCTCGATCACTCCTGAATAACAGAATTTTTTTTTATATTCTATAAGTAATTCAAATAAGAGAATTAATTGAGATTTGCAGTTTTATATTACTAGTGAAGTACCCGGGTTCGCTTGGGTCTGATTCAAATATTCTCCATAGGAAATTCAAATGAAGGCCTTCCGGCCCCTTCAAAAAAACATTTAAACACTGTTTTTCTGGATTTGAACTGGATATTTTAAACTTAGGGTTTAACAGTTGATCGCGTCAGTTACTAGACCAGGCCGTCTCTTAGCCGGCGTTTCAGTTTCTGAGCTTCAGAAACAGGAACCTTCATTTTAGCAATAATTGGGTGACGACAAGGGGTAAATATCCCAAAAATGCTTTGTACAGTCGGAATTTTTCAAAAATTATTGGAATTTTGTAGAAATTATGGAATTTCTTAAAAATAAATTGGGAAATAAAAAAAAGGCTTCTCGGTAGCAGGACTTGAAAAAATAACTTTCCAATAGGGAAAACAAATTTGGCTCTCTGCAGACATTGGAATTTCTGAAAAACTCTTTTGGAAATCTGTTGGTATTCTTTGAAATTCCGAGTCTTGTGTACACTAATTTTCAAGGATATTTTATCCCTTGGATAATGATGTTTTTAAAAACTAATTTTATATAATTTAATTTATTTTATAAAATATAAAATAAAATTAAAAATAAATCAGCTACAAAAATTTCATATTTAATAAAAACAAATTTTTTAATTATTTAATTAATCTTTTTTTTAAATTTAATCTCAATACTTTAAATCTCCGAAAAAATTCTCTAAATTCTTCTGCGAAGGATTTTCTTATTTTCGGTATTTTCTTAAAAGCTATTAAAATGTTCACCTACTTTAGTTCTCCGAATAAATTTTTTAAATTCTTCTGCGAAGGATTTCCTTATTTTATTATTTTCTTAAAGCAAATAGTTCTCCGAATAAATTCTTTAAATTCTTCTGGGAAGGATTTCCTTATTTTATTATTTTCTTAGAAGCTATTAAAATGTTCACCTACTTTAATTCTCCGAAAAAATTCTTTAGATTCTTCTGCGAAGGATTTCCTTATTTTCTTAAAAGCAATTAAAATGTTCACCTACTTTAATTCTCCGAAAAAATTCTTTACATTCTTCTACGAAGGATGTATATTTTTATTATTTTCTTAGAATTAGTAGTAAATGATATTTTACGATTTTCTCCAAATTCATTCATGAATTTATTTACCAATTTATTTTTTTAATCTTCAAATTTATTAATGAAAAAGAATTTAATTAAAAGAAATATAAAAATTTTAAATTATGAAAGTGACGAAATAGCTTTTAATTAAATTAGAAAAATCACAGAACAGTGCAGCCTTCAGGCCGCGTAACCATGACAGTCTGTAATTTACATATTTTTAATTTATATTAGATAATAATTTTACGATACCGATATTAATTAAAATAATGCTAAAATAAATTCATAATAGAAACAGAAAAAAAACAAGAAATTTCAACATCTAATTCAGTCTTTTAATTTCTCTAAATAATCAAAATTTTGGATAGACCAAAACCATTAAAAATAAAAACAATTGTTTTCGTGGTTTTTACTATAATTATGACCGTTGGAGAACTCTGATCTGTAGCTTATTTTTATAAACTTCCCTAATTCGTCTGGCGAAAGGTTCTTGGAGTGGAGGCATCCAGCTTGGATGTGTGGTGAGTACGGCACTGTTGGGCAATAAATTTGAAAAGTTTATAATATTATTTTTCAATGCCATTATCGCAATCTGAGTTTGAATTACGGGTAAAAATTTTGATTTAGTTTGACTTTCGAGATTAAGTGTTTAAAAAAATTTGAATAATTACTACGAGTTGATTGAATTTTTTTAACGTCCCACACGTCCAACTGTGAAGAATTAACAAACAACAAAAAAATTTGAGTCAACATGCAAAACCTTAATTTATAAATCTAACAATCAGAAATATCAACTAAATTAGAAATTAGCATAAAAATCACATAAATGTTAGATTCAAGTCCGTCCAGTTCAAAAGAAGTTGACTGGCACAATGGGTTTAGACGTTGTAAATCACAAGATCTGGCAAGTAAGCTCGACACGAAAAAACTTCTTTGGCCTTTGAAAGTTGCTGAGATAAAATTTTACCTTGCGGTGTAGGTACATGGACCGTCTTGGAAATTGTTATGTTATTTTGTCACGAAATTGATTCGGTAACCTCGCGATCTTGGGTTAAAATAATTTTTAAAGGAAATCTATCGAGGCGCGTTTATAAAATTCTAAATTTATGACTGCGGACCGATAATTTAAATTTTCCGCGCCTGGCAAGTAGCATTTCATGGGGTATCACTAAATTATGCTTTGTGTTTGGTTCTTGTCCATAAGTCATATTAAGACTACACAAAACGTGTAATAAATCTGTCAAACACTGCGGAGGGTTGATGCGCGCAAGCATCAACTAAAGATAGAAAGGATCGGAGGGGTCTCTCGGCGTTTTTTTGAAACGAAAACCACACGTAACCGAATTTTTAGGAATGTTAATTTTTGGCTTGGATTATCGGATAAAAAATCACTTGTAAATAAAGTGTAAGTGACTTCCCGATTTTTTACCGCCTAATTCGACATACAATTGAAAACGTTGTAAGATAAATGTAATTATAGATTCAGCTGCGTGTTGCAGATGTCGACGACATATTGACAATAACAACGCATTTGTCCAAATAAATCATCCCATTCAAGGGAACGTGGGCTTATGTTCTCTGTAAAGCTTATTATTAACCATTATAGTACTGTGGGTATATTTTTCTAACAAAAACTGTCCAGATAAAATTATGGCTCACGAGAAGGGCGCGACTTTTTCCAAAATCTCGACTTTCCTCAACTGCTTTATAAAATTCTCTTCCTATCTACATTGCGGACTACGTTATAACGATTATATAAGGATGGGGAGTGATCATTAATTTAGACAGATAATAGACATTTACTGCTACAACATTACTTTAAGAACACCTGATGCAACTGCTTTAGCTAAACGCGGAAGCCATGCACAAAATTTTTCAATATTTACGAACATCAAAATAAAAGTTGACATACCCACATTGCAACTTCAGAGCTAAACATTTTTATTTTTATTTTCGGCGACTGTATGGTCAAGAAAAAGTTTTAAAATGTTGTAAACAATCCACCAGTTTTTTAGGAAAAATTTTCCTTTACTTTTCTGTTTCGGATGCGCGATGCTTATTCCTCGGTTTCCCCTATTCCTCCAACCTCTGGGGGCAGTATTCCATTAGCTGTCTTGATAGACTTGTCTAATATGTTCAACCGTTGCATATACTCCAAAAGATTTCATTGACAAATTTTTGGAGACCAGCAGTATGGTAAATGAGCCCGAATTTTTTCAAAATTAAAAAGAAATGTACCAAAAAATTACACTGTAAAACTGGTAATAATTCTCAAGAAATTATTGAGCTTGAAAAACATAATAATAGAAGTTTTCAGTAATCCCCCCCCCCCCCCCATTAATACTAAACAAAGAGATTGTGATTTTTATCGCAGTTCCTGAAGAAGCCGTAATAGATGGTGAAACATCGACAATTAAACGCTAGTTTTATATTGCTTAATTGTCCAAGACCCCAAAATTAATTTCCAGGATGGAAAAATTAAATCCTTTAACAGAAACTTAGTTGTTTACTGTTCTGTCATTGTGTCAGATTTTAATTTGACTCAGTTGTATTATTTTAATAATTAATAAAAACTTATTTAAGTTAAATATTCCGCCAATACCTAGTATAAAAAAATTTTGAAGTGAAAAACATCAAAAATGGGCGCCTTTTCCATAGCGGTACATTTTCTCCTTTTAAATGTTTGCAACTTGTGAAAAAAGCAATCATAAGTGGTTACCGACCATTTTTGAATGCATTTCTGTTTTATGTAGTTTTTTTGCAAATATTATAAAAAAATTAATTTGCCTTCTCATATAGAAAAATTGCGAAAAATTCAAGTTGGGATTAAATATTAAATCCTTGTGGGTATAAATCATTGTCATTTGATTATCTTTTGATATAAAATTCCAGTTTCTTCCCTTGGTCTCGGCATTACGGTCTTAGGAGACATTATGACCTCAAAATTAACGAGATTCCAATTATTAGTAATGAAAATTATAAATAAGTTAAAAAGTTTAATTCAAATTTTTTCAAATAGTTTAAACTCTTACAGACCTAGGGTCTTAGGTCAGTCCCTTAAATATAGCAGAATTATACCCCCAATTCATATATTTAATTAATCTCGAATCGTTGTCGTTCGTGATAGTTGAATAATTCGCGTATAATATTCGAGTTAAAAAATCCCTTAATTCAGCAAAGTTTTTTTGCCACTACGACTAAATTTTTTGTACCTACTACAAAATAAAATGTTTATTTATTTTATTTTTTTATATAAAAACTTAGAGAAGATTCCTAAGAACAAATTTTATACCATACCAAATTTTTTCTGTTCAGAACAAATAAATTTGTTGAATCAACTATAAGTTATTTTTTTGAAAAGAACAACAAAAAAACTTAGTTGTAGCAGCAAAAAAGCTTTGCTAGGGGGATAAATCCTTTTCACGGTGTGGCTGAAACCGCAAAAATATTTTGCATTCGAAAACAGATGATTTCGAAAAACAACATCTTATATTAATGTTGAAATTAGACATTGCCCTTCCTGAAAAAAATTCTATGGACGCTCATGACCGACTTCCTTCTGAAAGCAGGAACACCAATAAGGTGTATTAATCCGTCTGCTATTATTATGGCAAACCTCAAAATAAATTGACAATAATTATTAAATTTCATTTTATTTCAAAAAATGATAAAAGCAAATTCCATCTGATATATAGAAATTAGTTGACCAAATATAATATGGAATCCATTCTATTGCAAATTAGGATGTATATCTTCTAATTAAATGTTATTCTGCATTCTCTTCTATTTGTTTGGTCTATTAAATTGATACAGTTTTTTTTTTGTTTGCCTTAAGCAAAACTTAAAATAGCAGTTTCAAAAAACAATTTTGATATAAGAATTCGTTTATGAAACTGTCTCCACCACTTTTTCCTGTTTGGAAGTAAATTTCAGTGCTAAACAGTGTATAATTTTGAAGTTTCCAATGATCTCGGCGTTCGGAGGAGGGGGGAGGATTTATTCATTCCCATTCGATTAAGTCCTCCCCCTCCCCCTAATGTCCCAATGCGATGCCTAAATAAAAAACTACTTTTACCGTTTAACTATAATAAATTATTAAAAATATATTAGCTTTCTTCCTGTACCAGATCACAGCAGATCAAAATCCAATATTTTATGAACGAAATTTCATGTTCATAATTATAAAATTCTTTTTATTTTCCGAGTGCACCGCCAAGTTCGTTCATCGTAGTTTTCCAAACTTTCCATAAACGTAAAGCTCACCCTTGCATTATTCAGAAAAATTTAAAAAAGAAACAGATTGGTTATTCTTCAATTTTTACTTTACGAACCATAAACGTACGTTATTGTAAACAGGAGTCGTGTAATGACTTGTAAACACGATCATAAAGAGACGATTTGTTGATATTCTTGCATGTTCCGATTACAATTGAGATTTCATTGTGTATTTATTTCATATGATGTACTGTAATAATTTGAAGCATTAAATGTACTACTTGTAGAAACAGCTCCGCCCCTTTAGTTAAGGGGCTGGACAACACTCGACAGCTACTGCCGTCTGTCGTCGTTTCTGGCATTGTGTATCCTAACCTCCAACTAGGTTGATACAAATAAGCAATTAATGTTGACGTTTTGTCGGCTTAATTGTCGCAAATGCAAAACATTTCCACCTCGCACGACTTGTAAACTCATAACATCGCAGGGCAAGGCACGACAGATGGCGGAAAATGATTCGTTTGTGGTGGATAAAAGTTAGGTTATGTGGGTTCATTTTGATTGTCACAGTAAATCTAGAGCATTGCATAAAAATATCGAGTGAAAAACTCACCTCAAACGATGTACATCGTCGGATGGCACAATCGAAGGATAATAAACGTAATAATTTGTCGTTTGTCGACGATAGACTTGGCATCAGGTCACCGTAGAGAGGCTAGTTGATGTACCACGTGAAGTACGTAACCTGCCGATCGTAAGTGGGCGTGCGTTAGGAGGGAACCTCCCACCTGTCAAACTGACCATGAGGCTGCGTTGCGCTCTTCCAGAATTTGAGAGAGGTGGCTGGGAAATGTCTTCGAAACTGTGACGAGAGATGACATCGTGAGAGTATCGGAGCGCCAGGAAAATTGAGAGAGTGAGAGAGAAAAGCGTAGTGCGTCGAGACGGCAAACGCCGGCGCTAACCTGACGAAAGCGTTGCGCTGTCCGATTGTCGTCCACGATCGCGGAGTGGGGAAACACTGCCGCGTTTCTGTCAGTCACTCAGTCAACAGAGTTCGTGTCGGTACAGAGGATGTTAGTGATGCTGTCGTTTTGTAAATCGTCGCCGAAGGATAACAATTCTTCGAACGATTCGTACGAATGTGTCTGTGATGTGATGAAATTAATGCAATTAACAGTGTAATTAATGATTTTAAATAAAACTAACGAATAGTAGAGAGAAAATTTAAGAATGTTTTGAAAGAACGAAAAACAGGAGGAAAACCTGAAAATGTTTCGAGTAATGTTTTTGGTGACATCGTTTAAGTTGTGAGGATTTTTCTCTTCTGATGAATATTAAGTGACTCTTGCAACATTTCCAACCTGCAGTCATTTTCAAAAGATCCGCTCGTCTCGAGAACTGCAGCAGTCGACATCATGCCTCGCAGGAAACAGGATTGTCCAAAACGGATGAAATGTATGTACTTACCTTTATAAGTAAATATGTAACTGGGGAAGTGGGAGAGCTAGCCGAAAATGTTATGCCCCGAGTCGCAACTGTTAGGTTTAATTTTGAAAAAAAAGAGAATTATGAGAACGCAATATTTTGGCCGTGTTACAGCATGTTTTTGGACCGCGTGGTGCGGGTCGATACGCTCTGTGGTGTGAGTGCGTGAGTACAACCGAGGAACGCATGCACCATTCATTCTACACACCATTCATCGTCCCGTTTCGGCAACTAAAGCTTAGATCACTGTTAGTTACGCCAAAGTGTTGTCGAAAATTTGCCGAAAACCTCTCGGAAAAGTCGGCCAAATTAAGATCGTCTCTTCCTTAATTCGAAAATTTGGTTTTGCGTTTCCCATAGAATTGACGCACAACCGATTAGTTGTGTGTGTTTATTTGGTCTAAAACTGTGAGTTTCCTCAATCGTTTTATTTTTAAAATTATTTTGGCAACTTCATTGTGGGTGTTCATAAATTTTTTTCTCATAAAGCTGTCTGCATTTTGCATCGTTAAGACAGAAACTGGGCTATTATTTAAATGACAAATTTGCTCGTGTTTATCAAAATATTAAATTAATGATGGCGAAAGGTTACATTCTAATTTTGTTTTTCCACATTTTCTCTGTCGCTCCCAGAAGTAGGTTAAATAAGTTGAGGTATAAGTTTATCTTGATAAGCGTTATCATTTATAACTTCCGCCAAGCGATCGTATATCTGTGTTATTTTTATTGTATACACAGTGGATCTTATGCCGGATGAAAGGTGGTCGAAGGAGTTGCCGCGATGAACTATCGCAACTATGCGTGTAGTTGGTTCGAAATAATAAAAAAAGGCAAAATGCAATAAAATTTTGATGAAGATTTGGTCGATAAAATAAACCACTTGTTTGCTTGATGAGATCGTTAATTTAAATATTTTTACGATTAAGTGCGGCTTTTTTGTCATATTCGCTTAAATTGTTATCTCTTTTTGACATTTTATGTTATATTTCGTTATTAGTGACAGGATTTTGCGAGCTAACGTTAATGCCGAAACTTGCAGAGAGAATCGTCTATCGTGCGGTTATAGCACCCGTGAGTGACATGAGTTTGAGCGATGTCGTTTTACCGGCGTCGTTTCCCCTCATCCCCTTGCCACGTCGACCCAACTTCTGAGCTGTCCGTCTCCCGTCAGCGTCAGAGCCGCCGATCGATCAGTCTGTGGCTCAAAGCAATGCACGCCAGGTCAAAAGACGTCTGCCCGGGCAACGACAACACCCTTTCCCCCACTAGCTCTCATTCCCCTGCGTCCACTCTGATGGACGGCACGTCAAGGCAAATTTCAATCTCGACTCTCGGTGACATCCTCGATGTTTTAATTAGTTTCCTATGTTTCGTCACGAAACTGAAAACATTCAGTCGTCGTCGTTAAAAAAGTTAACAAGACGAAAGAGTCACAACTTTATCCAGCCTCCGAGATAATCTCATCGGGCAATTTTTATATAATAGTATTGTTTTCGCGGAACACAAAACGAACAAATGTTTTGAAGCCGGATTTTTCAGTATATGGTATGTAAAATACCTGTTTATCTGAATCTACGATAAATCAAGATCAGCGACTACGGATAGGACACGATAGATGCAAATGCCTTAGCAAATTTTATTTATTTTTATCGGAGGTTTATCGAAGACTTGTTCGTAAGTCGTGTCTCGGTGACCGTCAATCAAGAGACTGGTTTTATCGGGCGGGCCATGCAACATCGGTATCGGTCTCTTCGTGTGTTGCGATTTATGGTCGCTTTATATTCCAGTGCTTTATGCGCTATTCAATACCTTTCACCCTTTTTTTTCTTCCACAACGAACCGAGATTGCTTTGCCTTTTACCGTACGTCCAACAGCGTTTGGATGCATATCGATGCTGCTAATGCATTTGGAGAGGGTTTCCATAAGTGGAAACGAGATGTTCTTTTGGCATGTCGAAGTATCGGACAGCTGCTCGTCGACATGTCACCCAGGTATTATACGCAATATATCTGCCGGAGAATTATTGCGGTCAGCCTGCTCTGTGTTCGTCTATCTTGCCACTATATATCTCACCAGAGACGTTTTCGATGGCGCACCGTTGATTTACGCCTTCTTTGTTAGTACATTACGGCCGCTGAAACAGACCAGACAGGTCTTATCTTCGGTCTAGACCAAACATTCTTTAATTAAACCTAACTCCCTATTAAATCGCGCTATACGTGTTTATGTTACCCCCAATGTAATTGTGCAACTTGGGATATTCATGAGATGCAGAGTCAGAGTCACTTTCTAGTTAGTATGTAAACCGAATGGTTTCTTTATTATCGACTTAATGAAACTTGACACATTCGATAATCGAAAGGGCCCAAGCCCAAGAATCACCATTAAATTCGCCACGACGCTGGGTGGTCGGTCGCGTTTCTCCGTTTTTGCGCCAGACATCAAAAATATGAAAAGGACGGATCTAAATATGTTATAAGTAATTTGCATTTAAATCAAAATTTGATTCGTTCTCGTATAAATTAAATCTTAAACTTGATGAGGTTCTAAATTGCAGACTAACTGCTTATTATTTTCAAGTTTCGGATTTTACATTTCACCCAACCACCAAACCAAATTGGGTTCAGTCGAAAACATAACCTAACTTTCGCGAGAAAAAACGAAGAAACAAAACACGATCTAAAAATTTAAATTTTATTTGTCGGAAAACAAAAGCCTGGAAACAAGACTTAGTTTAATTAAATTACGCGTATACACTCTCAGACGTTGGGATTCAAAAATTATGAATCTGAAAGGACGAAATTCGTTGATCCGGTTTCATCCGAAAAGGTAAAGCAAATTTCTGTAGTAATAAAAGAGGAGCTTTTCGGTCTACTCTGAAAATAGTGTTCGCACAGCTATAAAAACATTTTATTACTCAATAATGGTAGATCATCTATCGCTATGATACACTAAATGACAGGGTTTGGCTACAATTTACTGGGCTAAATCAACGTTCTCAAGTATAACATAATTTGCTCGATTTTAATTTTTAGCTGGCTACGCTGGCATAACGTATGATTTATAAAATTGGATGTGCAGAGATACGAAAGTCATTATGATTCCAATTTTATGTCGTTCGTTAATTTCATATTAACTCGTTTTACGATACTTAAAAATCTACAGGCGAAGCAGCTATCGTTTGGGTCGGTTTGATGATTACTACGATTAAGTGTGCCATGCCCAGACAGGCGTAATTGTTTTTTATGGATAATTTCATAAAGATCGGTTTTATCTAATAGCATCAATTTTTAATGTCTACTTAAAGGCGACCATAATGAACCGACATTTTTTAATTGAATGACCACCGGTTCGCGCAATTATCCAGTGATCCAATTAAAATCAAAAACGACGATTTTTGGAAAACTCGCTAAATTACGGTCATTATCTTCAACTCGACTTCATTTTTTCCAAAACACCATAGAAAGTTAAACTCTCGAATGTTACTGCCATAAAATTAAATGAGGGTTCATCAAAGAGCACCGTCTAGATATTTCAGATATTCCCACAGGTAATAAACAAACATGGCCATAACCTGATCTAAATAAACAAGAAACTCGTAAACCAAAATGAGAAAAACCGAAAGCTCTAATTAGAACAATTTCGATACAATCGAAAAATCTGGTTTAAATTCTGCAAAATTCATGGGTGTAAAGTAAAAGTTGCCGAAAGTGGCCGACACCTTTTATGCAATATTATGTCATAATTAGCTGCACTAAAAATTATACGCTCAACTGGATTTAAGCACCAAGCGTGCGTGGCCATAACACGTGCAACATTTTCCTGCCGGTTTGGCGATGATCTATGCTTCGCCACGTACCGCCCGAACCAGCAATTGTTTCAGTCGGAGCAATTATATTTATTGGTGTGGTGTAAATCGGCGCGGCAGGGAACCGAACCTGCGAGGCTATTTGCGACCAGCGTCGCGTGTCTCGAGTCTTTAACATTTCGTTGACGATTTACATAGATTTTACCTTGGGGAAATTTCATTTAATCAGCTACATGCATTATTGTGTCATTCGGGGCTTGTCAAAAAACGAAGGAATAAAATAATATAAACAGCTTTTAGGGGAGCTATAAATTGCCACTCCACCCCACGTCCTGCACTATCTACGTCCGTCGTCCCGTAGGTGCATTCTATAAAACAGCCAATTACACCTCCAAGGTAGATCGCAAAAATCTTTTGATGAAATAAATACCATACTAATTAGGCGGAAGCTAAAATATAACAACAAAGGTTACGATTGAAAATATGGTCGTGTGCTGAGATGCGGCTTTTTTGTGCGAAGAAAAAGAAAAACCGTCCCGGCAAATTGTCTACTTTGTTCTATTGATATGGAGATGCTATTTTAGAGCTTATAGTTCATAATGCCGTTGAACAATTCTTACACCCGGACTTCGGCATGGGTATTATAAGACCCTTAAATGCCACTTTGTAGCTTCTCTTTTTAACAATTGCTAGCAAATTGAAACTGATCAACCTCAGAATATAATAATGGTTCTTTCCTTCTTTCTCTTCCGTGTCCTGTTCTATTTCCAATTTTTTCCATTATGCGATTTCTTTTATTATTAATTGAGGATTTTTGGTAAACCAGTTAATCTTTTAAATTAAATAAATCATTTTTTTATTATAATTTGCTAAACGCCAAGGTTATCGTCTTTCTAGATTGAGTTGTTTATTAACATTATATGAAATATTTATGGATTTTTAATAGCTTATCGACAACCGGTAGAAATGTTAGGAATCGAACCAAATCGTAAATTCGTATTCAAAGTAAGTTACCAAAAACATGCGGTTGACATTGCCCAAAGCGACACATCGGGAGAGCACCGTTAATTGGCAGTTTGCTCTTGCATCAAGTTTGTCACTCCGTTCTTGCCGAAATACAAACCCGAACTTCGGAGGTTCGTCGATTTGTAAAATTATTATCCTATTCTTTTTTAAGCAATAATAATAATTCGTTTATTTTTCACCTCCACCTTCAAGTTCACCTCCATGGCTAGATTTGATTTTATTTAAATTTTGCACGATTATTGGCTATAAACCTACGCGTTGCTGTCAGTAATCGAAACTGCTTAATGAGTAACCAGTAGCGTATCACTTTGGTGGCCAAAGTTTTTTAAATGCACATTTTGAAAATCTAATAATAGCCGAATCCTACCTGAGGTCAAGGTCAAGTAAACAGTAATTCACCTGGTCGGCTAAAAATCTTTTCCGTTATGTGAATTTGAAAAAAAATGAGACGAAGGAAGTTTACAATAAAAATAAATTATGATTGCAAGTTGTTTTTAACACAATTGCTGAGGTACTGGAGGGTATTCCATACCCCCCAGACCCCCCGGTTTGAAAAATTGAAAATTTGTATGTATTTTCTGTAATGTGTTTTATTAAAATAAATTTTTTCACTATTTCAGGACAAATTCATGTATATATCGCTGATATATATCGGTTTAGAGGGTATTCCCCCGTATTCAGTAATTATATGGGATACAGTTTATATAGCAGATAGTAATTAGTTCAAATTAACTTGTTAAATTTCTAACGAAAACTTGAGAAATTATAGTATTATTTAGCAATTGATTGATAGGTAAAAATATACTTGTTGAAATTGATGGTATCATTTTTACTATAAATTTATAAAACAAAAATTGATTAAAATTATGTACAATTTCTTTAAAAATCAGCTATGCCATCTTAATTGGCTCAGAAAGTAGAAAGGCCATGTTAAGTGTTGATAATTAAACGCTAATTGTGATAAAATTCAGCCAACGTGAATTCGGGAGGGGGGGGGGAATTTTTCACCTATGAAAGTTCAACCAAGTCTTATGACGTACACTTGTTTTTAATAAAACCTGATAATGTCCATTCCACATTATTTAAGCATACCTACTTAAAAAATAATATTATGACTTAATTTTCATTTAGAATTAAAATCAAGATTGTTTTTAAAGTTTCTTCGAGCCGATTTAAATCAAAATCTAATCAGTTCGTAGTCTCAATAATCAGTAAGCTCCCTCTTTCCTCATGAAACCGTCCCCGGAAAAAAAAATCTTCGTCTGTAGGTTTTCTAAAATTTCTGTGGATTTCCCAAGATATCCTGGATTTCGTAGGAATTCCTCAGATTTCCTTTCACTTTTATACCAAACTTTCCCAAAGATTCCTTCTTTTAGCTTTCAATGTGAAGGATTATAAAAAACTAGCTGGATACCCGGCTTCGCCCGGGGTCTCTTTAAAAATAAAATACTTTGCATTAGTCAACGTACTCGAACGTTTTCAAATCTTGCTTTCCGTTACTCGTTTGTTTCATACGAACGGACTTCAGCAATGCGTACACACAACAAAACAGTAATTTTGGTTTTTCTTTTGTCTATCTATATATAGTTATGGATACCCGGCTTCACTCGGGGTGTTATTAAAAATAAAACGCTTTGTTTATGCCTGAAGTATTTTGATGTAGGCTCTTGGACTTCGTGCAGCAACATTCTGAAAAAGAATTAAAACGGGTAGAATGGATGATAAAATTTATATATTTATTTAAACCAAAGTAACAATATTTAGGTACACTCTGTAGATATATTTATCATAGCTGACCCAACGGACGTTGTCTATTATTATTTTATCGTAATGCTAAAGGATACACAATATTTTTGGTAGTTCCATTCGGTGAATAAATGTACAAATTTTTTGGTGTGCCAACTCGGGAGCAAGCAACATACAATTGGCCGTGTGAAAAACACGAATTCTCCAAATTCAAGCCCGCAATAGTTAATGATTGCCCTTGTGCTTTGTTGATTGTAATCGCGAAGGCAAGACGCAAGGGGAATTGAAGCCGCTTGAACTGGAATGGTAAATCGTTGGTAATCATCGGTATGCGGGGAATCAACACATCTTCCCCTTTGAATTTGCCACTGATGATTGTTGCCTCGATCAAATTTGGTGTCAATTTTTTTATGGCCAGTCTGGTTCCGTTGCACAGTTTTGGCGTTTTCAAGTTTCTAATGAGTATAACCGGTGACCCAACTTTCAATCTCAATGTGTGTGGTGGCATTCCAGGTGGCTCTAGTGAATTTAGAAATTCGGTAGGATAATTGACTGCTTGTTCTTGCTCCATCAGTGTATCTATTGATTTGTATTTGACTGATTGTCCGGGCAATTTCAATTGAATTTGTTCATTCAGCTTGTTCACATCGTCATTTTTGGGGGCTAAAATTGCACGTTCGCACAGCCAATCAGGATTTTTGTAGTTGCTCGTTAAATCTTGGAAAACCTTGTTTACAACAGCTTGAATGTTCGGCTGCATTTGACAAAAATTGGGCGGAAACGAAATCTCATTTGTAGTGCGATCAATTGGAATTTTGTCATTTCCGATATCCAAAAGTTGTTTTGAAAACGTTTGGACAGTCGCATCTTGTAGTAAATGCACACGCATGTTTGTCGAGAGCGTAATTTTTTCAACTCGGTTCCATAAATACGATGCTTTTAAGCAAGCGTTCAGTTCATCAGCAGGCGTTGATCGAGGTATAACGGGCAAAGTTTGGCGAAAATCACCCGCAAGAAGTATTAGAGCGCCTCCCATAGCTTGGTTTTTTCCTCGGAAATCGCGCAGAGCCCGGTCCAGCGCTTCGAGCGATTTTTTATGGGCCATAGTGCATTCGTCCCAAATGATAATTTTGCACGTTTTAAGGATTGTGGCCATACCAGAATTTTTGCTGATGTTACATGTTGGTGTTTCGGTCTGGTTGAAATTCAACGGAAGCTTGAGTGCTGAATGTGCTGTACGTCCACCCGTGGAGAAGCGTTGATGCAATTCCCGATGATGCCACTGCGAGTGCGATTCCATCCTGCATTCGAACCGACGCCAATATCAAATTGATAAGAAATGTTTTGCCTGTACCTCCCGGAGCATCAAGAAAAAAAATTCCGCCATTTGCGTCGGTTAGACCTTGCATGATTTTGTCGTAGGCATTTTTTTGATCAGAAACTAAAAGTCTTGTTTGCGTTTCCACAAAATGTTGTTGCTGGGCTACGTCGAAGTGCTGTTCTCGCACCAGGTCTCTGTCTCGTATATGAATACATACATCCATTTATATATATATAGATTTGGAGTTGCATTTAATATGTCGTCCGAATGCTCCTGATTTGGATCAATAAATTTTGAAAAATACAAATACAGGGTTTGCTACAATTTCGGTTTTTGAAATTTTGCTATTGTCGAGCAACCTGCGGACGCGACGGTACTGTTTGTGTTAGAATCTCGTTAATCTATTCATGGGCGTCAGGTAATCCCACATATTTTATTAAAGTTTGTTGAAAGCCGTTGTAAAGTAGCCTATCTTCTTCGCAGCATCGTAATTAGCTTATACACCAAATTTCATAAAGATTGGTCAAGCGGTCTAGGAGTCTATAAGGAACATACATACCTACATACATACATACATACATCCATTTTTATATATATAGATTAATACTAGGGTTTGCCCAAATTTTAGGCTTCTATACACAGTATATGAAGAAGCCTTATGTTCTGGTCCCGTGTCCGTCTGTCCGTCCGCATAATTCAATTTTTAGTTCTCTTAAATTCTAATCCTAAAATCCTTAATTTTCTAGTGTATTTTTTTCTTGTATAGTAAAATTACATTACCAATAGTAAATTATCGGTTTATTATTTTTTTAATCCGTTATTTTATTAAGAATAAACCGAAAAGTAGTGGTTTTCCGTGATTGGTGAATTTATTAAATATGATAAAAAAATAACGCACAAAAATATTTGGGGAGCGATTTAAGAATAATTTGCACTTAATTCATATTAATGAATCTAATCGAGGTTTCCTTTACAATTAATCCAGAAAGAAAGAAGATGTATAGAAGCCTTAGAACTGCGGTCATCCGAGTTCCACCTTTTTATATTTACGCCACTGTAATTTAATTAATTTTCAAATTTTTAGATTTAAAATCCAAATAAGAAATTGAAAGAAAAGTAGTTTTGTTTTACACAATGTTGTGCGGCCTGAAGTCCGCTACTGTACTAGCAAACTCTAATTGGCATAGGTCCCCAATAAGCCTTAAAGAAGATTGATTGATATATCGCATATAAGAAACCATTTCTATTTTAACTTGCCAACCTAAAAAAATTGGAAAGTTAGGGGAGAGTGATGGACAAGTGCGGCCTTCAGGCCGCACAAACTTGTGAATATAGGCAACTCAGATTTGGCAGATTCGCAGGAAGCATTAATTGTGAGACTTTCAATGTACACAATTATTTTGAAGGACCTCTTTAGGTCCCAAAACTGAAGTTTAAATAAAATTTTAACAGTTGAATTTAATTTTGAATCTTGGCGTTTACAGGAATTCTTGTAACTTGTACCATATTCTCATGGCTTATTGATTGGTACCGAAAGAAATCAAGCACAGACCGAAGTCTTGTAATATTAATAATAATTAATGACCGATGCGTAGTAGTTATAGCTTGATTAATTTATTGCGACTAATTGTGGGTTATATCTGCGCTTTTAATTAAATTGTCTGATTTTGATTTCTTTTGACGTTTTAAGGACACTGCAATATTGAATTTAATTTACTGCAATGTCATAAAATTGCATTTTAAAACGAAATAATTTGCAATCCTTGAAAGTGATATAGGCACGTCGTACATAATTGATCAATTAATAATTTAAATACAATTAATTAGCTAATTTGTGGTCTTATATAAATTCTTGTAATGTAATTGGTAGAAAAAGTGCTTATCAGAATGGTTTATGTACTCGTTTAATTAATAAAATACGCAAGTACATAAACACATATAGGTAGATTATCGATTATATAATTCGATATTAATCTAATTAATTTAAATTACTTTCGCGCACCAATTTATCCATAAGGCAGTCGTCGACGACAATCCGAAAAGTTTTAGATCCGCACACCAATTATCGTAACCGTCCTTTTGGATTCAATGCTATATTGTCGTAATACAAATTCGATTCAACCCTCGGGGGCTTGGACGTAAAAAGTAGAAGACGTAATGAGGTGATTGAGCCCTCAATGGTATTTATTTATCGTTTGGTTATCTTATACTTAGCAACCGATACGCATTAAAAGATCAATTCCGTATAATGAACATCAATCGACTGTCCTATTTTACCTTACAACTTTAAAACTAACTCCAAGTTTCTGAACATTTAGATAAACGAGGCGCCAACGCTCGCTCACCTATTTTTATTTCCAATTTATGATAATCAGTTCGTCACTAATGAATATTTTTCGGTTGACGATGATGATTTTTTCGTGAAAATAATTTAAACAATGCGTAGGAGGCGAATGGGTTATATTTACGATTTGTGGTAACGGGCGTCGTCCATGGAGCGTCTGCAACTGTCACATTAGTTGGAGACCCTATGACATCGTGGGCTCGTCTTAAGACTGGTTTATGGGTATATCCACGTTCGAGTCATAATTCAGTGTAGTACGGGCATTATAGTATTTAAATTATGGGTCCCGCTGTCTAGGATCGAGGCTTGATACATCACCAACCCAGCGGGAAAATAATGTATGCATCCATAAACTTCTTAAAATGGTACAACTGGAAGATAAGGTTTGATTGTATCCAAAACACACCAATAATAAATATTTAACCTAACGCATTAATCCCGGAGTAATATTCGAACGAGTTTTATATTATGGAAATTAGCAATTATGCACACACATGTCTCTATTATCAGGACAGCTGTGTCCTTGTAATGTCTGAGGTGTGACTGATTTATGACTAGACATCATGTGAACTATTATTGCATGACATGTAATTAACAACATAAATTAACGGACTTTGTTTCAGTTAACTGTTTTTAAAGTGATTACTCGCCAACCTGCAATATACGTAACTTTTCGGTATGCTGCTTTTAGTACGCGTCCGATTGGATTAAGGAGCTCGGGCGTAAGCGTGCTGATGTACGCGGTATCGATTTTAGGAAAGTTGTTCGTGTTTATGGCATAAATCTCGAAACAGCATTCATTTTGAATCCAGTTTATGTAGTCGGTAGATTTAATGCTACATATCCGAATAAAATTGATCCAACTCTGACGACTGATTGACGACAATGATACACGCAAAGTGTGATTCATACATTTCCAATGTAATAAAAGTGCACAAAATTTATTACCCAATAAAGTGGCGGGTCATTATTCCCACCGAAACGTTAATTTGGTAAATTCGATCAATTTAATATTTTTGTTATTAACCTTTCGGAGTAAAGGTGGTGAGGCTAAAGAGAAATTTATTTTTTTATCAAAATCGTGCAATATGCGTTAGTCATCGTCCTGATATGTGGAAAACACACCTTTTATCTTGAAGTGGTGCCTATTTACTTTTGATCTTTCGTTACTTTTATTGAGGTATGCGTAATCGGGTGATTGGACTGGTTATGTTTGCGTTTTTGAAATTTGCATAATAAACGCGCAAAACACGGAAAGATTGGATGCTGAGAAAAATGCAGAACATGACAGAGCATTCGATGTTTGGGTATCGACACCCACTCTTTATGCCACCCACCTTTGTTGCTACGATAATGATACCGTAGTACATTTTATTCTACATTGTAAAGTGTGAAATAATAACATACTTTGACACATTCATAGATAGTACGTGCTTTTCAAGCTTTAACTGACAATAAACTGGTCCATCGATACATTATTGAGCGTAAATAATAACATCGACGCTCCGCCGGGAGGGTTTTTTAATTTTTCTAATTAGCAGCATCAAGGAGAGTAGATCAACATTCGACATTCGATTTAGTTTTGTCGTCGTTACGGCACTACGCCGAAAGCATCAGAAATGGACATTTGGGGTTGGAGTAATCCAATACGTGGTACGCTCCCCTGCGTCTAATGAACCGACCGGCATCATCCTACGGCAAATATACTGCATATTGAGGTATTAACATTTATCGCTTCGATGTACCATCAACTTTTCAGGACTTTCTTCACGTCCTCTCGTTTTCGGCGTCCCTTATTAATTATGGCGCCGCTAAAATATTTGGTGGGTGTCGGTACAGCACACTTCCATCTAAATCACGTTAGCTTCTCGTCAATTATTAATTCGAAATCGGACGCAATAAGATATTCAGCAGGTGCAATAACTTGCCTGTAACCACCTCGTAACTTCAGGTTACGACTTTGGATTGCTCATGCCCACAGCTCACGGGGAACCCCATCTCCTGAGTGATTTAAAGCAAATTGCAGAAATGCTGAAAGCCACCAAAATTCTAAAATATGTACAAGGTCGATTTCGTCCTTTTCCCTTTGATCGAATTGCTTCGTAAATTTTGAACGACACAACAATTAATTTGGGTATTTTTGGTATTTATCATGTAAATACCGTGTCATGCCTAAATTCAGACGTATGACACAAAGTAGTTATATAAAATTATTGTGACACCGTCGAGATAAAACAATAAATTAGTAATTCTAAATTAAGTTTGTTGTAGAGGTAGGTAAATCTTGAAAGGCCGTGGGTGTATTTTCAACTTTCACAATAACGCGCCGTTGTTTTCCTTTTATTTACCATTCAATAATAATAAATTTTTCGAGTCAATTTTGAAACGGTGACTTATTTTTGGGTTTACGTGCAGACAAAATATTTTTAAAAAACACGATCGTTCAAAAACCGTCTGAGAATCCAAGTCGATACTACAAGTTGAGCTATAAAATGTTTTATGCTGTGTTTTCATGCACTATTTTATTTACTTTTCCTTTTTATAGCACTTTCACTATGGACATAAATGTTATATTTTTTGAATCGCCTCAACCGATTCATTTTTATAAAGCTCGTAAACTGTACCTACTTCGTACATAAAATTCAATCGACCAAAGCAATGAATATTCAATTTTCCGACGTTTCTTTTTAAACTCGATAAATGTTTTCTGTTTTATGCTCACTTTTTAATTCTTTATCCCTTTACTTTTTTTTATTCGCTATTTTTACAGTTCAATTGTCAATTGTCTTTCTCCAGCGACGATGCGAAAATCGACAGGAAACGGCTCGATAGGCTCCCAAATAAAATACCCCCCAGACCCCCCGGTCAGTATCCAAAGCTTTGTATGCAGGACGTGTGATTGATTTTGTTAAACAGTAGCTGGATTATCCTTTAGGGTGTAAAGGATTCGATAAGATTAGGATGTGAAGATTTTTTCCAATTTTTTCAGGCTCGAAAGATTTCTGGCTAGTAGATTGATTCTTCGGCCGTCACTTGAAAAGATGAGCTTGGGGAAAGATTGCAGGAATGGAAAGTTCCATCTCATAATTGAAGAGTCTTCCTTACATTTATATATGTATCGATTAAGAGTAGACAAGTGCTTCATTATCACACCAAAATTTTGAATTAGATAATTTGATTTACAAATTTTTCTTTGCGTCCTCAATTTATTGCAAGCTTTTGTCAAACCAAACGGAAGTAAACGGTCAAAAATAAAAAATCCATCTTTTAACGTTAACTACCCTCAAAAGTAACCAAGCTTACCAAATTACTATAATTTGTGGAACACGGAGGCTGCCTTCCCGAGGGCTGTCGAATTTCCTACTCCTGGGTTTAAACAAACCAATTTCAAAGTCTTTGTCTTGAAAAATAGCGTTGTTTTGTTTTAGAAATTCTGCATCGTATATTTAGTCACATTAATATTGAAGCGCTATTATTAAGTTAAACCGCCATTGGTTGGTCTAATCGATAACTTCAATAATTAAATTTCTAATTAACCCAACTACTTAGTTACGTCGAAAATTGTTAAAGAGCAGTTTAATGCATTTTCATCGATACATATTTTATTACAAATTTTCCCAAGTCTTGGTTATTCCAGGAGAGCCGGGCTTGTTTGTCGCTACCTCATCTTTCGGTTGCCAGGAGACTTTTTCTCGAAAGAAAGTTATTAGCAACATTTAATTGGGTGTAACGAAAAATCGAGCGTTGAAACAAAGCTAGCAAGTAAATAGCATGCGAAACCGAATCTGATTAAAACAAGAACCTGTTAGCCACCGACAGGAATCGACCAACGTAAAGATTAATTAAACGCAACATTTTCTGTTTCGTTTTATCGTTCGAGTTTTGGTTTTTACAGAAGAAACTTGAAACTTCGTGACGTGTGTTGCTAAACTCTTGGTGCATCGCATTGAGGAATGCGAAACGCATGGACATCACGGTTTGTGCAGTTGTTTTTATTTAAAAGTGCGGAATCCAGCCACCGATCATGTTGCCATTGGCTATTGGATTGAAATAATGATTGGCTTCAAGATTGAATGTTGTTGTTTTGGGAGGAGCGTTTTAATAAATGCAATTGCATTTATCGCGACTGGAGATGTTAGGTTGGAAAAAATTCAAATCAACTTCTGTTTACTGGAACCCCGATTTTTGCCATTGGACACGCCAATTCATTAGCGGCTAATATTCTCTGCTATTATGCTATATGGGATAGGAAATATTACGAACAAACCGGTCTTGCAAAAATATAGCTTTCGGCGATTGCGCTGGCTGCTATTTGAAATTATCAATGATTGTGCTAGTTTTTTTGGCATAGTACTAATGAGGAATTTCAAGTTTAAGTGGATAATGAATACGATAACTAACCTAACCTAACGCGACATTGACTCGACAACTAAATTAGGTGAAACTAGGTTTGATTATTTTGTACCGAATCGATTCTTTGCGTGTTATAGTTCCAAATTAAATTTCAATTAGGACCTAAAAAATTGGGGCACTCTACCAAATTAAATTACGTCCAAGTTAAAAATTTTAAATAATCATTATTATTATAATATCAAATATGTGTTAGTTTGAAATGGCCAAATTCCATGTTGTGTATGCTTTAATGCTTTTAACCGTATCGGCTTATACATTGCTCTTTAAATAAGTAAATAGTTTTGAAATTATTTATTCGGTCAGTAGCTCTGTTGAATGGTTTGTCGCTTTTACGCCTAATGTGAATTTCCCTTTGGTTTAATTATATTGCCCAAAAATTTGTAATTTAAAACTTAAATTATCTTTTAATTCGTCCTGTAAATCTAAATTTTTGGGATACTTGTCATTAATTCACTTTCACTCCTTACATTTACTGCCCGTTTAAAAAAGTGAAGAACCATTTTAATTATCAAACTACCACCTGGTTTATTTTACGAGTGGTCAGTAATTCTTAAGCTTCGCCGCTTTTACGGTTTCCTTGGCTTAAAACTACTCGTTTGTTACAATTTAGCTTTCTGAAAGAAGGAAAATTATTTCTTATGAATGAAATATCGATTGCTTTCGCTTTCTCCATTAAAATTAAACTGGTCATGCTATTTACCCTCTGCTGAATGCGGTATCCGATTTATTTGATGCATGTTTTGCCATCAAATGGATAATATCGGTTTCGGAAAGTCAAAATACACTAAACCGCTTTAGAAATAAAAGTGTTCCGCATAATTTATTATTTTAAAATAACAAAGGAATAATCATAATTATAAAGTCGACGGGATTCCCATACAAACATCCAAACGGCCATGGATTTTTTGGCCATTTCTCTTCCAAGCATTCTCATACCAGATTCTGATCCAGATTTCTTCCAATGGGCCAGGAAGTTCGAGTAGTAAAAAGCGATAAAATATACACCAAGCTCTGTAATGTGTAGTAAAAATTACTAAAATTCCACATGCCAGATTACGTGCCAAAACCAATTTGTTTTGTTTACAACCAAACTTTTGATCGCATTATAAAAATCACAACAAATTCTGAACAAATATAGGCTGGCTGGCTGGAAAATTTGGAAAGGTTGACATGCGGAGATGTTGATGACCATAATAAGTAATGTAATTTTGCAAATACTAAATGTAACAACTTATTTTTTTATCTTCTTATGTCTTCCAAGTATTCCTTTTGTACACAAATTGTTCTTATCATTTATTAATCTCTTGAGATGAATTTCTTGATAAAAATCGTGAACAACATTGGAACGTGTCATTCGATAGATTAGTATTTAACACAATTTTGGTGTTATAAACCTAAAAAAGTCCAAAATTTTTTAAAAATTTGTATAAGTTTTGTTCTGTGAAGTTTAATCAAAGAGAGAGCATGCAGCTGAAACTGTTGCAGACCGGGGGGTCTGGGGGGTATGGAATACCCCCCAGGCCGACATAAACAATGTAGTAGTGAAGTTGCTAAATTATTACCAGCCCGGGCCTGCACTCAGGCCAAATGATTCCAAGAGGGGTAAATAGGGATTGATGATTCTGTCCTTAGAGGGGGGGGGGGCGAATTTTAGGAACCTTTTTTTCAGATATTAATAAGTATCGAACATTTGGATCAAGTTTTTAATAAATTTTTGTAAGAAAATTATCCGGTATAATATTATACAACATCCATGTATCTTCAGCTCGATTAAAACGGTATCGACTTATTTATGATCTCCACGAGTCGAATCCAAGGCATATTTTTGAGTTATAATTTGTATTTCAATTAAAAACCATAAAAATAATCAGGTTTTGTAACCTATTAGGAAAATTCCAATATTTCTGCGATACCGGCAAATTAAATTTATTGTAATTTATTTGTGCCACCTTTTTTGGTAGCAGAGCTACCGTTACAATTTTGTAGTAGAGGTAGGTGGTCGACGCCGTCCAATATGGTCCTTACGGTACAAATTCAATTTATCAACTTCTATGAAGTAGTCGTGCCGTGGTTCGGATTCCACCTTAAGATTGCGAGCATTGTCTTCTAATTCGGTCTAGTATTTTCGAGAACTGTTTTGGTCCAGCAGCTGTGTGCTATTTTTCTAAATTTTAGTTCCAAGTTATGCGGTCGAATTAAATTAAACGTACGTGAGTGTGAAAGATTCAAAATTTGGATGAGTCGAAAAAATTCTTCTCGGAAACTAGGCAAGACTCACCAGCACGATTATAAATCACTCGAGGTGCTTAATTTTCTATATACCTTTTGCTGACTTGAGATGATTTGCGACTAGGAAATGTCAAACCTAACAAAATTGCATCGGAGTTCTTTTGTTGGTCGGCATTCGAATTTGGTTATTTTTTGAAAAGGAAATAATTTATTAATTAGGATTTACTTTTATTTTTTTACACAAGAGATTACATAAATCAAGGATTGTGAAGGCTGGTAAGCTTTTGTGTGCCGTACCTGAGAAAATATAATATTTTTTAGTAATTCTCTAAACTGTGTGGGGTAGCACGCTTCATACACAAAAACTCCAATCACTCAATAGCTTCAATCTCACATTGTGTCGACTCTAGAAATTACAGACCAAAGATTTAAAATAACGTAGATTTTGCGATTGTTTCGATTTTAATGCTCTCTCTTTTGTTTCAGGTGAGTAGAATTTTCGGTCCGGCCTCGCGAGGGTTGGTGAGTTAATTTTTGAATGATGTTGCGAGAAAATTTTTATTTTTATCGAGTGTCATTTAAAAAGCACGTCGGTCTGTATAGTTTGCAATATCTATGGTGAGCCCCTTTTCACGCCACATCACAATGACTGACAAGAATCGAGATTTATTGCTCGTTTACTTTACTAATAATTCATTTTTCTGAAAGAACTTTGATACAAATAGAACAAAGGCCTTAGTTTCGGCAGGCTTTAAAACTTTGTTCATATTTTATGCGGTACAAACCCCGAACTAATACAGTGGAAGGTCGTCGGTTGAGCCGAAACGGTTGCGTTTCCAAAATGCTTTGGATGTAAGAAAAATTGCGAATTGGAAGCGATTGATTGTTGCAGTAATAAATTTTTCGAAAAACTAATAATAAACTTGCATCTGCTTCCTTGTGCCAGCAAATTAACATTGACATTTTTACAATCCCTAGTTATTTTTTGCAACATGGAATGTTTGATCGCGTGGCATATTTATGCCCGACAACTGGCATCGATATAAAGTGCAGAGTACACTGGCGCATGATGAATGTTTAGCTATTGTAGCCCAAGCTACCCTTTCTGCAAAGAGACGGCACAATATCAATCCATAAATCAAAAGGCGATAGATAAATCTACTCGAGCCATTTGCGAAACTTTAGCATGTGTCCTTTCCAAAATGCAACCAGTTTAAACGCATCAAACCTTGATTGACGGGCTAACTATCGATTCGATTTAACTACTCTTTCGACGATTAGCTACCCTATGCGGAAAAATTATAAAACGAGGGTAGGTAAATTATTTATTGCTGCATGAGTCATTTTTCAAATTCGAAACGTTACGGTGGATAATAAAATGCGAGAGGAGGTCTTCTTCTTCGTCGTGCGGGTATCGAAAAAGTTTTAATAATTTTTTTATCTTGCACGCAAGTTGACATTCGAAAAAGCTATCCACAGGTTTGCACGTTGTCAGTGCCCTAGTCGGTAGTTAACGACCCCCTTTCCCTCTTCATTCTAACCTTGTTCGCGTAATCTCACTCTCCCCTGGAGGTGAACTGTTGTAAACGGAGTTTTGTAAAGACTTATCTTGTCCGGCTGATCTTGTCTTGTGTATAATATCTACCATTATTATGTTATTTAAAATGGTATTTCGAGATTCGCTGATATAGGACGTACGACATAGTGTTCGGGGAATGAATGGACCCAGCTAATCTTTTGTGTTTCGTATTATTTAAAAGTTACATTTTACACCGCGTTAGATTAAATGGAAACCCTTAAAAGGGTCGAATTCGAAAAAAGCTCTAGTGCGGCACGGAGGACTTTCCGACCCGCTCTCGTACGCCACGTATTTTGCTCTTTTATTGATTCGCCGATAAATTTGTCATAATTTATAGTTATTTAATTTAGTAAAAATTATTCCGTTACAAATTAATATTGAAACAATAATTTATATTGTGATTGATGCTTATTTATAATTGACACGATTATTAATAGAATTGACAATAGGTTCATTGTTCAGATAAAATTGTGATACACGAAAAACATTTTATTTATGATAGTTGAATTGGAAAATGCTTTATTGAGCCCGAAATACTTTTTTTAATATTAATTTATTGCCAGTCGATAATTATTATTACGAGGGCTTATTTATTTTTTGGTAACCTCGTAACAATTTTTGCCTTATCTACGATTAGACGTTCAGTTTCGGACGATACCGAAATGGAAAAATTAATTCGTCTTATTGAAATTAGGTCGGGAAAAATAACAAGCTTAACTAACAAGAGCAAAACCTACATAAATTATCCATTTGACTGGTCCACACTGGACAGCTGTCAACTGAAAAGTTTTTGACGATGATGGACGAACGTGGCTGTGAAGTGCAGATTATTCTGTATCAGACAGTTTTGAGCGAATTCGTGAAACAAAATTATAAATGCGATGGATTTAAAATTATTTTAAATATTTAATAACCTTTTTGCGGATTTGATGAGTTAAATTGCACCTCCAACGTTTTAATGGCCCGGGTGGGTGCGTTTTTGTAGATATTATTAGCTGGAAGAAGTTTCCAAAAATTTTGACACCGGTTCCATTAGTTACTGTCTAAATTTCTAAGCGATATTCGATCTTGGAAGTCGACGACGGACGGCTGCCAGGACGAAAAGGACGGAAGAACTTTATGCGCATCCTGTATAGTTTCTCAAACGAAATCGTTAGATATTGAACTTTTCAATTTGCTTCGCTTCGAATGAGTGGCATTTTGACATTTATATGTTGCTAAATTTAAGTTTTAACCTAGATATTGCATTCGATATGCAAATAAGCCGTTGGTTAAGCGACCATAACGCGGGATTAATTATAATTTAAAGTCTCTCCGAAATGACTAACTCAAATTATTGAAAGTGCGATGCAGGGACAGTGACAAATTTATTTGTCCAATATAATTTGGAAAATTGGCAAAGTCGAGTGTAAGTTTATAATCGTCGGAAAGTGAATGTAACAAGAAACTAGACTTGGTGAGGAGTTCTCCCTGCATTAGTCGTGCAATAAATCTCCTGGTAAAAAACGACGGGTATGTTGCTGTATGCAAATAAGTAAACCCTCCCTCCTCTCTGGAGAGACTGGCCGGTGATATATGGGGCACCAAGTGTCAACTGAGTGATGCATGGAGACCAGAGAGAACGGTTTTGAATAGCGAAGAAATGGAACATTTCCTCTCATGCCGTCTGTTAATCACTTACAGTAATCCCCCCTTTTTTTAAGTCGGATTTATGTAAATTATTGCTTCTTAGCTAATGTAATGTTGCTACTTTTTGCGTGGCGGCAGTGGCTGCTTCGTTTCTCGAAAGGCGCAATTAAAAAGTTGATACAATTTAAAAAACAACATCGAAAAATCAGATCCAAAATTTTTATCTTGTATTCAATTATAATTTTCTTTGAACATTCGGTGCTCTTTGTGCTTTACTTCCTCGGGCTTATGATATGTAAAGACACATAAAATAAAGAATTCAAATGTTTAATTTCAAAATTAATTGAATAACGAGATACCGGCTTTGTTTTAGTTATTGTTCGAATTGTAGATAATCGTTTCTGACATTTCTGTTTGCTTTTGTTGTTAAAGCAAAATCATTTTCTTAATACATAATTATGTTTTATAACATCTGCAGAAATTTCCTTTCCGGCAAAGAGGATTTTGCGAATATCAATAATTTCCGTTAATCTCAGGGGGTACGCAAGTTTGAAGGATGGGCAGTTAGGACGGACGCTTCGGTCTTGACAATGATGGCTTACGTATTAGTGATATCGGGTCTCTTGAGTGTTTCTGAAGGGCCACGGAGAACGGTGAGCAAATGGAGTGATATGTCTTCCAACGTAACAGTTAAGTTATGTCAACATTAATCAATCAAGCCAGAGATCCTTTTAGTTTTTATTCAAATTTTTCTCAAAAAATAACCTCTCGCAAAAATTTCAATTATAATTTGACGACAAGTGTACACATTATACAAATTTGTATAACTATACGCAGACGATCCATCGCAAACAAGCAAAAAGCCTCGGGCTTATATCATATCAGTCTCTTCTGAATGTTAATCCACCCCAATTTATTAGTGGCAGTTCAAAAATAACAGCCAGTTTTCCTCGAGGCTCAGTCTTTGTGTTCCGTTTCTGCTGACTGATACATCATCAGGATTCAATATCATCTTTGAACATTTTAATAAACCCCGCGTGTATCAAATGTCAGAAGCATGTACTCCCATCAAACGTCCATTTTTCAATTGATTACCACTTTTACTCATCACAAAGTAAACAAACGCTAAATTTTGTTGTTTGAGCTCATCAAAATGTTTATCGATTCAAGTTGCTGGAAATTTTGTTTTTCGATGCACGAATTTTAACTTGGACCAAATAACACTCATAATTCACCTGCTAGAAAGCTTGCTAAAAAGGTAAATCACTTGACAGATGGTGTAAGGTACGTGTGTTCTTGAACGCTTAAAGCAGATGTGTGGGTGAAAACAGCCCTACAAGTAGGTGGAAGGGAGCTTGTCGGTCTTAAAACTGTCACTGCTAATGGCAGATATCCATCAAGTCATTCAATCACCATCATATGACTCACCAAGCAAGGTTCAACGATCAAGCGCTACCGTTCGTTGCTACCACCCGTATTCCTAACTTATTTTATCACATTTGCGGCTTCACACTTCTTCAACTCCATCCACATACCCACCAGAAATTATATAATTTTTTTTTCATATCCCTCAAGGTGAAAACCTAAAAATACTACCGCTTATTTATTTTATATTTTCACCTTTAAATTCGCTAGCTTCCGTACCCGGTTTCGCCCGATTCAAATGTACCTACGGTGATAATAATAGGTATAATTTAATTGCGATATACAGCTGGCTATTTGTTTTGAAAAAGTGGAGACCGGGGGGTCTGGGGGGTATTACCGGTAGTTGTTTTCAAAAGAAAAAACTTGCGTGATGCATTTGATTATTTTCTTTCTTTAGATTCCATAAAGACAGTGTATAGCCTTTTGAATGTCATGTTACAATATTGTTCACATTTTTTGCTGTAAAGGCCAATTTCTCGGATCCGTATTGACGTAGGAAAGGGTGGAGTAGTAGGTACAATAACCAGGCCCACGCTTCAAAATTGTTTTAATGAAAAGCCCAAAAACCTAATGCGACTATTCGATTGGCCGTTTTCACAAGTTTAGCCCCGCCCACGGCGCGTGCTTTTATTACGTTTCAGATCAAATTTAAATTACTTTTTTTTTATTATTTTTACTAAAAATATTCGCTCTAAACGACAGATTCATATTAAAAGTTGAGGGGAATTGGTCTCTGTGACTCGAGGATCTGTTAGTAGGACAAACAAAGGAAAGTAAAAGATAAGCGTGAAGGCAATATTAAAAAACTAGTACGACGTAATATCGTTTATTTATAAGTCATAGAAGGTAAGCACACGCAGCTGTGCGAGGGACATTTACTGTTTAAAATCGATAAACTAGAGTTTTCGTGGATAAATTTTCTTTCATGCACACCGGTAATTTCGTCTAGCGATAAACACTTGATCTACAAGGGATTCGAAGGTCGGCCACTCCCAAAGTACTTGTGCCGTGGTGTGGAATCCACGTTAAATATCCGGTCGTGTTTTGCGAGAAATTGTTTCGAAAAATAGGAAAATACCATTTTGTCAGTCGAATTATGTTCGAAAGTTGTAGTTCGTTTCATAGAATATGACATAATAAAGAAGGGTAGAGGGATCAACGGGCAGGACTTGACGCGGAAATATTGTTTACTTTTCTTTATATTATTTTCTCGTGACCATGTCGTAGTCGAGATGAGGTGGCTTTTTCGTTTGGAAGTGTACGCACCGGACTGCGGACACGGTAAAAAATTCCAAAACAATTTTCGCCGCCGTGAAAGTCGAATTAATTAGCAATAAATAATAGCCAGTGGAAATTTGGTATCGCTTGGTTTTATTCGAAGTAAGTAAGGCAATGCAATATTAATTAAGTTATAAAAACAAAATTAACGGCTGTGTAATTAAGTTAAATACAAACTTGGGTATTTCATTATAAGATGATTAAATTAATAAATAATTAAATTAATTATCAAAACGATTCAATTTTGAAAATAATAATCACGAAATTAAGGTGATTTTGATAAGAATGTGGGTCAAAAATTTGGCCTAATCGAAACGAACAATAAATTGGGCAATATTTAGATGTAATCGATAATTTGTTTAATTAATTTTATTTTTTCAACGTGAGCCTGTAATCGCGCCCTAATTGGATTATATTAGCTTCTTGTTGTTGCGGGCGAGGCTTTGGAAATCCGTTCAATTAAAAGTTGGCTGCACAATAATTTATCGGAACTATTTTTTGGATATCGATTTAATTAATATTATTTTATGACACAGTCTCCTGCACATATAATTTACGTTTTAATTAACCACAATCTAACAGGCTTGATCGTTCATACAGAAAATTGTATAGGCAAATCTGTTTATACTGATACACGTTACAAACATATAATTTGGATTCGTTTTATGCGTGTATTCAACTATAACAACTCGTCAAGTGCAGCCGTAATTAACTCAAGTATCAAAGAAATTATTTTAGCTATCGGAATTGTTTAATTTTGTTAATTAGTTTTGCACTATTTTGGATTGCGAGCGTATCCGCCAGCTAATACGGCGTATACGTATCCGTTGGTCGATGCATCTCTCTTTATTGGTCATCAAGTACTTTTTTATATTATTAAATTCCTAATTATCAAAGTGGGGTAATAAATTAAGAAGCAATATGGCACTCAGTGTCTGGAAAATAATTAGACCATCTGTCTGTAATTGATGAAATTATTCGCCCATGACATTTCGAGCTCATGGTCGTTATTTATCGTTACGTTTCACACTCTTATCGCTCGTCCAAAATTTTAAGGTGTTTGTTAATTAACCTTATTCCTTTTACATTTTCGATGTTTATTTTCCTTCCTCTTGCAACGTACAAAAATGAAAAATGAAGGCAGTTAATAAATTTGGACGAATGGGTTTTGTGTTGGAAAACGAAACGAAAACACAGTGTGTGGTAGAAAATAAACCGTCAGATACTCATTGTCTGCAACAAGACACGATTGCTATAGTGGATGTTATACGCGAGCTCTAAAACAAAACTTTTCTCTATTATAGAGTTGGGACGAATGACAACTGTCAGCGAACATTATTACACGAACGCCATTTCATGTCATTTTCGGTGACAGCCTCAGATGCTGAAAAACTGATGGGTCCGATAAAGACAACGACGTGCGGAAGAAGACCAAACAACTACGCCTGAATCGTTTATGACGTAATGTCAATTTTATAATTGAAACCTTCCAGTTTTGATGAAAAAGGTCCAAGTCGTCTCTTAATTATTACAACAAAACTTTTACGCAGTGCACATCAAAATGTAATATCTACATACTTAATAGTCGGACGTCACGCCGTTAATTTCATAGTTTTGCACTACTTGGTACCCAAGCAAGATTTATCGCTGATATTCCAATAGCAATCGGCAGATTAATTAAAAAAACTTTTATAGTTCGATATGCTGATTTATGCACCCAGTCAGTGCATTGTTTGCGCAAATTTTCTCAAAATATAATAAAGTCGCACTGTTATTTTCAAAATTTCAAACCCTTTGTCAACGGAACAATCGTAAATAAAATGGTCATATAATCGGAGTGCGTTATATCCGCAGCTTACCATTTCATGGTGCAAGAACAATGAGTGATTAGCTATAGTACAGGTGTTACGCGTGTTAAATCATACATCAACACACAATGGTATATAAAATAAATCAGCAAAACCATGTCACTGTACCTACGCCGATAAGTGACACCGGTTTAGATTGAAAATTTTATGGATCGACTCACTTTGTTATTTCAACAGATCATTTTTGACCTTTGTCACTTTAAATTTCCGGAATACAAAGGTTGTGCTTGCGTTTTCTTATGATTTTGGAAATTTCAAACCCCGATTATTGGGTATATATGGTGCTCAATCTCGAGCTAAATAACAAATTACATGCAAATTACGATTGGTCATCTTGGTAATAAGGTTTGATTTTGTAATATCATCAAATCACCTTGCCTGGGAGGTATTCCATACCCCCCAGACCCCCCGGCGAGGGACACTCTGCATCTACAGTTTTGTGGTCAGCTTAAAATTCTATTCCGATTTCATCTTTTGGATTATTAACCGCAGTGTTAATTCTATCCTGAAATATGAAAATGAAGTGCAATATTTATAGCTTTCTCATGAGGTGAGGATGAATAAAATCGACCCAACGGTTACTTCACAATTAAATTTTGAAAATCGACTTTTTGATGTAAATTTTACAAGTTTACCTTCATGTAAGCTTTAAAAAGCCATTCTATTGCCGGTACGTGTGCTCTGCTTGGGTCATGGCAATTGTAATTTTGGTGGGGGAGGGAGCAAGTGAAAATGAACAATCCAACTGCCAATTCGTCTCAAACAATAAACTTTTGCAGTGATAAACATACCGGCAGCAATATCAACAACCACAGTTCTTTCGTGATATCATTGTGATCTCAGCCTTCGAATTTCGACATTTTTCGAGTTCCGTGCCCTCCGGGGGACGTTTTTAATGAGTTTTGACAAGCGCAACCCGGAAAATCTCGAATCCAGAATTTGTATTAATTTTGGAAAAACTACCGTACCATCCGCAAATTTTATTATTTATATACATTATATAGACCATTACCTACCACTCAGTGCAAAAATTTCGATGAGATCTGTAACCGTAGTTTGCTACCGCCTCCTAAACATTTTTGAAATAGCACTCACGCGAAGAATTTTGTTTCAATTTTCAATTTTCCGGACATAATTATACAATGTAGTCGATTACTATATTGTAACATTATATAGAGTTGTTAAAATAATCAGTTCATCAAGATTGCATGAACCTTTCGAGTACATTTATTATCGGAATGGATTACGAATAAATTGTCACGTTTTGGTATTTTTAAATTCGAGTACGTACCACTGACCTATTTTGGAAATTTTGATTTTTGACCGAATCGAGTATTTGGCTTTTTTCTCACGTGTATTGATAAAACATAGTTGCGGCACTGTTTTTACGCGTGGAAGGGGTTAAAAATAAATTTCAAAATACAATTTACTTACAGTTAAGTCGAGCAATTTAGAAGAGCGGTCAAGTTAGTCGTGCGGTTAGATTGCAGACTTCCTGACGGGTTAATGTAGCTTGAATTGCTCGAATAAAAAAATTGCGGTTTTATCAGGTGTAAGAATAATATTATGTTGTAATCGAGGATGGCTTTCTCGTAAAGAAAGCAGATGAGAATGCTAGGATTCCTTTAATCGAGCGAAATGTTATAAACTCGTATTTTGTGTCGGTCACTCAAATGTTAATAAGAGAATACCATCAAACTATCGTTGATTTCTGATTACGAAGTGATTTGGATTGCTTGTCATGAGTTCATTTTAGTAAGCCATGACTTGCACGAATTTTCCATCTGTACTTGATTGTTCGAAATGCCAACTTCTCCACTTGTCGATCTACAAAATCTTCTACTGCTGAGATTGTTGTCAGCAAGTTGATCGATTTGTCCGGTATCATGATTAGATTAAGTTTTTGTAGTAATTATTGTTGTCATTGTTCTCTTTTATTTTCGATTAAATTTTGGGTCATCCGAAGCAGCGTTGATTAACATGCCATTAGTGGAAGCATTTTTGTTGACGGGCAAATGTCTTTGACGTTGCAAACTCTTTAAAATGATATACTCAATTTGCGGTATCTCTGGCTATTATATGGCATCCTTCTGCTATTTAGATCGCCTGGAGCGGCCATTATCAATATCTGTGATTCTGTGGATGTCAACTGTATCAGTGCTGAAGATGACTGAATGCAGCCGCTCGCGGATTCTTTACAAGCTTCCCCTGCAACTGACAGTCTTATTGAGGTCGTGTCCAGTTACTCCTAAAGTCCTATAATTATATCCAACTGACATGCGAATGTTTTATATAACTAATGATGCCATAAAAATTTGACTGGAATTTTAAAGTTTATTTTAAATTAGAAATTGTTTCGTTTTTCTATTGCATCAATCAACCGAACCGAAAAGTTACACCGGAGAAAAAACGTGTAATTTAGAAGTGTCATCGCGAATAATCTCATAAAATTGACTTCCTTTATTATAACTCCCCGGATTTTTTTAAGTTTTTGTTCTGTATATTAACTTCATTTATAATTAACTTGCAACGTCATTGTGTGAAACCAATACAAAAGGACACGGCACATCAAATTTGGATGGTAAGCGGCATATGTTGAATGCTGGATTCAATAAAATCTGAGGCGCTTGAGCAAATTGGAACTTAATATTTTATGGATTATTATGTGTAACGTAAGTTTGGTTTAGAAATAAACATACTGGTTTTCGCTGTCGAGAATCGTGACTAGCGGGTACATGATTGATAGATTGTCCATCATAATGGCTGCTCTAGACTATCCATCTACGAACTGACAGAGCCCTTGTCACAGAATGACAACCCAACCAGGTAGATTACTTTAGCCTGCAAAAATATAAATTAAAACATGTATAAATATAACGTTTAATGAACTTGGAGATTGATGAAATTTCAACTCATCCTGAGAGTCTCCGAGTGGAAAGCTTTCTTTCGCCCGACGACGACGACGACGACGCAAATCATAACAAATTAACAAGCAATGGGAAAAAATGTTGCCAAACAACAAAGTTAATTTTCACGTGTTTATTGCGTTCACGCAAATTGGAAATATGAATCTTAAAAACTCCTAACGATTTCTTGTGAAAATTAGCGTGACGAATGGTAATAACAACGAATACAACAAATCCGCCTATATAACACCTTCACCTTTCAACCGTGAGTTATCGATACACCAGACCATATAGGTATTTCCTTAATGGATTATTTAGTTTAATTCTGCGATTTCAAATAGTTTCGCCCGATACCATTAAGGGTTTAATTGGACCAACACGTTAAGAATTTTAATTATCATTTTTAATCTGCCCGAACAATCTCCAATGGGCCTTGGTAGTGTGTTTTTAAAAATTTTTATTTCTACTTGATTTAGAATAAATTTAAGGGATTAAGATTTCAATCTGGTTCAACCCGAAAGCATATGACCGGATCGATTAAATTTCACAAAGGACCCGAAGGTGAACTGTTACACTTTCCTGTTGTTTCTTTTTTTATTGTTCGTGAAAACGATAAAGTATACTCTCGTATTAGTTTTCCTCCAGTTGGAAAATTGATTTATCGTTGGGCAGTGATGAAATTGAAATGAAAAGTGTAAAAATTAAGAGGAAACCTAATGAGGTGCGGTGGTGCGTGGTGGACGACTCAATCGCAATGTGATTTGGGAATAATTTTCAATTACAGTAAAATTCCGATTATCCGAACTGACGATTCCAATGGTGTCAAGATTTAGATCGGATAACCGGTATCGCTTAATATTTATTTTATGTTTGAAAAATAATAATTTAGGGTGTGTTTTCTGAGATATCCAATTTGAACCATATAATAAATTGTCTGTTATCCATACATTATAATTATTATCGATCAATTTTTTTATCAATTTGAGCAATTAATCATTAATTTATTTATTATTTATTTACATTGCTTATTTAAAATTGTAGAGATATTTAGTCGTTCAAATCATTATCGGTGAATTTTTATCAAAACAATAAATAAACAGTGCTCTGAATTTCTTTTGAAAATAGTTTTCAAATGAAGCATCACTCGACAATATTATTGTCTCATTAAAAAAAATTCCGATAACATCGCTTCTGTGAGTCACACGTAATTTCAGATTGATGAAAATTACCGGATCTTACAGAAATATAATATTTCGGGAGATATTGAATCTGTTTCATATATCACTTCATCTATACGTTATATAATCAGCACGTAGCAACGGAAATATGGAACCAGTCTCGGTTTATCGAACTGTTTCCTACTCAGAAATCAAGAGATTTAAAATAAAATTAAAAACCATTTAATTTTCCTTTGCCTTTCATCTACTATATGGACACAATTGCTGTGAAACTGGGAATTTAGCTGAAATAAGTAGGAAGTAGTCGTTCAGCAAAATACGAGAATAGACATATAGGCATCTGACGTCACAGAGGGAGGTGAATATGGCAGGAGTTGGAATAATAAAATCAAGACGAATTCATCCTGGCAAACAGAAACAAATTACCACGCTTCGATGTCACAGACAGAGGTTTGATACCTGCAAACCTGTATATTAAAGTGGACGATTTTATGATAGCATTAATTCATCTTGCCTGGGGGGTAACCCCCCGGTCAGGGATCCCATCATGTTATTTTATTCTGTACTAATAATCAGAGATGTATATCGAGGCTTTCAAAAGAGACAATATTATACCATGGTGCAAATTCCAAATTCATATTTTGAAATTGCATATGAAAAAAATACATGGTGCTGGATTAAATAGTATTTTTTTTTTAGTGTCACGTACTTTACTGTATTTTGAAGGTTAAAGAATAATAAAAATCTTAACGGCACTGCCGGTTTTTGCCGGAAAACTTGTTCATTTTCTTCACATGGTCAGATGTTGATAGATGGGGATTTAATTGTATGGAAGTGGGTAGTGTAGATTTTGATTTCAGCACTGAAATCCATCCGCTCCGTGTTCAAGAATACAGTGGTCGCAGACTCTTTTGATTAAAGGGCGAATAGCCTCTAAATTCATGAAATGAAACATAAGTTAAATTGGTGACTGGAACTGAAGGTTGCGCTCCATATTGAATAATAGGCAAATATCAATTGAAATCATCCGTTTATATTCGGTAAATCTGGTGCGATTCAATTCATTTTGATGACCGAATATTTTCTTAGACTTTTTTTTTCGAAAATATAAATAATTTTGGAAATGGAAATTTTGATTCTGTAGCGTTTCGAAGTTCGTCGTCACTAAAATACACGAATAGTAATAACACATTATTTGAGAAAATACTTGAAGAGGGCATCGATTTTTCTACATTTTCCTGTAAAATCTGGAGCACACTTACGTCTTCTCTGACAGAGGTTGTAATCGACAAGACAATTTGTACTTTTGACGTACGACGACGGCGTTGACTGTTGGAAGTCACGACGTCGGTTATAAATAAAAAAATTGAGTCGCTTCCTGTATTGTAAAAGAAAATCTCTTCAAAGTTGGAAAGCGAAGCACTTTAGTTAACACCGATTTATAATTAAGCCAATAAATAACCGGGGTTTAAAAATATTCTGGCCGTTTTTATTATAAATGAATTTTTTTGTTCGGGCAATAATTAAGGATCTTTAATATTTGTATGAAACTAAAATAACTCTAAAATGGCTTAGAAAATTTATTATCTACATTTACATTCCTAAGAATATTTATTTGATTTGAGTTGTATTTAAGTGTCAAGCTATAAGTTTTAATTAAAGTTTCTGCGTGGAATTTGAGTTGCACCTTTCGAAAGGTGAAGGTTAAATCGAAGAATTATGGTTTTAGTGCAAATAAAGTTTAATCGGTGCCATTTTAGTTTAGATTACAACAATCACATTCGTTTGATGTAATTTCGTGTAGAGCAAACCTCGAAAGAGCAAGCAATAAGAAGTGGTCTACCATCCATGTTGAGTTGAATGCGATGAACTCAATAAGACAGAGTGCTAACTCTAATACCATAATATACCAAGCAACCCTTGTGTTACGTTTTGTTTCGTCTTTATTTGTGTAGTCTAAACCCTTTGCAGTTAATAAAGACAAAAAGCAGAAATAGTCGTATAGTTCTACTAAACGAGCAAGGCCATTGCATGTAATTGAACGGCCGTTAACTCCGTACTACTACGTTGTTTGGAATTGCCTATCACTCCAAATGGTCATTGTTTAGTTCTGTGATATATACTACAGTCCAATTTATTTCAATTGTCAATATTTATGGAACAATTCGATTCGCTTTGTTGTCTTTTTTCTTAATTGCAACTTTCCCGACGTATAGGTACGTAAGCGTATATAAAAGGAGTCGGCCGAAAGAAATCGATAAGGTGGTTAATTTATGTTTACTTACGTGAAATGTGTAACAATAAACGGTAACGTTCATCCCATTGGCATAAACTCACACTAATCGTAAATAGTAACACCTACAATAAAGAGGTTCGCAACGGATCTGTTCCATAACAATAGCATCAGGAGTGAGCCGCATCAGCAGTAAAGGAGAATGCGAGGTTAGGGTACGTTCAATAAAGGTCCGGCCATTTGCTTGGTAATTGCATCATTTGGATGCTGATGCTCTGCAATACATATATTGGAACACGCCCAAAGTGCACACACGACACTTCGAGTGGGCTTATATTTGTTTAGGATTACCGATCCCAGTATTTTTTCCTTCCTGTACAATTTTATTTTGTTGTTTTATTTTTTGATCATATTGGACACGAGATGTCAGCTTTTTGCTAATATCGAAACTCATATATATTCCGATTTCTTTATTTTTTTATTATTGTCTACCATATTGCGGCCGTTTCTTTTCCGCAAAATTTATTTCGCCCCAACATCTTGGCTTCCCGCTCTCCAATATTGATAATAATAATTACTTGTTGCCCAATTTGCGAGTTTAAAATTAATCGAGCTGGTGGGAAATTTAATCTTGTTGTGACTGCGTGCGTAATAGAATATTGTTAGAAAAGTGTGATTTACATAATAAAACGAAACGTTAAACTTTGCGATGATCTAAAAGAAAAGTGCTTTGATTCGGGGAGAGAGATCTTTTTGAGAGTGTCTGATTGATTCATGGCAAACATGTGGAAGGACGAGAATAGAGCGGCCGGGGGTCGGTGACAGTTGGCTCGTTGCGACAGGCCGATTCCTTAATATTGGCCTATTAATCTTACCTAATCACTTAGCGCTTGATGAGAAAGACAAACCCAACTTATATATTATTTCGAGTATTTATAACCGACGAAAAATTACTTGTCAATTAGTAACGAAATCTTCGCTCATTTTAAATTACCACGCGTCTTATTGTGAGCAGAAATTTAGTTAACCACATAAATTATTGTTATGTATTTGTTTGAAATTCAATAATCTTTATTTTAAGACGCGCGTAATTTAACTCAATTAATCAGTCGGACGTGCAAGCATAATTTTACATCATATTTAATAGACGGGCACGCCGATGCCTCTCGTCACTCCGGTTCCATGCCAGCCCTGTGCAAAACCGAATAATACATAATAACGCGGAATTTTTATTTGAGTCATCGCAAAAATGTTAAATTTTTTATCGTCCCAACTCATTTTCCATCAGCAGCCCACAGTATTATTTATATTTCAAGTTCGATGAATTATGATTATCCATATTACAAAATACCATAAATATGAATAGATATCATAAATTAATATACTAAAAAAGTTGATTATTGCTAATATATAAGCCAAATCAAACTAATTATATTCAAGTTTCTATTTTAGATACAAAAATCGATAATAACTGTAATAAGCATTTAATTTGAAAATTGAACAGTTTGTCCATTATACACATCCTAGGCGTGTTATCACTTTTTTTTTAATTACTTACACCAATTTTTTGCCTCTAATGTATGCTACTACTTCAAGTTCCTCTCAATCATTTTCGTGATGCAAGCTACAATTAGTAATCAATGTAAGCACTTGTTTGAAGTTTTCGAGATTCAAGAGTACAGTTAATGATTGAGAGACCATTCTTGCCATACTTGTATAAATAATGAATTTGAGGAAGTCAAAAATTATAAAAATTCTTCTCTTTTTTTTTGAAAATTGCAAATAAGTACACGTCGAGTGTTGTTAAATTTTTTGTTGCCCCCCCCCCCCCCCGATTTAATTTTATTTTAATTGGAAATCAAATTAGGTTAGAGGTGCAAAATTTTTATTTGCTTTGTTTTTATAAATTAGCTGTTTTAATTTGTAAACACAGTTGAATTGATAGTTGATATTATGTTAACATTTCAGTCGAGTTGTTTTTGTAAATATAATATTTAAATTTATTATTGATTATAAAAAGTAGCTTGTCCAAGTCCAATATTTGATTATTTTAAATTAATAGAACAAATTTTGTACCTACTGTTTTTTTTTTATGAATTGGTACATTAATAATAAACGAAATATACTAAAAATAGCTCAGGCTCGCGGAAGTAAGCCGTAAGAATTAAGTCGTAGCTTCTTTATTTTAATAAACAACTTTTATTTTTAATTTTTATTCATAATTTAATATAATTCTCGCTACTCTCGACTTAATATAGTAATAGTTATAAATTATTTTAGCTAATATAGACATCAAGCAGACACATCGCTATTGATTTGCCTTTATAATATTGTAATCGAGGTAACAATTTGAAATTATTACCAGTAGTAGCTGATGCGAGGAGGGCGATAGTGTGCCACCTTTCCCGAACAGATTACTACATAATTATTTTATCCGCTTTCGACAGAACTATCATTATCGAACTCTTTCAGTTCATGTTTTGAAGTCATCGGTTATCTACCATGAAACCAAGATAAGAGTTTCTTTTAACACAGTTAATTACTGGGTAACTGGAGGGTATTCCATACCCCCCAGACCCCCCGGTTTGAAGAACCGTAAATTTCATTAAATAAGTATCTTCTGTTTTCAGAAGAATTATTTGTTTCCAAAGCTGTTATTTACACAATCTTGAGGTTTTTGACCCCTCCCCAGTTGAAATTGTCTACAAAAGGAAAATGTTTTTTTTTAACTTCTTCAGAAGGTTTTTTCCAATAATGACCTTTTCCGACATTTTTATTTACCATTTATCGCCGTTAACAACTTCCCAGTTACACAAACCCTGCGGTTGGTTCCTAAACTTGTACAAAACCTGAGATTCCTGTGTCTACGCAATAATTCACTATTTATGCAGAAGAGTCACTTAATGGCAGACAATCAAAGAACCTAGTAAGTCGAGTTACAAAAGTCTCACATTTATGTATATTGGTCCTTCCCAACTCAGTTAAACTTCTCATTATATTTTTTTCTAATTTGTAGTCAAAATCGTCCGACTTACTAGTTTCTTCGATTGTACGTTTGTGATATTTACCCTACACCCTTTTTAACTTCAATTTCTGGAATATTGAAGGATTTTCCCGATGAAGGACCAAGAGGTTTCTAGGTTTCTTTCTCCAAAAGTCAACAAATTCATATATTATTATCTCAAATTTGGTTTTGAAAAATTCTTTCCATAAGTGTTTATTTTACCCGGCATTTTTTTAATATTAAATAAATTTTATTCCGTCCGTTCCTATCGACCCTACATAATATCCACCCCTAAATTAACGTTTTGCGATGAACGATGAACTGTCTCCGATTAATTTGAGTTAATATATTTCATTACGAAATCACGGGTAAAAATTACGGCTCCGGATTTTGTCTCTATTTTATTTTTATTATCTATCCAGACTTTAAACTAACATTTTGGTTGTATTGTAACGAAACAATTGCCACTTATCACGAATTTTTTCACAAGTACGTTTTGATAATAATATAATGGATAACCGGAAGATAAGTTTGTTTGTGTTCGGAAGCAGGGGAGACCGGGGCTAATTGGTACACTTTAATTTTAATATTTCGAAATGTCTTACGATTTTCTATTTCATGGTACCCGCATGAGTTTTAATTGCGAATAAAATAATTTAACGAAAGAAAGGATGAAATTGATTGGAAACACGTAACCCACCTAACACATAAATTGATTGCAATGTAGAAGTTGACCTCCAAACGAATCGCCCATTTATCTCTAAATTCTCACATATTGGTAAATGCATATCAATTAATTGACTTTTTCTTATCTATAATCGAGTTGGAGTCGTTTTAAATTATTTCGTATCATTACTAAACTGTTATTAATGCAGACTGAAATATTTTATCATTAAATTAAAGAGGAATCATATAAATTGTACACATTAAATAGATAAGAATAAATTAAGTTAGGTGTATAATAAAGTTTTACTTTATTGAATAATTTTGAAATAATTGTAAGAGGAGATGGCACATTTATGGTGTGCCACCATAATCGAATTTTGAATTTGGATCGTGCAATGTGATTAGGGTAAAATGTTGATATCTTTGTGGAACGGGGGAATGGATTTCAATCAAGAACGTGTACAGTGAGAAAGTGACGTACAGACGATATTTATGGGCAATTCAATGTCGTTCCACGGGGTACCCAATATTGGTTTGATAACCGCACACGCCGTACATCAAACTAATGTCCCATTATTGCACTGTCGGCGAAATGGCTCTCCTCAAAAAGTTATATGTTTTAGTGCACACGTTAATGACGACAGGCAGCGTCTTAAAATTTTTACGTTTATTGCAGGAGCGGCTTCGTAATCCGGCGGGGTTGATTTGTCGCTGTGTCGTTGTGTCGTTGTCGTGCGAGGTAAAAAAATTAATTTGTTATCAAGTACTTTGCATATGTTTTTCGTGATGTATGGCGAATGTGATTCATGCATTTACACGTACTAAGAGTTATGTTGACCGGCAGACCACGGGAATGCATGAACTGCAGCCAGTTCACACACAATTTACTGTGGCCGGCATAAATCACTCAACTCGGAACGATTCATCAGCCTCATTGTACAGATCGAGCGAAGCTTTCAAAATCGAGCTGCTAATATTTTACAAGTTTTTGACAACCGAGATGGCTTTTCCATCTTTCCTAACTCTGAAGCCGGACACCTGTGCTATTCAGAAAGGGAAGGAACGTCACAAATAAATGTAAGGGATGCGAGATATTAAAATCATAAATATATTTTAGTGCATATTTGAGATTATTGATTATAATGGCGCTGGAGTTAACGTTTCGAATTTACGTATAATCAACAATCTTGGAACATCGTCGTCGGAATCAAAACGGGTGAAGTTTCCCCACGTTCGACCCCCAGTGTCCTGATTTATGTGATTCCGGAATCATGGCTCTCCTCCTAGCGCATACAGCGCGGATATTTATTTTATACATCTGTTCCCCTTGACATAATGTCCCTCTATATATCGTGTGCATGCTTTTAGAGTGAAGGCTGTTAAAGAGTGAGACGAGACGGCGAAAAGAAGGGCACGCAAGAGAGACGCGGCTAAACTTCGGATGGATGGATCGCGCTCAGGGTGGTAGGAGTAGCCATTGAGAAAAGATATACGAGTATGAGTTTGTTGTACTGACTACTGACTGCATGAGTGTGCTTTATCGGCCGCCTCGGGCGTTGCTCTCTCTCGTGTGATTTCAAATCTTACCATTTAGCATTTTGCTACGGCCAAAAACAATATCGTCTATGTTTTACCAACCAGGACCCACCTTGTTTACTTAACAAATTACTTTATTAAAACAAGAAAATAACAAATTACCCCGTTAAGTTTCACTATATGTCGGGGGTTAGTTATGCGGATAGTATCAAACAACCCCGGTTTGTTGGTTCTTTCCTATGCTCTCCGGCGAGAGGAAAAAAGCGGTCCGTTAATTATTCTCGCTTTAATTAATTGTGATTTATGAAAACATCTGCATTAAACTAGCATTTCAAGATTAGACGAATAAATGAATAATGAAGAAGTCGACAACGGATGCCATAACCCATGCCGACTTAACGATTATTAGATTGACACGTTTAGTATATTGGTGATGAAGGAGGTCAAGAAAGTTGAACTTTTATTATTGAGAATGTCTCAATTTCGCTGCTCTTTTCCGTGCGTAGTTTTTATTGCGAAATTAGCCGAAATCAACAGGTAACTCTCTAAATGGGTTGAAAATAGTTTGGTGTGTCGCACTCGCGCGCGACACACGTTTTGTCTTCCAAAAATACTCCAGTGTAAACAGTAAAGATGTAACATTTTTATGCGCCATTAAAGAAAGAATTACAAATCTGCCGCTTTTCTCTTTCTTCGGTTGTTTGTTTCTCGAGTTAAAAAGGGAAAGAGATAAAATCCTGCAACACTTTGGTACGTGGATACAGCTGAGCGACGTGTAAGTGCCACTTGAGTTGCTTGTAAAAGCGGTAAAGGGCTGTTAGGGTTACGTCGGAACGATAGGGGTGAATTTTCTATACTCGTCGTAAATACGCGTGATTCCTATATAAGAGATTAATAATTGCAATAAAATTTAAATTGGATGTTAATGAAACAGTATACATACGTACACGGTTAACAAGAGCTTTCGGATTACGAGGGCAAGGGTTTCTTCCATGCGGAAGGGTCCGTGTTTACATCGGCAAGTGGAATCAAATTATTCGGATAATTGAAGTCGATAAACGTTAGCTTATGAAAATTTCGTTGACGAGCGGCACCTCGCCGATCTCTTTGACTTTTCTCTCCGGGTCGTGGATAATGGCGGAAAGCTTAATTGAGTGAAGAATTTGTTTACTGTGGTATAAAATATGTATGCATTTAATGGCGATCTGAATATCCGAACTAAATTAAAATTCCGGTCTGCTCGGAACAATGCTGTCACTCCAGATGTCACTTAAAATGGAGGATGGTAGACGAGACTGTGACGGATCAGATAGTGCGCGACGCTTTGCAGACTTCATAAACTGCTTGTCAGCTTTCACCATAAGTCATTATCCTGGATGGCTAATCGGATCAACGCAATTTTTAACATAAAAATCTCTTTCCAATCCAGAAATCATTTGCATTGGGTTAATTCTTTTCCTCTTTTTTACAGGTAAGTTCACTAATAACGAGTTTGGCTTTTCGATCGATAAATGGACCGCTCACTTGTTTGGGTAAGAAATTTTTAAGCTTACGTAAGAGAATCCTTTAGTGCTATTCTAAAATGGACAATCGTTCATCTATGAGTTATGGAAAGTGGAGTTATGTTCAGGCAGCAGCCATCAAGAAAGTTAAAATACGACCAATGTGTTTGAAGCCACATACAAGTTTTCTGTGGAATTTATTATTTATAGATTTGTTTATCCTCGACAACTTTCATATTCTTTATCATAATGTCATTAATATGTCATGGATACTGCTGATTTCTCAAAAAGACAAGACGAATGTTGATGTTTTCCCGTTTCTGGTGGCTATATATCAATACCCACGCACTTTGTTATGTTGGATACTTTTAAGGCATCATTCACCACCACCTTCTCCAACGTGAAAAACAGAGACAGACACACCTGTCAGTATTATCGGACACCGTCTGTCCGACAACAATGACCATCATGTTGATGGCAAAATTGATCGACGTACAAACTTTCATCACCGAGCTTACTCTTTATTATTCATGCACTTTACACAAAAATGTTTATGTAGGCGTACGTTTCATTATTTTATTATCATCTTTAATTGCTTTTACTCATTGATATGCATTCCATTTGCGATCGTTAAATTAATTAAACACAATCAAACATTCAGGTCATTACCATACAACACACATCTTTGTTGGTTCAGGAAATTGAAAACGCCACTTGCCACAAAACCAGCCTACTTTGGAATTCAAATACTATTTATTTATCCCAATGCGAAAAGTTGCTACATTTTTCCCAAACTTCCTCGCAAAGATGGTCAGCTAGAAGGATGGCAGGGGTGCTAGCTTGCCAAACCGTCGTCGCGATTACGTGAGGCAGATAATATGATTACTAGCAAGGAAAGAAAGCAGATGGTGAATAGGAAAATTCCAGAACAAATGTAGAAAGGGGTATTTCCTGCAGGACATTGAATTGATCTATGGTATCTCGATGACATACATTGAAGAAAGGGATAAGGATATTGCCGAAGGAAAATCTCAAACGCCAGCAGGATGGAACATCAGTGTCGTCAGGCTTGGTATTTGGGAGATGGAATAATCTTGCAACAGAAGAAAAAGTTTTAATCGTACAATTGAAATTGGATTGCGGAGAAAACGATAACCAGAAGTATTCTCAGACATTTTTTGTTGCAAATTTCATTTCCTTCATTTTTGGTTATATACATTTTTCTATTTCATAGCACCGTTTCCGAGATACAGTGACTTAAAAATGTCTCGATATTGCCGTACAAGCGACTTTTATATGACAAAAAAGGCTTCGTACGGTACAGTTCGTGACCGACCTTACATCCGATCATAGGGAAATAACATTAGAAATAAATTAATTTTAAACTGTCAAAGCAACTATTGGTAATTGGTTTTCAAATAAAAAAAACAATGGCAATGCACTTCAATCAAGACACTAATAATTATCACATTATTGGTTTCAATGGGAAGCAGGGATTGAAAAAAACATCTAATTTCTCATATCTAGTTTTTAAATTTTTTTATCGAAAAACCAGATATTTTGACATAAAATTCGTATTTTTTAAATACAAAATTATAAATGTACCTACTCAAAATTTTAAGTTAAACCATTGTGCCGCTTTTAAGATGACTTATTTCTTGTAAAACACAACAAAATCCCAGCCTTTAAGTTGGCATTAATTGCTTTACTCTTTCAATTCTTGGTGTCAAGTGAACGGTTAATTATCATAATGAGACCGTTCCTCAGGGGTATTCCATACCCCCCAGACCCCCCGGATTAGAAAAGGTAATTTTACAAAATGAGAGTCTTTTACTCTTGCAGATTTCAAAAGAAATTCAGATTCATGATGTTTAACAGAATTAATCACAGAGCATGGTTACAAGTGCCTGTAATTTTGCAATCCGGGGGTCTGGGGGGTATGGAATACCCCTCAGAAATCATCTTATTGTGTTCAACAGAAGATTCTTATCATAGTAAAAACCATCTCCTTGACAGCATGAACAGAAAGAGGAAAATAGTGATTTCCTTATTTTAAACAAAGAAATAGGAAAAACTAGGACATCATTAAAGGGAACACTTCAGAATATTTGGTATTGCTCAAAGCTGCTATAATACCATACATTATAAAATGGATAAATATTTGTTTAAAACAATAATCAACTTGACCAAAGTCGACATGACTTTCTAGCAAGGTATAGTCCGAGGGGGAATCGCTGGGATAACCTGGTGTACAAGCAGTCTTAGGGATATTCCAGATGAGCTGTAATCTAGGAGGAAATCCGGAGAAATCTTTCAAGAATCTCGTAAAGGAAATTCAATGTACAAACATTTGGCTGGTGATTTGTTGCGGACAATCACATTATGAGAACTGGTCGCGTAGCGTGCTACATTGTCGGACGACCAAAATGTCCAAATTGGAAGCATTTCGGGCACGAAATCAGGGCTACTGCATTTTCCTTCCTTTGACCAAAATATTGATATTTTCGAACATCCGTCTATAAAAACATAAAATTATTCAAACTTTTGGAATATTTTCGGTAAAAACTGAGACATAGCAAGTTTTTTAACCAGATACCTACTGCTTGATTATTCAAAAATCAACATTGTCGATTAAAATAGAAGATTATAAAATTGTGTGTTGAATTTTAAAATAAACTGCTACCTACATAATTTAAATGGAGCCGTTATTTTTAAACTGGCTAAAGAGGACAAAAATATTTTTGAAACATATCGATTAAAAAAATATTTTGATTGTGGAGAGTTATAACGTGGACTGTCACCTGTCCATCTAAATCTGAGTTTATTTTTCTTTGGAAATGGCCTGTCTTGTTGGTTTTTATGGTCGGTGTTCGGTAAAGTTGTCGCTGTCATGTCTCGCGGTCGTCAGATTATTGACATGACAAGCGCACGGTCGTACGCGACCTCTTCATCATATTACCTGTATTTTCAAGGACGTCGGCCTAAATTATATTTGGTTTCTATTTTTCCGTTACTTCATCCAATTCTAGTTTTTCAAAATTTTAACTCGCAATAAAAATTGATCACCAAAAGGTTTTGTATACTTCGCTGGCATTGAAATCTCCAATAACAAATCATTAACATTAACACAATTTTCCTTCAGGTTGTCTGTCCCGACGTTTTAAAATTAATTGTTTCTTACGTAAGATGATTATTATTTAGAAAATAAAAAAAGGATTTTAATGTATAATTCATAAATTAACTTTCTATCGATTTATGGTTGATTTAGGAAAATAAGAAAGCAAAATGTTAATTTAAAGTTAACCCATCGGTCAATAATCATAAAGCATGTCAGCTCTTGTGGTTTTTATGGGACTTTACGTCGTACACTGTTTCGTTAATTACATTCGCTTATATTAAATCAATCTTGAAAAAACATGGACAACTTGTTAGACAACTTAGGTGACGATTTATGTGAATGCGTTTGACAATGACCCGTCGTTAAAAAGTTATAAAAAGTTTGACGATCTTAAATTATTTAGAATATTGTCATTGAAATTTTAATTGTTTATTCAAATCGAAAATATTATGGTCGCATTGCTACCGGATACAAAACGAACAGTAAGAAAACTTTTCGGTACTGCCAATTTTTGATCCTTATCCTAGCGGAACTTGACAGTTTCGACGTTGCAACGAAAGTTTCATCGATTTTTCTTTTTTTGGCGATGAAAAAATTAAAATCCCCTTATGTATAAATTAGAAGCTCTCGACTAGTAGAACATCTTGTAACCTATCCATTTCTATTGTGTTATTCTTTAAACCCATTGTGCGTTTTTTATTTGAATCGCTGGGGCGTAGTACGGAATCTCCCTAAGTTGTTAACACGTTTGCAGTGTATTCTTATAAAAAAAAAGGTTGAAGGGCGCTGGTTTGAGAAATTAATCCGAGCAGCCAATGCGGTGCTCTCGTTTAATTTTATTATAATCTCTCGATTAAGTACTGCTGATCTCGAAGTACCATAGTCGTAATTTTCAGACGGTGACATAAATGCTAATGGTCAATTTTCATAATATTATTTTTATTTAAAGCGATGCAATGTGGGCATACGGACATTCTTTTAGAACGACATTTATAATTTTATTTCAGTTTATTATATTTATCCTCCATAAAGTATTCATTTAAATGCTACTCATTTCTCCATTACAGAAAAAAAGAATATAAATATTAAATTGATATGTGTTTGTTTCATGTAAATTTTAATAACTTACTTTATTAAGTATTGGCTTCGACTATAGCGCTTCTAATTATGTCCGCATGTATCGCCAATTGATTTATGAATATGTATTTTAATGAACATTATACAAATGAGTTATGGGAATCTATAATTAAAAAAATTTTTATTATCTCAACTTGATTATGATAAAATGTTATTTCTATTTTTTTAACCTACTAATTTATTAATTACGAAATGCTCGGGCCGGTCGATAAAATTTTCCTCCTCGTTTTCGTGTGTACAAATATTGTGCAACTCATAGTTTCTCTTTTTTTGGAATTTCGAACCTCGAGCCGGCCCTGTTCTCAGGTACTCGATATTCATATTCACCAGTGCAATCATACGGTATAAATTTTGCAAAATTATCGATTACAAAAAGCCGGGTTGTATTATAAAATTTATTATCCAATTCGATGTTTAGTTTTATTAGCTGCATCTTATATGAAACGATATTACCGAAAATGCAACGGATTCTCGAATATTTCTGCAATGGGCAATTTGCCAAGTGGATGTGAAACGAAACTTGCGACTGTTTCGTATTTTTATTATTATTAGTAGACAATTTCTCGCTTCTTTATTAGTAAAAAGTTTTCCCGCTCTTATCTGCAGTAATTGGGGTTATTTAACTTCATGTTGGTACACATTGTCACCAAATTAACAGACACCTGTCTGGAAATCCGTCGCGCACTCTGATTATCCCAGTTTTACGATGCGCCCAACTCTCGCTTGACGTGTAATTAGACATAGGTTTGTCGTGATTTCGTCTACCATTCTCTTCAATTTATGCCACGTCGTATCTCGGAGGGTCTTATTTCTCTAAAACCGTAAAATTGTATTAATTTGAATTTTTTTGTTTCGCCTGGCGCAGTCGATGCCGAAAGAATTTTTTTTGCAAAGGGGGCCTTCGGATTGCGCGTCGTGTAATATATTAAATTATTAAATCTACGCAGCGTAGCTGATAGTTTCAGAACAATAAAACTGATAAAATACTTGGGGACATTAGTGTCATCCTAGAGGATGAAATAGCGCGATGCTCTGCAGCAGAGGTCTTTATTATTAGTCGGCGAGGCAGAGTTATGATGACGCTTTCCGCTTTCCTTTAGATGTATGTGCTTCGGCCCATCCGTAATAACCAGAGACCCCAGACGTGATTGTTTCGGGTCGCAAGAAGGCCATCAATAACAACTTTAACAGTAAAAATGTCACAGTATGGGCAAAATAAATTTTCGTATAAAACTATCAGGCACGAGTCAATCTGCTCGCGATGTGTTTATGGGTCGCTGGAGACGTTTTCAAGATAAGTTGAAGTAATATGCTTTTAGTTAGCAGTAAGTAATTCAAGTCGGTGGCGACGCGGCCAAGGAGAAGGACGATACTAAGCGTCCTGGCGCTGACAGTTTGTCACATTAGATGTGGAGCATATATAACAAACAATCTGCGAAAGACAGTACACTGCCAAGAATTATAATGGGATAACTTGGAGACATATGGAGTGAGTTTGATATCGAGTAAGCCATCGTGCCCTTGGAGAAGGCAACCAATGAATGCCGTGTTGGCCGTCTGCAACCTGTCCACATAAATCTGTCATTCTCAGACGCGCGGGGTGCTAAAAGCAAACCCGTGTGATGGCTGAACTTAAAGGTTTTTAGATCTATCTCGCTATTTATACCACTTCTCTCTCACGCTTCGCATTGACGACTGTCTTTGTTTTCCGTCAATCTTGCTACTCTTTCTTTCGATCGATTTCATTAAAAAAAAAAGACGACGACGGATTTTATAAAATTCACACCAGCCGCGCTCTCCATATACGACATCTCTTCGGCGTAATTGTTTGGCCGCATTAGAGACACTATCGCGCCCGATCACATTTTCTCGCATTAATTAAGTAACGTTTTGCAAAACACAATTAAGAATAACGTTGACAGCTTTTATATGGCTGCAACAGAGACTATGGAAGCGCAGTTAACAGTTGACGAAAAAAATTGGGCGAGTACACAATTTATTCATGTTAATAAACATGTTTTACTGGTTACGTGACACTTTCTGACTGAATGTCTCGGAAGAACCGCAAAGAATCGCTCACCTAAGCTTAATTTCCATAATTATTCCTTCCAATCGCATAGATTACCATTTGTATGCATTTTTGGTGCAGAAGAATTTGGAATCGTCGCAACTGTTAGGCGATGATGGAGAGGATGAAACGGAACCGAGAATAAGAAGTTTTTATGTTTATGGGCTTGTGGGGAAGGCGGGTGGGGAGAAACCACTCAAAGTTCTCCTCACCTTAAAATAAGGTAAAGTTTTTAATGAAAGAGGCAGGATAATTCGCGAAATGAAAAAGATTATTTTGTATGCAGGAGCCAAAGTGATGGGTTGCCATTTGCAAAAACGCTCATTTACTATACATTAAACGGATATATTGTTTTTCGCCAATGTATTTCTCCTTCTTCGGCCGCGATTGTATCTCAGGAGCGCAGATTCGTTCGGCATACATATCGCCTTTTCTACTCCCGAAGTTTTTTACGACTTCAGGTAATGCTGGCACGTGGGAATTACTTGGGAATATTTAGAAAACTATCAAGCTACTCGAAACAAAGCACATATACGTGGATCAATAAAGCCAAAACATTTCTCGACATTTTTCCGCTCCTCGTGTAAATTTTGTAAGACATTATTGTGATTTTAATTTAATATTTTAATTAAGATAGGGAAAAATTTGAATTATCCCATTTCATCTTTGTCAATCTTTCCCCTTTTATATTTCTTCATGTGCCTAATTTAGACACAAAGAGTTATAGGACGATTTGCACAATTTTAATTTTCACCCTTCCAATTATTTTACATTTACAAGCCTCGAGAAAAGTAATGAAGGTGTTTAATCGTCAAGTTTGTTGTCGTTATTTTGACTCGAGACGCTCTCGCCTTATCTTCATTTTAAAAATTCGTTTGGAATTTTTTGACGAAATGGCGGTAATAAATTGATTATTAAACTGTTATTTTTTCAACGGACTTTTATCATTTTTTTAGAAAGTAGTTTTACGAGATTCGTATGATGCGGAGGAGACCGATCCGATCATTTGCTCGTCGATGCTATTTATCAACTGCTTCTAGTTTTTATATAAATTGCCATTAAAATGTCTTTTACATTATAATTTATGACATTCCTCACTTGTCTAATAAAAGTCACCGATTACATTCAGCTAACTCGAAAACGATTTTAATCAAACTTCTTCCTTCTCCAAATTGTTGGAGTAACCGATCCGAAATCAACGAAACTAAAGAAAAACCTTGACGCTTTTTAAATTCGTTTCAAATAATTGCCATTTTAACTTACCGGGACTTAATTAAATTAATTGGTTTTAACTAATCGTTTCAAATTTGTTTCTTCCATCGTAGATCAACTTGCGCGAGCATTCATAATTAAGCACCAAATTTAATTTGCATAAATTAGAACCAACCAGTGACGGACTGCAGCCAAGAGAAATATGTTGTAAACAATTTAGAGCGCCGCAGGAGATTATCCTAACAACATGTCATAACCGTACCCGGTTATAACGTACCTTAAAAACATATTTATTTATTTAGATTATAACCAAAGGGTCTGACTTTTACACTTGAAAAGTATAGTGTAGAAAAATTTAAGTAATCTCTAGTTTCCATCTTGGAACAACAGCAAGTAACGATAGCTGCTGTACATATATTAGCAGTGTTTCGCCGCAGTTACTTCCGATTATCAAGTTTCCAAAATAAATAAAATTATATTTTATTATTTCAGCTGAAATCGACAGGCTATGAGCGGCAATCCGCGGTTCAACACCTGATCGTAACGGCTACATTGCTGTGATCTAAACTCAAAGTTTCTTTGTTGGAAATTCACATAACCTATTGATAGCATGCCCACAAGTTTAACAATATTCTAGTAATATTATGGTAGTTTATGGCATAAATTACAAATTTAAACATAAAATTTAGTGGATAAATTGCACCACTCGAAAATGACGGATTTAAAATAAATGATATCATATTAACTGTTGTACTCCTAGAAGGCAACTGCGGCCGGCCAAATTCTTCAACAGTTTATGTCGAGCACACGTATCCAGTTGTCTTCCGTAGCTTTCCTCTTTTGCTGTTATGACTTTCAAATTTAAAAGTTGCTGTGGAACTGGGTTAGAAGATCATTAAACATGCAGTACGCCCCTGTTAGCAACTGATGATTAATTGGGCTAATCGTAAAATTATGCACTTTTATAATAGGAAGTACGGTTTGGTGCGCAATCCGACGAGATAGGGATCCAAAAGTTCAAGTTTGAGGCGTACATTCTAGGCGTCTTAAGCGTCACGCTAGTGTTGACAAAGCTGCTTTTCAAATATTACTTGCCTGACATACCGCAACTGCATTGCACCTTATAAATGGAAAATCTATACGGAGCAATTGGAAATCGCTTTCGAGTTTCGTAAAATTGTCCGATTACTGCAGGGCTTGTTTTCCAAATTGTCAATTTTATGATGCAAGTTCAATACCCACGTTTGAGTTATCGAATTGTGTTTCAAATATGCAAAATTCATTGAGTAAACGATGCTAAATCAGCCCTGCAATGAGGCATTGTTTGATGGCAATAACTGTATAAATTATGGGATCATTTCAGTGGAATGCGGCGATATCAGTCCGCTTTTACACAGGTGGATGTCGTACATCACATTTACAGCTATTGGTTTTATATATTTTTTGCCAATAACTGGATTTTAATTACTGCAGTCGGTTAATGTATCCATATTTAGCTGTGTAATTTATAATCAATCTGACTGCGTTTATTTCCCAAGTCTTAATTAAGCAATTTTCTCTTGTTTTCAGTTATTTTTTTCCGCTTTATATTTTTGTCTATTTTTGATGTATAAGGGTGTGGGTCAACATGACAAGTCCAAAGCTGTCAACGACAGTTGAATCTACTGTGTCATCAAAAACTGCCATGTAATATGTCTTTAGACTTACTGGTCAACTTTTCAAACTTTAAATAGTCGAAAAAACCTTTCACGATAGGTTAATGTTGACTCAAAAATTGCTAAGTGGGGTAAATATGGGGAGACTGTTAAGTAGGGTAGTAGTGTCGTAGAGATATTCAGTGGCTTGGCGGTTGTCGATAAGGGTGGAATTTAACAAAAACTCAAATGTGTCGCGTAACCAAGCGTGAAGTTTTGTTTTTGGATTTCGTTCGGTGAGTTTTCTTCTCCGTTGTTTTTTTTTTATTAAAAAGAGTTAAATTCTTTAAACATTAAAAAAGAGGAAAATTTGTTTTCAATAACTGTCCGGTTAAGGTTAAACTAAGGATATGTTGGTGGACTAATATACATCCTGTTCAGGATACGACAACAAAACGATCCTGAAATGGCATCCCATCCTCGTCGGTCGTCGCGTAACGTTTAGGGTTTAAAATAATATGGAAATTTCTGCTAAGCGAGCGATTTAGGAAACATTGCGTATGCAATGAACTGCTTGTCTGTTTGAATAGACGGTTTGGCTGGACATCCAAACAAATAACCTAAGACATTGAGAACTCGACGAATTTACACAAATTGAAAACAAATTCAAATCAAACTTTCTTAAAATTTACTAACGGATTTCATAAGTCGAGCGCAATAAAGATAAAAATTGTTATTGGTATAAACAAACAGAATTAAAATTTAAAATAATAAATCCAATTGTTGGCATACGCATTTTCCCACTTTGTTTATCTTCCATGTTATTTTTGATATCAACGATAATCCTTTATTCTTTTCAATTACCGCTTCTATGTTTGCATATATTTTTTATCAAACCGTTTCCTTATCTCTTAAGTACCGCTAAGCAATTAATTATTAACCTAGAACTTCGGCGTTTTTGCAGCAAGAGGTTAAACCGTAGCCTATAATGTGGAATATTTATAGCTCTATTGTCGTCCGAAACCTGGGGGGGGGGGGGAGGAAATTGTATTAAAAAGAAATGTGAGTTCAGATTAATAATAGTAATTTTTTTAAAATCTAGGCGAATATAGAAAAAAACGTTATAATAACGTCATAATAACGTTTTAATAACCTCGAAAAGATAATGGCAGCGTATGGTTGCGATAACGTCGTTATGACGTTATCGTACCGTTATGCGATATTTTACATCCCCAATCGGAATATTTCAAATGGTTAATAATATTTATAGAATAGTTTTCGCATTCGCTAGGCTGTGATTTAATTATCAATCGCATAGTCGGTCGGGAAGCGTCAATCGGCGGTTGACGATAATCAGATAGTGATTTAGTCGAAGGCATAAAATTGAATTACGTACATAGACATATTTTCTGGATCATTCATCATGGTATTATTAAAAAATTCCATGTCGTAAAATAAATGTCCAAAAAACGGGGACTAAAAAGATATTGGATGTGTGTATGTTTAAAACGCCAAATCTTAATCTACCCTCTGTCACTCACTGCAGTAGAAAATTAACTACTTTGACTTCGAAAATCTCCAACATGCCAAGCTTGTTCATTATCGAATCCGGGGGTCTATTTATTTTGTTCGCAAACAAAGACAAAATGATAGTAAACGTCCAATTTATTTTATCAAACCGAAAGTTTTATTATTTTGGATTTGCTTTTAATTTTTTTTTATTTTGTTTCAGGTAAGTGGGAAAATTTTATTATTTGTTCGAATGCGGTAAGTTGAAATTTGCTTCATGCTTTTAGATTTCGGTTTTGCTTTTCTATTTGAGTGACTAGCAGGTGACACGTTCCTGCGACGTTGTCTCGAAGTTCTGCATCGATCTGCTCGTCACTGTGTGGGGTGGGCAGGGCAAGGGGGTGAACGTCACTCGGACATTGCTGTCACTCCGAGACGACGTCTCATCAACACGCGCGTTCTGCCCAGAGACGCCCTGCTTGCCAATCAATACTCGCTTGTATTTTCTATTTTACTTTGCCGGAGAGAAGTTTACTTCTTTAAAATTTAACCGCATCTATGTATGCACACGCACCATTTCGGTTCGTCAAACGTCAAGTGGGTTTCGACAAAAGGGCTTAAGTTGGAGTTAATGCACTGTCAATGCTGTTCTGGTGTGTGATTGGCAAACGAAGGCTTTCGTACTATTAAATTTGTCGGTGTCAGTTTCACAACTGTTAAGTTGAAGGAGCCGACGACGTGAATCTGTCGTTTTCAATTTTACAATGGAATAGGGGGTGTAAAATTAGGAAAACGGTCGTTTCCCCTAAAGCAAAGGAGTTTATTTTGGCCAGGGCAGAGTGTGAATAAGAATCCAGAAGCTGATTTAAAAGAAGAGCGCGATCGGCCAACGCGTGCCGACCCTTGACATTCGGTCATTTATTTAACGTCGGAGTCTTCAATACGAAAACCGACATGATCATTAATAGCACCTCAATCAGAATAAAGCAAATAAGTAATCGTTTAAATTTGTTATCCTTTTGTTGGGCTTACGTTAATAAATTTTCGGTAGCTTATTTAAGATAAATAGTTGTATATTGTTGTAAATAACTGACATAAGTGGCCTTGTTGGTCTCGAATTTATTGGTCGAGCGTTGAAGAGTGAACGACAGGAGGTAGATCACGATGCTATCTATCACAACAGTAGGAGGTTATGGGAATGTGCGTCTCAGCGCCACCTGGACCTCCTGCAGATTGATAGAAGACCACTTATTGTCCGAAGAAAAAATATTGACCAATCAGCGCGGCGCGTCGTTTGGGCCGAGGCGCGCCGACGAACCGGGCCTTAATTATTAATTTTCCGCGCGATATTAAAGCGAAAATTAGGATTAATTATAGTAATGGAAAGAAAAATTTATAATGAATAACACATAAATCAGGTGATTTAATAGGAGAAAAAAGTATTTGGGCAAGTTTGATATACGAACCAAAAGTTTATGACATGATTGATGCCTGGAACAATAAAAATTTCCATATTACATTATACATACAGATTTACTACTACAGGTTTGATATAAACAACTTTGTATTATGTTTTGGTTAAACTGGTTTATACTAAAAATATAAATATTAATACGTCTTTAAATTTTATTTAAAATTGAGAACGTTGTAGAAGCGAGTGTATTTTACTAACGCCATATCAAAACCACTGAAACTGTGGGGATAAAGAAAAGAAAAGGAGAATAATGCATAATTCGGTCATAAAATATGTCAGGGTCTCTAGAATTGAACGCTATCCTTCAAAGAGGGCAGAGACGAAAGGGACTGTTAGATTTATTGGGCAATAAAGTATTATAATTAAACGCGTTCAGGCCCCGCGATGTCACTCGGCCTACATCTATAAATCTCTAGGGGCGCAGTACGGACACTCTCATGCAGAGCAAAGGTGAAGCCTGTGAGTGAGCACCTCCACCGAACCACCCCCCAAGCCACATCGCACCGATGTTATATTAAACGAGATTTGGAAGTAAATCATTCAGCTTCACTCCTACTCGCCAAAATTTTTAATCGGTCACTTACTAGTCGGCTATACGCAGTAGACGTCCACCTAGCCGGCTCGGCGTGCACGCGCGTTTTGCCAAACGGATTTTTTTAAATTAATTAAAATTCATATCGATATGTTGCGTAATTAGATGCTGACACAACATAAAATGGGGTAAAGACGTAAATCACATCGGCCAGGCAGCGATCTCAGCGTCAGCTGCTGACCACAGCTCGCGCTATTTGCAGACACAATGAAGGACCTCGACTCTAATTTACGTTGTTCGTTAACGTGATTCGAATTAATTTAAGCCATGCTCGCTGATTATGTATTTGCTACATGTCTTAGTAATTTATTGCTACAAAAGTTTGGACACTGAAGACGGATTTGTAAAACGTCATCGTCTATTTCGACGAGGATGGAACTCTAACAACACCAATTGTAGAATAATCCAATTTAGTTGCGTCCCAAAAGTAAATTGCATAAATTAACACTCGGTCGAGAAAAGTTTCGACTAACGAGTTTGTTATTTATTAGGTACTTTTAACTTTGTTAGTTTGCCAAATTTATTGTCTGAAACTAAACGTTTGATCGAAACGTTGTTTGCATTACGAGTAATTATAGGTTTCGCTTTGACAATGGTGTCGGAATGACAAACTGGTGGCAGGTGCATTAGGTGTCTATTTTCCTGACGAATGTGTCTCCAAACAGACGAGCCCGTGTTCATCCGTGAGTATCGGCAATCCGGTTGTTGGCAAATGGAACGACTGTTGGACATATTACAGTTTGTATAAATACACGTAATACAGTTTTCGCTGTTAATTATCCAATGTGTTGTTTCCCACGCAGTCCATCTCCCTCGATGTTTGCATTCACTCCACACAAATCATACCCAATACCGGTTTCGTTACATTACACCGCAGCTTAAAAACTCCGTTTAGCAAAAATCTCTTACTCCATTGTCGACGCATCTTAAAAACCTCCAACTATGCCCGCTTTCTAAATTTCCTGATAAATCATCGCGATTGTCCAAATTAGAAATTTCTTGCGCAACATCGAATATTTAATTGTGAATTTCCATATATCACCGAAAGCTAATTTTGTCAACATCTCGTCGTATACCCATTACATCATAAATCTGTCAATGGATACGCATAATAATCATAAGGATACTTTCTCATGGCTCACATCCGTTATGTGACACTTGACGAACGGTATCGTCTATTCGCCAGCCGCTCCTTTCTCCGCCGCCAACTTTTGGAACCGAGAGTGCCCTCGTTTCGCCTTTTTTTTTCCTGCTGCAATTTTACAAAATTGTAAGATAGGCCAGGCTTTGTTGTTTTGTAAACGTTTTTGAATTCAGTGTCGCATGCCAAAGACAGCTGAATATTTAACACCTGCCCTTCATTTCATCAAGTCTGTGTCAGCTACCGCAATCCTTTCGTGCCGAATTACATCTACCGAATTGAAATTAGCGAGCTTTAATTAATTTGTCCATTAGCGAACTTTTTTAAACCGAAATAAAATGTAATGTATTTCTGAAACGCACTCGAAATTTAGAAATCCCAATATTCAATTGTTTTAGCCGGAATTAGCCGGGAGATTAACTAAAAGCTTTTCGGTTACTCTTAATTTGCTAATGTTGGTAAGCCTTCAAAATCGTTAGAAAACAAAAATTTGACAGTCGCCCCTAATGTAAGTCGTAGATTCGTGTCAAAAGTGCATTACATCAATGACAAATTTTGTTGGAGACACATTAGTCAAATCAAAGTTGGAACATGATGTGCTATATTTGGCTGTCTGTGTAGGTATTTTGATGTTCATCTGTGACATACACAAGTCATAAACACCAGTGTGACACAATTTATTTGATTCCATGAAATTCCTCATATATCAAACAGGTTTAAAAGGATCGGACCATTGGACTAAAATAATTTTGAAAGTTTATCATGCGCTTGCCAAAGACGCTATATTTTTTATATTTCAATCTGACACATATTATTATTTTACTCGAAATAAAACGCAATTTTTTTGATATGGCCTATTTATACTTTTTGGGTTAATTTGTCAAAATGAAAGATACCTCATTTTTATACTTCACTCTTTTCATATTTAACTCGCCGCTGCTTTGATCGTACCACTATAAATTTATCTTCAAAATATAGGCTACATCGAAATGGTAGGCGGAATACCAGTGGCGTACCACATGGCACAAAACTGCACGTCTGTCTCCCAGCTGCAAATGGCGTTGCTGCGACCAAATGGCATCTGATGTCACAACATTCTATCTCGAAATGAAACAATTGGAGTAGGTACTTAAATTGAAAGAATTCGTCATCAATGAAGAGGAGAAAAAATGATAAAAATATTTCTCGATAATTTAGTTGTCAATTACAGTTGTTTAAAGCGAGTTGGTGAAATGAGTTAAGTTACAATTACAGTTGTAAGTTGAAATTTACAGCACAATGGTGCATTACATTGTCATTAACATACCACCCTTTCTTCATTCTTGATATTGTCGAGAATGCAAATTTAGTTAACAAACTTGAGCCGCAAAAATGTAAGTGTTAAGTACTTGAAAAAAAATTGAAAAGTATGTGTTCAGCATTGTATAATCGACGAAGCTATTGTTTCGAGTTAAATTATTGTAGACGAGAAAGTGCGGGAATGTTAATATTATGTTAGTGGAATACCTCCACTTTACCCTCCATTGCCAAATTAAAAATGCAAATTATGCAATAATATGTTAATTTTATCGTTATCCTCCCGGTATTTACGTAAAATAAATTTCCTCGCGTATCCAGAATTTCTAAGTTCTATTTTCATAATCGCGACTCTTTAGATTAATTACCAATTAATTTACTCATTAATTTTTTGCCTTAACAAAAAGTTAAACATGTTCATTAAGTGGACGTTGCCCGTGTAAATTAACCAATAAACAAAATTAATTTCAACTGGATTGTCAATCTGTCGTAAAGCAATCAATACATCATAAGATTAAGGTCCGACAAGTTTTAATTCGAAATTAAAAGAATTCAACTCGTTTAACAACTTAACTACAATAAATTATTTAATATGCGGAGAGAAACTTTTAGAAAATTCCACCAATAATAATTTTATTTGTATAAACTCAAAACGCCTAATTAAAATTATTGTACGCGACGAATCCGATAAGTATCTGCACACTAATTGATTCTAATTTATTGCCGAGGTGCTTCATCCTTCAGAAAGGATTCTTCCAATTATTTTTTAATTTCTACTATCGGAAGTTTTAGGCCAAAATACCTAGATTGATCCTTGATTTCTTTTTCAATTGTGGACCAAATCGGCCATAAACATTTCAAACCGGTACAATAAAGCTAATTCGGTAACTTTTAGTACGGAACTGCAGGTAGCTAGCATCCCAAATGAAGACAAGGTTAAGAAGATCCAAGTTGCTTTTTTTTGTTCTTCGTGTCAATTGGTATTTTTGAAGAAAGCAGCCTGATGAAATCCTGCATCCCACTTCAGACTTATGTCTGGTGGAAAAAAAGTAGAAAACCAAAATGATGACTGATGAGAACTTGGCAGTCCAAACACTGAATTTTGTTTGTGGAAACAAACTACACTGCTGTGATCCGAAGTCTTACATCATCAGAGGAGTTACTTTATCTACATTATCGGGGTATTCTAGCCACCCCCCCACCCCCCCGGTGAATCCAGTCTTTGCAGACAGATGTATTTATTCTGAAAGAAATAAAACTTCTTATTTAATAAGGTCAAGCACACATAGATCACGCAAACAAACTTTTGTTCTCTGAAAGCGGGGGGTCTGGGAGGTATGTAATTCCCCCAGTAAATCTCTTTATTATTTTTTATAATCTCTACAGTTATTGATTGAATTTTACAATGTAAATTTATTGATCCTGCATTTAATTACATAATTAATTTCAAATCCTGAGACTTATGGTGTAAATTTGAATAACAAATAATAAAAGAACACCGTAGATTTTCTGGGATGTAGTACGAAAAATGTGCTCACAAAATTTTTAATAATAATATATACAAATTAATAATATTAATTTAAAATTAGATTTGGTTAATACCGGAATTTAACTTAAAAACGGGAATCTCGTTTTTCTAGATCCGTAATTTTCGAGTTGGAGCGGCTTCAGGGATGTTTTCAATGAGTGAAGCTCAGAGATCAGCCATTTTTGGCTGAAAATTTTGAATTACCCATAGAATTTACGCCATAAACTACCATAATTATATCAAAAAAAATTTAAAATCTATAGTGCGCATTTTGAGTGCTTTTCCCGATATCTACTTTATTTGATTACTTGAAGGTCAGACTGCCCCTGGCCACTGTGACCTTATTGTGGGCGATTAAGTTAGTTGTCTTCTCTGTGTCCCCGAATTTTAGTTAATGCTCCTAATTTTATATCGAGAGCTTTCGTGACCGGAGAGTCTGGGGGTGTAAAAAATCGGGACTTTTATAAATTACACCGAGATGTTTTATTTAGATTAATAGATTATATTATTTGGTATTTGGTTTTTGTGATATTTTACAGAAACAATATATCTGGCTGTTTACTGTAATAATTTATGTTAATTTCGGATTTTTATAGTGACAAGAATATTAAATTCTTGTAAAAGAATAACAAATTAATGACGAAAATAAAAAAATTCTCACAAATCCTTGGCGTTTTTTAAAAACTAATTATTATCCAATTATAATAAGTATAATTGACCATATTAAAAATACGAAATTTTGTTGCGTTTTTATGTATTTTCGTAATGAAACTTGTTTCTTTTTTTGCATCAATTTATTATATTTTTGTTGATTTTTGGTATTTTGTATGTAATTTCTTCTTCTTCTTCTTCATTTTTTTGCATGGAACTTTTAACTTCACTTGGTGGGTAAAGGTTGCGTTACAGATGACGATAGTGTCGTTTTCTCCAAGTGGAGAGTTGCATTATTTCCGATGGTAGTTTAATTTATTTTACAACTACAATTGTCGACTATAAATTATGCAAGACTAAAAACTTAGCAGTTTGAAATGATGATTTAAATGCATTACTGCAGTTTAAGCATCGCTGTTGAAATTTGTAGACCACTAATCCAGTATGTATTTCCGACTGTTTTTGTTACGTTCACTACACAAACGTAATATTGCATACACATTTACGAGCAATAAATTTGAACGTTTGTGTGTTCTTTATTATTTAGGTTGATTTATATACTTCGGTACTTCAGAAAGACTATGAATATCAGCAGCGAATAACAACCTGGTTACAGTGTAAATAATACGCAATAAGTGAGCTCTTACGGTGCGACACTAAACAGCGGTGTGTCTGTACTTTATGGACTGTAAATAAGAATACGAAATGGTTAAATAACCTTGTTAGCAACTAACTTATACCTATATACTCTAGTTGAATATTCCTCGCCAGTCGATTAATTTGTTTACGCACTCCAAGTGGTTTTCTTCGCTCGTCAGTTCACAAGACGATGCCGTGTAGGTAAGGCTTTATTTTATTTTTTTCGTCGCCGGGTCATGGAGGGGAGGGCAAGATTTGAATGGATCTAAATTGGTTCGTCGTTTGTACTAATAAAAATTTAGGGGAAGAGAAAACTTAGTCATTGTTTATCTATAAAAGCCAAATGTCCTAAATCAATAAGGTCAGGTCAGGTGCGTCCTACACAAACACAGTTAAAAGCAGTCTGTTGTCCACCGTGAGAGATGTACCTGTCTAACTGCCCACTTTCCTATTGATTTATTGTAATTATGTATTATCACAGTGTAAGCGCATCCATCTTGGCTCAATACGTCACTGTCACATTTTCAGCTGCTTCGTTAAAACTATGGACATCCTCATGAGCATAATATGTATAGTTTCCTTTAATTAATCTTCCTTTAGGATTACATATTTTATTACAATCATCAAAACTTGGCGTAATTAATACAGGAAATTGGTATAATTTCAACTTGAATACCCACACATAAATTATTGACGAGTCGTGACATTGTTTAGTATCGTGTACAGGATATTGACGTATTTCAATCAAACTCGGTCCGTTTTAGTATAGAGCTATTTTATTCACGAATTATTCGAGTAGAATAAATTTTGCAGCCTCGTGTATACATCGCAATAATTTATTAACCCGATCGATTGGGCGTAAATAGTATCGAGATTTTAATATTTTTCCGAGAGCGCTCAAGACTTTTCGGAAATTAAGGTTAAGTTGTTCATTTTTTCCTAAGTACCACTCTGTTTCCCATTACCTCACCTGCTCGCTAAAACAAGCGATTCAACCGTCACTCATCCACAATGAGAGCTGTCACTCATCATCTACAATTTTCTTCCCCTCGCCCACACACAGACCTTTTCAATCAGTCTCAGTCAACTTTTGTTCATCATGTCTCCTTATTACTGCACCCTTTGTCAGCTGCAGACTTTCAGAAAATTATATTTTTTTGCAAGACGTCAATCTTTGAATTATTAATTTTTAATTGCTCACGCTCATTGTTGTTTTTTTAATTGCAACGAACAACATCTAGACAAGTTTTTTTCGCTAATTGCGTTAGGAAGGTTCAAAAAACTGGGACCAAAAAAATTGCGGGGCTAGGCATAATGCACACGTAGGTATCGGTGGAGGTGGTTTGGTTTGAAACGGCGAATTTTGTGTTTTATTATGACAGCACGAAGGTAAATTTAATATAACCAACATCCTTGTCCGAATCTAACCAAACAAACGGTCAAGTAGAAGGTTGATGAACACGAGCGCAAACTTCATTAAACGTGTCTGGCTTCGATTACTGAATCTTGGCTGAAATAAGATTTCTCACCTCTGCCTCGGGAAGTGGAGTTTCCGCAGCACCATCAGCCAAACGGTCCGACAGTTCGCTCCCCCAAGACCTGCTTCAGCGCTCGCAATAATCAACTGCTGTGGCTTGCATACTAAAACCACATCCACTAAATATCAACTTCCCTTAGCGAATGTTGAAAGCTTTACAATGTATATCATTGCCGTGTGCCAAAAAATCTAAATTACTTTATTTTTTTTTCTGCGGCAGCATAATAACTTTTTTTTTTTCTATTTCGATAAATTTGGAACGAATTATTTCAATTTGCGTCCGACAGGCCTAATGTTTGTACTGTTATGTAAACAAGATATTTGCGTGTGTGCTAGCTATCTCAGTTATCTGTCAAATTTGGATGGCGAGTGGACCAATTTGGATGTGCAGTTAAACATTGTGGTATTTATCATTCCACCATTGAAATTTACATCCCACACTTGAGAGCATCAGGTTTGAACGAACCGTTATTAAGTGTTCAATACTTTAGACTTTAGAAGTTAAAGGAAAAATATTTAATTGCATCCAGCAACGTTAATCCATTAAAACTATCAAATGTTAATTACACTCTAGTGCTTGGAAGAACGTCAATTTCTTTGAAGAAACTTGATTATTAAAATGAACTATAAAGCTGATTTATGTTGCTAATTAAGGAAAGTGTTGGTTTATTTTTGTATTGGATATCGATTTTGCCGGTTTAGGTTTAAACAATTTGTATGCTCGGGAGGCGTTCCGTTTGCGAGATCGGGCAGTTAAAAGAAGGATTAATTTTGAACCCTCGTGGTTTTTATGTAAACACGTAGAAGAAGTATCATTAAGAGGAAAATGTTGAGTATTTTCCTTGGATACAATTGATATAATTTACAAATTTTAGTTGGTTTGGTTAGAAAATATTCCCTGATACCGCATTACTTGGATGAACCAGTGAGAAGCAATTTGGTTAATTGGCTCCGGGTCATAATGGCACTAATAAGTTTGTATTTAGAGCGGAAACTGCAAGTACGCCAAGCCATCTTGCGTTTAATTCCTTTATTATGACTCCTTGTAGATTTATGGACCATTGTCTTTCATTTGAACATATATTTCTTGTCGTGCTTGCCCCGTATAAGGCTGGCATCTGCATGCTATGCCCGTATCTCACGGAGACAGTAAGAACGGCACAATTTATGCCCGCTTCTCGTTTTAATGCAGCCTTATCAGCGAGTCCTGTCCGTCACACACACCTGCAAAGTCCCGGACTCGAACGCTCGCAATTAATTCCGGGAATCTGTAAAAAGCATAAGCACGAGTAAGTTCTTCCACTGCTGCGGACCTCGATATCTGATCACTGCTAATGAATGTACGACTCAAAACTCGTGCGTCTGATCAGATCGCACCAATTTATGTAAAACGTTTTGTTCCATACCAACAACTCAAAGTTGGTAATTTTAGTTATAGTTGTTCCAACCTAACTGCAAGTTAACATGAACAATTTGTTGATAACATCTTCACCAACTAGGTCCATGTTTTGTTAGATATTCGTGCTGAAGATTGTTTGTTGATGTTTGCACGCGGGGCGGGTCTGTAACCGGTCTCGATGTCTTCAGCAGACCAATATAAACATCTTGGTGTCAACTCCCGTGCGGCTCTCGCACTCTCCGGGAGGTCTGCAAAGGTCGTACGCGGAGGGACAAGCGACCAGAGGCGTGCACGTATGTCTTCAACCTGTCCAAACACGGACCAACAATGAACAATAGCTACATAAATCAATGTAATTAGTTTCAGAAAAGCTGCTGTATCTACATGTTTCGCTCTCAGCAGCAAAATCATTGGTCAGCAACGTCCTTTTTTCACCATATTACTCCGCCTTTACTTGAAATACAACCGAATAGTGTCGTTTAACATTATTTTTCTTTTTTCCCCAATCGCACAACTAAATTAATAAAATAAGCCCGACTAATTCACAATTTCGGCATTATTTCCTTCTGATGGCCAGCTAACCGACCTAACAATATCAACGATCGATCTGTTTTAATTTAAAGTGTAATAACAAATGAGAAATATAATGCACGGGCACAACTTCTGAAAATATCTCGAAATGAAATCGCTCGGTATCATCACGAGTTTCAAACAATGTTGTAATCAAATGTCGGGTAGATATTTGCTCGCTTTATTTCATTTTATCGCATTTCTCAATCGCATTTGCTGACAATAAAGCATGTTGTTTCCTGCCTCTTTCGTATTTTGTTAATGAAGTTGAATTTTGATTGACAACTTTAAAGAATTAGATAATAATCGCAAACGTCATTGTTTTCAAGTCTCTATTGAAGAAGCAAAATTTCGAGAGAAGTATTTATATTTTCACCAATTTAATAAACTTGATACGCTTTGTAACTTACCTAACGTTCGTCGATAATGAATCGTTCACAAAGTTTCTATAAATTTTATTTTCTCTTTGTTCCAGGGGAAGGCGAAGGTTCTCCAGATGATAACGAAAAAATCGACGGCGACGACGAATCTGGTTCCATGACGCCCACGTCCGCCGGATCGCCCGCACCGGGTGGCGACGAGGCCTCGTCTCCACCGCCCGGCGCTCTCCTATCTCCGAAAAGTGTTCATTCCGTAGGAGAAGATCCCGTGCTGTGCAATCAACCGGGAGAAAAGTAAGTAATTTAACCGTCGTTCCATCGAACCATCCATTACCGATCCGTTCTATTTGCAGAAACTTGACAAGCCCTCGTTGCCATTCTCGAGAGTCCGTCGAGTCTTCCATCCCGCCGAGATGCCTATCCGGCGAATCGGCATTCTCCGATCGCGGAGATCTATTTCGGGGAGTCTCCATTCCCGGAACCGCTCTAAGTCCGATAGGAGTAGCTCTCCCGCCGACTCTACCACCGGCAGCTGCTGCGGCACTTCTTCCTCCGCAATCGGCAGCAATGGCGGCGTACTTAAACGCCGCAGCAGCTGCAGCGCAACACTCGCACCGACTCATGATGACTTCGCCCTTACCATCCTACAACCGCGTCTCGGCTTCGCCCCTAATATCCTCTTCCTCGCCTCCCGGAGTATCGCTTAACTTTTCCAGCACTTCACCACTACCTGAATCATTACATTCTACCACCGGCATACTCGACTTCAGCAAGCGTTCCCACGTGAAAAACGAATCCGACGAACCCGAACTCAACATTATGAATCTAACCAAATCCGAATCACCTTCCGAATCTCAACCGACAAATAGTCCATTAGATTTATCAGTCACAAACAGAAAGCGTGGGCCAGAAGACAGCGAATCTCAACCGGCCATACGTAAACCCAGAACCGACTACAAATCACCTCTCCTATCCCAATGGACATCCTCCATCGCCGCACCACACTTACCGTACTTCGCTGCCGCAGTTGCCGCAGCAAACCTCTCGCCAAAATCATCCAACCCTTCGGAAATTTGGAACGGAAAACTTAACAAATACGGCACCAGTACTCCGAACGACGCAACGAAAGCTTTAGAAAAAATGAGCGAACTTAGCAAACTCGGAGGAGAAGACTTGTTCCGTTCCATGGCAGGTTCGGGCACTTCGGTCAACGCTTCCAACAGTCGACACAGCGCTTGGCAGTCCCATTGGTTAAATAAAGGTGCCGACCAAGCGAAAGACGTCTTGAAATGTGTTTGGTGTAAGCAAAGCTTTCCAAGTCTAGCTGCCATGACCACCCACATGAAAGAAGCCAAACATTGCGGGGTTAACGTTCCGGTATCTGGAATGCAGTCTCAAAATTTACCACCCCAACCTCCGATATCGTCGCCCTCTTCGAATGCTAGTTCCGGAGTTTCGTCCACTTCCAGTTCGAACAAACCATCTCAGGCCGATTTGAATTTGCTCATCAAAGAAACGATGCCTCTACCTCGAAAACTTGTCCGGGGTCAAGACGTTTGGCTTGGCAAAGGTGCGGAACAAACTAGACAAATTTTGAAGTGTATGTGGTGCGGACAAAGCTTCAGATCTTTGGCGGAAATGACTAGTCACATGCAACAAACGCAACATTACACAAATATAATTTCACAAGAACAAATAATTTCGTGGAAGTCTTCGGAAGATGGCAAAGGTGGGGGTGGAGGAGGAGGCGGACACGCTTCCGGTGGCAGTGCGGGTAGTGCAAATAGTCACGTGAGCGCAGTTTTAACATGTAAAGTTTGCGATCAAGCGTTCAGTTCGCTCAAGGAACTTAGCAATCACATGGTAAAGAACTCACATTACAAAGAACACATAATGCGTTCGATTACCGACGGCGGTCGAAGGCGGCAGACGCGCGAGAAACGGAAAAAATCGCTGCCGGTGCGGAAGTTACTAGAACTCGAACGTGCCCAGCACGAGTTTAAAAACGGCGACGTTTCAAGTATTATCGGTAAGTCGAGTGCCGGTCGAATAACGTGCGAAAAGTGCGGCGACAAAATCGACACCACACTCTTTGTGGATCACATTAGACAATGCGTGGGTGGCGGAAGCGTGGGAAGTAATCAAAGGAACTTTTTAAAAAGTGCGTTAATGTCAAATAGTATTATTCCACCCGATACTCTGCTAGATTCGGGACAAGCAAATCGCGAGAATGGGAAAAGTAACGACTCGCCTTCTATTCCTTTGCATCAGTCGCCCACCGATTCTGGCGCGGGCAAAACATCAGCGACTGCCGAAAGCACGACAGGCTCGTCTCCATCCGTTCTGAATGCCATCGAAAAATTAATCGAAAAGAGTTTTGACTCGCGAACGAGGCAGAATTCAAATTTTACCTGTCACGGTCCTACCGCAGCGCCGATGGGTTCTAGTATACTAAAGCGTTTGGGCATCGACGAAAGTGTAGATTATACTAAGCCGTTGGTGGATGCACAAACCATGAATTTGTTGCGAAGCTATCATCAGCAACAGAGTCATCATTATTCCAAAAGAGAACGGAGCGGAAGCGAGTCGAGTTCCGTGTCGGAGCGAGGGAGTCGAGTGGAATCTCTAACTCCCGAACGTAAAATCGATGCCTCGATGCACCAGCCGATAACGTCGACTCCACGGTCGACCCCAGATAAAAGAGATAAATCGCCGGTTTTGGATAAAGGTTGTTTCGAGAATAAATGCGGCGACGGAGATGTGTCGATAAAAAAGGAAGCGGAGGAGAACGACTTGCACGACGAGTCGACCGAAGGACTTTGTTTGAAAAAGGAAGTTCTGGATGAAAGTGCCGAATTCGATAGAAGTAGTTTTAATAGCAGGCACGGTAAAAGTTTTCCCGAGGTGAAGGAAGAGGTGGACGAGGATTTAAAGAAAAGTCGTGCAAGTACTCCGGTGAATAGTCCGCATCGCCAAACTCCATCGATAGAGCCTGGAAGTGTAAATAGTCCTTGTAGAAATAGCACTTGTAGTCCGGCGAGTAGTGACAGATCTACGACACCGAGAAGCACGAACGGAGAGAAAAAGGCTAACAACAGTTTGGGCGCTTTGAGTTCCATGTTCGATAATTTGTCCGGAGCCGGTGGATCTTCGGAAGGTGGAAATACCTCAGGTAAGCGAAGTAGTAGTCATCCACTTGCTGCTTTACAAAAACTTTGTGATAAGACTGAAACACATCACACGAACCGAACAAACGCTGCGTCGACATCGACGTCTTCGAGTGTGAGCGCTTCCACCTCTCATACCGTAACGCAAAGCGGGGGTCCGACACCTGGAGCGATTTTGGCATTCAGTTGGGCCTGCAACGACGCGGTCATGACTTCCGATTCTATAATGAAATGTGCTTTCTGTGATACGCCTTTCATATCGAAAGGAGCTTATCGTCATCATCTATCAAAAATGCATTTTGTCAAAGATGGGGTGATTCCAGATCCCGTAGCCTTAAAAAGTCCACAACCGTCGAGTTCTAGTGGAGCTTTAAATTTGAAGAGCAGCGGAGGTGGATCGTCTGCCAGCGCGTCGACGACGCCGACCGGCAGTAAAAGTCCACCCGCGGCGGGCGGTTTCGAAGAGAGTCCTCATTCAAAATTTCTTAAATATACAGAACTTGCCAAGCAATTATCTAGTAAATACGTGTAAATATTGTTTATTATTTTTAACAGGAATTAAAAGTTTCTGCCTAAATGTACAGATTAAAATATTTGTAAATTAAACAAAAGAGGGCCGCTAGTTGGTCCTTGTAAGTTGTGATGATATCATATCTTGCTGCTGCAGACTGTAGAAATTAGTCGTAGACTTTAGTGATATAATTCAATATAATTGTGGTATTGCAAAGTTTTTGAGTGATTATTATTGTTATACGAACTTGTCACCAATATTGTGTAAATAAAAGAAGTTAAAGTAATACTTACTATAAGTCAGTATTTAAGAGCGTCTTAAGACGACGTTTGCGTTGTATTGTAATATAATTTCCCTGTGACGTCTTGTTAACGAAAAAGTCCATGGTGTAAGAGATTGAAATTTTAGTTATACACAAATTGAATAGTTGTACGATAAATATTCGAAATATTTAAATGAAAAAAATGTAAATGTAGGAAAAATGAATTCTCAGTTATTTCATCTCTATTTATTAAGAATGTAAATTTTAATTATTAAGATTCAAACATTCGTATACGTATGTCGCAATCTAATTCTTCCAAGAAGATTTTTAAATAAATATTTATCAATATTATAATAATAATACAAAAATGTATACGCGTAGCTGATTAACAAAATAATTAAAAAAAGCTCTTCACTTACGTTATCAGATCAATCTCTTATTTCAAGATTTGTTGTATTTAATTATTGCAATGAAAAGCTCAAATAAATATATGTTACAAATTATACTTTGTTTTATTTTACAATTATCGATTTAAGGTCGCAGTCTTTCAGACCAATTCACCAAGGTAAGTCAAATACACTTTAAAAGCTTCAAAATTAAAATCGTAAAATTTGCTTTAGAAAAATATATTTGCGACTAAATAATTCACCGAAAGTCTTCAACCTACAGTCTTGGGCTTTTAACACATTTTTCCCAGCAAACTTTTACCAAAAATAGTTAGTACCCATGGGATTGGAAAACACAACCAAAAATATTTTATAAACGTAAACTTTTTTGTGGGAAGTTTTACAAAAAAATTATGGGTTTTCCACCAAAATACTTTTTATAACCACCACTTAAAATAGAAGCAAATATATTATTTAATTCTACATTTTTTTATTAAATTTTAAAGAAAAGGAAAAGCGGTACTGTTGTTAATTATTGTGGAGAGCAGAAATCTGCCGAAGATGTTAAGCCGAAGCTGGTAAGAAATGTACATTTGCAATTTTACAAATCAGAAATTTAATTAACAAAATAAATAAATTAAAAATTAACTAAAACAAATTTTTTTTATTGTCTGCTTATCGTTATCTTAATAATCTTAAACTTTAATTTTCTATTTTTTTAACCTTCCATGAAACGCTAAAGTGGATAATTATCAGCCGCGATGACTTAATGTGCCAAAAACTCCCTAGGGACATAATAAAAATGAAATTATAACTTAAATTGTCCGGTTGAAATAATGGAAAACTGGGTCGACCACACAGGAAGTCTACCGAAGAACAAATTTTTAAATAAAAAAGCTGTAAAAACCCAATGAGAAATCAGAACACTTTTCTTCCTTTTTATTTTTGAAACGAAGGCGATGGAATAATTGATTGCAAATCAAGAATTTCTTTTCCAAGAATTTTTAGTTTCTGGTAAAAAATTATAATTTATTGATTTATTAGTATACAACATATTAATATTTAAATTGCGTACCTACTTCTCGTATTACAAATTACAATATAATATATCTAATCATTAATATTATGTAAATATATATATTTTTAACTTTTAAATTACAATTCAAATTGTTTTTTTTTTTCAATAACAGGAAAATAATTTATTATTTATTAAATAAGTAAACTATTGGTTGAAAAAAACATACAAGATTGTAAAGCTATCGAAAGGATCCGAAATTTTTGCTCTTTGGTAAGGGAAACATTTTCGTGGATACTACTAGAAATAAATTTACAATTTTATATTTTTACTGTTTATTTTCTATTAGTTTTTTAATCTAGGAAAGCTGTCATAATTATTAACATTTGTTTGCCTATAAATTTTATTAGCCATAGTGAAACCAAATAGAATATAAGCCAATAAATTAAATTAATTTAAAATAGAAAAGTCAAAAATCTAAAAGCAAAATCCAAAAAACATAGAACAAAACAGAAGAAAAACTTAAGAGCAAACGAAGCTTCCAATACTGGAAGAAAATTAATATAGTTACACCCGGTTACGTCATACCACTTACCCATGATAACCAACTAAATACATTGTAGAAAAATAAATTAATAAATAGCTTCAGTTATAATCAATAAATTTAAGTTTTTGTGAAAGCAATCGTTTTACTTTAGCACTGATTTTCAGCTCCGCCGGCGCTAAAGTACTACTTTAGTGAGCTGAAAAGTAATATTAATTCCTTTTCTTCTTCGTTTCATGGTTTCTTCTATGTTTAAATTAAAAATTATTTTGTTTTTGTTTGCCGAGAAATAGGGGTATATGGAGGATTTTAGAAGAAGCCTATGATCAAAGTTGGATAATAAACTGCTGGAAAGAAAATGAAACAAAGAGATTGTTTTTTCTTTGAAAAAATTTAAGAAACGAATCTCGATGCAATTTCCATGACCGTTACAGTTCAGCAGGGTTAGCTCTATGAAAAAATCGAAATTTTCCGATGTCCGCCCGTGGGGCCGACGACAATATTTTTAGCTATAAAATAATTATTTTGTACAATATCTCCAGCCCTTTTCTTATTTTTTGAAAATTTACAATTGAAAAAATTTGTCGTTGGCCCAGGATAAAATGCTGTGATTTTTTATTAAGCTGTTTTCGTTTTCATGTCTTGTGAAATTTTTTATTTTGGAAGGATTATTTCGTTTTTTAAATTTTGAAATTTGAATTGCTGGTTGGCAGCCTTACTGCTTTAATGTGGCAGTTTAAAAATATTTTCACTTTACCTTATGTATGAATTGAGTGTAATTTTGAAGCGCTGAAAATTAAAAATGATCCATCCCTCACCTCAACTGCACCAAAGTCAAGTTTAAGCATTTTAAAAATCACCAAAAGTTCTTAAATTTTGAAAATTGAAAATCTAAATGCAAATTAATTTGCAAACAATAAAACAGATTAAAGTTTGCATCAACAAAGTTTTTTTGCTGCTACAGCAAATTTTATGCTGCTGTGATAACAAAGCATTTTGTTCAGGAAAAAATTTAATTGATTCAATAATTTTTCAAATTAGTTCAATAACTAATGCAATTTGGTGTTATTTCATGGCTAAATTCGTTTGTACAAAATTACAAAGAAATTGGAAATATTTTTAAAGTAATTTTCCTATTAATTAATTTAATCATTTACATAATTTCGTAATCCCTCATGGTTCTAAAAAAATTTGGAAATATGTAGATGCCAACATATTAATTAATTAAAATAAAATTATAAATTAATACAAAAAATGTAAAAATTATGAAATATTCTTGTTTTTGTTTTTGAGATATGCATTATTTTATTTTTTGTTTCTGTCGTAAAATTTTTGACTCCGCTTTTCTGATTTGAATAAGTGGTTTATTAAAAAAATTTGGTTTGTTTCATTTCAAATTTCAATTTCGACTGTGGAAGATAACACAACATGATAAGGGTGCAAGCAGGAAACAAGCCCAGAAGTGCGTTATCCATAGGAATTACACGTAAATTTAAAAGTTGGTTAAGTGGCTTTCGTGAGAACCACATAGAGGAACAGTTCGTGTTCGGATTTTCAACCCTTAAAAATATTTTGATTGCGATTGCGATTTGGATTCCGATTCTAATTTTCTAATCTTCGATGTACACAAAATATTTTTACGAATTAATCAAAAAGCACGCAATGTAACCATAATAAATTTGAATTGTTATCATATTAAAGAAGGCACTTGGAAACATAATTTTTTAAATGTTTTGATTTCATCATTTTATTAAATCCTTAAATTGCAGTTTCTAAAGAGCCGCCTCTGTTTGAGAAGCGGCGTCTGCAAATACTCTGACGCCCATTTAGATAATAAGAGTAGATTTAGTGCCTTTTCGGCTTACATCACATGGCGGCTCCATTCCTGTTAATTTATGGATATGGGCTCTGACAAAACTGAGACCCTCTTCGCAGTTTTAGCCATTAAAGTTATACATAGTGGTGTTCACTTATCGTAATATGAAACTACAACTTAACACGAACATTTTTATTTCAAAATTGTTTTCGTTTTTCTATTCTCTAATTTTTTTTCAATTTTTTATTAGTCGATTTTCATTTTGTTCCGAGATAATGCCTCTTAAGTAGCCGCTTCCAATGGTAGCTTTGCTATAGCGCAGCGATAAATTTCATTTTTTTAGTTTCTTTTTGTTTATTTGTTTTAATTTGAATTCATTAAAATTTTAAATTATTTAATGTTATGCTAATTATGACTAATTGTTGTGAGTTTTTACAATTCCGTGATTTTTAAAGTAATTTTTTTAAACTTGTTTATTGCATTGGGAGGGCGGATGTTGGTTCGGCAAGATTTTATAATAAGTGAATAATTTATGATTGTTTATCTTTTTTTGAATTTTATGATTCATAAACCAGGAAGTTGCAATAAAATATCACGTAAAGGTGCTTCGGTGCATTGGGCGTTTGCAGGTGATGAACTTGCGCGGATAAATAAAATCGGCTCGCGAAAAAGCCAATATTAAGGATTAATTAAATTTTTTAGATTAAATACATATCTTGCGTTTCTGGACACAGCATATGATAAGTCCGCAGTGTTATTCGCTAGAATATTGACTTTCTGTCTTAAACTTATAATTTACACCCTTAAAATTCGGAGTGTAAAAACGGGTCCCAGTCTCAAACGCATATGAATCATTATGATGAATTAACGACAAACGTTTAGAAAACACCCCTCACTGTATACAACGCCAATCCGGAGCTACTATTCTACTAACTTGACACAAGGGCGTGCAGACAATCGTTTTAAATTTAAATAAGTACACCATTTTCAATACAAATTTGTCATTTAAACATTTAAGTTATTTTATCACTGGCCTTTTTTGTTTCGCCAAATTAAGATGGGGTGGCTGGCGCAACTAGAGCCGGAGAAGTAACCCAACAAAATACAACACGAATTTAAAATATCTCAACCTAGTCAAGTTGTAATACCTAGTAGTAGTTGTGGTGGGCTTTTTAAATATTTAAACCCTTAATATTTATCTTCTGGTACGCCAATGAGAAGGAAGCAGGGACTGCTTCAACAAACGAATGACATTTTACTGCAAAGATCTAAACGATTTATGTCACCATATCCTTTTGTGTTTTACCTAGCACACTATGCATAACAGCTATAAATCTACTTTATAGTTTTCTAAATCAAATTTATGCAATGGACTCGCGTCTTTCAGTTATGAATTGTATATTCGTTGATAATCTTGAGAAAGTTAAAAACCGTTAAGCTTACACGATTTATTTAGAAAAAGTTAAAAGGTGGATATCCATAATCTGCAAATTTTTTTAGAAATTGAAACACGATAACTTTCACGAACTCTATATCATTTTATATTCAACTTTTCAAGTTTCCAACAATATTCACAAAAACCTCCGATTTTCTTTTCCCAGTTCATTTTTCAAAATTTTATCGTACCCAATAAAAAACCTTTCGCTTCTCATGTTCTAATTCATCCAATACAAAGATGCTTGCATTTTATACAGGTGTAATTTAAATAATTTTCTATTGTGAGAAACCTAGCTGTGGGTCTTGTTGCTGCTGAAAACTCGTAAGTTTATAAAATTTTAAATAAAATTGTATTTTTTGCTTGAAAATAAGAATAACTTTCAAAAATAAGCGTCGAGCGGCGCTAAAGTACCGCTTTAGTGCCGATTGTCAATTTGAACATGTTCAATTGCACAATTCTTGAGCGGTGCCTTCCATTTTTTGTTTGTTTAATTGCGTTTTTAACTGATAAATCGAGTGATATGATTAATGAAAATTAAAATATAATCAATGCAAAGTTTCAGCTTTTACAGATAATAATTTATTGTTAAAATTACGAAATATTTCTAAATTCAGTTTTATGTTAAAACAGTTAATTTTTTAAGCTTTTTAAACTTTCACCGATCGGGGAAGGGGTTATAAGCCCGATATAATTGATGTAGTAAAATTATACCCCCAGCCTAAATTTCAATTTTCCATATATCTAATAAAATAAGGGAAATTGAAATATCAAACAGTTATCCAATTAAATTTGTGGGTCATCGTCAGTTATTTTTTTTTTTTGAGTACTTCAAACAAAAATTTAAGATTTCCTGAGAGGAAGTTTGGTGTAGAAGGTCTAGGAATTGCAAGAGGATTAATTGCAGCAATTTCAAGGAAATTGCTCAGGAATTGCATAAATTGGAAACAAAAAAAAAGGAATTCGTGTGTAAGATTTTGGTTTGCGGTTTCTTCCGGATTTACCTAATTTCTTCCTCCCCCCCTTCCGAATATTTTAAATCCGCACAACAATGTATCAGTCAATTTCAATTTATTTATTTTCCTCAATAGGATCATAGTAAATTTTTATTGCCAGTCCAAATATGGAGAAAATTCGAAAGCAGTAAAAAATGAAATTATATAGCATTTATCCAATAATCACCGATACAAATTGAGAAAATGTTTTTCGGTTAATTTATTCACCTTGATATATTTAAGGAAGCGTAATGGCATCATCTCGATAAATTTGGTTATGCAATTATTTCGTTTTTGATGTCAACCAACGTCGATACGCTTGGGTGCTTACAAAACAGATTTTGATTTTGTTGTCGATCGTGTAATATTTTAGTATGTTTATGTTGTTAAATTATCCTGACAAGGCTGACATTTTATCATGACAATTGAAAAAAGTATGTGTATAAAGTGTGAGACGCTTAATAGTTTAAGACAACGTCTTGTACGTTAAACACTTATAACCATAATTGGATTACAAATTAATTCCAAATCTTGCCTTAGAGTAGTAAAACTATGTTTCACGATTATTTTTAACCAATTAAATTATTTTTTATCCAATTTATGTAATAAAGGAATTTGGGATTGCAATTTTGGAAGCATTGGCGCGTAAAAATTGTTTACTGGAGATGTTGACTTGTTTAATTAATTTGATTTGGTGAATGGTCAACCAATAAACAAGTAATCAAGTTTACTCCATGTAAATGTCAAAAATGGGTGTATAGGTAAAGTTCCTTCGGGGTGCTTATTTCATGCTACAACGAATTGAATTATATATTATGCCACTCATTTCAAGCATCACACGCTACATTTTGCAGTATATCTAACAGCACTAAATATGGTTCACTTATTTAGTATTTTATGAGCTTTTTGCTCTCCTAAGCAATTAATAATTAACAGCTTTTTTTTAAATTTAATCTATCTGTTACATTTATACATTCTCAGTTTTGATTTTACACCTGATCTTATACAAAAATTATATTAATTATATTAAATTCAACTAATCATACTAAAACTTATCGTTTTGGAATACTTGTGAATACCCCCCAGACCCCCCCGGTCTACAACAGTTTAAGCAGATTATAAATATAATTTTTCGCGTGTTTCAGAAAATAATAAAATCTGATTTCTTTCGAATATTTATAGAAGTTATCGAGATCGAATTTTAATTTTTATCTGCGTTTTGGATAAATAAATTTTTAATTCAGATGGAAAATTACTGAATTTAAAAAATATGTAAGAAAATATTTTTATGAAAAATCAAATTTAGTCTTGAAATCTTTTGTAAAATCCAGATTAAAATTTACCTTAGGGCTATACTTTAGTGCCGCTGTGTGCGGCAGAAAATTAAAACAATTGCTCTAAGAAAAAAATTCTGAATGACAAAGTGAAGTATTTTTAAGGTTTATTGAGGAAAACAGGGTATTGCTGTTTCAGGAGCAAATGTTGCACATTTCGTGTAAATTGGTATGAAAAGAAGCTGAGCTGCGGGGGTTATACAGGCGAGCTACAAAAAGTACATTTTCTCCGAATAAAATATGTCTATATTTCTCAAACGTAAAAATGAATTATTGTTTCACAAAAAGCTCTGTTCTGTCTTCTACAACTAATATTAATATTTACAACATTAACGAATTGATTATTGCGTTTATGAATTTGTTTATTATATTTATGAAAGAGGTTTAAAATGAATATATTACAGTTTCCTAAATATATAATTTTTTTTCTGTGATTTTGGCGACGAAATGAAAGAGCTGAAGCAAACAAATAATTTAAATTAGTTTATCGCAACCCACACTGATTTGTGTGGGTAAAATGTTTACCTACATCAGATGGAAAACAACTTAAATTTATTGGAAAATCTGTAAATAATTGTAAATATCACATAATGTAAATCCACAAAATTTTTATAATTAACTATTAGTTAATAAACTAAATTAGTAAAAAAAAATGAAGAGAAATATTTTATAAACTTTGTTTAGTTGCACCAATCGAGTTGCACATCAGTCGAATTCCACTGTATTCCTCTCTTAGGAGTATTATTTATCTCAAAAAGACACTTTATAGCCAAACTATCTGCAATGTTTCTTTGGCTCTCATTCAGCTGCATAAGAGAACATAAAATCAATTATTTATTTAATATTACACACAGTTTGATTTGTATCAGAGTTTCTTTTCTCTTGCTTGCTGTAATTGGGTTCGCCCTTTGGAAAAATAAATGCAAAGTCTTTTTTAGACTTGAGGAAAAATTCTCTTCTGAAAAATTTGAGAGACTGTTAAAACTTCTAACAGGAATTGAAAATTTATAAGGGTGTTTTCTTCCACAATTTTTATTTTTGTATTTTTAGATTAGAATAGTTTATTCGTTCGTTCTTCTATTATTTACAAGAAAACTTAAAATTATTGGACTCTTTGGAAAGTTGCTTGTTGTTCTTATCAATTGAAGTCTGCCGGTGAAAAATTATTTAAACAATAAATTTTTCTATCGGGAGACCATTAAAAATCTGTGTAAATATAGAAATTATGTGAGCTAGTGACTATACGTTTAACACTTACTTAGTTCGACCAACCCCACAATAAAAACGACGTAATTTTAGATAGAGCATTCTTATCTTTATAACAAAATAAGTTTCAGAACAGATTTATAACGACATTATCACTTTACCTAGTTATATGGAATATATGGAGCATCGAACGATCATAAGGAAAGTTCAGCTTGGTTTGAGAATAATTCAAAAAAAGTGTGGAGTGGTGGATGTAGTAAGGTGAATAAACAAAGGCCATTAAAGGTAACATGGTACCATATATAAGAAATAAAAAATATTTTATATAAAAAAGGAAAATATATGAACGTTGGACTTTACTTAATACCGTGTGACAAGATTACTGACGTCTATTGTATTCAAATTATCGTAGAGCACAAATCGTGACCAGTTTTCATAGGCTGTTATGGATTGGTTTATTATGAACTGACCTCCATAAGTGACTGTTTGTTGACAAACCAATGTTTTAAGTTAAAAAGCACACAATGCTAATCTAAGCTGACAATCTCAAAAATTGACTTTCTCTTATTGCAGTTTTAGCTGCTATTAAAACAATAATGGCTTCTCGAACTTTTATAGTTTATGAAAATTTGCAGGGCTGTTAAAAGATTATAGTTTTAAGTGGTTGGCAATATACAAACCCTTATTAGGTTTTATCGTTATTTGTCGTAGTGGAAGGGGGTTGCGAAATATCTACATACAAGACTCTTATATAACAAAAATTACTCAAAAGGCACGCAGTCTCATAATTTAAGAGCTATCAAGCAACATCATCAAGCAGGTCGTGCTAATTCAGCTGGTAAGTGGTGGTGCACTTATCACATGCCTACAGGTTTAATATTTAACAGGGTTTAGGCTATAAACTCACCGTATTCCTGACACTTCGTGTCTTTTTAATACCTAACTTTCATTAACGCCACCATATAAATCTCTATTGTAATACCAACTTCATCTAAATACCAGATAATATCGTGATGAATAAGAATTATGTAAGTGTAAAGTTTTTTAGTGGTTATTTTAGCTGTTCTTAGCGTTTTCGAGAAATTTGTTCTCACTACGCCTCCAAGAATTATTACCTTTATAACTTTAACGCCACTTTGTACTTAAAATTTCATCGTTAAACACTCAAATTATCTTTCCATGCCGATTAGAGACATTATCTCCATTGTTTTATTATAATCTTATTCTTAATATTCTTATTCAATCAATAAACATATTTTAACAACATGTCTTGGATTTTTGGATCTGTAGATCTGGTCTATTTAAAAATTGTAATTTTAACCTCCACTATATTAATCGGAAATTTTTCAAACCGGGGGGTCTGGGGGTATGGAATAACCCCCAGTATACCACTAATCGTGTTCCAAAAACAAACTGTGGATTAATATAAATAAAATTTTTAAAAAATGTTTGAGATCTACAATTTTTGGCATAAAATAATTGCGTATCTTTTTGAATTTATAATCGATGGTGCTATTCGCATAAAATCAATTAGAAATGTTGTTATAATCAGGGCAAGAAAAGAAAATTGTTTGATTTAAAAAAGTTGGCAAAGCAACTTTTTCAATGAAGTTTATTTAATAAACGACCAATTACGCGACTTCTTTTTTATCTAAGTTTTTGGCAATTTCGTGCAGAACGTTTGCGATAAATAAGACCAATATCCAAACTTCAATATGACACACTTTGGACATCTTTCAAGTTTAGGTGACAGAGACATCAAAAACCACATCTGCTGCCATTGCGGTCCAGCACTTGTAGAATTTCCTCTCTTTCTCTCACCATTTTATTTTCTACTTTGGTCTCATATATCTTTAGATACTTCTTTATTGTTTCTTTAGTGCAAATGATTGAGAAGCGTGCTGGAGACTTTCAGAAGTGCCACCGAACGGTATTTTCACGGAAGCTATTAAATTAAGTGTTTTTAAATATTTAGAGATCGCAATTGCGCAATTACAGCAGCAAATATTTGAATAACGCCTTTTAGTATCACGAATTTAAAAAAAATTTTAATAAATAAGGTAAATAATTTGTTGAAGTTTGTGCAACGTTCGCTAAATTGAAAGAAAACTTTCGTCATTCACAATGACACGAGTGGTTTTTATAGCTTCACTGTATTGACAAAAGTGTGGCAGATTTCTCGTTTTCCTCGATATAACTAAACACTAAAGCTGATTGAATGACATGATTGTTTGAAATGAACAAAATGACCATCAAAAGTTGCACAAACTTTCTCAAATTTATTATAAATGTCGAGAAGGAGTAAGTCAAATTGAAGTTTAATTTTTTAGCGTGTGTTTGTTTTGTCAAGTAATTAGGAAAGTTTTATTTTTGTACTAATAATTTTGTCATCTAAAGATGGTGGTCTGACAATTCCAACAACTTCCATTCTTCAAAACTCAAGATTGAAAGTGTAAGCACGAGCACATGCAGTGCCGTGTAATGACTGTTTCATTTGCTGCTTGACAATCCATTATACTTTATGTATTTTACGTTTCAACTGTGGGTGTTGATGTATTTTTCATTTTAAATTTTATTCTTATTCACCCATGATGCCGAGGATTGCCTCAATTTAATGGTCAATTAAGTTAAAAATTGAAACCACCTCGGAGCGTCAATCCGTTTTTGATCGAGGCCAAACGAGCTTCTCGAATCAAACGAATGCGATCCAAGATTTACTGTAATTTTATGAAAACAAATCGCATTTATCTTTCTTACGTTGCAGATGGTTGGTTAAATATTGCATGTATTGTGATGTAAAGATGAGATCTCACACTCCCATCTTGGCAGGACGACATTCCGGGGACACGCTGAGATGTCCCATTCATAAGTGTCCATGTTCTAAAATACTGCTTTTCTCGACAAACTTGAGCTTACAAGATATGATGGAGGCTGGAGGTCAACACGCACTACACAAATTGCATCCAACTTACTCACTTATTTATCACGACTACGAACGTAAATAAACTTAATGGTACTCTTTTCGCAAAATTAGCAAATAGGCTGTTGGTTAACAATGAAATTTACATGTGTATGAGTAAAGAACCATAAAAATTTTGCAATTAATCACCATGATGGATGGCAGTCAAGAGACTGGGTAATTAATGCTGCTTTGTACCATAAGCTCATTTATATGGAACTTTGAAATTACCATTGAATTTATTTATTATACGAACCAACTTTACGCTGGGTGTATTTTCTAACCACTTATTAACGTGATTGATTTATAGATTTCCAACTGTTATTATAATCATACTTTACACCTGGTTAACTTTTCCTGGTTCCTATGTTACTGTGCGATACATTTTTAACTTTGTTTCGCCGAAAGAGAAACTTTTAGAATGGAAGTTTCGCGTTGAGGAGTTTGTATTGGTTTACAATTTTTTGAATGTGCTGAAAATTCGTCAAGTGTGGAAGTTTTTGCCCTTCGATCTCGCCATGTTTTCCCACCCTCGAGAACTGAATTTGAGGTTGTGCAGCAAAATTACATTTTAATTGAAATTCGAGACGATAAATTGCGATATTTTCTAAACGGTAATTGTTGAATGATATTCAAATGCAATTTAAATGTTGACGTTCCTACAGCCAAGATTAAAATTGCTGCATGACAGTTGCGTGTCCAGCTGGAAGCCCATAAATCAGTCAAGTCGTTTCCTTCATGGTCAAGAATAATTATCCTTCCCAGGAATTACAATTAGATAGTTAGTCGATTTCACACTTAATTAAGTATATACGAATTTAAAACACGAAAATATGCTTACGAATTGGAGATTTTTTTTAGGATATGCAAGAAGTTTAGCAACGCTGGGTTGTAAGACTTCATAACTAATATTTATCGATCAGCCTTTCGGTTGGACATCCATTGATAGATTGCTTAATTACTGGCCGCAACTTGTACCAAACTGCAATATTTTATATACACCTAGGGAAAATAATCAAAGATAATTGGATGACGTTTTTCAGGCACGTTCGATATAGTCTTCATTTTTTGTTTCATTTATTTTCACGTAAACACATAAATATATTTACTTGTATTATTTATCGTATCGATTTTCTCATGCTACAAATACACATTAAATAATGATTAGTATTAACTTATTTTAAATATCTTGACGTCAAATTTATACGTATAAATCGTGATAATCCTAATTAACTATTGATAAAGCTGTTACGTGTGTTTTTGTAACTGTCGTAAATGATTAAGCTGTCTAAAATAACTCTAAATGGCTTTACATAATCTTACAATTAATTTTTCCGAAAAAACCAAATAATGAATGAGAAAAACAATTTGTGGAAGTCGTCAGGGACGGACTCCAACGTGATATTGTTGTCATTTTCCTTTATTCTACCACTAAACTCGGTTTTATAATAATTTATGAAAGATAAAGGTGAGAAAAGACTTCAGTCCGTCTCTGGACTTATCACTACAGGGCTATCAAGTAACTTCCATCACTTCGGGGATATTGTTAATTATTTGATCCGTAATTTTTGAGTTGGTACCGCTTCAGGGAGGTTTTTAATTCAAAGATACACCATCTAATTAGATCTACCATTTTCGAGTGCTATTTATCCCCCAAAATACTTGTGTAAGATGAAAACACGTCTTTTTAACCAGAATTTTTGAAGAAAATTTAGATACAATACAATTCGATGTATAAATAAACTTTAAATTTGAAAATACTTCAAGGTAACAAACAAATTCTTTGAGAAGAAGGGTGCATTTGTAACTTAGGGTAGGAATGCATTGCCCTTGCTTTCTAAATGAAAGCATGATTCGCTTTCAAAGTTTGACGATGCAGAATCTTAGAAAGGAGAGAAAAAAGGAAAAATATTTCGGTGGGAATTTTTATCTTAATCTAAACATTGCTTTATTAAGGGTAAAGAAAAAAAGGCAAGGATAAAATTTAAAGAAAAAAAGACGAAAGGCAGCAGAAAAATAGGGAAAGGAGCTTTTTTATCAAAATTTTGTCTTAGAAGACGTTTTCTAGCGATAGAAGTTATCTTAAGTGTTATAAGCTGGTTGGCAGCCAGACATTTAGCTACTTAATTGCGGATAGCTGGCTGGCAGTGAGCTAGTGTCACTTACAGGTTTACAGTAGCTGAAAAATCTTACTTTTGTTCTACTAATATTTAACAATAATTAAGTAATTCCCCCTGCGGAGGGTGTAGCGATTTTGGATAAGGAGTGGATTATTGTAAAATGAGTGAGAAAGTTGTATAATATTTTAGAGGGAGAAATTAAAAATAAATGTGTTAGGTATAAAATTCTCGAGTTGACATTTAGAATGTTATCAATAAAATTAATAGCGGGTTGTTTTTCCTCTCGTCATCGTTTGGGTTTTCACGGGGGACTCTTTATCGTTGTCACCTTGTGATACATGGCAGGCAAAATGAAAAAAATCAAGAAGTTATCTGAAAGTTCGTAAATAACAAATATAGAAATTACGAAGCGCTAGTGCTGTATCTCTTTCAGCAGCACCTTGCAGGATAACTTATAACTTATGGTTTTTGCTAGCTGGAACAGACGCGTACGTCTAACAGGGCGAGTCGAGATAGGCATTAGTGAGTTGTATTTCGTTCTATTCTCAAATTCGCGATGATTTGTGCGACTGGTTTGGGGGCCATCCACCCACTCGTATCTATCCTATATTCGACGCTTGGAAAGTGCAATTTACAGATAAACTCGGGAGGGGCAATGATTTACGTCTGAAAGCTTGATAAACTCATATTCCCTGCTTGAGTGAGTAATATCTGCATAAAACCTTGAATAGGATTACAAATGTTCATAAATTGTGTGTGCCATAATTCAGTCAAGTCAGCCAGGCGGTCGCTCGAGAGGAGTTCGACCGGGACAAGATCTTCTCAGTACATGTAACAAACTTGACGTAGCTTCACCGAACTATATACACCGACTTGCTGCTTGGATGACAGTTTCCAAACTTGGATAAATAATTATTGTTAACGCAATCGTTTTTCTTTCGAAATAATATCGGGCTTAGAGAAAGGAGTAATGCATCATGTCGTTGGTTGCATACTTCCTGTATACATATTTGACTTTGTGTTTATTTACGGTCGAAATTCGCATTTTCCAGTTACAAGATATGCTGTTAGTTATAGTTTAGTTATGATTTAAACGGGCCTTAATGGGGCAATAAATACAACCGTTTCAATACACGACAACGATCATAGACGCCGTAATACATTAGAAGTAAATGGAAGAGCCTAGCGTCATCTATAGGCACCGAGATTCCGAAGAGATATATGGACGATGCCGCTCGAATCATTTCATAAATTTCGGCTACTCTCTCGATCTGATATTCCTTGTGGGTGTAAGTGCATTGTTTGCTCGGGCATACATTTGTAATATCGTAAATTGCGTTCCTTACGCTCCTCGATCCTCGTCGCCCATTAATTAGCCGCTAATTTCGCGTGTAAAATTTAAAAATCGATTTTCGTTCACGTGAATAATTTCTAACATTTGCGGCGAACGGTCGTTTTCTTCACATTGTTGACTATCACTTTGTGGTTACGGTGGCAGTTGCAAAGCTTCACGAGTTAGTGAAATGTAGTTTCTCTCTAAAAGCGATCGTAGATCATGGCGTAATGGCGCTATGAATCTCGATGTCCACACTGATCAAATTTAATCCTTAGAACTCCACAACCATTTGTTACGTAGTCGCAGTTTGACCGGCTTTCTGTGTTCTCTGCATTGAATTTGCTATTTACGACTCGGCGTAACGATTCCCGTGACGGATTGAATTTTAATTAAAACGACTCGGCGCGCAAACGAATTGTCACTCGTCGGTCAATCAAGTCGGCTTGGCAGTTTTGTTTGTCACTCGCGCGCGACTGACGCAGCTCGATCGAAATGTAACGGAAGAGAATACAGACGGCCGAATTATGAAAATGACGGTGTGTCGCTGCCACCCCAGAGACGCTCTCGGAATTGTATACATCGTTTCAACGAAAACTAAAGCCGAAAAAGTATACCGAAATAGAGTTTCGAGAAGATTGTGGATTTCCAGCACAATGAAGTTTTTCTTCTGCTTGCTTTACTAAAGTCCAGAGAGGAGGAGTTTTCGTGATGGATGCTCGGACAGCGACAGATAAACGCAAAACACATTGATTTAATGCTTTGAATTGTAGTTTGTTCCGAGAAACGAGTTCCCTTTTGTAATTAGAGTTTTTGTTTATTTTGCAGAATCTGGGAGCTTACTCGTGCGAAATTTATGCGTTTTCACAAAATGTTTCAACTTTATACTATAAAAATGTTTTATATATTCGATATTTTTAAGACGAGAAAAGAATAACTTTTTAACTCGTTTTCTATTTTTTTACGATAAATCACGACCACAAAAGTTTGTTTCATTAATTAGCCGCTTGGACAGGAGGAAAAACTTTCTTTATTAGTTTTATTTATTCAGAGGTGGTTTTCGCGATCCCGAAAAACCTGCTAGTTTAGCAGTAGTTCCTTCCAAGTCACCAATTTTTATTTTTCCCTTCTTTTTTTTTCGCCAAAACAATTCACTCGGATGGCTTTTCAATTATTCGTCGATAACTAAAAGAAATCATTTTAAAATGCGTTTAAAGATTATTCATAATCTTACTAATTTATTTTCGATGCAAATAGACAGAACGTTTAAAATTCATTGAATTTTTCACTTGCTGCTGTTTTTTGGCGCAAGCAACAGGTGAAACTAGAAGAGCGAACTTAGCAAGCAACCCTCGATCGAGTCTCCCCTAAAACTTTTTATTCTCGGTAACAGAATTGTGGGTGGTTATACGAGAAAAGAAAATCATGACTAAGGAAAAGAAAAATTTGCAAGACATGTCGTGTAACACTGACACAGATTGTAAATTGTTCAATGTCGATTTTTAAATTTTTGTGCTGTAATTAAGCATTTTTTTATTGTGCATTAGTGTAATTTTTTGCCTTTACAAGTAATGCTTTCGATCAATGTCGAGATACTGTCAAGTAATCCATCCTTTTTTGAAGTTCGATCTTCAATTTGATCTATTTTGCTGACTACCTGTCGCTTTTGATTGATTGAACATTTCAATGCATTTGATAAAATTATAATTAAGGTGACACAATTTTTTGTTTCAAAATCACCTTGTAATTTCAAGATAAATATTTTAATTAGACCTTTCAATCTTAAAATCATGATATATCAATTATTCATTAAAATACTTACACCTAAACGAAAATCTCTTATTTTATTCGATCGCCTGTTTCCACAAAGGAAAGCTCATGGCGTGTTTTTAATTGATTCAAGTGTTTTTATGCATAAATTACACTTGAAAACTAAGGTTTCACTTTCCCTGCCGTTAAAAACATCCCTCAAGCGGATCCAATTCGAAAATGATGAATCTAGAAAGAGAAAATCTTTGTTTTACAGTTAAATTCAGCTAGAATTAAATACTAAAGACCAGAAAAACTTTTCAAGGACTTGTATTGGTTGATTGGTTCAAGCAAGGCAATATATCGAAATCGAAATAAATCGAAATTTAAAATTAAAATAGGCATAATTTAAACTGATTTAAAAACTTGAAGTATCTTGGAGCAAATAGAGGAAAAAGAGTTGATGTACTCTAACCTAAGTTCGTTTCAGCCAATGAATAAAAATTCACTGTATTTGTGAAACGAAATTATTGCATTTACATTACATAAACAGGGGTCGATTGCGCTAACTTAAATTAAAAATTAATCAGATTGTGTTTCATGTAATTTAAATAGCCTAAATCCTGGAATAATTTATTTTAAGGATAATTCCGAAAAAAAAAAAAACTGAACAATTAATATTAGATACTTTTTCATGAAGAACTCTGAAACTATACTTAGAGTAAAATTATAGGCCTGCATAATAATTCGAGTCACATTCAGAAATATTTCTTTGAGAATTTAACGTCTAAGTTCCAGGTTTCTAATTTTCACGAAGTGTCCTGACGTATTTAAATTTTAGAAATTAAAATGATTACTATGCTTAAATGTTAATTTTCTGTTTCGTGCTCAATTTTTAGTGCGCCTGGAAAGCCTGAGCCATTTTAGCCTATCTAAAGTTTGATTTAGTTAGGCAGGTACTTGGATGAAAAATGTTGTGTAAATTTTTCGGGGAGTAAGTTTGGAATTAGAAATGGCACGCTTTGAATTGGCGTCTTTGACTGTTTTAGCGATTAAGTAAGATTAAAGTTTGTTATACAATAACGAAATTCAAAGTTTAGTAGTATTAAATGGTGGAATTTAGTAATAAATTATAAGTTGAATTGCAATAAACAGTTAATGTGGCTTAACCTTATGATCTCTCGTCTTATCATACGAACTTAAGATAACACCACTTCAACTTAAGGTGTGCCCTAGTAAATTTGGTAAATTCGTAAAATATGAGCAATCCATTATATACGACCCAAGTTTAGCGTAATGACTACACTATCGTCTGTAATTTAGAGCTGAAGAAAGGGTGCGGGTAAAGGTGGGTGAAATGGTAAGGGTTTGAGTTGAGTTGGTGCGATGCGCGACCGTTTCTCGTGTAAACTGCACTAAATTATAAAGTTATTACGACAGCGGAGATCCTTGTGTTGATAATGTGATGTTGCTTTAATTAATCTAAAATATATATCGCGCATGTAGCAACCCACTGTCTTATCAATAATATCCGTTCGCCCTATAAACGTTCGGTTACCCTAAAATTTTGATGCCCACCAAATATACATACAAAACCTTTTATTTTACCCTTTTTCCTTCAATTTACATTTTGACATCTTTTTAAACTAAATTTTGCTTTTCGCTCAAATTTACATCAAAACATTTATTTTATTCTAAAAACTTCAAGCTTCTGCTTTTTTCTAAATCATTTTGGATTCTTTTACAAAACAAGAATCAATTTAGTTAACGCCCGACTATCCCTATCATCACTTGGCTCTCCGAATTTCTTCCTTAACCGCAATCCTCTCAACACTATCGACCTAAATACCCATCTCCGAATTTGCTCTGATATTTTCCGGTAACTTACTGCTTTAGATTTAATTTTACTTAAAAATTACAACCAACCAAATTGATTCAGTTAGCCATAATTTTTGGGGTTTGAGAAAAAGCGAAATCCATCCAAAAAATTATTTATGACTGCTAATTCTTATAAGGACGATGAGACTCTGAGTGTAACCAAATCGGCATTGTTCATAGTATGCAGGGTGATCGTGAATTATTAATATTCATTTTTTTAGATTGGCAATTTAAAACGAACCAATCAGGAGTTCGTAATAGACAAATAAATCAACAAACATAAAATTATAATTTATAAAAACTTTTTAAATATTTTTTTTATTATTTTTAAAATTAGCCGAAGCCTGGTTCGATAACTGCGTTGTCAAGACATTTTCAGTGAATTATTACTCAAAATCTAGCATAGCACAGAGGCGGAATTTGCCGCCCCGTGCAAGTTTAAGCCCCCCACCGCAGGCTTTTTTCTTTTAAAGGGGGGTGGCCGTCATTTCAAAGCTTTTATAAGAATTCTGGTGAATTAATTAACTGTTGGATTTTGTTCATAATAATTTATTTCGATGTTGGCATTTAATAAAAATTTCACATTCGAAAAAACGAAAATTTGCAGCACCAGAAATCTGCCGTTCTGTGCAAGGCACCGTTCGCACTTATGGTAACGCCGGCCCTGTTCTGGATCGTGTTAAATTACTAAAAGCAAAATAAATTAATGGAATACAAAATTTCTTTACAGACAACTTTCTGCTTGCTCTATATTTATTTTATTTTACAAAAGTGTTCGAAATTGATTGCATTCCTCTAAATACGTCAACTTTTGATGTAATTTACATTTTATTTGCATAATATAATTATTGGTAGCTCTGACCGATATTTTTTATTTGCTCCTGACCGTATAAGGGATTACTTACATTTTTAGTTGATAGTGTAAAGAATTTTTAATACAATTTCTCGTATATACTGGAGGGTATTCCATACCCCCCAGACCCCCCCGGTTTCGAAAACCGAAGGTTTGTGTACAGATTATGTAATTAATAATATAAGGCTGAAAGTATTCATTTTTTCAGGTCAAATATATTATTTGTATATCTTGGTAGTACGAACCGGGGGCGGGGGGAGGATAATCTGAGATACTTTTCAAATTAATATATTTTTTGGTTACACAACCTCTGACAAAGAGGCTCTCTCCTTCAAGATCGTGATATACCGGCATCTCTAAAGTTTGATCATCTAATAATTTCTAGGTGTAGTTCCAAAATGAAGTATGCAGGTACGTAAATGCAATGACTAAAAAAAATCAATAGTGTATTTATAACTGCACTTATTTTAGGGTTTACTATGACGGATTTCTCAGCAACAGCAAATCTGAAACTGGGTTTCTCTTCGTCTCTCCGGGGCTCTCCAGAAAACAACTCATCTCGGAACCTTCAGGTATGAAACCACCTGATAAAGCCTATTCTTGTAGAAATCCCACAAGAATATTGACAAACTACGATTTTTAAAATTTTATTTGTTATTGTAAATGCTATTTGAGAAGTTCAATATCTTATTGATATAATCAACAGTTATTTAAGTTGCCTAAAAATTTTTGTTAGGGAAAGCCTTCATATCCGTACGGCACTGTTTATATTTATAGATGATTTTAAGAAAATTTAGTAAAAAAAAATAATAAGATTATAAAAATGGTAAGCATTTAAATGAACGAATTGAAGAAATTAAGTTAAAAAGTAAAAAATTGTTTACATAAAGTAAAATAAAGATAAAGCTCAATTAAAAAAATTACAAGAACAGACGAACTTCATGAATATAATCACAACATGCAGAATTATAAATAAAATTGTACAGGACAAAAATTAACCGTGGTTAAATGTGTTTAGTAATGAGACTAAACTGAAAGTCTGTTCCACAATAACGTTCTGGACACTGCCCCATTACATGACTTCCAATTTCAGAATCCGCCTGTATAATTAGAGTGCAAAATCATATTAACTTTGTTCTTTTCGTTGCTCATTTTCTCTTTTCCATGTGCATATTCTGGCGAACATTAAAAAAAGAAAGCCTATCTGGCATTTGCTTAAATTTAAGCGAAAACGCTGCATGTAAAACCCGACGTAAGTTCTTATGACGTCGTATTTATCCTAAATGTACTTAATGAAAGAGATAATTTTAGATCAGTGATGTTCTTTACAAAAATATTAACGATAATAATTAGATTTTGTAAACGGTTTTGATATTAACTAAAGCTGTTGGTTTTATTATAATAATTATTACCCATTTTAATTGCTTTAAGTTTAATATTAAACATGAAATCGGTTATTGGAAATTGTTACACTGTGTAGCTATGCCAGCACCAAACCAAAACGTATTACAATTTATGAATCTCTATTATTTCTTATTTATACAATTTGCGTTTCTATTTGCACTAATTAAATTGGCCAAATCGCAGGATCTTTAAAATGTAAGCGGTTTTGCAATATTTTGCTGCGAGCAACTTTCTCGCTCGAACGAATAGCTTAAATTAACTAAAATGTCACAATTAATTGTTAAATATCGTTTATCCGTATTGAAGTAACACGGTCTGACATATATAATTAATCTGTGTTATTTCGTTGCCTAAGAAGGAGTTTCCCCCCGGAGTCATCGGTGTTGGATGGACTGTGGTCGGATCTTCGTCCTCTGGGACTTACCTAGCACTATTTCGTTTGCTCACAAATAGCATTCGGTAATAAATTCGTCTATAATCGAAAATTTTAATTCGCCCTTCGCAAACTTCAATTTCCCAATTTTCGCAAATATAAAATTCGGCCGCAATAATTTGTATAATTTTTTGGCGCAAGAAGCGATTTATATAAATTTGTAACTTAATTTCCGTTTAATTAATCGTGACGTGTTAAATATGTCTACGTTAGGGTGTTCAATTCCTCCTTGTATGAAGTAAAGCTAAAACGTAAGCACCGATGAAGGCTGCAATCCCTCGCCCATCAACATAGTGGTCCCTCTACACTTCCATCTTAATTTGCTACGGACTGGTCTAGTATGATGCTTTTCAAGCTTCCCGAACCCGTCGTAATCCAAGGATCGCCAGGAATAAGTCTTCATCTGCCTCTACTTACCTCGTGATTTGTTTCTGTTGATGTGTTTGAAGTTTTAGGGTGGCAGGATTTGCCGCATGGATTTAGAAGGGTTAGTGATGAGAATGTGCTGCTATACCTACGCAGTTCCGTAATGTAGTTTTACTACTTCTTTTCCAAAGTAGATAACTTTTGGTATCATAAAAAATTTGATTTAAAGAATTTAGAAATTTATTAAAAATTCAACATAAATGAAAATATCGCTCGCTATTAGCTTGCATTATCGATCGATATCAATTAATTAAGCACGTAACATTAGTATACCTGGAAACACAAAGTGTGCCATAAATTATTGTAATTTTTCATGTTTATCGCGACATACATCACAGTAAACAATACATTTATGGAAAATGTTCTATTTCACTGTAAGTTTTAAGATTTTTAACCTATTTCCTTTTATATTTTCGAACAATTTAATATCAGACGATATTGATCTAATATAACCGAGTTTTTTCTCAAGTACTGCTTTGCTTTATCACAAACACAAACAAAATAAATTAATCCATTTGTAATTTCCTTAGCAAATTGTAATTCACATTTTGAGGAAGGGAAAATTTTGAATTTATGATGCACAAAGAAGAACAACAGTCGCTCTGATGTTTGGGAAATCTTATTATGATTATTCGGTTTCTGAAACCGGAGAGTTGGGGGGGGGGGGGTATGGAAATTTTTGTGCTTATAAGAAAAACTCTTACTACATTTTCTCATATTTCATGAGCATGAAAATAACCGCTATGACTTGACTTGAAAATATCGGCAAGTAGGTCGCCTGACAAATGTTTACAGCCTAAATTATTTAGATCGAATTTGAGGAATACATAGACAAACTACGCTTGTCAACTAGCTTACTAACCCATCATCCGTCAATTTAAGATCCAAATCTATTACAGTTGATAAGTTCAGTGAAAACTAATCTTCATTTTCTGATATCTGCTCTCGATACCAATTGCATGATTGAAAACTTTCAGCTATATCATACATAGTATGTAATATATTAAAGTAAACTTAGTGTAGACATATAATTTAATTTTTCCTTTTTATAGCTCCGATTATTTCAATTTATACTTTACTCCAAAATTTTAAATGGATATTACCTTTATCTTTTATGTACGACTTTCATACAATCATACATAATTTATCTTTTTAAATTAGTTGTATATTCCTTGATTTTGAATTTTCACTTATTAGAATTAATGTTATTTTTAAATTAATAATTTTTAACTTTTTAACTTATTAAAATATTTGCTATTCCTTGAACTTTTCCAATTTTTTTCAGCTCTTCGTTAATTTATTTAAAGATTTCAATTTTTTTTGAACTTGATTATGTAATTTAAATTACATCTACAATATACATTACAGTTAATGCTTTACCGAATTTTATTTATTGCTATGTTATTCTTCTAAATTAGGGGTTGATTTTAAATTTTCATCAATTTAATTTTATATTACTTATCGTCCTTATCTCCTCTATTGTACTGTAATGTTGTAATATTAACTTTGCTTTTGAAATTTGAAATCTAAATTCGAACCTGATACTTTCACCTCTGGAATCGATCGATTCAAGGGTAAAGGTTTAAAGTTCGAAATTGAATAATTGTTATTTACGTAATAATATAATATAATTCTGGTTTTGAGTACCGCAATTTTTTACCTCGACATTTAAGCTCTTTCATTTCCAATCAGAAGGATAACCGGCAGGGTTGTTTTTAATTTGATGCAAAATAAAATCAAAACGAGAAAGAAAAATGTAATAAGATAAAAATTTAAGTCCGGCAATAACCATCGTAGTTCAAAATGTGGTTCTTTTTGAATTCTTGTAGCAGCAGTAAGTCAAATTTTTCAAATCTATAAACTGGGCGAGCTTTTCTAAAGAAATTCAAATCAACAGTTAAAAATTTAAATTTTGTTTGTGTAATGCGGGCAAAAATGGATGGAAATTTTATGCGAATGACAAAAATGTAAAGTGATCTGTTGCACTAAAATTTTGCGAGTTTTGTCTTCAACATTACAAATAGCTATGAGAGTTAATGTGAAGTAATGAATACATTCTACAGCATTACGGTTTGGATTATACACCAACTATCAAGTTCAGCTTCAACCAACATCAATCTTGCTCCCTTACACTGCCAACTTCTAGTTAGAGATCTAAACTAAAGGGTGACCTAAAATTTACTTAATATTGCGGTTCTTAATAGGCGATGACGTGTATTAGACGTCGGAAATATGGTTGAATTTTTGGACTTGTGAAAAATGGTAATTTGTCAGTACTTTTTGCGGTTTTGTGTAAATTAGCAAAATATTTAGTGCAATCATAAATATAGAAGAAAAGATAGGGAGTTAAGTAAGATTGAGCCAATTAAAGTAATCAGCGTTACTACTTGCCATTAAAAGGATTAAGCTCATTCTAGATGTCGACTCACTTGCGTCTAGCTCGTGTATCTGAAGCTTTTGGAATCATTCCGAGTTGGTTTGGCTTAGCTTAGATCTGCAGTCAAACATTTTGTTACATTTTAGGACTAACCTTTGAATATATTACATCTGTCTAATATAAATTAAGCGGATTCCTAGTAAATTCACTTTTACTGTCTGCTTTAAATTTCGCCGGTGTACCAGAGCGACCGCGACAAAGTCTTTAATCCGTTAATTTTTAAGGTGATCGACGTGCGAATTTTTACGTCCAATAAAAATTTCGCAATGAAAAATTGCCGCCAGTAAATTTATCATAAAATTAAAAAGCGGGGTGTATTAAATTTGACTTTATAAAGAGTTAAAACAAGCTAATCTCTAAAACCTACGTTAAATCTGATAAATGAGACATTGTTACGAGTCAGTGATTCAACAATATAAACACTCAAATACGTAGTAAATTCGCATCCGTTTCTCTTCCACAACCAGCCAGAACTGGGAACATTGATGGATGATTGCGCAAACATTGCATCCGCTACGACCTGTTGCCTACTCGCTGCATACGCTCTTGACATAGTCCTGCAGCTTTTTAAAAAGCGCCAATAACCTTTTTAGAAAAATTTTCACGATTTCAAGAGATCACACAAAACATTCACGTGCATTAATTAATTATTTTAGCAATTTTTTTCTACATTTTTGACCGCTGTCACAATTGGTAAACCCCATTACGTCATCACTTTAACATTAAATTGCCAAACGGCGGTTTTTATGTTTGTGGTAATGCTAATCATCAAGTGTCGTAATTATATTAAAACTTCATTAATTTTAAACCAATCCTTCTGTTCAAATTCAAATGCTTCGATTTTGCAAAAATTCAAAAACTATGATAGCGGAGATATAAGTCAGCTAATTGGGTGGTTTGTTTTACAGCTACAACTCTGGTCACTAAAGAAAAACCTTTGAATTGAAACTTTAAGATTGGGACAGGCTTCGCAGGGTGCAAAGACAATAAAACCGTTTCGAGAAATTTATTGCAGGCTTTTCGACTGTTTAAAGTTCTTAAAGTTTAACAGTACGGCATAGCAATCGGTAGTCAGGCGGTTAGGGCTTAGGACTTCCGTCAGCACATACTATTCCTCCCGCATTCAATGCTTTCTGGTTGCTGTTCTCAGTAGAGATTTTCCGATCTTTGTCCCTAAGGGACATTTTGCAGCTTCCCAAAAAATCTCTCGATTTCTCGTTTAGAATCAGCATTTATTATTTTACCAATCTCACTTTTAGCATCAACCTCTGAAGCAGACTTGGGCTAGACATGTGGCGAGGCAGGACTGCAACAAATGGACATTAAGAACAATAAATGGAAAACCGAGAACAACGAAGAGACTCCAGAAAAGATAGCTCAACAATGAGATCAAAGTGACAGGTGGGGGAGTGGTTAAGGAAATCAAAAGTTGGATTGTTCAAGGATGGATTGGGACAGGCTGAAAAAAAAGAAGAAGAAGATTTTTGTAGTGGTAGGTAGGCCCCATCCTGGGCTCTAAATAACGGAAACCCATGTAAAATCCTTAGGGCTTTTTCACATGGAGCAGATGGGGAAGGGACAGAAGGCTTTCTGCGAACCAGCGTGCGCATCCGCTGTATGCGAAAGAGCTCCTTAATTTTACTTCACCCTGTGCGTTGTTTCAACCTTTTAAAAGTTATGTTTTTATGTTGTATGTGATGTATACACTGAAAAAAATAGTTGATGAAAAATTCATCATTTTGGCGCCGATGAACAGAATTCGTCATATTGATGTATGCTTCATATAGTATTCATGAAAATAATCATTATATTCATAAATTTGTTCATCGGCGCTAAAATAATGAATTTTTTCAGTGTAGAGACGGTCATTAGCTTAGTAATCCGGTTTGAATCCAGAGAAACTCTAATACTTTAATATGACCTTTTTTCATTCTTCGGAGAACACGTAAATCCGACGTTTGGTGATACTTTGGGTTGATGATACTGGCATTGTCAATTCTGTTTAAGCAGCCATGGCGTCTAAATTCTAAAACCTTGCTTGAAATAGGAAGACCCTGATGATCCAGCAGTGGACTGAAGCCCTTCCCTAGTCCTCTCTAGTTGCGCCTATGTTGAACATGTGGTTGGTTACTCTTTATGGATTTGAATAATGCGTATTTTGGAGTCGTAATACCTACAGCAGCTTAATCAGCCCATAATTTTATTACATTCATTTTTGATTTGATATTTCAGCGATTTTCTGATCAAAACCCCATCAGACTGCGTTTCTCATTCAGAGAAGTTCAAAGTAACTTCTCTGGGTAAAATTTTGTTCATAATTTATTTGAATACTAGTCCTTGGGTAACCAAGTCAGTGGTGTAACTTGGAAGAGGGATACAAAGGGTATCAATAATTTGGGAAAACCGAAAATTTGTTATAAGAAAAACTTGACAATTGACCTCTTTTTTGGATCTCATTTCAAAAATCTTCTAAAAAGGTTCACGTTTCCGTTTTAATATTTTCATACACAGATTCAGTGAAATTCAGTTGATTACCCTACAACTGCTTAAACTGAATCATCAACTGAAGGATATTGACGACGGATTAGTCTCTCCCCGGTTTTGAAACGAGGACCTTAGCAGGAGCAGTTGATCAGGATGACTACTAGGCCAATGACAGTCTCAAATTGATAATAAATTACGCAATCACGACAAGCTTTGTTATTAATGTGAGACATCAGTTGAAAATCTTCGTGGAGAAAATTCCTTTTAAGAAAATTTCCATATTGTATTTTGCAGTGACTTACAAGTCAATAACTTAAAAATTAATTTATGTTTGACTTAAACTGTCTATTAAAGAAGATGATGGTTAAGACGGTAATAAAATAAAGAAGTAGGTAACATTATTTTAATGCTGCTTACTTAGAGCGACTTGACTGTTGTGTAATTAATGTGAAATTTCGTAGGCGCTTTTTGGCAATCATAGCTCATGTTTGTAGTCAACAAAGTTGATGGCGTTAATGGGATCTAAACATTCAGCACCTGCGATCACCTATCAGAGTGTTAAGTATGTCCAAGCTTACACGTTGAAAGCTTGCTATAAAGTAAAGCACATCAACTTACATAAACGTCAAGCAACAATAAAAGCTCCGTACCGGAGAACGATAAAGCCCACATAAACTAGCGGCATTAAGCACTCAAAGCTGCGTCCGTACTAAAGCTCGTTACAGCCCTTGCAAATGTCTAATGCCTGTCTTATTTACTTATTAATGTAGCAGATGATTGCTACCACTGTTGGTGCGTGTGTGAATTTAAATATCTTAAATTATGAAGACACGAAAATGACAAAAGCTTTGCCGTTTCGAAATTATTGTTACTACAAATTTAATTAAAGTCCGCCAATAATTTTTATTTCCTTTTCCACAATTTATTTTTATAATAGCGCAGTTATTATGAAGTTGGTGCATGAAATTGCTGAATGTAATTTCAACAACTAGCAGCTTTAAATGAGGTACAATAAGAGATCTCTTCACTATAACTCGTCCTCTCTAAGATGAAGTGAAGTGGTAGAAACGGCGGATTCAATCTTTAGAAGAGGTCCGGACAAGTGATGTGCCCCGGTCCGGAACAAGCCTCGGCTGTACTCTGGTCCATCCCCCGTTTCCTCTTTGCGCGCCTCGCAGAATAACCAACCAATTTTCCTCGTCACCGCTCTAACCTACGATAACAGGTCAATTTCTAACCATCAGACCACAACTTTTGACACTCCACTTCTCAATACATTTCAAAATTGAAATCATAGAAATTTGTTTTGCTTTATTATTTTCACCGTTCGCTAAAATTACATCTCGATATAGTCATTTCATTTTTTAGAGCACATCTTTAGTTTTCTTGAGATTTTAATTAAAAATAATTTCCTAAGCATTTTTTGACTAGATGGGGCTGATCCAATGTCGTACAGGTCCGGAAGCCCTAGGCGTAATATTAATTTAAAGAGCCAACTTTAATTATTGAACATTTCACCGAAAGTCAAAATAAATACCCCTTCATTAATTCCTATTTGAAATTTTTTGTTTGCTAGAAGTTAAGTCTTCAACTTAGCTCTAGCGTTAGTTGAGGTAAGCCATTACTGAGTTTGGGTTTGTTCAGGTTGTAGTGCGAATGCTATTTTAATTTTGAAATGTTATTTAAAAAGTGACCACCTTGTATTACATTCAGTAGATTTATTTGTGTTCAACTGATGTTCACCATAACACCGCATTTTTCTTTTTAACTGAGATGAAGCTTGTGCATTGTAGAAACGGGGGAGAATCGCTGTGAAAAGCTGGTGTATAAAGTCAAGTGTATATCTGATGAAATCTTAGGAAATCTCAGAAAATTTTTAAGAAAATTAAGAAATCTTAGGAATATTATATTTAGATGAGCTTTTTTTATTTTTTATACTTCATTGAAAAGAAAATTTTTATATAATTCAGGAAGAAACCCGGAGAAAGCTCTCAAAAATCTCGTAAAAAGCAATCTAGTATTTTAGGAAATCGGGTCAATAATTTTCCATTATTTTAATTTAATTTCTAATAAAATTCAATTTTATATTACAAATTTTTCATTGCTGGGGAAATCTGGTGTACAAGTGAAGGGAAACCAGAAGAAATCCAAGGAAATTTGAGGAAATCCTACAAAATGTTAGAAAATCTCAAGGAATCTTAGGAAAAAAGGATTCAGAAGAAATGAAAACCCTAGTACATTTTTTGAAATCTTAGTAAAATCTAGGAAACTCGAAGAAATGCTAGGAAATTCCAGGATATTCAACAAAATCTTAGTAAATCGTAGGAAATGCAAGAAAATCTTGGGAAATAATATATCCGAGAAAATGTATAAAATCCTAGGACATTTTTGGAAATCTTAGAAAATCCAGGAAGCTTCAGAAATTTCAGGAAATCAAATGAAATGTTAATAAATCCAAAACATTTTTAGAAAATTCAAGAAAATTTTAGGAAATTTTAGAATTGAGAAATCCGAAAAAATGCAAAAAATCATTGGACATTTTTTAAAACCTTTGGAAATGCTTTTCAAAATAATTTTCTATTTCATTTTCAATTCTAGTCTAAATCTTCAACATTCCTTCGAGGATGATTTTGCGGTTTCAAGATCATGATTGCTATCTATTAAATTAAAAGATTAATTGTTCTGGTATATTTTTGACTGATTTATTTATTTTGAATTTTGGAAAAAATGTAAGTTTTGAAAATTACTCCATATCCATTAAACTTTTTTATTATCTACCTACGCTAAATGATTTCAAAGAAAAGAACAATGTGTTTATAAATAAATCTCAACGTGATTTATGTTTTCATTTAATCCTTCAAATACCGGAAGTTAAAAAACTGTATTATATTAAAATACCATTCTTTTTAAATAATACAATGTCGTAAATTAAAATCAAGCTCAAGTTGTGTACTATGTCGCAATTGGATCTCATGGGCCCAAAGCTAAATTTGATTGTAAAAAAATATATGTAAGATCTCCGAGTCCAACTGTATCAGGCTTTTTTAGAGCGGGCGCCCAAAGCTGAAATTTTGTATATTTACAAAAAATTAACATTTAATTAATTAAATTGATTAATAGCCTAATTAAAATTAAACTTAATGTGTTGCATTTAAATAATTCAAATTAAGCAATTAATTAGCAGCTATTTAATTGCTAATTCTAAGGTAGCTGGTTTGATCCACGTCGAAGAAGCTTTATTCTGGCTGCCTCTTTTATATTACGCTTCCCGTGGTTAGGAATCCACGTTAACCTAGAGATGAAGGGCAGAAGGGTATTTGAAAAAAGAAGATACAATGTCCCCAAGCTAAATTTTAATCAAATGGAAGAAGTGTTGAGACAAGTCGAAACGAACACCAAACACCTGTCCTTAAATTTTAATCAAAATTCGAACAGCAAAAGAGATTTTTAAAATTTATCGACATGCCTGATAGATGGTTGGCTATCAGAGCGAGGTTTAATTTATTTTGTATTCAGTAATTAACGGTCAAAGTATTAATAGTCGAGGAGGATCTGTGGGCAGGTCTTCAATATTAAGAGTTCTGTCATCTGTAAGACATTGACTTATTCATTTTCGATTCAGTGCAAGTTTTATTTTAACTTGATTCATATTCCTTTATCTGACAACATAATTTATTGGACTCTAATTATAGTTTTCAGAGACATAAAATACTTACTTCTGCACGCCCTTCTGCCAATGTTGAAAATGCATTCCTTACTGTATGATTTGAATAATAAATTTTCTTCCCAGCGACGTGAAGAGGACTTTTTGAGTTTTGCGAAAAAAGCCAGCTTAGCATAAAACGTTTGCATTTTGTGAGGTTTGATTTTGAGAAAACAATTCCCAATGTATAAATTGTATGAGTTTGAGCTGAGATTTATAAATAGCAGTATAAGTAATTTATGTTTGTTGCGATTGGGCGTTTTTCTTTTGACATTCCCGAGATTTATGTTAACAGAGTGATGGGAGGTGCGCATTGTTCAACATTCGTATCAGCTCGATTCTTACTAACATAGAAATATTATTTATGCTTCAGATATCGATAAATTATTATTACGAAATATTCTAGTAGGTACTCTCTATTTTGCTTTATTTCCAAACACAAATCAAAACCTATACTACGTGTAATTGTTTTTTTCCCCATTAAATTTTCATACTCAAAGTGATCGCACGAAAACCGACGAAAATTGCATTGTAAAGCAGGGAAAATGATGAGAATCGTCGTCAAGTGCTATATCGTGTAATAGGTACATTGTACAAGCAATATTGTAAATAAATAAAAAATTGGACGATAACCCGAATGACAAGTCGGTAAAGCTTGAATCGATAAATTTTTGTGAAATGTTCCGATTAGTGAATACTAAATTTGCATTGTATATGGTTCTGACGTTAGTTCTTGTATAATGTTACATATTATTATATCTTTATGCTACTGTTACATAACATAGCAAAGCAGGACGAGACTTTACTAACATAACTTGACATTTACCTTTGAAATTCCCGTCTCCTGAAACTGATACGCCGTCTGAGACACGTCACATCTCGGCATCAATGTAGGTAACTCTTAAGACTTGTCTTTGTCAATGTCGTTACTCGCAGTATTAGCACTCTACTTGTTCGTGATGCATTCAAAATTCATCTAATAAGAACAGAATTCTAAATAATCTTGTTCACTCTAATACAAACTCATCTTATTAACTTAATATCAAGCATCCTAGTTGTCTCAAATGTCACATACTAATTTTTTTATAATTCCAAATTTAATGGATTACAATTTTATATTGGACTTCTCTTCAATATTTAAACTAAACTTCTTTTCATATTCCATTAATACTTCATAGAATTCATTAAACTTATACCTAACAACGCTAAAAGTTACTTTTTCAAAAAAAAGGGGGGGGTAAGTTCTGTCATTTGCATTGCTTTATTGGTCCAATCACTAAGTGCTTGTGAAATTCAACTCAATAAAAGGCCTAATTCAAACCTAATTCAGCCCATCTTAGAACCCCGATTTATATCGATATTTGCCCTCTCCCGATGGTATCCAGTTCTTTCTGAAAACCAAAACCAAATTTTTTGTTTTACAAACGTAAAAAAGCTTCAGATTTAAAAAAACAGTGCAAAATGTACACTTTCAGTTGTTTACAAAATAATGTTTTCAAGGTATTTATGTCAAAGTCAAATTCAAAATTCAAATCATTCTAGTCTACAAGAGCAATATTATATCAAATCAAAATCCGACACAATTACTGGCCAGCGGCAGAATTCTGCTACTGAAATAAATCAAACTAAACTATGAGTGAAATAAAAATCTACGTCAAATTAAAATCTGACAATATGACATAACAGTAGAGGTTAAATTATAAATTCAATTGTTTAATTACAAAAAAAAAACAGATTTACTGAAAAATAAACGTAATTTGAATTAAATTCTTCGATTTCAAAAGAGTTTTGTCAAAGTTCAAAGTTATATTGCAAAAGCGTCAGCATTGTCGTAGACATTTTTATTATTGACTTAAAATGGGTAATCTTTCCCATTCACAAAAACTTTTTCTGTTTTTGATGATCCAAACCTGAACAGCAGCTGTGGTGCTGAGAACACCATAAAAAATATTTTCTTTTAAATCTTTTGAGAGAATAACCAACCTGTGCCCAAAAGTATGCATTTGCTCCGAAATCCCTTTTAGTCCCCAAGGGGGGGGGGGGCAAACTAGAGTATTTTTAGGATTCTCGTTAATCCATCATGCGCGTCAGATGTAAAAGATTTAAGCAATTAGAAGGTGAAACTTTATAATTGGGCCATGCTCGCTAAAAAAGTGCCTGTGCTCTCATCATTTTGTATTAGTCCCCAAAATTTTGAACCTAGTTACGCCTATGCAGAATTTACAACTTTTTGTGAAATCCAATAAATTATAGTTTGAAATCATTAATTTTAAATTAACATCGTCTGCCTTTGTGTGAAGTGTATTTCATAATATAACTTTATCCAATATTATTTGTGAGTTATTTATATTGAAATTGGTTCAATTAAAACTTTAAAATTATATGTAAGTATGTATAATATTAGTATAAATTAAAAAAAAAACTCAAGGAAAACTCATGGAAAACTCAAGAACATGGTTTTAAAGTCTACATCTACGTAGTCAAATCTACATCCCTCCTCCCGGGTGGTATGAGATTTTACACATGTAACTGAAAAGGTAAAACATAGATCTTGTACACCAACATCTTCAGAATTTCTCTGCTATTTACCCCTCGAAATTTTTACAAACTGTAGATATCAATAGATTGAGAATTGAGGTATTTGTTCCCCTGATGTACAAAAAATCACTATCCTTGCTAATCAATACAATTTGAATCTATTGAATCAACCCCCTCCTCTATTGCGATGGATCGCTTTATCAAAAACTGAGAAGTTTGAGACAAAGGGAAGTAATTGAAAACGAGGAACTTTGATGGTCCTGTTATTTGTGAAGAGGATCCGGAAAGATGTTTCCACAAAAAAACGCATTTTTATGTGTAATTTTAGGTTTTATGAATGCAGCTTTTAAGTAATTTTAAAAATCTTGAGTACGAGAAGATTTTGGGAGTACCAAAATACCATAAACAATCACAATCAAACTGTAATCAATGCAAAAATCAACATTTTGCAAATAAGTTTGTAATTTATCAACAGAAAGACAAGAAGTCGATTCCTATCGGCCAATAAGAGCAGAGGATTTCATAACATTTTTAAAGCCAAAATAAGAATTCAATAAATTTTTTTTTTTGAGAAGTTACTTTTTATTTTGTATTTACAATTTATTTTCAAAAGACATTTAATTTGTAGAGGAGTGCAAATAAATGCAAACTTACCAAATTTTTCCGACTAGAATATTTAGGAATTTCAAAGATTTCCGAAGAATTCCTATGAAATTCTAACAATGTGTACACACCCAAGTAACATTTTGAGCCTGGGAAATGTCTGGCAAGGACCTGGCAGAGAAAATTTCACAGGTTCCTGTACCTGTACCAGGCCTGTCCCAAGCTTATTACAGTGGCCTTATAAAGCAATTAGGCCCCTGTATTCCGCCTGGTACAAGCTTTTGACAAGCCTGTGGGAATGCTGGCAGGGACCTGTCACAGGGTTTCAACAGGTCCCTGGCAGGTACCTATGTAAGGTGGCTGGCAGAGACCTGTGCAAGGTGGCTGGCAGGGACCCGTGATAGATGACTGCCAGGGGCCTGTGAAAGGTCGCTGCCAGGGACCTATAACAGGTATCTGGCTGGGACCTTTGAAAGGTAGCTGCCGGGGACCTGTGATAGGTAGCTGCCGGGAACCTGAGGGACTTACGGATTGCTCATAATATTAATAAAAATTTTCAGTGATTTCCACGCTAAAAAAAATATCTATTATATTTTATTACTCAATTATATTTAACATTTTAGTTATAATCCAGGATTTAATGCTATGATATTACAAGTAACATATATAAATGTTATTGTTTTTGATCTTCTATTTAAATTATAGTGTTATTAATTAATTAGATTTACATAACCCTGTATAATTACCTTCATTTTTTGATGTATCAACATTCAGGACCTGCGAAAATAAATTTAAATATTGTGGATTTTTTTTTTGACTTACCTGGGGTTCGAACCGACGACTGTTGCCTCTATCCAATTTGAAACCTAAACTTCTAACCACTGAGCCACCGAAGCTAGTTACTTAAACTCTGATTTAAATTTCTAAATCTGATTTTTTTAGATTGGTACATAATATATTATTTTCAGTATAGTATATAAGTCGATGCTGTTATTTAAAATTTATAATTTATTTATAATTTATAAACCAACATTGGATCGCTTTACGAAATGGAAAACTGTAGTTTAAGAAATAGTAGTATTAAAAAATCAAAATGGTCGAAAAATGACTACATTGAGGCATTACCAAAATTTAAAAGAAGTGGTGTGTACAAAAGACGAGTTCGAAGTACATTACAACTTTCAAGTAGCAGTGATTTTAGAAATAAAGCTCCGTTTGTTGTCGAGGCAGCTGAAAATAAAACCGTTGTTGAATATGATTTATTATTGTTGAAAATAATTTGAGATACATTATTATTATTATTTCTGAGGTTGACTTGACGGTTATCATTTACCGTGGTACCAGCTTTAAGTAATTTTATTTTAATACGTTTGAATATTTGAAAAATAATAATGTTAAATGAGCAGGGCCGTAGCTAGGCGGGGGCATCGTGGGGCAATGCCCTACGTTAAAATACAAATGCCCTACCTTAAATTGACCTGATACAGAGCAAGTAAATTTTTTACTTTCTCCCTACCTGTAACCACCACTGTCCTACCTTAAATTCAACGCTAGCCACGGCCCTGTAAATGAGGTTTTACATATTATTTTTTTCAACAACGCAATTGGTTGAAATTTTATACTTGCACTAGTACAAATTTTGCATTTTCTATTGGTTGAAAATGCATTTCTAAATTTCGAAAACTAATTTCTTAAAAATAATTAAATTATAATTATTGTAATAAAATATAATTATAATTTTTTATGTGTAGAAACCGCTACAATTTTTACGTAATATTTTGAGCTATCCGAAAAATTTTCGGCCGACCTGTTTCGAGCGCCTATAGGCGCAGGATATATATCCTGCAGTCAGCATGAAGTCGGCTTTAATAAATTTATGCGCACCTGCAAAATTGTTCTATTTTGTACAATTTTAAAAAAATACCTGCAGTTGATTTGGCACTTCCCAGGCTGAAAATATTATTTGGGTCTATTTCTGGCAATTTATACAGAGCACACCGAAAAGAACAGTATAACTTTAGAACCTGTTAAGTAGCTATCCCAGGCAATTAAAGGGCCCAGGCAAATAAGCTTTAAATCAGTACCTGCTAGGTAGCTGTCCCAGGCAATCTACAGGCCCAGGCAAACTAACTCTAAATAAGTACCTGCTCGGTAGCTGTCCCAGGCAATCTACAGGCCCAGGCAAACTAACTCTAAATAAGTACCTGCTAGGTAACTGTCCCAGGCAATTTACAGGCGCAGGCAAAAAAGCTATAAATAAGTACCTGCTAGGTAGCTGTCCCAGGCAATTTACAGGCCCAGGCAAACAAGCTTTAAATAAGTACCTGCTAGGTAGCTGTCCCAGGCAATTTACAGGCACAGGCAAACAAGCTTTAAATAAGTACCTGCTAGGTAGCTGTCCCAGGCAATTTACAGGCACAGGCAAACAAGCTTTAAATAAGTACCTGCTAGGTAGCTGTCCCAGGCAATTTACAGGCCCAGGCAAATAAGCTCTAAATAAACACCTGCTAGGTAGCTGTCTCAGGCAATTTACAGGCCCAGACAAATAGGCTGTCTGCCAGGTGCCTGTAAGCAAAGTTTGTATATTGCCAGGCAATTGAGAGGTAAAAATGTTACTTGGGCAATTTTTTTGGGTATTTACCCCTTGGTGAGGGGCTCCTATATTTAAGAAAATCAAACATCAAGAGGCTTACAAATTTTTGGGGGTCTGAAATCTGAAACTTATCAGTTTTGTTCAAAAGAGGAACTTTCATCATAAAATTTGACGAAGTAGTTCAATTTTGGAACGACTCATAGTTTTCTAAAATACTGCAACATATTAATAAAATTTTATGGCATTTCCTGTGGATTTTCCCTAATATTTTCAACTTTCGTAGGTGAATCCCCATTACAAAGCAAATCAATAATTAAATTTTGTAAGTGGTTTTGATAATTTCGTTCACTCGACCACTAAATGTCGATCGGTTGAAGGAGATTGAAACGAAAATGCGAGTCAAAAAGAGAAAAATGTGGGGTCATAGTGCATTTACTTTAAAATCGATTCTTAATTAGTTTTTGTCTAAATTATAATCATCATCGTATTTTACTTTGTAGTGTCATTCAAAAAATCAGTCGTGCATAAACCTAGGAAGTTACAAAACAGATTAAGCGTCACGTGACACGTCAAAATCTTTTTCATTTCTTTATCATCCAAAGTTATTATTTATTGTTCTCGCAAATAATAGGATCTCGATCGAAATCGTGTATTGATGTATCATAAAACATTTACACTGACTTGCAAATTATTAGTATCATTTAATGTTTATACTTATTTCGACTAATCAATCTGGTCGTCCATTTTTCTCGGTTAAAAAATAAGTTAGGTAGGTTTTTTGTAAGTTTAGTTCGTTAAATGGTGTCGGCGTGTCCCAACAGGTACCGCAGATTTAAAGCCCTGTCTCTTTAACTGACAGATCGAAATTTTTCAAAAACGACCCAACTTCTCCTACAACTAATGGAGACATCTAGCGCCAACTTCCACCCACCATTTTCTTTGCGTGATGCGTATCAGATATATTTATTGGGTTATTAATAATTTTCAAGTAGATAAAGGTGCAATATATTTGTTTAACAATAAATATAAATTATTGGTGTCAAATTTAATAATAATTTAGGTTTTAAATTTCAAGTCAAGTCGGACATAAAATTTAAACTTTTACAAAAACTGGAAGTATGATTTACTGTTTGTAATTTTTCTTTCGAGTTGTTAATTATTTACAATACATGGTGTACATTAAGACGTAAAATATGTGATGGCTTCTGTTATCCATATACGTGGTTTTGTTATTCAAGCTTCTTGTTAATTTATACTATTCACGAGGTGCTGCATTTCATTTTAATCCTTGTCAAGCAGCTTCAAATAAGTTTCAATCATCGTCCACATTAAATTATGTAACAATTATTTTCCTGCTAACCTATGTCATGCTTTTATTATAATAAAAACGCTAGGGAGTCTACAGTCTAACTGCACCTTAACCAGTTCCCCCCATTCATCCATCGAGAGTCCAAATTATTTTGCTACTTCAAATTTTATTGTATTTGTTGTTTTTCATCAACAATTAAATTTAATTATTTATGACCTGATCTTTCGAGACACAGACTCGGCTTCGCAGGAGGGGTCTTCGATGACTCCTCATATCCGCCGACAGCTTACAAATTAATTTAAATTTAATCATGATCAATTAAGATTCATCTATAGCTAACTAACAGCTAAATTGCAGTTCAAATTAGTTAAGTTTTTTTTTAATTTTAACTTGAAGAGATTCCTTTTCGGCGAGATCTCCGCTTGTGCCTAATGGTAAGTACGGTACTGATATTATGCCAATTTTATTCAGTATACGTATAAATTACGCAAAAATTAGGAAGTTACTACATTATTTTTAGAAATGACGTATCACATTTGCTCTTTGTTTAGTTGATTATGTGTCACACGGATTTTGTATTCTAATGAATGTTATAAATATTGACACTATTAATCAATCGGCAAGCGAGATTTGATGGACAAGTTGAGGTTTTACAAATAAGCTTTAACTTTGTTTAAATTTTTCTTGTTACCATTTGGTTTATGTTTATCCGAGAGTTGTACGTAAATATTGATGTATAAGCGAAGCCGTATTAAACCGATTATTGAAATTATTGAAAAATTATTATGTAAATTTCAACGATTTTTAGTTTAAACCATCTGGAAGCGCTTTGACGTGGCCAATTAAGTAACAAATTTCAGTTATCTACAAAAACTGCAAGTATTCCAGTTCCTATTGTTAAAAAAAAATTTAAATGAAAAGCATTGTTTTTCACCTCTAGAGGTAGATTTTCTTAACAATTTCAACAAAATTGAGCTTTTAAGTTACCCGCGAGTTTACATTGTTCTACATTTAATCGAGTTTCGTGGTTAAAAGAGTGCAAGTAGGAATTGAACTTTTCTCAAGGAAAAATTTCATTTCAGGATTTTTCTAGAACGTTTGTAATTTTCGTTTAATCTGCGATAGAAATTAATTACTTCCTGTTGAAGTATCAGCAATTAATTATTCTAATTGTTTGGGTTTTAGGTGTTTTCAGAAATGTATCACATGGAACTATAGAAGCACCGAAATCAAAAAGTGTCTAGGAAAATTATTAAACTTACAGGATGATTAACAAAACTAAGGTACATTGAGGGATTTAATTTTTTGTTGGAAATTACATGAACAAAGTTTTTTTGCTGGAACAACAAAAAATTTAGATTCTTTGTTTTGTATTATTTTTTAACGTTTATTGGGAAATCCATGCGTCGATCTTGACTTTTTTTGTTTTTCCCAATAATACAAATTTGTAATTTCTTACGTGAAAATTGAGCCTTTTTTAATGTAATAAGACGTAAAAGTAAAATTATATGTTAGACCTTGCGTTGTCTGCGAGTTCGAATTCGAATAGAAACCAAATAAAATACTTCCTTTTACTTCTTACACCGAAAGATATGATTAAATCTTTTGACTACCTTCGGCCATATTACATAATATTTTCTAAATTACAGCATTGTAAGAGATTGAGAGATAGTTAAAATTATTGCTAATTTACTGCTATGAAATTTTGCATATCTACGTTTAAAAATATAACAAAAAATTCTCTGATCTAACTCGGTATTTATTCCTTTCCGAACCCTGAACAAGGATTTGTCGCTCTAACAAAGTTTTAGTGGTTAACGCCTCAACAGAGTTAGTTTCCTGTCACAACAAAGTTTTCTCTGTTAAGAACAAAAAAATGTGTTGAATCAACTAAATTTCATTTTTTTTTAAACAAAAAAACTTTAGTATGACAGCATAAAATTTGTTGTAGTAACAAAAAAACTTTGTTGGTCCTATTAATACTAAAAGCTTTGTTAGAGCGACAAATCCTTTTCACAGTGGAGGAAATCTGAGCAAATCCAAGGTTTCAGGAATTTAATTTCAAGAAATTCAGATGTTTTCAAGGGTTTTTCTATTTTTTCGAAGAGCAATCCAGGAGGAAATCCAAAATGCGAAATAGGATTTCATGTTATTTCTCCCGGTTTGAATCCGGGAAAAGCCAAAATTTTATACTCCCCAGTACTACAATACAAATGAATTATTATAGTCTGGATACCGACAAAATTTGTAATGAATTTTTTAGGTAGAGTAGATAATAATAGTAATATTTTTATATTTTTTAGATTTTTACCCAAATGTGAAAGTTGTACTCTATGAGGTTTATATTCATAGAAGAAGAAAAGTACGAAAAAGGTGATGATCCAGCCTATACTGATTCACACCGGGGGGCCTGAGGGGTATTCCATACCATCAATATGAGCAAATTTTATAGTCTGGATATCGATAAAATTTTTAGTGGATTATTAAGGTAGAGTAATAGCAATAAGGTAGAGATTTCCTTGTTTTATTATTGAGATATTCTATAATTATTAGATTGTTTGATTTTTCCTCACCTAATATTCTTAACTAAGACTGAAGGTCTGAGTACTCACAATGTGGTGCCGATTGGAACAGGAATTAGTTTATTAGGAGAAAACATTGAAATTTTTATGGCAAATTTGTAGGACTGTTTGGGGGGAAAATCCGAGAAATCCAGTAAAACCTAAGAAACTAGGAAAAATCCAGTTGTTCTTAGAAAATATTGGGAATAGTATTTAGAGATACATACAGTTTTTCTGCTGTTTCGAAGGCATCCGGTGGAAATCCTAGGAGTTTCTCGCAAATGAAAATCTCGAGTGTTCTCGATTTGATGGAATGAATACGATTGAGTAAACCAATTGAAATTGTGTACCTTTTCCAGTCATCTACTAATTTTCGCTTTTTAAATTTAATTCGATTAGATCATGCTTAGCTGACGATGTGAGCTAAAACAGGTATCGCTGGCAATCTGACAATTAGCCGTGGTGATTGAGATACGATTGAAGTGAATATCAAAGAATTTACTTGATTATCTTTTTGCGGGAATCGCGATTCCAAGCTGCATTATAGCAAATGCATTATCATCGATTTTACTTTGTATCGTGGGGAATAAATTGTGCTCGATTAGATTTTTAATTCGTTATTTCTATTAATGGTTAAGTTTAATTTGCAAATCTCTTTTTAAGATAGAAAAATACTGTGATAGTAAGCGATCCATGCACAAATGCAGACCGAATAACTCAGAGTCGTTTAGATTAGATCGGCGTAGTTATTTAGAAGCGCTTCGTTCGCTACTTGTTTCACCAAATTACCGGGAAGACGTTCAAAGCTGATATTGGCTACCGAACGTGACGTCGAAGCGATGTTCCACCAGAACATTCGTGTTGTGTTTACAACCACTTTACAAGCGACATTACGTTCTCATAAGCCGATATTTGAAAAAATATGACTAGTCGGACGAGGGCGGTCGAAGAGATTTTGACTTTAATTTTGGTGCAGCGCCAGTTGAGGAGGAGGTCAATCACATGACATTCTTATTCTGTCGAGTGTATCGAGTACACATAAAGCTTTTAACTTGAAACGATATGTATCCACGGTGCACTACTGCATTGCATTGTATTCTATTGGACTTGTGGTAAATCAGTACAGAACAATGGAAGTCTAGAGATGGATGGTGACACCGGGATATATGAGTGTCAGCTTTTTGTGTGTTTATTTATAAGAATGTCTTCCCAAAGGGTTCCGATTTATTACTAGTCCTCCCCATATAAAGAGCATCTGCCTGCGAAAAAGCAGATAGACCTCGGAATTATATTGCATATTGTAATGATTTATAAGTGGGATAAGCACACATCGAGCGGCCATTCTTGGACCCGGGGCGTGCTAATGACCAGAGCCGCTTGGATCGCGGTTATCGCGCTCTCTGGACACTCTCACCCCCAACCCTCTCCTAACACGAGTAAATCGCCATTCGCTTCTGATATTAACAATAACACTTAGTATTTAAATTATGACTTTGCATTGCTTCATATATTTCAGGATAATGAAAGATTTGTACTCATTTGCTAAGAGCTAAAACCTAATCATTCTTTCAAACATAGATTATTGCCGTTAATAAATTCCTTTTTTTATTGTTATTGCCCCTGCTAACAGTCGCAAATATTAATTCGAATTTTTTCGAAAAAAAAAAAAAAAATTAATGCTTTTTTGTTTATAAAGACGATAAAGAAAACTGTTAGTGACAATTTATAAGATCTTTAAAAAAATGGTCGTAAAAATAATTCTTCACTTCATGTAGTTTAGTTTCTTTACGAGCAATAAAATAATGAAGTTTGTAGTCGGCCGTTCGTCTTCGTATGTCCAGCGTCGCATTTTAGTCTTATCAGAAACGTCCGGCGAACTATTCGGCCGTCTCCTCCTCCCTTAATTACAAGAAGAGGCCATGATGTGACAAAACCTTCTCACTCTTTCGCTTGCTTTAACGTGTTTGTTTCTGTTCTTTTTCCTACATGTGGAGATCGGTTGCAGATTAGCATCATGAGATTATGCCGCCTCTCGTGATATTTACGAGCGTCACTAGGTCATCGCCATAAGTTGCGATGCTACTGTTCGTTCGCCAAGCGAAATCAGCACTTCTACGAAAACGCCTTTTAAGAATTATAACAATTGCCGCTTTTTTAATTATCCGATACTTTCGGACGAGCTTTATTGCTCTCCAAGTGTTGTAAAACGAACTTAATATACTTTTACTGCAGAACAAGTTTAACTACTGTATTGGTCATTCTCTTCCTTTTCTTTTATTCTCCAATCAATTCAAGATAATCTTGCATTATTGCAGTTGAATCTTTTATACTCGCATTTCATTGAAAATTAGTTAGTTTCATCCTTTACTTTACAAAAAGATATAATAAAACCGATTGCTTCGTCATGCACCCAGGGGACATACTCAAAACATTAATAATTCACAGAGCAAAATTAAAAAGCATATTAAAACAAAATCAGTTTCGCTATTTCAGTCTTTCAACCCTTAAATGTACGTCAAGCCGCGGGTGCCCAATCCCTTATAAAATATCGCCAGGACTATTAAAACATCCTGTTAAAATACAGAAACTAGTTTGGGCATAATTTCTTGTTTAGCCTTGAGAGGTGAGTTGCATTAAAGTTATTGTTTACAATCGAAGATTGGCCATCCTGTAGAAGAACAAAAAAACTTGACTTCCGGAGTGTGAAGAAAAATTAATAAAATTCAAAAAAATAAGCAACATCTTTTAGAGTCGACCATTTTTGAAACCTAAACAAATATTTAAAAAAATTAAATGCCCGCATTAAAGTCATTTTTAGCGTTTGAACGTTAATTAAGTACGAAACTTACTTGAGCGTATTTAATAAAAGTGAAGTGAATGAGTTTGTAGTTTCATTTAATGGACCAAAATGTTTTGTAAATGAAAATTAATTAATAATCTTTTGCAATTTAATTTTTCATAAAATATGGTTGAAATCATTCGCTTTACGAGTAGTATTTATTTAAAAATAGAACTTAAGACCGGATAATTTTGATAAGCGGTCAACTGAACAAAATATCCTTCAGATTTCATTTTAGCGAAACCTACCAGGTGTTCCATGTTAAGAAGTAAGATCCACACTTAATTAGCTGGTGGATGTGGGCTCCAAGCAAATAAGCACTTGAATTGTATGCCCTCGCGTGTTAACCACTACAACTTATCCTGGATTTTCTGAAATAGTTTTTCAAAATAAAAGGAAATTTAATATTGAACTTGTGTTTTTGAACTTTTAATGTAGGTATTTTTTGAGTAAATTTACCCCAAAGTACATTTATTACCCTTATTTATGGTGTAAATTTACCCTAAGGTGTACTTAATCCCCTATTCTTGGGGTAATTTTACATTTTTTTGGGTAAAAGATGAAATTACACCAATTCTGGTGTAAATTTACATTTATAAACCGAATTTTCAAAGGTAAAATTAAACCTGTATTTTTACAGTGTAAATTTACTCTCAGTAATGGATAATTTTAATGGGTAAAATTATACTAATTTTTTACATCAGTGTACATAGCTGAAAATATACAAATACTATTCAAAATCAAAATGGACATAAATTTCATGTTTGATTAAAATTTTCTTAGAAATATTTGGAATTCATGGGAATATTTGAAAATCTCTGGAATTCTTTGAAAATAACTGGATTTCCTTGGAAATTATTGAAATTTCTTGGAAATCATTGGAATTTACAGGAAATCAATGGAATTTCTTGGAAATCATTAGAATTTCTTGAAAATAACTATAATTCTTTAGAAATCTCTGGATTTCCTTGGCAATCACTGTATTTTTTTGGAAATCTCGGTAGTTTTTTGGGAAATCTTTGTAATTTCGAATATTGTGCACACAAACTTACCTGGACGTTTACCTCCTGAAGAAATTTGAGCAAATCTCACATCATAATTTCATATTCAGTTAGGTTAACAAATTGGGCTGTTTAATGAGCGGAAACAGAAGTTATTGGTTTACCTACTTATTAGTTCCACTAAAATCGAATAATAACTACCAGCAAAAGTTAGTATCGTCTGATCAGGGCTTCTCAGTTATTTCTCCACATAACAGCAAGTAAGCTATGCTGTTATAGATCGGGAGGTCTGGGGGGTATGCCATACCCCCCAGTAATGGTAGTAATACCGCGTACTTCTTCTAACTTTTTTATTTCTTAAAACTTTCGCAAATAATAAATAAATTCCGAATTAATTAAGAAATTAACCACAGACAATAGCATGAACCCCTCCCCAATGTAGACTAAAATGACGAGTGAATGAGCAAATACTCGACAATTCCTGACACTTCCTTTCACGGAAGTTAAACTGCCAGTCAGCTAGTAGATCAAAATAGTCATAAAACCATTACAACATTTGAAAATGTAAAATTCTTTCAGATTTGCCAATACAATTGGATACATTTTGATTCATCTATGGAAATAGACTATAAAAGTCCTGCAGGACATTTTTACTTCAGGATAATTTATATGAAAGCTAACTTTTATTGCCTTGCATTAGATTGCTTTATAATATATTTATTGCTCATAGAAAAATATAAAACTAATAAAATGGTGAAATTAAAAAGTTTTTCTATGGGAAATGCAAAATTTGAATTACAAGCATGCAATATTACAATTTAAAAATAATACGAGTTAAGAAAAAGTTAAAATCGGATAGCTCGAGCAGATGTTATTGGCTTTTAAGTGGTTTAAGGTGCAACCAAGTTCAAAAGTAAATTAATTGAATTTACTATAGCTGTTTATTTGCGAACTCAATTTATTTGAAATTTAATTTTTAGTTAAGACGTTTATGGTTGTATATAGTGGACGGAGGACGAGTCCTTGCTAGTTGCAAAATTGAGAAAATTCAAGTCCCACCGATGGAATTGGAAACTATGGTACTATGGTAGTAAAAAATATTAAGAAATATTAAATGCAATTTCGTCGGTGAACACTCGCTACTTTTTTGGCTAAACAAGTTGTCAATTCCTTCGACAATAGTTCAAAGAAAAGACAGAACACTAGGGAAATATGTTTACGAAAGCGTTGATAGAATAAAACCGCATTAACATGATGTTATTGTGAGTGTACTGGAAATTGAAATGTTAATACCTTCGGTTCATACACCTGAAATATAAAAAGGTCGACTTGAATTGTCACTAACGTTTTCTCATCTCATCAAATTTTTGTAAATTTTAAAAGAGGAACAGCGACGTTTAAGATTCATGACGCATAAGAAGAAAACAATAAAAATTGGTGTAATATTTTAGTTTAGATATATTGAAATATTATAAGTTAAATTCGCATAGAAATGTAATTTTTAGCACGTCAAACGCAAAATATGATTTTGATCTCTTGTTCGTCTCTTGAGAGTTGTCTTCAATAAAACCAGTCACTTTATTATGGCAACAGCGGGGCGATTGATGAAATCCAATAACAGCTGTACTTCTCATACGACGTCTATGATTTCTTACTTATTTTACATAACAATATACAAAATTCCTTTGTGTTATTTCTTATATATACACGTACAGGTACGTTCCATTTGATTTCTATCGATCTATTTAAAAAATTGAGGAAATAAACTTACATTACCTATGCTATTTGCAAAATTTCGCTTATCCTTCAAATATTCTAAATATTTTGATTGCTGCTGTGATTTAAACGATCTACGAGATGAATGATGTATGTTCAAACAAACAATTTACGTACCAAAAATAAACTTATCTAATAAATTTTGATTTTGTTAAAATTAAAACTAGCGCGAAAATAAATTATAAAGCTTTGTTTAGATTGCCAACAAATGATGTCAAGTAATGGGAAGCATTTTTTGTTATTATACGCTTTTTGCTCTTAAGTAAATTTTTTATACTATTTATTTTCGTAATTACTCGTTCTCAAATATTTTTAAAAATACATTAAAATCTAATTCGCATACCGAAACTGGCGTCGGCGTCTTTTTAACCGGTGGGTGTGAAAACGCTCTTAGCCTGCATTGTCCGTCCAGCTAGGATGCGAAAGTTGTAATTTATTGAATTTGAAAATAAAAATAAAAAGTGACTTTACCTGCTTGCTTTAAAATAAAAATCTTAATAAAGTTGAGATAAATTTGAACAGCTTAAAATTGGTTGCCTGTGAATACAGGTAAATATTTTGTAGCCTGTCGCACAATAATTTACATAAAACATAACACAAATAAATTGATTATTAAAAAATTTAAAAAAGCGACCGGGGAAAACAAACTGTCACAATAATTGTAAGTTTATGGCACAAAACAAAATTTTCAATCGCGCAAAAAGTGCTTTAATTTGCATTTTCTTATAAATTCTAATGTCCCCCTGGTTGTGCATAATTTAAAGCAATATTTCAGAAAATAAAACAAACTTGAGATAGTACCGGATAATCAAAAGTCATAACACAACTCAAATTAAAATCGATGTTTTTAGTTAGAATTTGCATCCGAGAATTGGAGAGATGTAATTCCATAAAACGATTTACTTATGATGTATTGAAGCGCCGGCTCCTCGTATAGACTTGTGGCGTCCGGACGCACAAAACAAAATTAATCATAAAGTATTGCCTCCATTTTATAGTAATTATAAGTTTGGTTTTATGCTTTAAAAACTTAATATTTTTCTTTTGCACTTCTTAGTTTTCAAATTTGACTATAGCGCACCACCATAAATTTATAAGTTACGCTCCATTGTTAAATGGAGTGTTTTAGACTAGTCAAGTCTAAAAAAATTGATACTTTATTGTTTAACTTAATAATAATTAAAAATGATTGATGGTGTCGTGCTTACATATTTCATCCAAATACATACAAATTTATTATAACTTATTCCTTTCCTTTACAAAAATTTTTACTATCTACAAGGTAGAAAAACACATTTGTTATTAAAGCAAATACCAATTTGTTATACCAAATCAATCAATACAGGGCCAAATCAATACAGATTCCCTTGGATGACACTCAACAGGGTAAACTACCGTTACAAAAAGTGGAGTTTCTTTCTAAATGTTGAACAATTCAAAAAGCAGTCAAATTATGCTCTCGGAACTGATGAATTAGGTCTCCAAGCTAGCTAGCGCTCGTAGTAGTTTTCACCCGCATACAACGTGGTATGCAACCAACCAATTTGGTATTGGTTTTTTGAGAATATTGTATTTTCAGACTGTAAAAATGTGATCTTAAAAATAAAAGTTGTCAATGTTTACTTCATTTTCTTATTTTTTTTGGGGGGGATGTAACATTTGAGTTAACTCTCATCTCCCTTGGTTACACTTAGTCACGTTTTGTTTCCCCTTTCTCCCTCACCCTTAGGCATAATAGAAGATCTGCTATCTGTAAGTGTTTTTAATATTTTGTCCAAGATATCCTTTTCCTGAAATATTCCTGTGCAGTGTAGTAAACTCATGAAGACTCTTTGGAAGACGGAGACCAACGCTAAGCTTACATTAATTCAGCTGGAGGTTTAAAGGAAATATTTCAGCACCTAAGCCAATATTGCTTTAAAAACCATCCGTGTACAGACAATTATAAGACTCGCCAGTTGCTGTTGTATTCGGGATGACGTAAAACCTCCTGTTAAACATATTTAGATAGAATCCTGTTAGCATCGAAACCCAAAAGTGGCAGTCAGTGGAATTGGCAAAATTCAAAATAATTTTTCAATAATAATTCAAAAAAACAGGATCCACGTATGCCTGCATCCAACGAGCAGCCGTGCTTCATATGAAGATCCATCTGAGAAAGGTAGAGGAGCTCCAAAGGTCGCAGGTCAAGGAGACCGGTCTGATCCTAGACCATCAAATGTTTTAGAGCCAGATTGCGATCTTCGGGCAGAATACTCACAATCTACCCATTGCTCAGCGGAATTGCTATAGGAAACCATGGAAATCGAAGATTTCTTGATCTTGAAGAAAAAGTGAATAATCCAAGCCTTGTCTAATTTGGACTCCTCGAAGCGCGAACACGAAAATTAACCAATAATTATCCTCAAGTCAGGTGAGACCTTTAGTAATTTAAAAAAAAGTTAAATGATAAAATAATTATTCGAAAATGAATTTTTATCATTTTTCACGTCAGCGTTAAAGTGGTTGATGAAAATTTATCCGAGTTATTAAGATAAAAATAGTAAAATAATTTTCATATGTCAGTTTGCAATAAATTTCAACCTTTGCAGTAATCTTGCTGGTTTATAAATGGTCGATTTATTTAGCGCTGCAAGTTTTAAGATAATAATCAAGTTTATTTTGTTATTTTGCGGAATTCATTTTTAAAAATTAGTGTGAACAAATTTTTGCGAGTTGAACAAAGCATTCGTAAAATCAACACAAAAAGAAGAAAAAGATTAAAAGGATACGCTTACGTATTGTATTTTTAATTTTACTTTAGAGAAAATAGAAAGAACTTTCGTCAGGACGGCGTTAAATATTTTAAGGTTTCGGCTTGCGTTGGTCGCGGGACAAAGAGATGAAGCAGCTTCGTGGTTTCCCTCTGAGATTAACCTACTACTTTAATCTATGTTGAATTAAACATTAACCCCTTAACACGTACAAACAACTTCTTGTATCACCACTTTACTTTTTTTAATAGCAAGGGGCGGTTTTTAGATTCGGTTTTTTGTGTGCGCCGTATAAGATTCCAGCTTATTTTCTGCCAAGTTGCAAAAGGAACAATCGAGATTTATAAAATTAGGAGCCACTCGAATTAAACTGGGCTGGTGTAAGACGATCAATATGCAAAAAGGTAAAATAAGACAACTTGAAAGGTGTAATAAACTGTTGATTCTTATTTTTTAATCCAAATGTACAGTTTATTTGTAAGGTGGAGGTTTCGTCAATTGCACTTGTCTGGGTGTATGGTGGATATCAACGTTCAACACACCACGCACCCATTATACATGCAGTTTTATAAATTGCATCTCAATAAATAAGTAACTTTATATTCCGACTACAATCAACTTTCCTACTTTACAGGCAGGCGAAACAATAAAATCACTAAAATATGATTGAGAAATTACTTTTTATTTTGCACGGAACACGACCTGCTGGTAATAAATATTAAACAAGTACATGTTGGTTGGTATTCGTTTACTTAAAAATGATACGATGTCATGCTTAAGTTATGTTAAATACAATCATAAAGATGTATCGCGCAATAATTGAAGATCAAAATTTGCATTATTAAGAAAAAGATTTTGTATCGACTGCACCAAAACCCATGCCTAATTTACATTTAAGCTAATTCCTTCTTTTGCCTCTCTGCTCTACCCTATTCAATATTTTATCTATACCTTTCAATTTTTTATTATTCCACTGCTCCGCTTACCGCAACACTTGGTATATTTCAATTCGCCGTCCAAAGACTCGCTTTGACTGCGAATTTTCACATTTGTCAAAATAAAATTAGAAACATTTTTTAATTGTACACGTTGCGAAAACCACCCTGTATTGCTGTTCAAGCTTTTAAATTCAAAAAAGCCCTAAAACTTTTTCTTTTACTTTTACCTTGTAGACGTTTAAATTTGCTTCAATAAAATTCAAATCATTTCAAAATTTTTTAAACTTCCGGTTTTAATTATAAAAGAAATTAGTAACAAAAATGAACTACGCAGTTCAGCTACGTCACGTTTGGAAATTTTTGGGTCTGCGTTATAATAATTTTTACTACAATTTCTTGAAGAATCAAACCTGAAGATGAATAGAATTTTTATATTGTTTCCATAAACCGAATAATTACGACAATTAAGGTAAACTTTAAAAATACAATTTTATTCTAGATAACATTTGGGCATTTTGGTAATTTTGTGACGTAGTACATTTAAGATTTTGTTTTCTGTCAAATTGTGCAGGCGGTGTCACTTGGTAACAGTCACGGTGCATTAGATTCAACTGGTGTTCTTCTTCTTTCAAGAAAATCTCCAAGATTTTCTCCAAGAGAAAATCAAAACTCAAGATGAGCAGAATATCTCAATTGTTTTCATAAACCGAATAATTACGACTACGGAAATTAAGGTAAACTTTAAAAATATAATTTTATTAATATTTAGGCATTTTGGTAATTTTGTGACGTAGTACATTTAACATTTTGTTTTCTGTCAAGTCGTGCTGGCGATGTCACTTGGTAACAGTCACGGTGTCTTAGATTCAACTGGTGATCTTCATCGAAGTGAAAATTGGATTTTGGAATACTAGCAAATTGGAAATCGGTAAGTTATAAAATGCTTTATTTTGCATAACCAGTGAATGACTCACATTGTGGACAAACTTAAATTCACATGTTCAAATTTGTTGACATTTTTCAAACTTGATTTTTACCAAACGATTGTGGTTTTCGATGGTTTCCTTCTATGTAGAAAATTTAATACAGATTTTCGTTTTGCAGAATTCCATGCGGCCGTTTTGGTTTTACTTCGTGACGAACATTGTCAAAATGAACTCGGTGTCATTTCGAAGAAAGAAATTTAGGGCGTATTGAATCGACTGGTACATTTTCCGAAATAATCCAAGAACAAAGAAAGTAAGTTAAAATTTTGTGAATGACTTGTCTGGAAAAATTGCAATCCTGTTCTTAATATACGCAATTTTTAAAAAATTCTATCGGGCGTTATGACGTGGCATATTTAACCTTCGATTGTCAAATATGATATTAGCGTCATTTCATTAAAAAACTTCAGTTATTGTTCATTTAACATGTGACATTAACAATGTCAAAACTGGAAGGTGGATTTTTCGGGAAAATCTTATATTTTGAAAATCTCAGTTTTTCCAGACGCAGGAAAATGTAAGTGGATTTGCTGTATTATATATAAAACAATTGCTACAATTGCATTAAAATGAATTGAATGACGTAAAGTAAAACTTTTGTTTTTCTGCGAACGTCAACAAAAGTCAACTTTGTATAATTTCAATAATGGTGGGTAAATTTTTACTTTTTGCGAAAACAATTGCTTTACTTGATTCTCATGATCACAAAAATCATAAGAATTATTTCATTTAATAATAATGTATTTTTTTGTTACAGGTCAGGATTCAGATGAATTCAGAAAATCATTTTGGTCGGTCTTCGTGGTCGGGGGTGTGTTTTCGAGTTAGAACTTGTGGAAAAGCTCGATGGAAGCTTTAAATAATTGCAATTCATTTTTGATTTAAATTTTGGTTATAATAGTAGTGATCAGTGTTCATTAAAATTTGTTTTCGTGGCCGTTAAAAAATTGTGCCAGTGTTTGAACTTGTGTTTGGTGCCTTAGGATGGAACTGGAAGAAAGACAACAGGATTGCGGCAGGACCACAGTTTAAAGGTAAGTTTGATCGTAAACATGATCTGAAAAAAATATATTCTAATAAATTTCTTTTTTATAGGTAAGAACTATTTCGTGGATTTGTTAATATTTGGGGTTGATCATCAAGTTTTTTCAATCGATGTCGCACTGATTTATTGTGGAAAATGTGAAAACTGCATTTTTTTTAAATGTAAACTGTTTTTACAACTCTCAAGGTAAAGAACTTGCTTGTTTTCACATAATTAGATTAACCGATTAACCCTTATTGTTGTCGACGTACTTAAATTTAACCGTTTGATTGGTTCTGTTGTATCCCATATTAGGAACAACTGGGGTCCACATAATTATTAACCTACTTCGAATCTTCCGATTCCACCTTGCAAAGTTTTACTAATTTTAAATAGAATTACACCATCATTATTTTATTTTCGCCATTATATTATTTAACGTGGAAAAAATTTAAAATTTTTGTTTTTTTTCACTGAAAAAAATGGTTCATAATTTTGATAAAAAATTGATCAATTTTACGGCGATGAACAAAATTAATCATATTGATGAACAAATTCATACGTACAATGATTTTTTTCATTAATACTATGAATTTTTCATCAATATGATGAATTTTCTTCATTTTTTTATCAACTCATTTTTTCAGTGTACTTTTTTAACTTTGGTACACCCTCACAACAAAATCTCAAAAAATTCTGAGACAATAATTACAACTATGTGTTTTAACTACGAGGAAATAAAAGTGAGCCTTCATAAACTCAACATAAAATCGGGATTGAAAATCTTCTTTAATTTTTTTGAAGTCCTAGTTAGGACTGAAAATTTATAAAAAACTTGACAAAGATGCAATTTATTATTTGTAACCTTCAGGATTTTCTTCATAATTTTCTATCGACAAGAAAAATATGTAAGTGTAGTTTCAGATTGAAAACTAAATATTCTTTTATTGCTTATTACTACCCTAATAATAGGGGTAGAGAATTAAAACTCGCATGGAAATAGTAGATACTTTTTGACGGTTTAATTTAGTCTAAGGACATTTTTCCTCCTTAAGAGGAATCCTATTTTTCGTTCATCTCGGTGAGCAAAAATGGGCCAATTTATCGGTATCGGAAAATAAATCTTAATCTTATTTATTCAGCGCTAATAAAATAAAGAATCCTTCACTTTATTTGTAAATTTATTAAAAATTGAACTCAGTTACATCGATTACGTCGAAGGGTATCCATACCTCCCAGAGCCTCCGGTGTGGAACTGCGTGCACTCTCTTCCTCTTTTTGTGGTTAGAGCTATTTAAATACAATTACAAAATAAAATTAAAACAAGCGTGTTAGGTATAATGGTACAGAATATTCAAGACCTGGCTGAACGATCAAACAAATGCTGTTTACTGATGGTAAACAAGATTGCAAGGTGCCGAAGGCTGCTTTACCATTGTGTTAAAGAAAATTCTTCACAGTAAAAGTAAAAGCTAAAACACAGATTCACGTGCAATTAATAAGTTACACAATTTGTTGTACAGGGTGCGCAAAACGAAAAGTCACGTAGAACGCTACCAAAACTTTATTTTCTATTTGAACAAGTCCTGGGTGGATTATTTTTACTCGATCGTAGTACTGAAAGAAATAAATAAAGTCTTAATAGAAAACGAACACGAATTGAAAAAAAAGAAGAAGAAACAATTAAATCTATATGCGTATATTGTTAAGTATCAAGTAGATCTACTACAATGTGCTTTACGCTTTATGTATATTACGGCTTTTGATGATAAACGGGGAAACTCGCAAAGCTGGTTTATAGTTGCACAAGAGCTTTAACATATACGCAACCAACTTTATGAAATCATGGCTTTAACGCTTTAAATGTTTAATAATAGTTTACCTCTAGAGAATTTCAAATGGTGGACAATCGTGTCTGCATGGGTATTACCTGAAAAATTATTGTCGACAATGAATGTGCACAATGCATTGTTTTATTTCTTCACTTTATCCGTCGATTAAATATAAAACCCGCACGTTATTTTTATTTGTCGGTTCGGGAAAACTTTTCGAGAAATAATGAAGAGCGTAAAAATCGTCGAGATCCGAAGAAATAATAATTTTCCCTTTGAATAATTTTACAGTAGTTGTTAAACGCTGTAAGTAGCTTAAGTTTTTTTATCCGTGTATATGAACAGGTGACAAAGATATGAGCTACGACAGTCTAGGAATAGTAGTCGTAATGCAGGATTTAAATGACATGAAGCGACCAATATATGTGCCACATTTTGTGATTTATATTCGTATTTATTTTTACAGTTGACTGATTTACTTTACTTGGTTTGGCTGATGTATATAAAAATGTTGAGTCAAATTTAGATCCAATTATATAAAGCAAGCAATGTGGTACATCAAAAGATTTTTAAGTTCCACCCAAAATATTATTTGGGGAAAGCCTAACCTCTTTGTTTAATTTTCGGCATAATAGTAATTCGATGTTGGAAAGTCAATACACTTTATCTTTTCCTATTGAAATGAAATGTCCTTCATCATTACCAGTTTTTGTTCATTATAAGAACTTCAATTCTCAGATGGTGCATGATGAAAAATCTTGGAAAATTGACAGCTTCTTTATCTAGAGATTTTGTTCATTCATATCTCATTTTCTTACGCTCTTAAACAATGAGTTGTTCGAGGCGGTATTGACAGTTTTATAATTCACCACAGCCATCATTTCCACTCGCCATCTTACGCTCTCATCTTCATCTGTCATTTTCTTAATAAGATCTAAGTGTCGAAAACTAATCTCGATTTTTCGCAAATAAATTTAAATTTTGCAATTAAAAATAATTACCCCTGTTTGCTTTATTGATGTTACGAGAAAGGTAAACGACAAATGAATAAGCTGCTCACCTCAAAGCTGCATCAATCGTCGAGTAGACAGCATTTTAATTAAAGCATCTTATCGGTAGGCGCGGCAGCAATAATTTACCACAATAGACAGCCTCCCTCGGACAAACCTGCTGATCTAGGAACAACTTTCATCTCCACTGATGCATGGTTACTTTGCCTTTATTTTAACATGAAATATTGGATTCGAAAATAAAGGAATACTTCTTTCTTATTGGCCAAAACAATTAAGATTACGAGGAAAACAAATTTTATTGTATTGTGCCAGCTCCCACTTTAATTTTATTTATATAACTTGTAAATTAATTGTATCGTAAACATGCACAATTAATCAAAGACGGACCTGCTCATCAAAATACTCGTACTAATCCATAAAAATTTACTTTGTCCACCTTACATAATTTTAAGTTAGCACAATTTAAATTAAATCACTTATTGGATTGGTGACCCCGACAACACAAACACGCTAAACCAAATAAGGTAATCTAAAGCTTAATGACGCTTAATCTCGTTCCACCCCTCGACCACACCCCGCAATCTCGATCGGGTGAAGAATTACAAATAATGTTAAACTCAATTGAAAAACCGCAATAGTGGTTTATATTGTTGAAGTTGAAAGCTCAGTTCAACTTAAGTGGGAATCCCTGGCGACAATGTTAAATACTCTCTTATTATAGAATTTCAGTTGAATGCTACTTTTAATTTTTTTTATGGGTTAATTTGAGGCATCGTGTGCCAGCTAACGGAAAGGAACCGCAGGAGAGAAGATTTGAAAAATAAATAGTCAGGGTAACAGAGTTATTCGTGGTCAAAAACTTTAACGCAGGTTTAAGGAACCATCCGGAAATGGAAATTTTTTGAACGAATTGTAACAATTTCGCCGCATTTAGACAGACGGAAATTTTTCCAATTCAAACTGTTGGCAGTGATGAATGGCATATAGAGAGCAACGATAGCAGCCCTATAAAATTCCAAAAGCCGGAGATATACAACAATTAAAAAACAAGGAGTAAAAATGAGCCTTAGAGGCGACTATGACTTGTAATGTTCCAATGAATGGATGATGATCTGGAGTGGCAACCGCTGATTCGATCACTCTGCCTTAATAAAGAAAACGAAAGTACTTGAAAGCAACGTTGACAAATTCCGAAGCGAGAGGGAAATCATTGGAGAAATTTGGTGTACGAATGAAGAGAAATCTGGAGAAATCTAAGGAAATTCCAGTTAATCATAGGAAATCCGATCAAATGTACATAGGAAATCTTGAGAAATTCAATGAAATCTTAAGAAATTAGTAAGTCTTAAGAATTTAATGAGCTATGCTTTACTTTTTCAACATTTTTCAAAGGAAACCTTAAGGTAATACAAGAGGAAATATAATGATATATTTAGAAAATCAAGAAAAATTTAGAAAACCACCGGAAATTTTACCATTATGCGAAGAATTCTTAAGAAATCTTAAGAATTTATACTATTACAGATGAGTTTTTTTAAAAGTTGTTCCAAAGAAAACCTGAAGATAATTTAAAAGGAAATCTTACGAAAACTAAAGGAAATGTTCGAGGAACCTCGAGGAAATCAAAGAAAGAAAGGAAAACTTAAGAATAGATATTATTATAGATGAGCTTTTTGGTCTTTTAATTTTTTTACAAAGGAAATCTTAAGACAATTATTTAGGAGAAAATCTTATGAAATTCAAGGAAATCTTAGGAAATCTAAAAATATTCAAGGAAAATCTAGGAAATTTAAGAAAATTTGAAAATCTTTTAGGAGTTTAGCAAGTAATAAAAATATTATTATACAGATGAGTGTTTTCTTTCTTTTCCAACTGTTTGATAAGAAATCTTGAAACAATCGAGGAAGAAAACATGAAGGAAATCCAAAGAAATCTTAAGAATACTATATTTCTTATTTACTATCCAGGAGGAAATCTTTGGAAATTCAAGGAGATCTTAAGAAATCTCAGAAAATTTCAAGAAATCCAGGGAAATTTTATAAACTGAAAAAGAAAAATTAAAATGGCTACAAGAAACCGACGTTAGTTTAGTCCTTCGTCAATCGTAAAAGTGAAGGCAAGGGTTAGAGTTAGTAGAGGGGTAGAGTGGAAGGTGCAGAATATGAAATAATAGAAAATTCAATTAAATGTAGGAATTCCCAGGCAATCCAAGAGGAAATCCGAAGAACTTCCTCAAGAATTTCATCAAAGGGTATCTATGTAATTTGCCATCTGCAAGAAGTTTAAAATTCTCCAGGCACCTAGCATAGTAGTAGTAGGTGATGTCTCTTGATTTAGGTTAAGTTAGATTTTGGTTAGGTTAAGTTAATTTTCTTCATTTAATTTTCTAGTCACAATTTCTATGACTAGGAGTCACATTTGAGGATGTAAAATTTCAAATTATGTTATTATTTGCGTATAATAATTAAATACGTAATTATAATTTTGTTTGTTTATGTAGAATTTCACATTGACCTTACATTTCTAGTAGGTATTCGCCCCCTTTGTAATAGTTTAAACCTTTAAACATTCTGTCACAATATGGAAGGATTATTATTGTTCACTTCCAAGTTTATTATATAGGCAGGCACGTGCTTCTACTATTCTAGCTCATACCAAAATTACCAACATTGAAAAAACCAATAAAAGTTTATAAATAAAGAATTTTAAAGATTCTAAACTGGAGCATATTTTCACGAATCTACGATTGATTATTTCTTTAATGCTGTTATAATCTTCCATAACAGATTTCTTTCAGTTTGGTAAATAGAAAGAGCTGAGAAGTCACCAGTTTAATAATACAGTTTTTTCTGTAAATACAATTACTGACAGTGGCGGATTGGGCCGCCAATATTTGAAAATCCAGTTCACCACTAATTACTGTGATACTAGAGGGCATAGATTACCTCCCAGACCCTCAATCTCGTAACTATTTCAGATCAAATACGGGTAATTGTACAAAATACCTGGTAGAATCACCAAAAAATCGGCCATCATCCTGGCCAATACCCTCGACATAGGCAATTTTCTCTCCAAATGTGCAAATATCAATTTATGGTTCCAAATTCTTTTGAGTACTCGAATTCCACACCATTCAAACACTTGCAATAGTTGCCCCTTTTCTTGACAGCGAGCAAAAATAGTTTACAAACAGGTATTCCACTTGTTGACAATAAAGTCTTCAGTTCCATTCCCTTCAACAAAGGTCACAGTCCTCTCAAGAAGCAGGTTATATTTAAATTTCAGTATACGAGACGGCATAAACATTTATAATAAAATCTCGAAAATCCATTGAAGAAACAATGCCAGGACTCTCTGAAGGAGAAATCCCAGTTTAAATGCTGTAGGCAGTTAGATTAACTGAAGTTGCAACGCGGAAACAATTATTAATTCAGTCCTTTCATCTTGCTTTTGATTTATCACTATTAAATTAACAATTAAATCAAATTCGTTACCAATGATTCTTTGCAAAATCCATGACAACAATGCACAATTTACTAGCACCTTAAAACTTTTCAAAATAATCTCCAAACAGAATTGGCTGTCCATGTGGAATGGTGAACTTTTATCCAAAATCCTCAAAAGGAACCGTAGGACATTTTGCTTCGGGCTCCAAAAAAAATAAAATCCGACACTGCAAAATGTCAAGTGAAAAATTCAAATGAAGGTTCATAAAATATAATCTAAAGTGTAATCTGAATTTAAAAAGTGAGGGGAATAAGATAATTTTTCAAGCGATCGATACAAGTAAAACCTGACGAGGGAGGACGATGATTGACTGACTGACAGGTGCAGTGCTTTCCTTTAATCTAAGACGCAGTTGTAGTATCGATTTGTTGTCTCAACGTTATTTTCTTAACCAAACTTGGCTATTTTTCGTTTAATGCCACTTTTCCTCCTAAGATTATGTAAGAACGAATACTTACAATACCTGTCACGTGTCATGTCAAAGATTAGTTCCCATGCCAACCGCTTGATGAACGGTCACTCAAATGTGTGTTACCCAGGCAACCACACCATTCTTTGGTTTCTCGGCAATGCTTGGAGACTCTTAAGATTTTCGAAAAAAACTCGAAAACAAAACACGTCTTGCCAAAAAACAAAACAATAAAAAATGTTTTATTAGCATTGCACTCTAAATCAACTCAAAAAATTGAATTAAAGCGTTGGCAAAAATGTACAAGACTGATGAATGAGTCCAACCAGCTACATATCACTGTAAACCTAATGACAAGAGAATAGAAGTTGCATTCTTTATTCTAAAGAATTTTGTATTGTAAATTTATTACACTTTTAAAATAAAACGTTTATAGAACGGCCAAAAGTAGATGTTTATCAAGGTATTGTTGAAAAACAAGACGAGTGTAAAATTTTTAAACTTGACGGTTCAATAAAAAAAAATTTGTATATCTCGATGATAAAATGCAGGTTCTCGAAGTTGATTGATATAATGATGTGTTTGACGAATAGATTGAGCAGTTTGTTGATGGATCTATGACCGATAGCATACATCTTCGTTCAAACTTCTCGCGTTTATTTGGAACGATGTTGATGGACATACAACTTCCACGAGCGAGCCAATTTTAGTAAAAAACAAAATAAACCTCTTCTTATTTTCGATTTTTTCGTTAATTTAAATTCGAATTAACTAATTTGAAGATTTTTTTTCTTGGCTATTGACGAAAAAAATGGAATTTGCATATGCTTATATAAACTTGTGTTACACATAATTCGTGCCGCCACTGTTTGAGATGGGCACGATTTACAGCCAAGTGATGTCAAATAGGCGACGTGAATTAGGTGCTATTTTGTAGAATCCGTTCGTGTAGTTTATTTTTAGTCAGTTGATGCCATGAATCTGCCCAATAGTGTTGTCTCTCACTGAATATTTATGTTTCCTTCGTTGGCGGATTGATTCCTTTTTATTCTTACAGTTGGCAAAACTGGTTTTCTTAGAAGCAAAATTTTCTTTCTTGTTCGATAAATCCACATACAATTCATTAAATTTGAATTTCAATCTAACCTATATCCTATATGCGATGTCGTTTGGTATGTGAATGTATTTCCATTATCGAAATTAATTAGGCAATCATAAAGAGGATAATATCTGTCAAATATCGTTTGGTTCGCTTACCAAATTTAGCTGTTCATTTAGATATATCAAATTTAAATTAAATTAAAATTTTCACATTGCATTTTAGTTTGATGCAGTTCTGGACAGCGACTCTATATGCATGACTCAAATAAAAAGTCCTGTTGGAGAGTCTCTTAAACTCGTGCAAAGGTCTATCTGCAGTTTTATGCATTTTATCAGTATAATTCTTAATTTCAGACTGAAAACTTTGGGTAATTATTATTAATAATTATATTATGCTAACAAAATTACAAGTTAAACTTCGTTCCTAATGTTTACAACCTTGACTGGCAAGAGCACTCAGAGGCTGTAAGCTGGACTACTGTTTTATCACGAGTAAAGGACAAAGTTACACCAACTTTTAAAGTTATTTTATTATAAGTGCTAGGTTTTGTCTTGCGCTATTCGAATATTTTGAAAATTAAATAAACAACCTTCCAGCTGGACATTTATTGTGCCAGGCACGGTGGCACTAGTCCCCAAGCCGGACCTGGACTTACTCACTGAAGAAATATACTATGTTCTACTAGTAACCTATAATATCTTCCAAGACTTAAAAACATCTTACTGGAATGTATTTTTACATAAAAATTATTAATTAAAATTAAAAAATTTATGATGTTAACAGTTGCACTTCGAAAAGGCAACTGAGGTCGGCCCCGCACTTCTTTATATCCTTCAGCTTATGTTGGCAGATGGCGAACATTGGAACGATCCAATTACCGTTAAGAAAACATTATAATAAATTAACACTGTGGTATGGATTGGAAAGTAATCGTTTGCTGGCCTTGAAAGAACTGAACATTATCAGTCCACCCCTGCCAGGTCAGTGTGTGCTTAGCCAATTGAGTGGACTGTATTATGTTAATGTTACAGTGGCACTTCTTTCGGTTTTTACGAGGTAGCACCCTCATCAGTTTTTGATTATGGTTTGGGTTTGAAAAACGAATAAAATGGGATGGAAGCAAAATTGCGGATTAAACTATGCTAGTATTAAGCAATATAACTGCAAGCTATAGTCGTCAATCAGTTTAAAATGCAGATTGGTAAACACACATTCTGACACTGATGTGAATGGCGATTTGCGAGCTGCGGTTTTTGCGGTATAAACATGTAGTTTACGAGTGTAACATGGTCGGACAGAACATGAGCGGTAGGATTGCCACTGTATATGATCACATTCAATAGGGTTAAAATAGCATCAACCCCGTGTGTATATTGTCAACTGACATCCCGATGATCCCTGATGCGATCACTATCCTTGATCCTCCAAAATACCTACTCATCATATCCGATATAACCCGGCTTCATTTTTCGCGTTACACAAACCATAACTTTTTTTTTTTTAAATTACTGTTTACATTAAGACGCCACTGATGTAGATTATCAAAATTGCCTTGTACATGAATTTCTCGAGAAATTGTTGCGAGACGCTTACGACGGAGACGTCTTTATAACAGATGATCTGTCCACTGGCGGTCGCTTAAACAATCCATATTGTTAGAATTATTATTAACGTCGGATGTGATGAATCTGTCATCTTCATGAATGCTGGGCTATTGTGGATGGATAACTGGTGTCAGATCCTCGTTATGTGGTTTCTACTGTTACTGATCTAAACTAGAACAACGTTAATTATTTGCTGAATAATAGTTGAATTGTACGAAATGAATTGCTTTTGTCCTTCTTGTCATTTGCACTCTTAAAATTTGACAATTTTTTACAATCCCAAAATTTCCTTTGAAGCTTCCAATAATTTGTATTCGATCGACTTCTTTTGGATTAGCAGGAATGCTCAACTGAGGAAATTTCCAATTTAATAACGTCTCTAATGGCGGTCAAAGGAATTTGGTCAATCAATTATTTCATTGCATCAAATGGCATCAAAAGAAGGAATCAGGCCGTGACGTCACTGCGGACAGCTGCATGAAGTATCGATTAGATGCCTGTCACTCCGTTTCGTCTCGTCTTGTGTCGTATCGTCCCGACAGACAGCTCCTGGATCCTTAAAATTTTCTGATAGCTTAAGGATAATGTCGATGTCCTTAAATGATTTCAAATCTAACGCTTCAATTTTGCTTCAGACACAGACAATTCGCTCGAAACGCGACATTTTCTCGACTAATTCGTACGTAGTCTGTCGCGGAGAAAAATTAAACTGCAAATTTTGTTTCCGTAAACGCGTTTCGAATCGTCTTAAAAATGAAAATGGTGATAAGATGGACATATGACCACCCTCAAAAGTTACGAAGTTCATGTTTTATTCAACACCCTCGAGTGCATTTCTCACGGTAACTTGAGAGTGCGGAATCACAGCATTCCTACAAAATACTCTTCCACTTTATGGTTCAAGCTGCAATAAGCTAGAAAATTGAGATAATCCTTGGTAAATAACAAACGAATTTTCTGTTGCTAAAAGAACGGCAGGTTAAATAAACAAAAATTTGTTTCGTTAAATATTTAAAAAAATTTCCTTTATCAAAGGTGGAAAATTTATAAAATATTAATTATTAATTTAAACAAAAAGAAATATTTAATACGATTTTCATTTAACTTTATAACATTCAGGAACATATGCTAAAGTTTCACGTTGATATTTAAAAAAATTATGCTGTTTTGTTTGATAAACTTTTAACTTCTCCTGACATTTGATGAAGCGATTCAAATTTATTTTTCAAGTTGGGCAACATTTTAACTTTGATGCAGTTAATATCAAACAAGAGCTTAGCTTTGTTTTTAATTAAAAATAATTGTTTTTTTTTTATTAAATATGATATTAAATTAGGCAACTCGAAAAACCTTTAATTTCTGACAGCGTTTACGGCGGATTTTCGCAATCTAGTGAAAACTGTTGGCATTTTTATCAAACTATGGTTAAATTATTCTTAAAAAGATGAATATGAAAATTGTACCTACCTGAACTCATTCATTGTAAAGCGCCCTTAGCAAGAGGAAATTACAGATACCACGCTCGTCTGATACCGACAATTCTGGAAATTACACCAGAGAAAATACACAAGGGAATTTCAGCAAACAGGTAATTAACAAGTTTGATGGTTTTACTCGTCTGCCGCGAGTTTAAATTAAAATTGAAATGTTGACCTAAATGAAATTTGGAATAACAAATGCATCTTTGTTTAATACTTACTCCATTATTTAGAAGAAACCCTAACGCGACAATCAATTTCTGCCCGAAAAATTCGTAAAACCTGACAATTTCGCCTCCTTTTCCATTATTCCCGACTCTCTCGCTCTATTAGTAAATATAACACGTTTCCATTCATCTAATTTTCAATTTTAGTATTTACCACTTGAAACGTTGCAAAATTTAGTGTCAGATTTTCTGGAGAAAATTCAGGAATCGTTCGTAAGTGTTGCGTAATTGTGTAACTTTTGTAAATTTTAGGATTTGTGGTAAACAAGTAAAATAAACGGACTTGGTTACCGTGTCTTCCAGAATCCCCGTCAGAATTAAGGGATATGAACGACTAACTACTCAAGCTTTACCCTTACGAATGAGAATTACTTCTTGAAACATGAAGCTCGGCTTATGTTCTTCACCAAAGTTTAAGTTAATGCTCGATCTTGTTTTGCATTATGCATAACTAATATTTTTCTTCAGGTACAACCACCACAATTTTCTTACAAACTTCCCTCTAATTTAACAATTTTCATTTGCGGTTCCAACTTTCAATAGTGTTAATATCCGTAAGTTTTGAAAATCCTACTTAGTTGACGGGGTAGTACAGTCCGATGTACACAAACTATTAACTTAGTTAAAACCACCGAGTTAAGTTAATTTTCTTACAAACTAAGTGTATTTTCTATTACTAACATCGATGGTCTTTTTTTCCATTTCTTCTACGTACTTGCAGAAAGTTTATATGTTTTTACAAAATCAACAATTCTACAATATTAATTGTGAAAATAAAGTAATTTAGTTTTGATGTTGTTTTAAAGCTAACTTTTTAAAAATTTAATAACGTGAAAAACTGACCTTAAAATTGCGATAAGTCCAAAAAATTGCAATAAAAAACTTACGATTAGATTGATTTAATAATGGCTTGTTATGTTCACTTTATGAAGCATGTAAAATTTAAACTAAGTTCTCCGAAATGAAATTTGAAATCAAGTCGACCGCTAAGGAAGTTTAGAGCGTAATTACACGATTATCCTAATTTCTCTGTACGTATTAAACCTTCAAAATGAAGCATCAATATCCTGGTAGCTTTTCAGCATAGATTAAATCTTTAAATTTCGTAGATCAATTCGGAATGGAATTTCCAAAACTGTACAGGCAAATTTTGAAATATTTTACTGGATCAGGCAAAGTTTGATCGAATTGAAATCAAGGGGTAGCCAAGTGCTTAAAAACTTAAGGTGTCCTTTTCATCCTTTCCCCAATTTTGAAAATAAACTATGGATAGTAGCTATTTTTTTAAGAAACAAACTTGGACGAAATAATAATTATAAGTAATTAATTAGTTACGTAAAACATAAAAAACAGATGTTAAACGACATCTTCTTTTGAAAGATTTTGGAAAAAATTTTTTTTTGTTTTATTCTAAGAGGTCTTCCTTTGTTTGTCAAGTGGAAACCTTGAAATTTTGCTATTAAAAAATTTGATTCTTTCTGCAAATTATAGTAGTTTGCGCAATGAGTGAGAAAAGGAAATAGGGGCTGCTAGTATATATTTTTGAAGAATTTCTCCTATAATTTTTCTTTAAAACATTTACAGTTTTACTCTTTGCAGTTGTTGATAGCTGAAAATTTCAAATTACTTATGTCAGTTTTGCCAAAATATTTATCAAAAAAGTTGAAGGAATTTCACTACGGTCTGATATATTTTACAGTCCTGTTAAGATAAGAAAACATCTTAAGACGTCAAGGGCTTCTTACATCGAATGAACTTGGAGTAATACAAACTGATGATCAACCAAGTCGATCTCATCTTTCGGCGAAACACGAGATTTCTAGATTGTTTCGTTGATTAGTTCTTCCGAGCTCTTCCAATTCTTAACTCTTGTTTCTAAAAATAAACTTAGATCAATTTTCATAAACATAAATTATTTAGTATTGAATTTGCAGGTAAAAATGATTTATTTTGGTTTCCTACTAAACATTTTTAATTTTTTATCCCAGTCGCCCACACACCCAATGGGGTGGCCCAATTTGATTTGTTTCCATCTTATTGTTTGTTCGTGCGATTACAAGATGACGTAAATTCCAAGTTTGGAAATTACAACTGTATTTAGATGAAGTTAAACAGTTAATTATGTCAAGCTATGCTATTAAGTAACTTGAACAGATTGGTTGGCGGATTGATAAATTCGATAACAGATTCGAATTCAAATTTCTTATAGGAGAATCAAAGTTCCTGCCGATGATGCTCAACTAGACGCTATGTTACCGGATTGGCTTTGTTGACCACACGATGCACTTGGTCAATAATCTACAGCTGTCGGCAAACTTTGGGGTGATAACTTGAAACGAAGTTAAAACATTCGGAAATATTGCAGCGATTTTCCAGCTAATTGTTGCCTCGTGAGCGCTTTTTAATTTTTGGAAAAATTTAGTGCAGTAAAAAATGGGCAAGTTTAGCGCAGTCAATAATTTGGGATTTTCTCCAGTACGTGCGCTATATTGGTCGGTCGTCTCGACACATTATAATTTTAAATGATTTAAATTTAATCATTTTTGGCACTAAATTTCAAATTATAGCATAAACTAAAATTATGAGTGTAATTATGCTGTGAGTTATACCATTCATTACCACAACAATAAATAATAAACACATTACACGTGACTACTGCATTCTTCATTAGCAAAAACTATACATTTCTATTATTTCATACTCATATTGCTATGTTAATATTGAATGCTTTCACAATAGAGATGTATTGTTATAGTTATCACTTTTGGAGAGCAAAAATTAAACTAAACGATAATTAACACAATAACATAATTAATACTTGATGAATTCAAAAAGCGGATTTGCGGCGTCGGCGGCGGAGGTCGTAAAAAATGTCGACGACGCGATTAGGTTGGTACATTGCGGAACCGGAAAATATTGCCAACCCATATTTTAATATACATATATACAACGAGGTGGTGAGTAGTTTTTCTTGTAATCCTATGTAGATGGATAGGTCACGTGGCCCGATAATAGTGGCACATTTCGAAAAAATGCAGGCTAAAAATTACTTATTTGCTTCGAGTCGAAACTTTTTAATCTCGTTATATTATCCGATATAATCTAAAATACATAATAATTCATCCCTAATGTCGTCTTTAATATCTATTATATTTGTAAGCAAAGTTCAAATTTACGACTACTTTATTCTGAACGTTCATTTTATAATTGGTAACTGACATTGATATAAATTTAGAGACCGTGACTGGAATTGCTGCGTATCTTAAATCTGCACGTATATCATAGTTTTAATGTGAGCCTCGAACGCAGATTTGCTCTCTTCAGTCGCTTGTGTTTGTCTATAAATCCTTCCAACAAACGCACCCCCGTCTATAACAAAACGCACCCCTTCCTTTATTGCCTTCATGCGACTAAAACACAATCAAATTTTCTTCCTTTTTCGGAAACGCAATAATAATTGCAACGGCACGTTCCACATTATACGGACAATAGGTGATTATTTTGGGTTCGCTTTCGCATCAGGTGAAAAAAGTTACGAGCAAGTGGATGTACGAATTTTGCTCTGAGAGAAAAGTTATGATTCGTTGTTACGTTCGACGTCGACGTGTATTTTGAATTCCTCGATTCCTTTAATTTTCAGCTACCCGCTCTTAACCTCCGCTATCGCCGTTGCCCCACGTCATAACCGCCCCAGCAGCGTCCGATAAGCCGTTATTCCGTCGCCCGACCCCGCACACAAAGGCCTAATTAGCCATAAACTCTCTGATTTATAACGGCACAGAAAATGCAAATATGAAATATGAAAATGAAGATGGGTGTAATAAAAGTGATATACGAGGCTCCGCAGAGCCATTTGTGAAGGCGCCATGACTCACTCGTCAGTTTTATGTGCGGACGTCCATCATTGCCATGACAGCCTTCATTGCCGGGAGCCGCGGTCTCTCTGCAGGGGCGGGCTAAGGTGACTTATCGTAGAACACAGCTTTTGTTCCAATGATTTATACTTTTAATAAAAATGTGTGACCATTTGAGTGAATGTATTAAAAGTTGAAAAAGATAACGTCGTATTTCTAATATGTAAGAAGTGGAAAATCGTGACTGAACTTTTATAAACCATTACGTAAGGCCGTTATTAATCATCCGGGCCGCTATTTATTCCACATCAATCATAAATAAATAATTGTCGATGACATCAATTTTCCGGAACGTTACCTACACGATTTTCTACCAATGTCATTCGACCGAAACTTAATTAATTTTAGCGATACCTACTTAAAATATGCCAAAATTCATACACCTTGTTTATGGCGGATCGTCTTGTCAGCCACGTGCTAAGTGTATTATAATGTTAATGGGCGAAGTTTTGCAGGCTCTGTATCTACTACGATTCGGGATGAAGCCCCGCTTCATATGCCTGCAAACGACGCCGTTAATTCTTGTTTCCATGAGATTAACTGAAAATTAGATGGCGTAAGTTTGTCTGGAAATGAAAAGAATACATCGTTTTGCGAAGCTGCGGTATTATTCGAAAACTATGCTCGTTTCACTTTACATTTTGCCAGTGTTGTGTGATGCTATGGCTTTATTAAGCTTATATGCGATATCAAATAATAAATGACTCCACTAATAAAAACAACTAAAGAGAAAATGAGGTTCTAACTTCATTTGCTTTCTCAAATTGACAGTTTGCACATTTTTTCAAATTAAAATAATATGCAAATATACGTTAACTTGTTATTTGTTACTAAAACTACGTATATAATCATCAACCCGAGCAATAAGACATAACAATAATTTTTAAATACGCTTATTTTCCACGAGATCGTTAAGCTTCTTTAATATTTCTTTGTTAAAATTTTTACTTAGCCATCTAGGAGTTTGTTCCTGCTACATATCCAAATTATTTATTATCAATCGATTCCAAACACTTTTTAAAACTATATGACGTTGCATGGCAAAACTTTTACATAGAACTGTAACTGCTACTCTACTGAGAGTACTTTACGCCCAACGTAAGCCAGACGTAAGAATTAAGTCGTAGCGAGACTTCTATCATCTGTTTAATGCTGTTGCCTAAATCTGGTTGTATATTCTGATTGCCACCATCCACTATTAAAAACAGAAACCTTTCTCGAAAGATAAAGAGGCTGGTGATCCAGGAGTGGACTTAAGGGCCGATGAAGATGATATCACTATTGGCCTAATAAGATAACTGGAATTTTTGGTATCGCCTATGGTTAGCCTATTTTTCACCTTTCCAATGGCCGAATAGCTCTTGTAGAGCTTTAGCCTCTCCAATAATACACTGTCGTAGGGTAGCAGTTAGAATGCTAGGTATAGATCCCCAACCAAAAACACCTGGGTATTTCGACCGTGTCTCTTCTCATAAAAAGCTGGAAACACCTTTGAGATATTAAATGTCGAAGAGTTTTCCCAGTTTTCTTGCTAAATGTACTCTACTATGCTTGATTTGTCGCTATCGAGGTCTTCCAAACTATCTTTTTCGAATAGGATGTGTTTCGTAGATATTAACTGTTCCGGATTTTATGACAGGTCCAAACCATGCTAGTCTTCTTTTTCTTACTTCACTGGTGATTAGCGACAGTTGTAGACAAGACAAGTAGTTCGATGGATATCTGTCAGCGTGAACTGTGATGGCTTCCTTTTTGTTCTAGTAGATTAAACTCTGAAATCAATTAATTTAAGAAATAGTCGATATTAATTTTTTGATTTTTACCGTAAGAAACGCCTAGTTGTACGAAGTAGTCGGGGCTTGATTCCACTTTGTACATCGTCAATTGCTGCAGCAAGATTGCTTAAAGAACGAAGCCAGTCGCAGTTGCTATACCATAAATTTATTTTAAATGTAATTTCGTTAATTAGAGCACAATTTTACTTAAAAACAAAATTATACCATTCTAGACCCGCGCTTTTCAACTTCGGTTGCCTTCGGGAATGTTTTTACCAAGTGCGTGAGCGCAGAAACCGTCAAGTTCGGGCGGCTTTCGGGAATGTTTTTCTCAGGTACTGAGATCCAGAGACTAATTCGCTTCAACTTTTGTTGAAATCTTGAATGAAGATTCGGTTAACATGCTTTAATTGGTGATTACGTGTTTATGGGAAAGTAGTCCTGTTTGAACTCACCAAACCTCTAGTAACAAATCGCTTTTGTTTTCTTATCAGAACTTCCTTGAACGTAGTTAAAAGGATAAATGTCGCTGAAAATTTGTAAACATAAGACTCGAAATACCAAATGATTTTCAAAGGAATTTAAAGAAATTTCAGTGACCTGCAGACAGAAAAACTTCATTTCGCTATTAGAAAATTTAGCGACTTTTTTCTCTTATTTTGTTTATCACTTAATTTTAAGTCTTTCACAGTTCTGCAACAGAAATACATTTTTTAGCTTTCCCATCAGTTTTTAAAAAATTCCAATAATTTTCTGATATATGCAATGATATCTATGTGATTTTTAAAGAATTCTGAAGTTTTCTAATGAATTTCAGTAATTGTAAGAAAATTTACTGATTTTCAAGGAATTTCATGAGAATCCCAACCATGTGTACCCAACTCTTTTTAGACTATCATCCCTTCAGTATGGAAAACCATCCAAAATAAAATGTTTGCAAATAAGATAAATTACGGATGCTTTTTCTCTTGGTAGTGAATATTTCAAAGATGTTGAGCACCTTGTGGAGGAGCCATGGTCAAAAAAGTAATGTGTACTTGGTTATTAATCAAAAATTTCATGACTGTGAAATAGTAATCCAATACTGTAACCGATAGCCAAGGGTGAATTACTGCGGCAATTCGAATACTCCTAATAACTGCCTAATACGGAAACTTCAGCAGTAAGTGGCAGTATTCTATTAAATACTGTTAATATCAGTACAGTGTACATAATGCAAACCAACTGATGGGTACGAGAGTTTAATGGGGAAGAATTCCATGATATCACCAAATAGGAGTTGAAATTATCAGGAGTGAAATTAAAAGAGCGTCAAATCAATAGGAACTCCTGGTGGGACTAATTACGGTAAATAAAAGAAAATTAAACAGTCTGAAGATGAAGTCCAGAACAATCCAGGGTAAGACCAAGAGTTCAATGAATATCCTTAGGATAACTGCAAATTGTAAGGACAAAGATGAGATTACCAAGACTGTGCCTGATTATTGGGAATTCAGAAAAAAAAACAGTTACATGGAGGTAGAAAAAAAATCATTCTAGAATCCAAATAATTCAGATTATAATCTAGCTTCTTTATTTTGGCAGTTGGGAATGAAATCTTAACATTTGCATATGAATAGGAGAAAGGCAATTTTGATCAAAATTCAGAAAAATGGGAAGCACTTTATAAAGTAAAATGAAAATCATGGAAATATAAAAATTTGAGCGTTTGGAGGAAATAATTTTGCAACTAGTAAGTAACGTATTTTTACTAGTTTTATAACTATTCAAACAAAACTAATAAAAGCCCATTAAAAGTATCTCAACTCGACGTTTGGAAAGAGTTATTGTTAAAAAGTTAGTAATTTATGACATTTGTAGATACTGAAATATAAAGCCCTGATGATCAGTATCACATTTCCATTTGACTATAAGTTATCGGAGTTTTTGTTCGAGCATTTCAATAGTGAGTCCCCAGAATCAATGAACCATTATGAAGACTATAAATAATAACATGGCAGACAGGCGTGGATTTTATGAACATTCAGGAAACAATATGACAACATGTAAATTACTAAATTAGATAAAAGCAAGTTGAGATTTTAAATTTTGATGCACAATGAAAAACAAATTTGTCCAAACATTTTTTTCCGATCATAAATATCTCCATTCTATTTTCCTGCAATTTTAGTTTCCAAGATTAACTGCTAAATAACGTGATTAGCAATAAGACGATGGAAACGTGCTCAGATTAACAGGAATCGGATGTAATTCTTAAGATTAAATTGGCCAACAATTTGCATTATAACATTCACGATTGGAGACTTACATTATTTCGAAGATAAGCAGGTTAGATTTACAAAATTTGCCGGTTAAGTGAACAATCCCAATCGTTTTGGATTTTTCCATCTGGGAATCTCTGTTCGGCCAAAATTTGATAAAGTAAATTGTAGGAATAATAAAATGAAGCCATTTGGAAAGATGTCATTTAGGAGTAAAATAATGATAATAATTAAAATTCAAGTCTTAGCTTTCAGGACAATAAAGCAATTACAAAGTCATTTTAGCTGGACATAGGGCAGCTCAGTTCTGTCATGACTCATAAACGAACAATAAAACTTTCGGCGTGAGCAAACACTCTTACAGCAAATTTTCGTTTAAACGAATTCAAGTTTAAAATGTTGGCAAAAATAAGAAGTAAATAAAAGAATTGTTTGGTTTTATAGACGCCACATTATGATCTGGGTTGTCACACTGAAATAGTCGTTAAAACAGAAAAGAAGTAACAAACTATTTCGTGAAATGCTAAGCGGAAGGAAGAAGTCGCAGTAAATATATCGACGACATCAAACTGACGGAATTTTCTCTAGTAGTAAGTTGTCGAAAATTTACTGTCTTTTTTTACGTGTTACTTGAAACTGTAATGTATATTTCCTTGCCCAAAATTGATTATCCCAAAGTTGCTTAATGTTCAAATTGGCTTAATTAAAATTTTCTCAAATTTGCAAACACCAAACGAAATAATTTAAATGAGTGATGTAAAAGTTGAGAGTAAAATTTTATTATTAAAATATTTTTGACTAAAACCAGTGTGAAATTAACAAGATCTCGCTACGGAAGAGGCTCAGCTATAGATGTAATGCATAACAATAAATCAGAATATGAATATGCATCAAGAAATAAAGCTATTGAGAATACCTGATTACTAAAACGGCCGCACTTGACAAAATAATCTGAATTGTAATTAATAGGAATGGGCGAAAATTGTCATATAAATTAATTTTTTAAATCGCACAACAAAAATTTATTATTATTTCTCTCAGCTTCACCCAATAAGAAAAAAATTAACAATTTGTATATTGTAAATTAAATAAATTAATAGAAGAGCAGCATTATTCCATGACGTTCTCTTACGCTATTATATACGTACATATAATTTTTACAGAGTGGATTCCAAGAAATAATGCATTAATTAGTAAATTAATTAATGCGTATAAATTAACCGACCAATGAGTGAACACTAATATATATCCGAAATAACTAGCTGTGAAAAATTGCAAAAAATTTTGGCTTATTTGCTTAATAAACGGGTAATTATAATGTGTAACCATCGCTGTAAAAAATTCCCGGTTCATTTTCCTCCTAAAATTGGGAGCCACGAGGTTGCCACAGTTTGTAGTGTAGTTTTTAACAATTTTTTTCAACAACAGTTTACAATAATTATACCATCTTCTGATTCTATAAAATTCGACGTTGTTTAACGAATTAAATTATGAAGCGAAATTTTAGATGGGATAAAGTTTGTTTTGTCTTATTCAAATATTTATTAATTGCTCTGGCGTCCTTCTGAAGACGGCTCATGGAAAACACTCAGGTTGTTGTTTGATTGAAAGAGGAAAGAAAATAAGAAAAAGTTGCACGTTTTCACGAACTTTTTCGTGTTTTTACGAATAGTAGTCCAAACAACAGGTTATGTGCCCAAGAAGAAAAGTTGAAGTATTAGGAAAATTTGGGGTTAAGGATCTATAAAGTTTTTCCACAGGAAAACGTCTAGAACTTGAACTTTTAGCTTCATAATAAATTTATATAATTTTTACAATAATTGTATTTTTCCGATTTTTGATTCAAACAAATACAATTTCTTCTTTTTTATATTAAAAATATTAATTTTTTGTTTTGTATAAAACAAACGAAACAGTATAAAATTATTTTATAATATCTTAATGTTTAATCTTTCTGTTTGAAATTAAGTTTTGGAATCGGGGCTTTGATTGCGGCTGGAAAATCTGGGATAAACGCGTAATTAGCAATAATAATAATATATTTAAAATTTAATATTTTGTTACACACTGTGCATATACATTAATATTATGAAATGGTCTAATTTTCCGGTGGTAAATAGTGTAAATTATCAATCCACTTAAAAATTTCCGAGAGCCCTGCGCACATTCTGCATTGCGCTGTGGTTTACCCCTCACCCTCGCTTATCACGACAAGAAAACATAGTTTATAAATTATTTTTGATACATTTTTATTTTTGTAAAACTGGATTGTCCCCTTAAAAATTAGATTAATTATCGCATTTGTTTATCTATTAGTCATCGACATGCATATTTAACAAGTTGGTTCTTGAAAAGAAGAATTAATTTATTACATACGTACTTATGTGTAAAATATGCAATATAAATTAGCGTCCCACGTTTGTTCTAATAACTGCCAACAATCTACAACTAAATGTAAATGTCTAATTAAACCAATGCTAAACACTTCTAGTTCTATACGTATTTCCATTTTCCTAAATTTACGGTTACGCCTGCCCTACTATACATCGTGACTAAAATATTCAGACAAATGTGAAAATTATTTATAAAGATGTACATAAATTTTTGCTCCAGTTTGATTATATTCGACAATTTATTCAAACAAATTGTATTTTTTCTTGTATCTTATGTATTATTTCTTCTTTTATTTTCATCAAATACTTCTAAGTTAACTTTTCGCCGGTGCCGGTGGGTAGGATAAGGAATATTCAATTATTATATCAGAAGAAATATAAACTTTTCACGCAACCGTATTTTGTAAACCTAATCAAAATTTGAATTTTGTTTAAAAAAAAAAGAAAATAGATTTTCTTATAAATACTTGAAAAAGCGTTGCGGAATATCAAATAACAGAGATATTTTAATTGGCGAGAATATGCGGAAAAGCGACTTCAATTGTTTGATTAATTAAATGGTGTTTTCCGAAGGAAATGAAAATCGTGTACATTTTAACAATCAGTCAAATGAAAATAAAAAATGCATGTTGTTTCAGGTACGAAAAGAGTGCAGCTGTTCGTACAGGAATAAGTACGACAAGTGGAAAACTCTTTCTCGTTCTGTATTCCTAATGTTGGAAGCTGGTATACGCCGACCACGCTGTCGCGGAATGTTCCCACATACATTCCATTCGTGCTTTTCACGACAATTCTCCATAACCTCAGCGCCATCTCTTTACAAAATTGCTCTATTGTATTCGCGATCATAAAATAACGTGTAAATAATTAAAAAATTGTTCGCATTTTATGTCGAAAGGAATTCAAAATTAAAAATATATCGGTAATTATAAGATTAAATCTTTAAATTGATAATCCAAAAACCACGCGCTTATGTTGCAAGCGGGTGGGAAGAGGGTAAATATCTCACTCGTTAATCTTTTAAACGTGTTTTTAGGGAAAAATTGTAAAGGTAAATCAAAATTAATATTTTAGTTTTCTTTCTCCTTCGAGCATATTTAATATTCCATTTTTCAAAATTGTATTTTATTTTAGAAAACTTCATAAAACAACATTCACAAGGATAACTTAAGGATAAAACCTTTTACAGTCGGGACAATTATAAGTCAAATATGCTCACATACTAAACATACAATTCAGACCGCATCGAGAATTAAACTCATTAATTCCGGATTTGATGTTCATGTCTCTATGCACCATATTAAATTATCCTGATTAACTGTACACAATGAAATCTCTCAAAATCTACAATATAAAGTTTAATCTGATTGCAAAAATAAATTGCATCAATTGTTTCATTTGTTGCGGATCCGGAAAAACAATCACACAACCCCCCCTCCAGATTTTAAAACCTTCAGGTTGAAAAAGTTATGATGAGCCTCCTAGCATTTCACTAATTGTATGGCATTACTGCCCCCGCTTCCCACTAATTTTTCTTTTAAGTTTCGGCGTCAAAAAGTATCACCTTTTGTTTTAAAGTTTCGATTTTGCATATTAATATGTAAGATCACGCAATTGTTATTATTATAAATTGAATTCCGTTAATTTCATTCTAAATCCGTGATTTTCGAGTTAGGGTGACTTCAGGGATGTTTTTGTCAAATGCATAGTTTTAGAAATCAGTTCTTTTCGAAATTGGGAAGCGTTTACCAAGAACATGGGTCCAGAAATTTTTGAAATTCGTGGGCCAGTTTATCGTACTATTCCACCAAGTGAAAAATGATGCATATTTTTGCTTTTCTTCTCAGCAACGATGTAAGTTCCGTCAATTAATATATAAATGAAAAATTTCGCGAAGAAAGAAGTCGAAATTTGGAGTCTAAGCGGAGTTGATTATGCGATTTATTTCATGAGTTGTCCCAAAATGTTATGGAGTGTTGGATGCTTGGATTTTAGATGAAGAGCTTATTGATGATGCCTTGGAGTGTCACGTGCAGGTTAGGTTAGGTTAAAGCCCGAAGAAGCCCGACATATGAAATGCACAATGCACTTATTGAAACAAACGCTTTAGAAACACAACATAAGTCCGAAAAGGGCAAGAAGGAAATACCCCAAAGAACATAACGTATGGAACCAGTGTGGTTCCTTTTTAATGGCTTTATGACATTAAAATGATAGTTTATCTATGGGGGAGAGGAAGCTGACGGATCGGTAGCTCTGTAGCTCTACTTTTACATTTTAATGCACTCAAAAAAATAACACTGTGCATTTCAAATTGCGCAAATTAATTTTTAGTTTTGGATCTTACAAGTCTTAAGTTTTTCATGGAAAACAAGTTGTAAAACTTTTACTGTCCAAAATTATAATTTCAAACCAACCACAGTTTTAGCATTGCGTAGGAGATTTCTAGTTAAACTACCAAATACAACTACATAAATCTGATGGTTGCAAAATATAAAACGCTGTAAACTTGCATTTGCACAGTTTCCTTTTTTCTACATTTGCAAAAGTTGCTATATTTTTCTTTTTCTTTTCAGTTTTAGTCTGATGTTAAATCTAATGATATTGCAAAACTAATAGGAAAAGTAAAACCAATTTTTATTGAGAATAAGTACCGAAGTTTTAGGATCTCGAAAGTCATTAGTTAATTTTGAGACAAAGAATTTTCTTTCGGAATAAACGACATAAATTCCTACTACGTGAAAATTCAATGAAAGTTATTGAAATTTAATTATGGAAGTTAGTTGTTGGTAAAATCTAGAACGGACCTATTATCTATAATCACATTTTATTGGTCAATTTTCTAGCCTTATTAATCTTGGCTATTTGCTAACCTACAGGTATTTCATAAACGAAAATTTATTAACTTTAGTTTCAAACTTAAACAGCAAATTTAATAGCATTTTGAATAATGGCCAAAATATTAATACATATATGCTTACACATCCTATAATTCTGTTCTCCTCGGGGATGTTTACATCAGTGGGTAGCTAAAGTCTCAGCTTACGTGTATACCCTTAGGTAAAAGACCTCTGTTGTGGTAGTGTCCACTACCATAAATAAAACGAATTGAGAAGTATGGATACCCACAGACAAACCGCAACGAGGAAAATTTGTCGACCCCTCAGTGTGGACTGTGGAAAATAACAATGACTATAAGAAATGGAAAAGTTAATTTGTTTAAAGTGTTGAAAGCATAACAAGCAAAGTTCTTGACGAATGCTTGGAAACGGCAATACCATTTGAGAATTTGAACAATGAATTTAATTATTTTAGTTGCATGTATGTGTAATTACCATAAATTTAATCTTATGTTGATGATAATGGTTCTATTAAACTAGCTAGCTAATTTTTATTACGTACCAATTTTAAATAAGCAAAACGCAAATTGCTCGTCATAAACGTTTTAATAAAATTTTCTTGAAAGTTAAAGTTGATGATGAAGTGATAGTCGGAAGTGTTAATTTGAAAATTAAAAATACTCTTGAATATTTATTAGAGATTTTATTTAGAATTTTCCAAACGAGTTTTCAATTTTTGCCCTAAGCTAATGAGTTTTAAAAATGGCTTATCTGTAATTACCAGCTACATATTTTAACATAGAAATTAAAAATGTGGCTTGGAGTTAAGAAAAGGCCAGGAGCAGAGTGAAAGAGTTGGAGAGTTGTTAATTTGAACCGATTATTTTCATTATTAGTATCCTATCTTAGGTTTGCAGAAGATTTTTGCAAAGTAAATTGTTTAGCCGGACTCTTCTGCAAACAAAAATATCGCAAGTTGTGTGCAGTTTATGCAAATAATCTAGATGAGATTTTTCCCTTTATTGTGGCAATAAAGTGCGGTGTTATCCTTTGGTATAGCAGATTTAGTTGGAAACATTTCCTTATTAAATACCACCAACTAATAAGATCTGTACGCTAGGAACTGGCCGTAATTCAGGCCGTAATGGGGCGTCTCTGAGATGAGGTATGATTCGCATCCCTTCACTACCTCCCCAAAGGGGTCCGCGATATGAACAGCGTCACGAAATAGCCTCATTACACAAGGTGATCCCACACAGCATTTAGTTCTGACATTCTCAGTATTTATTCGCATAATAATACTTTGCTACGTCGTTAAGAATTATGCCCGTCTACCGCGAAATAAATTAGTTATAAAGATTTATGTAATGGAAAACATATATCATTACAAAATTACGGCAATTGTGGAAGAAATGTTCGTTAAGACAGTGACAAATGCTAGACAGGGGTTAAATGTTCTACCATTTGATCTAAAAAGAGCGATCAATGAAACAATTAGAGGTGCCTCTGAGCTTTTCCCTTCATGGTTCTTATTACTGCTTCGTAGACCCTCATTTTTAACACTTTATATTCCTGACAAATGATTGTGGATTCTTTCTACAACCAACAAAAACTTTTTTACTCATCATCATCATTATTATCTTGTTTTTTCCAAACATCGATATTTAATTCACACTCCCTCTTATTTTATACACTTCAACCAAAATTATTTACCCACTTACAGAACAAATTATTTATCAATGAAAAAAATAGTGTGCCATTCCGAATAATGGCTTTACATATTTTCATATTTTTATTAATATCTTCCATCATTTTATAGTGCCCCTCGGTGCTATGATTAGTTCGCTCGATAAAGAATAATATTCTTCTCCTATACGGTTTAATCTAACAACAATTCCATGTTCAACTTTATATTTTTCTTGCTTACTCACATTATTTCCTCGCCAACAAATTAAATATTAAAATGCATCCAAACATATTGGCCCTAGAATTGTAATGCGAATGTCATAAGATGATTTTCACCACAAACATCTTGAACAGCATTGAAACATGCCATCTGAGAGGGGCTAATGTTCTGCACGATACCGCAACAGCAACCTAGACAATATTCCCAAATTTGACTTAATTTTTGGGAAAGAAAGATTATAAAGAGGAAGCAGTTCTTGTCTGGTTTATATTAAATTACGTTGATATCTGACGATTTTAACAAACAATCGTGGCTACTACCAACTTAATCGATTTATATATTTCATTGTTCATTTCAAATTGATTCAATTAAAATTTTTGTTTATTTAAATTTGATTTTTTCGATTAACAATTTTGCATATTTTTCGGAATCTAATTTTGAAAACGACTAAATTTTACAGACTGGTTTAGATATATTTGGACTTGACCTCAGCTCTAATTTTTCTCTCGCAACTCAAAAATTGTGAAAAACATAAGACATTCATTGACATTTTTTGTATAAAGAAAAAAGTAAGTTGAGTTCATAGTTTACCTCTCGTGGTTACTATGATTATAGTCTCTGTGCAATTATATAAAAAAATTAATTAAAGCTCTTTTAACAAACAAAAAGCCACCCCGAATATTATTAATTTAATTAATTTAGTTTTACATTTTTAATAATATAATATCTTAATTGACCAATTTATTTATAGTCAAAAAATCGACTGATATTACTCGCTTGACCAATTCAATAATTTTTCCAATTTCTCAAAGGCCACGTAATTTTATTTATTAACGTATTTATTATTATTATTTACTAATTAATTTCATACTATTGTTTTACAACATATTTTAACTAGATTGCTCAGGTGTGCGGCCTGGAGACCGCACTGGTTCGTCAATTTCCCCACTTCTTTAGGTTGATAACTTACCACAAACTAATGGCGCTTTGTAAAGAATATAATAATAATATTTTATAAAACATTATTTTTTCTGCAAACATAGCAGAGAAGCTAAGTTGGAACAACTAAGCTTATACTTACTTTAATCAGGAATTTGCCATTTACCCTGGACTAAAAGCTTCTGTCTTAACCATGGTATTAGTCTCAGAATTTTGCAGTTGATAATGTCGCAAATATCAGGATTTTCCAAAATTTTTCATTTTTTTTAATTAAAAAAAATTTATAAATTTATTGAGAATCAATAAAAATATATGTAGTATTATATTATTGTTTTGAGATAATTATAAAGAAGCATTTAAAGCAAGAAAATTTCAAATTATGAAATAATGTATAAGTAACATCCAAGTAGCAGAACTTAAAATATTTAAATACTAATTAAAAGGAACATGAGAAAATTAAATTATAATAAAATAAACACAAATTTGGCTAATTGTTTGGCTAAATCCTAAACGATTTGGCTAATTAACCAGATGTGGATTGGCGAAGTTTACCTTGAACAATACATTTAACATGTCTTCCTAAGCAGCGGCTGCTCATAGTTTGCTATACATGCATTGTAGTTTGCATTTTAATTCATAATCAACTGTATAAAATTAGTAAGATACTTGGGGGAGAGGGGTTTAGCACATATCTCCCTAGTGCGTAATGTCATAATCTCATAATTCATGCATGGGTTTGTATTGAAAAATGAAAAAATCTTGGAACATTCACATAAAGCTTTCGTTTTTGAAACCAGGGGTCCCCCCCATAAGAAAGACTCTTAAGGTCAGTACTTCTCTCTCAGTACCAGCCGATCGCTTTCAAAAAATTTGTAAATTACCTAATGTTTACATTTAAGATATTTTAAAAATTTTGTGACTACAGGGAAGGTCACATCAATATATATTGGAGTGTTTTCTTGTCAGACTTTAAAATACACCTTTTTCATCATTTTTGTCGTTTTCTGACGCTTAAACCCCTTGGCCGAGGAAGTTGACGATGAGTAGCTATACATAATATTATACTTGTACTTACAAGTTTTTAAAAATAAAATTTGAGTACAGTTAGTATTTTGAAATTGCACTTTATATATATTTTTATAGTTTAAAACGAAAAAACTTATTCAATTATATAATTTATTTTATTTCTAATAATAAACTTTTGATTTTCTCTAATGGTAAAAGCTTCTATTGTGTAGGAATCGATCAATAAAGTCAGTGCTCTCAATGATTTTACAGATGTCCGATAGAATCCAAGACTAATTAATTTCCTTTCATCACTCAGACAATCCCTTTGTAGGTCTTATTTTCCTTTGACTGACAAGGCTGTAAGAAGTGCGATATCCCGGCCTTTCTTATCCTAATTAGCTCTTAGTTAGAGCGGACACGAAGCCAAGAACACTGAATAGCTGGCAGGCACAGATAGGGAGCTTTTGACGAGTCGTTTACGAGTAAATTTGCTTGCTGTCAGATGCAGTTGACCAAAGACCGTTAAAACCCACAGTGACCTCATACATTTGCTTTAAGTTAATTAAATAATGTGTTCACGTTTAATTTCCAAACTTAAAGTTGAATTAAAGTAAATGTGACGTTTGTTTAGGTGGGTAGGGTGTACTGCGAAGGTATTATACGCGATACTCAGGTTTGGTGTAAAGATGTTGTATGTTGTCAACCCCTGATGGGTGTTTTCATTTTATGAACTTCCAGAGGCAATTCTATGCTACATTCTTGACATCCTTGTTATGTGTGTCTGGTTTAGTTCATAAAATAATGTTCGTATTTACTTGAAAGCACAAAGGCTAGTTAGGATTCCTTTCAAGTTTTGACCACCACTCCACTTTCCTTCGGGTCGACGTTGATCAGAATGGATTTTTAGTTTGGTACGTTAATTTTAAAAATAAAAAGGATTTATTGGATTTCGCTTATCCCTTTCGTGGCGTTTTAGATATCAGTAAGATAAGTAAGGGGAGGTATTAAGCTTTGGTCGGTTATTAAATCGGACTGTGTTCAGATCTGAGACATTTCGGTGGCATTAGCGAGTCCGAACGCCACACACCGCGCAGTAAAAGTGATTTGTGACGCTCACAATCCTCTGCATTGCAAATCCTCCATTCTTCTCCGCCTGAGCGCCGTTTGGAGGGATTACGAGAGCTGACCGATTCCAATTATTATTCTGTATACTGATAATATTAAAACAACGGTTCAACTAAGGTGGACGCTGTACTAAAAACTAAGCCACATGAAACGCAATTTAAGCTTGGGACGTTTGGACAATGAATACAAAAACCTTACTATAGACTAAAGGTTGCTAAACGTATGTCCTAAACGTGAGCTATAAGCTTAAATTTTAAATTATTACGGAGGTGAAACAGATTTTAATTAATACATTTTACTATTACACAATATAATATTCAAATCTTTCGGATTCAATTTAATCGTTCGCAGTTTCATTTCCAACCAAGAAATAAAAAAGTCTTTTTCTCTTTCAAAAATTATTCATATAAAACGTCGGCGAGGTTCATTTAGTTCTCAGTCGAGATCAGTAAGCAGCACAAGCCAGAGTCGGCAAGGTAGAAGAGCTAGAGCGTTCGTATCCTAGCGAAAGATATAAGGAATACAGGAACGAGAGGAGGAGATTGTCTCCTTTCCGATGTCAAGTAACTTGTGGCAAAATTCCAGTTTACAAGCTTTGTTGCAAAACATGACATTTTATATTAAAACATGACAATACAAATTTTCAAAATTTTATAAAAGTTTCATTTTCTCCTACTTGAAATTTCAAACACTTTTCACTTATTTCAATTATCCTGTTTAATTTTTTTTTTTGAATTCGTATAGGTAAACGTGAACTTTTACCCTTAATTTTCTAAAGTAGAAACTCAATTTTACAACTTTTAATTTAATTACTCTGCTTTGATCAAAATGGAAAATACCTTTTGAAATTTGTTCCTCCTATCAGTGCAGTAGGAATTTTAAAGGGTGAACCGGGAACTTTGAAGCCACGTTTTGATTTATTGCACGGCCAAGTTTCGCTTTCCGATATTCAAAAAATATTTTTCGCGCAATTAAAAAATCTTTCGAAACTGAGGGACACGACGAAATTACCAAACGGCCATAAGTGTATAATTTTCACATAAAGGGTAAATAAAAGACAGGATAAAATAAAAAATTTTCGATATCCTCGTAAAAACCGGATACGAACCCGTAAACTGTTGCAGGATAAAATTTTTAAATAAAGTGCATATCGTTTACATTTACATTTAAAATATTTATAATAAAAGCTGACAATTTTGTATTTTTCCTTTTGCTATAAAAGTTTTTTGGAGACAAAGTTTGTTCGCGTGTTTCGATTCTGTGGAAAGTGAGTGCCGTAAAACGAAAAGTTCTTGCGCTTGGCTGAAAAGCTGCGTCTTCATTACTCGTTTGTGCATGACGTGACTTCCTGAAAATGACTTTTCTTTATACGCTTTTTAGCTTTTATAGAGCTTAAATACCATTTATCTCTTTGCTTTTTCTACCTTATGCTTTAATTTTTAGAATTGCATCAAAATTATAATTTTCTCAACTATTTTCATCAAGTCGTGCGAATATTATACCGACGCGATTAAATTTCCAACCTCCTATGTGTTTATGCATTCCTGATACGTGGTTTCTTCATTGTATAAGTGTGAGTGTTTCGAAGATGAGAAATGAAGTTAATTAAACGTAGATAAATTTGTACTAAGCGGCGTTTAACCTTCTGCGGATGATTTCAAAATTAAAAAAATTTGTTCAACATTTTCGCAACTTTGTTATCAAAAATTTTTGAACAGCGCTCGACTTGAAAAATTCGTAAAATTCTAATTATTTTTGAGTTAACGAAAATAATAATATAGGGTGGCCTAGAAGTCACCCTTCGCCACTTAAAATACATCATAGTACAAATTTTCATTTTCAGAAATTTCAAGTGAATGTCAAAACTTTTTAAAAGTATTAAAAATAGCATCAAAGTTGAAATTTGAGTTAATAAAAGTAGACAAAACAAGTAACACATCCCATATAGTTACATCAAATTTATAAAAAAAAAAAAAAAATTTTTAATTAAAAATTGTATAAAATCGTCTGTGACTTCTTAGCCATCCTATATAACTTTGTTAAAAAAATTCAAGTAATAATATTATTTTTCGACTTATATAGTTATTAGGTGTGCTAACCTTGCGTTTGTCTGTGACCGTGTGGCCTAATGGATAAGGCGTCGGACTTCGGATCCGAAGATTGCAGGTTCGAGTCCTGTCACGGTCGACCTATTTTTTTTCATTCAAAAGTCCCTGGTTTTTGAAAAACAAATAAGTTTTTCATTTTTGTGTTATCAAAACAAGAAAACCAAGAAGAGGACGGATATATTAGAACGAAACAGAGTTTGAACCATGTATTATAATTAATTTCGAAGAACGAGTGGACCGTACTTGTGTATTTAGCATGGGTGTTGTTTATTTATAGCTATTTAGTCCACCTGCTACAGCACCGTCTATCATTCCGGGGTTTTAGGCGACTCCAGAGATATTGGAGATACAGATATAATTGCTGGCAACACATTGTCCTTATAGAAGGATTGTTTGTGTTGTAAAAATTTTTAATTGCTTATTTAAAATCATTAAACGACCAATAATTCAAATTTATTTTTGGTTTTGATAAATGTTATCCGATAATGTTATTTGAGAATCCAATCGAACGAAATATACAACCTGTTTAATAAGTTTAAAATTATTATTTAGAATCGTTTTGTAGGTCTATGTACTCGCATATGAATATATTGGACCTAAAGCTCATAATATACCTAATTACATCGTAAAATAAACTGATCAACAGATAAACCAACTATCCAATCATTTCATATCTAAAACACTAAAGTATCATATGATTATCGAATTGTCATCAATAAACTACTTAAAACACAACGCTTGGGTTTTGTTATCTAATTCTCTATAATAAATGTTAACGTTGTAGCTGCTGCTCGACAATCGAAAAAGTTCAGCATGATTTATATTCATTTGGCAGACGAGCATTTCAAAATATTATAATACAAATTTGTTTAACTATTCCTATATTTACAGTCGATACCTTGCTCTTTAAACGATTTTGTAACTGAATAATCTATTTTAATATAAGTGGAATTAATTATACGCTGATCTCACATTTTTACTTGTAGCCCTCATATTAAAGCAAAACACGAGCCGCCGCTGCTCACTAAATACCAAGGAGAAAAAAGAAGGCAGTATAATCTCGAAAAATAAAAATAAATTAAAAATGAGGTATTGCAGAAAATTAAAAACCCTAAACTAGTGAAAAGTCTCTAAGAGGGTAATTACCCCCCCCCCCCAAAGCCGCTTGCAATCTTGCAATGTTGTCCCCTCCCGGTACATGTCAAAAAATATGGCTCAGCACTAAGGAGTCCAAAAACTTTTCCATTTTTAACTTGGCCGGTCTTGATCATCAGATTGAAAAGTGAAAATTATTATTAATTAATTTTACCCTTTCACCTTGTAGATATTTAAATATGTTTCAAGAAAATTCAAATCATTGTAATTTTTTTAACTTCCGGCTTATCACATGTGTGAGAATGCCTTATCGCGATGATGCACCTTTAAAATTACGAAAACATTTAGAAACAAATATTAACTAGGTATTATATCAAATGGTTACAATTTACTCTTGGTCTAAACGCTGTGTAGCGCTAGGTCGCATTAAAATTTTTATTCTTAGTGTGTTTATTATTTTCCACATTTTTGGAAATTTTTGGGACTGCATTAGCAGATATTTGCAATATTAGTAAATTGGAAGCAGGTGGGTTATAAAATGTTTTGTGAATGACCCAGGAGAAAATTAATTGTACAAGTTCAAATTTATTGGCATTTTTCAAATTTGATTTTCAATAATATAGAAAATTTAATTAATATTTTTGTTTTGCAGAATTCTATACGGCCGTTATGGCTTTGCTTCATGAGGTGAACATTGTCAAACTGCAGCCAGTGTCATTTTGGAGAAGGAAATTTAGTCAACAAAAGTAAGTTAAAAATTATTATTTATTTGTATGAAAAGAAAATTTTGGGAACGATTCAGCTTAGGTGGAAATTTTGTATGGTCAGTTGATTGCTCTTCATCAACAAATTGTACGGTGGACTTTTCCAGAAAACTTATTAAACAATAAGAAAGTAAGTTAAAATATTTCTTTGCATGTTCGGAAATGTGTTTGCTTGCGTCAATTTTTGTATTACCACCAGTTGTTCTCATTTCTTAGCCTTAAATATAATATTTTGCCTGAAATTGATTTAAGAAAAATAGATATTTGTTTTCTTTTTCGTAAAAACAATATTGTTTTACGTGAGCTCCGCCGGCACTAAAGTATCTACTACTGTTACAAAAAAAGTATGTATAAGAATTATTTCAATTTAAAGTGCAGAAACTCAACTCAAGCCATAATGCGAGTTTTGTTGTTATGTTACTCACCACCTTCCTTTGAAAACGTATAGCAAATATGTAGCAAACTTTAATGTATTCCTTTGTTGCAGGTCAGGCTTCGGCTAATTGATTGATTTTGTTCTCCTACAATGGGAGCAACGAAAGTTCTTCGATTGCGATTTTTAGCGGTCTTAATTATCGCGATTCATTTTTGGTTTTAAAAGTTGTGGTCAGTGTTCGTTAATAAAATTGCTTTGTGGCCGTTAAAAAATTGTGCGAGTGTTTGAACTGGTGTTTGGTGCCCTTGGATGGAACTGGAAGAAAGAAGACGGCTATTGGGACAGGACTAGAGTAATAATGGTAAGTTTGATTGAAAACATGAACTAAAAAAATTAATAGTAATAAATATTTCTTTCATTTTATAGGTAAGTTGTTCGGGATCCGCGTACGCGCGAATCATAAATTTTTTGGGTCGGTTTTCGCGGTCGGGAATGTGATATCGAGTACGAACTTGTGGAAAAGCTTGATGGAAGCTTTAAATTATCGCGAATCATTTTTGCTTTAAATCTTGTTTTTTTTGGTAGTGATCAGTGTTCATTGTAAAAAAATCTTTCGTCGCCGTTTAAAAATTGTGCGAGTGTTTGAACTTGTGTTTGGTGTCCTAGGATGGAACTGGAAGAAAGACGACGCCTATTGCGGTAGGACTACAGTAATAATGGTAAGTTTAATTAAAAACATGTATTAAAAATAATAAATATTAAGATGATTGAAATTAAGACGCCGAAACATATGTATACGTGATTGTTATTGTTATACAATTTAGTTTTTGTGCAACATTTTTGTTTTACAGTAAAATTTTGACAACATCTTATTGTGTTTTAATAATAAATTTTTCTTTCATTTTATAGGTAAGTTGTTCGGTATCCGCGCACGGGAAAATCATTTCGGTCGGTTTTCGCGGTCGGGAGTGTGGTGTCGAGTACGAACTTGTAGAAAAGCTTGATGGAAGCTTTAAATAACCGCGATTCATTATTTATTTAAATCTTGGTTGTAATAGTAGTGATCAGTGTTCATTAAAAAAATTAATTCGTGGCCGTTTAAAAATTGTGCGAGTGTTTGAACTTGTGTTTGGTGTCCTAGGATGGAACTGGAAGAAAGAAGATGCCTGTTGCGGCAGGACTATAATGATTAAGGTAAGTTTGATTGAAAACATAATCCGAAAAAAGATATACTAATAAATTTCTCTTTCTCTTTATAGGTAAGCTCCACTTTGTTTGTTTGTCAACAATATTAAGGTTAGTCAACAATTATTTTCAAGCGATGTAAAAGTGAATAATTGAGGAAAAGTGTGAAAACCACTTTTTTCTTTACTCTTAAAGTAAGACTTTAACTATTACCGCGAATCCCGCGATTCCAAAGTTCCGCGGTAAAACACATTTTTATTTGGCTTTTGGTTTACGAGATAGAACACCCAGTATGAGTAATGTAGATTATCATTAGCGGATCTAGGATCAAGACAAAAATGTGTTTTTAGATTTATGTCACGTTTATTCCGGTTATTATAAAGAATACACATAGGTATAACGGGAATTCAAAATTTTGGTTTTTACTTTTTTTGACTATTGCGCATTCTTCCAAAAAATCTCGAAAAATTCTGATACAGTAACAATAATAAGATATTTTAACTGCGGGAAAATTAAAGGGGAGACTTTACAACTTTTGCATAAAATCGTTTTTAATCTAATTTTAGCAACACTTAAAAAAATAAGTCAAACAAATAGGGCTATTTACTAAGTCTGCCTCCGATGCCGAAATACTCAGATACGGCACTGTGCATGCTTGGCAAAAATTATTTACGTTTTAAAGTTGGAAAGAAAACATTTCGGTTTGTTTAACAAAACAAAAATATTATAGATTGTAAATATAGAAGAAAATTAGTTTTTATTAATCAATACGTGGTATAAATTTTCATGAAGGTTTTAAGTAATAAAAGTGCGTTCTACATTTTTTTATGTTTTTTATGCCACCTCTTTAATTTTTTTCATGATCGTTAAAATTTCGTCTTCATCTACTTAAAGAAGAATGGGAACGTTAATAAAATTTAATGGTACTTACATTTTAAGCCAAGAAAAATGTAAATTAAGGAAAATACGTCGTAAATAATCAGCTACTTTCCTGTTTCCTGTATACGGTGTGTAATGTAATTCATTTCGTAAATGTGTAAAGCTGTAAACAAGGCTCATTTTGTTGTATTGTAAGGTACGTGTAGTTGTTATTTGTCTAACGAAAGCCAAATCTCTCTTGAATTTCCCTCGATGTGCATTAAGCGATATGCAAGTTTATTTTTTCACAAAAACAATTTTTCTTTACGTTTCCTCAAAACGGCACCGTAGTACTTAAAGAAAAGGATGTTAACTTTTACTGTTTCCTTACACTCACGTATCTATTAGGTTTTTGAAATAGAATTTGAAATTTAACATGTCATACAATTCTTATCTTATTTTTCTATATGGCTTGAGCATTCCTTTCACGTCAATTATAGCTCCCATTTCGCCAGTGTCTGCATAGCAGAGTCCCTCAGGGTGAGTGTAAATAAAAAATAATAAAAAGCAGTTTATAATTCCGACAGGCTGTCTAAAAGCACACAGGAGAAATCATTTGTATCTTTTGGTTAAATTGGAATATAATTTATGTTTCATCACGTGAACACATTTCATTTATACCTACAGTTGCTAACTTTGTATTAAACTTAATTTTTTGACACCTCTGCGACCGACGCCGACGACGGCGACGATAATAATTAATTTTTTTTTATTTGGGTCGTTCGAGCCGGATCGCACACCTTCGAGGTCCGCTTAAAATTCGAAAACGACAAACGATAAAGTTAAAATATTTGTTATGATGATGATGTGTACGTCAGGGCCATAATTCAAGACGAAAACACATTCATAAGTTAAACTTTTAAGCTATGTTTGAAGTTTCCGCATATCGCGATAAATCAATGATTAATAATGAAGTTGGGAAATGTTTACCGCGAAATATTGCACATCAAGTCTGAAATGTTCAAAGTTTGGAGGTGGTCATCACTTTTCTAACTTATTTTGAGAACATCCATATTTTTTGACGATATATTATAACCTAAGTAGATGATGAGAAATGGACTCTCATCTCGCGAATTATGAACTCGGAAATAAATTTCGTCCGATGTCTATTTTGTCGACTCGACCAAGACCGACTAACTTTTTTTGGTCCTTGGCACTCATGTTTGTTATAATTAGCAAACAACAAATTTAAACAGCTTTTCAAGCGTAAAGTGCACGGAAGACATAGATTTATGTATTCTAATAAAACTTAAACAAGCAGAATTCAACACAACATAATACAGTAGCAAATACAATAAATAACATTAGTCCCGCTTGGCGACATATATCGGGATGTTAAACTGTGTCTCTAATTGCGCAAGGACTCGCCATTGCATGTGTTATAGTGAGACACACGGTCTAAGTCAACTCTCTGGCCTGCCGTTTGTCTTTGATTTATACGACATAACGAGTACTTTTGGGGAGGCCATGATTCAACAAGGAACTTCCTGTTCAAACTATCCTTATAACCCTTCAGGCCAAAATCCTTATTACTAATATATCTTCACTATTACAAAATTACGGTTGCAACTATTCATACACTTAATTTATCATTTTCTAAATATTTTGCCATCCCAAACAATAATGCTAGGTAAACGTAAACCTGCAGTTTCATTTACTTTACTTGTTTCACTAAATAAACACTTTTCCAGTGCAATTTTTAATTAAATTTTAGCAAACGCTTTCAAATTCATTTTAATTTAAAAGGAATGTGGACACAAATTTGAAAATGCATTTAAGAACGATAATTGCTACAACTAAAGAGGACTCGTTAGGTCACACTGTAACGATTTTAGGTTTTCCCTCACGACGCTTGTTGGAAATTTTTTTAAACTCTCCCTCTCTCCTGATAAGGAAAAAAGATTTTCGCCAAATTTTTTATATCAAATTGATTTAGTGAGGTTTGGGCCATTTTCGCTATTATTCCTTATATTTCGGTATCTATTAGAAAATCTACACTTGAATTTATTTAACTTTGGATATAAGAAAAGTCTTTTCCAAGAAGTGTGCTGCATGATAGCTACATTATACGCAACCTGTATATAACTAATTCAAAATTAGAATTAGCAAAAAAAGTTGAGAACTACTGATTTAAATCAAGAAGAATTTAAAGCTTCATATTGTAGCTAATACCTCAATTTTTTTGTTTAATGTTTGATCTGGAACATATAAATATTTATATTCAGCAGTAAGCAATTTCTGTTTTATTAAAAATTACATTAATTATGAAACAATAAATTCCTGTAATTCAGTTCATAAAGCTCACATGAAGCTATTAAAACAATCAAATTAAAAATAATTTTATCAGTTTTAAAACACATTTGAATATTTTCCACTGAAAAATAGGTAATTTGAAATTAATTGTTAAATACCAAAACATAGGAATATTTCAAAATTTTTCCAAAAAAGTCATATAAAATATGTTTTAATAATTATTTATTGGTTGACCTTTAAAACTAGAATAATGAACAAAATAGTTGAGATCGGAAACTTTCAGATAAATTTCTAATGCTCGGTTTCTTCACTCATGGATATCTTACAGATAACTTGATCTGTGGGAAATCAATATATGGGTTTCAATCAACCACGAGATTTCCCACAGATCAAGTTGTCCACAAGATATCTATAAATGAAGAAACTGGGCATTAATAAACACCATCGCGGCCTACTATAATACTACTTTTAATATGGGCATTCGGAAGTTAGGTGCACGTTAGCAGTTTCACAGTCGTTAGAAATAATAATATATTTTATTATAATATAATATCTGATAAGATCGGTGTCACGGATATAATCGTGAATAAAATCGAAACATGTAATTTTTTTATTCGTCACTGGTTTATTATTGCAACATTTTTTATTTAGAAATTTATCTACTGAGTGGATTAAAACGACCCCTATCTCAAAATTAGTCAAATGTTAATATTTATAAAAATTTAAATGACTGTGGGCTAATTTTCAATTTACAATATTTTTCGGTGGGTGTTATCAAAATTTTGTTAATATGCCTGTGGTTTATATCCTTCAGTATATTTCAGTATATTGTTCAGTAATGATTGAGGATCATTTAAGCCGATTTTCGGACTTACAATAATTTTTTCTAAGTGTTTTTGCTATTATTAATTTATTACTTTCGTTTTTCGAAAATTGATTATTGAAAATTTAAATTGATTTAATTTATTTAGTCAGTTTCCCATATTTTGTTGTATTTTAGGTTGCTCAAAGCTGAACTTGAGTCTTAAAAATAAACAAAATATAAGTTTGAGATGTCAATGAAAAGTTCGAGTTTTATTTAGACCAGGTCCAAACCCCAAAAATAGAATTTTTATTGATTGAAATCAAAAGTAGCAATCACAAATTTAAAAAATTTCTGACAAGATTATAGTAGTTTTTTCGGGATTTTACAAATATAAACAATAAATTCAATGAATCGTTTAAAAATACTCGTAAAATGGCTAAAACCGTTGGCATATTTTTACTTTATTCAAGTATTTTTGGGCAAAAATTGCACTAGGAAATGGCATTTCTAGTTAGTCAGTGAATTTCTGAGTCGTTCCACTCACTAAAAATATCCCTGAAGCGGTTCCAACTTAAAAATTACGGTTCTAGAAAGATGGAATATTTGTTTTTGAAGTTAAATTTAAAAAAACTTGAATTTTTGCCTGTTACACCTGTTTAATGGACGATAAAGGAATTATATGGATAAGAATCCTACATTTTAAAATTATAAAAAGTATGGTGGGCATCTAGAATAGATGACGGATAAATACAGTGAAATAGTTGGACTGAATTTAAGAGTTTGAGTATGTGCCTTTTTCAGACTGCTGGAGATTTAACCAGAGACTCAGACTCAAACTCAAATTGCTTAAAAGCTGAAATAATATTAACGGTTGGTAATATTGATTATTTGGATCAGTGACGATTTGTTCTGTGCAACTACAGAAACTTGCACATAAACTTTTAATTTCTCAAACCGGGGGGTCTGGGGGGTATGGAATACCCTCCAGTGTACCAGAAATTGAGATCGAAAAAAAGGTTTTACTATGGTAAACAAGGTGTAACGGATGGTTTAGATTTAATGAGAATGTCAAATAATGTGATGAAGGAAACAGTTCTTTGTACGTCACTGACGAGATCAATCGAAATCGGAACGATCGCTTCTGATGAAAATCTAAAAATTGAAAAATGCAATAAATTACGAAATTAAAACTTTCTTATTTAAATGATAAATTGTCATTGGGTTTATCTAATTGAGTAATTAAGCGTGTAAATTGGCAATAAAATCGATATTCGAAATAAAGCAATTTTATGCATATAAAAAATTGGGCAGGCTAAACACTTTACGTCTTAATAGTCTTCCGTAAAATACGTGAAAGTTTGTTCTCCATTCCGTTTTCTTCCAACAAACAGTGTCTAGTGAATTTTTTAAAACTTCATTCTGTACATTGGAGTAAATTTATTTGGTAGAATATTTTTTCAAGAAATTATTTACGTTTCCTAATTTCATAATCTAAAAAATATGTGTAGTCGGTTACAAAGAAATAATTTTTGCTGGTTTATGAGTGGGGGGTCCTAAACCAGGAAACAATACATGAATCACTTGGCACAACCCAGTCCCGCAATGTAATAGATGAGTACTTTTAAGGATTAAAACACAACGTATTGAAATATTTTTATTTCACCCTCAGAGCGAGTTGTATGAATATTATACAAAGCCTCGTAGTTTTAATACAATGGCAAGGGTTTTCTTACCATGAAATATAACCTGTAATAATTTTAAAAGGCAAACTAATATAAAAACCATTTTTTGAAATAAACCCAACTTTTTAAATTGACCAACAAAAATAATCGATTTATTATCCTGCAACAAATTTGTACATAAACATCGATAAGGACAATAAATATATAATACAAATAGTTCTTATTGGAACCGTGTGTACCGGTCAACACAAAGTGACAGTGCATTCCCAAAGGTCTTGTATCTTTCTCTTTACTCTCATACAGGACAATAATCGAACTGCCCTTTTTCCCTGGACGGTATTAGGATATCGGTCATGGGACGTATTTCACCTTAGCCGCGATATTGGACGAGGTACTCCCCAAATAACTTGTCTATTCTATCGAATACATGAACTCACCTTATACAGGGTGTTTTTTAAATCCTTTCGTTGATTTATCATCCCAGCAAGTTACGCGAGCAGGATTTATATTACACGTAAACTCTGCTGACGACGATCGTTTTGTAAAAATTCGATTATGCTGCTCTTCGTTCAACATATCCCGCTATACGTACGAGCGACTTTAAATTTGAAATGTTCCGCGAAAAAGGCGCCGAATTTATCGTTACATTCGAATAAGTAATAATTCTACTTAAAATGTTGTTTATCGCTAAATCGTAAAAGCTTATTGGGCGTGTTTAAACGTACACCCTGTGTGGAGTATTTCCATTTAGCAGGCAAGACCCTCAATAAGTTGCAAGTTCCATCGGGATCTGAAGATAGCATTGTATATGAGCACAGTTAGACTGGACATAGTTTAAGCCGTCTCATAAACAAACGGGTATCTGGACATCAGTCGGGAACAGTTCGTTCGTACTCCTTCTGATCCCAGAGGTAAACATCGTAACTTCCCGTATCAGAGTAACTATAGATAATACGGAAATGGAAGACGCACTGTTACCATAAACATCTTTTCATTTACTTTACTAAAACTTTGACCAAACTTTCATAAATATTTTCCAATGGTAATATAATAAATGTTGCAATATTTAAATATTTAGAAGCGGATAAAAGTTTGCGGACGAACATCGATACGGTCCTGTTGAATAGTGGTATGGGTTAAGAGTGATGCTATAACATATACGTCCAACTTACATGAGGAATGGCTGACAACCGCCAGTTCTTAATGACACTGTCAAAGGTTTGCTTGATTTGTGACGCCAGATTTCGATTAAAGACATCACTTTCAGCCTTGCGAGAAAATATGGCTGCCTCAGCTCAAACTAATGGCGCCTCCTAAAGCGATGAAATATGTGATATGTTGCTACTGCTTTTGTGTCCCCTTTACTCATATAAGTAGCAACTACAACCAAAAATATACGACTACAAAAAGTAACTTTAAAATGGTTTACATTTATGACGAAAAAGAATGAACCCTCTTGGACAGTCGTTGTTCATCCGTCACGCGGATTAGGGAGTCCTTTGACAATTTCGGCCCGACGTAATTAACAATTTGTGGATGGAAGTTGCTCAAAATTTTTTGACCCAGTTTCCCGCCAAGTTCGAAATTAAACGTAAGTTTCACTTTGTAAAATTTACGAGCCCTACTTTACGTACTCACTTAGATGCTAATCTTTAGTGTTCGGTTGTGAACATATTTTAGAATTTGCTCTTTGTTTGCATCCTATGTAACGTCATATTTATTTCGCAATTATAACATCGGCGCCCGTGTAATGTTCGAATACAAACAATGGTGCGAAATAATTCTAGAGCAATTCTACTTTGTGTAGTGGCTGCGAATGTTCTGGTTGGACCATTCGTAACAATTTACTCCAGCTGGCACATGATATTACAGGACATCACATATTTATGGGCGGGTTGGGGCCACACTAACTCCTCTATATCTCAGAGTCCTGGTCAAGTAAGTAATTACAACGGTGGACACCCGCCAGGCGTTGTTGCTAATGCTACGTCCGTAAGCTATTAGATTGTTAGGAATGTGCCACATAGGATTAAAGATTTTTATGTTTTTCCCCTTTTTTATATCCTTGTTCGTAATTATACAAACTACGTTACAAGACGCAGTTGTAAATTTATATTAATCGTCGCGTCGCTCCGATCGATGAAATTGGAGAGGACGTGGTTTTTCCATAACTCATCTTAATTATACACACAGAACTAAAATCTTTCAGTAGTTTATCAACTGACCGCCTAAAGTGATGCATATATGAATAAGATGAACGCCAACGCCGCCAACATAAATTCCTTCATTAATATCATCAAAGACAATACGAAATCCAACGCAATTTACAATTCAGAGAGTAATGAAACTTGACAATGCTAATTCCCTGCAAGTCACTTGCAATAATTCTGTTTGTAAGACTGTGGTCGCATACACAGAACGACCGCAGCTGTCCAGCTCTCATCCCAGCACCCACTTCAAAGATCTCTTCGAAATGTGTTGTAGCATAGATTACGGAACACTACAATACCTGAAACAGCTACTGGCTAAGCCTCAACAATGTTGGCTTCAAAGGTTAACGTAAGCTCAAACCGTTCATGTTGCTAAACTTTAATGCATCACGTTCTCTCTTGATAATTTCATTTCATCCGTCGGCCTAAACAATAAACCGAAGAATAATATCTGCAGATATGGTTTTGAATGTTGTTTGACGAAAAATATTTTTGAATAAATTTCTCGACTATATCGAGAATGAGGTTGTAGTAAGTTAAGGCACGTCACGAGTGAAAAGTCATAAAAGTATAATAATTTTTGCGTATGATAGTCTTGTGATTTTATGCCCAGGTTGCTGACATGTTTTGAAAAGTGCCAATAAACCTAAGACGTAACAATCGTTATGACATTACTTTACACGTACGCGGAGAGACTTTATACGATGTTGTTTAAAACACTGAGATATGCTAGCGCGAAGAATGGGGCGCCAAAATTATATTTTATTGTTCATAAAAAAAAATTGCTATATAAACTATAAACTTTTGTAATGGAGTTAAATTAATTCATATAGTAGGTGAAATTAGTGATAAATAAAGCGGTGTATCGCAATATTCTGTAATTCAGAACCAAAGAAGTAATTTTAACAATGTAATATATCCTCGCTCTTTCATAAGATAAATTAGATTCACGGGGAGTCTAAATAAGCATGATATACAGCTTGCAATATCGTGGAATATAAGAAACAAGAAATCATGTTTAATATTGACGCCACTTATCTGAGAGGTTGAAGTTTTTGGCTGGATTTCAGTCGTCCATCACTGCTGGAAATCATCCACCAGTCTAGAAAATGTTATATATGACTTTTGAGGGTTGACTTAATATTGCAGGTCCGGATTGTCAGTACTTAACTCTAACTATAAATGTTGAAATTTTTTATACCAAATTGTTTACAGTAATATAAAAACTTCTCTGAAAAACATTTTCATTTCTGATAACGTCATCAATTATAGCTATACTAATTTCAAGTTTACTTACTCGGAATGAAGAATTATATTCCAATTGATACAAATCTAATTTTTAATTATCTTCTTCAGATATGATAGTTTATAAAGACAAATACAAAACATTCCAAATAAAGAAAATAAAAAAGGTGGCTAAGACTGAAGGTCCGGTTCCAAAAGTAATAAAATTGATAGATTGGATTATTTTAAAGAAGTTAATTTAACAGATGTGCAATGCTTCGCAAGTAATATGTAAGCTTTATTTAATATTACTAGGCCTTTCGGTCGCCCTGACCTCCTAGTCTTTCAATGAAGTGGAAATTTCTTTTCGCGCGGGTTTTTTATACAATTTATTCTGAATTCTTTTTCCTACAATATTGCAAGTGTAGGCGATCAATTTGGCCAAAGTCAAAAAGACTGATTGGGAAATATAATTAATGAGGTAGTTTTCCACAGACCAATATTGGGCTTTAGATTATAGCAGTGTGTAAAATTTATTTATTTTTTCGAATTTAAATTTCTAAACATCGTGAGAAGAACGACGTGGAGAGTAGAAAATAGATGCATTTTGTTCTAAAATTTTCAGCAGAACCTTAGAGAAAAAACATAATAATATCAAACCTCGAAGTTAGAATGATCAACTCCTAATTTTAGGAAACCTCGTTTAACTAGGAAGAGATTAACTTTTCTTTTTCTTTTGACCTACTCCGCGCTTTAGAGAGGTCGATTTCGTAATCCGATATTGTTGAAGAAATTTTTAATTGATTGGCAACGAAGCGGGAATCCGCAGTTCAGTGCTTGGTCGCGTCAGTTTGGATCTAAACTTCTAGTTTAATATGAGCTGTGCAGCTGTCAAGGTTAGCACCCTACTAGAATTGCTATTGCAGTGCTCAGAGACAGTGGCGTAACAATGTAGCCATGGGTTATATTCCAGAGTCAAGCTGGGCCCCCAAAGGGGTAATAAATTAACATGAACAATTTTTTTTTCTAATGGCAGTCTCACACATAACATAATCAATAAAATTCTTCGAAAACTGGAAGTTACGCCACTGCTCACAGAACCACGAGTGTCAAGTACCAATAATGGTATTAACAGGATGAATTCTTAAATTAAGAAGAAGAAAAAGAAGACAGTACTATTTAGTTGTAAATGGTTAGTCTGGATTCACAATAAACATAAGCATAAGAAATATGTACATAAGACATAAGAAATGAAAAGACAAATGAAAATTTAAAGAAGAATTGAGTAATGATGGGGTTATTCTGAAAAAAGAACCATTCCAGATTATACAGCTTAAGATATCAATAAATTTGGTCATATAGGAATTCCAATGATTTTCAAAGATAGAACTGATATAATATGAGAAATTATTGTTTTGCCAACTTTTCGGTTCTTTTACCAACTGCCAAAAATATTGAGGGGTAGGTCTCTCCCTCGCAGGGCCCATTTTTAACTGAGTTGAGTTCTAGGCTCTAGCAAAGTTTCCAGTGTAACAAATAGCATCGAAGGCCCAATTTTTGATTTATTTTATCAGGATTTGAATAAAAATGAAATAAAATTTAATAAAATATGTATTTAAAAACAAAACGATATAATTTCATTAACTAAACAACTTTTGAAATTGCCGTAGGATGAAACTAATATTATAACATTCGAAAGTATTTTTGGGCTCCCTAAAGGAGTGGAGAGGGGGAAGCCCCCACGAGCGCCGCAGGCGGGTAAATTTAAGTTTTCAAGGTCAACAGGGTTTAAACATTAGAAATTTTTGATGGTATTATAAATGCTTTCAATGGCTACGAAAAAAGAATTTAATAAGTCTTAACTCATAATTGTAATTATCCGCCACTGGAAAAATGCATGCATTTTGATGCATATTATTCCATTTATATTTTTTATCTGAGAGATTTAAGTGGGGATTTTTATTTTGTTTGTTCATTTTTACGATTTCATGTTGTTTATTTTCGGGCCCCTCTAGTAATTGGTCTCTAGGCACGCGCCTAATGCGCCTCATAGTAAAATAGACCCTGCTCCCTCGTGCTCCTCCATGAAACCGTAAAAATCGGACCTTCTACAATGCAGTTTTTAATTCTTTAAATTAAAATAAAATTAATTATATTATTCTAACCAAATTATGTACTTCAAATAATATGTATAAAATAAAATCCTTCAATTTTTACATCATGTACCAATCCTTGGCCATTTTCTATTTCACGTACTTCCACATTTAAAATTATACAATTTTTAGATTAATTTTTAAATCATTTATTTTTATCTCTTTACATTTTTTCCACTTTTCTTGTCCATCCGGAGTCAGATCTTTTAATTTATTTGTGTAGTGAGATTTTAGTTTTCATTAATTGTTTCGTTTATTTAAAAAAAATTTCGAATAATTTTCTTTTGTTTTCGTTGTTATTATCCCCTATAATATATTATAGTCCCCTTTTTCTAGCATAAACAGCTCGTTGTATCCAACATTCGAAAGTGTAAGCACCAACTCTAAATCATGTGGAATACCATTGGTAATCTTTTTGTTAGTTTAAACAAGTACATCAAACTGTGTACTTCGCACACCAAAAAAACGAACATAAAATATTATTACAAAATTCAAATATATTTTAAATTTAGAAAATTTACAACCCCCATTATAAAATAAAAGGAACACGACAATATATAAATTATATTTATCATATTCTGTTGCGCTCTAAACCTTTTTTTTCAACCCAAATGAAAGCTTTCAGGGCTGTGATAAAAAAATACTAGAAATCTTCGAACTGCAAATATAAGTTCGCGGCTGGAATGTTTTTATTTGGTTTAGCAAAATTTAGAGTGAATATGTAAATTTGTAAATGGAAATAAAAAATTTGAGAAGCGTAATAATAAAATATAATTTTGAGCGCGAGTTTGTATTTTGCGAGAAGTTATGACCTAAACAATATAGGTGTAAGGGTAACCGTTGGTGTTAATAGTGTTTATAGTCTGTAGATAATAAAGTAAAACAATTACTATATCGTTTAGGCTGTTGGTGTATTCCCACCATATTGCCAATTATAGTTCCACAAATAGTTAGAACAATCTTAAGCAATTTGAAACTGCTAGTTCTGAGGTATTCGTAAACTTAAACCCTACAACTCTATTATTGCCTATAAATATGAAAAGTTATGTGTGGATGGAAAATTTTCATTAAGCTGCGAAGTAAATCACTTTCGCTTTCGCACCATTTTATCTGTTTAATTCGAATTGTGTAAAAAAGTTTGGTTATCAGAAAAGTTGGAGAAATGTCGTGAGTGATCCATACATCTCTTATAGCTGGACTAATTAGATGAGACGAGAGATAGAGAGGACGGGCTTTTAATTAACATTCCTCGTTCACCTCCTCGGAAGGAGTTGCAAATTAAAGGCAATAACTGCCAAGATGAGCATTGGCAAAACGTAACGTCGATGTGAACCGACGTTTTTGTTTGCTAATTGTTGAATTAATTCTATGTCCTTTCATCAATTCACTTCAGTGGGCCTCGGGCCAATAAATTACCAATTTTATAGCGCTTTCGCTATGTGAATGCTTTCTTTAGCTTTTCCATTCAACGACATAGAGAATTCTCTTAAAGGCAAGGCACTATTTAGTAATTAAGCTTAAGCACGTTGTTTTGTTACGTTCTTTTATATTCCAAACAAAAGTTTAATTTGTAAAAGCAATTTTAAATATCCGCACCTATACAACTGGAGGTACCTACCTACCTATAGGTATGGCTCGTCGTCGAGTTATGGATTTAACTTAATTTGATTAAAATTTATTATTAATTTTGTTCAATTTGGAGGATACGCTCAAAGTTAGCAAAGTAGTTTGCGGGTATTGCAGATGAATAAAGTTGAGTTTAACCTACAAAGATGGCCACGTAATGGTGAGTGATGACGACGACAAGAGACCTCGTTGGACCGTTGCGTGTCCTTAGCAATATTGGAAATGAGGATGGGTAGTTGATTCCGAACCGACAGATGCTAGCTCCTGATGTGCGACGATGAGGAGTTATAAGATGGCCGAGACACTGTGGAGAATTCCTATCGCTTCTGTATACGCGCTCCCTTGGGAAGAGGCTTCAAAATGGGACGTGACACTAAAGGGATGCTAAATCGAGGTCATTTCTAAGCTCTGCATGTTCTCGCTCAAACTAGTGTTTGAAGACTGCAATACAGACACTCGAAACCGATTCTTGTAAATTTAACACATCTTATCAGAAATGTTTAAGAAAAAATACATAAACGGATTTTTCGCGTCCCTTAAAAATAAATTGATAAAATGAAATAGACTAGACTCTTAAAGTTGAATAACAATTCCGATTCGCAATGCAGCCTAAAGCTGAACAGAACTAAGTTAACAATCGCTCAGATAAGCCTTTGTTCAGCTGAAATGGCCATTCGTCATCAGTGAATTGTTTCAGAGCCCGCTGCAAATGAGCTAGAACAAATCATGTTTAATTGCATCAAAAGTCTTGAAGCAGCCGAGTTTTACTCAGTTTACTGTTAAATCAAATTTATGGATAAACTTAATATCGTTCTCTTATACTACAGACCGTGTTTATTTCTTATCCATTATTTGCTTTATTGCCCTCCCATTTAAATTAGCACAACATTTTTCCCTTTCGTTATTTCCCGACTTTGCTGCCAATCGAATTATCGCGAAATTATTTTTGGATAAAGCAAATTAGCATCATCATCGGTCGCGGTAATACAAAAAAAAATAATAATTGTCGTCGTCGCAAATTGCCCAAAGTAAAAGGAGACGCTAAACTTTCGGGAAAAGTTAAACAACAAGAATATAAGAGTTGAAAATAATTGCAAAGTAAAATTGGGATTCATTTCAATAATATTTGAATAAATATAAGGTGAATCTTCTTCTTGTTCTAATGAGTTTCAGTTAGCGTCACCGCCTTGAGTCACGACGCTATTTAAACAATTTGTGACTCGAAATAACATTAAAATCTGTCGCAGGAAAAACGTAAATCAGGCTTTGCATTCAGTTGTTCCTGACTGCCATTTTCCAGGAAGCGTCTTTTCAGAATATATTCAACGTAAGTCTCAAAGTATATAATTAAGTTCTCTAAATCCGCATTTTTGCGACGATAAAAATAAATAAAACAATTCGTGTAAATTGTCAATCGATCTGAACGATAAAAGTAAACATAAAAATGTTAATTACTTTGCACAAATTAAAGGAATTTTTTAGCAATCCTATTACGCAACTGACGACTTTTCTCTTGTCCTTTATTGCTGCGGTGGCTGAGGGGGTTGAAATGGTGATGCGAAGTTATAGAGTATCATAGTCGACTATGTAATTGCCCCTGGATTTCAATTAACTGCGCTAACAAATCAAACCGCTTTAACTCGGACTGAAATGCTAGAGGTGAGGAGCGCTCCCTTTATGTTCTTCAATCCCATGAAATATTGTTTCAGAATTGCTGAATACGAGAAAGGGTAATTGGATGGATAAAAATTATATGCGAATAAATTGTTTGATATCGTCAAACAATTTCAAGAATTATAAAGTGTAAAATTATTTGCACAATTCTTACATTCCTCCAAACTCTTGATTAATAATTTATCATTAATTATTTGCTCTTTTTTGCAAACACAAACTATTTGATTGCAACCATGATAAATGTACATTGCATACTGCAAATCTAATGGACTCAAACTAATCCAATTATTTATGTATCATTTCCTTCTATAGGTGAAAGCAACAATATTAAAGCCAAAATAGACCAAACCACATTGATTCTGGACCATCCCATTAAAATAAAATATATAATCAAAGCAAAAAATAAGTCTTTAATTTTAATTTAACTTCTAACTTATCTGCTCTTTTTACTTCCAGTATTGCTCCCACTTCTCATTCTTTTTCTCTTCATTCTTTCCAATGTATATTCTAAGTCTTCACCTTTTTTTCCTATCGTCTCACCATTTCAGTTAGCCTTCTTAACATTTTCATCTCTTTTGGATGAAACACTACAATTTGGTGACCTTCCGAAAGGAAATTGAAGAAAGTTATTAAAACTGTTTGGCATTTTAAAGACAATTAACAATTTAAAAATTATGCGATCGTGAAACGTAAGAAATAAAAACTAGCTAACTAAGCTAAAAAAGAACGATTATCGGAATTTTTCGTGGAATTTACGAAAATATGAACGGAATATGTGCGGAATTTTGGTGAAATATTTAGCATTTCGTGGCAATTGAGAGGAATTTTTAAGCATATAGAATTTAAATAGACAAGAAATTGTTTTTCCCCTAAATTAGATGGGACAAACACTTGGATTTTTTTCTTTACATCCAATTTACGTTAATTTCTTATCGTTCAAAAAATTTTCTTTCATAAAGTTTGCCATCATACTCGCGAGAGCATTTAATTTTTCTTACGTCTTGAAATTTATCGTTTAAAGTATAAGTATCGGAATAATATTTCCATAAATATTCTATGGCAATAGTTTTTTTTTTAGCAATTTATTGTTAAGGCACTGGAGGGTATTCCATACCCCCCAGACCCCCCGGTTTGACAGATCGATAATTTGTTCTGTTTTCATTATTTGAAAATTTCAAATTTACATTTGAAGGCAAAAAGAGTAAAAGGTTCCTATGTGATAAAGTAAATGACAGATCATGCACAAAAGTCTATCTTTCATCAAACCGGGGGTCTATGGGGGTAACTATGGGGGGTATGGAATACCCCCCATAGTGCCTTTTTTGCTTCATTTAGTTCAGATGGGTCAAGATAAGATAAGTCAGCTCTGGGCTGTGAACTAAATTTTTGAATTTTAAATGACAAAATTATTTTATTATTAAAATTTCATATTGGATTTGATCACCAAACGTTGGTGAACAACAGTTGCATTTGCAAAATTTTAATAAAAAAACATTTTTAACGGCAAAAAAATTTGTATGTTCTTTTCAGATGTGTGGTATCCTTTAGATCTCCTTTGAATTTATTTGTAGTTTTAAATTATAAAATTTTAGCTCATTTTCATTCCAACAATAACATTTCAGACAACAATGCTCAAAATTTAATTTTTCACTTCTCAGTTTCCTTTGTAAAAATCAGGAAAACAAAATTTATTTAAAGTAATTGTTGATGACAATAATTTACTTTTAACTGTTAAAGAGACAGATATATCTATCATTCCTTCAGGTAGGAAACATTAAGTACATGAAATGAGATTAATTTGCGGCTACATGAACATGTCGGTGGTTAGTTCTTGACGGAATAAGAGAGTATCAAGGGTTGATAGTAAAAGGCTGGCTTATTTTAATGGCTACTTTTCATCCCAAACTAGATTTAGTGAAAATGTTGTATTATTTTTCTGCCCTCCTTAAATGGAATTTCTTTCTGATTTGAAAATTTATACAATTTTTGTGAGAGGAAAACTTTCATCAAATTTTTCCGAACAATTTTCACAACTTCTGCAGGATGTTTTAAAATTTTCCAGGATGCAATTTACCTTCGCCTTATCATCTTGATCAACGTTGAAGCGTCGGTCTTCGTCACGTTTCTCCGCTTATTACTTCAGTCACAGAACTTAGCAAGGGTTGAGAATTAAATAATTGGTCTTTCAGAGCTATATCAATAGATTTAGTTACCGTACACACTAAATAGATGTTCCATTTAAATGAAACACACAAATAATGTAAATGAATTATTAATTTAATCCGGACAAATTTAATAAAAAAAATAGAAAAATCTCAGATTAATTAACATCAATTCGTTTCTTGATTAACCATTGCAGACTAATTTGTCTGCAAATCTTGTCTCAGATGAAGCTGAAGAAGTGTATGTTCGATAACTTTTATAAAATAAATGTAACGATCAAAATGTCACATTCACCACGTTTTAAATATTTTGCATCATTTCCACACCTAAATTGTTTAAGTTTTGTCTTTGTTCATATTTTTTAAACTTTACAAGCCAAGTTTCGTTTGATTAGAATGAATTAATTTAATTTATTCTAGCATTTCCTAAGAAAACTTAATTTTTTCGGATTTCCACTTATGTTTTATTTTTTCAAAGAAATATTCTGTCTAGCATCCCTTAAAAAAGAATTAAAATATTTCTAAATTTTATCTAGAATTTTCACATTTCAATTAAAGAAAGACCTTACATCCCATCAAAGTTGTAGAAGTATTATTTTTCTAAGTACACAGGAACAAAAATTTAATTTTTTAATTTTTTGTAAGGAAAAACTTGGACGAGGAAAAGTGCCAACCTTAAATAAGTTTATGAGATTTTCTGATTATTTTCTGCGTTCTTGTGATTGTAAATTTATTTTTTATATAAAGATAAACTCAAAAGGCGTATACATAGCTAGCGCTTATAATAACGTTCACCGTATATCAAAATACGTCATAACGTTACCGTGAAACTTACTTCGGAAGTTCCGGTGTGGATACGAAAACTAAAATTATTGCTTAACAAAAATACAGGGCCAATTAATCATTTTCAATAAAATTCTATAAGAAATTAAGGGTTTTAAATGAACTTATTTGTTTAGATGATTTTTTTAATTACATTTATCTTAATTTTGAATTCGTCGAGTTCAAAGTTTAAATAAAAATTTTATTTTCACGGAACTAAAATTGAAATAATTTGCACACAAGTTTAAAAATATGTACAAGCGTAATTTTCCACGTTTGGGATGTCTAACATTTCCAATAGGAGATTTGATATTAATTATTTCGTCATTGCTATTTTTTATCAAAACAATTTCAATTCAAATGAAATTCAGCTTTACCAGACCTAGAATAAAAGTAATGTTAATTAAAATTAGCTAATTTCTTACATTTAAAAAAAAAACATGTTTTATTTGGAGTTAATGTACTTTTAGTGCTCGCCCGTCCATCGTACAAACGGTTGTTTATGAAATTTTTTTTTATGAATATTGACGAATAAGCGAAAGATTTAAAAAAGACCGATTTTACAAGTGTCTTTAATAATAATAATACTAGATTTCCTTTTTCCACATTTTTCCGAATTTCCTCCTTGATCGCTTTAAGATTTTCTTTCGAAAAATTTGAAAAAGCAAAGGAAATAACAAGCTTATTTTCTTTAAATTTAATTTAATATGCTAAGATTTCTTTCGATTTCTTTGGGTTTTTCAGGATTTCCTCTGATTTTCCTTCACTAGTACATCAGATATCCCCAGTGATCCCCCCTAGTGCTTGTCTTTATTAAATAGTTTAGAGAGTCAATTTTTATAATAAAATTTTGAACACAAAATTTACAGTTTTAAAATAAATTTCGCATTTAATTGATTCAATTATGAAATTTATGTCAATATATTAACTCTGCCGAGCCGAGATACCCGGTTTAATCCCGGGAGGACAAAATCTTTATTCTGACAGTCTTCTCTCGAGAGGCAATAGCAAACCATTTCCAGATGATTTTTCAAAAAAGCCTTTAAACAGTACTAGTACGTCAGGCGGTCTATTAGTCAAACGACTCTTAGTGTTTGAGTGGTTTGCAATTTTATTGGTGTACAACTCGATGACACACGTTGTGCGGCCTGAAGGCCGCACTGAACCGTCACTTTCGCGTTACCTCCCAAAACTTTCAATTAGTTCAGGTTGGCTATAAGAATTTCTCATTCGAAAATGCGTTACGGAAGAAATGACAGACTTGGGTCGAATTTTTTGAGGTTGGTAACTTATAACACATCGCCAATCGGTGGTGCATTTAAATCACCCTGTATATTCATTTTATTAGTTAAATAACTTTGTAAGAGGCATTTTCTGCAAAATAACACGTTTAATATTTTCCCTGTTTTTCTTTCCAAGATTTCTTTGGGCCAATTACTCGAAGACGTGTTAGTCTAGATTCGGTTAGTGTTGTTTTTGTGCTGACATAAACGGGCATCGCATCGGTTTCTGACGTTTTGAATTTTTTAAGTTTACGTTACGTTACGTGGGGGAAATTTTCAATTTTAAATCGCCATGGCCGGACTAATACAGAACCGTGTTAAGTCGTGTCTTCTATGCCTGCATTGTAGACAGTGGCGTCTCGTCAGAGGAGGCAAAGAAGGCTTAGCCTCCCCTGAAATTCTGATTTATTATTAAACTCTTAAAATTTTCAAAAAAATAAAAAGTGGATTTGGAATTCATCATTAGACACTGAAACCTAACGCACTGGCTTATTGCGTGTCGGAGTTCTTACACCATCCCTTATGATTAGCCTGCTGAAATGAAAAAGCGACGAGTTGCCACTGATTGTAGATAATTGCAAAAATTGAAAATGATCTGGAAAGGGGTTTGGGATAAAAAGTGAGAGTAAATAAAAACAAGGACGGATAAAGAGCGTTATCACATATTAAGCACCCGGTGGAAATGATTATCACTAGTAACAAAATTCATATGTGATTTAGGACACATTCCTGTAATTAGGGGATATCATAAAATTCACGGTAATAGTCGGCGGCTGTTGCATCGATATATCGCCTGTCTTGCCTAAACTGAAACACTGCTGAAACACGCACACTATTATAACACGGAGTGCTTATTTGCAAGTGTTATTCAATTTATCTGGCCGCACCCGCGCTTTGTTTATTGGCTCAGTGTGATTTCTACATGTGTCTCATACACGTGCTCTACTTGCTTGTGTTATCGCACCTAAATTTGACTCGAAAATTGTTACCAATTCGTGAACCAAACGGATTATTCTATCAGACAAGAATAGGAAATGAGCTTTCGGCAAAGCCCATTCACAACAAACTTTTCATTTCAATAATAAAGTTTGTGCGACAAGGTCATCGCTTCAAATTTTTCTATCAACTTAAATTAAATTAAATGTATAAAACTGCAGAGGAATCTCACAATTTACAAACTCGTAAAATCGTTAGAATCTCAGTCAAATGTCGCAAGGAAAGACTTGTCAGCCGAATAAATGGTTTGACGCATTCCTTTGCAAAATTGATTTTGCTATTCAATATTTTCCGAAAGGGTTGAAAAGTGTCTTGTAATCATTCTCGCTCTAACAATTTTACAAAATATTTATTTTGTTCCGCGATAAAAACTTATTAATTTTCGTGATCTCATTTTTTCCCACTTTAATAAACTTTTTCCAAAGCGATTTCCTTTTTCTACAACTGTAGATAGAAGGGTGCTCTGTTTCGTATTTACGTGCACTTTGAGAATTCTGTATGTAGGAAATGCAGTGAAAAGTAATGGCAGGGAAGTAAGGGATTCGCTATCAGAACTGCTAAACGACTTGAACAACTCAGACAGTAATGATTATTGTTTATTTGATCGCGGAACTTGTGAAATTTATTCGTTACTCAAAACGGCATATTGCCTGCAGACGGCTTACGAATAAATCAACACATTTCATGGTTATGGCCATCTATTACGACAGCATCACAAAATTTCCCTAAAAGAAAAATTTATTGCAAATATTAAAAACACTTTCCTTTATCTTTCACATTTAAAAATGCGAAACGCGCCAACAATAGCAATTGCAATTTTTTCTTACTCAAAATTGAAAAGGTCATGCAAATCGTCCAAATTTATTGCCGCCAGAAAATGAAAGTACTCCGCACGTTATAATCAATAGAAGATAGCGAATTATTAGTGGAACACAGAAACTATTAGGCCAACGACACAAAATTACAAAAGGGACTTTTTTTTAAATTATTTACAAAACATCAAATAATGTTTTTAATTTTGAAATAAATTATAAAGTTTTAAAATTAAAAAAAAGCATTAAAAATGTAAATAATGCTGATAAATAAATTGATATAAAATCAGACCAAAAAATTTTAATTTATTTAAAACGATTTGTAATTTTACCAAACAATGAGTTTAAAATCTTATAGCCAACCTAAACTAATTAAGAGTTTTTGGAGGTAATTAAAAAAAAAAACCTAATGAACTCTGGGTTAGAAATAAGCACAATTTGGGTTTGAAACCGTAAAATTAGAGGGCACAGTATTGGGTAGATTTATTCTAAAGTTTTCAATAGAAACTTTCAGATGCAAAAGTTTACTTTTTTTTAACAAATACTGCACAATTTGGGTTTATAATTTGTACTTACAAACTACTAGACAAAGAAAAGTTGAAATAAGAAGGAAGCTTAAAATGCATTGGGCGATAGAGAAAAATAAAATTTCAATAGATGACATGATTTGGCCATCTAATAAGATGGAAGATTGTGACATACTGATGGAAAATGTGTGATAAACTTAAAGATGCGATGTCCAAGAAGCGTATTACAGATTACCCAAAGAGAAAAGAATAATATATTATATTTGAGCGAGGAAACGAAAACTGCATTGAGAAAGAAACAATAATGAGATGAAAAGAATTTTTTTTGAAAATTTTGGAAAGAAAATTTTTTCCGGGAAAGGCAAAATTTAAAGCGATTAAAATTAATTGGAAAGACAAATAAAAATGAAATTGTAAATGGTAAGAAAATATAAGACAAACGGGATCGACTTTCAGGACTCCGGTAGCATGGCGTTTACCGCAATGTCCCGTCACATTGCTTACATCCTGATTAAACGAGAAGCTCTTAATATGTTGTACCCTAACATGCCACAGCTATTTAATGAGAAACGATGAGTTATATAACGAGGAAAATTATTCAAGATAGCTATAAACATCAAATTTTCTTTTTTAAAACGATCTTAAATTTTCAAATTTAATTTAAAATCATAATATTCCGACACAAATTTTTAATCCTCGCTTAATTTATTGTTTGGTGTTCATAATTAGAGAACATTAAGGGTTTTTAGAAAATAAAAAAATATGCAAGGGTAGGTATTAGATAATATTTTGAAGTATAAGTGGCGTCGATGGATTAAAGGTTTGTTCAGCATACAAAGGCTTTTAAGGACACATTATGTTTTTATAGAGTTCTTGGCTGTGTGCTAATGGACAGTGGTTGCTAATAATATTACAGATTTACTTGACTTTCCATGTCACTACTGACAACAACTCACTTAACGTAAATTTTCCTTTGCTAAATGCGTTTCGGTTAGTGAACGATATTGATGGTCCAAATTGCTCTTGCACTTATCAATATTAAGGGAAAATTATTTCTTCCCATTTGGAATTGCATTAAAATCCCTCTCCCGAGTAAGTTGGACTTGAGAGTGGCATCAAGGAAAAAACATCGTGCATTTGGAACAATTAATATTTTTAAATCCAATTAGGTAGGAAGCAAGTAGACAACGTTAAAAGTAAGCATAATAGAACAATTATTTTTTATTGAAATTGCATTTTCATCTAACGATTGTCTCTAATTAAACTATATTGGATTATGGAGTACTAAAGCTACCAAATAAAATATCTTTAGTACTTGCATCAAGTTAATGCCTTTAGCCTACGCAACAATTGCAAATTATCGCGGTTATAACAGCCTATAATCTTTTGTTATGATTGTAACACATGGTAGTTTTAATGATGGGCTCCGTTCAACCCCTCGTGTTTAATTTTTGGATTATTAAGTTGGAACAATAATTATATTTCCGACGAATAAAAATTATCGATTAAATAAAATTTAGTTGATGATTCAAGCTATTTAGTTAATAATGAAGTGAGCATAATGTGGGGCGAGGATTTATAGAAGTTTTTAGGCTGACCGTTGCAATGATATGTAGTGAAATGTTTGCATCAGCGTAACTCGAATTTTATGCTATAAAAGCCATAAACTAATCAAAGTGTATGATGAATCACACAACATAAATAAAGTAAATAGCTTTTGGAATTGGCGTGAATTATTATTCCATCTCTCAGCGCAAGTATATCAAAATGTATTACCGTTCACATTAACAATGATTTTTGTTTTTAAGCTTTTCGAATCTTTATTGAAATTTCATCACTATTCACTATATTATGCATTTATTTACTCTCCACCTATACAGTTGTCATAAAATGGAATTTCTCAATAAATTGTTATGGAAATCACAACAATACATTCGAAATTATTTTTACCATTCGGAAATTTTTTACTAAATCCGTACCCAGTTATTTAATTTATAGTGCAGAACTTTGGAGACCATATTTTCAAAATTTTCTACAATCAGATGACTCTCGAGAGGTAAATAGTACATGATAAATAAGAGTTTTAGTAGAAACCACAAAAGTTCAACTAGGATTCGGCTCAGTTTTTCTCCAATAACTTAGAAATGATGGAAATTATCAAAATTATAAATGCAAAAAGTTTCTCTTTTAACTCTGAATACCTTTGTCCTCTTAGATATTTTTGATATCTTTCACCATTTTCCACATACTGGAAAAGTATCTGGCCAGGTTGAGCAACTGTATGATGAAAGGGTATCCCACAGTTGATGAGCCTCATTCAAGACATCTCGGATAAGCATGGTCTCAGCTAAATTGAATGCACAAGAACAGACATGCTGGTAGCTTAATATGAATCAATTGGAGATATGTTACGTAAGAGGAGACAGCCAAAAATTACGTTTTATATACTCTATTATTTATCGCTGGTAGAGGTCCTCTTGAGATTATAAGCAGTAAAGAGAGAAATTACAACTTAACACAGACAATATTACCGAAGAAAGACATACATACGTACGTACAGGTATTCCTCTTGGACGCACTCCCCCGAAATACTCTTGGGCAGTGCAAAAACAAGAACGCAAAGAATAAAAAGAAAATAAGAAATCAATGCCGACTTCGCTGAAACCTCCGGTTATCAAGGATAAACCCCAAGGCTACGACAGGACAACCTTTTTGAGAAACTTTCGATAAGATTAGAGGGTGCTTGTTCAATTCATCAATAAAAAGGATCAAAAGCACAAGAAGAGGCTACATTCTAATGAAAATAGAGGAAATAAGGAATTCAAAACGTTGTCACCGAAGCTTCAAGAAAAGCACCAAGAGATGAAAACGATGAGAGAAGACAGAATTACTGATAGAAGACATGGATGCACTGATGAACGAACATGATGTACAAAGATGTCTTCAGAAATGGCCACATCAGATGCGAAGATGAAACTGCCAAAAAATTAGTTCAGATGCTGGTCCCAAGAACCACTTAAAGTTGCAGGAACAAGGGAATCCCTCCAAGAGCTGCTGGAGATGCAACAAAGAGGGTCACTTTGCAAGCTTCTGGCAAAGAAAACGTTCTTCGTGAACTGCAAAAAATCAGGACATACGACGAGTGGTAGGTAATGCAACTCAAACGACGATAGGATGAAACACTTTGCTCTTAATTGGAACAAGAGCTCATATAAAAAAGACGATCCAAGAGGGCAAGATGTAGACCACAAGAGGGAAGAAGGAAGACTAAAACTCACATAGATAAGACGAAAGCCCGAAATACAGGAAAAGAGAAAAACATGAGACTTTAGTCGAAGAACGAGGCGCGACACCTTTTATGGAACCGATATCCTTCTACAGAAAAAGGCAAGACCCGAAAGGTCAAGAACAAAATTGTGTGATTTTAGCGGAAGAATGAGGCGTTGCACACTGTATGGAACAGGTGCCCTCCTGCAGAAAGAGACACCGAAAAGAAGAACACAAACCCGAAAGGGCAGAAAGTTATAAACTCGAGACGTAAAAATCGGATGCGGCATGGAAGAAATGCTAATGCGAAACAAAAGAAGGAAGGAAGATGCACTATACCGTATTTGGAAGTAGTGTTCAGCAAGAAGAGCAAAGTTCCGTAAGAGAAGAAACAAGACACACAGTTGGTGTCCATTAGAAGGCATTGGTTTCGTTTAGAAGACATCGGTAGTGCAAATGCGTCTGACTGTGAGTTAAATGCAGATTTGCTCAGGAATTCTTTGATCTAAAAGAAACAGTTGAAGATAACAAGGTTGCTTTATTATCACACCCAAGGGAATTATATGAAAGTTAATTCTGCAGGTAGTTTAAATTCAAGAATGTGGGACAAATAAAGTAAGAATAATATAAAGGCAAAATTAAATTGGTTACTAGAACTGAAGGTTTTGCCCCACATTAAAATTATTTTGAACAAATGCTTTAATGAAATGAATAGAATAAATGAGATATATTCAAATAATTTAATTTCTCCATTTTGATTAAAAACGAGCAATTTTTATTAATAATTAATTATTCCAGCATATCAATAATTTTGAAAATTATTTTTAATTATTAAAAATATTCCATAGGCAGCATTAAAAATGTATTCCAATGATTTTTACTATATTATCGCCTATTAATTTAGCTACAAATTTTGTTCCGAGACCAAAATAAAAATTCTTTAACATCTCCAGCTGGGTTACTTAAGTTTGATTATAATTTTAATTAACAACTTTTAGTGTTAGGTTAAACTACAAAAAGTTTAAATATTGACTATCATTTCTTAATCAAAGCAGTTGGTTAATTTTCCAAGACAACCAAGAAATCAATTTAAAAAAAAAAATGTAAATTGTTAATTTTATAATATTTTGTATTTCTCGTAATTATTATTTTACTGTATATAATTAATTTTTACTATGCATATTAACTTCATTTTTACTGTGATTTTCATTAATTTTTTTGATTGACATTTTTCAAATTGGTCTCTTAAATTCCTTTCTTAAGCTCACATAATAGGATCTAATCAGACCGAAACAATCGTAGTAAATCACTGTTTTCCAATTTTTGTGTTTTCTCTTGTGTTTAAATTTTAATTATTTTGAATATTCCCAATTGTATTTTCCCTAAAATTAATATGCATTTAAACTTACAGTTACAATTAATTTATTTTGCATTTCCTTGGTTATTTTCGTAAATTCGTACTAAGTACAGCTCTGTTAAACATTTTTCGTTGGATTTAAAAAATTTAAAGTTGGAAATACTAAATACCCTCATTTATTACATAAAAGGTTTTAAATATACGACATAAATTATAATTTAATAAATTATTGAGAATACAAACTTCAATCAATTAACCCTCAACAACAGTTAAGCAATTATTTTAATCCTGATACGTAAATAAATTTGATTTATTTATATTCTTCCTACATAAGCACCAGTAGTAATAATCTCAAAAACCGTTTTATATTGCAATTTAAATGTCGTTAATAAAAAGTGTTATCTCATTTCTTTATTATGGCAATAAAAAAACATCGGTATTACGGATATATCAAAAAAATACATTAAAATGTATTGTTTAAATTGAAGAGTATACAAAGAATGACATTTTAGGTAATTTTGATGTTTTACGTTTTGCCATTTTTTAAAATAAAACTTCTATTTATTAATGCAGATTTATGAAAACCGAATATAAATTTTTAATGGGCGCTTTTAATTTTTTTATTTCGGCAAATACAATTATTGTTGTGAAAATATGCATATACTTTTTCGAATTGATCTATTAATCTATATGTAACAACTTCGTTTCGTTTAAAAATCATTTTAATTATATCTGCGCTTTTGGGGAATTACGATGCAATCGTGGATAATGAATTTGATTTAATTATTTAAAATTAGAGAGAATGGCAAATTTGGATAGAGAAAAAACGTTGCGGTAATGAAACTTAATGAAAAAATGGTTTATTTAACGTTTATGTATATCATAATATTTTATAATTTACATGCATAGCTAATTTACTCTTTCCATTTCGGTATATAGCTAAGTGGTAGCATAGATCGAGTTTATTGGAACCTGGGGTGAAATAAAGAACTGAGAAAAGGCGTACATCTACTTTCATATCCCTCATCTTTTTCGGCTTGTTTAATAAATATGAAAAACGCGTTTTTCTTTAAATATTAAGACGTACTTAAATCTCGCGAGATTTATAAAAAATGTAAAATCTGTTGTGCGGATCTGGGAGGAAAAAAATGCAAGGCAATTAAGAAATTAGTTTTGTGAAAAGTTGGTACCTAGTGAGGTTTGGGAAGGATAAGTTTTGTAGATGAGAGTGTCGGTAATTGGCGTAACAATTTCGTTAACAAATTTTACGAGGACATTATACAAAGTTGTACGTGTTTATGTTTGCTTCCGTATTCTGTAATCAAATCAACTAGGCGTACATAATGGGATCCTTTGGTAGATCTGTATGTACAAATTACAGGACGATAGGGATCTATAGGGTTCATTGAAGAGGTTCGCGGTTAGAGCGGCCTGGTCACGTCATTCATATCTGGGTAATGTCGTGTCCGTGGGATATTGGATGTGTTAATATGGGTGTCGGACAGCCCATAAACACAAGACGGTCTCTGCAGATGTCGCCGGACAGTCGTTACATCCTGATTACACCGAGCTCAAATCGTAAACCCGGACCGGTTCCGGTCACTATGTACGTTGTTAATGGAAGTCGTCGTTGAACAAAAATAATATTAGCTCACTTAGTCCAGATTTCCCAATTATGTATCAACAATTTAATTATAAAGTATTTCGTCATAAAATTTCAACGTCAAATTATTTTTCATTATTGCCAAATTAATAATCTCAAACTAAATTCGCCCAAAAGCTATTTTAGCTTTTTTAATAATAATTTATTTGTACCTGCCTACTTAAATTTTATATATAACACTTTGAATGCAAATTTAGATATTGTAATAACACGAAGATTGCCGTTATTAAATTGAGTTCAGATATGGATCTCATAAACCATAGCAATAACTGCATAGCTAATCCTAAGAGCAATTACTAAGGCGTGGGTCTCCCATCAATTAGTACTAATGAGACTGTGAAACTGATTGATAGAACAGGCCCGATTAGTTCGATTGTATCATATTATATGCAATATTGCAGATGATGATCCACTAAATGCACTAGAGCATTACATTTTATTAACTCTTTCCTCGAAGGACTAATTTATTGCATTATTCCCAATTTATACTGCGATCTTTCCCTTAACGATTTTTTATCTTGTCCTTCAAATTTCGGTTTTTTATTACTTCTTTCTTAAGTCCTGCTTCGTTTATTGTTTTCGTATTTCCGATTAGTGGCAGATATCCGAACCTTATGGGAATTTTGAAAACATATCTGTTGATAATTCATTTGAAGGAACCGGATAAGGAAAGAGTAATTAACTGTAACTTTTATTTGTTCTGCATAAAATTCAAAAAAATACGAATTTTCCATTTATTTTTGAATCACCACACTTCAACTTCCTGATTAAACCACGTGGCACTTTATGGTTCGGCCATCGAATGGTCGATTATTGTAGGTTTTAACTGCCCTTTCAGCTTCTATTAAACTTGGGTAAATCACTTCGGCAGTACCAAGACACAACAATTTCACGTCCAACAATTGACCCATCATTCCGAATAGCTCCCACAAATCTGCTTGGGTTACTTTCTTATGTAAATTTGAAACTATAATTCTAAATCTAGGTGGAATTGGACCCTTAGCTAACCGCGAGAAGATATCAGTTGGCACCAAAGTATTATTCCTCGAGCTTTCATTTCTATTACCACCAAACTTTGTGTTTGAAAAACCAGCATTTCTGGAATTGCAATGCTTCTTTCTGATTTCACGTACCGGAAAAACCTTTCTTCCGTTGGGTTTAATATTGGGCGATTTCCCAATATTTCCTTTCATGCTATTAGAGGTCATCAAAGAAACGTTACCATGTTTATCAATTCTTTTGAAGATATTTGATCTTCCAAGACGGAAAGTTTCTTCAATTACCAATCCAGTCCTCTTGCGAAAACTACCACGGTTATTTTCTCGGGCATCCGAAAATCTACTGCTGGTACTTTTTCTAACGCCTTCTCTGGAAGTGGCCTCTTTTCGAGTGTTATGGCTGGATTTTGATTTAAAATTGTACGTCATTGTAAATTTGCTTCCATTACTTTACAAGTATTAAAATCAAACGAGCATTTATATAGTGATTTTGTAGCAAAGATTGTACCAACCTAAAATGTATCAAATCATCAACCTTCAACCTTTCTAATGTTTGAGAAAAAACATTTACTTTTTTACATTTTTTCTCTCCCACTCAGTATTTTGTATACATTGTACCACCCCCTTCCAGGGCTGGTTATGTATTTCAAATATAATATATTAGTTTTTTATAATTAAAATACTTATTTTAAATGTATGTGCATTTTTAGTTGACGTAGTAATTTGCAATCGATTTTGTAATCCACATTTCAAATAGTACAAGCTCTTAGGATTGTAGTTAATTAGTAAAAACCTGAAATAGCCGAAACAAAATGTATTTTCAAATATAATTGTATTTTAAAATACATTAAAAGTATAAGGTACTATTTGAAATACAAATACATCGAAAATTGATATAAAAATACAAATACGAATGCATTTTCAAATAAATGTATTTAAAATACATGCCCACCCCTGCTCCCTTATTATTCAGCTTGTTGAGGGTAAATCGCCGGTAGAGTTTCTTCTGACAATTGGCAGTATCCTTCCCTTAAAAAATTGTTGAATCACTTTCTTTTTATACAAATCACTTTGTTCATCTTCGTGGTTGAAACAATGAATTTTCATTAGAAAAATAGAATTTGCATCTTATGATTCAAAACATCTAAGCTGTACTTTAAGTTGTTTTTATGGATAAACCTCGATTTTTTTTTAAATTTGGAAATAGTTGAATTTTCAGTTTTAATTTTTCAACCGGCATCAGTTGTCGTCTATATGTGCAACTGTAAACAGCATATCATAAATTTATTTTAAATTTGATTTTGTATTATAGACGAATTTAACTTAAAAGCAGATTCCTGTCATTATAAACGGTTTTCAACTTCGGTCGACTTCAGGGATGTTTTAAACAAGTGCGTGAACTCAAAAATATTGTCTTTCTAGAGCCTTAACTTTTTTAAGTAATTTAGAAAGTATACTTTTGAACGTAAGCCAAATTAACCAATCGCATTACGTTTTATGCCCTTTTTTACACGAATGTTTCAATTTACACTTTCAACTACTATAATTTCATTAGAAAATTTTAAAGTTATTTTGACTACAGTTGGAATGTAACAGCAACTACTCCTGACTTCTGCGATAGTTGATTTGGTTTTTGTTTGTTTTATCACTGTTAGTAGATTAGAGGACGACCATAAGAGACATTCATGGCGACACGGGGGGGGGGGGGCACACGTGACGTCCACGTAGAAATCTTACTTCAGATAAACTTTTTAATACATTTTTAGAGAATATAAACGGGCTTTTAGATTTGTGACCGTACGCCGGACGTTCTTGGGGGGGGTGACCAACTTCGACAAGAGGGGGGGGGTCAAAAAGTCTAAAAATAAGACGACCCTTTAAATTTGTTAATATTGTTTTCCACGAATGAAATTTGATCTTGTGTTTACTTCAGTAACATCAGGACTATGTATTTGATCGAAAACTTATTACAATGTTATTTTAATAGGATTGGAAACAATTACTTCTGTAAAGGGAAAGTTTTGGTGTAGAAGACCAAATTTTGAATGTTATGAAAATTAATAGATGAAAGGCTTTTCCAAGCTGCGTTACTTAATTATCTAAAAAATACAATAATACCTGTGTATATTGTGCCTAATATATAAATAAATAAATTTTACTTTTGATAAGAAATATGTCTAGCTATATTATGAAATTGTTCTCGTTGGTGTAATAAAAAGAAAACTCGGCATGAGAATCAATCCCATGACTAAAAATTCTTATTTATACCCGAGGATATATTTTTCAGTCAAGCAAAAACCATAACAGTTACTAAGGTTTTCGCACACACCGTTAGTAATTTTTATTACAATCGTATCTTACATTTACCCTTGTCTACGGGGGCTCATTCTTAGTCAAGCAATTATAAGAGGAAATTTTTAAGTTAGGTAATATCTATAAATTAATTTGAGATTGGAAGCAGTTAGGAAAGAGAGCATTCAGGTATCGATGAATTTGAGTGGCGATGGTGTAAACGTCTTAAGAGTGCAGTCTGACCCCAAATCATCTAAAAGCAAATAGCTATAAATGGCTAAACCAATAAGTTATTATAACCCTATCCTATCTCTCAACTTGTAAAACCTTCCTAAATCAAGCTGAGCAAATCTGCAAGTAGAGAACACATGAGCACGTTTATAGTTAAGATCGCAGATCCTGAAACCATCCAAGCATGCAATAAACTTCCAGCTTAAGTGAACCGCATGACTGCAAGGTAAATGTTTGGGGGAAAGGGTTGCCACATTTTCATTATTTATGACGTCATAGTGAACAGAGGTCGTCGCTATTCTAACCAAGTTTTAGTTAGTGCTAATAATTGCTCTCTGTGTTAAAGCTAAGTCATGTTGTAACTCATCCAATTCGGATACTCTAGCGATTGTATTAGGGAGATATCTTTAGTAAACTCGGCTAAGAATCTACTAATGTCACCCTGATTTATGTTTCTTGATTCTACAGTATTTGCATTTCGTATATCTACTATTGATTTGCTGCGTAATTCAAATGTACTCGATATATTTCACAATTATTAAACTTCGCTATGTCTCCTTTATCTCAAAATGATTTGTTCACCTAAACTTTCCGACCAAATTATTCCAAGTAAATGGAAGACGATTTTAAACTAACAGTTGTTCCGCTTCCAATATTTGTTCGAGACGAAATTACATTTGAGAGAAAAAAAAAGAAAGACTTTCGATTTGCTTAATCCGTCTCCAAAATATTTTCCAAAACTAAAGAAGCCAAAATGTATTTGAAAGAATTCCTAGTTCCGTTTGTTACAAGTATAGCCATGTGTCACAGAAAAAATATCCATAAAAGTCATCGGGCGGAATGAACGGCAATAAACTATACAAATAAATCACAGGAGGCCATTTTGTGCTGATTTCTAGAACGATTATCATGAGCTGAGTTCAGTTAGTGTTGGCTACAAACCTTGATGAATGGATAGTAGTAACTTATATACTTTCTGTTAAAAAAGATAAAAGGATAATTACTAATGGTTTTTTTCAATTTACGAAAATTATTATTGAAGAGGTCGTCAAAATAGCTTTTCCATCATAAAAATGTAACATAATTCTAAAATACAATGTAATTAACAAAGCTCTTCGATATTTATAATATCGGAAAATATCCTGCAAAAGAGAATAATTTTGTTAGAAAGATCCCTAAGGTATCTAGATGCGGGAGACGGTGCACTCATAAATTCGCTCTTTAATTACCCCCCGGCTGTCAAATCAGACGATCTGACGGTTTTATGACAATTTATTGTCCTGTTCGATGGAGGGTTCTTGCGGTAATGTCGTCCTGACTGACGGACAACTATGCATTCAAATAGCTTGCTTTACTCGCTTCGGGTCGATCACTCAAACAGAAGCGTCGCGATGCTCCTATACTTTCATTCCACCACAACTGTATATTCATTCCAATGTGTTCGTTCATGTGTAAGTCAAATATATAAAATATAAATTTCTACTTCTCCAGAATATAAAAGTATCGAATTATATAAATCACAAATTTTATTTTTTTAAATAATTTTACATCTCATTTTATATAACTTTTTTTCTTCTTTCGACAATAGGATCGATTTGTAAATGGCATGCCAAAATAGTTTGGTCATGGACGATAATCGATTCTTTCCAATATTGCAAAAAATAATAATCAAAAACTAGGAAAGGTAAAATGCTACAATTCAAACCGATTGGTGCAAATAACAGAAGAGATTGTTTATACTAAACTTACCATACAGGATTACAACTACTGGGCAGATCTACAACACAATCCTGAAGACTGCTGAAAGATTTAAGTTTTATTCCATACTGCTGATTTTTGATACACTCATCTTTCCAATTTCAACGCTATAGACCACGACATCGACAACAAAAGCAGATAACCAGAACAAAATTTATAGAGTAAATACCTAGAGAACAAACCGATGTGTGGATCAGGTATATTTTGGCTACATTTCAAAGAAACTGCAAGAGCATGGATAAAGGTTGGTTGCCCGAAGGAAAACAGATTAAGCCTACCTAACCTCCTTAAGCCTAAAGGTTTCGTCAGCCTCCCCCCTTAAAGTTCTACAAATTCTATGATAATAAAGCAATAATACTACTCGTAGTATATAATTTTTGTATAGAGTTGGGTCTGAATAGTTGGTAAAATTTAATTTTCTCAGCTTTGAAAATTTAAATTTAATTTATTTTGTAAATTTTTTAAATTGAGTACAACTAAAAATACAATTATTGACTTTGAAAAGTACAATAAATCGGAAGTTATAGTTAAAGAAAATTATAAAAAAAACTTGTATTTATTATTTTATTTATTAATTTTTCTATTCTTCAAAATTTTTAAAGGTAAAAATTTTAACACTCAGAAGCACATGCGGCGTAACTTTAAATAGAAAGCGCTGAGAGAACAATGAAAACTACAACAAAATTGTATAAAAATAATTTGTAGAGAATTTTTCTACGTGCACCTTCAAATATTTTTCACGTCTATAATGCCCGGTTAATTCAATTATTTGTCAATTTAAAATTTTATCGTAGTAGTTACCGTATTTTCTGCGATTTAATTTTGTTTTTTATGTTTTTTTTTTTTTTAGAAAATTCCAAATTTCAGCTCTCTCAGATATGGGAAAGTTGGTTAAAATAATTTATTGACATTTAGTTAATAATAACATTAGAATTTATTTTTGATTTTGTTAAGAAAAGGCGCATGACCATGATTCAAAAATAGGTCACAACTAACCGAGGATTTTAATATTAATAGCTTAATATTTTAATCGGAAACTAGATTCATTTATGAATAATTGCTTCTCGAAGAAGTAAAAAACTACAATCTTGAAAATTCTATAGTTGATTGAATAATTAAATTTAACTACACAGACTGAAATTGTCCACAATATGAAAATGAATAATTACTCAGATGACAACTTCAAAATTTCACACAAATACACCGTTCATGTTGGGTTAAATAAAAGCTTTTAATTAATAAAAATTAAAATCCATGTATTATGGCCTGTCATTACTTACCTAATGCACCTCCAATTGATTCGTTTTAACTTACACACCTAAGAAAATTCGGAGCTTACGAAAGAGTGACGATCCAGTGCGGCCTTCAGGCTGCACAACATTGACAATCGAAATGTACATGATTTAATTATGAATATAATATGTTTTAATTTAATATACATTCGAAATTTACTTTACCGAAGGGGGGGGGGGAATTTCAATGAAAAATTGTATTTAACAAATTAAATTAGGTTTAAAGCATTTCAAAAGACATGAAGGTGACGAAATGCCACACCAAATTACCAATTATACAGCTAAAATATATCATATAGTTTCGAAAATATGGCTCAGAATTAAATTTATAATATTTTGAATTCTCGATTATTTTTTTGAAAACTTGAATGAATTTGGCTGCAAATTTTGGTAAGAGAGTTTTTTTGAAAATTTTACGTTGGTGAAGTAATGTGTGTAATTCTAGATATTTATGGAAAAATTGGAGTCAAACTAATGAAAACTGTCTATTTTCCTGACTGTCTGAAAAAATGTATTTTCTTCGTGAATTTTTTTAAATACTTGAAAGAAAAATATCAAAATGCGGTTATTTGCCTTAAATAATGTTTTTATCAGAAAACTAAAAATGTGAACCAAAAATTTACATTATAATTTACATTATAACATTATTTACATATATTAATTTACATTAATAAAATAAAATCAGATAAAATAAAATTAAATTAGTTAGGGATGAACCTAAATTTGACAAAAAAATTTGAAAATTGTGGATTTTCAAGTTTCAAGTTAAATTTTATTAGTTCAGAAAATTTCAGATTGGATTTCAGATTTATCCTTCAATTACAAGTGCAAAAAATTTAATTACAAGGGAAAAAAAAAATTTGTCGATCGTTTAATTAGTATCTATTTCGAAAGAAATTCCTGGCACTACAATTTTTTTAGCGGAATTTTGGTTCATTTTGAAACTCGAAACGTCTACTTTAAAACAAAAAAATGTTTTATATTGTTTTATATTGGCTCTAAAAACCTGGGTACTTCAGTAATTTTTGAGATTTTTAAGAACCTTTAAGAGGCAGATTTGAGACATTTCAAAGTTGTCATATAAATATAACCGAAACTTCCCCTAAAACACAAAGGAATTTGTTTGAAACCATGAAAAGATAAAAATTTGATCGTGGAATCAATACAACCTGAAACCAAGGTGAATTATGAGGGGACGAAAGCTGTAGTGGTAGAAGATACATTTGAAATTTTGCAAAGTTTAAATATTCATTAAAACAAGTAAAAATTGTCTGGTGATCCAGTGCTCAGTGGCGGATTTCCGAACAGGCGCAAGAGGCGCGCGCCTGGGCCTCATAACTGCTGGGGGCCTCAAAATTCAGCTCTCAAAATAAAATAAAGTAATTTTATCTAACTTTTTTTGTAATGAAAATAATTAATTAATAATTATCACAGCGTATTTCATAATTCATAAGAAATTGTGGCATAGGGAAAACACATTGAAAATTAACCAATATAAAATAACAACTGATGTGAGTAGTAAAAATATTTAGAGTGGGCCTCAAAATTTAATTACTCCTGGAGCCTCTCAAATGCTAAATCCGCCATTGACAACAACCTTTCCCAAGTCCTACCGAGTTAGGCCAAGTATTTCGGTTGCAGGTTAAACCAAAAAATTTGGGTTAAACAATGAAATACGTTGAAAAGCTGTTTTTTTTTACGCAATATTATTGGTTAACCCACACTTTTTGGTTTAACCTGCTACTGAAAAAATGGGCTTATTTATCAAGTTTGGTTTAAATCGTCAAAGGAACCAAGAGCGTATAAGAGACGAAGAAATAAAAGAAGAAATATTCAGTTTTATGAAAAACACACCACGTGACCATAAATGAGCGTTTAAACTAATCATTATTTTTAGTATAAATTTAAAACATTAATTTTTGGTGTTTTGGATTAAAATTTTTTGAAAAAAAAAATTCCGTATGTGTTACATACACATAAGAATCAATCAGCGAGGTTTTTAAATTATAGTCAAATATCCCATGCGAATCTCGTTAATAGAGCGCAATTTATGCGCGTCACCTAATTTCATGAGAAATCGCTCTCCTCTTAACCTTTTTAACATTTTCTTGCATAAAAAGCAGTGGCGGATTTCCGAAGCGGCACACGAAGCGCCCGCCTGGATCCTCATAAATCCGGGGGGACAAAATTCAGCTCTCAAAATATAATAAAGTAATTTTATCTAACTTTTTTTGTAATGAAAATAATAAATAATGACCACAACGTATTTCATAATTCATAAGAAATTGTGGCATAGGGAAAACCTATCGAAAACCTTTTTTTAAGTCGGCTAATAAAATGACAACTGTTTCGAGTAGTAACATTTTTAGAGGGGGCCTCAAAATTAAATTGCGCCTGGGGCCTCTAAAATGCTAAATCCGCTACTGCCAGTGCTTGTTTTACCAATACCACATCTTCAGGAAATCTGGTAAAATAAACTGACCAGTTCTTGAAAGGAAAAACATTCATTTGATTGGTGTTGATCGGTTAGGTGCACGATTCTATTTATTATATTGCTTTGATGTTATTTTTATGCAGTTTGTAAACTCTCTTTTCTATAACATTTTGGGTAAAAATGTACAAAAGAGCTTATCCTGTAGTTTAAATTGGTATTAAAATTTTTAACTTTAATATTTTTTGTTGCTCGTTGTGGATTAGAATTTCAAAATTGAAGGTAGATATGCGATTAGATTTTTGGACATCCTGTATTTTGCTAGGTATTTAAATTTTGGTGTAATTAAAATATTAAATTTAGAAATTCCTGACTAAAATTTTAATTTGAAAGCTGAAATTAAAAAAGTGGCTAATAATTTGGTGGAATTTGCAATTTCGAAAACAAAACGTTAGATAGAAGGTGATATGACGGTTTTTAGGGTAAATATCGTACACGTCCAACGCCTATGGACTTTATATCCTGTATTAAATGAAACTTTACGGTGCTATCGCTATTATTGTGGGATGTGGGTTTTCCTACGATTCGTATATTGTGATGGACAGGATTATTTCGTGATTGGAATTACAACTGTTTAAACGTAACTTATAAGCAATTTTTTTTAATTAAAACTTTTCGCCGTTATTCGGAAAGGAATAATTTTTGTAAAAGCTTTTATTCGAATGAGAAAAAATACGATAATCATAAACAAAATGTTTTTTGTTTATCTAAATGTTCTTATACGAATCGTGGGCAATGTTGCGTCTATTTAAAACGACTTATCCCTAGTGAAAACTTGGCTATTGTTCCTGATTCACGATCACCTTGTGACATGATTCCATCAGCCCCTTACAATTTCTATGCAAATTCTCGCTCTTTTCGATGTGCCGTTTATTCAAACTTATATTGCAACTACTATATCGCTAAATTAATGCCAAAATAATTTTATATCAAAATGCAAAACGTAAAATAATAATAATTATATAGTTTCGTATTGTAGTAAACCTAAATGTTAATTAGCACGTTTGAGATTAAGGCCTAATTACAGTTGGAACATCGTCATTTACTAACCACCATCATATTGATGTCCAGATAGCAAATGGTCTTTTCGTCCGTTCAATAGTAGTAGAAACCCTCCACTGATGAGCAGCCATGTCCAGCCATTTCCCGTATAATGTTCACGAACGTCGTTCCAACTTGACCAATCTTTTAAAGGTTACATTACTCCGATCCAATTGGGCTTTAAATTGACTCTATCTTGACACCTTCCTAGCAATTCCAAAGCGACAAGAGAGACATTTCCTGTTCCATTTCAACCAAATAGAACGTTGAAACTTGTAAATAAATTTTAAATTCTTATTAACTCCCGAACGTATTTTTCGAATAACGCGAATTATTCCAATCCAAATTATTATTCCTTATCTAATTGGCATCGATTTTTCGAGTCGGTGGTGGTGGTGATGCCCTTTTTTGCTCAAGCTAAATATGCAAATATTTACAACGGAAACAGTTTTCTAAGTACCTGTTGAAGCAAGTAGCTTAATTTGTAACAAGTAATTTGGTATAAATAATAATGAAGGTTAAAATTGTGCCAGATCGCGAACGAGAATAAGGAGACGAATAAAAGTAAGTCATTCAAGTGCATAGCGATATCACACTTTACACTTTCTTTTCTTGTTACAGTTTTTCACTAAAGCTTTCGTCAAGTGAGGGGTTGAAATCGTTAGTTTGGTGGAGGGCAAAAGAGTTTGAGCAAGAGTACATGCAACAGGTGGCTCATAAAGTAGATATTCGCATATCAGCAAACTGGCAGTGCGATTGATATACACGCCATTCCCATCCAACAACACCTTCCTTCAACCAATTTGCAATTTGCATTATTAAACACAATTTGTTCAACAATTTGTTTATAAGCTCTCGATTTAATTTGCTCTCGTCCGAATTTAAAAATTTAAATTCGACGCCTGCCATTGCGAAAAGAGTTGCTCTCCAGTAAATTATAGAAAAAGTCGCCAGGAGTGCAATTTTCGAAAAACTTTTTAGATTAATTGCAAATTCTTCGTGGTAATTTGGTTAGAAATTGGTGACGTATGGGGCGTTGCAAATAAGAGCATTAAAAGTTACAGGTATAACAAGTTATCGTTTCCCATGATAATAACATTTTCTAATTACCCTCATATTAACCACAATTAAATTATACTATGAATCACATTAATTACTTTTATGGCTTTAATCATTCTTGAATTACATCTTTTGCAATAATTAAATTTTCCTTGGGGAATATCCGCGAATAGTTTTTTCGATAAAAAATTTCGAGTTATGCAGATTTTAAAAATCGTTTGTTTGGGCCTTAATTAAGGCAAAACCTTGTTTGGTCGTAACTTTTACTTATCTGAATTGTTTTATGTCTATGAATGCAAAGCGGAAGATAGACGCAGCATGCTAATAGATGGATTCCGAAATGGCCAATTAATTCTAACTACGGAAGAAAGTGCCTATAACTCGTCTTAGAAAAAGAATTCTTAATCCTCGTTTTCGTTTGTCCGTGCAAAAGAAATAAAGAAGCTCCATTTACTTATACGACACACTTTTCCACCCGAACTTTATAATAATTAGGTCGATAAGCCATATTTTTTAAACCCCGATCGATCCGTACCTACATAATATTTCTTCCACTACACCAACTAAACCTACATTTTGAGATTGTACACCTTTTTGGAAGTCAAAATCCTTTTATAAGCAAGTTGCCCAATTAAAGTATCTTATCTGCATAAAGCGCGGAAGCTGCGCATCTAGCCAACGAATGGTTTCATAAATATCCGGGTCTGACAGAGTCTCACTTCAAGTAGGCTATTCGTATGCAAGAAGAGGGCCTTCCATCTGAACATGCCAGGATCTGTCAGTCACAATGGCTCCTCACTCCTACACTATTCCTCCCAAGAGACCTGCAGATACCCTAGCACTGATATTGTTGCCTACTTTCTACTTACCCCCTTTATCTTATTTGCTCTAATTTTTTTCTACGATTTCCGTAATTGTTTTTTCATTTTAATTACTTATATAAATTTAACAAGTGCACCTAATTATTTTTATCTTTCTGCCAGTCTACAAGGCATCAATTGCGCACCACCGCTCCACAGTTTAAAACTTTTCTTGTTTATTCTGTTTACAAACCAATAAAAAATAATATTTTATCAAACGAGGGAAAAGCCTACTGTTTAACAACCAAACTATTTTTTAATTTTATAAATAGAATTCAGAAATACAATAATTATGTTTGTTCAAAACAGCGAGAAATTGTTTTATGGCTTTATTGAACTAGCCAATCGGTATAAAAGTCGTAGTTTACAACCATATTAACGACATATTAATAATTCAGATGGACAGAACTAAATCGAGTTTAAGCTAAACTTGTTTAATTACCTTAGTAGCACGTGCTAAATTCCCCATATTAATCCAAGTTTAGCTTAAACTCGATTTGTTTTTGCCTGGTGGGATCGGCACTACAAGGTCCGTTTCATCAAAAAACTTGAATATCTGCTTACTTCGAGAGCTTCGATCCCTTCCCTTCCAAATAAAAGTAGTTTTATATTAATAAACAACTGTAGCTTTCTGCTGTAGCACTTCCTTTAGTTTAGTTTCTATAATTATTGGTGGTCGATTAGTGGGACTGCGGTTTATAGATTGGGTACCTTCACATTTAGAAATTTAAGTAAAATTTTCTTATAAGTGAAAACAACAAACGTTTTATTACGTAATACAACTATAATATAAACAATAGATTAATCAAATAAAACAAACAACAGCAAACTAATACAACATATTATCATAATATAAAAATAACAACGGTCCATATGAGCACTGTTAGCTTTTACGAGTTTTTCCCTGATTTTAACATTACAATTAAATCCAACGCCCGACCAAACAAGCTAGAAATATTCTTGATTTCTTCCGAAATTTAAACCTGAATTTTACCAGTGGCGTATCTATTAGAGTTTCGTGGGTTCAGCGCAATCAGAAGCCAGCAACATAGAAAATCCGAAACCGAAATAAACCATTAACATTGACCGGGTCAAAAAGCAAAAAAATAAAAGTCTAAAATTAAATAATTATTATTTCCATTTAAGCCATTAATCTAGGTTGATTAGTATTTCCTTGGGGTATATACTTCACAAAACATATGCAGGGTTGCGATATTATTTTCTAAGTATAAAATTTGGACTTTGAATTGATATCTACCATTAGGAATAAGCGGAGGGAGATGTTCGTCATCGATGACGAAATTGCATATTTTATATGTTACGTCCTAAAATGCAAAAATTAGAAAATAGATAACCATAACAATAAAATAAAACCTTAGAAAAGACAAAACCATTTTTGAGGTTGCCACATTTAGCCATATTTGCAGTTCCCCCAACATTTGCTTTAAATGTTTTGGCCCCATTTATTTGAAACCGCATTGGAAATACCCGATACTGATTGCTCAATAATTTGTATCCTTGAATGAGGAACTAAAAATATAATAAAATATGATCAAATGTAGAAAGGCTTTTTAGAAAAGATATTTTAGAAAAAATACCGGACATCAAATTAATTTGAATTACCTCAAGTTTATCCCTAACATTCACCTTATAGTTAAGTGTGATATTTATCGCCGCTGTGGTTCTATTGTACTTGAATGTCTTGAGTTCAAAAATATTAAAATAATTTTGATCAAAACTTATTGGTTCCATGCGAAAATCCTTCAATTTATATCCTTGTTGATGAAACTATGAACAAATTAAGTGAGCTTAATTTAATCAAATCGGCGATTATTTTTCCAAAAACTTGATTTTAAAAAAATTCTAATTTGGCCTACCTTAGATAGCAAGTCTTCACCGAATATAACTTGGCTAAAGAACACCAGTTGAAAGAGAAAACTAAAGATTTTCATTATAATACTAATAATAAAAAAATGTAATAATGGCTAACTTATTCCACTAAAGTTTTTCCAGCTCTGCGCTACTTATATATAAACTACAAATCCTTGATGATTTCAACCATCAAAACTTTAAATTACAACAAAACTTGACTATTATACAAAATCTAACTATTAAAAAGATCTGATATAATCTAACATGATTGTGAAATGAGAAAAAATTTTGAAAAACAGTGTGATTTACTTTTTATAATAATAATAATAATATCAAATTTTTGTACAAATACAGTAGTTTCTAAATTTCAAAGTATGCTAATTTATAGTAAAATTGAGGAGGGAAGAGAGTATATATAGTACCCTTTCGTTTATCTTTTACATTAATCAAATAAACTAAAAATAAATAATTTTTGTTTAAATTTTAAATGAAACATTTTTCCTAAAAATAAAGATCATCATATCACGATTAAAAGAATTGCTTACTAATGTTAGAAATAAAAACCTCTTGCTAATTTTAAAAGGACTTCGCCAATTTGTAAAATATAAATCTAATATCATTAAGCTCAAAATTGTTGTTTTATTATAATGATGTAAATTTCCGGTTTTACAGTTCAGCACAATAGAAGATTTACCATAAAAAACATAAAGTAACAAATAAGTTATTAAACTTGGTTCGAGAAACGTTTCAAATCAAGTTTATGCAATGAGAGTAGGAGTTTTAGGTTTTTTCGTTGAAATAAGCCTAAATCAAATTATTAAAACCAAAACCAAAAGATGAGAAATCGGATGACAATTATTACTAAATTATTACTTATCTTTCACCCTTCTTAAATTTTGGTGAAAATCTGATTCCATCCCATAATCAGTATTTTTTTGGATCATTTATAATACAAATAGTATCTTCAAATGTTTCTTCATTGAAAGGAACGACTTCAATTTTTTCAATTTCAATCGCTTTCAGATGAAGTGGAATAAGACTCAAAATGAAATGGATTTGGTGCTTAAAAAAGCAGTTATTACTTAAAAATAATTTATTTTACAAAATTATAATTAATAATACACATTATTAGAAATTTATCCAACAAAATGGACTAGCATTTTTCAAGGAAAACTAGCTTTATATTTATTCTGAAAATAGAAAATAACAATTGTATGGTTCAGTTGCAATTGACAAAGTAAACAAACTCACCTTTTGATATGCGAAATTAAATTTTTCTTGGGGCTAAAACTATTGTCACAGAGAGAGCAAGCAAAGGGCCGAATTACATTATGTATTTTTAAGTATTCCTGAAGTTCTTCAGAAAGAAAGAGAGAGAGAGAATGGGAAAATAGTTACGGCAGGCTACCAAAAAGTTACAATAGGAGGAGAGATGTATAGGTGGAATAAAAGAGAAAGAAGGTCATAACTCAAAAACTAATATCAAAGCACAACCAATCGGACGGATTCAGAGTAACGAACTTAGCAATGAATAAGGAGAAACGTCACGAAAAGAAAAGAAAAAATGAAAGGAAAATAAACAGAGAAGCCATACGAGTAGGAACATGGAATGTAATAACAATGCTAAAGGAAGAAAGCTGTTTGATATAGCAAGAGAGTTGAAAAGATACAAAATTGTAATAGCGGCAGTTCAAGAAACAAGATGGGGGAGGTAAAATAGAGATCGATGCGAAGAATTACAGATTAATGTACTCAGGAGAAGAAAAGCAAGGCAAACGAGGAATCGGATATTTCGCATTAGAATTTCAAATGTAAATTTAGTATAATAAATGTATATGCGACAAAGACGATAGGGAAAATAAAAAATTTATGTTGAACTGGAAAGGGTCGTAGAAAAAGTGCCCAGACAGACGTGTTGATCATCTTGGGAGATTTTAACGCACAGGTAGGAAAGGAAGACTACTACAGCGAGGTGGCGGGGAAGTTCACATTGCATGAGGAAACAAACGATAATGGACAGAGATTGTGCAACCTACCAACTGCAATGAACTTAGTTATAAGTAGCCATGGATGAGACCAGGTATAAATTGCGAGAAAGGAAGTCAGATAGACCATGTATGTGGATTATAGAAAAACGCAACAACAATCAAATATATAAGAAAATAAAAGATTAAAAAATGGTAGAGCACCAGGTAATAACGAAATCCACCAAAAAATTATAAGAAATACTAGAGAGTGTACATCAAAAAATATATGACTTGATAGTAGAGACATGGAAAACTGAAGAGATACCAGACGAATAGAAAATTGGTAAAATAGTCCCAATAATATGCCAGAAAGGAGACCTGGAGGAATGATGAAATTACGATATGAGAAAAAATAAAGATAAAACAGAAGGCATTATTGGCTATTATCAGCATGGTTTTGGAGGAGGAAGATCGACGGTAGATGCACTACACAAATGAAGCAAATAACGGAAAAGGCGTGTGAACACAATATAAAACTGCATCTGCTGTTTGTCGATTTTCAGCGGGCTTTGGATACTATTAAAGGAATACAAAGCTATTCAAGAAACGAACATTCCAACAAAGCTGATAAGATTAACACAGATCACGATGAGTGTTGGAACAACAGAAACTAGAAACATAACAGATAACTTTGAAATTAATGGTGGAGCAAGACAAGAAGATGCGCTGTCGGCAACCCTGTTTAACCTTACAATGGAGAAAGTTATAAGAAAATCAGACTGCGGAGGAAATATACGAACAAAAGAAGGTCAAATACGTGAATATGCGGACGATATAGTGATTATCGTCAGATCATTAAAATAGAGAAGCAATTAACAGTAATGGAACTGAAGATAAACGAAAACAAAACAAAATACATGAACTTCATTAAGACAGAAGGAAAGAAAAGGGAATTAAAAGTAGACAGGCGACTGTTCGAAGAGGTAAAAAGTTCAAGTATTTATACAAACAGTACAAACGACCGAGAAGAAGAAATAAAAGAGAAAATACAGACAAAATACAAAATTCTTAAAAGCAAGAGTCTACAGGAATAAAAGTGAGAATATATAAGTCCTGTATTTGACCGGTGTTATCATATTCATCAGAAGTGATGAACTTGACGAAAAGAGAAAAAAAGAAGCTATAAGAGTCTTTAAAAGAAAGGTGATAAGAATAATAAATTATGAGTCCAAAGGTAGTAAACGATAATGAATTCCAAAGAAGAGCAAACAGCGAGGCAAAGAAGATAATTGGTAATGAAGATTTAGTGAGATGTGTGAAAGCACAAAGAATCGGTCATCTAATGAGGAAGAAGCCTGAAAATATACCGACTGGAATTGATCAGAGCGAGATAGATTGATGAAGTTCTGGAAGATCTTGAAGTTATGGGAGTGAAAGAATGGAGAAATAAATTCAGAAACAGGAATTTGTAGAGAAAAGTAGTGAAGGAAGTCCAAACATGCACGAAACTATAAGTTATGGAAAGACCAGAAAATCAGGACTAATTAAACTAAATGAATTGTTGCAAATAATAAACAAGCCACTTCCATTGGTTTAGTTTCTATTAATTGGTCTTCGACCGTGGCTGTAGTGGGACTGTGATCTAATAGACTAGGCACCGTCACATTTCGAAATTTAAGTAAAATTTTCTTATAAGTGAAAAACCAAACCATTTATTACGTAATACTACTATAAACAATCGATTAATCGGTCAATATAATAATCTATAGAACGATCGATTAAACAGATAAAACAAACAACAGCAAACTAATACAACATAATATTATATAAAAAATAACAACAGTTTATTACTAGATACTATTAGTTTTGACGAGCTTTTCCCTGATTTTATTATTACAATGAAATGCAGCGAAATCTGACTGTGAACCCATCTAAATCTGAATAGAAACATTAGACCATCGCCAGCTCCTGGATGATTTCACGCAACTGATACAGCAAACAAAGAGGTGGACTTACATTGTAAACGTGGAATCCAAACCGCGACCAAAAACCCAAATCTCCCCAGTAGCGTATCTATCAGAGGTTCGTGGGTTCATAGAGTAACCAGAGCCCGCGACATAGAGAAACCGAAACCAGGCACGGATCCAGGGGGGAGGCAAAGCTTTTTCTCGAATCCCCGAAAAAACGCTTTTTTCATATTCTTCAAAAACAATTATTTAGTTGATTTCGATTAATAGGTACTTAATCATTTTAAAATCTGGCGTGCCCCCCCCCCCCCCAGTGAGTAAACCCTCTAAAAATTGACAGAGCCAAAAAGCAAAAAGTAGAACATTTAAAAGATATCAAGTAAAATTCTAAAACTAAACAATTATTATTTCCATTTAAGCCATAACTCATCTATGTTAATTAGTATTTAATTGGGGTATATATTTCACAAAACACATTCAGGGTTGCTATATTATTTTCTAAGTATAAAAATTGGGTTTGGAATTGATATCTACCATTAGGAATAAGCGGAGGAAGCTGCTTTTCATCGACGACGAAATTGCATACTTTATACGTTACATCCTAAAATGCAAAAATTAGAAAATATAGATAATCATAATAATAAAATAAAACCTTAGAAAAGACAAATCCATTTTTGAGGTTGCCACATTTAATCATACTTGCAGTTCCCCCAACATTTGCTTGAAATGCTTTGGCCGCATTCATTTGAAATCTCACTGGAAATACCCGATACTGATTGCTCAAGAATTTATATCCTTGAACAAGGAACTAAAAATATGATCAAAGAAATACTCATCAATGACGAACTGGACTTTCAAATGTTGAAAGGCTTTTTAGAAAAAGGACCCGAATTAAAAAAAAAATTAAACTGGTGAAGTCCCCCATTGGACATCATATTATTTTCAAGTATATGTATGTGCTGGAGCATTGTCGAAAAAAGATTCGTAATTTACGGGAACAAGCAAAAAAAATTATATAAGTATCTTCTATATTCATTTAAATTACCTCAATTTTATCCCTAACATCCACCTTATAGTTAATTGTGACATTATGCGCCGCTGTGGTTCTATTGTACTTGAATGCCTTGAGTTCAAAAATATTAAAATAATTTTGATCGAAACTTACTAGTTCCATGCGAACATCCTTCAATTTATATGCATGTTGATGAAACTAAAACAAATTAATGTGAATTAAAAGTGGGAAAAATCTTAGATTTTCCAAAAATTGCATTTCATTACCTTAGATAGCAAGTCTTCACCAAATATAACTGGGCTAAAGAACACCAGTTGAAATAGAAAATTAAAGATTTTCATTATTCTTATAACAAAAAAATTTAATAATGGCAAACTTATTCCACCAAAGTTTTTCCAGCTCTGCGCTATTTATATAAACTAAAAATCCTTGATAATTTCAACCATCAAAACTTCAAATTACAACAAAACTTGACTATTATACAAAATCTAACTATTAAAATGATCTAACGTCATCTACATGATTATAATAAAAAATACATTAAGAAAAAATTTTTAAAAACAATGTGATTTACTTTTTATAATAATAATTATATCAAATTTATTTATATAAATATAGTACACCTACATCATCATGTAGGTATATCGAGAGAGAGAAAAGGAACACAAAAATACAAAATTATATTTCACAGAAAATCACACAATTATTGCTCATTAAAAGCGATAAATTAAGTAAACTTTTTCAGAATCAATTAAAAATGCCAGTAGCCCCTCGTAAAACCACCAACGGTAGTGCAGTTTTTCAATTCCTCGCCTAGCTTATTGAAATCTCTCAGTCCATCGGAAAAAATAGAATTTTTCATTTTATTGAACATGGACATCGGAGACAAACCTCGCATTTTGCTGGACGAACTCGGGAACCTTCTTGATTTTAATTTTTGTTCATTCATAAATTTCTGTTATTTTTTAGGTTTTAGCAATAAAAATCTTTTGCTAATTTTAAAAGGACTTTGCCAATTTCAGTTCAACATATCATTATACTCATAAACGTTGTTTTGTTATAATGATGTAAATCGCCGGTTTTACAATCGAGTAGAAAAGAAAATTAACTATAAACAACATAAAGTAATTTTTTTGCATGAAATTGTTTCAACGAATTCTTTTTTTTATTAAAAATATAATATTTTAGCCTTGCAAGGATAACGTCAAAAACAAATTATTTTAAACTTGGTTCGAAAAACGGTTCAAACCAAGTTTATGTAATGAGAGTAGGAGTTTTAGGTTCTTTCGTTGAAATAAGCCTAAATCAAATTATTAAAATCAGAAGAAGAGAAATCAGACAACAATTACTGGGATCAGATCTTTCACCCTTCTTAAATCTTGGTTAAAATCTGATTACAAGCCCATAATTACTAATTTTTTTGATCATTTATAATATAAATTGCATCTTCAAATGTTTCTTCTTTGAAACGAGCCAATTTTGACTATATCTAATTTTTTGCATTTGCAATTTCAATCGCTTTCAGATGAAGTGGAATAAGACTCAAAATGAAATGTATTGAATGCTTAAAAAAGCAGTTATTACTTAAAAATAATTTATTTTACAAAATTATAAAAGCGTTTTAACAATATAATACACATAATTTCCTATAACATTATTAGAAATTTATCCAACAAAATGGACTAGCATTTATCACGGAAAACTAGCGCTATGTATTCTGAAAATAGAAAATAACGATAACATGGTTCAATTACAAAGTAAATAAACTCACCTTTTCATATGGGTAATTAAATTTTTCTTGAGGCTAAAACTATTGTCACAGAGAGAGCAAGCAAAGGGTCGAATTACATTATGTATTTTTAAGTGTTCCTGAAGTTCTTCAGATTGCATAAATTTAATGTTACACTTTGCACAATTCAACTTATTGTGTATTCTTTTATGTTTTGTGAGTACAGATTTAGTGGTGTACTTTTTATGGCAAATATCACACTCAAAATTCCGCTCAGGGGATGCCTTCTTCGTTAAGTAAATATTTTCGGTGTTTTTATCTGGCTCGGTGGTTTTGAACGATTCCTGAATGTCTCGAATAGACTTGACGTTCGTTATTTCACCATAGTTGTTAAAATCAACCTGAATAAAAGGTGGAATTCTGTCGTTTCCATCTTCTAGCAAAACACAGCTTTGTTGTAACTGCTGCAAAATCAAAGAATCCACTTGAACTGTTTGATTGGGAAAGAGAACCTCCGAGTCTTGCAAAATGAGTTCTTTATTTTCTTCTAAGTGTTGTGAGTTGTTTAATAGTAAAACCTCCTCATAAAGTTCTTCACTGTTTTGAGTTTCCGTGATAACAGATTGCAGCATGGTGGTTACTTTTGTCGATTTTGATTGCTTTCTCGCTTTATTATTATTTAGATGAGTTCTCATGTGAGATCTTCTGTGACCGGACGTTCTAAAATTTTCAAAACACACCGAACACTGGTAAGGTTTGGCACCAGTATGCATCATCATGTGAACTCGTAGACTAGCTTTCGAGCTGACATGAGTGCCACAAACACCACAATCATATTTTTGATGTGATTCTGGATTGTGAGTTCTTCGATGAGTTTCCAAAGTGGATTTGAGTGTAAAATTCTTTTGGCACATATCGCAAGTGAAGGGCTTCTCTCCTGTGTGAGTCCTAACGTGTCTCAGCTAAAACAACAGATTAAGGCTGTTTAGTAGGCCGAGATTTTATACAAAAATATTGTAATACAGTGTATTTATAATGATATTCTTGTAGAACTACATATTTTAAGTAATATTTGTTTATAAAAATAAATTCTAAAAAAATTAGTTTAGCCGCAATTTGTACTCAAAATATGAATTTAATTGTTTAGTTCCTGTACGAACCTGAAAAGATATCATAATGCAACTTGAACTAAACGCAAGAATCTTTAATTTACTTTGACATGAAATAATTTTGATTTTGATTTTTACTTTGAAAAGCTAAAAAAATTTGGAAAGAAAAATGTTTAATTTGCTTATTAATGTTCCTTTTTGAATAAGTATTTAAGAACCCATATTATCTAATTATGGGGCTTTATAGAATATTGAAATTTATATTAGAGCATAGATTGAAGTTTCAACTTCAATAATCTTCAAGCAGATTTAAAAAAAATAAATTGAAATAGCCAAATAGCTTTAAAAACCGTCTTGAATGTGTTACAATCTTTGTTCTCTACATCGTCTTGCTTTGTTCAATTACCCCCGGTAAAGAATACGTGTGGTCACGTGTCTTAAGAGGACGTAGGGGTATTGATAACAGTAGAAAGATATCATATTATACATAATTCTTATTAGAAAGTTTAGTGCGTTTATTGTTCACTTGCGATTTTCACATTACTTTTGTATTTTAAATCTTTATTAATCAGAAATGCCGAAAACCAGACGTTGTTTATCACACCCGGCAAATAGAAATAAGGTCGAAAGCAATGAAAATGTCATTTCGACTTAATTATTTTTATTTCCAATTTATTTAGAAATCCAAAAATATTGATAAAAAAATATTTTTGTTAATTTTGCTTATACAAAGTAGGTACAAAGTAACACTTTTGTTCCCAATATCAGTTGTTTATTTGATGCTAAATAAATTACAAAACAAAAATTTTGCGATGAACGTTTTGAAAATTTATAGCTAACTTGAGTTTACTTGAAGTATACGTATACGAGGTTCCTTCACAAGTTATTAGCGTACATTTAGCCTACAAAGTTTCAATTTCTTCCCAATGTAAAAATTTTTCTAGCAACGTCGAATTTATAAACACCCTACAGTGTCAAATTATATTCTTAATTGTAATTTCCCATTTTTAAAACAATATGATATGTCTTCAAATTTCTATTAGGGAATGAAATGCAACGAAGGGTCCAGTAGTAGCATGTCAACTATAGTTGAAGCTGAAAGTTCAATTTCAGATGTAAGTGAAATTCTAGCTGAAAGTTCAATTCCGCCTGAATGTACTCGACTTCAAGAAACCACTGCGACTATTGAAAATTTTGATTTCGATAACGATATTAGGTAATATTGCATCAGAATAAAAAAGCAATTTTTTAAACTCTATTTTAGTTCTTTGGATGATCTTATATTTCGAAAGAGATTTGTCTCCCCCAGAAACTATTGACGAATTATTATTGAACTGTATACGTATTGTCAACTTAGGTCATATTTTGAAGCAGTACGAAAGCATTGCACTACATGGCATAAATTATTGTACAATGGGAAAAATGATTTTCGTGAAAGAAATACGCCAGGGTTTGTTTTCCCAACTGCGTTTTTCATGCGATAATTGTAATAAAACAAAAATTATTACAACCGATCCTAATGTACCCGAAGTAATAAACAAAAATATGGTATAGGGCAGTTTCAGTGTTGGTATTGGTCACAGTCAACTTGAGGAAATATTATCTTTAGCTGATGTTCCAGTTATGACTCCCAAAAGCACGTACACCAAGCTGGAATGACCACTTCGGGAAAAAAAATTTGGACTATGTCAAGGATTTAGTGCTCTTTTGTTACAAATTTGTTGCCTCATTCCCGATTTAGTTGCTCCACCCGTTTAGTCGGAATCGATTTCGCTGCCAGCTTGGGATCAAGCTAGCAAAACCACCTTGGTAATTAATGAACGGAATGTTGGAAAAATACTTCATAAATACCATAATTTGTTGCTATTTTGTTGCTCTTGAACCGTGAAAATCCCGTCGCCTAATCATCAATCGCGTAGCAACAAATTCGGAGAGGGATGTTCACGTCGCAAATCGCGTAGCAACAAATTCGGAGAGAGATGTTCAGGTCGAAATCGCGTAGCAACAAATTCGGAGAGGGGTGTTCAGGTCGAAATCGCGTAGCAACAAATTCTGTGACTGTTATTTATTGAGCAAGAAATACGTAATGGGGTTGTACGTAAAAAACGCGAAGCCTTCAATTCGGGTAATTCGTGAGCTATGGTTTAGAAAACCCTCACCAGTCTAACAGTTCTTTTTTTTACCGAAGTGGTATGGTGGTGGGATTTTTAGGGTAGGGGTGCGATGATAACATCTTGCGTGAGACATATTTCGAGAAAGTGCGTCGATGAGCAGAAATCGCCCGTTGCAACTCGAAAAAACCATAGGAGTTACCTGTTGTCTCTGATGCTGGGATGGTATGCGGGGGGGTGGTTCTAGAGTAAGGGTTGATTAGGCGACGGGATTTTCAGGGTTCAAGAGCAACAAAATAGCAACAAATTATGGTATTTATGAAGTATTTTTCCAACACTCCGTTCATTAATTACCAACGTAGTTTTGTTAGCTTGATCCCAAGCGGACAGCGCTATCGATTCCGACTAAACAGGTGGAGCAACAAAATCGGGAAATGCGGCAACAAATTAGCAACAATATTGCAACAAATTATGGTATTTATGAAATATTTTTCCAATAATCCGTTCATTAATTACCAACGTGTTTTTGCTAGCTTGATCTCATGCTGGCAGCGCCACCGATTCCGGCGAAACAAATGGAGCAACAAAATCGGGAATGCGGCAACAAATTAGCAACAAAAGAGCACTAAATCCCTGACATCGTCCAATTTTTTTTTCACGAAGTGGCCATTCCAGGAATCACATGGTTATACAAAATCGGTTTTTTTACAAAATTTCACTTAGAAATAGTCGCCAAACTATAGAAATATATTATCAATATGTGGTAAATATTATTTACTACTATTTACTAGTAGTAAAAATAATGAAAAATTATTCACCACTGACTGTTGTAAAATAGGAAAATAGGTAAATTCCCGCGCGACTTGGCTAAGTTGTAATGATAGCCTATGTAGTGGAAAACATTATTTGAAAAATTATTATTATGAAACTTAATATTCCGTGAAAAGTATTTAAAAAATCAATTGAACCTAACATCAATGAATTTTTTCACACATTTAATTTAATTGGTTAAAAGCTTCTATTCGAACTAATTTGATAGATATACATTTTAATTTAACTAAATTTTAAAATTCCTTATTTTATTTAAATATTAATCTAAAAAGGATTTTCGAGAGTTGCATTTTTATATCTTGAAGTTGAAATTAATACTTCTATTGCATTAGGTACTATTTGATAAGAAAATTCCACGCAATGCTTGCATCGTACAGAAAAGTCGAGTAGGATTTAAAGGCATTGGAGGGGAATACATATTATTATGAATTTACTAGTGGCGCCCTGCTAGCGGAATAGTTATTCATAATTAGGTACCAATCATCCTTAATCCCACAAAAAATTAGAAAAAATTGAAATCTTACCAAATCCGAGTGCTTTTTAAAACCCTTTTCGCAATAGGAACAAATATTTGAGGCTGCATTTTTTTTCTCTCGATGAAGTACCACCACATGCTTTTGCAAGCTGAGTTTAGTAGTGAAAGTTTTGTTGCATTTCTTACATTTATGACCATTTTTAATCTTCTTTTTTGCCTATAATGTTAAATTTTAATAATAGTAAAATTTTAAATATAAGTTAAGCGTGAGGAAAGTTACTTGAATAGAATCTTCGTAGCTTGGTAAACCATCATTTTGACTTTCTTTGGCAATTCCTTCTGCAGCAACTTTTCCAGCACAGTAATGATGCACCAAATCTTCCACATTATCCAGATATTTCTTACAAGAAGAGCAGGTAAAATCAACGTTTTCAAAAATTGTTTCGTCTGTGTTTGAGATTATGGGCTCACCACTGGAAGAAGTTTCAAGAAGATTAGATAAAATTGGTTTTTCTTCCTTTTCTTCTAACATTTTTTGAGATTCTTCTACTCCAGAACTTTTTTTGACGTCGTAAGGCAGATCTGGAAGTGGCACTTGGTTGAGGTCTGGAACGTCTTCACTAACGTTTGAAAGAATGCCATTTGGGAAAGGATTTGTAGTGGATAGAGTGACGTTATTCAAAGATATGTTGGTATTGAATGCAAATGGCATTAATCCATCAAAATTTGAAGTGTCCAATTGAGAATCGGTCAGCTGACTTAGACTGGAATCACTGGTCAATAAAATGTTATTATCTTGTATTTCACTTATTTCTCCCAACAGTTGATCAAAATTCTGCAAAATTTTGTATTAAATTTAGAAAATCAAAAAATTGTTTGTACAAACCTTTAAATTTGGGTAGGAGCTGTAGAGGTTAGAAGTTGCTAAATGTAGGTCATCAAAATTTAAGAAAACCGTCGAATTTTCTTGTGGTAAAGTAGCAATGGTATCATCAACATTTTCTAAATTATCTGTGCTAATATTTTTTGTCGATTCGTCATAACTTGGTAAAGCAGTCGATGTTAAAAGCAGCTGTTGCTCCAACTTAATTTTTCCATCCTATAAAAAATTTTCAACATTTTCAAATCCGTTTCATTAAAATCTCATAAGCCAACTTACGTGTGTCTGAGAAATATCCAAAGGTGTGGAAACAATTACTCCGTTACCTTTATCCGTGTACAAAATTTGAGTCTCACCTTTATTTTGTTCCACTGATTCAGAAGTTTCAGACAAAAGATTAGAAGCACCAGATATACCAGCAGAGTCTGTTAAATTATCAAAATTTAAACCTAAATTATAAGAACCATCGGGTAACGTATTAGCAAACAAATTTTCGGGAAGAGCTGCTTCTGCCACAAAACTATTAGTAAATTTGTTCGACTCATTTGCTGTTAATGCATTTAACTAAAAGCAAATGGAATACAATTTTAAGGTTTGAAATAAAATTAGAACTTACCAAGATATCCTTCTTGTGAAGTTTGATGTGTTGACGACAATGCAGAATCGTTTTGAAGCGCTTTTTGCAATACGGGCAAATGTAAGGTTTGACAAAACTGTGCGTGATCATGTGCCTTTTTAAAATTGTGTTCGTAACAAAACGTTTGTCACATATTCTGCATAAAAACTTTCTTTCACCGTTATGAACCGATTTTATATGTTCTTTTAATGCTTGAGAGTTGTGGAAACCTCTGAAACGATAATTTGAGTAAAGATTAAAAAAATTTATTAGAAAAACTTAAACAACTTGGTAAATAATTTTTAGTTTTGTTGTTCTTGTCTTCACTTATTTTTGTTGGATGCATTTAACTGGCATACATCATCATTGTGTAAACGATTACTCTCGAAGCAATGAACTAATTGACTAAAAATTCTCTTTTATTAAAGTAAACGTTTTTAATTTGAAGTGAACATAAATCCCATTCAAAAATTACAATGTATAAAATCAGTAAAATAAAACTTAAGAGTTTTTTAGGAAAGTCAAAAGTCAAAAAAGCAAGACCAAACAACAATTTTCACTTTGTTCAACTTTCGCTTAAATTTTTATACCTGAAAACCAAAGAGGCTCTCCAAAGGCCATTTTGTCCACCTACCATTATTACTTTGTAAACTTAGAATACTCACTTGGTGCAAACGTAACACTTAAATTTCTTTTCGCTGGTATGAATTAACATGTGGTTCTGTAGTTTCTTAAGTTGAAAGAACTCGGCTCCACAGTGACACCTATGCAGCTTAGGTCTATTCGAGTTAGCACTGTCTGAATGAATCTTTGCTTTGGGTGAAATAATGGGTACCAAACCTAAAATTTTAGACATCTTCATGTATGAGAAGTTCAAGCATCAAAAGGTCATAACATACCCTCAGAACTCTCCACCATTGGTTGCTTTAATTCAATGTCGATATTTAGATTATTAAGAACCTTTAGAGCTTCTAATTTTTCAACATTAACAACGCGTTTAACTTTAAAATCAGAAGCCGCTGGTTTACAAGAACCACATATAAATTTATCATCAATCCTAACAAAAAATTATTGTTAAAACTGTATTACTCAAACAGGTAAGCAAAATACAAACTTGGAGTTATTTTTTAAACTTTTCTTAGAATTGAACGTCGCCTTGCAAATAATACATTCATAACTCCGAAAATTAGCATGACTGACTACGTGATTTTTGAGAGTTGATTTTAACGAAAACCGCCGATTACAGTGTTTACACTAAAATTTAAACATAATAAAATTAAAATAATAATAATTTGGTATCTACTCACTTTGAAAGGTTTTTGCATGGTGTGGATTCGAATATGACGAATTAAATCTGAAGGTTTTTTAAACTCCTTCTCGCAATAAGAGCATGCATACCACAGTCCTTCGGTAGTTTTTTTCTGTTTTACTAGAAAATATTGTATAGGCCCTTCAACACTCGAATCGGCCAGTCTTACAAATTTTTCCGAATCGTTTTCAATTACGTTTCTTTTAAGGATATCGTTTATTGGAAGATTGGTTTTATTATTCATTTGGTTTTCCAGTTGATCGATTTGCTGCATGAGGTCTACAATATCATTACTATCTTTATCGCCTCTGTGAAAGCGTGTGGTGTGAGCGTTTAAAGATGCAATTCTCTTGAAAGCACATGCGCAAAGCTGGCAACCATAAATTTTTTCAGAGGTTTTCTCATGCAGATGCGTTCTTTGAACGTGAGCCCTAAGATTACACTTTTGACTAAATTTAGCCATACAAATTGTGCACTTGAATGGCTTCAATCCGGTGTGAATTTTTAAGTGAATACGCAATGTTCCTTTTTGTGCAAAGGCACGGTCGCAATAATGGCACTGAAATGAAAAATATTTTAATATTGTCGTTGCGAGTTAGGTTAGAAAAAAGTATGCAATCTCTTCAAGCTAGTTTGTTTTATCTAAGTTGGCTTTCACACAAATATTGAAATCTAGATTTGTTTTTTGATTTAAAAAAGGCCCACTTGTATAAAATGAGAATTACTTACAACATATGGTTTTTCACCGGTATGGATTCTCTTGTGTCTTATAAGCAAGCAATATTTGGAAAATGTCTTTTTACACACGTCGCATAAATGTGATGAAGTTCTTTTCACTGCTTTGCGTTTTTTTGGCGTTTTTCTTATCTTCAGCAATTTTTTAACCTCTGTATGAAACAATATATGTTGCTTGTACATGGCACGATCTTCAAATTTTTCGTCACAAACGGAACAAACCAACAATATCTGCAGCGACTGGGCTTCACTTTTATGGTTTTGGATGTGCTTGTTGTACTCTTCCTGCAAGTTCATTTGGCAAATTTTAACAAGTTGACTGCCACAAGTACCATTATTGGTACTCATTAGGAGCTCACTCAACTAGCTTGGCGGTCAAATTGTTAAGCATGAATTTCTAAATTATTTAAATATTTTATTATTGAAAATAGTATCAGAGTGAAATTTTAGAAAAAATTATCAAGTTTCATACCTCGGCATCAAATGCTGCCCAACATTCAGTACAAGTAAAGGTCTCTTCAATTTCGTGAAAAGTAAGATGGTTTTTTAAACTAGCCATTCGATTAAATGACTTCTCACACACTGGACAGACGGTAGCATCCTTCGTGTGCACAACTTTGTGTAATTTGAAATTAATTTCACAATTGTAACTTGCCGAGCACTCGTCACATTTGTAAAGTTTCTCTTTATGTTTTTCTAGATGTTTACGATAACCCGGACGCGATTTAAAAACTTCACCGCAACTCAAACATTCGTAAGTCAATGCCTCATCTTTATTTAAACTTGTTTCCAAAATAACTGACTTCCGGGTGTTATTGATTTGTTCTATCACCGTAGGTCTTAAGCTTTCCTGATTTTCAATTACATCGGGCTCCTAAAATCATAATTTGTGTCAAGTATTCAGAGACGATCAAACATAGGTGAAACCGACCTTATCGTTTTCTCTCAAAGTTTCAATAAACTGGTCTGTTAGAGTATAAGTTTGAATTTTTTCAGTTGTACCATCGTGAGGTAAAACGTTGTAAATCACATTTGAAGCAATTTGCAACGGTTGTACAGTTTGAATAATGTCATTGCTCTGCTTAAGACTGTTAATCGGTATCGCTATGTAAGTATAAATTTCGCCTGCAACATTTGTTTGAATCTCTTCTTCAATTGTTTTCATTTTTAATAATAATCGTTGGATCTGGAAAGTGAAAAAAGCTTGTATAATTCGAAATAAAGTTTGAGGTTACGTACATATTTATTTTGATTACAGTTTCACTCTGGAATGTCGTGTGAGCTTTGCTCTATTTAATCTTAATGTTTTAATTATTAATGTCTTATCAAGCAATTAGTTGTTCCTAGTACAAAACTCATCCAATTAAATAAGAAAGAATCTAATTGTTATCTAGCTGTCCAACATAGACAATTTTTGTCAGTGACGTACACGAAAAATTACATTGCAGGCGTTTAATATTATGCGAATTAAGTTGGCCTAAAATCGAAATTTGAAGTTACGCCACTGGATATGTCACTCATCTGTGCAAAAAATTGAATCTAGAATTTTAAAATTTCTGTTACGCCTGCTGTTAAACTTGCTTAGAAAAACATCCATACGCTTTCATAGGAAAGCAGGATCAAATCTGTCATTCTTGATTTGTAACATTTACAAAATGCAGTATAATTTAAATATATTTATTTATCTTTAGAAGCAACATACAAACTAATATTCAATTTGACAAATTTTTTAAAAACCCTTTGAAGTGCATCTTGTGTGAGTAAAGTTATATGTTTCAATCTTCTACGATTTTCACCAGAAATCAAACTTTCGATACGTTTGGTGGGACATTCTACCACAACCGATATGTTAATAGTACCTGTAAACATAAATATTATTCGAGATTAGCATTTTTTAAGAGCTTTCATTTAATAAAGCCCACATTTTACGTGTTTTAAAATATTAAAATTGAGGTGGGTTCGAGTACCCTAAGTTATAGATAAAAAAAATTCAATTACCTTGCTTCGTAACTTCATAAAGTTCAAGACATGGTACTGTTTTATACGGAATTTCCTGAGGCAAATTATTTAGCAATTCTGCCTTTACACATTTTATTATAATTTCTGGAATAGTTTGATCGGAATAAACTTCTGCTGGATATTCCCAGTCTGCTGGTTTTGCGCTGTTTAACAAATACGTTCTCACTTCATCCATTCCATCTCCTAAGCATATACTTAATAAGAAAGAAGTTTAAAATAGAAAAATTAATTACCTGTTAGTGAAGATACCATAAAAACTTCTTTGAAATGGGGCCAACCGCAGTTGTCGTTTATTACCATTGCCCGCTTATTATTCTTAGTATACATCGGCTTTCCATCAATACAATTCATTGTGATAAGCCTTGTACATTCAAGTAATATTCGCTTCTTCGACAAATCGTCTATCTGCAATAAATTTTTATCAAAACTCAAAAGCTTTACGCTGAACTGATCAAACAAAATTGTTTTTAATAAAAAAAAATGCTTTTGCTTGAGCAGACTGCGTTGAGCCTTATACTTTGTTTATTTATTAACAAAATTAAGGTATTTCTAAAATTTTTAAATTTTACGTTTTTATATTCCCAATATCCCCACTCACCTTATTAAAAACAAAAAAGCTCGGCTTGGTTGCATTGTTTTGCAACAAATTAATAATTTTAATGTCTAATTTTGCACGAGTGGATTCATTACTAACGTCATGAATAACACCGATGATGTCTGCATGTTGTAAACTGCTACTACTTCCAGTTACAAAACTACTTGCTAGTTTATACCTATGACAAATTATACATCTTAACAATTCTAAATAATATTCTCATGCTAACCTTTTCACTGCACGATCCGTAACCAAACCTGGTGTGTCGATAAAAATTACTTGTGAGTTTCCTTCTGTAAATATTCCCTTCGCATTCGAACGGGTTGTATGTACTTTCGAAGAAGTGGCACAAACCTATAAACAAAGAAGTACATTTCAACATGTAACACATTAGACTTTAATTATTACATTTCGACCAATTAAATAGTTAATAAATGTGCTTTTTCCAGCATTGGGCATTCCAACAATAGCTACTTTTAGCAGTTTTTGATGCGATTTGTTCAAATCGTAAATATCTGTGTTTGTTATTTTCTTCTCGTCTTGCCGAATTTGTGTACCTATACTGCATTGCCAGATACCTTCTAGGTAACATTTTTGTTTGCTAACAAATAAACTTTGTACATTTCTAGAAAATAAGTGCCTCATTTCGTAGTTTATTAAAACTTTTATTTGCTTTCACTTCGGACAACAAAAACAAAATCTGCCCGACTAAAATAGGTTAGAATGTGGTTAGGATTTTGTAATCACATCACGCAGGGTTGTTTTCTGAATTTTTGAACCAAGAACCCTGTGCAAGAACCAAGCTTCAATGGAACCAGAAAAGACTTTTCCTGATAGAATCACAAAATAGATTGGAAATTACAGAAAAGACTGTTTACCATCAAGTATGTAGAGTTTTTGTCAAAAACAAGGTACGTTGAAGTTTCTTCGTTAGTAAATTCCACTTGAAAAAATTATCATAACCTCACTTTTTTTTTCTGACCACTGATCACATTTAAAGCTGCAGCTGTGGTCTTTATTGTATTAAAATGATCGTAAAAGACATGATCTCAAATAACGAAAAATCGTCAACATAAGTTTGACAAAATTCACTCATTAAATTCTCCATTTCTATAACAAACTTCTAAGTTTGAATGTAGTTGTTTATTTTCAGTAATTGTTCCATGCACGTTGTCAAGTTTTCCACGGTAGCAGCCTTTTAGAGTAGTATGAAAAGTATGAAAGAACGGACAAACTCTGCAGATGTAATTCATGTTTATAAAGTTATACTGTTTGAGTTATTTGTGAATTTAGACGATGGCAACCTTCAAAGGTCATGTTTGTGCCACAAATCTATGCTAACTACTACGTTAGACTGTCTACGTTACAATCGGGGGCATGGACAGATTTTCATAAATTTGAAAATTTTAAGATTTAGGATACAAATATCGAAGCTAGACTTATCTATATAGAAAAAACAAGATTTAATGTAAATTTCTACAAGTGATGCAAAATTCGATAGCAGCTATAACTATTGGATTGGTTTAAATCTTTATGGAAGCTTTTGAGATAACAGTTTAGAGGAGGGTTGGATAGGATATAAAAAGGTTTGTGACATTTAATTTTCAGTTTGTTGATATTTAGAAAACAACAAAAAATCTAAAAAGTAAAGTAAACTACCATATTTTAAAAAGCAATACCTATATAAAAATCAAGAGGTCAAATAATAGTCGGTAGTTTTAGTAGAAGAACATGCAGAACTTTTTGAGACGTATCGCAAAGGGAGATCGGCAATATTATAATTAAACCATAAAAGTTTTTTTAATATATATAAGCAATAACGAGAAACTTCAACTTTGTTTATCAATGGCATAAAGTTTATGTTTGAAAAAATACTTTTCTACGATTAATCAGCTAGGTATTTTAGCTTTTCATTTGTGTCTTAATTTTTAATTCTGTGTTTCTTATGTATGAGTTAAGACTGCAGCGGTGGCTTGATGTGATCTCTAGCTGAAGTCACGATCGGGGATTCTGGGTTCAAACCCCTGACTCTGCAGAATTTATTTACTCGGCCCTGTCGTGAACATCAAGCTGTGGATCGAAATACTTATTACTTATTTCCTTGAAAAACGAGGTACAATAAGCCTAGAGCTTCAGCAATAATAATAACATTATGTGTGAGTGCATAACCATCTAAATAGGTAAAATTTTCAATAACTACAGTTTACAAACTTACAGAAAATATTGTTCGATATTTATCGTACGTTTCTATAACCAATTTGTTTGAATTGTTAGCTAAATGATGTATCGTGGCTGTCAATAAAGCAGTCCTACAATATTTTTTTGCTTTTTCGTTTTCAAACTAATAAATTATGAACTTGATAAATTATTACCAATTTAAATTTTTTAATTTGTTCTAGTCTTCATAACAAATCAAGTGGGAACGTGTGTGTAAGTGAACAGTAGGAGAAGTCGGACAAAGAAGATTTGGAAATTTACCGAGATGAATAAATAATATTAGTGGTGCTGAATTTGAAAATAAAAGGTATTTACATTTTGAAGAATATTTGGTTTTTGTTTAGATTGGCATAAATCCCTAAGTTAAAATTTATTAACTTTTAATGTTTCAAATAAAGCAATAAATATTTTAAGAAATGCCAAAAAGTTGAATTGGTATAAAACTCAGTTTCATTAGCTAGTTTGACTACCACGTAATACTGAAACAGTGTTAAGTGAGGATTTACTGTATATAGAAAAACCTATTTCGAAATACACCTCGTTTCACATGAATCCACATAATATCTTAATAATTAATTAGAATTATTAACACGTAAAAATGTAATATAAAATTAAAACGAGTTAAATTAAACAATAATAAATTAATAGATCTTTAATATTTCGGCGCTGATTGTGCATTCATCAGAACTATAAGGTCGGCAACAAAGTATTTTCGGTATTCACATTATAGATAACATTGTGATTGTTTTGAAGGATTTCTGTCAGTGTTATGATTTTTTCTTTCTGACATTTGATATCAGTCGCAGCTAGTTTAAGCCACAAACAAGTTGTGCATAATTTGGTTTGTAGCTGTCAGTTTAGATTCAAGGTGGAGTGCAAAAACGAACATTTTCGGCATAATTTACTTTTATTTTCATAAAGAAAAGAAAGCAACTGAGGCTCATAAAGGGAAATGTGAAGTTTATGGTGCTGTTTGCATAACAGAACGCACGTGTCAGAATTGGTATAAAAAATTCCGTTCTGGAGATTTTTTACTAAAAGATGGCCAACGTTCTGATCGACCAACTAAAAGCCATAATTGATGAGGATCGTCATATAACTGTTCGAGAAGAGAGGGGTTAAATGTAGCCCACACCATTGAAAATCACCTAAAAGGTCTTGGTCTCACCAAGAAGCTTGATAATAGGGCTCCGCAAGAATTGCATGAGATTTATTTGATCCAACGAATCAATATTTGCTATATGCATCTTAAACGCAATGAACTCGACCCTTTTTTATTGAAAGGAATCATCACTGGTGATGAAAAATGGGTCGTTTACAGTAACATCATCCGCAAACGGTCATGGTCCAATCGTGGTGAACCAGCACAAAAATTTTATATCATTTGGGCCCGTGCCTACCTTAGATGCCCCCTAGTTTCAATATCGAAATGATGTTTGTTTTGGAGATATAACTTTAAGATATTTTGATTTAAAATGCGGTGTCTTACGGGAGAAAAATCACTGCCAATTCGGAAGTTTTGTAGCTTTCGGGTTGATTATTTTTTCTCTTCCGCGGACTATCGTACTAGATTTTTATGTTTTTAAAAACTCAACGCATTTTGAAAAGTGTCAAAGATACTAAAGATTTTTGAAAAAATTTAAAGTCCGTTTTCTCGAAAAACTTGCAGTTTTTTTTTTCTAAAAATTTTATACCATTTGGGCCAGTGCCTACCCTAGATGCCCGCTTAGTTTCAATATCGAATTGTTATAAGTTTCGGAGATATACATTTTTAAAGTTATTATTTTAAAATGCGGTATCTAACGGGAGAAAAATCGCTTCCAAGTCGGTAATTTTGTAGCTTTCGGGTTGATTATTTTTTCTATTACGCGGACCATCGTAGTGGATTTTTAAAGCCATAAAAATCAAAAGATTTTCAAGAAGTGACAAAGTTACTGCAAGATTTTTGAAAAAATTTCAAATCGCTTTTCTCCAAAAACCTGCAGTTTGTTTTTTCTGAAAATTTTATACCAGTTTCAATTTTTCAAGTTATTCTTTAAAATGCGGTGTCTAACGGAAGAAAAATCGCTGCCAGTTCAGTAATTTTGTAGCTTGCGGGGTGATTATTTTTTCTGTTACGCGGATCATTGTAGTGGAATTTCAAAGACATAAAAATCCAAACAATTTCGAAAAGTATCAAAGATACTGCAGTTATTTTGAAAAACGTTTAAGTAGGATTACTGGAAGAACCTGTTGTTCTTTTTTATTTAACACAGTTTTGTACTGTTTTGGCAGAAGTCTACCCAACATGCCGCCCAAGTTTTAATATCCATTTGTTATTAGTTTCGGTGTTATAAATACATAGTTGTAGTGTAACCCGAATCCGTATAAAGTCCATAGTTTCCGGGATGAGATAGACACCGATCCGTGTTAAGTGTTAAGTGACTTATTATAATTTCTTTGTGATGAAAATTTTATTTTATTAAAAATTGATGTCCAATGATATCGTCGCCATACAACGAAAACCCGTTAACTACATGAACCATAGTTTTGAGTAAATTGCATTTGAAGATTCCGGCATTGTTTTTCACTTGATTACTTGAAAAATAAAGTATCAACAATTTTTTTTATTAATAAACGTTTATATCTGTATTGGTTTTTAATAATAACAATCGAAAAATATTTAGCGGTAAGTTAAAAATAATTTAAAACTAAACCAATTAGTAAAAAAAATGCACTTAACTGATTTTCCCTGAATAAAAAGTGAAGTGCATAAAGAAAATAAAAATTAACAATCTTAAAAATCATAAAATTTATTTATTAAGAATACCAATATTATCTGCAATTAACAATGGCATTTGATTGGAAAAGTTTTATTAGAAAATTCAAATAAAATCAAACTAAAATGTCACTTAACAGTTTGTCCCTGTATAAGATCTTACTATAATTTTCAAAAATTACCGTTATGGTCAGTTAATGGTTTCTTCCAGTAAGGAAACAGAAAATTATTTGGATATTTTTTCAGGTATATACCATTAACATTACTTAACTGTTTTTTCCTGAAATGAAATTATACTTTTTCAACTTAGTAAAATTTACTTTTTGAAAATTCATATTGAAAGAATTTTACTAAAAATTCCTGGATTATATCAGAAGATAGATCATGAGAAACTGCATTTAATGGTATTCATAACTCAATTTTACCAAAAATGTTAGTTAATGGGTTTTCGTTGTATGGCGACGATATTATCATTTGTTCATTTAACACGTTAACGGCCACAATAGAATAACATTTTTTGGTTTCCTAGGCCACGTATTTCACAGTCCATATAAAGAACTTCAACTTGTGAAGCTATGGTGTTTCGCACGGCATAGAAAACCCTGGCTGGTGTGATGCACGGTAGCTTCTTGTCGCGGTTAACATGCTAACGACACTTCCTGTTTTCTGTGGTAGGTTTTACGTAAGGAAAGCATAACCGGACACTTTTCTCATTTGAACGGTATGATTTCCAGACGTTAAACTTTCTGAGTTGGCCTTCAACTTTATCGCTTCAATAAGGAACCAACGACAATACCTAGCATTAGTTCTTTAGCATTTTTACAATACGAAATATTTATATTATCTACAAAATTGATTGACAAATTATTCTTATAAATATTTTTAATTTTCAGGATATCGAAAACTTAGAATTTGAAATAAGCCGCAAATTTGAGTTACATCCTGAAATGAACGCCCATGCGACAGAGTAGAAGTTTTAATTGTAATAAAGGATTAGGAAGATGGATGTAAAATTACGTTACACTTGAATTTTTATGAAGTGTCAATCACGTTTCAATGAACAACTGCCGGATAGGATATAAAAGGTTTGTGACATTTAATAAGATTTATTATTTTCAATGCAGTAGTATAGTATTGTAATTCGCTTCATTTCAAAATTTTAAATTGTAAATTTTATTAAGTTTATGACTATTTTGAAATCATTGTTCTAGGTGCTGCCATCTAACCTCGAAGCTTGCAGTGACTATATAGGAATCTGCAAGAATGGTTGACATTCAAGATTCAAAGTAGAGATCTAGAAATAAGGTAAACTTTTAGTTCGGCTAGTTATTGTTAGGTGGCGCCACATGTCAAACAGTTTTCTGTTTTATTTGAAATTTTAAATGTGACAACCTAAACGTCAAAAATTGAAGCCAATTTGATTCTGTTGATATTTTTAAATAATTAATATTGTGTAAACTATCGATAAAACGTTATTAATTTAAAATTTTTGTTACGGGTAGGTGACGCATGGCTTGGAAGTTGAAACTTAGGATAATCTCTGCCAACTTACCAGATGTGCTAGGTATTCCAGGACACCTATTAGATCGGCTTTGAACAATGTCAACGGTGGAGCAATGACTGGATCTGAAGAATAGGGTATGTTTTGTTTAATTTTGTGTACCGTCAAGTATCTTTTCGTTAATTTGTAAATAATTGAAATGTTGAAAAATTTCTATTAAGATTGCATGCATTGAAACTATTGAACGAACAAAATGTAGACGGAAATATGCTTTTCTTTTGCTAATCGTTGGTTGGCAGCACATACATAAAGATTTGTAAATTTCAGTTTGATGTTAGTTCAATCGTTTACACCAGCACCCAATACAAAAATCACATGTGAATCGCGAATAATTTAATTAATCCTCATTTGTTATTTTAGATCTCATAACAAATGGAATAGAGCAGTGCAGTACAGAAAGTTTGTAGGAGCAACAACAATTGGAAAAATTCGCGAGGTGAAGTTCAATCCATGGATTTGAAAGTGAAAGGTTAGTTTTAATTGTATAATATTATGCCAGGTTGATATGAATTTGAACACGCACCCCATGAACTCATTTATACAGACACCAGGGTGGATTGAATATTACGACGTTGTACTTAACATTACATATCGGCTTACTGGGGATCAATTCTACTAAATGGTAAATAAAACACTTTTCTGCAGAAATTGAAGACCAACTGGTTTGGTGCACTGCTGTGCACATCTACAGGGCAAGGGCTTATGTCAAATTAGGTCATTCCGAACTCCACCAAGCATTTCCTTACTCTTAGTGTTATAAAAATTGTAAAATGAAATAAATAATAGTAACTTTGAATTTTCTATCAGTAGTTTAAATTTGTTCATTGTTTTTTTTTGCTTGGTAGAGTTTAGAGAACCTGGATAGGATCCGGTTTTGCTAAAGCCACAAAAATTGAATAGTTTAAAAAAGCCCGGTGTGCAGAATACATTCTGTCAAATTTTCGGGCATGTAAAATATGAGCTTTTAAGTAAAAATTACTACGGAAGACATATGGACGGATACGTTTACTTGATCATGCAAATGGATGATTATTTATTGAATTGCGAGTAATTTCGTCAGTGCATGTGGCAACTTCGTCATTTAAAAATTGAATTTGTAGAAAAATTTGTTAATATCGCCCGTGTCAAACTTCTGCTATCGTAGCCAAAATGGGAAGTGCACTTTTAGTTTTATATTTATGCGATATAATTATATATAAATAGCTAAATCAGTAAAACTGCACTTTCTTGTAAATTTTTTTTTCGTTTCGATCGGTTTAACGATCGAAACGCGTCGCTGAGAATAAATAAAAAATAAAAATATTTTACAACAAAGTGCAGTTTTACTGATTTAACTATTTATAAAGATACTTATAAAGAATATCTCATAAAGTTTAATATAATTATATATGATCAGCAGCGAATTGCAGAAGAATGTTTTATTTACCTTTTGTCGTTGAAGCTGCAATTGCAGATTGATAATTTTAATTCTACTAATAACTTGTGTAGATACACGTTTGGTCATATTTATAATCGGTTTTAGTTTTCGGTTCTCCCTTATCACGAATTTGAGCATGTAAATAATCCATAAAATTATGGGTATACTTGCTTGGGTCAATTATTGATGCTTAAATTCTTTAATATTGTTATGTATAAAATTTGAATTGCAAAATAATATGATGGTTGGATTTTCTAAATGTTTTAATTTGTAGGGTTTATAATACCATCAACTAGAAAGGGGATATGGATTCGAGGAAGATGGATTTGCTTAGTTGGAAAAATACAATATTTAATGGAAATCACTATTAATTAATTAAGAGAGGTGATTACAACATTTGGTAGCATTTTTTGGATCGTTTTGAACTTTGATATCGATTTACGGACATTGACCGGAAAGTAAATATAAAGGTTTGCGACATTTAATATTTAGTGTTCACAAATTAATTAATTAACATTTATTTGTAATTGAGTAATTGAATATATTTAATGTTTTAATGGATTTACAGGTTCCATTTTAAATAATGGTTTTTTTATGTAGGTGCTGCCATCTAATGTCGGAACTTCCAATGTCATTCAATGCGAAGAAATCTACAAAATATGGTAAGTCCTGTTTCTAATATACATCGTTAGGTGTCGCTACATGTTAAGCAAATTTTCGAAAGTGACGTGTTTACAAATGACAGCAGTTATTACTCATTCGTTTTGGCATTTTTAAGTTAATTCGTAACGAAGTTTTGTGAAATTGTTTCTAATTTTTAATTTGTTGTAGTTTACATACCAAATCAACTTATGCAGTGTAGAAAATTAGGATAACCACGATGGATTTCAAAACGCTGTCTGTCATTTGGGGAACCAATATTGAAAATATTTCGAGGAGGAATCAAGATGCTGCTGTGATTTAAATTAATCGGTACGTTACAATGCAATAGTATTTCGTTGTTGTTTGCAATAAAACAGTGGAAATCAATAATTTTGTTTGTAGGATAACCGAAAAAATTATGCAGGTGAATGGCGGGGCTGCAATGGAATTTTGAAAATTTACATATCAACTATTCAATTGATTTCGAATATCGTCAAGGGTTCAAGCTGCAATGTCTGGATAAGATTTCAAAGGTATGGTGCGGTAAAAATTTTTTTAATTAGCTATTTGTTAATGTTTACGTATTTGAAATATTTGGTCGTTTTGAAGTTGAACGGCGTAACATTCATAATGGCTACATAAATAAACAATAATTACATACGAATCGTTAAAATGTCACTTACGGAAAGGAAGAAATGCATACAAATTAACTGAAGTAATAGCAGCACGAGCATGCAGCTTAATTTTGTTTTTTTTAAAGTAAATTATGTATTTTTGAGAAATTGTTGCTGACTTTAATTTATTCTAGGTTAATAACAAATCGTCTAGAGCTGTGCCAAAAACTTGTAGAAGAATAACAATTAAAAGGTCACCAAATCAAAGGACAAGAGATGGAATTGCTGTATTTGTGAACGAAAGGTCAGTTTTATTTCTATAATAAATTGTCGACATTAATTTGAGTAGGCATACCATACCATTAATTCGATTGAAACTGCTGGACTTCTTTTCTAGTTGATATTTTGATTCGAATTAATTCTTCTCTAGCAAATTTACGGTTGACACACATGTGTAGAGTTGTAGTAAAAATCTGTGTTCAAGTGAACCCCAATTGGTGCGATAAACTTTTTTTTGGATTCTAGTAGGGAATTGAATAAAAATGTTTTGCAAGTTTCAGAAAAGTGGCGGTAATATAAATAAATTTGTAGGCTTTGTAAATTTATTCCTTTCTTTTCCATACCTTTTGAATGCTTGTGTATAATATACTTAGTCGTGGCATAAGTTCTGTTAGATTTACAGTACCAGTAGTTTTAATTTGCAGTTACCTATGCAATTTATGGATTGTTTGAATCCATCCCTATCGTTCAGCTTGTTAAATGTTTCTTTTACAGTGAAATTGTTTTTGGCCGTAAAAATATTTTTATGAACATTGTTAGCATTCTTTTAAAATGGTCACCGATGTGATGGTTTGATGGGGCGTGTCTTACGAAGCGGTTCCACAGTTATATTTTTGTGAAAGAGATGTCAAAAAATCGTTTGCAGTTTACCAACCAATGCTAGATGAGGTAGTAAAACCTCTTAATAGCGATCTATTCGATGGCAAGTCCCGAATTTTCCAACAAGATTTGTCAGAAAACAAAAACGACACAACGGTGACTTCCAGAAATTTTACCGACTAACAAGATGCTGTGAAGATATCAGCATCAATTTCGATGAGAGTTGTGGTTGCCACAATAGATTCCTAACCGTGACGTTCAAATGAATTGAAATGTACCTAATAAAATAACTTTTTAAAATTATAGTAGTTTTATTTTCTGTTGTATAAATTAACTTGCAAACATTATACAGAACTTATGCACGACCAGGGTCGCGTTTCATAATAGTACTAATACTATTAGTTGGAAAGTACAAGTTGAATATTATTAATATTAAGAAATAATGGAGGATGATTTTTGGCTATGCTTTTAGAATAGGTTATTTCATTGATAAGGACCAAAAACCACGCAGCTAGCTGTTCAGATTATCGATTTGAAGAGTATTTAAAGTCACTTGTAACTTGTAATATTAGTAAATTTTCATTATGAAACAGGGTCCAGGTATTTAAATAATTAATAATGTAGAATTTTTTGGCACTTTGAAAAATAAGAAAACTATAAAAAGTTCTTTATTGTTATTTCATTTAATTCTCACTGACGTACCATTTTAATAGTTTTGTTGCGACAAAGGTCAATAAGAGCAACTATAAATTGTGCTCAATGTTTTAGGTTCTTTATTAGTGACCCATTGTCAAAGCAATTATATCAATTGTTTTACAAAAATATTGCAAGGAGTGTCGATAATGGACCACTAATAAAGGACCTACAACGTTGGATACTATTTACAGTTGCTCACATTTACCACCATCTCAAGGCTCGATAATTTTACTATTTTTTTTTATTTATGTAAATTATTTAATTAAACTGTAGTGTTATTGCGAGCTTTAAATGTACTAAGGATTAAGAAAGCAATGCACTCTTCATAAATTGTTATTTATTATTAATTAATCTCCGTTTTATGGAAAGCAATTATATTGAAATAAATCAAATAGGTATTTGTATAAATATGATAAGAATTTTAAATTGTTTGAACCAAAAATTTAACAGGAAACCAAATTTTATTGCGATCGGCAACTTAGCTTGAAATATGACTTCGGTAATGAATTAGAGTGACCCATTGTAAACCCATAAATAATTTTTAATTTTAGTGTGAATCTTATGTAGGCATAAAATTACATTAAATTTGCACCAAAGTATAAAATAATTTATGAGTTTGCAATGCGTCACTGTAATTTGTTACCGAAGTGTAATTTTAAGCTAAGCTGTCGATTGCCATAAAATTTGGTTCCTTTTAAAACTTTTGGTTCAAACAATATTTTAAAACTCTTACTATATTTTATACAAATACCTTTTTCATTTATTTCAATATAATTACTTTGGATAAAACGGAGATTAATTATGATAATTAAATAACAATTAATTAAGTGGCCGCAGACTTTTACACAGTATTGTGTAATAAGCGAGAAGTGTGCATTGCTTTATTTATCCTTGGTAAATTATTTAAATCCACGACTTTTGAAATTTTTCAAAATTTAAAATGAGAAAAAAATTTCAATTTTATTAGCGAAAACCTGGAAGTTAATTAATTTTATTTGTTTTAAATGAATTGGTGAGACCCTATATATAATACTGCCACTTGTTTGGAACTTGCAATAAGCGAACCGTGGCAAACTGTTTTAATTCGTAATTTAAAAGGAACAGTTTTTTAAATTCTGTACCTCAGAACCTGGCGAATGTAAGTCCAAATATTATGATTTTCTGGTTATTACATCATTGTATGTAGAATTTGATTTTACATAAGCAATAATAATTTAAGTCCGTTGAAAACCCTTGGTAAATACAAAAGGCGATTTTTCATTGGACTTAAATTATTATGGCTTATGTAGAATCAAATTCTACATACATTGAAGTAATAACTTGAAAATCGTAATATTTGGACTTACGTTCATAAGGTTCTGAGGTACAGATTTTAAATAATACATTTTCCTCAATTTATTATTTTAATATTCGGAACCAGTTTTGACTTATCCATGTCTTTTTCAAAAGTCAAATATTTTACCTATTATTGAAATAAATTTTTATTCAATTTCTCAACTATTTCCAAGTTTTCGAAAATTCAGCTTATTTAGTCGTAGAGGTTGAGAAGATTTGGTAGGCCTGTGCATTTAGGTGATTTTAGCTCAAATGTAATATGTTTAGAGGTACGGTCTTTGATAACATATTAATATTTCTGCAATGACGTTTAAAATTGAACAAGTTATTTAAACAATAGTAAAATCCAATATGTTATTTTACTATTGTTCAATTTTCTTCAATTCAATTTTAATTTTTATTGCATTATATTCACAAGTTAAAAATTTTAAAAATGTTGACCCAAACAATATTCATAGTCTCGCAAGAAAATCCAGGAATCTCTGTGGTTCTTTTACAGTTTTACTTGGAATTTTTAATGTTATCAAAGAGGTTCATCTAAATATCCGTGCATGGATGTCGTTAATAAGTTGATAACTCGTAGACTTATTCACGCCTGATCGAATTATCATTGGATAATTGTAAAGGGTGTCCCAAAATACATGTAAGAAGTAATTTTGACAGGAAATAAGAAACACAGAGTTTTAATTAATAATTATGAAATTTTTATTGAACCATAAAGTATACGGTATAGGGTTACGTATGGAATAGCAATCGGATGAATGGCTTCTAAGGCTTTGCTGGTACATTCGCACTCGTTTGTCAAAATTTTCCATGATCGCTTTGCATAAATGTGGCTGAATTTCGTTGATACAGCGCTCAATTTCCTCCTTCAAAGCGATGGTGGTCGCGAGCTTGTTGGTAATATACCTTCGACTTCAAAACATCGTAAAGAAAAAAGGCCAACGGCGTTAAATCGTATGATATGAGCGATTTAAATTTAGCCACATTTTATTCAAAACTGTCACGAAAATTTTCACATAGGAGTGCGAGGGCAAAGCTGTGGAGGCCATTCACCAGATATGCTATTCCATACCTAACCCTATACTGTTTACTTAAAGAATCAATAAGAAAATCGCCATTTTTAATTAAAAACCTGCGTTTTCTATCAATACTATAGTTAATTGTTTGAAGTTGTTATGACTTTTCATTTTCAATATAAAAGAAAAAGTTATTGTCTAGTCATGAAAATTTTCTATAAAAATTACTTCTTGCATGAATTTTGTGACAACATATCCGAGTCAAAACTTAATTGCACTGGACTACGGAGCTAATTAATTTTCTACTAAACTCGGACTAAACTACTTTTCACATAAAATCACTTTGCAAAGATTGCCTGCTGCTTTTTTGGTCCGGCCTTCTTGTTTCCCGCTAAATTTTCAATTTTTGTTTTTCTCATTTTCCTGGTTTAAAATTTCGAGTTACATTATGTACTTGCAAAAAATTCTAGAAGAGAATTTTAACATATTTTCTCATTTTGAAAAGAAATTACTTAATTTTCCTTTCAATATAAGAATTTATGATGAAATCTTTCTATAATTTACATATTTTTGTACGCACATAAAATGTGAAATTGGATTGAAGATAAAAAAAAACGAAAATTGGCCCAGAAATAAAGACAAGACCAAAGAAAAAATGCAATCTAAAATATTGCAAAGTGAAGTGTGAAAATGCAGTAGAGTAAAAATATGTTGGCTGCGAATCCACGATCCCTTGATTGAATTGCGTTATATCGGGTGGCCAATAGCAGGTTTATTTTTTAAAATGCAATGAAATGAAGCATTTATCTATATTTTGCCAAATTTTATTGCTTTATTGGCATGAGAATTCCTTCCGATCAATGATGGAATACAATTTTATGCCACATGAGCCATCAAACAATCGATCTTTTGTGCACTAAACATGTAATCTGCCATGTAAATTGATCAGTAAGGGCCAATTTCATAATGAATTTTAAAGGAAGCGCTAAATTTAAAACCGCTTTTAAGACAAAGTAAACCAATCAAAATGTGGCTTGAAAAGCGGTTTTAAATTTAACGTTTCCTTTAAAATTCATTATGAAATTGGCTCTAAATAGTATAAACTGACATCGGTGATTCCAATTGGCTTTCGCAGAGCTGCGATTTGATGCTGTTGGACTTTCTTGTGGGGTGCTGTGTAACAGGATGGCTCCACATGGGTGGCCACTTGAATGAAATTGTATTCCATCATTAATCGGAAGGATTGCTCTCGCTAATAAAGCAAAAACATTTGGAAAAATATTGATTTGTGTTCATTTTAATTTAATGAATTTATTAACTTGTGAAATTATATTAATTGAACTCAAAAACAGAACAAGTTCATTCAACTATTATACTTTGTATAATTTTTATTTAGGCTTTCGATGCCGATTGCATCATCTTCAGAAACGTCATAATTTTTAATTATGAAATAATTAATAATCAATCAGCATCGAACGTTTAAATAAAAATTATACAAGTTATAATATAAATTAATCAACTTGTTCTGTTTTTAAGTTCAATTAATATGTTCATTTTATTGTGTTTTTAAAAAGGAACCTCCCAGTGTCCCACCCTATTTAAATGTAATAATTAGGTGAGGGTGTGATAGTGTAATGTGCAATGTTTTCAGTGCATTCAAAATTGTCGACAATTTTTTAGAGCTCACAAATGCGTTTGTTGCATTTGCAATTTTCCCGATCAAAGAGGAAAATTGTTCCAAAGTAACAAAGGCATCCGTGAAATGCGATCAAAAATTGTCTGCTAATTTTCAATGCACGAGATGATATTTATTTAGACTATTTCACAAATTGCAATTTGGTTAATTTAATATAAAAATTATTGAAGTGATTTGTTTTGCGTTTCTTTAATACTTCAAAAAAATTCAAGTACTAAATTGTTGGTTTATTGCTATTAAAGATTGGGGTAAAACTAGTTGCTGCAGCTTCGAAAGCAGTTGATTGATGCTTAGGTGAATTTTTAATTCTATTGGTGTAACGATAGCTGAATGAAATAGTTATGTTTATTTTTATTGATTAATTTCTACAATTTACTCTTGTGTCTTCTTATAATATTTTAACACAAGTCCGCTCAAGTTGGACAATACTTACATTTATATACTTACTACTATTGCTTCATTCACTTCTATGCTTAACTTCTCTAGGTGTGACTCTATTGTTATTTTAATAATTGAATCATAATTTTTGTAAGTGTGACGTCGAGCAAAGCAATGCTTTAGAATTTATTTTAAATAATAATATTGTAACATGTCTTTCTACTTTGCAGATAGGAAACTATGAGCCATACTCATACAAGGACAGCCATACTCATTGGACAAGGAAACACCTACCAACTTGTGACGCCCACATCCAGTTGTACCAAGTGTTGCAGTAATTTGTTTATCATGTACATACATAGGTTATATTATTACCAATGACTAATGTAAGGTAACACGAATAAAAGTAAAACACAATCAACCGTCTTATTATTTATTTGTAAGTCATCGTCATTACTCGTAAGCTTATGTGTCATCCCTCGACCACTCATCGAGTGGTGTCATCGAATGTACCCCGCTAGCGATGACACCGCTCCAAGAGTATCGGGGTACGTTGGCACTTGTAACATCATCGTATTATAAGTGCCGAGGTACCCCGATACCTTTCTCGTAGTACCCCCGGTGGTGCATCACTCCTTCCGATAGTTTCTCGACAACTTCCAACTGCTTCGACAAGTGCTTCGGGAGTATTCTAACCCTACTTTATTTTGTCCTTATAAAAATTTTTGAATTTTTCCTGCGGAGCGTATATTCGCACAGATGGAGCGCGGCGCTCCGCGCCGCGCTCCATCTGTGCGAATAAGCCTCGCTTCGCTCGGCTAGACAGTTGGAGGAGGCTAGATACCCAGCTCCGAGGTCTTGTTTGCTGCTACGCCATCGTCCCACAAACCCACCCGTAGAGAGTACATTACTTAAATATCAAAATTTTCCCACTTAGTTTTGTTGAATTTCGGTGGGAGTCCATTTTGGTGGGAGTCAGTGACGAATTTTTCGATTTTGTGGTGACTAACGACCTTAAACTCAGGCTTAAGTGAATCGATTTTGTGTCACGTGATAGTTTATTGTAAACATATAAGTACAAGTCATTTTTTTTCGTGATTTGCAATATAAGTTACAATTAATACTTTACACAAAAATTACATCTTCTCCGCCCAGCTTCGCGCTGCGATATGACCTTTGCGCAATCTTCTCTCCTGGCTGAGTTGGAGCATCTGAAATTGAAAACACGCATTACAATCGTTTTTACACCCATCACCAAATCAAATGCGCCCGATTATTTCTAGGGCAAGTTGCCCCCGAGCGAGGGGGACAAGGGGAATGCAACCGCCAAAAACCGATTGTGCCATAAATTCGCCAACTGCCTCTTACTTACAACTACCCCGATTGCCCGACACTACCCCGGACATCTTGTAGCCATAAAACTGGCCCAAACACCAAACACTTTTTCGTGGCGCAACCTAAGTTGCATCCAAGAAATTGAGTTTCGGTCTCGGGTCCGGCCAAACTAACCACAATCCGGCGAAGTTCGAATTTTCCCATCAAGCGACGGAAAAATCAGAGTCGCCCCCGCCACTACTTTTTTTAATTAATACGAGGTGCTAATTTTACAAATAACTTCAAAGATACCACTGCCAAATTTTCAAGTGATATCTTCCGAGGGTTTCCAATATGACTTTGAAAAATTAAATTTATTACCCTTCTTATTTTTTCTAGTTAATTCCAAAACCGTCCAAGATATCCTTTTGAAATTTGGCGATGTTATGTTTGTACTTATTTGAAAAAGCACCTGATATAAAAAACCTTAGTCGTTTTAGGCGTAACGACGTGATACCCAATTTTTATATTCAAGAGCTGAATTTACAAAATACTTTGTAATTTTCTTGTACAAAAATATCATAAAATCAAGAAGTTAGGGCCAATGCTCGACAACCCTATTCTTAAAAAGCATTTTTTGCGGTTCCGATGTGCCGTGCCATGCGGAACTAGTAAAAATATAAATTTATCTAATCTTTGACGGTGCCATTTTCCGAAAAATTGAACTTTTATAATATAATGGTAGTACTTAACTGTTCAAAGTAAAAATTAAGCATTGAAATATGCACATTTCAAATTTTGTGTGCTTCCTTTAGACGTCGAAATCTTGTCCTAACAGATTTTCATTTCAATGCTTACTTTTTATTTTGCGGACGTAAAATACTGCTATTTTATTACGAAAATCAATTTTTCTGAAAATGGCTCCGTCAAAGACGAGATAAACTAATATTTTTTCTAGTTCCGCATAGCACGGCACATCGGAAAATGCTTTTTAAAAATAAGATTGTAGAACATCGACTTTGATGTTAACTTCGTTATTTTCTAATAATTCTGTAGAAAAAAAATCACAAAGTACAAGTACTTTTTGAATAAGTATAAAAATTGTTGTGCAAAAATATGCATACACTTTTCCCAAAAAGCAACAACAAAAAGTTGCTTTTTTCGACCTCCTAAGTAAGCATAACTCCTTAAATTCAGAAGTATAGCTGCATTACAATTTACAAAGAAATGGGGTGGACGATGCATCCTACCATGAAGAATATGAATTTGTTGTGTTTTACAGAAATTAGCGTACAGGCCTACGTTAGCAATGAAAATTTTCCATTTAAAGATCTGTTTTCTCATATAAAAATTACTTTTCCAGCAATACTTGTTCTATCCAGTTTTTATTTCGTTGCACCTTCTCCCCGATACAGTGACTAAAAATAGTCTGTAAAATTTTTATTACAATTATCATAAGAGTAATGTTAATTTTAGTAAAATATTTACAGTTTTTTCCAAGTCGCTGTATTTCGGAAACGGTGCGACGAAATAGAAAATTGTATATAAACAAAAATGAAGAGAAATAAATTCTACAAAAAAGTGAATTTTGTATGGAAGAAAAGGTCATTAAAAGGTACTATTTATATTGCCAACATAGGATTGTATGCTTATTTCTGTGAGCCACTGCATGTCATCTTAAGGCTGTTCGGTAGGTTTAGATTTTGTGCACAAAAAATTGTAATACCGTGTATTTATTATAATATTCTTGTAGAACTACCTATTTTAGATAATATTTGTTTATAAAAATAAATTCTAAAAAAATTAGTTTAGCCGCAATTTGTACTCAAAATATGAATTTAATGCAACTTGTATTAAACGCAAGAATCTTTAATTTACTTTGACATGACTTAATTTTTATTTTCATTTTAACTTTGAATTATACTTTGAAAATATGAATTCTTAATAAGAAAATCATACATTTCTTGTTCCACAAATTTTTAGCTTTTCAAAGTAAAAAATCAAAATAAAAATTATGTCATGTCAAAGTAAATTAAAGATGCTTGCGTTTAGTACAAGTTCCATTATGATATTATCTTTTCGGGATCCGTAATTAAATTCATATTTTGAATACAAATTGCGGCTAAACTAAGTTTTTTAGAGTTAATTTTAATAACCAAATATTACCTAAATTATGTAGTTCTGCAAGAATATTATTATGAATGCACTGTATTACAATTTTTTTTAACAAAGTCTCAACCTACGGAACAGCCTCAAAGACTACCCCTTGGCCTAATAGCTTACCCCCGCATGCAATACATTTTCCAACATTGCAATGTTTGTTTTTCGCTTTAGGCAGTCGAGTTATTTGTTTTTCTCTAATGATTTAGTTTCTTTCACACTTTTTTGTTTTCATTCGAGACTACAGAGCGTGTCAAAGAAATAGATATACGGTGGCTCACAGAAATAAGCGTACAGTCCTATGGTAGCAAGTTTAAATTGTACCTTTTTTCTCATATAAAAATCACTTTTACCGCAATACTTCAATACTTGACCAGAAAATTTATTTCCCTTCATTTTTACTATACATTTTCCTATTTTGTCGCACCGTTTCCGAAATACGGTGACTTCAAATAGCCTCTGTAAAAATTTTATTAAATTTATTAAAATTTCCATAAGAGCATTGTTAATTTTACTAAAATATTTACAGTTTTTTTTCCAAGTCGCTGTATCTCGAAAACCGTGAGACGAAACAGAAAAATGTATAGAAACAAAAATGAAGGGAAATAAATTTTTTACAAAATAGTCGGAAAAGTATTGCTGTAAAAGTCGATTTTTGTATGAAAATAAAGGTACAATTTACACTTGCTAACATAGGACTATACGTTTATTTCTGTGAGCCACCGTATATCTATTTCTTTGACACGCTCTGTAGTCTTGAATGAAAACAAAAAAGTGAAGTGTAAAAGTATTAATTATTTCCTTGTACAAACTAAATCCACATCAAGAGAATAATTATTGTAGTATAATTATTAATTAATAACCGTAAACCCAAATGCAAAAAAATGTAATTCCAGAATAAATACAATTATTTTAATTTATATAGCAACAAAATAGGCAAGTACCAAAAAAATCTGTTGTACTGTAAAAGTGTTTTTGCGGGTCTAACGATGACCCCTGATATTTTTCAAAATTTTAATAAAAATCTAAATGGTGGAAAATTATTTCCTTAAATTGATTTTGTCATTTCGTAATTTAAAATTCGTACCATCCAGTGTCTGCAGTTTAAAATATTACTTTAGAAAAACTTATCTACATCCGCCATAAACAAATATACGTATAAATTTAAAAATAATTATTATAATTTATGCAAATATTTGTTCAAGACCAACGTAGATAAGTTTTTCTAAAGTAATCTTTTAAAGTGCAGGCAATCGATGATGTGTATTTTAAATACACGAAATAAAACTATGTTGTGTTCATAAAAAAGAAAACAGAATTTTAATTTGTCAACAGACTTGTTCCTACAGGTGCACACTAACATTTTCAATTATATGTAATTATAATACACTACCTAAACATGGGGAAATTAAATATTGTGTTTGGAAAGGAAATAAAACTCAGGAAAACTTAATTTTTATTAAACCTTATATTAATGGAATTAATGTATTCGTTCCATTCATGACAATCACCTAAGAAGATGAGTTGCTGCCCCCCAGGCCAAGGGCTAATTAAAATGCTGAACCATTTGGCCCAATTTTTAGACATTGTAAAAATAAAATAAAACTCGGCCTCCGTTGTCCATGAAAGCCTCCCAGTAATGTGGCTTCCCGATAGACCATAGTACATCAGGTGTAAATTGGTCAGTCAGTGTAGTCAACAGTTCCCATTTTCATTACAAAAACAAAAGCTTGACCCGGCAATGTTAACACATTTTCGTACATACGGGTGACCGTCCGAATTTTGAACATAGGGAATTTACATAGGAAATTGACTTTTTGTACGTTCCTGCTTCCCATTATAACGGATAAGAATAAAAAGATCTCAAATTAAAGAGATTTTTCTTTCCGCGTCTAAAGATACCCAACAATACTTAATATTTTGCTTTTCAATTATTCTTATAAACTCAATAATAAAATTTAAAAATATAGCGCTTTATTAAAAATGATATCAGCAGGCGTTATCGCCGAATTCCATTACTTATGTTTTTGTATTGCTTTAACCAAATTAATTTTAATCTTAAAAAAACTTGTGGGTTATATTTGGTTTTCATACAAAAACAAAATAATGCTGCAATTAAGCCGTAATGCGACGACCACGTTGGTTAATATTTTTTAAAAAGGCGCCATTTCTTAATTTTACTATTGAGTTTTTAATAATAATTAAAAAACAGAATATCAAGTGTTAAATATCTTTAGAGGCGGAATAAAACTCTTTAATTTGATATACTTTTTATTCTTATCCGTTATATTGGGAAGCAAAAATTTAGAAAAAATCAATTTCCCATATAAATTCCTTATGTTCAAAAATCGAACCATAACCCGGTATTTAACTGCTAACACAATTCACAAGTAACATCGGCATTTTCCAAAACGACGAATCTCGCCTACGCATCACGCACGTGCCGATTTAACTTGCCATTCAATAAATATTCATTTGCACGATCAAGGAAACGTTTTCGGGAAACGAAATCGTAATCGTTCGGTAGACCTGTTTTCTTTATTTATTTGTTCATTAACTATAATGCTTTTTACGTCTAATTACTCTGTATTATTGAAAAATGTTCAAATAATATTATGTCCAAATTTCAGCACCATACGTTATCTTATGGCCAAATAACATTGGTATTTGCCACCTTAAAAACACATCTTTTACATGTTCGAAAAATTGACAGAATTTATTCCCGACACCGCGCTTTTTTAAACTATTCGTGATTTAACAATGATCAAATTTTCGTGGCTTTAGCAAAACCAGTTCCTATCGAGGTTCCCTAAACTCCACCAAACAAAAAAAAACAGTGGACAAATTAAAACTACAGATTAGAAAATTTAAATTTATTATTTATTTCATTTCAAAATTTTTATAACATTCAGAGTAACGGATTGCTTGGTGGAGTTCGGAATGACCTAATTTGACATAAGCCCTTGGCATGTAGATGTGCACAGCAGTGCACCAAACCAGGCATGGGGATTCAATTTCTGCAGAAAAGTGTTTTATTTACCATTTAGTAGAATTGATATCCAGTAAGCCCATATGTAATGTTTAGTACAACGGCGTAAAATTCAATGCACCCTGGTGTCTGTATAAATGAGTTCATGTGGTGCGTGTTCAAATTCATATCAACCCGGCATAATATTATACAATTAAAACTAACCTTTCCCTTTCAAATCCATCGGTTGAACTTCACCCTCGCTAATTTTCCAATTGTTAGTTCTCCTACAAACTTTCTGTACTGCACTATTCCATTTGTTATGAGATCTAAAACAAATTAAAAATCTAAAATCAGCAACATTTACTAAAACAACATTATTAATTTATTTAAAACAATTCACTATTGTTAAATGTATGCATTGTTTTTAGAATTTAACAAATGTGGATTAATTAAAATTTTCGCGATTCAAATGTCATTTCCGTATTGGGTGTCCGCGTAAACAATTGAACTAACATCACACTACAATATACGAATCTTTATGTACGTGCTGCCAACCAACGACTAGCAAAAGAAAAGCATATTTCCGTCTACATTTTGTTCGTTCAATAGTTTCAAAGCATGCAACCCTAATAGAACTTTTTCAACTTTTTAATTACTTACAAATTGACGAAAAGATACTAATCGGTACACAAACAAACCATACCTTTCACTTCAAATCCAGTCGTTACTCCACCGTTGACATTGTTCAGATCCGATCTAATAGAGGTCGTGAAATACGTAGCACGTCTGGTAACTTGGTAGAGACCATCATATGTTTCAACTTCCAAGCCATGCGTCACCTATCCGCAACTGCTCTCTATCTTAAAATAATTTAAAATTAATAATGATTTTTCCATATTAGTTTATAAAATATTAATCATTTAAAAATATAACCACAATCATATTGACTTTATTTTTGACGTTTAAGATGTCACATTTCAAATTTTAAAGAAAACAGAAAACTGTATGACATGTGGCGCCACCTAACAAATAATAGCCGAACTAAATGATTACCTTATTTCTAGATCTCTGCTTTCAATGTCAAACCATTCCTGCAGATTCCTATATTGTCACTTCGTGCTTAGTAGGCGGCACCTATAACAATTATTTTAAATTAGTGAATTAACCACAAATATTTTCAAAATTGATTACCATTTTGAAATGCATGCGAATTACAATATTATCCTAGTGCGTTGCAAATAATAATTCTTATTAAATTTCACAAACTTTCCATTTCCTATCCGGCAGTTGTTCATTGCAACGTGATCAACACTTCATAAAATTACAAGTGAAACTTAATTTTTCATCCGTCATCCCCATCGTTTATGCAAATTAAAAGTTCTCGTCTGTCTCATGGGCGTTCATCTTAGGTTGTAACTCAATTTTGCGGCTGCTTTCAAATTCCAACTTTTCGAAATACTGAAAATTAAAAATATTTACAAGCATAATTTGTCAAAGAAGTTTGTAGATAATATAAATTTTTCGTATTGTAAAAATGTTAACCACCATGTGAAGCTACCTTGCATCACACCTGCTAGGGTTTTCTATGCCATGAGAAGAAGAACCATAGCTTCACAAGTTTTTTTATATGGTCTGAGATATAAGTGGCCTGGGAAACCAAAAATTTTTTATTTTTAACAGCAAAATCTGTTAAATGAACCAACGAAACTATCATAAGACATCAAATTTAAATCGAATAAAATTAATCACTTAAACTAAAGCAATTTTACAAATAATTATATTATATTAAAAGACAAGTCTAGACATGTATTGTGGTATTATTACTCACTCGCTTTATATTCCTTATCAGTTTAAATATAATCAAAATGAAACAGAAGAAATAAAAACTCTCATGTTTTTAATTTTATTGATGTCATTTTAAAAACAACGTCCTTAGCAACTTTTAAATACCAAGATTTAAAAAAAATTATAATTTTGCAGTGGTGTAGATATTCGTTTTCATACAATTAATTGTTATCAAGTCCGGAGTGCCTAGACATTTTCAAATGAAATTATGGCATCTTCAGTTAGTGTGATTTTTTTTCCGGTTGTTCACAGAATTTTAAATTACAACTTTAAAAATTTATATTTCCGAAACTAACAATAATTTGATATTGAAACTAGGGGGGCATCTAGGGTAGGCACGGGCCCAAATGGTATAAAATTTTTAGAAGAATCAATCTGCAGGTTTTTCGAGAAAACCGATTTAAAATTTTTTCCAAAAACCTGCAGTAACTTTGTCACTTCTCGAAAATCTTTGGATTTTTATGACTCTAAAAATCCACCACGATGTTCCGCATAACAGAAAAAATAATCAAACCGAAGTCTGCCAAATTACAGAAAAGGCACTGCTTTTTAAACAATAAATTTAAAAATTTATATTTCCGAAACTAACAATAATTCGATATTGAAACTAGGGGGTCATCTAGGGTAGGCACGGGCCCAAATGGTATAAAAATTTTAGAAGAAACAAACTGCAGGTTTTTCGAGAAAACCGATTTAAAATTTTTTCCAAAAACCTGCAGTAACTTTGTCACTTCTCGAAAATCTTGGGATTTTTATGACTCTAAAAATCCACCACGATGTTCCGCATAACAGAAAAAATAATCAAACCGAAGTCTGCCAAATTACAGAAAAGCACTGCTTTTTAAACAATAACTTTAAAAATTTATATTTCCGAAACTAACAATAATTCGATATTGAAACTAGGGGGTCATCTAGGGTAGGCACGGGCCCAAATGGTATAAAAATTTTAGAAGAAACAAACTGCAGGTTTTTCGAGAAAACCGATTTAAAATTTTTTCCAAGAACCTGCAGTAACTTTGTCACTTCTCGAAAATCTTTGGATTTTTATGACTCTAAAAATCCACCACGATGTTCCGCATAACAGAAAATTCTAAAATTTATATTTCCGAAACTAACAATAATTCGATATTGAAACTAGGGGGTCATCTAGGGTAGGCACGGGCCCAAATGGTATAAAAATTTTAGAAGAAACAAACTGCAGGTTTTTCGAGAAAACCGATTTAAAATTTTTTCCAAAAACCTGCAGTAACTTTGTCACTTCTCGAAAATCTTTGGATTTTTATGACTCTAAAAATCCACCACGATGTTCCGCATAACAGAAAAAATAATCAAACCGAAGTCTGCCAAATTACAGAAAAGGCACTGCTTTTTAAACAATAACTTTAAAAATTTATATTTCCGAAACTAACAATAATTCGATATTGAAACTAGGGGGTCATCTAGGGTAGGCACGGGCCCAAATGGTATAAAAATTTTAGAAGAAACAAACTGCAGGTTTTTCGAGAAAACCGATTTAAAATTTTTTCCAAGAACCTGCAGTAACTTTGTCACTTCTCGAAAATCTTTGGATTTTTATGACTCTAAAAATCCACCACGATGTTCCGCCTAACAGAAAAAATAATCAAACCGAAGTCTGCCAAATTACAGAAAAGGCACTGCTTTTTAAACAATAAATTTAAAAATTTATATTTCCGAAACTAACAATAATTCGATATTGAAACTAGGGGGTCATCTAGGGTAGGCACGGGCCCAAATGGTATAAAAATTTTAGAAGAAACAAACTGCAGGTTTTTCGAGAAAACCGATTTAAAATTTTTTCCAAGAACCTGCAGTAACTTTGTCACTTCTCGAAAATCTTTGGATTTTTATGACTCTAAAAATCCACCACGATGTTCCGCATAACAGAAAAAATAATCAAACCGAAGTCTGCTACATTACAGAAAAGGCACTGCTTTTTAAACAATAACTTTAAAAATTTATATTTCCGAAACTAACAATATTTCGATTTTGAAACTAGGGGTCATCTAGGGTAGGTACGGGCGCAAATGGTATAAAATTTTTAGAAGCAACAAACTGCAGGTTTTTCGAGAAAACCGATTTAAAATTTTTTCCAAAAACCTGCAGTAACTTTGTCACTTCTCGAAAATCTTGGGATTTTTATGACTCTAAAAATCCACCACGATGTTCCGCATAACAGAAAAAATAATCAAACCGAAGTCTGCCAAATTACAGAAAAGGCACTGCTTTTTAAACAATAACTTTAAAAATTTATATTTCCGAAACTAACTATAATTCGATATTGAAACTAGGGGGTCATCTAGGGTAGGCACGGGCCCAAATGGTATAAAAATTTTAGAAGAAACAAACTGCAGGTTTTTCGAGAAAACCGATTTAAAATTTTTTCCAAAAACCTGCAGTAACTTTGTCACTTCTCGAAAATCTTGGGATTTTTATGACTCTAAAAATCCACCACGATGTTCCGCATAACAGAAAAAATAATCAACCCGAAGTCTGCCAAATTACAGAAAAGGCACTGCTTTTTAAACAATAACTTTAAAAATTTATATTTCCGAAACTAACTATAATTCCATATTGAAACTAGGGGGTCATCTAGGGTAGGCACGGGCCCAAATGGTATAAAAATTTTAGAAGAAACAAACTGCAGGTTTTTCGAGAAAACCGATTTAAAATTTTTTCCAAAAACCTGCAGTAACTTTGTCACTTCTCGAAAATCTTGGGATTTTTATGACTCTAAAAATCCACCACGATGCTCCGCATAACAGAAAAAATAATCAAACCGAAGTCTGCCAAATTACAGAAAAGGCACTGCTTTTTAAACAATAACATTAAAAATTTATATTTCCGAAACTAACAATAATTCGATATTGAAACTAGGAGGTCATCTAGGGTAGGCACGGGCCCAAATGGTATAAAATTGTTAAAAGAAACAAACTGCAGGTTTTTCGAGAAAACCGATTTAAAATTTTTTCCAAAAACCTGCAGTAACTTTGTCACTTCTCGAAAATCTTTGGATTTTTATGACTCTAAAAATCCACCACGATGTTCCGCATAACAGAAAAAATAATCAAACCGAAGTCTGCCAAATTACAGAAAAGGCACTGCTTTTTAAACAATAAATTTAAAAATTTATATTTCCGAAACTAACAATAAATCCATATTGAAACTAGGGGGTCATCTAGGGTAGGCACGGGCCCAAATGGTATAAAAATTTTAGAAGAAACAAACTGCAGGTTTTTCGAGAAAACCGATTTAAAATTTTTTCCAAGAACCTGCAGTAACTTTGTCACTTCTCGAAAATCTTTGGATTTTTATGACTCTAAAAATCCACCACGATGTTTCGCATAACAGAAAAAATAATCAAACCGAAGTCTGCCAAATTACAGAAAAGGCACTGCTTTTTAAACAATAAATTTAAAAATTTATATTTCCGAAACTAACAATAATTCCATATTGAAACTAGGGGGTCATCTAGGGTAGGCACGGGCCCAAATGGTATAAAAATTTTAGAAGAAACAAACTGCAGGTTTTTCGAGAAAACCGATTTAAAATTTTTTCCAAAAACCTGCAGTAACTTTGTCACTTCTCGAAAATCTTTGGATTTTTATGACTCTAAAAATCCACCACGATGTTCCGCATAACAGAAAAAATAATCAAACCGAAGTCTGCCAAATTACAGAAAAGGCACTGCTTTTTAAACAATAAATTTAAAAATTTATATTTCCGAAACTAACAATAATTCGATATTGAAACTAGGGGGTCATCTAGGGTAGGCACGGGCCCAAATGGTATAAAAATTTTAGAAGAAACAAACTGCAGGTTTTTCGAGAAAACCGATTTAAAATTTTTTCCAAAAACCTGCAGTAACTTTGTCACTTCTCGAAAATCTTGGGATTTTTATGACTCTAAAAATCCACCACGACGTTCCGCATAACAGAAAAAATAATCAAACCGAAGTATGCCAAATTACAGAAAAGGCACTGCTTTTTAAACAATAACTTTAAAAATTTATATTTCCGAAACTAACAATAATTCGATATTGAAACTAGGGGGTCATCTAGGGTAGGCACGGGCCCAAATGGTATAAAAATTTTAGAAGAAACAAACTGCAGGTTTTTCGAGAAAACCGATTTAAAAATTTTTCCAAAAACCTGCAGTAACTTTGTCACTTCTCGAAAATCTTTGGATTTTTATGACTCTAAAAATCCACCACGATGTTCCGCATAACAGAAAAAATAATCAAACCGAAGTCTGCCAAATTACAGAAAAGGCACTGCTTTTTAAACAATAAATTTAAAAATTTATATTTCCGAAACTAACAATAATTCGATATTGAAACTAGGGGGTCATCTAGGGTAGGCACGGGCCCAAATGGTATAAAAATTTTAGAAGAAACAAACTGCAGGTTTTTCGAGAAAACCGATTTAAAATTTTTTCCAAAAACCTGCAGTAACTTTGTCACTTCTCGAAAATCTTTGGATTTTTATGACTCTAAAAATCCACCACGATGTTCCGCATAACAGAAAAAATAATCAAACCGAAGTCTGCCAAATTACAGAAAAGGCACTGCTTTTTAAACAATAAATTTAAAAATTTATATTTCCGAAACTAACAATAATTCGATATTGAAACTAGGGGTCATCTAGGGTAGGCACGGGCCCAAATGGTATAAAAATTTTAGAAGAAACAAACTGCAGGTTTTTCGAGAAAACCGATTTAAAATTTTTTCCAAAAACCTGCAGTAACTTTGTCACTTCTCGAAAATCTTTGGATTTTTATGACTCTAAAAATCCACCACGATGTTCCGCATAACAGAAAAAATAATCAAACCGAAGTCTGCCAAATTACAGAAAAGGCACTGCTTTTTAAACAATAAATTTAAAAATTTATATTTCCGAAACTAACAATAATTCGATATTGAAACTAGGGGGTCATCTAGGGTAGGCACGGGCCCAAATGGTATAAAAATTTTAGAAGAAACAAACTGCAGGTTTTTCGAGAAAACCGATTTAAAATTTTTTCCAAAAACCTGCAGTAACTTTGTCACTTCTCGAAAATCTTGGGATTTTTATGACTCTAAAAATCCACCACGATGTTCCGCATAACAGAAAAAATAATCAAACCGAAGTCTGCCAAATTACAGAAAAGGCACTGCTTTTTAAACAATAACTTTAAAAATTTATATTTCCGAAACTAACAATAATTCGATATTCAAACTAGGGGGTCATCTAGGGTAGGCACGGGCCCAAATGGTATAAAAATTTTAGAAGAAACAAACTGCAGGTTTTTCGAGAAAACCGATTTAAAATTTTTTCCAAAAACCTGCAGTAACTTTGTCACTTCTCGAAAATCTTTGGATTTTTATGACTCTAAAAATCCACCACGATGTTCCGCATAACAGAAAAAATAATCAAACCGAAGTCTGCCAAATTACAGAAAAGGCACTGCTTTTTAAACAATAAATTTAAAAATTTATATTTCCGAAACTAACAATAATTCGATATTGAAACTAGGGGGTCATCTAGGGTAGGCACGGGCCCAAATGGTATAAAAATTTTAGAAGAAACAAACTGCAGGTTTTTCGAGAAAACCGATTTAAAATTTTTTCCAAAAACCTGCAGTAACTTTTGTCACTTCTCGAAAATCTTGGGATTTTTATGACTCTAAAAATCCACCACGATGTTCCGCATAACAGAAAAAATAATCAAACCGAAGTCTGCCAAATTACAGAAAAGGCACTGCTTTTTAAACAATAACTTTAAAAATTTATATTTCCGAAACTAACAATAATTCGATATTCAAACTAGGGGGTCATCTAGGGTAGGCACGGGCCCAAATGGTATAAAAATTTTAGAAGAAACAAACTGCAGGTTTTTCGAGAAAACCGATTTAAAATTTTTTCCAAAAACCTGCAGTAACTTTGTCACTTCTCGAAAATCTTTGGATTTTTATGACTCTAAAAATCCACCACGATGTTCCGCATAACAGAAAAAATAATCAAACCGAAGTCTGCCAAATTACAGAAAAGGCACTGCTTTTTAAACAATAAATTTAAAAATTTATATTTCCGAAACTAACTATAATTCCATATTGAAACTAGGGGGTCATCTAGGGTAGGCACGGGCCCAAATGGTATAAAAATTTTAGAAGAAACAAACTGCAGGTTTTTCGAGAAAACCGATTTAAAATTTTTTCCAAAAACCTGCAGTAACTTTGTCACTTCTCGAAAATCTTGGGATTTTTATGACTCTAAAAATCCACCACGATGCTCCGCATAACAGAAAAAATAATCAAACCGAAGTCTGCCAAATTACAGAAAAGGCACTGCTTTTTAAACAATAACATTAAAAATTTATATTTCCGAAACTAACAATAATTCGATATTGAAACTAGGAGGTCATCTAGGGTAGGCACGGGCCCAAATGGTATAAAATTGTTAAAAGAAACAAACTGCAGGTTTTTCGAGAAAACCGATTTAAAATTTTTTCCAAAAACCTGCAGTAACTTTGTCACTTCTCGAAAATCTTTGGATTTTTATGACTCTAAAAATCCACCACGATGTTCCGCATAACAGAAAAAATAATCAAACCGAAGTCTGCCAAATTACAGAAAAGGCACTGCTTTTTAAACAATAAATTTAAAAATTTATATTTCCGAAACTAACAATAAATCCATATTGAAACTAGGGGGTCATCTAGGGTAGGCACGGGCCCAAATGGTATAAAAATTTTAGAAGAAACAAACTGCAGGTTTTTCGAGAAAACCGATTTAAAATTTTTTCCAAGAACCTGCAGTAACTTTGTCACTTCTCGAAAATCTTTGGATTTTTATGACTCTAAAAATCCACCACGATGTTTCGCATAACAGAAAAAATAATCAAACCGAAGTCTGCCAAATTACAGAAAAGGCACTGCTTTTTAAACAATAAATTTAAAAATTTATATTTCCGAAACTAACAATAATTCCATATTGAAACTAGGGGGTCATCTAGGGTAGGCACGGGCCCAAATGGTATAAAAATTTTAGAAGAAACAAACTGCAGGTTTTTCGAGAAAACCGATTTAAAATTTTTTCCAAAAACCTGCAGTAACTTTGTCACTTCTCGAAAATCTTTGGATTTTTATGACTCTAAAAATCCACCACGATGTTCCGCATAACAGAAAAAATAATCAAACCGAAGTCTGCCAAATTACAGAAAAGGCACTGCTTTTTAAACAATAAATTTAAAAATTTATATTTCCGAAACTAACAATAATTCGATATTGAAACTAGGGGGTCATCTAGGGTAGGCACGGGCCCAAATGGTATAAAAATTTTAGAAGAAACAAACTGCAGGTTTTTCGAGAAAACCGATTTAAAATTTTTTCCAAAAACCTGCAGTAACTTTGTCACTTCTCGAAAATCTTTGGATTTTTATGACTCTAAAAATCCACCACGATGTTCCGCATAACAGAAAAAATAATCAAACCGAAGTCTGCCAAATTACAGAAAAGGCACTGCTTTTTAAACAATAAATTTAAAAATTTATATTTCCGAAACTAACAATAATTCGATATTGAAACTAGGGGGTCATCTAGGGTAGGCACGGGCCCAAATGGTATAAAAATTTTAGAAGAAACAAACTGCAGGTTTTTCGAGAAAACCGATTTAAAATTTTTTCCAAGAACCTGCAGTAACTTTGTCACTTCTCGAAAATCTTTGGATTTTTATGACTCTAAAAATCCACCACGATGTTCCGCATAACAGAAAAAATAATCAAACCGAAGTCTGCTACATTACAGAAAAGGCACTGCTTTTTAAACAATAACTTTAAAAATTTATATTTCCGAAACTAACAATAATTCGATTTTGAAACTAGGGGTCATCTAGGGTAGGTACGGGCGCAAATGGTATAAAATTTTTAGAAGCAACAAACTGCAGGTTTTTCGAGAAAACCGATTTAAAATTTTTTCCAAAAACCTGCAGTAACTTTGTCACTTCTCGAAAATCTTGGGATTTTTATGACTCTAAAAATCCACCACGATGTTCCGCATAACAGAAAAAATAATCAAACCGAAGTCTGCCAAATTACAGAAAAGGCACTGCTTTTTAAACAATAACTTTAAAAATTTATATTTCCGAAACTAACCATAATTCGATATTGAAACTAGGGGGTCATCTAGGGTAGGCACGGGCCCAAATGGTATAAAAATTTTAGAAGAAACAAACTGCAGGTTTTTCGAGAAAACCGATTTAAAATTTTTTCCAAAAACCTGCAGTAACTTTGTCACTTCTCGAAAATCTTGGGATTTTTATGACTCTAAAAATCCACCACGATGTTCCGCATAACAGAAAAAATAATCAAACCGAAGTCTGCCAAATTACAGAAAAGGCACTGCTTTTTAAACAATAAATTTAAAAATTTATATTTCCGAAACTAACAATAATTCGATATTGAAACTAGGGGGTCATCTAGGGTAGGCACGGGCCCAAATGGTATAAAAATTTTAGAAGAAACAAACTGCAGGTTTTTCGAGAAAACCGATTTAAAATTTTTTCCAAAAACCTGCAGTAACTTTGTCACTTCTCGAAAATCTTTGGATTTTTATGACTCTAAAAATCCACCACGATGTTCCGCATAACAGAAAAAATAATCAAACCGAAGTCTGCCAAATTACAGAAAAGGCACTGCTTTTTAAACAATAAATTTAAAAATTTATATTTCCGAAACTAACAATAATTCGATATTGAAACTAGGGGGTCATCTAGGGTAGGCACGGGCCCAAATGGTATAAAAATTTTAGAAGAAACAAACTGCAGGTTTTCGAGAAAACCGATTTAAAATTTTTTCCAAGAACCTGCAGTAACTTTGTCACTTCTCGAAAATCTTTGGATTTTTATGACTCTAAAAATCCACCACGATGTTCCGCATAACAGAAAAAATAATCAAACCGAAGTCTGCTACATTACAGAAAAGGCACTGCTTTTTAAACAATAACTTTAAAAATTTATATTTCCGAAACTAACAATAATTCGATTTTGAAACTAGGGGTCATCTAGGGTAGGTACGGGCGCAAATGGTATAAAATTTTTAGAAGCAACAAACTGCAGGTTTTTCGAGAAAACCGATTTAAAATTTTTTCCAAAAACCTGCAGTAACTTTGTCACTTCTCGAAAATCTTTGGATTTTTATGACTCTAAAAATCCACCACGATGTTCCGCATAACAGAAAAAATAATCAAACCGAAGTCTGCCAAATTACAGAAAAGGCACTGCTTTTTAAACAATAAATTTAAAAATTTATATTTCCGAAACTAACAATAATTCGATATTGAAACTAGGGGGTCATCTAGGGTAGGCACGGGCCCAAATGGTATAAAAATTTTAGAAGAAACAAACTGCAGGTTTTTCGAGAAAACCGATTTAAAATTTTTTCCAAAAACCTGCAGTAACTTTGTCACTTCTCGAAAATCTTGGGATTTTTATGACTCTAAAAATCCACCACGATGTTCCGCATAACAGAAAAAATAATCAAACCGAAGTCTGCTACATTACAGAAAAGGCACAGCTTTTTAAACAATAACTTTAAAAATTTATATTTCCGAAACTAACAATATTTCGATTTTGAAACTAGGGGTCATCTAGGGTAGGTACGGGCGCAAATGGTATAAAATTTTTAGAAGCAACAAACTGCAGGTTTTTCGAGAAAACCGATTTAAAATTTTTTCCAAAAACCTGCAGTAACTTTGTCACTTCTCGAAAATCTTGGGATTTTTATGACTCTAAAAATCCACCACGATGTTCCGCATAACAGAAAAAATAATCAAACCGAAGTCTGCTACATTACAGAAAAGGCACTGCTTTTTAAACAATAACTTTAAAAATTTATATTTCCGAAACTAACAATATTTCGATTTTGAAACTAGGGGTCATCTAGGGTAGGTACGGGCGCAAATGGTATAAAATTTTTAGAAGCAACAAACTGCAGGTTTTTCGAGAAAACCGATTTAAAATTTTTTCCAAAAACCTGCAGTAACTTTGTCACTTCTCGAAAATCTTGGGATTTTTATGACTCTAAAAATCCACCACGATGTTCCGCATAACAGAAAAAATAATCAAACCGAAGTCTGCCAAATTACAGAAAAGGCACTGCTTTTTAAACAATAACTTTAAAAATTTATATTTCCGAAACTAACTATAATTCGATATTGAAACTAGGGGGTCATCTAGGGTAGGCACGGGCCCAAATGGTATAAAAATTTTAGAAGAAACAAACTGCAGGTTTTTCGAGAAAACCGATTTAAAATTTTTTCCAAAAACCTGCAGTAACTTTGTCACTTCTCGAAAATCTTGGGATTTTTATGACTCTAAAAATCCACCACGATGTTCCGCATAACAGAAAAAATAATCAAACCGAAGTCTGCCAAATTACAGAAAAGGCACTGCTTTTTAAACAATAACTTTAAAAATTTATATTTCCGAAACTAACTATAATTCCATATTGAAACTAGGGGGTCATCTAGGGTAGGCACGGGCCCAAATGGTATAAAAATTTTAGAAGAAACAAACTGCAGGTTTTTCGAGAAAACCGATTTAAAATTTTTTCCAAAAACCTGCAGTAACTTTGTCACTTCTCGAAAATCTTGGGATTTTTATGACTCTAAAAATCCACCACGATGCTCCGCATAACAGAAAAAATAATCAAACCGAAGTCTGCCAAATTACAAAAAAGGCACTGCTTTTTAAACAATAACATTAAAAATTTATATTTCCGAAACTAACAATAATTCGATATTGAAACTAGGGGGTCATCTAGGGTAGGCACGGGCCCAAATGGTATAAAAATTTTAGAAGAAACAAACTGCAGGTTTTTCGAGAAAACCGATTTAAAATTTTTTCCAAAAACCTGCAGTAACTTTGTCACTTCTCGAAAATCTTTGGATTTTTATGACTCTAAAAATCCACCACGATGTTCCGCATAACAGAAAAAATAATCAAACCGAAGTCTGCCAAATTACAGAAAAGGCACTGCTTTTTAAACAATAAATTTAAAAATTTATATTTCCGAAACTAACAATAATTCGATATTGAAACTAGGGGGTCATCTAGGGTAGGCACGGGCCCAAATGGTATAAAAATTTTAGAAGAAACAAACTGCAGGTTTTTCGAGAAAACCGATTTAAAATTTTTTCCAAGAACCTGCAGTAACTTTGTCACTTCTCGAAAATCTTTGGATTTTTATGACTCTAAAAATCCACCACGATGTTCCGCATAACAGAAAAAATAATCAAACCGAAGTCTGCTACATTACAGAAAAGGCACTGCTTTTTAAACAATAACTTTAAAAATTTATATTTCCGAAACTAACAATAATTCGATTTTGAAACTAGGGGTCATCTAGGGTAGGTACGGGCGCAAATGGTATAAAATTTTTAGAAGCAACAAACTGCAGGTTTTTCGAGAAAACCGATTTAAAATTTTTTCCAAAAACCTGCAGTAACTTTGTCACTTCTCGAAAATCTTGGGATATTTATGACTCTAAAAATCCACCACGATGTTCCGCATAACAGAAAAAATAATCAAACCGAAGTCTGCCAAATTACAGAAAAGGCACTGCTTTTTAAACAATAAATTTAAAAATTTATATTTCCGAAACTAACAATAATTCGATATTGAAACTAGGGGGTCATCTAGGGTAGGCACGGGCCCAAATGGTATAAAAATTTTAGAAGAAACAAACTGCAGGTTTTTCGAGAAAACCGATTTAAAATTTTTTCCAAAAACCTGCAGTAACTTTGTCACTTCTCGAAAATCTTTGGATTTTTATGACTCTAAAAATCCACCACGATGTTCCGCATAACAGAAAAAATAATCAAACCGAAGTCTGCCAAATTACAGAAAAGGCACTGCTTTTTAAACAATAAATTTAAAAATTTATATTTCCGAAACTAACAATAATTCGATATTGAAACTAGGGGGTCATCTAGGGTAGGCACGGGCCCAAATGGTATAAAAATTTTAGAAGAAACAAACTGCAGGTTTTTCGAGAAAACCGATTTAAAATTTTTTCCAAGAACCTGCAGTAACTTTGTCACTTCTCGAAAATCTTTGGATTTTTATGACTCTAAAAATCCACCACGATGTTCCGCATAACAGAAAAAATAATCAAACCGAAGTCTGCTACATTACAGAAAAGGCACTGCTTTTTAAACAATAACTTTAAAAATTTATATTTCCGAAACTAACAATAATTCGATTTTGAAACTAGGGGTCATCTAGGGTAGGTACGGGCGCAAATGGTATAAAATTTTTAGAAGCAACAAACTGCAGGTTTTTCGAGAAAACCGATTTAAAATTTTTTCCAAAAACCTGCAGTAACTTTGTCACTTCTCGAAAATCTTGGGATTTTTATGACTCTAAAAATCCACCACGATGTTCCGCATAACAGAAAAAATAATCAAACCGAAGTCTGCCAAATTACAGAAAAGGCACTGCTTTTTAAACAATAAATTTAAAAATTTATATTTCCGAAACTAACAATAATTCGATATTGAAACTAGGGGGTCATCTAGGGTAGGCACGGGCCCAAATGGTATAAAAATTTTAGAAGAAACAAACTGCAGGTTTTTCGAGAAAACCGATTTAAAATTTTTTCCAAGAACCTGCAGTAACTTTGTCACTTCTCGAAAATCTTTGGATTTTTATGACTCTAAAAATCCACCACGATGTTCCGCATAACAGAAAAAATAATCAAACCGAAGTCTGCTACATTACAGAAAAGGCACTGCTTTTTAAACAATAACTTTAAAAATTTATATTTCCGAAACTAACAATAATTCGATTTTGAAACTAGGGGTCATCTAGGGTAGGTACGGGCGCAAATGGTATAAAATTTTTAGAAGCAACAAACTGCAGGTTTTTCGAGAAAACCGATTTAAAATTTTTTCCAAAAACCTGCAGTAACTTTGTCACTTCTCGAAAATCTTTGGATTTTTATGACTCTAAAAATCCACCACGATGTTCCGCATAACAGAAAAAATAATCAAACCGAAGTCTGCCAAATTACAGAAAAGGCACTGCTTTTTAAACAATAAATTTAAAAATTTATATTTCCGAAACTAACAATAATTCGATATTGAAACTAGGGGGTCATCTAGGGTAGGCACGGGCCCAAATGGTATAAAAATTTTAGAAGAAACAAACTGCAGGTTTTTCGAGAAAACCGATTTAAAATTTTTTCCAAAAACCTGCAGTAACTTTGTCACTTCTCGAAAATCTTGGGATTTTTATGACTCTAAAAATCCACCACGATGTTCCGCATAACAGAAAAAATAATCAAACCGAAGTCTGCTACATTACAGAAAAGGCACTGCTTTTTAAACAATAACTTTAAAAAGTTATATTTCCGAAACTAACAATATTTCGATTTTGAAACTAGGGGTCATCTAGGGTAGGTACGGGCGCAAATGGTATAAAATTTTTAGAAGCAACAAACTGCAGGTTTTTCGAGAAAACCGATTTAAAATTTTTTCCAAAAACCTGCAGTAACTTTGTCACTTCTCGAAAATCTTGGGATTTTTATGACTCTAAAAATCCACCACGATGTTCCGCATAACAGAAAAAATAATCAAACCGAAGTCTGCTACATTACAGAAAAGGCACTGCTTTTTAAACAATAACTTTAAAAATTTATATTTCCGAAACTAACAATATTTCGATTTTGAAACTAGGGGTCATCTAGGGTAGGTACGGGCGCAAATGGTATAAAATTTTTAGAAGCAACAAACTGCAGGTTTTTCGAGAAAACCGATTTAAAATTTTTTCCAAAAACCTGCAGTAACTTTGTCACTTCTCGAAAATCTTGGGATTTTTATGACTCTAAAAATCCACCACGATGTTCCGCATAACAGAAAAAATAATCAAACCGAAGTCTGCCAAATTACAGAAAAGGCACTGCTTTTTAAACAATAACTTTAAAAATTTATATTTCCGAAACTAACTATAATTCGATATTGAAACTAGGGGGTCATCTAGGGTAGGCACGGGCCCAAATGGTATAAAAATTTTAGAAGAAACAAACTGCAGGTTTTTCGAGAAAACCGATTTAAAATTTTTTCCAAAAACCTGCAGTAACTTTGTCACTTCTCGAAAATCTTGGGATTTTTATGACTCTAAAAATCCACCACGATGTTCCGCATAACAGAAAAAATAATCAAACCGAAGTCTGCCAAATTACAGAAAAGGCACTGCTTTTTAAACAATAACTTTAAAAATTTATATTTCCGAAACTAACTATAATTCCATATTGAAACTAGGGGGTCATCTAGGGTAGGCACGGGCCCAAATGGTATAAAAATTTTAGAAGAAACAAACTGCAGGTTTTTCGAGAAAACCGATTTAAAATTTTTTCCAAAAACCTGCAGTAACTTTGTCACTTCTCGAAAATCTTGGGATTTTTATGACTCTAAAAATCCACCACGATGCTCCGCATAACAGAAAAAATAATCAAACCGAAGTCTGCCAAATTACAGAAAAGGCACTGCTTTTTAAACAATAACATTAAAAATTTATATTTCCGAAACTAACAATAATTCGATATTGAAACTAGGGGGTCATCTAGGGTAGGCACGGGCCCAAATGGTATAAAAATTTTAGAAGAAACAAACTGCAGGTTTTTCGAGAAAACCGATTTAAAATTTTTTCCAAAAACCTGCAGTAACTTTGTCACTTCTCGAAAATCTTTGGATTTTTATGACTCTAAAAATCCACCACGATGTTCCGCATAACAGAAAAAATAATCAAACCGAAGTCTGCCAAATTACAGAAAAGGCACTGCTTTTTAAACAATAAATTTAAAAATTTATATTTCCGAAACTAACAATAATTCGATATTGAAACTAGGGGGTCATCTAGGGTAGGCACGGGCCCAAATGGTATAAAAATTTTAGAAGAAACAAACTGCAGGTTTTTCGAGAAAACCGATTTAAAATTTTTTCCAAGAACCTGCAGTAACTTTGTCACTTCTCGAAAATCTTTGGATTTTTATGACTCTAAAAATCCACCACGATGTTCCGCATAACAGAAAAAATAATCAAACCGAAGTCTGCCAAATTACAGAAAAGGCACTGCTTTTTAAACAATAACTTTAAAAATTTATATTTCCGAAACTAACAATAATTCGATTTTGAAACTAGGGGTCATCTAGGGTAGGTACGGGCGCAAATGGTATAAAATTTTTAGAAGCAACAAACTGCAGGTTTTTCGAGAAAACCGATTTAAAATTTTTTCCAAAAACCTGCAGTAACTTTGTCACTTCTCGAAAATCTTGGGATATTTATGACTCTAAAAATCCACCACGATGTTCCGCATAACAGAAAAAATAATCAAACCGAAGTCTGCCAAATTACAGAAAAGGCACTGCTTTTTAAACAATAAATTTAAAAATTTATATTTCCGAAACTAACAATAATTCGATATTGAAACTAGGGGGTCATCTAGGGTAGGCACGGGCCCAAATGGTATAAAAATTTTAGAAGAAACAAACTGCAGGTTTTTCGAGAAAACCGATTTAAAATTTTTTCCAAAAACCTGCAGTAACTTTGTCACTTCTCGAAAATCTTTGGATTTTTATGACTCTAAAAATCCACCACGATGTTCCGCATAACAGAAAAAATAATCAAACCGAAGTCTGCCAAATTACAGAAAAGGCACTGCTTTTTAAACAATAAATTTAAAAATTTATATTTCCGAAACTAACAATAATTCGATATTGAAACTAGGGGGTCATCTAGGGTAGGCACGGGCCCAAATGGTATAAAAATTTTAGAAGAAACAAACTGCAGGTTTTTCGAGAAAACCGATTTAAAATTTTTTCCAAGAACCTGCAGTAACTTTGTCACTTCTCGAAAATCTTTGGATTTTTATGACTCTAAAAATCCACCACGATGTTCCGCATAACAGAAAAAATAATCAAACCGAAGTCTGCTACATTACAGAAAAGGCACTGCTTTTTAAACAATAACTTTAAAAATTTATATTTCCGAAACTAACAATAATTCGATTTTGAAACTAGGGGTCATCTAGGGTAGGTACGGGCGCAAATGGTATAAAATTTTTAGAAGCAACAAACTGCAGGTTTTTCGAGAAAACCGATTTAAAATTTTTTCCAAAAACCTGCAGTAACTTTGTCACTTCTCGAAAATCTTGGGATTTTTATGACTCTAAAAATCCACCACGATGTTCCGCATAACAGAAAAAATAATCAAACCGAAGTCTGCCAAATTACAGAAAAGGCACTGCTTTTTAAACAATAACTTTAAAAATTTATATTTCCGAAACTAACCATAATTCGATATTGAAACTAGGGGGTCATCTAGGGTAGGCACGGGCCCAAATGGTATAAAAATTTTAGAAGAAACAAACTGCAGGTTTTTCGAGAAAACCGATTTAAAATTTTTTCCAAAAACCTGCAGTAACTTTGTCACTTCTCGAAAATCTTTGGATTTTTATGACTCTAAAAATCCACCACGATGTTCCGCATAACAGAAAAAATAATCAAACCGAAGTCTGCCAAATTACAGAAAAGGCACTGCTTTTTAAACAATAAATTTAAAAATTTATATTTCCGAAACTAACAATAATTCGATATTGAAACTAGGGGGTCATCTAGGGTAGGCACGGGCCCAAATGGTATAAAAATTTTAGAAGAAACAAACTGCAGGTTTTTCGAGAAAACCGATTTAAAATTTTTTCCAAGAACCTGCAGTAACTTTGTCACTTCTCGAAAATCTTTGGATTTTTATGACTCTAAAAATCCACCACGATGTTCCGCATAACAGAAAAAATAATCAAACCGAAGTCTGCTACATTACAGAAAAGGCACTGCTTTTTAAACAATAACTTTAAAAATTTATATTTCCGAAACTAACAATAATTCGATTTTGAAACTAGGGGTCATCTAGGGTAGGTACGGGCGCAAATGGTATAAAATTTTTAGAAGCAACAAGCTGCAGGTTTTTCGAGAAAACCGATTTAAAATTTTTTCCAAAAACCTGCAGTAACTTTGTCACTTCTCGAAAATCTTTGGATTTTTATGACTCTAAAAATCCACCACGATGTTCCGCATAACAGAAAAAATAATCAAACCGAAGTCTGCCAAATTACAGAAAAGGCACTGCTTTTTAAACAATAAATTTAAAAATTTATATTTCCGAAACTAACAATAATTCGATATTGAAACTAGGGGGTCATCTAGGGTAGGCACGGGCCCAAATGGTATAAAAATTTTAGAAGAAACAAACTGCAGGTTTTTCGAGAAAACCGATTTAAAATTTTTTCCAAAAACCTGCAGTAACTTTGTCACTTCTCGAAAATCTTGGGATTTTTATGACTCTAAAAATCCACCACGATGTTCCGCATAACAGAAAAAATAATCAAACCGAAGTCTGCTACATTACAGAAAAGGCACTGCTTTTTAAACAATAACTTTAAAAATTTATATTTCCGAAACTAACAATATTTCGATTTTGAAACTAGGGGTCATCTAGGGTAGGTACGGGCGCAAATGGTATAAAATTTTTAGAAGCAACAAACTGCAGGTTTTTCGAGAAAACCGATTTAAAATTTTTTCCAAAAACCTGCAGTAACTTTGTCACTTCTCGAAAATCTTGGGATTTTTATGACTCTAAAAATCCACCACGATGTTCCGCATAACAGAAAAAATAATCAAACCGAAGTCTGCTACATTACAGAAAAGGCACTGCTTTTTAAACAATAACTTTAAAAATTTATATTTCCGAAACTAACAATATTTCGATTTTGAAACTAGGGGTCATCTAGGGTAGGTACGGGCGCAAATGGTATAAAATTTTTAGAAGCAACAAACTGCAGGTTTTTCGAGAAAACCGATTTAAAATTTTTTCCAAAAACCTGCAGTAACTTTGTCACTTCTCGAAAATCTTGGGATTTTTATGACTCTAAAAATCCACCACGATGTTCCGCATAACAGAAAAAATAATCAAACCGAAGTCTGCCAAATTACAGAAAAGGCACTGCTTTTTAAACAATAACTTTAAAAATTTATATTTCCGAAACTAACTATAATTCGATATTGAAACTAGGGGGTCATCTAGGGTAGGCACGGGCCCAAATGGTATAAAAATTTTAGAAGAAACAAACTGCAGGTTTTTCGAGAAAACCGATTTAAAATTTTTTCCAAAAACCTGCAGTAACTTTGTCACTTCTCGAAAATCTTGGGATTTTTATGACTCTAAAAATCCACCACGATGTTCCGCATAACAGAAAAAATAATCAAACCGAAGTCTGCCAAATTACAGAAAAGGCACTGCTTTTTAAACAATAACTTTAAAAATTTATATTTCCGAAACTAACTATAATTCCATATTGAAACTAGGGGGTCATCTAGGGTAGGCACGGGCCCAAATGGTATAAAAATTTTAGAAGAAACAAACTGCAGGTTTTTCGAGAAAACCGATTTAAAATTTTTTCCAAAAACCTGCAGTAACTTTGTCACTTCTCGAAAATCTTGGGATTTTTATGACTCTAAAAATCCACCACGATGCTCCGCATAACAGAAAAAATAATCAAACCGAAGTCTGCCAAATTACAGAAAAGGCACTGCTTTTTAAACAATAACATTAAAAATTTATATTTCCGAAACTAACAATAATTCGATATTGAAACTAGGAGGTCATCTAGGGTAGGCACGGGCCCAAATGGTATAAAATTGTTAAAAGAAACAAACTGCAGGTTTTTCGAGAAAACCGATTTAAAATTTTTTCCAAAAACCTGCAGTAACTTTGTCACTTCTCGAAAATCTTTGGATTTTTATGACTCTAAAAATCCACCACGATGTTCCGCATAACAGAAAAAATAATCAAACCGAAGTCTGCCAAATTACAGAAAAGGCACTGCTTTTTAAACAATAAATTTAAAAATTTATATTTCCGAAACTAACAATAAATCCATATTGAAACTAGGGGGTCATCTAGGGTAGGCACGGGCCCAAATGGTATAAAAATTTTAGAAGAAACAAACTGCAGGTTTTTCGAGAAAACCGATTTAAAATTTTTTCCAAGAACCTGCAGTAACTTTGTCACTTCTCGAAAATCTTTGGATTTTTATGACTCTAAAAATCCACCACGATGTTTCGCATAACAGAAAAAATAATCAAACCGAAGTCTGCCAAATTACAGAAAAGGCACTGCTTTTTAAACAATAAATTTAAAAATTTATATTTCCGAAACTAACAATAATTCCATATTGAAACTAGGGGGTCATCTAGGGTAGGCACGGGCCCAAATGGTATAAAAATTTTAGAAGAAACAAACTGCAGGTTTTTCGAGAAAACCGATTTAAAATTTTTTCCAAAAACCTGCAGTAACTTTGTCACTTCTCGAAAATCTTTGGATTTTTATGACTCTAAAAATCCACCACGATGTTCCGCATAACAGAAAAAATAATCAAACCGAAGTCTGCCAAATTACAGAAAAGGCACTGCTTTTTAAACAATAAATTTAAAAATTTATATTTCCGAAACTAACAATAATTCGATATTGAAACTAGGGGGTCATCTAGGGTAGGCACGGGCCCAAATGGTATAAAAATTTTAGAAGAAACAAACTGCAGGTTTTTCGAGAAAACCGATTTAAAATTTTTTCCAAAAACCTGCAGTAACTTTGTCACTTCTCGAAAATCTTGGGATTTTTATGACTCTAAAAATCCACCACGACGTTCCGCATAACAGAAAAAATAATCAAACCGAAGTATGCCAAATTACAGAAAAGGCACTGCTTTTTAAACAATAACTTTAAAAATTTATATTTCCGAAACTAACAATAATTCGATATTGAAACTAGGGGGTCATCTAGGGTAGGCACGGGCCCAAATGGTATAAAAATTTTAGAAGAAACAAACTGCAGGTTTTTCGAGAAAACCGATTTAAAAATTTTTCCAAAAACCTGCAGTAACTTTGTCACTTCTCGAAAATCTTTGGATTTTTATGACTCTAAAAATCCACCACGATGTTCCGCATAACAGAAAAAATAATCAAACCGAAGTCTGCCAAATTACAGAAAAGGCACTGCTTTTTAAACAATAAATTTAAAAATTTATATTTCCGAAACTAACAATAATTCGATATTGAAACTAGGGGGTCATCTAGGGTAGGCACGGGCCCAAATGGTATAAAAATTTTAGAAGAAACAAACTGCAGGTTTTTCGAGAAAACCGATTTAAAATTTTTTCCAAAAACCTGCAGTAACTTTGTCACTTCTCGAAAATCTTTGGATTTTTATGACTCTAAAAATCCACCACGATGTTCCGCATAACAGAAAAAATAATCAAACCGAAGTCTGCCAAATTACAGAAAAGGCACTGCTTTTTAAACAATAAATTTAAAAATTTATATTTCCGAAACTAACAATAATTCGATATTGAAACTAGGGGGTCATCTAGGGTAGGCACGGGCCCAAATGGTATAAAAATTTTAGAAGAAACAAACTGCAGGTTTTTCGAGAAAACCGATTTAAAATTTTTTCCAAAAACCTGCAGTAACTTTGTCACTTCTCGAAAATCTTTGGATTTTTATGACTCTAAAAATCCACCACGATGTTCCGCATAACAGAAAAAATAATCAAACCGAAGTCTGCCAAATTACAGAAAAGGCACTGCTTTTTAAACAATAAATTTAAAAATTTATATTTCCGAAACTAACAATAATTCGATATTGAAACTAGGGGGTCATCTAGGGTAGGCACGGGCCCAAATGGTATAAAAATTTTAGAAGAAACAAACTGCAGGTTTTTCGAGAAAACCGATTTAAAATTTTTTCCAAAAACCTGCAGTAACTTTTGTCACTTCTCGAAAATCTTGGGATTTTTATGACTCTAAAAATCCACCACGATGTTCCGCATAACAGAAAAAATAATCAAACCGAAGTCTGCCAAATTACAGAAAAGGCACTGCTTTTTAAACAATAACTTTAAAAATTTATATTTCCGAAACTAACAATAATTCGATATTCAAACTAGGGGGTCATCTAGGGTAGGCACGGGCCCAAATGGTATAAAAATTTTAGAAGAAACAAACTGCAGGTTTTTCGAGAAAACCGATTTAAAATTTTTTCCAAAAACCTGCAGTAACTTTGTCACTTCTCGAAAATCTTTGGATTTTTATGACTCTAAAAATCCACCACGATGTTCCGCATAACAGAAAAAATAATCAAACCGAAGTCTGCCAAATTACAGAAAAGGCACTGCTTTTTAAACAATAAATTTAAAAATTTATATTTCCGAAACTAACTATAATTCCATATTGAAACTAGGGGGTCATCTAGGGTAGGCACGGGCCCAAATGGTATAAAAATTTTAGAAGAAACAAACTGCAGGTTTTTCGAGAAAACCGATTTAAAATTTTTTCCAAAAACCTGCAGTAACTTTGTCACTTCTCGAAAATCTTGGGATTTTTATGACTCTAAAAATCCACCACGATGCTCCGCATAACAGAAAAAATAATCAAACCGAAGTCTGCCAAATTACAGAAAAGGCACTGCTTTTTAAACAATAACATTAAAAATTTATATTTCCGAAACTAACAATAATTCGATATTGAAACTAGGAGGTCATCTAGGGTAGGCACGGGCCCAAATGGTATAAAATTGTTAAAAGAAACAAACTGCAGGTTTTTCGAGAAAACCGATTTAAAATTTTTTCCAAAAACCTGCAGTAACTTTGTCACTTCTCGAAAATCTTTGGATTTTTATGACTCTAAAAATCCACCACGATGTTCCGCATAACAGAAAAAATAATCAAACCGAAGTCTGCCAAATTACAGAAAAGGCACTGCTTTTTAAACAATAAATTTAAAAATTTATATTTCCGAAACTAACAATAAATCCATATTGAAACTAGGGGGTCATCTAGGGTAGGCACGGGCCCAAATGGTATAAAAATTTTAGAAGAAACAAACTGCAGGTTTTTCGAGAAAACCGATTTAAAATTTTTTCCAAGAACCTGCAGTAACTTTGTCACTTCTCGAAAATCTTTGGATTTTTATGACTCTAAAAATCCACCACGATGTTTCGCATAACAGAAAAAATAATCAAACCGAAGTCTGCCAAATTACAGAAAAGGCACTGCTTTTTAAACAATAAATTTAAAAATTTATATTTCCGAAACTAACAATAATTCCATATTGAAACTAGGGGGTCATCTAGGGTAGGCACGGGCCCAAATGGTATAAAAATTTTAGAAGAAACAAACTGCAGGTTTTTCGAGAAAACCGATTTAAAATTTTTTCCAAAAACCTGCAGTAACTTTGTCACTTCTCGAAAATCTTTGGATTTTTATGACTCTAAAAATCCACCACGATGTTCCGCATAACAGAAAAAATAATCAAACCGAAGTCTGCCAAATTACAGAAAAGGCACTGCTTTTTAAACAATAAATTTAAAAATTTATATTTCCGAAACTAACAATAATTCGATATTGAAACTAGGGGGTCATCTAGGGTAGGCACGGGCCCAAATGGTATAAAAATTTTAGAAGAAACAAACTGCAGGTTTTTCGAGAAAACCGATTTAAAATTTTTTCCAAAAACCTGCAGTAACTTTGTCACTTCTCGAAAATCTTTGGATTTTTATGACTCTAAAAATCCACCACGATGTTCCGCATAACAGAAAAAATAATCAAACCGAAGTCTGCCAAATTACAGAAAAGGCACTGCTTTTTAAACAATAAATTTAAAAATTTATATTTCCGAAACTAACTATAATTCCATATTGAAACTAGGGGGTCATCTAGGGTAGGCACGGGCCCAAATGGTATAAAAATTTTAGAAGAAACAAACTGCAGGTTTTTCGAGAAAACCGATTTAAAATTTTTTCCAAAAACCTGCAGTAACTTTGTCACTTCTCGAAAATCTTGGGATTTTTATGACTCTAAAAATCCACCACGATGTTCCGCATAACAGAAAAAATAATCAAACCGAAGTCTGCCAAATTACAGAAAAGGCACTGCTTTTTAAACAATAAATTTAAAAATTTATATTTCCGAAACTAACTATAATTCCATATTGAAACTAGGGGGTCATCTAGGGTAGGCACGGGCCCAAATGGTATAAAAATTTTAGAAGAAACAAACTGCAGGTTTTTCGAGAAAACCGATTTAAAATTTTTTCCAAAAACCTGCAGTAACTTTGTCACTTCTCGAAAATCTTGGGATTTTTATGACTCTAAAAATCCACCACGATGCTCCGCATAACAGAAAAAATAATCAAACCGAAGTCTGCCAAATTACAGAAAAGGCACTGCTTTTTAAACAATAAATTTAAAAATTTATATTTCCGAAACTAACTATAATTCCATATTGAAACTAGGGGGTCATCTAGGGTAGGCACGGGCCCAAATGGTATAAAAATTTTAGAAGAAACAAACTGCAGGTTTTTCGAGAAAACCGATTTAAAATTTTTTCCAAAAACCTGCAGTAACTTTGTCACTTCTCGAAAATCTTGGGATTTTTATGACTCTAAAAATCCACCACGATGCTCCGCATAACAGAAAAAATAATCAAACCGAAGTCTGCCAAATTACAGAAAAGGCACTGCTTTTTAAACAATAACATTAAAAATTTATATTTCCGAAACTAACAATAATTCGATATTGAAACTAGGAGGTCATCTAGGGTAGGCACGGGCCCAAATGGTATAAAATTGTTAAAAGAAACAAACTGCAGGTTTTTCGAGAAAACCGATTTAAAATTTTTTCCAAAAACCTGCAGTAACTTTGTCACTTCTCGAAAATCTTTGGATTTTTATGACTCTAAAAATCCACCACGATGTTCCGCATAACAGAAAAAATAATCAAACCGAAGTCTGCCAAATTACAGAAAAGGCACTGCTTTTTAAACAATAAATTTAAAAATTTATATTTCCGAAACTAACAATAAATCCATATTGAAACTAGGGGGTCATCTAGGGTAGGCACGGGCCCAAATGGTATAAAAATTTTAGAAGAAACAAACTGCAGGTTTTTCGAGAAAACCGATTTAAAATTTTTTCCAAGAACCTGCAGTAACTTTGTCACTTCTCGAAAATCTTTGGATTTTTATGACTCTAAAAATCCACCACGATGTTTCGCATAACAGAAAAAATAATCAAACCGAAGTCTGCCAAATTACAGAAAAGGCACTGCTTTTTAAACAATAAATTTAAAAATTTATATTTCCGAAACTAACAATAATTCCATATTGAAACTAGGGGGTCATCTAGGGTAGGCACGGGCCCAAATGGTATAAAAATTTTAGAAGAAACAAACTGCAGGTTTTTCGAGAAAACCGATTTAAAATTTTTTCCAAAAACCTGCAGTAACTTTGTCACTTCTCGAAAATCTTTGGATTTTTATGACTCTAAAAATCCACCACGATGTTCCGCATAACAGAAAAAATAATCAAACCGAAGTCTGCCAAATTACAGAAAAGGCACTGCTTTTTAAACAATAAATTTAAAAATTTATATTTCCGAAACTAACAATAAATCCATATTGAAACTAGGGGGTCATCTAGGGTAGGCACGGGCCCAAATGGTATAAAAATTTTAGAAGAAACAAACTGCAGGTTTTTCGAGAAAACCGATTTAAAATTTTTTCCAAGAACCTGCAGTAACTTTGTCACTTCTCGAAAATCTTTGGATTTTTATGACTCTAAAAATCCACCACGATGTTTCGCATAACAGAAAAAATAATCAAACCGAAGTCTGCCAAATTACAGAAAAGGCACTGCTTTTTAAACAATAAATTTAAAAATTTATATTTCCGAAACTAACAATAATTCCATATTGAAACTAGGGGGTCATCTAGGGTAGGCACGGGCCCAAATGGTATAAAAATTTTAGAAGAAACAAACTGCAGGTTTTTCGAGAAAACCGATTTAAAATTTTTTCCAAAAACCTGCAGTAACTTTGTCACTTCTCGAAAATCTTTGGATTTTTATGACTCTAAAAATCCACCACGATGTTCCGCATAACAGAAAAAATAATCAAACCGAAGTCTGCCAAATTACAGAAAAGGCACTGCTTTTTAAACAATAAATTTAAAAATTTATATTTCCGAAACTAACAATAATTCGATATTGAAACTAGGGGGTCATCTAGGGTAGGCACGGGCCCAAATGGTATAAAAATTTTAGAAGAAACAAACTGCAGGTTTTTCGAGAAAACCGATTTAAAATTTTTTCCAAGAACCTGCAGTAACTTTGTCACTTCTCGAAAATCTTTGGATTTTTATGACTCTAAAAATCCACCACGATGTTTCGCATAACAGAAAAAATAATCAAACCGAAGTCTGCCAAATTACAGAAAAGGCACTGCTTTTTAAACAATAAATTTAAAAATTTATATTTCCGAAACTAACAATAATTCCATATTGAAACTAGGGGGTCATCTAGGGTAGGCACGGGCCCAAATGGTATAAAAATTTTAGAAGAAACAAACTGCAGGTTTTTCGAGAAAACCGATTTAAAATTTTTTCCAAAAACCTGCAGTAACTTTGTCACTTCTCGAAAATCTTTGGATTTTTATGACTCTAAAAATCCACCACGATGTTCCGCATAACAGAAAAAATAATCAAACCGAAGTCTGCCAAATTACAGAAAAGGCACTGCTTTTTAAACAATAAATTTAAAAATTTATATTTCCGAAACTAACAATAAATCCATATTGAAACTAGGGGGTCATCTAGGGTAGGCACGGGCCCAAATGGTATAAAAATTTTAGAAGAAACAAACTGCAGGTTTTTCGAGAAAACCGATTTAAAATTTTTTCCAAGAACCTGCAGTAACTTTGTCACTTCTCGAAAATCTTTGGATTTTTATGACTCTAAAAATCCACCACGATGTTTCGCATAACAGAAAAAATAATCAAACCGAAGTCTGCCAAATTACAGAAAAGGCACTGCTTTTTAAACAATAAATTTAAAAATTTATATTTCCGAAACTAACAATAATTCCATATTGAAACTAGGGGGTCATCTAGGGTAGGCACGGGCCCAAATGGTATAAAAATTTTAGAAGAAACAAACTGCAGGTTTTTCGAGAAAACCGATTTAAAATTTTTTCCAAAAACCTGCAGTAACTTTGTCACTTCTCGAAAATCTTTGGATTTTTATGACTCTAAAAATCCACCACGATGTTCCGCATAACAGAAAAAATAATCAAACCGAAGTCTGCCAAATTACAGAAAAGGCACTGCTTTTTAAACAATAAATTTAAAAATTTATATTTCCGAAACTAACAATAATTCGATATTGAAACTAGGGGGTCATCTAGGGTAGGCACGGGCCCAAATGGTATAAAAATTTTAGAAGAAACAAACTGCAGGTTTTTCGAGAAAACCGATTTAAAATTTTTTCCAAAAACCTGCAGTAACTTTGTCACTTCTCGAAAATCTTTGGATTTTTATGACTCTAAAAATCCACCACGATGTTCCGCATAACAGAAAAAATAATCAAACCGAAGTCTGCCAAATTACAGAAAAGGCACTGCTTTTTAAACAATAAATTTAAAAATTTATATTTCCGAAACTAACTATAATTCCATATTGAAACTAGGGGGTCATCTAGGGTAGGCACGGGCCCAAATGGTATAAAAATTTTAGAAGAAACAAACTGCAGGTTTTTCGAGAAAACCGATTTAAAATTTTTTCCAAAAACCTGCAGTAACTTTGTCACTTCTCGAAAATCTTGGGATTTTTATGACTCTAAAAATCCACCACGATGTTCCGCATAACAGAAAAAATAATCAAACCGAAGTCTGCCAAATTACAGAAAAGGCACTGCTTTTTAAACAATAAATTTAAAAATTTATATTTCCGAAACTAACTATAATTCCATATTGAAACTAGGGGGTCATCTAGGGTAGGCACGGGCCCAAATGGTATAAAAATTTTAGAAGAAACAAACTGCAGGTTTTTCGAGAAAACCGATTTAAAATTTTTTCCAAAAACCTGCAGTAACTTTGTCACTTCTCGAAAATCTTGGGATTTTTATGACTCTAAAAATCCACCACGATGCTCCGCATAACAGAAAAAATAATCAAACCGAAGTCTGCCAAATTACAGAAAAGGCACTGCTTTTTAAACAATAAATTTAAAAATTTATATTTCCGAAACTAACTATAATTCCATATTGAAACTAGGGGGTCATCTAGGGTAGGCACGGGCCCAAATGGTATAAAAATTTTAGAAGAAACAAACTGCAGGTTTTTCGAGAAAACCGATTTAAAATTTTTTCCAAAAACCTGCAGTAACTTTGTCACTTCTCGAAAATCTTGGGATTTTTATGACTCTAAAAATCCACCACGATGCTCCGCATAACAGAAAAAATAATCAAACCGAAGTCTGCCAAATTACAGAAAAGGCACTGCTTTTTAAACAATAACATTAAAAATTTATATTTCCGAAACTAACAATAATTCGATATTGAAACTAGGAGGTCATCTAGGGTAGGCACGGGCCCAAATGGTATAAAATTGTTAAAAGAAACAAACTGCAGGTTTTTCGAGAAAACCGATTTAAAATTTTTTCCAAAAACCTGCAGTAACTTTGTCACTTCTCGAAAATCTTTGGATTTTTATGACTCTAAAAATCCACCACGATGTTCCGCATAACAGAAAAAATAATCAAACCGAAGTCTGCCAAATTACAGAAAAGGCACTGCTTTTTAAACAATAAATTTAAAAATTTATATTTCCGAAACTAACAATAAATCCATATTGAAACTAGGGGGTCATCTAGGGTAGGCACGGGCCCAAATGGTATAAAAATTTTAGAAGAAACAAACTGCAGGTTTTTCGAGAAAACCGATTTAAAATTTTTTCCAAGAACCTGCAGTAACTTTGTCACTTCTCGAAAATCTTTGGATTTTTATGACTCTAAAAATCCACCACGATGTTTCGCATAACAGAAAAAATAATCAAACCGAAGTCTGCCAAATTACAGAAAAGGCACTGCTTTTTAAACAATAAATTTAAAAATTTATATTTCCGAAACTAACAATAATTCCATATTGAAACTAGGGGGTCATCTAGGGTAGGCACGGGCCCAAATGGTATAAAAATTTTAGAAGAAACAAACTGCAGGTTTTTCGAGAAAACCGATTTAAAATTTTTTCCAAAAACCTGCAGTAACTTTGTCACTTCTCGAAAATCTTTGGATTTTTATGACTCTAAAAATCCACCACGATGTTCCGCATAACAGAAAAAATAATCAAACCGAAGTCTGCCAAATTACAGAAAAGGCACTGCTTTTTAAACAATAAATTTAAAAATTTATATTTCCGAAACTAACAATAATTCGATATTGAAACTAGGGGGTCATCTAGGGTAGGCACGGGCCCAAATGGTATAAAAATTTTAGAAGAAACAAACTGCAGGTTTTTCGAGAAAACCGATTTAAAATTTTTTCCAAAAACCTGCAGTAACTTTGTCACTTCTCGAAAATCTTGGGATTTTTATGACTCTAAAAATCCACCACGACGTTCCGCATAACAGAAAAAATAATCAAACCGAAGTATGCCAAATTACAGAAAAGGCACTGCTTTTTAAACAATAACTTTAAAAATTTATATTTCCGAAACTAACAATAATTCGATATTGAAACTAGGGGGTCATCTAGGGTAGGCACGGGCCCAAATGGTATAAAAATTTTAGAAGAAACAAACTGCAGGTTTTTCGAGAAAACCGATTTAAAAATTTTTCCAAAAACCTGCAGTAACTTTGTCACTTCTCGAAAATCTTTGGATTTTTATGACTCTAAAAATCCACCACGATGTTCCGCATAACAGAAAAAATAATCAAACCGAAGTCTGCCAAATTACAGAAAAGGCACTGCTTTTTAAACAATAAATTTAAAAATTTATATTTCCGAAACTAACAATAATTCGATATTGAAACTAGGGGGTCATCTAGGGTAGGCACGGGCCCAAATGGTATAAAAATTTTAGAAGAAACAAACTGCAGGTTTTTCGAGAAAACCGATTTAAAATTTTTTCCAAAAACCTGCAGTAACTTTGTCACTTCTCGAAAATCTTTGGATTTTTATGACTCTAAAAATCCACCACGATGTTCCGCATAACAGAAAAAATAATCAAACCGAAGTCTGCCAAATTACAGAAAAGGCACTGCTTTTTAAACAATAAATTTAAAAATTTATATTTCCGAAACTAACAATAATTCGATATTGAAACTAGGGGGTCATCTAGGGTAGGCACGGGCCCAAATGGTATAAAAATTTTAGAAGAAACAAACTGCAGGTTTTTCGAGAAAACCGATTTAAAATTTTTTCCAAAAACCTGCAGTAACTTTGTCACTTCTCGAAAATCTTTGGATTTTTATGACTCTAAAAATCCACCACGATGTTCCGCATAACAGAAAAAATAATCAAACCGAAGTCTGCCAAATTACAGAAAAGGCACTGCTTTTTAAACAATAAATTTAAAAATTTATATTTCCGAAACTAACAATAATTCGATATTGAAACTAGGGGGTCATCTAGGGTAGGCACGGGCCCAAATGGTATAAAAATTTTAGAAGAAACAAACTGCAGGTTTTTCGAGAAAACCGATTTAAAATTTTTTCCAAAAACCTGCAGTAACTTTTGTCACTTCTCGAAAATCTTGGGATTTTTATGACTCTAAAAATCCACCACGATGTTCCGCATAACAGAAAAAATAATCAAACCGAAGTCTGCCAAATTACAGAAAAGGCACTGCTTTTTAAACAATAACTTTAAAAATTTATATTTCCGAAACTAACAATAATTCGATATTCAAACTAGGGGGTCATCTAGGGTAGGCACGGGCCCAAATGGTATAAAAATTTTAGAAGAAACAAACTGCAGGTTTTTCGAGAAAACCGATTTAAAATTTTTTCCAAAAACCTGCAGTAACTTTGTCACTTCTCGAAAATCTTTGGATTTTTATGACTCTAAAAATCCACCACGATGTTCCGCATAACAGAAAAAATAATCAAACCGAAGTCTGCCAAATTACAGAAAAGGCACTGCTTTTTAAACAATAAATTTAAAAATTTATATTTCCGAAACTAACTATAATTCCATATTGAAACTAGGGGGTCATCTAGGGTAGGCACGGGCCCAAATGGTATAAAAATTTTAGAAGAAACAAACTGCAGGTTTTTCGAGAAAACCGATTTAAAATTTTTTCCAAAAACCTGCAGTAACTTTGTCACTTCTCGAAAATCTTGGGATTTTTATGACTCTAAAAATCCACCACGATGCTCCGCATAACAGAAAAAATAATCAAACCGAAGTCTGCCAAATTACAGAAAAGGCACTGCTTTTTAAACAATAACATTAAAAATTTATATTTCCGAAACTAACAATAATTCGATATTGAAACTAGGAGGTCATCTAGGGTAGGCACGGGCCCAAATGGTATAAAATTGTTAAAAGAAACAAACTGCAGGTTTTTCGAGAAAACCGATTTAAAATTTTTTCCAAAAACCTGCAGTAACTTTGTCACTTCTCGAAAATCTTTGGATTTTTATGACTCTAAAAATCCACCACGATGTTCCGCATAACAGAAAAAATAATCAAACCGAAGTCTGCCAAATTACAGAAAAGGCACTGCTTTTTAAACAATAAATTTAAAAATTTATATTTCCGAAACTAACAATAAATCCATATTGAAACTAGGGGGTCATCTAGGGTAGGCACGGGCCCAAATGGTATAAAAATTTTAGAAGAAACAAACTGCAGGTTTTTCGAGAAAACCGATTTAAAATTTTTTCCAAGAACCTGCAGTAACTTTGTCACTTCTCGAAAATCTTTGGATTTTTATGACTCTAAAAATCCACCACGATGTTTCGCATAACAGAAAAAATAATCAAACCGAAGTCTGCCAAATTACAGAAAAGGCACTGCTTTTTAAACAATAAATTTAAAAATTTATATTTCCGAAACTAACAATAATTCCATATTGAAACTAGGGGGTCATCTAGGGTAGGCACGGGCCCAAATGGTATAAAAATTTTAGAAGAAACAAACTGCAGGTTTTTCGAGAAAACCGATTTAAAATTTTTTCCAAAAACCTGCAGTAACTTTGTCACTTCTCGAAAATCTTTGGATTTTTATGACTCTAAAAATCCACCACGATGTTCCGCATAACAGAAAAAATAATCAAACCGAAGTCTGCCAAATTACAGAAAAGGCACTGCTTTTTAAACAATAAATTTAAAAATTTATATTTCCGAAACTAACAATAATTCGATATTGAAACTAGGGGGTCATCTAGGGTAGGCACGGGCCCAAATGGTATAAAAATTTTAGAAGAAACAAACTGCAGGTTTTTCGAGAAAACCGATTTAAAATTTTTTCCAAAAACCTGCAGTAACTTTGTCACTTCTCGAAAATCTTTGGATTTTTATGACTCTAAAAATCCACCACGATGTTCCGCATAACAGAAAAAATAATCAAACCGAAGTCTGCCAAATTACAGAAAAGGCACTGCTTTTTAAACAATAAATTTAAAAATTTATATTTCCGAAACTAACAATAATTCGATATTGAAACTAGGGGGTCATCTAGGGTAGGCACGGGCCCAAATGGTATAAAAATTTTAGAAGAAACAAACTGCAGGTTTTTCGAGAAAACCGATTTAAAATTTTTTCCAAGAACCTGCAGTAACTTTGTCACTTCTCGAAAATCTTTGGATTTTTATGACTCTAAAAATCCACCACGATGTTCCGCATAACAGAAAAAATAATCAAACAGAAGTCTGCTACATTACAGAAAAGGCACTGCTTTTTAAACAATAACTTTAAAAATTTATATTTCCGAAACTAACAATAATTCGATTTTGAAACTAGGGGTCATCTAGGGTAGGTACGGGCGCAAATGGTATAAAATTTTTAGAAGCAACAAACTGCAGGTTTTTCGAGAAAACCGATTTAAAATTTTTTCCAAAAACCTGCAGTAACTTTGTCACTTCTCGAAAATCTTGGGATTTTTATGACTCTAAAAATCCACCACGATGTTCCGCATAACAGAAAAAATAATCAAACCGAAGTCTGCCAAATTACAGAAAAGGCACTGCTTTTTAAACAATAAATTTAAAAATTTATATTTCCGAAACTAACAATAATTCGATATTGAAACTAGGGGGTCATCTAGGGTAGGCACGGGCCCAAATGGTATAAAAATTTTAGAAGAAACAAACTGCAGGTTTTTCGAGAAAACCGATTTAAAATTTTTTCCAAAAACCTGCAGTAACTTTGTCACTTCTCGAAAATCTTTGGATTTTTATGACTCTAAAAATCCACCACGATGTTCCGCATAACAGAAAAAATAATCAAACCGAAGTCTGCCAAATTACAGAAAAGGCACTGCTTTTTAAACAATAAATTTAAAAATTTATATTTCCGAAACTAACAATAATTCGATATTGAAACTAGGGGGTCATCTAGGGTAGGCACGGGCCCAAATGGTATAAAAATTTTAGAAGAAACAAACTGCAGGTTTTTCGAGAAAACCGATTTAAAATTTTTTCCAAGAACCTGCAGTAACTTTGTCACTTCTCGAAAATCTTTGGATTTTTATGACTCTAAAAATCCACCACGATGTTCCGCATAACAGAAAAAATAATCAAACCGAAGTCTGCTACATTACAGAAAAGGCACTGCTTTTTAAACAATAACTTTAAAAATTTATATTTCCGAAACTAACAATAATTCGATTTTGAAACTAGGGGTCATCTAGGGTAGGTACGGGCGCAAATGGTATAAAATTTTTAGAAGCAACAAACTGCAGGTTTTTCGAGAAAACCGATTTAAAATTTTTTCCAAAAACCTGCAGTAACTTTGTCACTTCTCGAAAATCTTGGGATTTTTATGACTCTAAAAATCCACCACGATGTTCCGCATAACAGAAAAAATAATCAAACCGAAGTCTGCCAAATTACAGAAAAGGCACTGCTTTTTAAACAATAACTTTAAAAATTTATATTTCCGAAACTAACCATAATTCGATATTGAAACTAGGGGGTCATCTAGGGTAGGCACGGGCCCAAATGGTATAAAAATTTTAGAAGAAACAAACTGCAGGTTTTTCGAGAAAACCGATTTAAAATTTTTTCCAAAAACCTGCAGTAACTTTGTCACTTCTCGAAAATCTTGGGATTTTTATGACTCTAAAAATCCACCACGATGTTCCGCATAACAGAAAAAATAATCAAACCGAAGTCTGCCAAATTACAGAAAAGGCACTGCTTTTTAAACAATAAATTTAAAAATTTATATTTCCGAAACTAACAATAATTCGATATTGAAACTAGGGGGTCATCTAGGGTAGGCACGGGCCCAAATGGTATAAAAATTTTAGAAGAAACAAACTGCAGGTTTTTCGAGAAAACCGATTTAAAATTTTTTCCAAAAACCTGCAGTAACTTTGTCACTTCTCGAAAATCTTGGGATTTTTATGACTCTAAAAATCCACCACGATGTTCCGCATAACAGAAAAAATAATCAAACCGAAGTCTGCCAAATTACAGAAAAGGCACTGCTTTTTAAACAATAAATTTAAAAATTTATATTTCCGAAACTAACAATAATTCGATATTGAAACTAGGGGGTCATCTAGGGTAGGCACGGGCCCAAATGGTATAAAAATTTTAGAAGAAACAAACTGCAGGTTTTTCGAGAAAACCGATTTAAAATTTTTTCCAAAAACCTGCAGTAACTTTGTCACTTCTCGAAAATCTTGGGATTTTTATGACTCTAAAAATCCACCACGATGTTCCGCATAACAGAAAAAATAATCAAACCGAAGTCTGCCAAATTACAGAAAAGGCACTGCTTTTTAAACAATAACTTTAAAAATTTATATTTCCGAAACTAACTATAATTCCATATTGAAACTAGGGGGTCATCTAGGGTAGGCACGGGCCCAAATGGTATAAAAATTTTAGAAGAAACAAACTGCAGGTTTTTCGAGAAAACCGATTTAAAATTTTTTCCAAAAACCTGCAGTAACTTTGTCACTTCTCGAAAATCTTGGGATTTTTATGACTCTAAAAATCCACCATGACGTTCCGCATAACAGAAAAAATAATCAAACCGAAGTATGCCAAATTACAGAAAAGGCACTGCTTTTTAAACAATAACTTTAAAAATTTATATTTCCGAAACTAACAATAATTCGATATTGAAACTAGGGGGTCATCTAGGGTAGGCACGGGCCCAAATGGTATAAAAATTTTAGAAGAAACAAACTGCAGGTTTTTCTAGAAAACCGATTTAAAATTTTTTCCAAAAACCTGCAGTAACTTTGTCACTTCTCGAAAATCTTTGGATTTTTATGACTCTAAAAATCCACCACGATGCTCCGCATAACAGAAAAAATAATCAAACCGAAGTCTGCCAAATTACAGAAAAGGCACTGCTTTTTAAACAATAACATTAAAAATTTATATTTCCGAAACTAACAATAATTCGATATTGAAACTAGGAGGTCATCTAGGGTAGGCACGGGCCCAAATGGTATAAAATTGTTAAAAGAAACAAACTGCAGGTTTTTCGAGAAAACCGATTTAAAATTTTTTCCAAAAACCTGCAGTAACTTTGTCACTTCTCGAAAATCTTTGGATTTTTATGACTCAAAAATCCACCACGATGTTCCGCATAACAGAAAAAATAATCAAACCGAAGTCTGCCAAATTACAGAAAAGGCACTGCTTTTTAAACAATAAATTTAAAAATTTATATTTCCGAAACTAACAATAATTCGATATTGAAACTAGGGGGTCATCTAGGGTAGGCACGGGCCCAAATGGTATAAAAATTTTAGAAGAAACAAACTGCAGGTTTTTCGAGAAAACCGATTTAAAATTTTTTCCAAAAACCTGCAGTAACTTTGTCACTTCTCGAAAATCTTGGGATTTTTATGACTCTAAAAATCCACCACGACGTTCCGCATAACAGAAAAAATAATCAAACCGAAGTATGCCAAATTACAGAAAAGGCACTGCTTTTTAAACAATAACTTTAAAAATTTATATTTCCGAAACTAACAATAATTCGATATTGAAACTAGGGGGTCATCTAGGGTAGGCACGGGCCCAAATGGTATAAAAATTTTAGAAGAAACAAACTGCAGGTTTTTCGAGAAAACCGATTTAAAATTTTTTCCAAAAACCTGCAGTAACTTTGTCACTTCTCGAAAATCTTTGGATTTTTATGACTCTAAAAATCCACCACGATGTTCCGCATAACAGAAAAAATAATCAAACCGAAGTCTGCCAAATTACAGAAAAGGCACTGCTTTTTAAACAATAAATTTAAAAATTTATATTTCCGAAACTAACAATAATTCGATATTGAAACTAGGGGGTCATCTAGGGTAGGCACGGGCCCAAATGGTATAAAAATTTTAGAAGAAACAAACTGCAGGTTTTTCGAGAAAACCGATTTAAAATTTTTTCCAAAAACCTGCAGTAACTTTGTCACTTCTCGAAAATCTTTGGATTTTTATGACTCTAAAAATCCACCACGATGTTCCGCATAACAGAAAAAATAATCAAACCGAAGTCTGCCAAATTACAGAAAAGGCACTGCTTTTTAAACAATAAATTTAAAAATTTATATTTCCGAAACTAACAATAATTCCATATTGAAACTAGGGGGTCATCTAGGGTAGGCACGGGCCCAAATGGTATAAAAATTTTAGAAGAAACAAACTGCAGGTTTTTCGAGAAAACCGATTTAAAATTTTTTCCAAAAACCTGCAGTAACTTTGTCACTTCTCGAAAATCTGTGGATTTTTATGACTCTAAAAATCCACCACGATGTTCCGCATAACAGAAAAAATAATCAAACCGAAGTCTGCCAAATTACAGAAAAGGCACTGCTTTTTAAACAATAAATTTAAAAATTTATATTTCCGAAACTAACAATAATTCGATATTGAAACTAGGGGGTCATCTAGGGTAGGCACGGGCCCAAATGGTATAAAAATTTTAGAAGAAACAAACTGCAGGTTTTTCGAGAAAACCGATTTAAAATTTTTTCCAAAAACCTGCAGTAACTTTGTCACTTCTCGAAAATCTTGGGATTTTTATGACTCTAAAAATCCACCACGATGTTCCGCATAACAGAAAAAATAATCAAACCGAAGTCTGCCAAATTACAGAAAAGGCACTGCTTTTTAAACAATAACTTTAAAAATTTATATTTCCGAAACTAACAATAATTCGATATTCAAACTAGGGGGTCATCTAGGGTAGGCACGGGCCCAAATGGTATAAAAATTTTAGAAGAAACAAACTGCAGGTTTTTCGAGAAAACCGATTTAAAATTTTTTCCAAAAACCTGCAGTAACTTTGTCACTTCTCGAAAATCTTGGGATTTTTATGACTCTAAAAATCCACCACGACGTTCCGCATAACAGAAAAAATAATCAAACCGAAGTATGCCAAATTACAGAAAAGGCACTGCTTTTTAAACAATAACTTTAAAAATTTATATTTCCGAAACTAACAATAATTCGATATTGAAACTAGGGGGTCATCTAGGGTAGGCACGGGCCCAAATGGTATAAAAATTTTAGAAGAAACAAACTGCAGGTTTTTCGAGAAAACCGATTTAAAATTTTTTCCAAAAACCTGCAGTAACTTTGTCACTTCTCGAAAATCTTTGGATTTTTATGACTCTAAAAATCCACCACGATGTTCCGCATAACAGAAAAAATAATCAAACCGAAGTCTGCCAAATTACAGAAAAGGCACTGCTTTTTAAACAATAAATTTAAAAATTTATATTTCCGAAACTAACAATAATTCGATTTTGAAACTAGGGGGTCATCTAGGGTAGGCACGGGCCCAAATGGTATAAAAATTTTAGAAGAAACAAACTGCAGGTTTTTCGAGAAAACCGATTTAAAATTTTTTCCAAAAACCTGCAGTAACTTTGTCACTTCTCGAAAATCTTTGGATTTTTATGACTCTAAAAATCCACCACGATGTTCCGCATAACAGAAAAAATAATCAAACCGAAGTCTGCCAAATTACGGAAATGGCACTGCCTTTCTCCTGTTAGACACCGCATTTTATACAATAACTTTAAAAATTTATATCTCCGAAACTAAATTCGATTGTGAAACTAGGGGTGCATCTAGGGTGCACCAAATGGTATTAAATTTGTAGAAAAATCAAACTGAAGGGTTTTCGAGAATATCGATTTATATCTGTAAAATAAACCAATGAAAATATCATTACAAACAAAGTTTAATGAAATAAAATTTTCATCACAACGATATTATAATGAATCACTTAAACTCAAGCAAATTTTACAAATAATTAAATTGTAATAAAAGACATGTCTAATATGTATTGTGGTACTATTACTCACTCGCTTTATATTCCTTATCAGTTTAAATATAATCAATATGAAACAGAAGATATAAAAACTCTGATGTTTTAAATTTATTTTAAAAACAACGTCCTTCATAATTTTTTTGTGAATAACAAGATTTATAAAAATTATAATTTTGCAGTGGTGTAGATATTCGTTTTTCACACAATTGTTATCAAGTCCGGAGTGCGTTGACATTTTCACTAAATCATTATGCTGCTGAAATTATGGCAACTGCAGTTGGAGTGATATTTTTTCGGTTGTTCATAGAATTTTAAATTACTAATGACAAATCGATATTGAAACGTGGAGGGCATAATAGGGTAGGCACCCGCCCAATTGGTGTAAAAAATTTTGAAAAAACAAACTGCAGGTTTATCGAGAAAAGAATTAATATTTCTGAAACTAATAAGAATAAATTGGATATTGAAACTTGGGTGGCATAAGCGCAAATCTTATATAAATTTTAGAAAAAAAAACACAGCAGGTTTTGCAAGAAAACAGAATTACAATTTCTTCAAAAAACCTGCAGCGTTTTAACCATTTCGAAATTCTTTGGATTTTTATCTTCTTAAAAATCCAGTACCATAGTCCGCGTAAGAGAAAAAATAATCAACCCGTAAGATACAAAATTACCGAATTGGTAGTCAGTTTTCTACCGCTCGACACCGAAATATAACAAAAACTTAAAGTTAAAATTCCAAACCATATTCCAAACTAAGAACAAATGGATATTGAAACTTGTGTGGCATATAGAATAGGCATCTGCCCAAATCGTATAAAATATTTAGAAAATAGCGACAGCAGGATTTTCGAAAGAATCGTCTTTAAATGTTTTCAAAATCCTGCAGTATTTTTGACACTTATTGATATTCTTAGGATTGTTCAATTTTTTAAAATTAGAAAATTGTGGTAATAATATCAAATATTATTAAATGTTAAACTCTAAATTATGAAAATTAGAGCAATAATAATATTATGTTTTGAATTGTAATTTTGCAGTGGTGCAAGTGATTAATAAAAGAAAAAAATAAATTTGTTGACCACAAATTCAGCTCATTCTATTATTCACAGTCCCTTGATGACTAATTGGTATGTTTTATTTGATATTGTAATTTACTAAAAGATGAATAATAGGATATGACGTCAAATTTGCGAACAAATTTATTACAATTTTAACTTTTATAAACTTATTTTAGTAGGTTAAGTTTAAATAACAGAGGGTAAATTCCTGCAACTACACGAATTTGTTTTTAGAGTTTTTAATGGGAAGTCAACATTATTAGCAAAACATATTAAGAAAAATATACAAGAATATCTTAATCTTGCCCAAATAAAATCCCAAAGTCTATAGGTTTTTACCTCTGTAATAATAGCCATCAAATACTTCAAAAAAACTTTGCGTTTTACATGGGAGTCACAAAATACAAAACTATTAGTAGATACTAATTCATCATAAATTAAACACCAAAACGGCCAGTCAATATCGATTTTTAATTGTTAGAAGATGACAAGAAAATGAAATTCAACACATGTCTTGAAACTACCTCAAAGAATATCTTAAATAAAAATAGCTGCATTATGTAGTTTTTTATATTATAACCTTATAACCCCATCAAAGAAAAACAAGCTTCGTTCCAAAAATTCACTAGCCACTGTGATTTTATGAAAAACAGTCTTAATATTAATTTCCAATTTTCTCAAAAACTTGACAAATTTTTGTCTTAATTGACTGAAAACTAACAGCAAGCAAAAGAAAGTAATCACACAAATCTATGTACGAATGTTTTGGCAGAAGTCATCAATTCAAGTTTACACCATTTTCAAATTTTTACACCTAACAATGTAAAGTTTTAAAATTTTAAAGCAAACGTATAATTTAACGATATAAGTGTTGTACATTAAAAACTTTACATTGCTAGAACAACAAATATAAGCATTATAACTAACCTTTTAATTCCAATAATGATTGATTCGGCAACATGTTCCAATCTCCAGTTGATTGTCCCCAATTTAAATTCACCACACTGACACTGTTTCATTTCATTTGTTATAAACACTAGCATAAATTAAAAATCCAACAATTAGAAAGAATTTATCACAAGTTCATAAATTACTTAATTAAAACACGCGAAAACAAATTAACCGATTATTCTATCAAAACACGAAACGGCATGTCACTTTAAAAATTTTTGACAATGTTTAAAAACATTAAAACATAAATGACGCGTGGCGCGACACCTAACGAAAAATATTTGAAATGAAACTTATCTAACTTAAAAATTTCTTGTCGTCAGAGGTCATTTGAAATTTTGACGTTTTCCGAAATATAAATGTCAATCGAAGTTTTTAAGACAAACAGATATTTGAAAAACTTGAAATGTATGCCAATTACAAATACCCATTAATCTGTAGAATAAAAATTAAATTTTTATTTCATATCCTGCAGTTGATACGTAAACCGTGATCAAATCAATCGAAATCAATCTTTGTTAATCAAATTTTCCATAACCGCTTTTCTTTTTCTGCATAGATAAGTCCATTCTCCCCCATTTTCCAAATCCTGAAAAATTAAAGATTATGATAAAAATCTGACCATCAAATTTGTTTAAGAATTTTGTTACCCCTTGTAACCTCCTCCATGTAATTAATTAAATAAATCACTTAAAGCTTTCTTTAAACAATTTCACAATTCATTTAAATTAAAAGTATTAAAAATTTGTCAAAGCAATTTCTAAATTCAACAGTAATATGAATGTAGGGTACCCCGTTTATAATAAACTATTTTGTTGTGCTAATTAATAGAAAGATTAAAACCATTCCACGGTAAACCGCAATCAGTTATTAACTCTTTCCGGTAAGATATTTTGTAAACTTTTAGACCCTTCGGTGCCCAAAAAAATTTTACCCTAATGAACTTCAAAGTGTAGATCCAGCTTTTTTATAACACAGCGTAACTTATCTATAAACTCTTGAAAACAAATAGAATTTATATAATAAATTGAAGTAATCGACGGTCAACAAAATCGAAGCAGTCGTTGGCCTGCAGTGGCGATTTCTGATGTTTGGGCAGTAATATCCCATAAATTGCTGAATGAATTATTAATAATTATTACATGAAAATTCTTAAGCTCCTATACTGCCCTGTTAAGAATAGAAGTCGTATCTACAATTTAGAATAAATTCTGTTTATGATGTTCACAGCTTGAAAATGAGTATATCAACTTGGCCGTTTTGACTCAAAGTCCTATATATTCTTTTTATGGCTCATAATTAGCTCTGAAGTTTAGTCATATCTGAGAAATTACTAGATTTGGCAGGTGCATTAATCGTATTTGTAAATATTAGAAAAATAAATATTTTTGTCAGTTACGACTTTTATTCTTAACAGGGCAGTATAGCGCTTGTTCACAATGGACGTAAGATGTAAAGACGTACTTAAGACTTAAATATATAAATACAAATAAAAGCATTATAGAAAATCAACCCCTCAAGTATTTTATTCAAGTTTTGATATAAATAATCGTAAACAATAATTTCTTTGCATTCAAAAATCTATTTCCAAATGCAACCAGTTTTGTTTAGAACCATCCTTTCAAGAATTTATAATTTAATATTATTTAAAAAGTATTTTTAAATTACATATAAAAGCAAAAATTAAATTCTTTATCAGCAAATTAGAATTCATATTATGTTACTCATATTAACTTGATGATTCGTAAAAATGAAATAATAGATTATGTACGATCAAAATGTATTTATAATAAAGATTTTCAAGTTATTTATGCTAATATTGCATTAACAATTTTATAGGGAATTACTTGTCGGATGAAACTTCGTGAATTAACTAAATGTAAAATTGTTGATGTAATAAAATATGAAAATGCAAATAATTTCTTATAATATTAAACTACAGTACAAAAGTATTTCAATAAAATGACAATTTCAAGTATTGTTGAAACTATCACTAGATGTATAAAACTACAAAGTAGTATTTGTAATTAGTGCAACACAAACTGATTAGTAAAATTGCCGAGTTACGGGTAAATTCACTCATCTGTTAGTGTACCCGTGAGTCAGCTGACTATTGAAAAATGAATAAGAAATTTGCAAACAAAAGATTAATATAATTTAGATTTTTATATACTTTGATAAAAACATCTGAAAGTACGAAGATAGCAAAATACGATTGGAAAAGCATTTTAAATATTTGTAGTCGCAATTAAAGTGTAAAGCTATATTAATTATTCATCGTAAATTAAACACCTGAGTGACAGACAATATTAATTTGTAACTCAAAAATTAGCAAGAAGTTAAACTGTAATGAATGTTTTCTAACACCAATCGGTACAAAATAAAAATAACAGTATTTCTTTGTTGTAAAGCAGTACGGTTATCGACTGAGAAGGCTAAACTTATGCTTCAAAGTTATTGCAAGCGTAAGAAAATAAATCATGCAAATCTTCATTGTCTGGGCGGAAATCACCACATAATCCTACAGCAAATGCAAGATGTATGGTTTCATTTTGAATACAATTTTGAACTTGGTGATTTTAGCCAGAACAACAACAAAATATTATTCGACTGTAACTAACCTCTCGTTTTCTAAAAGATTCTGCCAAAGAAATTCTGCATCATGGGAATTTTTACGACCATTGTAATCCAAATTTTCTACACAGTTCGCTCACACAACCACTTGATTTCTTTGATCACTATAACAAATTTAACACTTCAAATTGGTTGGAATGTCCAAATACATTATTGTAATTTAAAAACGCGAAAATAAATAATGTTTTACTGTTTTGACACAAGCGAAAATTTTAAAATCAAAACAAAATTAATTGCAAATCGTTGCATTTGGCGACATCTAACAATAAATATCGGAAATAAAACTTAAAATTTCTAAGGTACAAATTTTAAAAATTTGATAATTTTCAAGAACAAATGTAATGTGGTTAAAAAAACTAAGTTTTACCGAAACTGTTAGCTGCTGTTCTATAAGTTTAAAATTAATAATTCGTGTTATGTTGCAGATTGTGAACATAATTTTGCTTGTCAATATAGTTGTTTATTTCAAGTAATCGTACGTCATACGATTTTCCACGATAGCAGCGTTTTCCTATAATATAGGAAAAAGAAAAGAACTTCTCAAGTGAAAATGTATTTCGTGATAAGTTTGATTCACCGGTGAAAGATATAGTTGTTAAAAGAAATTTGTCGATATGAAAAAACCTGGTAGGATCAGGTTCGTACCGAAATTTTTTGAGGTGTCCATGCACACTACAGCACACATCTGCAATCCAGCCCCTTAATAGTAGTTTTCGTCTTTTCATCTTGGAGCAAATTTTAGCATTTTTTTATTTGTTGTAATGGTTATCTATAACCGGATGATCAACACAAAACCATGCTAATGTAAACAAATACATACCTACTTAAATATATAGGTTTATATCCCTGTCCAAATTTTGGTTGGTGTTATAACAATTTGAGTAATGTAATGGGCGAATTTTGTTAAAATTACGTTAACATTTTTCGTAAGATTGAAAATATGTCAAGTGATTGTTTTCGTCTTTTCGAAACCTAGTTATTTCATTTTGATGTAATCCATTCCTACAATTCTCCTGTTATATGACATGAGCAAAACATTTGGATAAAAACATGTCATCTAAATCAAAAATAGCTGTAAGAAAGCACGAAGAATGTAGAAACAGTGAAATTTTTCAAACATGTATACTAACTTTATAGAATATGTAACGACTGCACCGAAGAATCACATTTAACATTGAATACATTTCCACTTAAAGAGTTCTGTCCTTTTTCGAATCTGTGGAAAATGCTGCTACCATAAAAATTTAATCAGATGCATCCGGGGATCCGGGCGATTACTAAAAATCACTGAAAATAAACAACTAGGTAGTATTTATACTGGTTGTCAATTCTTAAGTTTTTTAGGGTACCTGCTAATATTTTTCACAAAGTAGGGCTTCCTTTTAAAAATAATTGTTTGAAAGTTACAGGTTGCAAATTAACATCAGCTGTTATGTCATTCTTTCAAGGCCAATCATATTTTGAACCAACTTATTTCATTTTTGAATTTTTAACAATAATAACAAAATAACAATAAAACTTGAGACGTGGAATTATTTCCATTGATTATATTTCGTACCTATCCGTTAGAAATTATAATTACAAGCAGAAATCTTAAAAAAACTGATTTATCTCTACATTTCTATATGTTGTTACTCCGGTGTATTTAGACGTTAGGCAACCCAACATACAGCTTAATTTATTTTTGAATATTTGAAATTTAAAATATTTTACATTATAAGAAATGTTATCATAGCAACATATTATCTAATCGCCCATTTCCCACAAAGGAATGGTCATAAAAATCAATTTATAAATTTTTTTATAGGAAAAAGATGCCCTCTATTTGTTCATTTTAATGACAGTTTTCGCTTAGCCTTCCATTAGCATCACCTTCATCTGACCTTCCTCAACTTTGTGAGGTCAATTGGACGAATTTTTAGTTATTCATCGCCGGTTTTTCGTTTATAAAAATTACACGAAAAACTCTTGCAGTATTCAAGTCTTTGTAAGTATTTTAACTTTAATTAACGTTGGTGAATTCCATTTTCGTTTTTTAGTGTAACTATTACAACAAAAAGATTTACTCATTCAAATATGCCGATTAAAAGTATTTTTGCACGTCAAATCTACGATTCTCGTGGTAATCCCACCGTTGAGGTTGATTTGATTACCGATTTAGGCCTCTTCAGGTCTGCCGTTCCATCTGGTGCAAGTACCGGTATGTAGCTTATGTAACTCTATTTCTTCTTTTTTACGGTTTCTTTTGTTGTTAGGTGTACACGAAGCTTTGGAGTTGCGCGACGGCGATAAAGCTAATTATCATGGCAAAGGTGTATTGCAAGCCGTGGGTCATGTCAACAATTCGTTGGGTCCTGAATTGGTGAAACAGACCTTCGAAGTTACACAACAGCGAGAAATTGATGACTTCATGCTCAAGTTGGATGGAACTGAAAATAAATCGAAATTTGGAGCTAATGCTATTTTAGGCGTGTCTTTGGCTATTGCGAAAGCCGGTGCTGCTAAACGAGGAGTCCCGTTGTTCAAATATATTGCAGAACTTGCTGGAAATAAGAATATAATTCTTCCAGTTCCAGCCTTTAATGTAATTAATGGTGGTTCTCATGCCGGTAATAAATTGGCCATGCAGGTTGGTTAATTGAATTTTGTTATCGAAATTCTTTCTTATGCTTTAAATTTACTTAGGAATTCATGATTTTGCCAACTGGTGCAAGCACTTTTACCGAAGCAATGAAAATGGGTTCAGAAGTTTATCACCATTTAAAGAATGTCATCAAAGCCAAGTTCGGTTTGGATGCTACAGCTGTTGGCGATGAAGGTGGATTTGCACCAAACATTTTAAACAACAAAGATGCACTCGACCTTATCACCGATGCTATCGAAAAAGCTGGTTACACTGGTCGTATCGACATTGGAATGGACGTTGCTGCTTCAGAATTCTTCAAAGACAGTAAGAAAACCGCTTTCGTTTTGTTCTGTAAAATTATTTAATATGTTGTTAATAAATAGATAAATACGATTTGGACTTCAAAAACCCAAATTCCGACAAGGCCAATTGGTTAACATCTGACCAACTTTTGGACACCTACAAAGACTTTATGAAGGATGCACCTATCGTTTCCATTGAGGATCCCTTCGACCAAGACGATTGGGAAGCCTGGTCCAAGATGACCGCAAGTACTAACATCCAAATTGTGGGTGATGACCTTACCGTTACTAATCCTAAGAGGATTACAACTGCAGTTGAGAAGAAAGCTTGCAACTGTTTACTTTTGAAAGTCAATCAAATTGGAACTGTGTCTGAATCTATCGACGCTCACTTGTTAGCTAAAGCCAACAACTGGGGTACCATGGTGTCTCACAGATCGGGAGAAACTGAGGATACCTTTATTGCAGATCTTGTAGTAGGTTTATCTACAGGTCAAATCAAGACTGGAGCACCTTGCAGATCAGAAAGATTGGCAAAATATAATCAAATTCTTCGCATTGAAGAAGAATTAGGAGCCAGTGCTAAATTTGCAGGAAAAGCTTTCCGTAACCCACATGCAACCCAGTAAACCCATTTTGTCACGTGCAGCTATTTTGTATAAAATCTGAAACCAAATTGTTTTGACTAGTCTAAACTGATTTTTTTAATTGGTTGTAAAATTTATTCGTATATAACGGAGCAATTTAAAATATATAAATTATTGTTAATTTTTATATTTTAATTTTATGTAATTATATAAAAAGGAAAGGTGGTGAAAATTTTATGCAGAAGTTGCATGCAAGTTTAGATTCCTATAGATGTAAATTGGAAGTTCTAAATGTAAAATCGATTAAATAAGTGCGATGTTATTTTGCTGGTTTTAATGTTTCCTTTTTTAGGTTTGTTTTAAGTCTAAACTCTGATCCCGATCTCGAAACCTGACTGGATAAAATTTATTCGCCTTCAGGGTATTAAAATTTATTTATTTATTTCGTCTTTTACATTGATACTTCCAAATAACTTCAAATATATTACCGTTAATTTCATTCGCGATAAAGAATTAATAAAAAAAGTGATTTTTCAATGAAGTTTCCTGCAAGAGGGTAGTTCCTTTGAGAACTGCTTTAGGGTTTAGAAAACCGAGAAAGCAAAATAAATACTATTTTGTTTGACATTTTCAGGTTGTCATGTAAATTTTATTTTCATTTCACAAAATTCATCACAAAAAAATTAATTCATCAAATTTCATCAAGATCAAAATTAATTAGTAAGAAATGTAAGTTGAAACAACTGTCTTGCATAAAATAGTAGAAATTTATTATTTAACTCCACTAGATTATTTTTATTTAGATATCAAAAAATTTAAATAATTCCAACAATTCTACATTTTACGTCAAGTTGTCGACCATACATCTACATCTAGCAACCAACACCATAGCATGATCATATCGAATCAAAATTCATTGTGTTAGTAAACGATCATCAATATAAAATCGTAATTCCATCTGACAAATAAATCCTTCGCACCTGTAGGTATGTATAGAAAGATCAAATTAGGTAATTTACCAGTGAATTCCTCGATCCTTTCAAAATACCCATAACATTACGAGGCCACTTTACATTGTATTGCTCTCTTGGCACTAAGATATTGGACTATGTTGATGTTGTTCATCTCGAGGGTGGGACTTTCAAAGTTGCGGTGAAGCCTCGAGTAGTTGATTATGATCGATAACACCAGATCATATCGTTGCGATCTTGTGTGCAAGAGAAGCCTTGATAGCATTCAATCTGCAGTAGATTTTATAACTTTTTAATAGGTATTTAATTTTTATTTTTAGTGCAATAAAAAATTTAATTCATTTTTAAACATGCCAATTAAAAGTATATACGCTCGTCAAATTTACGACTCTCGTGGTAGTCCAACCGTCGAGGTAGATTTGATTAGTGATTTAGGCCTCTTTAGGTCTGCCGTTCCATCTGGCGCAAGTGTTGGTATGTAATTATAATATGTAACATAGGGTATTTTTTCTGACTGAATTCTTTTAGGTGTTGACGAAGCTTTGGAATTGCGCGACGGCGATAAAGCTAATTATCATGGTAACGGTGTGTTACAAGCGGTGAGCCATGTCAATGAATTGCTGGGACCTGAATTAGTGAAGCAGTCATTTGAAGTTACACAACAGAGAGAAATCGACTACTTTATGACCGAATTGGATGGAACCGCAAATAAATCAAAATTTGGGGCCAACGCAATTTTAGGCGTGTCTTTGGCTGTCGCTAAAGCTGGGGCTGCTAAACGAGGAGTCCCGTTGTTTAAATATATTGCAGATCTTGCTGGAAATAAAGAGATCGTTCTTCCAGTTCCATGTTTTAATGTAATTAATGGCGGTTGTTACACCAGTAACAAATTGTCTATGCAGGTTGATTATTATAAATTTTGTTATTGAAATATTTATATATATACTGTATATTCGGTTAGGAATTCATGATTATGCCAACCGGTGCAACTTCTTTTGCCGAAGCAATGAAAATGGGATCAGAAGTATATCATCACTTGAAGAATGCCATTAAAGCTAAGTTTGGTTTGGATGCTACAGCTGTAATCGATGCAGGTGGGTTTGCACCCAAAATTCCAAACAACAAAGCTGCATTTAAATATATCACTAAAGCTATAAAAAAAGCTGGATATACTGGTCGTATAGACATTGGAATAGACGTGGCCGCTTCAGATTTCTATAAAAGTAAGAAAAACACTTTTTTTAAATAAAAAAAATAATTAATTTTAATATTTTGCGAACAGATAAAAAATACGATATGGACTTTAAGAATAAAAAATCTAAGAAATCCAAGTGGTTGACATCTGCAAAACTTATGAAGACTTACAAAACCTTTATGAAGACTGTCCCTATTGTTTCCATCGAGGATCCTTTCCACAAAGACGATTGGGACGCCTGGTCCAAGATCACCGCAAGTACAACCCTTCAAATTGTGGGCGATAATCTTCTTGTGACTAATCCTAAGAGAATTGAAAAGGCAGTGGAGAAAAAGGCTTGCAACTGTTTGCTTTTGAAAGTCAATCAAATTGGAACTGTATCTGAAGCTATCGATGCTCATCTGTTAGCCAAAGCCAATAACTGGGGCACCATGGTGTCTGACAGATCAGGCGAAACCGAAGATACATTTATTGCAGATCTTGTAGTTGGTTTATCTACAGGTCAGATTAAGACTGGAGCACCTTGTAGATCGGAAAGATTGGCGAAATATAATCAAATTCTTCGCATCGAAGAGGAATTGGGATATACTGCCAAATTTGCTGGAAAAGCTTTTCGTAATCCACATGCAACGGGGTGAACCAAATTTGTCACATGTAACATTTTGTATAAAACTTGGAAGAGAAATTGTTTTGCCTAATCCGAATTGATTTTTTGGAAGCTGACGAAGACAAATGTAAGGGGGTTTTCATCAAACGATGAACACAAATTGTCCAATGAGCTTATAATACGAAGTTATAACGTAAATTAATTTGTTTTTAAATTTTATTATAAAATTAACGATTTAATACATTTAAATTTACATATAAATAAATAACAGCCTAATTGTAACAAAAAAAAATAAGAATTCTTTACGCTTTGATGTTATTGTTTGTACACAATTCTTCTTCGGGTTTTTCTTTACGCGTAATCCATAACCAATTATCTTTTAAGAAGTAATCTTCAATTTCGTTTAAAGTTTTTCCTTTCGTTTCGGGTAAAAAGAAATAAAAGAACGCCGCCGTTAAGAAAGCCGAAATTCCAAATACTAAGAAAAATCCATCGATACTTAACAATGTCTTGAAGTATGGAAATAATTTTGTGATTCCAAAAATTAATAAATTAAAAATCATGAATGTTAGACTTCCGGCTAAGCCTCTCACTTTTATGGGAAACAGTTCTCCAACCAAAACACCCGGAAGAACCATCAAGCCTACGGTGTTGGCAGCCACGTAGGCCAATAAGCAAATTGCAACGAAGTACGCATTTTGCGGGCAATCCGAATGCAAAAGCATTGCTAAAATAAGCGCCGCCAAACCGGTACAAGCTGCGGAACCTATTCCTACAGTTCGTCGTCCGGTAAAAGCAAGCAGGACGCTGGAAATAACGGCAAAAATAAATCGAACTCCTGCTGTTAAAATCGCTGCGAAAAATTTATCTACTTTCTTGTCACCATCACCCATGTTCGAAATTATTTCAACCGCGTAAAAAACGATCAAGTAAACTCCTGCAAATGTTTGCAAGATACTGAAAATGTTGATAATAAAGAAGGGCTTAAGAACTTGCGGTTCGAAAAAATGCTTCCAGCTTGATTCCGCATTTTCCATTTGCAATTTTTCATTTTCTGCCCTATTGATTAATTGTTGAATTTCTAATTTTGACTGAAAAATATGGATATGTGGTTTGGTGTTATATTTGTTAGAAATTTTGCTTACCTGAACGACGTTTCCTCCTCTAAACCAAAGGCAAGCTTTTCTTGCTTGTTCTATTCTGTCTTTGCGTACCAACCACGCTGGACTTTCTGGCAGGAAAAAGTACATAACTATAGAGACCGCTGGTAGAATGATGCTTAGAGCTGAAACTAATCTCCAGTGAACCGTGGAGCCCAGCATGTAAACCAATAATATTCCAAACGAGTAACTACTGAACGGAACACTGCTGAAGACGCCTCTCAATTTTGGGTCGGAAATTTCTGCTAAGTAGACCTAAAATATACTTAAGGTGTTTGTTTCAAAAAGAAAGACTTATCTTACCTGCCCCACTGGAGCTACCACACCAACGCTAAAACCTGCAAATACTCTTCCCAGCAAAAGAAGAGCGTGGTTTTGGGAAACGCTAATTATAATCCATCCCAGAATTAATGGAAGGCCAGACAGTTGCAAAGAAACCTTTCGGCCAAAGTAGTCCATCATTGTTCCACTTACTAACGAACCAATTGGAGTGGCAGCCGAGTGAATGCTTGCTAAAAAGTTAAAAGTTAAAATCGATATAATCTTTTGATTAGGGATACGAGCAGAAGAAGAAGAAAATGTATAGATAAAAAAATTAATAAAATTAAAATTTATTTTTTTTAGATTAAAAATCTTGGTATGTTTATTTTTCAATGCAATTTTGCAGGTTTCAGGTACGAAAATATTTTTTCAAACAATAATTTTTGAATTCGCAGTTGAATGTTGATAATGAAATTTTGAAGTGAATATTTTTATCAATGAAGTGGCATGAATGAGATAAAAATAAACAAAAGGAAAACTTAACTTTATCTTTTTTTAAGTAGGTACCTATTCATTGTAATATAAATTGTAATAAAATATTATTTGAGATATGTAATGCATTTTTAATAATTTTATAGTCTAATTTTTGAAACAATTAATTATTTAAATAAAAAGATTAAAATACTATGTTTTGAAATTTGAAGAAAGATTTTGTGTATCTCCCTCCCGTTAGGTAACTTTTACTAAATTTTCTTATAATTTACCGTTTTATAATAGGGGTCTCATCTTGATGTTGGTTGTACAGGGGATGAGACATTTCGCTGCCGTCGTTTCGCCGTCGAAAATTTGATATTTAATTTTTTAATATTAAATAAGCATCTTTAGAATTTGTTTAAAAGGTGAAAAGCAAATTCTACTTTTTTTAATAAAATTTCGTAATGTTAATTTAGTAATTCAGTTTTAATTTTTTCAATTGCGTCCCATGCCTAAAATAAATCGCGGATTAAGGTTCGGGACCCAGTTTGCTGGCTTTTTTTTTGAAACAATGTGATCCATACCTTGAAACAATGTGATCGCGGGACACAATTTGAATGAGCCCACTGAATAGGTTAACAGAGGTCCTTGCCCTTGAAGAAAAGTCCTAGACCGCTTTATGCAGACTTCAGAGCAAAGAACTTGGAAAGCGGATTCATATATGGGTTTCTCCGCATTTTCCACCTAAGCACTCCTAACAATTTGAACCTGTTTTACGATTAAGCAGGTGCCGTATTTGGTCAACGAAAAAATTTGACGTAATTTGAAATTTTGTTTCACAAATCCGGTGTTGAGAAATAACATACGCAAGACTTTGCGAAATCGAAAGTTTAATTTTTCCAATTTTCTCCAAATACAGGTAAAAATTTTGTTGAGAAATATAAAGGTTGGGCGTAAAATTTGGCGGTTCTTCTCAAAATTAATCAATCTCAAAAATGATTCTCAAAATTTTCGAGAGGTAATTTAGAGTAGTGTGCTGTTTAGATAAATATGAGAGCAAACGTGATTAAGCGAATGTTGGAATGAATTATGAAAAAAAATATTATTTCTTGTTAATGATACGAAATAGATTAAGTACCAACGTTTTGGATTGATTATATTATGCTGGATAATCTGTTTTATGATGTAATAATCTGTTATTATCTAATTTAACTACGAAATCGGTTGATGCAATTTAATCTATTTGCTTTTTACTAGCTTGATTGATTGAAAGCAATGGTGGAATGAGTTCCGCTATAAATCAGATTGCATTGCACCGATTTGGAGTTTCATTTTGCATCAAAAATGCATAAAAAATTAAAGAACAGAAAGAGAAATTTTTCAGTTGAAAACCTCATAACTTGCAAAATTGGAAAAAAATATCGCTAGTTTGCAGCAAGAAGTTGGTTGCAAAAATAGATTAAACTTTTTGGAAACTTTCGATAAGTGGGCATGTGGGCAGAAACAACTTTCGTTTACTTTTTCTCTATCAAATTTGTTAGACGATTAAATAAAATGCAAATGAGAGAGAAAATGTTAATTGGCTGCTCGAATTTTAACATCTTATTTTATAATTCACTTGAATTTGCTATGTCAAGGGTGTTTTCAATCAATGATATTTTATATCAACAATCATCTCGTTTGTTGTTTTAGTGTATATTAAGGTCATTGACACTAAGTTAGGTGATTTGTTTATTTATGTTATGCAATTAGGTCAAGACTCCTAAATTGCCAAATTTGCCAAACGGTGATTATGGAGAAATTATGTTTAACTAAGCTGTCACTCGTCAAATTAATAAGGGTATTTCTAATTTTTCTATTACTCACCAATCCAGGAACCCATTTCATCGTCAATTAAAAGACTTTCGTTTGGAGATTTCAGTTGAGGAAGTAAAACTGCCGAGTAGCCTATCGGCATTCCAGCCCCTATCGTTGCAATTCCAATCACCGTGGTAGTTAAACACTGGAACGAAAACAAACTTAAACTTGGAAAATATAAATTTTAATAATTATAATCCGAAATTTACTTACTTGTGCGAATAAGCCCCGGCCAGAACTGGAATTGCATTTTCCAACTTGAATTTCAGCTTGTTTCGAATTTTTGAGTGGATGAGTGTCGGTAACTAGTTCGTTATTTTCTCCATCATTTTCGGAACTAAACAAAAATGCAAAAGTTGCCACAGCAGAGTAAACAATTTTCAAAGTTACCTCTGGTTATCAGAAGAACCAATTTTTACCGCCACATGCATTGCGCAAGTTGTCTTTCAATACTGATTTGTCTCAAGGGAGTATTCAACTTTGTCCAACTATCGACACAATGTTAAGTCCTCTACTCGACCCCCATACTTTATATCTTAAATTACACTTTTATTAACAATTTTATAAATTACTCTTTGTAGGACACACCATTTGTAGAAAAATTTAAAAACTAAAGGCTATTTGCGCATATTATTAGACCACCACTTATAGAACTGAGAGAGAGACTCGTTTAAAACAGGAAATCAGAGCTTTCACTCTAATTTTTTAGACACCAATAAATTTAATGTTCCACTAATTAACCAGTCGGCTTAACTTTTCAATTAAATCATCGCAATTATTACTGCAATAAAGTTTCGGGCCAATACGGTCCTGATTAATTTATAACTTATCAAAAAGCGAGACCTAATTGTTTAAAATGATTTTTCGGTTCCTATAAATTAAAAAGATCAAATTATCGATTTTTTTCAATTTAGTAATCGCCTCTTGGTGTCAAATTGCAGACGTCCTCAAGTGACCCCACTTAAGACAATTATAAAATTGTGAGTTTACTAAACAATCATCTATAAATTTTATGTAATTTTTGCGAACTTTTAAATGCAAGTAATACAATGGTAATTTGAATTCATAACATTAATTTAATTTTTCTAAATTAAAAAAAAAAATGATTAAGGGGACATCGCCGGTTTCTCCAAGTTCTCGACAATCAGCATTTAATAATAATATGGAATAAAATAAAAATTTAATTAAATATAAAAAGTTAGTACCTATTAGGTTTCACAAAATTAAAATTTAATACATTTTTAATTATCGCTGAAGTGATTAATATTATCAAACTATTTTGGTATTGCCAAATAACCTAAGATGGTAGCTGCTTCCAGACATAAAAAAAAGTTCAGAAAACTTACAAAATTTATATACAGCGTGGCACTAAGTAGATTACTAAACAGCAAATTTCAGGTCAGCACATAATTTATAATAATTAATTTGAATTCTATGAAGTATTCTATATTAATAATCGTTGATAAAATTAAGCACAAATATGAAAAACTCGCGTTAAGTGGCTAAAGATAAGACTCAATAATTGTATTGTTTCACAAAAATTTATATTTTATTATTTATTAAGATTTATCAGTATTTTAAAATTGATGCTTACATATTAGCCAATTTAATAAACTGCAAAATCATCCGCCACTAATATGTTGACGATAGTATTTTAAAATAATGTTTTTAATTATAAATAAACGATAGTTGCGAAGTTGCTTAACAGTGGCGCGTCAAGTACTGGAAACACAAAGAACTATTGACCCCCGGGTTTAGGTTATTTACCCGTCCGTATGTTACGCTACTGTTAATGTAATAGGGCAAAGTAGCAATACGGATAATAGATATTACCTCATACATACGTATATTATAATTATTTACCATTGCATAAATTTTTTAATTAGCTTAGCATACCAAAAACTTCGAACGAAAGTAAAATTGAAAAAATTAACTTTTTGACCCCAAATCGGTGCGATCTTTTCAGAATATTTTCTATAATCCTACTATAATAATATAATAAAATTTACAATATAACATAATATTTATTAATTTCGAGTTCAACAGATAAAAAATCGCACTTACCCGAACTTTGGAGAATTTCAAAAATTTGAAGTCAAAATGAACGTTTAATTTTTTATACCCAAGTTTTTATTAGAATTGTAGATCAAGAACGGGGTTAATTTTGTTGACACTGCTTATAAACTTTATGGAGGTAGATAATTTATTGTTTTGCTTTAAAATAATTTGAGTTTCGACAATTTAAATTACAATCAATTTACCAAATAAATAAATTTTATCAATAGGTTAATCTTACATTACTTAAAAGTTCGTCAATTACGTATTATAATTTAAATTGTAACATGTAAATCATCAAGGTTTTGATATTTTGATGATATCATTTTTTATCTTTTTGGTAAAAATACAAGAAAATTTTATTTCGTAAAAATGTAGATTTCAAAAAATTTGACTAATTTAGTTTAAAATTATTGTAGTTTATTAAATCTAAGCAAGGTCATGGTTGATAATACCAAGGCGTATTTGACCCAGTTTTTAAATCAATTTGTTCTTGACCGTTGCAAAAGGACCTCCGCAGGTTTATAAAAATTACATCCCTGTAATGCAATTGCAACAATTTAATTTTGCCAATAAATAAATTAAAGCAAGGGCAAATTTGCTTAAGCATTATAGTGTCGTGTTAATATTAAAATTTGTCTTAAGGATCTTGTTTTATTTGATTGATGATTAACTTTATAATGGGTTCACGAAAACTTTTTCAGACTTGGAAATATAATTGCTTCATTCTTTGCTTTAACTGGAGCTCATATTAATATTTTACCAGTTTAAATTTTGTTAAAACATTATTGCAAGCTGCATATTAATCTGGGAGGTTTGGGAGTTATAGAATTTTCCGCCCGCCAAAGCCAATTAATGGACGTAGCAGAATAATAATTATCATGGATCGGATTCGAACAAATTCCTAAAATGTAACAGCAATTTTAGTTATGACAATAACATTTTTGTTTAAACAAAAATATCTGAATTGTATTTTTTATGAAAATAAAATAATAATATTTGTATGCTATTTTATTTGATGTTTCAAGATTAATAAAATAAATAATTTCAAATTCCTTATTTAGGAATCGTCGTCCTTGATTACGTCGTACACGTAAAGTGCTGTCATTAGCTGTGTAATAATTTGCGAAGGGGGAACTCGCGAACCCCGGACTCCACACTCGCAAAGGTAAAATTAATATACAATATAGCCTTTTATTTTATTAATTTAAGTACTAAAGTGGGCAGATGTTTGAACTCGAGTCGTATGGAAATCAATTACCCACGTTGTGCGGCCTGAAGGCCGCCCTGACTCATCATTTACGAAGAAGGAAAGACTGATAAATTTTTTAAATTTTTATGTAAGTAGGTATATGTTCAGTATTTATAATTATTAATTAATAATTTAAAAAATCATCCGTTAACGTTGGACAATTAAATTGTTTCAATTGACCTTAAGTAATTTTTATTTGGATTAATAAAAAAGGTCAACCATATTAATTACTAATTAATTAATAGTTGATAATACATAAAAAAAATTGGGTACAATTTTCTCGGATTTTCTTCTGGATTATCTTAAGATTTCCTCTCGGATTTCCTTTTGAAAAAGTTGAAAAAGCAAATGAAAAAAGATTTTCCAAAATTTCTTAAGATTTCTCTTGAATTCATAAGATTTCCTCGGATTTTTTAAAATTTCCCAAGGTTTCCTAGTTTTGATTTTTTGGGTATCCTAAGATTTTCTCAAATATTTCTGGATTTGGGTGTGTACTCTTTCCCCAAATTTTTTTTATAATTTACTGTTACCAAAACTACGGCACTGCCAAATCAGCTACTGTTTATAATTTTGTTAAACGCTTGATACTGCCCTCCCCCCCTTTTCTACCATTCACAAACGATTTACGAAAAAGTAATTTTCATTTAAACATTTCTGTTGTAGATAAAGAATGATCGCATTTTAAAATCGGTTAAAAACGCCCCCCTTTCTCTAGTTTTCTGGCTGCTTCTACAAAATTTACCCAGTTGCTATAGGCAACCAATCTAGCAGTTGTATACCTACTTAATTTTGTTGGAGCAGAGACGGATTAAGGTAATCTGCGCACCTAGGCACATATTTATGGTGCGCTCCTTTGGTTTTTGCTTTGGATTTTAGCTTTTTCGCCCATTTTTAAGAAATGCTTGCTGTTCATTATTTTTGAGAAACATGAAAAATTAATTTAAAATTACGCCCCTATTTTTGTGCGCCCCTAGGCACACCATGCCTAGCTAGCCTATACGGTAATCCGTCCCTGGACTAGAGTTGAGTGAACATAAGGAGCCCAAAAATGAAAGAATATGTATTGTTTATTTGAATAAGGCCTGACCTACACAAAAATAATTTTTAAGAAGCTACTATTTGGTGAAATAAGCCTTTCTGGTTCTTCAAAAAAAACTTTTCCGAAAAACTGATAAATTTATTATTTTGAGAACCAATTTTAACCAAATTCTAATCAGCTCTAAGTCAGAAGGTAGAGCGCACACAAAATATGACCACATGCACACAGAATTTTTTTTTGTAAATTATGATGTTCCTCTTCTGGGGACTCTAAAATGTCTTAATTAACGAAAACCTCACCTTTTTTCTGCAGGATTACAATCAAAACAAAATCTTTTCTAACAAAATTTTCTTCATTTAATTTATGTTTATTTTTTAAGCCATCTCGTTTGTAATTTTTTTGATTTATTTATAAAATGAAATTACCTATCTAGGTATTATTAATTTCATTTTTTAAATAAAAAGAATACCTATCTACCATGTGCTATAAATTGCTCTTGCTGAAATAATAAAAATTAATATTTTTAATTTTGGAAAACATTCAAAAATTTGTATTTTCTATCTGCTGTAAATTAAATGTCGATTGTCTTTCAATTTGTTCTGGATTTGTATATTTTCTAACTTTATTTGATGAAATGCATTTAATTACTTATTTAATCAGTTTCATAATTGCAACTGTAAAAGTCTCTGTTCTAGATTTCCATTTAACTTATCTTCTTTAAGATAATTTGTTGTGATACACTGAATCAAGTACTCAATTTTAATGGAAACTGAATATTTACAAAAGTAGGTTATCCTAATTAGATAACTGGGGAAGATGATTAGTTTCGCTTGCACGGATTAGTTAACCAATATACTTTTACAAAAAGTGCAACTCACTCTCTCGCTTCCGCATCAATACAGAGCTAGCTCACATGAAGATCGAGAGCTGCACCACTCGCACTTGTGTTTGGGATATTTTCTTTCAAAATAGAGACAAGCTGTAATTTGCAAAACTTAAACGTTTATTTAAAATCAAGTAGACAAAAACAAAAAAATTTAATAAAAATCTCACTAGATAATTCGTTAAACTTATTATTGCTATGACTTAGATTTTAGAGGTATTTCTTCTTTTGTTATTCTTGGTTTACTACTTCTTTGTTTATAACATATTACGTATAAAATTACTGACAAAATAAATAGTAATCCTACTATCATTAAAAATATACAAATAAACCTATTAATTTTTGGCAAGCTAAATAGTAACGTCAGGCCTGATGATAATTCATCAGACATTAACACAGTTTGTTCGAACCAGAAAACAGGGAACATCACTGTAGGAACATTTTCAAACAACCTGTTAAGAAAAAATGATAATTTTATGCGGAATCTCTTTGGAAAATATGTACTTACGTATAAGACGATTTTGGCTCAACTAACACATTTACTTGCATTCTTGCCCCAAGGTCTGCAATTATTCCAGTTTTCTGAAATAAAGGATGCATAAAAATTTCTTTTAAAAAAAACCTAGGGGATACTAACCGGTTCTAAAGTTATATATAATTCGTGTTTGTTTATATCCGGACTTAATCCTTCTACAGCTTCAACATAGGAAGAATCGGCTTTGTAAAAATGTGGCAAGGAGAGAAAAACTGGTGCATTGTCTCTGCACGAGGAAGTGTTCAGGATTCCGTACGGAAGACATCGTTCGTTGCAATAGCACTTATTGGAAGGAATTTTGGTACCATTATCAAATACTTCATCACCAGGTGCATATTTGTAGCATGGTATTCCTTTAATTGTAACAGCTTCCACAAAATTAAACTGTACACTTCTGCACATTTCGGGTGTAAAAAAGTCGATCTTGGTGGGAGATTGGTTCCGCGTGAAAAGTTCACCACCCGATCCTGTTATGGCACCGCAGTGATCATCGTAAAATCCCGTGTGGTTGCTAAAGTTCCATTCTTTCAGTTTTCCAAAATTATCATCAGCACTTGTTCCCATGGTATAGACACCGTCGCTTCCTACGGTATTGTTTCTCTAAAATGCGAAAGTTAACAAAACAAGTGGAATAATTAGAACATTTAATTTACCCCATAGAACCAGCCGAATTTGTCGGGTTTGTTATCCGAAATGAACGGAATAGCTTTAGCTGAATCGATGATTGGATCCGAGTATCCATCAAATAATAATTCTCGGACAGTTTTTTTCTTGTGAATTGTTGCCGATGCCAAGTGCCATCCGATTGAAGCTCTTAGACCGAAAAACCAGTCGTTGGTCGTGTGGGCTGCCGTCTAACAAAATAATTAAAAGACGGGAAAAAAAATTGGAAAAATTCTTACCACAGCCACCATATTAATACTAATGATTTCGTCTGTCAAGGGACCAATGGAATTTTCTTCATCGAAAAAAAAATGTTTTAAATATCTATAAGTGATAGTATTGTTGACGTCATTCCATGTGATGTTAGTTTTTTCTTTCATCTGCTTGAACGCATACGGTCCAACTTCAACAAATTTTGGCTTAATATTGTGATTTTTAAAGTCTTCATGATTTGTCCAATTGAAAAAGTAAATATTCATTCCAATTGCACTCTTTGGTTTCTGCCATGCTATATAAGCTTTCGATTCGCGATTAAATTCCAACGCACCACTTATGATAGCTTCGTGAATTCCGGAAAAAATTGAGATGAATATCACACCGAGCCACACAAGTATTGTTCCAAAACATAACAAACAAATATTACACTTGCTCAACACCAGCCTCATTTTATTCTAAAAAAATATAAAAATTTTAATTAAATAATATAATTCAAAATTTAATTTTTACCTTTTAAAAGTCTTCTTCCAGAATATTTAGTTTTAAAATCACATGATCCTGACGAAGTAATCTGTAAGAAGGCACAAAGTTAACAATACATTTTACATACCAGCAGACCTTTTGGGTTTTTCAGGTATAAAGAGAAATTTTGGCTATTGTACTTGTTCGTAAGTTACTCAGCTTTGAGTGGTAATTTTATTGAAATTCAAGTTCCCTTGTACCAAAATGCGCAAATACAAAATTATTTTATAATTGCTAAATTAAATAATTAGAAATTAATTGGAAATAATAGTTAAAAAACTAGAGGAATTTTGAACAATGAAATATCAAAGTTTGAAAATTAAAAAAGTAAAAACTTACGCTAAATTTTGAACAAATAAATTTTTCAAAAAATTTAACCTATATTATTTTATTCTAATACGCAAATTTAAATGTGGATAACGTACGTAAAATTAAAATGTGCTTCACCCGCCACAGCTCTAATCAAAATGTTGCAACCACAAAAATTTTACTATTGCTGGTATGATTCTTCGTTAAGCGAGCGCGATTGGCCGATAAGCGAAAAAAATCTAAATTTTTATTTCAAACAGCAAAATAATTATTGATCAAAGATGAGAAAAAAGTGACGATTAAATAATCAATCAGAATTTTAAAAATGTGATAACCTATAATTATTTTCAATTTATCGTCAGCGTCGGAAGATTAAGTATGGCAGCGTATGGATAAATAAATATGTAATATATGGCCGATAACCTATCAATTACAAAATTGTTTTCGTCTGTTGTAATTATTAAGTCATCAGTTAATCTTTTAATGGATTTATTCCTGCCATTTCCTATACTAGAATAAATTTACCTGTATACAAAGCAGAAGCGGTCGTCATTCACATTTCTGAGGGGGGGGGGCAATTTTGAAAAATATCCAAAATATTGAAAAACACACAGGCACGTAATACAATAAGTTGGTTTGGAGTCCTTCTTGTCAGAGTAAAACAATTGCCGAAGAAAAACCGTTCAAAACTAATAGTATATTACATACCAAGAAAGTAAGTACGTCATTAATCGCCAACTCAGATTGTTTTCAACAGAATTATCTTGTCAGGAATATTTCAGGAAGTTGCGATATTTGAGGGGTTTATTGTTGAGTTTAGAAAATAAATAAATTATTCAATATAACACTAAGAACCACTTCAATGACAAAGATTTTAAATACGTAAGTGTTCAAGGTGAAGTGCAAAAAGAATGCAGAAAAACTTACTATGTACTCAGTTATTAGTTGATAAGATTACTTATGTTGGCTGTGTTTACGTCGATAATTAATAAAAAAAACGCGAACAAGCAAGTAAAAATTGAGATCAGATCAGACAATTTGTGCGAAATAAACGAAACTTATCAAGCCAACTGGGCAAGTTTTCATTTTTAATTTGAATTTAAAATTTAATTAAATACAATTTTTAAACTGCAACTTTACACATCGTAGAGCGTGCGACTGTGATCACTATTCTATTAGGAGGCTAGGTGGCCCCATTTAGCCAATGGTTTGCAATTTCTGAGATTTTCATATTGGTACCATCAGTATTATGGTCGTTGATTGGTCCGTAATTAACAAACCACATTTTTTGATTTGGTTGTATGCGTTTAAGTATAAATAAAATGTATCAACTTTTATTTCTAGCCGAGACTAATATTGCACTATTTCTATTAGTAATTGCACATTGGAGTGGACGTAGATCAGGTTATTAGCCTTAATTGTACCCGCATCAATGACAAAGCTTATGCTAAGATTGCTGTACCGTTCCAAATTGTCACATTTAAGGCTCTACGATTTACGACTTAAACGAAAAAAATTCGACTTGCCAAGCTCCCACAAAGAGCGCCAAAATGTATGAAATTACTTTAATTTACTCGACGTGAAAAGAATTGGACGAATTGACGGGTACAAAGATTTTGAAAACAGTTTTTCATTGCTTCTTTTCAGCTATCTGGTACGGTCCTGAAGTTTAATTTAAACAAATAAGTAAAGATAAATAAAACATAATATTGATTAATTACTATAATTATATAATTATATAAATAATAAATTATAGAAAAAGAACACAATTTATGATGGGTTTTTCATTTAAAAATAAGATATCAACTTAAAGAAATCGTTAAGTAATAAAAACTTCAACAGTTTGTATAATATTTAAAAGTTAAGATCCCATAAATATTTAATGTAGATCAAAAATTTTATCAAGTATGCCAATATCGACATTCAATACCAATATTTTTCAATTCAAATCAATTTTGTTTCTCGAGACCGGGGGGGGGCGCCCCATCGCAATGATTAGATTCAAAAATTTAATAAATACACAGAAAAAAGAAAGTAAATTTCACACAAAGCTCATAATTAAATGAGAGGAAAATACAATTTTTATATTAATCTACAATCAGCGGAAATCATCACACGGGCAGTGTGATAATTAGGTCTTCCGGAATTCAAATGCTAATTTAATGATCACACCATTTGCAACAGGAAAGAGAAAATTCCCAAACAGAAATTGGCTTCACTAAAGTTGCTAAGTACTGAAGATGATATTCTGAAACTTCCCGAGGATTCACCCCCTCCCCGTGACCTTTAACCTCAGCCAATTGTCATAAAAATCCTTTATATTTATAAGACTATTTTTAGTCTTATTCAATAGATAATTAGTGAAATTATTCTTTTAAATGCCAATTTAGGCCATCTATTCAGCTCTTGTTATTGCATATTATTGAATAAAGCCAACAACAATTCGTTTATGATACAATATTTATTATTTAATAATTTATTATTGCCAAGTCCTTGATGACATCTCAATAGCAATAAAAATAAACCAATAATTATTAATAATATTAGAAGGTAGCAAACAAAAATTATACTTCTATTTATTTTTAATACCGAACTTACGTAAAAGTCTATAAAAAAGTTTTTTAAATATCGTACGATTTGAACTGTCCTTACACTTTGCACAGGAATAAATAACTTCAACATAGTTGTGTTAAATAGTAAATCATTGTTTTTAATTAAATAGTCAAGTAGTTAAAAATAATAATAACAATATGTAAAATGTGGATAAGAACGTAAAAAATAAAGCTGCGATTACCTTAAATTGAAAGCTCCTTACGGAATTGTCCAATTGTTACACAAACCCCAAGCTTTTGAAAAACTTTAAGTACTAATTCAATAACAGAATTTATTAGTTAATTTGATAACAGTTGAGATAAAAAAATATTTCTGTTTTGAAATGTTTACAATATCTGTGATGGATGTAAGCCAAAAAAATGAAAAAAAGCGTAAATATTGTCGCACTTTTCAAATTTAAATATTTTTTTGATATAAATAAATTGTGAGGTGCAAGTGCAATTTGCGAACGATTGTGCAGTTGAACCACAGCTACTATACTATAATAAAGCTTTGTGTAAAGTATTATTGTTATTTGTGTTTGTATAATTACTTCCGTTACGCATTTGTCCGCTGTTTATAATGAGCTTATACTCGTAGGTGCACTTTTGAAAAATTACAGGTTCCGTCGAATATAATATTTTTTATCACTCAGCATAAGCTTATACTTAAAAAATCCTATCGTTTCTGTGTAAACAGTTTAAAAAATACTTATCAAATTATAACCTTACAGAGTACAATACATCAATTTTAATAATCAATTAAGATTTAATGAAGAAATAATTCCTATAATTTCGTAAAACTCTCGGTACAAATAAACAACTTTACCAAACTCTTATCAAAATCTAAAAAAAACTAACGACGGAGAATCAGAAAAGTTATCATAATATATTAATATTTCAATATAATCATAATATTTATAACAAAATTCGAATTAAAATTCTTCAAGTTTTGTGTGTAATAAATTTTGTATTTGTAGCTGTACTTTATATTACTACAATTAAATATAAGGACAAATAATGTAACGAAGGAAATTGAATTTTTATTTTCCTTACCACGGAATCCCCTGCTCTATAAATTTTCATCATAAGATAATAAATTGGGAAAATTAAGTCATTTTAAAATAATTTTGTTCGTCTAGGTTTGAAGCCGGCTAAATTAAACATGCAATTAACAATAATTTAAGTAGATAATCATAAAATTACAGTTCAAATCAAATTCTTCAATTCAAGCAATTAATTGAAACAGTTAAACAAAATAATCCGGTTAAAATTTACCTGATTTTTTGACCAGGTTTTATTATACAGCATACAGGATTTGAATATAATCCTCAGGTGGCCAAGCCAATTTCACGGTAATTAGGGGGGCAAGAGGGAAGAAAATTCAACAAAAAATTTATTGCAAAAATATTTTAAATGCTTTAGTTCTTTATATTTTGGGAATAAAAGTAACTCGAAAAATTCAAAAAAATTGAGAATTTTGAAATCTCTGCAGTTCTTCGTCCATAGCCTGCATGTCTATGCTTCATCGCTAACGCTAAATTTTATCTTTAAATCAATTGATTTTCTTATTATGTTTTTATGAATCTCGACGATCAGGATCTTAACTCTTTCAATTACCTTTTATTATATTGTTTATTGTAAAGAAATTTGTATTACGTATAACTTAAATTAACAATAAAATCGTATCTAGAAATCCGATTGTGTTTTTCAAAATTATATAAACTTCATACCTGTTCAATTATTATTTAAAATCACCATATTGTAGTAATTTACCAATTACTGTTATTAACTAATTATATTTTCTATTTTTTTTAGAGGCAATTAACTGTGTTGCTATTAGTCAATGTAATAAATCGTTTTACGATGTAAATATACCAGAGGATCTCATCATTTTTAGCGTAGGCTTAATTACGATTAAAATTTACTTTGTAAAGATCAGTGAGAGAATGATTACAGAGAGTTTTGAATGTAATTTTTATGTTTGCCCTGATTGGTTCCCATTTTTATTAGGTTGGTAAAGCGGGAAATTTACCGCAAGAATTTTTTAGTTTTTAATTTTTTTAAGGTGTTACAGTTTACTAAAAAAAAACATAAACTTTTTTAAGAGCTGGTTACGATTAGATTGTGGCACACGTTTAAATCTCAATCTGGAAAATCTGTGCCTTTTCCCCCGCGATTCAGATTCCACGTTAAATTACCGTTTGTGTATTTTGCTGGGCCTCCGGTGCGTGGGCACCGTGCGAGTGTACTGTCCACTAAACGAAAATTTATCAATGATCCAGGAATGCGTGATTCAATTATGTTACGTTTACTTGTAGTAAATTTTCGGCGAGATGACCTGGCTACTTATGATTTATTTTACAAAAGCGTTCTTATTTCATCAGGGATTTCGGAGTAACTGTGGGAATCCCATCCCATGCGATAAGAGAGGTGACCAAAAAGCTAAGAAGTTTAATTTCATTTAACCCCCAGACAAGGACTTTCTTACATTTTTCCAGCCTCTAAGACATCAATTTAATTATATGGATAGTGTGATTTTCGAACAAGGTGATTTCCAAACTGGAAAATTGGAAACTATAAGAACCAAAAGTCCAAAAACAAAGATTTTTTACAAAATTACAACTGATAAGATCTTCCTTAAACGAAGTTTAATTAAATTAATAAGAAGTAGAAATTACGAAGTGGGAATAGTATACAAGTGGAGGCAAACCTGAAAAAATCCATCGGAATCTGGAGAAATTTGAGAAAGTTCGACGAAGCCTATTAGGAATTAAAAGAAATCTTAGGAAATCCATAAAAATCTTAAGAAGTTCAATTTGAATTTGAATTTTTTTAAATGGCAACCCTTTTTTTTTTAAATTGTCGATAAAAAGTGAAAAATATTTAATATGCCGGTTGATGTGATCCAGGGCCTTTACTCTATGATCATAAAAGGATAATTTTATTGTTTTATCAAAATATTTGTAAGCTGTACATTTGTATTGCTTAAGTTATACAAATACAAATAACTGAGATAAAAGATAAAAGCCTGATTGAAAATTTCATAAATAATTGTTTCAATAATAAATAGTACCAAAATTAAAAATTTTGGACATGAAAGTTCGTAAGAAAATAATAAAATTGTTCCCAAAATTCCGACGTAATATTTTCGGCAGGTTTGCGTAGTTCTGACGAACTTAGTAATAGATATAATTAAATTACAATAAATTACAGTTAGTCATGTGAACATGATTTCGATAAAAAAAACAGCAATTCATTTGTTCCCGTAGTATAATAGCAAAATAATCGTCATATTTTAAAATACTCGATCAATTCATTGATAAAAAAATGTTGTAGTATCAACTAAAAAAAAATAAATAAAATAATTAAGATACATATCACTGCTTTGAATAGAATATTTATTATCGTAATAAATGTTTTATTATTACAATATAATAATTATTATTATTACAATTATTATTAGCGCGCCAAAACCGATGTTTTCAATTACACTTTTATAATTCCCGACTTCAATGAGATGCGAACTTTTGCGGTAAACAATTTAATTGTTAAATTAATTTTAGTCTCGTTTAATTAACTTCCCTCATGTAATTTCTATTTTTAACGTGACTGTGTTTATTTATAAAATTAAATAAGAAATGGGATCTTTTTTTTGTGTATCGATTAAAAAAATTTGATTGGTACAGAAAAGGAACCTGTATTTGTGACATCGTGGTATTTACTTTTAGAACGTAGCGTAAAAAATATGCACACAAGTTGTTTATTTATTTACTTGGGTACTACTTACATAATAAAAACATTTAGAAATTTTAGTTTTTCTGTCTGCGACACCGAACCCGCACACACTCGTGCACAACAATGCGACAAAACACGTGTAAATAATTAGTATTGTAATAGCCGCCGCCGAGAGAATTAAATTAATTTAAGTGATTCAATGGCCGAGTTAGATTTTTGTTGGATTCGTCGTGTATGTAGTGTTATCACATATTACATGACCTCCATGGCGTCGTCTGTTAGCTTAACCCAAGAGTTAACTTATTTACAATTTCTGATAAGTATTATTCGTTTGATTGGATAATTTGGGATCATTCGTTGACCGCAAAAGCACTGATAATGCAAAAAAGCTTCAATGATCGACATTATTAATGACTTTTATCGGACAATACATTAAGTTAGCTGTGTTAATTATAATTTCTAATTAGCACGTATCCGTAAGAATGTCGACGGCTTTAAACGCGGTTTAAACAAGACTAACTTTATATATTCATAGCATCAGCTCAAGGTTGAATATTGTAATTTTTAACTACGGGAGTTGCGAGACGACATTTTTGTATTTCAAGTCAATGAAACTACTAGTTTTTTTTAATATTTATTTCTATTAAAAAAAAGTTGATACCATAGCCTACCGTATTTCCTTATATGATTGACCTAATCAGAAGAAGTTACCGAGAAAAAATTATATTATTATTAATTATTATATTTAGTGTGTATTTTATTTTGAGAAACACACCCACTTGTGACGACACATTTGCGTGGTCCCGTCAGTTTTGGTAAAATAAAAATAATATTTGATCTACCATAGTTCAAGTTTATATAAATACAATATTTTGTATAAATTTACTTTCACTCTTTATTTATTTTTAAATTGCTTATTTATTGTTCTATTATTATACATACTTTTTTCCAGTGTAAGATTGAATAATTTCGAAGAGATCTTCATCTATGACAGGTTTTTCCAATTTCTTTATATTCCCATAAATAAACTATTAATTTCAAAATCAAAAAATATTTGCGTTGGAGTTCAAAAAAATGATGTAAATACAATAACAATAATAACGTCACAAAAAACTGTTTTGCATTCCAAATAAATTTCGTAGAATGGAAACGTAAAATTCGTTTAAAGCCTACGTAAAAAAATTCACTTAACACCCCCCTATTATGATAAAGCTACTACAATATATTTGTTAATTCAGTTTGTCTGTAAATCTACATACATCACGACGATTTAGTCGCAGTAGTAAAAATATTTTTTTGGAATTGCACAATTTTTTATTATCACTTATATACATAGGAGATCTGGGAGATCCAAAACCAGAAGAGCGCTTGGCGTAAGTCAAAGATTGTCTCTAACCCGGATTTTCGGAAAATTGTGTACTTTGCATGTTACAACAAATTAAAATGATTTTTTGCCTAAACTGAAGCAATATTTGCACAATTGCAATGCATGCACTTGTGAAAAGTCTGAATGTAATCCCAGAACCAATTACTTGCTATGAGGTTTGCCTGGAGCATCGAAAAAAAACTATTTATCCTGACCGTTGGTCTGCTTCTATTTTTTTCTTTTATTAATTTTTGAAAATTTTTGCGATTTCAGAATTTTTACATTTTTTTCAAAATTTAGCTTATTAACGAGTATTTGTTTCATATTACATATTACACAATTTATTACATATTGCAGTAATAATACAGCAATTTTCTATATAAAATATTTGTAAGTAAATTGGAAAATAGTTTTCCGATATGTGGTCGTAGAATCTCATTCGACTATATGAAAATTAATATCACTTTAAGCATATCTACAGTGCAGCCTGTAAAGGGTGGATATGATTGTGAGGTTTCTTTAATTAATTGACAATTTTTAAGGAATCATAACATGTAATTGAAAGTTAGGTTTAACATTTTAGAAAAAACAAGGTGGAACTCGGATGACTGCAGTCCTTAGGCTTCTATGCAGTTACACTTCCCTTCTGGAAATAAAAAAAAATTCAAGCAAAGTCGGCATTATTTTAAGAATAGTCAGTTTTTTTTAGACTTATCAATTATAATGCTGCAAAATTAATTTTTTTGTTCTGTTGTGTTTTGACTATAAATTAAATTTTTTTTATTTTAGTTGGCTAATTAATGATAAAAAGTTTTATTAAATGTAAAAACTGGTTAACACTAATGACTGTTTAATAGTTCACTGATAATTTACACACAATAACATATTTAGTACTCACTTATTTTCTTTTGTAATTTATTGAAAATTTTGTTGTTGATTTACGAGTACTTTACGTTAATGCAATTAATTGAATACATTAAATATAATTTATTTTGAATAATTAAAAATGTTGTCTATTGCTTCCTATGGTGTATTAAACTTTAACATCAACCAAGCACGGAGCCAAAGCCAAAGTAATAATATTTGGTACCTATAAAAAATCAAAAAAACTTCATTTTAGGACAAAACTTCGAATGATTGTAGTGAGGACAATATACTAATAAACCCTACAATATTACAGATAGAAACAAAACCAAAATTCTTAATTTTCTTTACAAAATTTGGAAAAATTAATTTTTCAAAAATTTAAGTTTCAATAATTATTATTGTTGGGTTAGGCAACAAATTGTACACTTGTGTCGGTTATTTGCATCACAATTAAAGCCTATTGGTTGGACAGGGGCGGACTGAAAAATATATATCGACTGGGCTTTCAAACTATCGGCCCCCATTACTATTGATCTAATTTAAATTTTAAATACCTATTAGTTTTTTTCATAAAAAATTTATTCAAAACTTACGAACTTATAAAAAATATAAATAATGGACTCTTATTTATCAAATCACAATAAATTCATACATTGGTACATGTATTTACTAAATTTTCTAATTAACATTTTCGTTGAAGAGGAACTTCTTCTTTATTTGGCATTTCTTTCTTATGATTTATTTTGTTTTTGCTGTAGATTACATACAAAAGTGTGGCTACTACGCAAATAGTTCCAATTATAATCAAGGAAATGGCGAGTAATTGAACTACATTTGGTAATTTTCCTAAAAGGGATAAATTTGCGTATATGTCATCAGACATCACCATGGATTGTTTAAACCATAAAATTGGAAACATCATTTTTGGAACGGCTTCGAACAAACTAAAAAAAAATTTTTAAATTAAAAAGCACTAAGAAAATTAAAGAACAAGATTGCTTACTCAAAAGGCATTGGCTCCAATAATAGATTAAATTGGAGCTTCGCTGAACCGTCTATTGTTGCACCGGTGATCTACAAAAAAGGTTAGTTGTACAAATTTATAAGAGTTATGTTGCTTGAGTTAAATTTGTTGTGGTAGCAAAAAATCACTTTGTTGATTCTATTACTACTAAAATCTTTGTTAGGGCGACAAATCCATTTTTAATACGTGTAAAAACTTACAGGTTCCATAGTAAAGGTATAATCGTGAAGATTCTTATTGGGTTTTAATCCTTCTAGCACTTCCAGATAACTAGGATCTGCATTGTAAAAATGAGGGAGTGAGTAGTACAGCGGATAATCTAAAGTACAAGTTGCTGCAACGCCTAAAGGAAGGCAATCTTCTTTGCAGTAACATTTATTTTCTTTAACTATAGTACCTAAAAAGCACAGTTTAGTAATTATTGGCCAAAATAAATTTAATATTTTACCGTTATCAAAAATATCTGGAAAAGTGACGAATTTATAACCCAAAACTCCATTCACCTCCGCCTTTTTATCAAAATGCAGTTTCATGGGTCTGCACATCTCCGAATGATACGAACTTAGAGTAGTCGGTTTGAGATTTCGTGGATAGAGTTCTCCAATTGGTCCTTGAATCTCGGAACAAGCACCTTCAAAGTATGTGGTTTTGTTTTCATAATTCAAATATCTCAGTTTTCCAAAATTTTTTTGGCTCACGTCCATGTTAAATGTTCCGTCTATTCCAGCAGTACCATTAACCTAAGAAATAAATTTAACATATATTTTCAATTTTTGGTCATTTCTTAAAGTAAATAAATAATTAATTAAATGCAGTTATGAACCAATTTATTCTTGTGTTAATAATTAATATTGCAATTGCTAAATTTGGAATTTGTGCGTATGATTTCATTTACAATAAAAAGCAATTTAAAATACAAATTGGGTTTGATGACTTTAAACTTGACCCCAAGTTTTACTATTGTATTATACTTAATCTCGTCATTTCATTTCTTACGATTCAGACACCTAGAAATTTTTGGAAAAATTTTACTATCAAAACTGGTTTTTTAACGAAAAGAGTAACCAAGAGTAATGCAACACCATCCTACTATCGAAATTTAATCTGTTTACCCTTCCCCCTTTCTTGTAAAAGCATATCTGAAATAATTTTCAAAAATGTAGCATTTTTATTAATATTGCATTTTCACCTTTTCGACATTTGATTTTATTGACCCCCCCCCCTTTAACAATATCATATTTTAAGGCGGTGTTATCTACACTTCCAATCACTTTGGTACTTCGTGATTTCACAGTGAGAGTAATTAAAGATTAAATTTAAAAATATTTTCGACTGTTTTCTAAAAACAAACCAAACAGATTAATTTCTTAATTAATCAAAACAATTTATATTTACAGTTTTATCATTTTTTTAACACGTCATCGGTGAGGTGGTATCCAACCACCATTCAAAATATAAAAAAAATTTTGATTTGAGTTTACATGTTGTTTATTTAAAATATTAATAATCAAATTAAGTTGTTACTTTATAGCCAGATAGCTACATCAATTCAAATCAGTTTAAGCAATAATAATTGTATTACCACAGTGCTATCTTATAAATAACCTAACAAACGGTTACTTAAAATGTTAACAATAATATCAAGACAACAACTATTCTAAGAAAAATAATAGTCAATTGAAAATATCAAGCCTTATTTTGTTTTCATTGTATTATTTCGAAAATTCCCAACCACGATATTATATTGCAGGATAACCACTTGCCACTTTAGTATAATGATCGAAAATGCTATTTTTCACGAAAATCCGAAGTACAAAATCTACAGTTTTAGATCCAGGTTACATATCAACAGATATGTAACTGTCTCATCTACCACACGTGGAAAGCCGTCAGGGCACTTAATACAACATAGCATTGGATAAAATTGATTTTAAAAAATAATAAACCACAGCAATGCTGGGTGTGAAGAGAGTTGCGGGCGGCAAGGTATTGGCGTGGTAGAGGAGTTATGACGAATGGCCTTTGTCCCAATTGCGCAATATGAGAAATTTTTTGTGAAAAACTATTCACAATGCGAAAATAATGTTAAGGAATTTAAATTAAATCAGTAAATTATGTAATACTTCTGCATAAAATAAATATAATTAAATCTATAAATTATTTATTGTTAGGAAGTAAATTTAAGGAAATAAAGTAAATTATAAAAATATTTATAATGCAAGTAAAATACTACGTTAAAACGAGAAAAATTAAGATTTCATAAAATATTAATATTGCATAATTATTTTCTAGTTTTAACTGAAATATGTGAGCTGTAAATTAGAATAAATAATAAAATCACAAGGTTAGGAGTTGAACTTACAGATTAAAAAACTTTGTGTTATTAATCAATTAATTTTTCTGTATTCCAGCTTCTTTTCTTTCGTTTAACAAATTTCAAAATTCATACCTTTTATTTTATGTTTACTTTAAAATACATAATTTTTATTAATAATTTATAATATAAATGAATACAACCGAAATGCACTTTTGGTATGACTGCAAATTACACATCATTGGTTATCATAAATTTCACGACGCTTGATTTATAATCCGTAATTCCATAATTTTATAATTCGAAAGTCGTTGATTTTAGATAACGAAAGGCTAGAATCTCATTTGTAGATAATTTCATGCTATCGTTAAAAATCTCGGAACCTTATTAGTTTTGGTGCAATCACCATTTGAAGGCAGAAATTTAAAAACAATTAGAATAATTTATAAAAAATTGAATGTTAGTCCCCAAAATAACAATTAACCCCCCCCCCCCCCCAAATTAATAAACTGAAGCCAGTGAAAGACAGCAAATATGTTTTATAATTTGAAAATTTCCGACTTTTTAAAAATTTGGATAATAATAATAGGAATTTTTTTATTCCAAGGAAGGACGTTTTAAATTTGAAATTAAATTTATATTTATTTCAAAAATTGACACATTATTGTAATTCTCCAGGAAATATAAAGTATTAACTTATATCCAGAGGCGTTCGTATTTCTAAATTTTAGGTGGGCGAGTTTTTATGGAAAATTACCAAAATAATGTAAAATATTTAAGTTTTTGGTAACGAAATTGCTTCAATAATGTGTTGCATAAAGGAGGCTTTGAGCCCCCTCTCCATTTTGACCGTCCTTGAATTTATCTACTAACAAACATACATAATACATAATAGAAATGGGGTCTTCCTATAACATATACCAACATTTTGGCAATAAAATGTGTTATTAATCAACATAAGGTACAATAGGCATTTCAGCTTTCATTTTAACATATCGTTATACCAATATAATATAATGTGATATATTATATAAACTACTGTAGAGAACTTGATATGCTGTTAGATTTTCAAACGCTATCGCTACAAAAATAATAATAACGTCCATAATAAATTAAAATTGGCTCGAACAATTATTATTTCCTACTATTTATTTTAGCTCCAAATACATACAATGTATTATAAAATAAAAATGGTTGTCAACTATGCCCTATAGCAATAAATGAAATTTCGAGAAGTAAATTTACTTAAAAATATTAAAGTGCAACATTTAACAAAAGTGTAAACGCTGAGAATCAAAATACGTACATAACGTAACAGTAATTTGTTTATTTTTTCCAAGTTTATAAGAACAAAATAAAAAAATTATAATATAATAATTTATTATTATATATTATTTATATAATTTATATAATTTATATAATTTATTATAATATATTATTACAGGTATTAATTTTAATTCTGTTATTGCTATTAATTTATAATTTATTGTAAATTATTAAAATCAGTATTAGTAATTACTACTTATAATATAATAATTTATTATTTATATGCCAATTATTTATGCATTTATAAAATAGATCAATAAATAAAATAATATATTTAAAATTATCCATATTTTGCCCAGTTTTGGACTATATTTGGCAAATATAGTTCTTTGGAGAAAAGACGTTTTATTTATTTATTTACTTCATATTTAAAATTGCTTCGTGAATAATTCAATAAATTAATTCAAATTATATTATGTTAAACTACGTAAATTGAGTGCAATATAAAAAAAATCAATGGAATGAAAATGTGACAATTTTAAATAATAAATTTACAATTATTTATTTATAATTTACAAAGATTTAATTATATTTTCAAAAATTTAAATTTATTAAAATATGCAACGACTTGCTCGCGCGAACCCCTACATGCCCGCCAGAGTACGCCACTGGATTTAGTTAGATAGTCATACTATTATTACTATCACATCAAATGTTACAATTATCAGAAAATATATTTACATTTCTGGATGAATACAACATTAAGTCGATATGTAATTAGCTTATCAATTCCAAGAATAATTACACATTTTCAAGTTATTAAATTTTTCGGCTAAAAGCGCACAAAAATAAATAAAAAAAGTATACTTACAATATAAAACCATCCAAATTTATCTGGAACTCCATACGGCGATGATACGGAAAAAAATTTGGACATTGATAAAATATTATCAGGATAACCGTCAAATAGTAATTCGCTTACTGTTTTTGTTACATAAATAGAAGAACCCATTAATGCAGTTGCAACAAAAGGCCTTAAAAGAAAACTATCTTTTCCATAATACGCAGCCGACTGAAAAATAAATTGCACAGTAACAACAAAAATAAACTGATATTTGTTTGATATTCTAATGGATGTTTACCCTCCTATCCCATATAATATTAACTTTTTTTCACCCTATTACATTAAAAATAATTGATCGATCTATCCGAATAAATTTTATCAAAATTATTGGGAAGCTTTTGCCAAAAACAACTATGGCCAGTATGAATTAATACTATATTAATATGTTTAAGACTGTTCTAAACAGTGGCTGCCGGTATGGAGAGGGCAACTGGGCACAGGTCTGCCAAAAGTAAATTTTATTTTACTTCTCGATTTCCGTTGTATTGAATATTGAATTTTAATTTATTCGCTTTATATAATAGATGGAGATTTTCAAAGCACCACATCACAAAAAAAATCATTCAGATATTTTTGACTATAATTATTTTTGCAAAAGCTTAATTTGTTTTAGCATAAATTTGAAATTACGATTTTGGTTACGAAATTTAACAAATTAACAAAATATTCAATAATTTCAACATACCAAGGCAACGACGTTAATACTGTTAATTACGTCTGAGTTATTTTTTGGCGAATTTTTGTCATAATAAAAAGTGCGTTTGTTCTGATAAGTAACCGTTGAGTTTTCGTAATTGTAGGTAAGATTTGCTCTATCGATATATAATCTGTATCTGTATGGACCAACCTCCTCAAACTTTGGCTTTATATTTGGATTGTTTATATCTTCGGGATTTGTCCAATTAAAGAAGTAATAGTCAAAATATACAAGAGTGTCTGGTTTCTTCCACATTTCAAAGGCATATTTTCCAGGAAGAAAAATGGCACCCTGAGTGATGAAATAATCGAAAATGTAAGAATAGGTTAACAATAAAAGTAAACCCAAAATTAACAATATGAGACCTAAACTAAAACAAAATATACTTTTTTTGTTATAATTTTGGTTTTTCTCTTTGATACAATAAGATGTAGCCTGCTGCCTAAAAATGTAAAATGTAATTTTCTAAAAATAAAATTGAAAATTTCTTACTTTTTCGTCATGATTTAGTATTAAACTGTTAACATAAATCGCACATTGTCAGATAAAAATCACTAAATTGTTGCAAAAGTGACGAATATTAACTCCTCCGTAATGTAGATAAGTATACACAATGCAATGAAGTGTTTTTTATTAAGTATTTCCCAATATTCGTGTTATGTGAAATAAAAAATACTTGTTGACCATTAATTTCATTTAAAAGTTAAATGAACCGGTTTACGCACAAATCCGTGAACGCTCATACGCACACAACAAAATAAATATCACTTTTGATTTACGAAAAAAACTTTTACTTTTCGAAGTTAACCCGACGACTATCATGTGTATACTAACTACTGTTATCATGCTAATCCAAGACCAGAATATTACGTCTAAAACTTGAATCTTATTTTTGCACTTCAATTAGGAAATTTTTCAATTCGCATCTCATAAGTAAATTTTAATGAGAATAAAATTAAAGTTTTTGGAACACTTTTAATTGATTGAATTAATAAATTAATAAAGTCAAGTGCTATCAAAAATGTGATATATGTTGTTTGAACACCCGAAGATTACTGGCTATAAATATATAAACATTTAAGAGATCACTGGCTTGTAATCTGGCTCGAGATTTAACGCGATAAACACCCAGACATTAAATGATAATTATAAATAGATTTTGAATAAGGAACAATGAAAATTATCAATCGATAACAAATATGACATTTTCAAAAAAAAAAAAATATTAAATATTTTTCAAAAAATTAAAATTATTCTATAAAATAATAATTTCGAATGTGGTGTGACTTTAGGCCAGTCAATGGGGTAAAAATCAAGTGGATTGATTATTACATAGGAGAGGTAAGCTACAAGTATCCATAAAATGTTTTTAAGTATTAAATAATAGGAGTAGTATTTTTTTATCATTACAAATAATTCAATAAATAGGTAGTTTACCTTGTGAAAGGTTGACTGCTTTTAATTTTTGATAAAATAATTACTTAGCTTAATATGCAAAGTAAGAACTATATCACGGCCGTTTTCCTTTGGAATTCCGAACCACTAAGGTAAGCGGCCGTGAAACCCTTTCAAAGGTTGCTTGATTTAAAATGTGCGTAGCTTTTATATCAGTTGCGGTTGGTGCGGGAAGAGCGATGGGGCGCCGCTCCTCCAAAACCAAATATTACAGAATATGACCGCACATTTGACTACTATCCTCTTTTATCACGATTTGAATTTTTCTTTTGAACACAATTCCTGGGATTTACCAGATCTCCCAAAACTCCCGTGTGGGGGGGGGGAGTAAATTTTGAAAAATGTTTAAACCTTAAGTTTCTGCGATTCTATCAAAAATTTCAAATAGACGAGAATTTATAAGGCAAAATTAGTCATTGATTGGCACTTGTGAAAAAATGTAATTAATACTTCAAATAAAAAAATTGTTATTTCAATTCATTGAAGTATATTGGCTGGGCACGTGGAGTTAAGAATAATTATTTATCATTCTCAGGTAGGTACTAGGTACATAATAGTCAATATTTATTATAATTTATTTGTACTTTTATTAATATTTATGGCTGAACTGGTTAACCTTACCTTACGTAGAGAACGATGAATATTATTGATATGTAAGCACAACAGTCAAATAAAATTTGTGACGATCTTCCACTGGACCTCGGCCAAGATTCATTCATTTCACAGACTACAAATACGATATTTTCTTCTTATAAAAAATTTGAACAAGAGGAACACAGTTGTAAAAATAGGAGATTGGGGTCTGCACGATGGTTAAATGGTTCCATAATGTAGTGTGTGGATTGCACGGACAATCGGTGAAATCTGCTAGGTAGATTCTTAGATTTATCGTTTCCGGGGGATTTTTTAATAAGTGAATGGATGGACATATATGTAGACTCCCTCAAAACTGGTTGTGGTTTGCCACTACTTGTAATAGGTATACATTTATACTTGTTTTCCATTCAAGCAGTTTTTGTATAATTTTTACACCAAATTTTATAATATAAACAAATTATACATTGCCTATTTAAATAGTTCAGAGAACTGCTTCTTCTGGCATAGCAAACTAACATAGCGCTTATGAAAATAAACTTGATTATGATTCCAACAGAAAAAATCATGAATAAAATATAAAATTCAAATATAAAAACTGCTTATAAAAGCAGTTTAGCAAGCTTTGCTTATATAATTTAAATTTTTTTATATTTTTTTGACCAACGGAAATTTTATAAATTGCTTTGTATCCGTTTATGGAGACAACAATTAATTCCCATTTTTGTTCAATTTTTTAAAATTTCCTGTAAAATGATTGTTGGGATCTGTGAGAAATTTTAAGAATTAATTTGACCGAGTTTTGCACTGAAACATCTGACAAATAATGATATTAGTTTTCTAAGTGCATGTTCATTAACACCATATAATTTAAATTAAATCTGTGGGTGGTTGTAGTAATTTTCATCTTCTGTACAAAGAAAGGTCCCTAGTTCATATCAATTACGCTATCAATTAAGATAAGTTACACAAAATTTATGATTGTTATTGGTATTGGTACTCTCTACGTGAGGGCACAAATAGAGTACTTCAAGTGCAATCCTGTTTTTTCGCAGTACTTGAATGTTTGTACCCAAATGATTTGAGAACCAAGTAATGGCAACATTCTAAAATAATTTGAATTCAAAATTAGTGCAAAATGGGAGGGGGGCAAAATTAGAAAATAAATAAAACTAATAATGTATTTATTTTGTTTTAAATAAATCAAATACTTTTTTTTGATATAAATATATTATTTTTAACCTCTGCAATGAAGAAGAGCTCCTTTCTACATAGACCACACGCTTATAGGATGAGTAAGTAGAATTTTGAACATTTGATTTATTAAATAATAAACATCTGCATAATAATTTTTCAATTATTTGCTTTCTTCACCCCTATATTTTTACTTTCCGAACTCTTTAGTAAGGAAAGTATTGTAATCAGAAATTGAAAAAAAAAATTACCCCCATTTCTTTATCAAATTTTTTGTTGCGAAGTATTCTTAAACCATTTTAACCTTTTTTGAAAAATGTCTGAGTGAGGGTGTGTGGGTGTGAGTGTGTGTATGTCTGTGAACACGATAGCACCCAAACGAATGAAGGAAATCAGTTCTAATTTAAAATTTAAGTTTTAATCTGTTGTCACACGAAGCCTATTGAAAATGAATAAAATCGACTGAGGGGAACGGGGGGTTTACCTGAAGCGATAAGACATAATCCATCATAACTTCTAAACGCAATGAAATAGGTAGAAGTTTATTCTGACAAAAAATTAAGAGAAAAAAAAATAAATAAAATAATATTTTTATTTAATTTTAAGTTTTAAATTCAGAAAAAAAATTACAGAACAAAAGTTGTAGGAAATGTAATAGTGATAAAACTTTTATAATAAACTTTTACTTATTTCATTGCGTTTAGAAGTTATAATGGATTATGTCTTATCGCTTCAGGTAAACCCCCCATTACATTTTATTCATTTTCAATAGGCTTCGTGAGACAACTGATTAAAACTTAAATATAAAATTAGAACTGATTTCCTTCATTCGATTGGGTGCTATCGTGTTCACAGACATACTACACACACACGCCCGCACACCCTCTCATATAGACATTTTTCAAAATAGGTAAAAATGGTTCAAGAATACTTCGAAACAAAAATTTTTTATAAAACAATGGGGTGTAAAAGGTTTCTCTTAATTTCTGATTAGAAAAATATTCTTTACTAGGGAGTTCGGAAATTAAAAAGAGCAAAAAACGGTTTGAAGATCTTTAGAAAACACCCAATGGTCCCCCCTTTGCTGCTTTTTCACCAAAAAATTTGAAATTTTAAAGCAGAATCTATGGCTTTTTTGACGTTTCCTAGCGGACTTTGAGCATAAAATACGAATGGCGTGGTCAGAATACTTAATTTATGGTATAAAAAGAGCAAAAAACGGTTTTTAGATTTTTGCCAAACACCCAATGGTCCCCCCTTCTCTGCTTTTTCACCAAATTTTTTTAAATTTTAAAGCAAAATCTATGGCTTTTTTGACGTTTCCTAGCGGACTTTGAGCATAAAATACGAATGGCGTGGTCAAAATACTTAATTTATGGAATAAAAAGAGCAAAAAACGGTTTTTATATTTTTGCCAAACACCTAATTCTGCTTTTTCACCAAATTTTTTTAAGTTTTAAAGCAAAATCTATGGCTTTTTTGACGTTTCCTAGCGGACTTTGAGCATAAAATACGAATGGCGTGGTCAGAATACTTAATTTATGGAATAAAAAGAGCAAAAAACGGTTTTTAGATTTTTGCCAAACACCCAATGGTCCCCCCTACTCTGCTTTTTCACCAATTTTTTTTAAATTTTAAAGCAAAATCTATGGCTTTTTTGAAGTTTCCTAGCGAACTTTAAGCATAAAATACGAATGGCGTGGTCAGAATACTTAATTTATGGAATAAAAAGAGCAAAAAACGGTTTTTAAATTTTTGCCAAACACCCAATGGTCCCCCCTTCTCTGCTTTTTCACCAATTTTTTCAAATTTTAAAGCAAAATCTATGGCTTTTTTGACGTTTCCTAGCGGACTATGAGCATAAAAAACGAATGGCGTGGTCAGAATACTAAATTTATGGAATAAAAAGAGCAAAAAACGGCTTTTAGATTTTTGCCAAACACCCAATGGTCCCCCCTTCTCTGCTTTTTCACCAAATTTTTTTAAATTTTTAAGCAAAATCTATGGCTTTTTTGACGTTTCCTAGCGAACTTTGAGCATAAAATACGAATGGCGTGGTCAGAATACTTAATTTATGGAATAAAAAGAGCAAAAAACGGTTTTTAGATTTTTGCCAAACACCCAATGGTCCCCCCTTCTCTGCTTTTTCACGAATTTTTTTTAAATTTTAAAGCTAAATCTATGGCTTTTTTGTAGTTTCCTAGCGAACTTTGAGCATTAAATACGAATGGCGTGGTCAGAATACTTAATTTATGGAATAAAAAGAGCAAAAAACGGTTTTTAGATTTTTGCCAAACACCCAATGGTCCCCCCTTCTCTGCTTTTTCACCAAATTTTTTTAAATTTTAAAGCAAAATCTATGTTTTTTTTTAAGTTTCCTAGCGAACTTTGAGCTTAAAATACGAATGGCGTGGTCAGAATACTTAATTTATGGAATAAAAAGAGCAAAAAACGGTTTTTAGATTTTTGCCAAACACCCAATGGTCCCCCCTTCTCTGCTTTTTCACCAAATTTTTTTTAATTTAAAGCAAAATCTATGGCTTTTTTGACGTTTCCTAGCGGACTTTGAGCATAAAATACGAATGGCGTGGTCAGAATACTTAATTTATGGAATAAAAAGAGCAAAAAACGGTTTTTAGATTTTTGCCAAACACCCAATGGTCCCCCCTTCTCTGCTTTTTCACCAAATTTTTTTAAATTTTAAAGCAAAATCTATGTTTTTTTTTAAGTTTCCTAGCGAACTTTGAGCTTAAAATACGAATGGCGTGGTCAGAATACTTAATTTATGAAATAAAAAGAGCAAAAAACTGTTTTTAGATTTTTGCCAAACACCCAATGGTCCCCCCTTCTGTGCTTTTTCACCAAATTTTTTTTAATTTAAAGCAAAATCTATGGCTTTTTTGACGTTTCCTAGCGGACTTTGAGCATAAAATACGAATGGCGTGGTCAGAATACTTAATTTATGGAATAAAAAGAGCAAAAAACGGTTTTTAGATTTTTGCCAAACACCCGATGGTCCCCCCTTCTCTGCTTTTTCACCAATTTTTTTTAAATTTTAAAGCAAAATCTATGGCTTTTTTGAAGTTTCCTAGCGGACTTTGAGCATAAATTACGAATGGCGTGGTCAGAATACTTAATTTATGGAATAAAAAGAGCAAAAAACTGATTTTAGATTTTGCCAAACACCCAATGGTCCCCCCTTCTCTGCTTTTTCACCAAATTTTTTTAAATTTTAAAGCAAAATCTATGGCTTTTTTGAAGTTTCCTAGCGAACTTTGATCATAAAATACGAATGGCGTGGTCAGAATACTTAATTTATGGAATGAAAAGAGCAAAAAACGGTTTTTAAATTTTTGCCAAACACCCAATGGTCCCCCCTTCTCTGCTTTTTCACCAAATTTTTTTAAATTTTAAAGCAAAATCTATGGCTTTTTTGAAGTTTCCTAGCGGACTTTGAGCATAAAATACGAATGGCGTGGTCAGAATACTTAATTTATGGAATAAAAAGAGCAAAAAACGGTTTTTAGATTTTTGCCAAACACCCAATGGTCCCCCCTTCTCTGCTTTTTCACGAAATTTTTTTAAATTTTAAAGCAAAATCTATGGCTTTTTTGAAGTTTCCCAGCGAACTTTAAGCATAAAATACGAATGGCGTGGTCAGAATACTTAATTTATGGAATAAAAAGAGCAAAAAACGGTTTTTAGATTTTTGCCAAACACCCAATGGTCCCCCCTTCTCTGCTTTTTCACCAAATTTTTTTAAATTTTAAAGCAAAATCTATGGCTTTTTTGAAGTTTCCTAGCGAACTTTGATCATAAAATACGAATGGCGTGGTCAGAATACTTAATTTATGGAATAAAAAGAGCAAAAAACGGTTTTTAAATTTTTGCCAAACACCCAATGGTCCCCCCTTCTCTGCTTTTTCACCAAATTTTTTCAAATTTTAAAGCAAAATCTATGGTTTTTTTGACGTTTCCTAGCGGACTTTGAGCATAAAAAACGAATGGCGTGGTCAGAATTCTAAATTTATGGAATAAAAAGAGCAAAAAACTGTTTTTAGATTTTTGCCAAACACCCAATGGTCCCCCCTTCTCTGGTTTTTCACCAAATTTTTTTAAATTTTTAAGCAAAATCTATGGCTTTTTTGACGTTTCCTAGCGAACTTTGAGCATAAAATACGAATGGCGTGGTCAGAATACTTAATTTATGGAATAAAAAGAGCAAAAAAGGTTTTTAGATTTTTGCCAAACACCCAATGGTCCCCCCTTCTCTGCTTTTTCACGAATTTTTTTTAAAATTTAAAGCAAAATCTATGGCTTTTTTGAAGTTTCCTAGCGAACTTTGAGCATAAAATACGAATGGCGTGGTCAGAATACTTAATTTATGGAATAAAAAGAACAAAAAACGGTTTTTAGATTTTTGCCAAACACCCGATGGTCCCCCCTTCTCTGCTTTTTCACCAAATTTTTTCAAATTTTAAAGCAAAATCTATGGCTTTTTTGACGTTTCCTAGCGGACTTTGAGCATAAAAAACGAATGGCGTGGTCAGAATACTAAATTTATGGAATAAAAAGAGCAAAAAACGGCTTTTAGATTTTTGCCAAACACCCAATGGTCCCCCCTTCTCTGCTTTTTCACCAAATTTTTTTAAATTTTTAAGCAAAATCTATGGCTTTTTTGACGTTTCCTAGCGAACTTTGAGCATAAAATACGAATGGCGTGGTCAGAATACTTAATTTATGGAATAAAAAGAGCAAAAAACGGTTTTTAAATTTTTGCCAAACACCCAATGGTCCCCCCTTCTCTGCTTTTTCACCAAATTTTTTCAAATTTTAAAGCAAAATCTATGGTTTTTTTGACGTTTCCTAGCGGACTTTGAGCATAAAAAACGAATGGCGTGGTCAGAATTCTAAATTTATGGAATAAAAAGAGCAAAAAACTGTTTTTAGATTTTTGCCAAACACCCAATGGTCCCCCCTTCTCTGGTTTTTCACCAAATTTTTTTAAATTTTTAAGCAAAATCTATGGCTTTTTTGACGTTTCCTAGCGAACTTTGAGCATAAAATACGAATGGCGTGGTCAGAATACTTAATTTATGGAATAAAAAGAGCAAAAAAGGTTTTTAGATTTTTGCCAAACACCCAATGGTCCCCCCTTCTCTGCTTTTTCACGAATTTTTTTTAAAATTTAAAGCAAAATCTATGGCTTTTTTGAAGTTTCCTAGCGAACTTTGAGCATAAAATACGAATGGCGTGGTCAGAATACTTAATTTATGGAATAAAAAGAACAAAAAACGGTTTTTAGATTTTTGCCAAACACCCGATGGTCCCCCCTTCTCTGCTTTTTCACCAAATTTTTTCAAATTTTAAAGCAAAATCTATGGCTTTTTTGACGTTTCCTAGCGGACTTTGAGCATAAAAAACGAATGGCGTGGTCAGAATACTAAATTTATGGAATAAAAAGAGCAAAAAACGGCTTTTAGATTTTTGCCAAACACCCAATGGTCCCCCCTTCTCTGCTTTTTCACCAAATTTTTTTAAATTTTTAAGCAAAATCTATGGCTTTTTTGACGTTTCCTAGCGAACTTTGAGCATAAAATACGAATGGCGTGGTCAGAATACTTAATTTATGGAATAAAAAGAGCAAAAAACGGTTTTTAGATTTTTGCCAAACACCCAATGGTCCCCCCTTCTCTGCTTTTTCACGAAATTTTTTTAAAATTTAAAGCAAAATCTATGGCTTTTTTGAAGTTTCCTAGCGAACTTTGAGCATAAAATACGAATGGCGTGGTCAGAATACTTAATTTATGGAATAAAAAGAGCAAAAAACTGTTTTTAGATTTTTGCCAAACACCCAATGGTCCCCCCTTCTCTGCTTTTTCACCAAATTTTTTGAAATTTTTAAGCAAAATCTATGGCATTTTTGACGTTTCCGAGCGAACTTTGAGCATAAAATACGAATGGCGTGGTCAGAATACTTTATTTATGGAATAAAAAGAGCAAAAAACGGTATTTAGATTTTTGCCAAACACCCAATGGTCCCCCCTTCTCTGCTTTTTCACCAAATTTTTTTAAATTTTAAAGCAAAATCTATGGTTTTTTTGACGTTTCCTAGCGGACTTTGAGCATAAAAAACGAATGGCGTGGTCAGAATTCTAAATTTATGGAATAAAAAGAGCAAAAAACTGTTTTTAGATTTTTGCCAAACACCCAATGGTCCCCCCTTCTCTGGTTTTTCACCAAATTTTTTTAAAATTTAAAGCAAAATCTATGGCTTTTTTGAAGTTTCCTAGCGAACTTTGAGCATAAAATACGAATGGCGTGGTCAGAATACTTAATTTATGGAATAAAAAGAACAAAAAACGGTTTTTAGATTTTTGCCAAACACCCGATGGTCCCCCCTTCTCTGCTTTTTCACCAAATTTTTTCAAATTTTAAAGCAAAATCTATGGCTTTTTTGACGTTTCCTAGCGGACTTTGAGCATAAAAAACGAATGGCGTGGTCAGAATACTAAATTTATGGAATAAAAAGAGCAAAAAACGGCTTTTAGATTTTTGCCAAACACCCAATGGTCCCCCCTTCTCTGCTTTTTCACCAAATTTTTTTAAATTTTTAAGCAAAATCTATGGCTTTTTTGACGTTTCCTAGCGAACTTTGAGCATAAAATACGAATGGCGTGGTCAGAATACTTAATTTATGGAATAAAAAGAGCAAAAAACGGTTTTTAAATTTTTGCCAAACACCCAATGGTCCCCCCTTCTCTGCTTTTTCACCAAATTTTTTCAAATTTTAAAGCAAAATCTATGGTTTTTTTGACGTTTCCTAGCGGACTTTGAGCATAAAAAACGAATGGCGTGGTCAGAATTCTAAATTTATGGAATAAAAAGAGCAAAAAACTGTTTTTAGATTTTTGCCAAACACCCAATGGTCCCCCCTTCTCTGGTTTTTCACCAAATTTTTTTAAATTTTTAAGCAAAATCTATGGCTTTTTTGACGTTTCCTAGCGAACTTTGAGCATAAAATACGAATGGCGTGGTCAGAATACTTAATTTATGGAATAAAAAGAGCAAAAAAGGTTTTTAGATTTTTGCCAAACACCCAATGGTCCCCCCTTCTCTGCTTTTTCACGAATTTTTTTTAAAATTTAAAGCAAAATCTATGGCTTTTTTGAAGTTTCCTAGCGAACTTTGAGCATAAAATACGAATGGCGTGGTCAGAATACTTAATTTATGGAATAAAAAGAACAAAAAACGGTTTTTAGATTTTTGCCAAACACCCGATGGTCCCCCCTTCTCTGCTTTTTCACCAAATTTTTTCAAATTTTAAAGCAAAATCTATGGCTTTTTTGACGTTTCCTAGCGGACTTTGAGCATAAAAAACGAATGGCGTGGTCAGAATACTAAATTTATGGAATAAAAAGAGCAAAAAACGGCTTTTAGATTTTTGCCAAACACCCAATGGTCCCCCCTTCTCTGCTTTTTCACCAAATTTTTTTAAATTTTTAAGCAAAATCTATGGCTTTTTTGACGTTTCCTAGCGAACTTTGAGCATAAAATACGAATGGCGTGGTCAGAATACTTAATTTATGGAATAAAAAGAGCAAAAAACGGTTTTTAGATTTTTGCCAAACACCCAATGGTCCCCCCTTCTCTGCTTTTTCACGAAATTTTTTTAAAATTTAAAGCAAAATCTATGGCTTTTTTGAAGTTTCCTAGCGAACTTTGAGCATAAAATACGAATGGCGTGGTCAGAATACTTAATTTATGGAATAAAAAGAGCAAAAAACTGTTTTTAGATTTTTGCCAAACACCCAATGGTCCCCCCTTCTCTGCTTTTTCACCAAATTTTTTGAAATTTTTAAGCAAAATCTATGGCATTTTTGACGTTTCCGAGCGAACTTTGAGCATAAAATACGAATGGCGTGGTCAGAATACTTTATTTATGGAATAAAAAGAGCAAAAAACGGTATTTAGATTTTTGCCAAACACCCAATGGTCCCCCCTTCTCTGCTTTTTCACCAAATTTTTTTAAATTTTAAAGCAAAATCTATGGTTTTTTTGACGTTTCCTAGCGGACTTTGAGCATAAAAAACGAATGGCGTGGTCAGAATTCTAAATTTATGGAATAAAAAGAGCAAAAAACTGTTTTTAGATTTTTGCCAAACACCCAATGGTCCCCCCTTCTCTGGTTTTTCACCAAATTTTTTTAAAATTTAAAGCAAAATCTATGGCTTTTTTGAAGTTTCCTAGCGAACTTTGAGCATAAAATACGAATGGCGTGGTCAGAATACTTAATTTATGGAATAAAAAGAACAAAAAACGGTTTTTAGATTTTTGCCAAACACCCGATGGTCCCCCCTTCTCTGCTTTTTCACCAAATTTTTTCAAATTTTAAAGCAAAATCTATGGCTTTTTTGACGTTTCCTAGCGGACTTTGAGCATAAAAAACGAATGGCGTGGTCAGAATACTAAATTTATGGAATAAAAAGAGCAAAAAACGGCTTTTAGATTTTTGCCAAACACCCAATGGTCCCCCCTTCTCTGCTTTTTCACCAAATTTTTTTAAATTTTTAAGCAAAATCTATGGCTTTTTTGACGTTTCCTAGCGAACTTTGAGCATAAAATACGAATGGCGTGGTCAGAATACTTAATTTATGGAATAAAAAGAGCAAAAAACGGTTTTTAGATTTTTGCCAAACACCCAATGGTCCCCCCTTCTCTGCTTTTTCACGAAATTTTTTTAAAATTTAAAGCAAAATCTATGGCTTTTTTGAAGTTTCCTAGCGAACTTTGAGCATAAAATACGAATGGCGTGGTCAGAATACTTAATTTATGGAATAAAAAGAGCAAAAAACTGTTTTTAGATTTTTGCCAAACACCCAATGGTCCCCCCTTCTCTGCTTTTTCACCAAATTTTTTGAAATTTTTAAGCAAAATCTATGGCATTTTTGACGTTTCCGAGCGAACTTTGAGCATAAAATACGAATGGCGTGGTCAGAATACTTTATTTATGGAATAAAAAGAGCAAAAAACGGTATTTAGATTTTTGCCAAACACCCAATGGTCCCCCCTTCTCTGCTTTTTCACCAAATTTTTTTAAATTTTAAAGCAAAATCTATGGTTTTTTTGACGTTTCCTAGCGGACTTTGAGCATAAAAAACGAATGGCGTGGTCAGAATTCTAAATTTATGGAATAAAAAGAGCAAAAAACTGTTTTTAGATTTTTGCCAAACACCCAATGGTCCCCCCTTCTCTGGTTTTTCACCAAATTTTTTTAAAATTTAAAGCAAAATCTATGGCTTTTTTGAAGTTTCCTAGCGAACTTTGAGCATAAAATACGAATGGCGTGGTCAGAATACTTAATTTATGGAATAAAAAGAACAAAAAACGGTTTTTAGATTTTTGCCAAACACCCGATGGTCCCCCCTTCTCTGCTTTTTCACCAAATTTTTTCAAATTTTAAAGCAAAATCTATGGCTTTTTTGACGTTTCCTAGCGGACTTTGAGCATAAAAAACGAATGGCGTGGTCAGAATACTAAATTTATGGAATAAAAAGAGCAAAAAACGGCTTTTAGATTTTTGCCAAACACCCAATGGTCCCCCCTTCTCTGCTTTTTCACCAAATTTTTTTAAATTTTTAAGCAAAATCTATGGCTTTTTTGACGTTTCCTAGCGAACTTTGAGCATAAAATACGAATGGCGTGGTCAGAATACTTAATTTATGGAATAAAAAGAGCAAAAAACGGTTTTTAGATTTTTGCCAAACACCCAATGGTCCCCCCTTCTCTGCTTTTTCACGAATTTTTTTTAAAATTTAAAGCAAAATCTATGGCTTTTTTGAAGTTTCCTAGCGAACTTTGAGCATAAAATACGAATGGCGTGGTCAGAATACTTAATTTATGGAATAAAAAGAGCAAAAAACTGTTTTTAGATTTTTGCCAAACACCCAATGGTCCCCCCTTCTCTGCTTTTTCACCAAATTTTTTGAAATTTTTAAGCAAAATCTATGGCATTTTTGACGTTTCCTAGCGAACTTTGAGCATAAAATACGAATGGCGTGGTCAGAATACTTTATTTATGGAATAAAAAGAGCAAAAAACGGTATTTAGATTTTTGCCAAACACCCAATGGTCCCCCCTTCTCTGCTTTTTCACCAAATTTTTTTTAATTTAAAGCAAAATCTATGGCTTTTTTGACGTTTCCTAGCGGACTTTGAGCATAAAATACGAATGGCGTGGTCAGAATACTTAATTTATGGAATAAAAAGAGCAAAAAACGGTTTTTAGATTTTTGCCAAACACCCAATGGTCCCCCCTTCTCTGCTTTTTCACCAAATTTTTTTAAATTTTAAAGCAAAATCTATGTTTTTTTTTAAGTTTCCTAGCGAACTTTGAGCTTAAAATACGAATGGCGTGGTCAGAATACTTAATTTATGAAATAAAAAGAGCAAAAAACTGTTTTTAGATTTTTGCCAAACACCCAATGGTCCCCCCTTCTGTGCTTTTTCACCAAATTTTTTTTAATTTAAAGCAAAATCTATGGCTTTTTTGACGTTTCCTAGCGGACTTTGAGCATAAAATACGAATGGCGTGGTCAGAATACTTAATTTATGGAATAAAAAGAGCAAAAAACGGTTTTTAGATTTTTGCCAAACACCCGATGGTCCCCCCTTCTCTGCTTTTTCACCAATTTTTTTTAAATTTTAAAGCAAAATCTATGGCTTTTTTGAAGTTTCCTAGCGGACTTTGAGCATAAATTACGAATGGCGTGGTCAGAATACTTAATTTATGGAATAAAAAGAGCAAAAAACTGATTTTAGATTTTGCCAAACACCCAATGGTCCCCCCTTCTCTGCTTTTTCACCAAATTTTTTTAAATTTTAAAGCAAAATCTATGGCTTTTTTGAAGTTTCCTAGCGAACTTTGATCATAAAATACGAATGGCGTGGTCAGAATACTTAATTTATGGAATGAAAAGAGCAAAAAACGGTTTTTAAATTTTTGCCAAACACCCAATGGTCCCCCCTTCTCTGCTTTTTCACCAAATTTTTTTAAATTTTAAAGCAAAATCTATGGCTTTTTTGAAGTTTCCTAGCGGACTTTGAGCATAAAATACGAATGGCGTGGTCAGAATACTTAATTTATGGAATAAAAAGAGCAAAAAACGGTTTTTAGATTTTTGCCAAACACCCAATGGTCCCCCCTTCTCTGCTTTTTCACGAAATTTTTTTAAATTTTAAAGCAAAATCTATGGCTTTTTTGAAGTTTCCCAGCGAACTTTAAGCATAAAATACGAATGGCGTGGTCAGAATACTTAATTTATGGAATAAAAAGAGCAAAAAACGGTTTTTAGATTTTTGCCAAACACCCAATGGTCCCCCCTTCTCTGCTTTTTCACCAAATTTTTTTAAATTTTAAAGCAAAATCTATGGCTTTTTTGAAGTTTCCTAGCGAACTTTGATCATAAAATACGAATGGCGTGGTCAGAATACTTAATTTATGGAATAAAAAGAGCAAAAAACGGTTTTTAAATTTTTGCCAAACACCCAATGGTCCCCCCTTCTCTGCTTTTTCACCAAATTTTTTCAAATTTTAAAGCAAAATCTATGGTTTTTTTGACGTTTCCTAGCGGACTTTGAGCATAAAAAACGAATGGCGTGGTCAGAATTCTAAATTTATGGAATAAAAAGAGCAAAAAACTGTTTTTAGATTTTTGCCAAACACCCAATGGTCCCCCCTTCTCTGGTTTTTCACCAAATTTTTTTAAATTTTTAAGCAAAATCTATGGCTTTTTTGACGTTTCCTAGCGAACTTTGAGCATAAAATACGAATGGCGTGGTCAGAATACTTAATTTATGGAATAAAAAGAGCAAAAAAGGTTTTTAGATTTTTGCCAAACACCCAATGGTCCCCCCTTCTCTGCTTTTTCACGAAATTTTTTTAAAATTTAAAGCAAAATCTATGGCTTTTTTGAAGTTTCCTAGCGAACTTTGAGCATAAAATACGAATGGCGTGGTCAGAATACTTAATTTATGGAATAAAAAGAACAAAAAACGGTTTTTAGATTTTTGCCAAACACCCGATGGTCCCCCCTTCTCTGCTTTTTCACCAAATTTTTTCAAATTTTAAAGCAAAATCTATGGCTTTTTTGACGTTTCCTAGCGGACTTTGAGCATAAAAAACGAATGGCGTGGTCAGAATACTAAATTTATGGAATAAAAAGAGCAAAAAACGGCTTTTAGATTTTTGCCAAACACCCAATGGTCCCCCCTTCTCTGCTTTTTCACCAAATTTTTTTAAATTTTTAAGCAAAATCTATGGCTTTTTTGACGTTTCCTAGCGAACTTTGAGCATAAAATACGAATGGCGTGGTCAGAATACTTAATTTATGGAATAAAAAGAGCAAAAAACGGTTTTTAGATTTTTGCCAAACACCCAATGGTCCCCCCTTCTCTGCTTTTTCACGAAATTTTTTTAAAATTTAAAGCAAAATCTATGGCTTTTTTGAAGTTTCCTAGCGAACTTTGAGCATAAAATACGAATGGCGTGGTCAGAATACTTAATTTATGGAATAAAAAGAGCAAAAAACTGTTTTTAGATTTTTGCCAAACACCCAATGGTCCCCCCTTCTCTGCTTTTTCACCAAATTTTTTGAAATTTTTAAGCAAAATCTATGGCATTTTTGACGTTTCCTAGCGAACTTTGAGCATAAAATACGAATGGCGTGGTCAGAATACTTTATTTATGGAATAAAAAGAGCAAAAAACGGTATTTAGATTTTTGCCAAACACCCAATGGTCCCCCCTTCTCTGCTTTTTCACCAAATTTTTTTAAATTTTAAAGCAAAATCTATGGTTTTTTTGACGTTTCCTAGCGGACTTTGAGCATAAAAAACGAATGGCGTGGTCAGAATTCTAAATTTATGGAATAAAAAGAGCAAAAAACTGTTTTTAGATTTTTGCCAAACACCCAATGGTCCCCCCTTCTCTGGTTTTTCACCAAATTTTTTTAAATTTTTAAGCAAAATCTATGGCTTTTTTGACGTTTCCTAGCGAACTTTGAGCATAAAATACGAATGGCGTGGTCAGAATACTTAATTTATGGAATAAAAAGAGCAAAAAAGGTTTTTAGATTTTTGCCAAACACCCAATGGTCCCCCCTTCTCTGCTTTTTCACGAAATTTTTTTAAAATTTAAAGCAAAATCTATGGCTTTTTTGAAGTTTCCTAGCGAACTTTGAGCATAAAATACGAATGGCGTGGTCAGAATACTTAATTTATGGAATAAAAAGAACAAAAAACGGTTTTTAGATTTTTGCCAAACACCCGATGGTCCCCCCTTCTCTGCTTTTTCACCAAATTTTTTCAAATTTTAAAGCAAAATCTATGGCTTTTTTGACGTTTCCTAGCGGACTTTGAGCATAAAAAACGAATGGCGTGGTCAGAATACTAAATTTATGGAATAAAAAGAGCAAAAAACGGCTTTTAGATTTTTGCCAAACACCCAATGGTCCCCCCTTCTCTGCTTTTTCACCAAATTTTTTTAAATTTTTAAGCAAAATCTATGGCTTTTTTGACGTTTCCTAGCGAACTTTGAGCATAAAATACGAATGGCGTGGTCAGAATACTTAATTTATGGAATAAAAAGAGCAAAAAACGGTTTTTAGATTTTTGCCAAACACCCAATGGTCCCCCCTTCTCTGCTTTTTCACGAAATTTTTTTAAAATTTAAAGCAAAATCTATGGCTTTTTTGAAGTTTCCTAGCGAACTTTGAGCATAAAATACGAATGGCGTGGTCAGAATACTTAATTTATGGAATAAAAAGAGCAAAAAACTGTTTTTAGATTTTTGCCAAACACCCAATGGTCCCCCCTTCTCTGCTTTTTCACCAAATTTTTTGAAATTTTTAAGCAAAATCTATGGCATTTTTGACGTTTCCTAGCGAACTTTGAGCATAAAATACGAATGGCGTGGTCAGAATACTTTATTTATGGAATAAAAAGAGCAAAAAACGGTATTTAGATTTTTGCCAAACACCCAATGGTCCCCCCTTCTCTGCTTTTTCACCAAATTGTTTTAAATTTTAAAGCAAAATCTATGGCTTTTTTGAAGTTTCCTAGCGAACTTTGATCATAAAATACGAATGGCGTGGTCAGAATACTTAATTTATGGAATAAAAAGAGCAAAAAACGGTTTTTAGATTTTTGCCAAACACCCGATGGTCCCCCCTTCTGTGCTTTTTCACCAAATTTTTTTTAATTTAAAGCAAGATCTATGGCTTTTTTGACGTTTCCTAGCGGACTTTGAGCATAAAATACGAATGGCGTGGTCAGAATACTTAATTTATGGAATATAAAAATATAATTTTTAAGGTCACCAAAATCCGGGTTCTGAAAATCATTTTTTATTCTCTCTTTGGTGGGCGGTTTGATGATGCTCGGACACGTTCAAAAACTTGTGTAGTACAAATTATCATTTATGCCTATTTGTATGGAAGTCGTTGAAATATTATTGTGAATATACATATTATTATGCAATGTTAAAAGATTCACATATTTTAAAAACGAAATACATTATAATAAATTCCCTCTCATAAATATCATAAAATTAAAAATTATTAAAAAACCAATTTATTAATTAGTTATTTATCTGCGAAGATTATGAAAAAGTATGAATATTAAATGTGCAGGAAAGTTTTAGTTGATATAATATCGATAATAAATTAACTAATGAAAATCCGGCAAATTTAAATTATAAAACCAACAACGGTTGGGGAAAACACAAAAGACACCAAGTTTACACCTGCCTTAATTATTTTGAAAAATTTCAAAATCACAAACTGACGAAATAAATTTTTTGAAAGTTACTTATTTTTTTACAAAATCATTTATAATTTAAATAAAATTCATAATGTTGTGTTTAATGATTTATGGTTGATTCAAGGAGACCTGTTCTGATTTTACAGTTAAAAATGGATCTCTATTTTTACAATTTTCTAGTAAGGAAAACTTTTTAAATTTATATAAAGCGCATACTACGAGATATACACCCAGAATTACAAATATGGTAGCAGTAGCCATTATAACGTATGGTAATTTTAAGTACATATTCAGGTACGTTTTTATTTCATCCGGTAATTGTCCTTCTTCTTCTACCCAGTACAATGGAAAATACAGCTTTGGAAAGTCTTCAAAAAAACTAGAAAAATATATAAAATATTTTTGGTATTTTTAACAATATTGGGCAATATTTTTTACCTTATACCTTCAACAGGATATACCAACGAATTTATTTGAGCTGCTATTTTAAATTTTAGACACAGCAGCGATTTCTGAAATTTACACTAAAATCACAAACGATTCTGGTATTGTTCGCCAGAACAATAGTACGGAGTTATTTGGTTGTTAAATTTGCAGGTATTTGATTAATACCAGTAAAATGGTGTATTACTTACAGGTTCTACTATTATGTATGATTCGTGTGTATGTTTTTCAGGATTCAATCCGTCAAAAGCGTCCAAGTAAGAAGCATCGGCATTATGAAAGTGCGGTGAAGACATAAATAAATTGGTGTTGTACCGACAGGATATACTAATCAATCCTGATGGTACACACCTTTCTCCACAAAAACATTTATTTTCTGGAATTAAAGTTCCTAAAATGTTTAGGTTAATCGAAGAATATCTGTTTTAAAATGACATTTACCATTATCAAGACTCAATTTAGTGAAAGAATATTTATGTCCTACTATGCCATCTATTACCACTTGTTTTTCAAAATACATCTTTATGTATCTGCATAGTTCTGGAGCAAAAACATACATAAACTCTTTATTTAATGGGTGAGATTGAACATCTCCCATCGATCCTTTCACTCTGGCACAGGAATTATTAAAATAAGGTATTGTATTACGAAAATTCCAATTTAAAAGTTCAAATTGCCTGTTCACACCATTTGCTATGTTAAAGACTCCGTCAAAATTTGGATCACCATTTCTCTATAATTTGGAGAAGTGATTAATTTTTAAATATTCCTGGAATTTTAACTTACAAATTTTATCCAGCCGAAGCCATCGTATCGAGGAAATTCTGGTAATATAAAATCAAAATAATTGGCTAATTCCATAATTAGATTTTTGTTTCCTTTTTCTAATTCATCATCTACTATTGTATCAAAATAGTAGTACGGGTCAATCGTGGAGAGGAATTCAGAAATAAGGTCTTTGAAGACACTATTCCAATCTCTCACAACATGACCAAGTACCTGAAATTGTAAAAATTAATTTTCAGGCTGATTTACCAAATATTTAAGTACCATTGCAATATAATTGATTGTCGTTAGCCGATCGCTTAAATTACCATTGTGTGGAAAATTATTATCGTAGTGAAAATTCAGAGCTTGTTTAAATGTAATGGTATCATTATTTTCGTTTTGCACAATATCAACTCTTTGAATATTTTGTAAAAAATAATAGGGACCAATTTCTTCAAGTTTTGGTTTGACGCTTTTATTAAAAAATTCTTCGCGATTCGTCCAATTAAAAAACATAAATTTAACTGGAACCTCCATAGGATATTTTTGCCACACGTTGTACACGTACGTATCCGAATTAAGTTTTAAGAGAATTTCTGCGATATAACTCATTGTATTTTCTTGAAACATAAATAAACTTATTCCTAACACCAGCGCTACACCTCCAAATGTGATAATGCAGCAGCCATTGGATTTTATATTATGCTTCTTGATGATTTTATATTTTACCTTTGGATGAATTATGGGAATCTAAAAAATAACCGATTATTTCGAGACGTAAGTAAACAGCTATCCTATTTAATAATTTCCTGAAAATTAGCAGTGGCGGCTTATCATAAAGGGCACAGGGGCACGCGCCCTACCATTCAAAACCAAAAACAATAGATATATTTTCATTATAAATAGATATTTTAAAAACTATTTCTTTTATTTTGTACCCTCCCACTCTAAAATGTCTAAAATGACAATAATAACAATAGGGGACGCTGTGGTCTTTACGACCATGTTCGATAATCTTTTGAACTGTAAATTCTGTTTCTCTGATGATAATGACACCAACCAGCGGGAAAATGTTAAGGTCCTCTTAGAAAAATTGCTCTAATTAAAATTTAATTTTTATTGAACCCCAGCACTCCGTCACTGACACCAACAAAAGAACATGCTATAAGTAGATAGTATGGTATTAACTTACATTGTTACATTGGACCGATTGCGATTGCATTTTTAAACATACTGTTCTGAAATGAAAATTGGAAAAAAGATTTTATAGATCAAAATACATTTATAACAATTATTATTAATATAAAAATATAAAAGTTACCAACAAAACTTATACAACACACCTGTCGAGTTCATTTATTTGTCGACTTAAACTAATGAGGATCTAATACTTTCTTTTTCTTAACCTTGTCCAAAAGCAGTTTTCAAATTAATTTGACTAGTTTTGGTTTACCATTTGAGTAATTATTATAATATAAATTATTTCTTGGTTCAAGTTAAAACCAGTTGACATTCCGTCACTAGTAAACAGCGGCGGCGCCAGCATTTTTATAATAAATTACATTATAAAAAAAAATAAAGATAGATAGTATTATAATAATAATAGTTAAATACCAAATCGGAAGATGTTTTGTGCAAATTCTTATAAACATTCATAAAAATCAAAAACAATAAATTGAAAAAATTAAAAATTATCCAAAAAGCATTAAAATTATGAATACAATATAACTTACCAATGAAAACACCAAGTAACCAAAACTGTGATTTCTGAAAACTAAATTTGAAAAATATTTAAAATTCAACCACACGGTTTGTAGTTGCTCCTTTGAAGCGAAGTAATACAGAAATAAAATTTATAAATAAATTAATTTCAATTAAATTGTATGGTAATTTAGTATGTACGTAAAATATGTAATATTAAACAAAACATTAAAATAATAATAGCATTTTAACAGTAACGATAAAAATACATACATAGAAAATTACTATTATTCAAATCAAATTATCCTTCAAAATACAGAATTAAATTTAAGATTAATTTAAATTGGATTCCGATATTTTAACTGTTGATTATTATTTTTATTAAAAACGAAAAAAAATTAATTTTTATGTAATATTTGCTAATAGGTAAAGGCTAAAGAACATACAAAATAAATAAAATCAAACTAATGTATTTTAATAATAAATAATTATAAAGATGTTTCTTCTCAGTTGAGAAATCTAAAAATTGTTGGCTCACTTCAGTTTATCGATTATGGATGCAGTAAACTCCGAGCATTTTGATTTACCGCCCAAATCACCGGTAAGATATTTTGCTTCTTTTATAGTTGTCAAGCAAGCATTTTCAATTTTGTCCGCAAAGTTTGCCAAATTCATATATTTCAACATCATTACAGCTGATAGCAAAAGAGCGGTTGGATTGGCTTTATCCTGTCCCGCTATATCTGGAGCTGTTCCATGAACCTATAAAATACAACATTTTCAAACTCAATAGACTACTTGAAAAAATATTTGCTGTACTTACAGATTCAAACAAAGCACCGTTTAAACCCATATTTCCAGAAGCTGTAAGACCTAGCCCACCAACAAGACCAGCGCACATGTCTGACAAAATGTCACCATATAAATTTGGCATCACCAATACATCATACTTTGTAGGATCTTGTGCTAAGGTTAAACACACAGTATCTATAGACTTCTCTTCATAATAAATATCTGGATACTTTAAAGCAACTTCGCGACAGCACTGTACGAATAAACCGTCAGTCTTCCTCCTAACACAAAATTAATACCATGGCTTTCTTGGACAATAAAAAACTTACATGATATTGGCTTTATGAACTGCAGTTACTTTTTTTCTATTGTTTTCTTTACAATATTTAAAAGCATACTCGGCCACACGTATGGAAGCGTCATAGGAAATTACCTTGACACTTTGCATTACATCAGGAAGAACTTCGTGTTCGATACCAGAATACTCTCCTTCGGTGTTCTCTCTGATTGTGATTACATCCACATCATCATATATAGTTTTGTACCTGGAAAGCTACACTTGAAAAAAATGAAACGATCAAGTCAAAATAACTTACCCCTGTATGGAACGACAAGGTCTCACATTGGCGTATAAGTCAAATTCCTTACGCAATGCAAGGTTCAAAGATTTGTGACCTTTTCCAATGGGAGTTGCCAAGGGTCCTTTTAGCCCAATTTTGTTACGATTAATCGAATCAATAGCTGCTTGTGGTAATTTTGACTTTCCGTCCGGACCCTAATATTATTAAGTTAAAAGATCGCTAATTAAAAAAAAATTGTTTTAGCTTACCATAACTGGAGTGACATCGACAGTTTCCCATTCAACTGGAACATTGGCAGCTGCAAAAATGTTTTGAACGGATGCAGAAATTTCAGGTCCAATTCCATCACCTGGAATTAGAGTACATTTTTTAGCAGCGGGATTTGTGCCATAGAATCGTCCGAAAGAAGAACTCGTCTTCGTCTAAAAACAACGAAATACAACTAAGTATCTACTTGTGACATCACTATATTTTTTATAGTTCTCTATTGAACTTAAAATTAATTTTCCAGCCAGTTGAAAGTCAGAGATCTGTTATTTCAGCCAATGCCAAGCTAGGGATTTAGACTATAATGACGTATGGCAGATTTAAGAAAAATTTGTTGGAGAGTAGAACTTGCAGATAGTTATTGGTAGTTACGCCACTGGGTACAGATTAAAAAAAAAAGTTGAATCGAAATTGATCGAAATATTATAATTTATTGATTGTTCGAATTAAGACGAAATTTTTTCATATATAAGAAGTTCGAGTGTTGAAAATTTGATTTTGAATTTAATGATATCTAATGCAATTTACGTATTAGTTACGTGCTATTACAGATTTCAAAAATTTACTATAGGGGTAATATGACATAATAATATGTAAAATAAGTAAACAAAAATTTCATAAAATATATTTTAAAAAATATGTGCAAAAACTTACCAATTTACGAAAAACAGTTGTCGCCATTACAAAAGACGTTAAAAACTCAATTACCTGTTCAAGGGTAGTGTATTCTTTGGCAACCCTTAAAATTGTAGTTTGCATTTATTTGAATTTTGTTCATTGTATTAAGCCCCATTCACAAAAGGAATAAGGATTCTTGCCTCGTGTTGCTTAGGTACAAACTGGCAAGAGCCAATCAGATTGAATAATTTCCTTTAAGAAAGATAGAAGAATCTATCTGTTTCAACCTATGCAGCGCAAGACAAGAATCCTTATGTGAATGGGGCTTTACTTTTAAAGAATACTAGCCACGTGGATCGAATCCCGCTCAATTTTTAAAAACTGTTAACATTCTGAATTTAAAAAAAACTCGAAAATCAAAATAAGATTAACTGATTTTCAGTATTTTAATGTTATATTTAATTTTCTTTTGTTTTTTGAATAAGACTTTCTGATCTTCCCAGCATTACGAACATATTATATATTAATAAAATTTCATTTTATAAAATATTCGTGATGCAAGCGAATCACACATGTAACAATAGAAAATTATGTAATTTTTATTGATTTATTAGGGGTCAGCCATAAATTACGTCAAGAATGGAATGGTGGGGAGGGGGGTTTAAAGTTAAGAAAACACACTAAGGCAATAATTAAATTTTATTTTTCTATGGTGTAAATCTATAAATATTTAATTAAAATAAAACATGATGTATTTTATAAGTTTTTACAATTTTATGTGAAAATGTGAATTTATTATTTCATTAATGGAATATTTTCAACAAAATTTTGAGTTATATTTTCTAATACCTTTAATGAACGTAACCGGTTAAATTTGTATAAACCATAGCATATCGCAAATATTCCCGAACTTATTAATATAATAGCGACAACCATTATGATATAAGGAACATACAAATATATTTTAAGGTATTTCTGTAGGTATTCCGGTAGGTGCACATTAGATTTCATCCAAAACAAGGGAAAATATAATTTTGGATAATCGGCAAAAGTGCTAAAATGAAAAATATTATAAATTATACTTCGCTTAATATTAATAATGGTAATGAATTTACCTTATACCTTCAATAGAATTTACAAATATGTTTAACTGGGATGCTAATTTAATTTCCAAGCATAGCAACGAATACTAAAATTAAAACCAAACATTACAAAATTTCTGGCACTGAAATTAACTTATAATTAAAATAATCATATTATGTGAAATTTGTTTAATTATGATTAGAATAAGAGATTGTTGCACACAAATCGAAAAGTAAGAAAATGAAAGATTGAATTAAAAAATAGAAAGTATAAAGAAATAAATTAAAAAATTTTTGAGTGAAATAAAACTATTTAAAATCTAAATATTTGTAAAAATTATTAAAACTCACGGGTTCTATCACTATGTAGGTTTCGTGCTTTTCTTTTTCAGGATTTAATCCTTCGAATGGTTCCAAGTACACAGGATCACCATTATAAAAATGCGGTAGAGAAACAAAGCTTTTTAGGTTGTACCGACAGGAAGACATATCAATTAAACCAGATGGCAGACAATCTCCAACACAGAAACATTTATTTTTTTCATTTAAAGTGCCTGAAAATTATATGCTTAAAATTACTGCATTGAACTATCACTGAAAACTTTGTATTTACCATTATCGAAGCTTAATTTCGTAACAGAATATTTATATCCCTTGATTCCATCGACTATGACTTCTTCTTCAAAATATAATGTTACGTATCTACATATGTCTGGAACAAAAATATTAATGAATTCTTTATTTAGTGGGAAAGAAAAAACATCGCCCATTAATCCTTTGATTTCATTACACGGTGCATTATAATAAGGGGAGGAACTGTAGTAATTCCAATTTAAAACATCAAATTGTCGATTGACTCCATTTGCAATATTGTATATTCCATCAAAATCTGGATCTCCGCTTCTCTGTAATTTGCGAAACTTTAATAGAAGATCTCTTGTTAAAAAATATAAATACTTACAACTTTAGCCCATCCAAAACCATCTATGTGAGGAAAATCTGGTAAGACGAAATCAAAATAATTTGATATTTCCAAATGAATATTATTGTGTCCTTTTAAAACTTCGTCATCGATTGTGGTGTCAAAATAGTAGTATGGATCCAACATTGAGATATATTCTGAGTAAATATCTTTCACAGCACTATTGAAATTTTGTACAAAATGACCCCCGAACTATAAATGTATAATTAAACTTTTTAACTTTCAATTACTACAAGTAAGTACCATTGAAAAATAATTAATTGTTATCAGTTGGTCGCTTAAGTTTCCATTGCTTGTTGAATCGTTGTCATAGTGGAAAGTGCGCATTTGCTTAAAAGTAATGGTATTATTGTTATCGTTCCGAACTATATCGACCTTTTCGATATCTTGTAGATACGAATAAGGACCAATTTCTTCAAATTTGATTTTGACGCTTTTATTAAAAAAATCTTTATGGTTTGTCCAATTATAGAATATATATTCATACGGTACTTTCATTGGATATTTTTGCCACAGTTTGAATATAGCGGTATCAGAGTTAAGATTTAGGATCATTTCTGAAATAAAACCCATTATGTCTGATTGAAGTATCATTAAACTGCATCCTAATATTATAGCAGTGCATCCATAAAGTACCATCAAGCAGGATCCTTTTGATTTCAGATTCACAGTGCGATTTTTAGTTCTTGGTTTTGAATCAGCTATGATTTTCTAAAATATAAAAGATTATTCGTCAAGCTCGCCCAGTGTTGCTGTAATATTGGTTAGATATTATATTGCGTCAATATGTATAACAATAATATTACATCAAAAAAGAAATCTAAGAAAACATTTGGACCTATTTAAAAAATAAATAAATAAACTTACATTAGGTTTAACGGACGTCGACTGCATTTTGATTATGTTCTAAAATTGAAATTTTATTAAAAAAGTTTAGAATATGTGCTCGAGTTTTTTTTACTGAAAAAAAATTATTTCTTTTCAAATTTCGTGTTAGTGTGTTCTAAAAAGTGTTTTTGGTCAGTTTCATAATTTTCTGATTGTCTCTCAATGGACTGAATTTTATTAATTAACTTATCACATACCAAACTGTAGTTATACTATTTTATGCTAGAATGTTTTTTTTCAATTTTAATCTAAATTAATTTATTTTGTCAGCTTATACTACTCATGGACCATACTATCATAAAATTAGAAATAATATTAAGAAAACTATTCAAAAACTTACCAATATTTTTTAATTTGTTATTGATTAATGTAAAAGAACTGCAAGTAGTTTCTAATATCGTTTTTATTTTATAAAGAAATGTTCACATTTACAGCCTACATTAATAAATTTATTATCATAGGTAATAGGTATAATTAGTGCGTTTATTTTTGAAAAATTTTAATTAAAAACAAACAAACTTCACACTCGGGATGAAAATTCCTTAATTTGATTCGGGGGATTTACCGTATCACGAAGCGATATTATCAATTTTCACCAATTTAAAATAATTTTTATATTTATTTCTTAAGTCGTTAATATATTCATTTACTACTATTGAACATATTATTATGTTATAAATTTATATGTAGTTCAACTCGATAACCTTGCCATGTGTAAAAGTGTAAAAGCTGTTTAATATAAAATTACTATAGAGAGAATTATGAATGGAGATGTTCGGATTGTAAATACATTTTTATATAAATAAATAAGAAAATCACGGTGGATAAGTCGAATCACTGACACGTGGATTTAATTGAAGTGAAAGTGAAATTATTTTTGATAAAAATTTAAACAATGTTCACAGAAGAGTAAATGAGCCTGAAGGGGGGGGGGTAAATAAAAATATTTTGATAAGAATTTAGGTATGTTTTTCAAACTTGGGCAACATTTAGTAAATTTTGTTGGCTATTGACAGGTCATGGTGAGTATTACCTCGTTACCCCCCCCCCCACTTTGATAAGATTTTCAAATAATTATAATATGCAACTTAATTATAGTTTAAACTTGTTTGAACAATATTTAGAAAAGTAATCTCATAGAATAATGTGATGAATATGCATATCATTGCAAGTTTCTTTATCATGTTTTTCAAAAAACTTTTTTACTTTTTATATGCTCGTTTTTATAATCTTTATTTAATTACTTTTATAATGTTGATTTAATCTCAAAAATATTTAAAAAATTTTAATTATTGAATTAAATTAAAGCATTTATTTACAAAATGATTAAGGATTTTTTTAAATTTTTGAAACTTGTCAGGTAGAATATATATAAAATGCTACACTGCGATTTTTCATAATTTTTTATTTCGAAATCAAGGTTCAGTGTTCAAACTACGACTCGGATAATTTTTTCCAGAATTTTTCAGTAATATAACTTATTTTATTGAGTTACTGAAAAGTGGGTTCCGCGGTAATACCCACGTATGGGTTTTGATAATTTTTTTTATATTAGTACCGTGCTTGCTAATCTGGATTGAGATGTGTCTGTGACCCTGTTTAATGGTTAATGGCAGAAATCATCAATCCTGGACAAACCATGTCTATATGTTCCAACCTAAGCAGAAATTAACCATGAATTAATTTTCAACAACAACAAAAAAGGACACAACTATAAGTATTATAAATATCATCTCTTCAAAAACCAAGTTTTCTTTTTGTCCGAACATAAAATATACTAAATTGACTTATCATTGGTGATGTAATTTTTCAATTAATTACTGATTTTTTAATACAGTATAATTTGCTAATATGATTTCCATAATATTTAAATACTAATTTTAATTAATTTTATAGAACTTAGGTAATTAAGTGCTTTTTCACAATGTACATAGGACGTAAAAAATTCATAAAAAGTAATATTTAATTACAAATACAAAATAATAATACATTAATCGAATGTTGAATAATATTGGTGTTATTTTGTTATAAGCAAAAGAACATTATATATGACTCAAATCAGTGCAGAAAGTGAGCTATTACGCAATGGCAGTAGACAAAATATAATATAAAAACATAATTAATTCTCAAAATATGTATAATTAATTTTTATTTAAGGCAACATTTTCAATAAAATCTTGATTTATAACCTGTTGCTATAATACAAGGAGCGGAACCGTTTAAACTTATAATTAACCTGTATTTTTTAAATGAGAAGTTATAATCGTGTTGTTGTGCAGATGTGTCCACATAGGGCGTGTTCCAATACGTTGCCTTTTTAATTTTTAACAAAATAATTTTCTTACCCCCTTTATTTTCTTTATTTTTCATCTCTTCCAGCATCCAATTTTAATTTTTATACATCATTCAATTTTTTATTTATTTTATATTCGGTGTAATAAAACACATCAAAGTTTTATAAATCACTATTTAATATTATAATCTCAATAATTTACTTAAAATATTTTAAAGAATTTTCAACACTTTGCAGACCTATTTATAGGTCAACTCAAGTAGGATAGGGCCGGCGGAAAAGTCAAGTTTTACATTTATTTTGTTTCGCGCAAGTTCCCCTTTCCACAATTACCAACACCAAAATTTTTTTTCTCACGGGTAATTCCTTCTAATCAAAAAAGTTTTATAAATACTTATATTGTGTGGAATTAATAATATTTTTATTGAGATGAAGTTCCTATTAAAGCATAAATTAACCATGAATTAATTTTCGACAAAAAAGGGCAAAACTATAAATAATCTCAAGACCATTATTATATTAAATATCATCTCTTCAAAAATTAACTTTTTTTTGCCCAAACATAAAATACCTACTATAAATTTACTAATCATCGGTGATTTAATTATTGAATTTGTGTAATAAATTTGCATTTTATCCAAATATTTTGAATTCCCAATTAAGAAGAAAAGAAACGATTAATTTTTTAACACAATTTGATTCAACGATTCAAGATATGTTAAAAATAAAAAGGCTTACGGTTAAGCCTTATGCGCTTAGTGGTAAGCGTTTCAGTTAAAGTGATTAACTACTTGCCTTCGATGCAATCCAACGCACAACAAACAACTTTTTGCACTAGTGTCTTATTATATAACTGAAATCAGTGCAGAAAGTGACCTATTACGTAATAGTAGGTAGTGTTAAAATATAACATTCAAATTTTTTTTTTTTACTTTTTATTTAAGGCAACATTTTCAATTAATTCTTGATTTATTTTTGATGATATATTCAACACATGAAACCTTTTTAACTTATATATACCATAACATATCATATATCCTCCAAAAGAAATTAATATAACAGCAATAACACCTATACCATATGGAACACGTAAATATATTTTAAGATACTTTTTTATATCTTCCGGTAGTTGCACATGAGATTTCATCCAAAACAAGGGAAAATATATCTTGGGATACTTTTCAAAAACACTAAAAGGCAAAATATAATTTAATAAAAAAATTTAATGTTAATATTAAAATAATATTTACCTTATACCTTCAACAGGATAAACTAATATATTCATCTGGGCTGCTAATTTAACTTCCAGGCATAGTAAGGAAATCTAAAATTAAAAGCCAAGTTGACTAAAAAGAAATATTTTTTAAATTTGCAATCTTACAGGTTCTATCACTATGTAGGTTTCATGTTGTTCTTTTTTGGGATTCAACCCTTCAAAAGGTTCGGAATAAATAGGATCGGCATCATAAAAGTGTGGTAAAGAAATATATCCATTTAGCTTGAACCGGCAAGAAGTTACTCCAATTACCCCAGATGGTACACAGTCCCCAACACAAAAACATTTATTTGCTGGATTTAAAGTGCCTACAATAACATCCTTATAGTGCATCCAGACTGCTGCGATGAAGTTATTACCGTTATCAGAACTGAATTTTGTAAATGAATATTTATATCTCATTATCCCATCGATTATAACTTCTTGGTCAAAATATAATGTAACGTATCTACAAGCATCTGCCACAAAAACAGTAACGAATTCTTTATTTAATGGGAAAGAAAAAACATCTCCCATTGATCCTTTGATTTTGTTACATGATTCATTGTAATAAGGTGATGAATTGTAATAATTCCAATTTAAAACATCAAATTGTCTATTTACTCCATTTGCAATATTGTATACTCCTTCATAATCCGGATCACCGTTTCTCTATAATTGGACAAATATATTCATGTTTGAAGTTAGTAACTACGTACAAGTTTAGCCCATCCAAATCCATCCACATGGGGAAAATCCGGTAAGATAAAATCCAAAAAATTTGATACTTCTAAAAGTAAATTATTGTTTCCTTTTAGAACTTCATTGTCTATTATGGTCTCAGAATAGTAATATGGGTCGAACGTTGACAAATATTCTGAGAAAAGGTCCTTGATGGCATTATTGGAATCTTTTATAAGATGGCCCCCAAACTATAAATTTAAAATTAAATTTTGGTCTTAAAATTTGATTTACAAAAAATTATACCATTGAGAAATAATTAATTGTTGTCAGTCGGTCACTTACATTCCCATTGTTTGGAAAATCGTTATCGTAGTGAAAAGTGCGCATCTGCTTAAATGTAATGGTATTATTGTTGTCGTTCCGCACTATGTTAACTTTTTGGATATCTTGAAAAAATGTGTAAGGACCAAGTTCTTCCAATTTGAGTTTAGCACTATGATTAAAAAAATCTTTAGGATTGGTCCAATTAAAAAACGTGTATACATATGGCACTTTCATTGGATATTTCTGCCACATTTTGAATATAAAAGTATCAGAATTAAGATCTAATATTGCTTCTGCAATAAAATTCATTATGGTTGCTTGAAGCATCATTAAAGTTAATCCTAATATTAGTATAACACTTCCATTTACCATTAAGTAGCATCCATTTGATTTAACACGCCTTTTGCTTGCGCGAGTTTCTGTTTTCTAAAACAAAAAAGATTACAATATTCCTATGATTTAGATAATAATACAGTAGAGCGTCGATAATCCGGACGTCAGAAGTCCGGACCGTCGATAATCCGGATTCAATTCCGGTGGAAATTTTGTTTTTTTACATAGTATGTATTAAACTTTTATTAAAATACTACATTATAAGTTCATATCAATTAATAGTTTTATTTATCTGCTCCAATTATTTAACTCCTAAGTGAATTATTAACGGTTTTAGCAAGCTTTCTTTTTGTTATGATCTGAAACTATCAGTTTTTGATTCATATTGAAAATCCGGACATTTTGGTAATCCGGATAAGGTCCGGTCACAATTGATTCGGATTATCGACGTTCTACTGTAATTAAAAATTTAAAAAATCATATTATGCATGATACTGGGTTAATATTCCGTGACTTGCATTATATTGCAATTTACAAAATTGAAGGAAGGCAAAACCAAAAATGATGATTTTTTTGAGTCAGCTTCATTTGGTGCAAAAATTCATGTTTTTTAGAAGTTGATCATAATAACTACATAATAATTATAATATAAAAAATAAAAAACTTACGTTGTTATATTCCATCAATGACGATTGCATTTTTAATTACTTCACTATAGAAATTATACCTACCGAGAAAGTTATAAATTAATATTTGGTAGTTTTCTTAGATTTTTTATGTATTATTTCTGTAATTTTTTCCGTGTTATTGTTATTTCCTCACATGCATACTTTACCGCACTAGGTTGAAAAATTAGGAAAATCCTAATAAAACAAGATGTAGTATATTATTGTATACCTGTTATTTTGCATTAGAACCAGTATAAATACATATAAATTATCATACTTTACATAAATAATAAAATCGCAATAAAAATAAAAAAAGTTTACAAATAATTTTTTTTTTAAGTATCAACTATACTTTTATATAATTTTGTACATTGTAATAAATAACTCACTGTAAGTGCTAATTTAGGGGACTGTTTTTTCTTGCAACTGCATTGTTTTAATGAAGGAATTCGAGAATAAAAGAAAATATACTATAGGCAGAGACGGATCCAACCAAAATTTCTAGGAAGGAGCAATTCTCAGTTTGTCAATTGCGTTACCTAAAATATTTGGAGAGATAGGTGTTTGTGTATCCTCCTCCTATGGATCTATCTCTGACAAGAGTAAGACAAATTTTAAAAATGTTTTAACCGAAACAGAGAACAATCGGATAATGCGACGAGATAAAAAATGATTCAGAAGTGAATATTGTAATATGTATTAGGTAATATAAATAAAAATAGAAATATGAAATTCTTACCTGTACAAAAGGATGTTGACTCAACTTAACCGATTTGATAAAACTGCAAGACGAAGAAGGTTCAAAGTTTCAGTAATATTAACCAAACAGGTTTGGTTACCAATGCCGTTGAAGCAAAATATGCAAATCAGGTTGCAATTAAAATTATCCCAAAGAAACCAAAAAAAAGTAGGTGATCTGTGAATTTGCTCCAACAAAGGAGCATAATATTATTAAGCTTTAAATCGACGCGACGTCCAAAAATGATATTTTTGAAAGAAAATTTTTAAGTTAAAAACTTTTTAACTTCGTCGTTCAATTAACCAAGCTAACTGTTATTAAACCTCCAAAGTATAATAACAATTTTTTGATAGAAAAGTTCAGCAAAATATCTGGTTTTATTCCATCAATCAATCAAACAAACAAGTAAGTTTAATAATATAATCTTTTAATATACCATAATTCCGGGCCGTAGTTAGACATTGGCCATGGGGGGGGGGTGTTTATGGAATTAAAAAATAGGTTGGCATATGCCCGTATTTTAATTTAATTCTTGTAATCAGGTAATACTAAGAAGAAATTATAGCTTCTTGGTTACAAATGACCAGCATCTCTGAAGTGGTCATATTTCCCTGTAAGAGACCTGTCACAAGCTTGTAATAAGCCTGTTACAGGCACAGTACATGTTAAATTTTACCTTTTAGGCTTTTGCCAGACTTAAAATGTTACTTGGGGATACTTGTTAACCTCTTACTCGTATACCAAATGAGCAAAACTAATTTTGGTTTCTGCTGAAAAGCTCAGATTCGGTTTGACTTAACTTTAGGTCTTGCCTTTGGCTCCAATACCATAAATTTTCCATGGTTGCTCATCTTGGGTTGATAAAAATTTTTAATGTTGTATACATAATGATGTTATAAAAATTTATACTAATTTATACAAATAACAAAAAATAACCAATGTATTTCAATAGTATGATATTATATAATTTATTATCTTCATTGGCATTTAACGTTTTTTTAGTGGCATGGTACCTACTAAATGTGTAGTTTTGCATTTTTATTACTACTTTGTTTTCGACTAGTTTACTAATTTGTTGTATTATTTTAGATTGCAATAGTTTAAAATGCAGTCCGTGGAATGTAATATTGTAAGTAATAATAATAATAAAACGTTTATTTAGCAGCTATGGCTATAGAGCAAATTAGATTTAAAAATTAAGTTTTTTTCCATATAATATTTATAGATATTAAAAGTAACAAAGTAATAAATTTAAAACTTACTTGGTCAATGTAATAAAATAAAATGGAAGATGTAATTCAAGTACTATTAGAAACTTAATGAATTGTAATTAATCTAATAATTATAAACCCCCATTATCAGAAGAATTAGTTCTTTTGTCTAAAGCTCTAAATTCCCAGATCGTTTGTTACTCTCAAAATGAGTGTTCTGGGGTGGATTTAATATTTATGAATGCTGTTTTTCCTCGTTTAAATTGTTTCTTCTATTGTTCCAGTTTTTTTTGTAATACTAATCTAAATATCTTAAATATATTTTAGAAAACCGAAACTTATAATAAAGTGAAATCAAAAAAATATAAAAAATGTTTGAAATCAAGTGGATTCCGCTTAATGATATATGGGACTGGTACAATAATATTAGGATTAATGTTAATAATGCTTCAAACAACCATAATGAGTTTTATTGCAGAACAAATCTTAGATCTTAGATCGGATTCTTCAATATTCAAATTGTGGCAGAAATATCCGATACAAGTACCAACGGAAATTATATTCTTTAATTGGACTAACCATAGAGATTTTTTTAATCGAAGTATTAAACCGAAATTTGAAGAAATAGGCCCTTATACATTTTTGCAAGCAATTGAAAGGGTTGATATAATACGCAACAATAATAACACGATTACATTTAAACAAATTCACACTTTTCACTATGATAATAATATATCTCCCAATGGAAATTTAAGCGATCGACTAATAACAATTAATTATTTTGTAATGGTAATTTTTATAAAGGAAACAATTAACAACAAAAAAGATTAAATGTTGAGTTTTTCAGTTGGGGGGTCACCTGATAAAAGACTTCCATAATGCTGTAAAAGACGTTTTTCTGGATTATGTGTCGATCTTTGACCCAAACTACTATTTTGATACTATAATAGATAATGAAATTCTAAAAGGAAACAATAATTTACTTTTAGAATTATCAAACTATTTCGATTTCATTTTACCAGAGTTTCCACGATTGGATGGATTTGGATGGGCTAGAATCGTAAGTATCAAATTATTTTTTGGCTTTCGAGATCATCTGTTACTTTGTCTGTTTCTATAATAGAAAAATGGTGATCCAAATTTTAATGGGGTTTACAATATTGCAAATGGAGCAAACAGACAATTTGATGTTTTAAATTGGAATTACTATAATTCAACACCTTATTTTAACGAACCGTGTAACGGGATCAGAGGATCAATGGGAGACGTATTTTCTTTCCCGCTAAATAAAGAATTTATTACTATTTTCTCTGGAGAATTGTGTAGATTCATCAAGTTCTATTTTGAAGAGGAAGTCCTCATCAATGGAGTATTGGGATATAGATATTCATTTTCAAAATTAAGTTTGGACAATGGTGAATATATTGGTCTACAAAGCAATTATTATTCTGAAAGTATAATTTTAGGAACTTTAAATCCAGAAAATAAATGTTTCTGTGGTAATTACTCTTTACCTTCTGGATTAATATCTCTATCTTCTTGTCGGTACAATCTAAATGGGTATATATCTTTGCCACATTTTTATAATGCTGATCCAATTTATTTGGATCCTTTGGAAGGATTGAAGCCTGAAAAAGAAAAACACGAAAGTTACATAGTAGTGGAACCTGTAAGTAATGAAATATTTCAATTTATTTTGAATTCCTAATACACTAGAACTTCGAATATCCGAATCAATTGGGACCGGACCCCATTCGTATAATCAAAAATTGGGATAAATGGACTTTGTTTCCCGAAAAAAGGGTTTATTTTAAAAACCATTTTGAAAGAAATAGTACGCAGTAAGCAGTGGCAGATTAAGGAAAGGAACCCGATTTAAGTGAAATTATTATTAAAATAATTATGAGTTAGAGCTTATTTAATTCCTTTTTCGTAGCCAGTGAAAGCATTAATTTGATAAAAATTTCATTGGAATTTTGTAGCTACTTTTGTACTTAAACAATTTCAAACGTTTAAACCCTGTTGACCCTGAAAACTCAAATTTTGCGCTCGTGGGGCGCTTCAGGGGGCCCAAAGATACTTTGGAGGCTGGGCCCCAGAGTGTCCTAATCCGCCAATGGTAGTACGTTTCCGTCTACATTTTTTTTCTGATTGAGTTGGAGTTCGGATAATTGGAGTTCTAGTAAGAACACACGATGTAATTTATAAAAAAATGAATACAGACTCAACTTAGCTTCGAGAATAAATTTAACCTTCGTTTAGGCCAGTTTTCAATTTCAGAATTCATTGTTATGTTTGGAATTCAAAATATCAGCTCAATTAAATATACTTTTATATCCTATCGAAGGTATGAGGTACGTATTAATTGATTATCAATTTTAAAAATAACTTACCATTTTTGATTTTTTAGTTTCTTTGACCAATTTCCAAAATTATACTTTCCAATACTCTGGCTGAATATGCATGCGAGATTTCCGGACCATCTGGGATACTACCTGAAAATGTATTTGTGGGTTCCAAGTGTTATAATTATTATCTCTATTTTGTTAATAACTTTCGGAATATGTGCGGCATGTTATGGAATATATAAGTTCAAACAGTTTCGCTTATTAGAGAGATCACAAAATGAAGTTCAGGACTTTAGAGAAATCGTTCCGTTAAATGAATAAAACAGAAACAGATAATGCGACATTGCAGGTCGGGAAATAATTACTTCCCGACCAAGGTTGGGAAGTAAAAAAAAGCTTTTTGATTGGTTGGCAGTGAAAGTGAATAATAATTTATTAAAATTCAGGAATGTGCCAATTACTAAGTGGTTGTGAATAAACCAATTTACATAATGCATAAAATTATTATATATAAAAACAAAATTCTTATACATAATATATTATATGATACAAAACAAATATATAGGTAGTATGAAACATAAGAAACTAATCCAATTTGATGAACAATTAACCATCAATATAATAAACAGCCAACTGTAACTGGCAGGCATAGGTCTAGTGCATTATATTCAAGTTCCACATGAAGTTATTCTTGAAGCAAGCAAATAATCCTTGCTGCAGATTAAACTGGTCATGTTCGTTAATTACTTAATTATATCAATTAATTAAAATTCCGTTTTTTATTTAATGTGATAAAATAAGCAAACTAAAAACCACTTCTTCAGTGAACCTCACCCCCGAGCTCTGAGCTATAGTCCAGGTAAGTTGAGCAAATCAATCGGTCCTCTCCAGGTACGTCACAGATTTTTAAATTTATTTAACATATTTTATTGCAAATATTAACCAAAATAAACATTTAAATAAATAAAATACTAATAAATTAAGTAGTCATTAGTACTTAGTATTATCACAATAACTTCCTTATACCTTGTATTTTATTTGTTTTATGTTTTTGTTTTTGTTTTAATTTATATAATAATCATTGAAGGTACATTCAAACCGACTTAAACATGTCATTTAAATTTTCTAGCAGTTTAAAAATTGCAAGAGCAGTTGGTGCAGCAAGATACTACAAGGAACATAATTTTTTGTATTTAAGAAAACTAGATCTTATTCGAAAATGAAACCTAAGAAAGTTGAAATGAATCTGAAATCCAGTGGATGTTATTTAATCATATTTGGACATGTCGCAATTATATTAGGATTGAGTTTAATAATGCTTCAAGCCGCTATAATGAGTTTTATTGCAGGACAAATTTTAAATCTTAAAGACTCGGACTCTTCCATATACAAAATGTGGCAGAAATACCCGATAGACGTACCATATTCAATGACGTTCTTTAATTGGACCAATCATGAAGACTTTTTCAACAAAAGTGTTAAACCTAAATTCGAAGAAATTGGTCCTTATTCATTTTTGCAAGGAATAGAGAGAGTTGATGTAGTTCAGAACCATAACAATAATACCCTTACATTCAAGCAAATTCACACATTTCAGTATGACAATGATTTACCAGATAATGGAAATTTAAGTGATCGATTAATAACAATTAATTATTTTACAATGGTGGGTACATTTTTGAATAGGCAGATAAAATATATTTAATTTTAAATTTACAGTTGGCTGGTCATCTTATAAGAGATTGGCACGATGCTGTGAAAGATGCTTTTTCTGAATATATGGAAATGCTTGATCCACTCTATTATTTTGATACCGTAATAGATAATGAAATCCTAAAAGGAAATAATAATTTATTTATAGAATTATCAAACTATTTCGATTTCATCTTACCAGATTTTCCAAGATCGGATGGTTTCGGCTGGGGAAAATTTGTAAGTATTTTGTTTGCAATCAAGAACTTTTGGTGAATCATTAAGAATTAATTAAACGAATTAGAAAAACGGTAATCCAAATTTTAATGGGGTTTACAATATTGCAAATGGAGCAAACAGACAATATGATGTTTTGAATTGGAATTATTATGGTGAAACACCTTATTTTAACGAACCGTGTAATCAAGTCAAAGGATCAACGGGAGATGTTTATTCTTTCCCTCTGAATAAAAATTTCCTTACCATTTTTGCTCCAGAAGTGTGCCGATACTTAACCTTGTACTTTGAAGAAGAAGTAATAGTCGATGGAATGCTTGGGTATAAATATTCTCTAACGAAAATGAGTTTGGATAACGGTAAGAGCTCACCTAAATGTAGAGCATGGTTTGATATTAAGGATAACTATTTTAGGCACATTAAATCCAGATAATAAATGTTTCTGTGCAGAACCTTGTGCTCGATCTGGAGTTATTGATGTATCTTTGTGTCCGTTCAAACTAAATGGGTATGTTTCTTTACCGCACTTTTATAATGCTGATCCTATGTACTTGGATCCCTTTGAAGGATTAAATCCTGAAAAAGAAAAGCACGAATCCTACGTAGTGGTGGAACCTGTAAGTAATTACTAAGTTTTTAAACATTGTAATCTTTATATTCCAAATTATAACAACTTACCTTTTATTGTCTTAAAACATGTTTTATGCGGAGCAAATGTACTTTTTTGCTCCTAATGAAACAATATACTATAATTGTAACAATCTGCTATTATCGGTCACACCAAACCTTTTTTTATTAATATTATCGTTTTAATAATTTTTGTTGTATTTCCATAAACTTTCAATTTAGAATTCCTTGCTATGTTTAGAATTTAAAATATCAGCCCAAATAAATCTTCTGCTATATCCTGTCGAAGGTATAAGGTAATAATTATTTTATTTTAATATGTAAATAGAAATAATACACTTTTGTTTTATTTTAGTTCTTTAGAGAAATATCCAAAATTATATTTTCCATTGTATTGGATGAACATGTATGTAAAAATAGCGGATGAGCTGAAAAAATATCTGAATATGTATTTATATATTCCATATGTTATAATTGTTTCCACCATTATATTAGTAACTGTGGGAATTTGTGCGACATGTTATGGGGTATATAAGTTGAAAAAGTTTTACTCATTACAGAGATCGCAAAACATTAATCAAGATTTTATTGAAAAGATTCCGTTAAATAAGTAATAATAAAACCTTGAATTTAGCGAAAATTACGAGACTACAGAATTTACAGATTTCAAGATAAATATTTTGTATATCTACACAAAAAAGAATAAAATAAAATGCAGTCCGCAATTTGATTTGTTTTGTTTCTCAACCGTTGAATCCGGGTGGCGAGCGAGAGTCGTGACTCGTGAGTCCACTCAAATGCAAATTAAAAATCAAGGTAATTTATTCTTCATCAGATTCAGATATAATGGGCCCTGATTATCTTATAGTTTCAGGAAGATTCTCTAAATAATAATTCAAGTTTTGATTGCCACATAAATAATAAATTAATAGTTGTATAAGTTGAAAGTATATTCTAAAAGGAGAATAATATTTTTATGTTCAATCCATGTTCTCAAGAAATTAATCAGCAAGAAATTAAATTTGCCGATAATGCCACATTTGGCTTTCCCTGATCGGGGAAAATTATTTTCCTCCATCTATACATAATCTACATCCGTAAATTTTCCTTCCGGCTACATTTAGTTTTTTATGAGGATGGACTCTTTTGCAGGTTTATACGCACAATCCCAAAATTCCGAATAATAAATTTATATCTTCTTACCACTTTTATTTATAATTTTTATTAATCCGGAAGTTGTTTATATTTTTTTCCACAAATCCAGATTATTTCCCTTTTATTTCATCTATAATTCAATAAAACACTTCAAAACTTAACATCGCAGGCAATTTAAACAGCTCTACCCTACATGAGCAGGGCTGGCGAAAAATCCTCGATTTACGTTTTGTTTTGCGCAAGTGGGCACTTCCCAAACTACCAGCATTACATTTACATTACAAATTCACATTAATAATGAGAGTATGAATTAATACGAGAATGGCTAATTTTCACTGACATTTTTAAGTTCTTAAAAGAACTAATTTTAATTATAACATTAAAAAATTTTATATTTATAAAATTATTCAAACTTGCAATTTGTCAAATGTCAGAACAATAACCAAACATTAATAACCAAAAAAATACCTCCATATTACGTCAGTCAAATTCATAGCTTTTGTCTGTAAGACAACCATTATTTTGCAACGAATATAATAATAATTATTTGTCTAGTCATATAATATGTCTCATATAGGACTAGACAAAAAGTTATTATTATTATATTCATTATATTATTTGCATTATTATTTTATTATTCTGCATCTTTGTCACTTACGTTAAACGATATATGAAAATTATATATCCTTGTTTTTTGTAAGTTCAAAAAACAATGACGCAGGGCTTTTCTTTCGTGGTTTTGATAATATGTTACAACAATTTATACTAATTTATGCAAATTTATACAAATTGCTAAAAATAAGCAATGTATTTCAATAATATACATTAATATGATGATTAAGCATTTAACTTTCGGTACACTTTTTAGTTGAGTAGTATTTAAATTTAAGTTGTTGTGTTTTAATGCGTAATATTTACTAATCTACAACTTTGTAATACATAATTATTTTAGAGTGCAATAATTCCAAATGCAGTCCGTCGAATGTAATATTGTAAGTAAACATTTTAAATCAGATTAAAAAAATGTAAAAATTATTAAATCAAAATATTTGTAAAGAATACAATTATTTGTTGGGAAAAATATTTAATTTAATTTAACAATTGATTTTTTTCCATATAATATTTTCAGATATTAAAAGTAACCAAGTAATAAATTTAAAACTTTCCTTAGACAAAATGCCATATTGAATGAGATATCTAGAAGGAAAATTGTTTCCTCTATTGATCCAGTTTTTCTTATAATACTAATCAGAATATCTTGTATATTTTAGAAAACCGAAACTTATAATAAAGTGAAATCAAAAAAATACAAAAAATGTTTGAAATCAAGAGGATTCTGCTTAATGGTATATGGAACTGTTGCAATAATATTAGGATTAATGTTAATAATGCTTCAAGCAACCATAATGAGTTTTATTGCAGAACAAATCTTAGATCTTAAATCGGATTCTTCAATATTCAAATTGTGGCAGAAATATCCGATGCAAATATCAACGGTAATTACATTCTTTAATTGGACTAACCATAAAGATTTTTTTAACCGAAGTATTAAACCAAATTTTGAAGAAGTAGGCCCTTATATATTTGTACAAGATATCGAAAGGGTTGGTATAATACGCAACAATAATAATACGATTACATTTAAACAAATTCACACTTTTCACTACGATAATAATATATCTACCAATGGAAATTTAAGTGATCGAGTAATAACAATTAATTATCTTGTAATGGTAAGTTCTCTAAAAGGAACAATTAAGAACAAAAGAGATTAAATGTTAAGTTTTTCAGTTGGTGGGTCACCTGATAAAAGACTTCCATAATGCTGTAAAAGACGTTTTTTTGGAATATGTGGACATGCTTGACTCAAACTACTATTTTGAAACCATAATAAATAATGAAATTCTAAAAGGACACAATAATTTACTTTTAGAATTATCCAACTATTTCGATTTCATTTTACCGGATTTTCCACGATTGGATGGTTTTGGATGGGGTAAACTTGTAAGTATCTATTTATTTTTTGGCTTTCGAAATCTTCCGTTAGTTTTTCTCTTTTCATAATAGAGAAACGGTGATCCTAATTTCGATGGGGTATACAACATTGCAAATGGTATAAATAGACAATTTGATGTTTTAAATTGGAATTACTATAGTGCAACACCTTATTTCAATGAACCGTGTAATCAGGTCAAAGGATCAATGGGAGACGTTTTTTCTGTTCCACTAAATAAAGAATTTATTACTGTTTTCTCTGGAGAATTGTGTAGATTCATCAAGTTCTATTTTGAGGAGGAAGTCATCATCGATGGAGTATTGGGATATAAATATTCATTTTCAAAATTAAGTTTGGACAACGGTGACTACATTGGTCCACAAAGCAATTATTATTCTGAAAGTATAATTTTAGGAACATTAAATCCAGAAAATAAATGTTTCTGTGGAAATTACTGTATACCTTCTGGATTGCTATCTGTATCTTCCTGTCGGTACAATCTAAATGGGTATATATCTTTGCCACATTTTTATAATGCTGATCCAATTTATTTGGATCCTTTGGAAGGATTGAAGCCTGAAAAAGAAAAACACGAAAGCTACATAGTAGTGGAACCTGTAAGTAGTGAATTCAAGAATAAATTTCAACTACACTTAAGCTTGTTTAAGCTAAATAATCTTCGATTTCAATTTCAGAATTCAATGTTATGTTTGGAATTCAAAATATCAATGCAATTAAATTTATTATTATATCCCGTTGAAGGCATGAGGTACGTATTATTTGATTATTAATACTAAAAGCAATATAATTTTTGTTCTTTTAGTTTTTTTGACCAATTTCCAAAATTATATTTTCCAATACTCTGGCTGAATATGCACGAGAGAATACCGGACCAACTGAGAAACTACCTGAAAATGTATTTGTGGGTTCCATATGTTGTAATTGTTATCTCTATTTTATTAATAACTCTCGGAATATATGCGGTATGTTTTGGAATATATAAGTTTAAAAAACTTCGCTTATTAAAGGGATCACAAAATGAAGTTCAAGACTTTAGTGAAGTGGTTCCATTAAATGAATAAAACAGAAACAAATAATAAATTAACAATTATTTTATTTTAGTGAAAGTGAATAATAAACAGCTTCCCAACTTATTAAAATTTAGGAACTAAGTGTTGTGAATAAACCAATTTACTTAATACATAAAATTATTATTATATACAAAGCAAAGTTCCTATGCATAATACATTACATAATACAAAAAAATAAATAGATATAAAACATAAGAAATTCATCCAATTTGATGAACAATTAACCATCAATATAATAAACAGCCAAGTACTACTACCAGGCTTAGGTCTCAAGAAATCAATCAGCAATAAATTAAATTTACGATAATATAACATTTGGCTTCCGATAACCGGAGTCAGGGACCTCCACCAAAAATTCTTCCTCCATCTATCCATGATCTTCATCAGCAAATTTTTGTTGTCAATAATCATCGTTAAAGGTGACCAAATCAATCCGTTACAAGCAAGCAAAATATTTACTACACTTTCATTTAAAACTGTCTTTACAATTCTTCAAAAGTTGGAATGGTACGAAACAATTTTTTTCTTTATTATTAATTTCATATTTTGAAGTTCAAAGTAAAGTTTTTAAAACTGATAAGACTGATTTTTTTATTTCATTTTTTGTAATTTTTAATTTGCGTATAAATGTGATTGCCTATAACTTTGGATTATGTGTGTGCTTATCTAAATTTGTGAAACCATACTATCGCTAGTGATAAATAAATAAGAAATAATTATAATATTGTAATAAATAATTAATTATGTAATTTTGTTTGCCAATTCTAACACTACGCTATTTTCTTCAGTAAAAATGGTTGCAGGAAAATTGTCTCAACTAGTAAACTTCTAATATATTTAAAATTAAAATCAAAATAATATAAAATTGTTTCAGGTATCCGCGAAGAGTTCTGTCGAACTGCACACACAACAAATCATATTTTCTCAAGATTTAAATATAACAATTAAGGCGACCATCGTCGAAGTTATTACGGCGATAAAAAAATTCAATATCGAAAATGAAAAAGGAAAACTGGCATTACTCTCACAATGTACTGATTTTGCAGGAAATTTAAACGGAATAATTTATAATTTACAAAATTTTGCGGTAAGCATTGGCTGATTTTAAAAAATCAACAGCTAGTAGCTAATACATATTATTTTCAGATAAATTTACAAGAAGACATAATTTGTAAAAATGAATTGCTTGGATTGATCGGAAAATTCGTGAAAACTTCACTTGCAGTTCAGCAATCTTTCAATCAAGATTCAAAAGATATAAAACAAAAATTAATCGAGAGCCTTCAAGATGTTAATGATGAAGCTGCCGATTTACTAAAAATAATAAAAAACGAAAAATCTCTTGGTAATTTGCTTACTTTTAATTTACGCTGTGTGCATAAGGCCAGTTTTATACATAGAAATTTAAAGTAGCTACATATTAGCTATTTTATAAAGTAATATCATTTGCAGAAATCAAGAAAAAATTTATAGACCAGTTGAGTGATTTATTACGTGCCGTTGATTGTATTGAAATTCATATAAAAATTGTGAATTTGTCAACTGTGGGCGAAATCAATCAAATTTTTGATGAGTGTGCTAAACGTATTCAGGCTGCACTCGACGTCATAAAATACGACGATAACAAGCTCGTCTGGTACAATTTAACCCATTCCATTAATACTGGATGTCACCATATGGAAAATGTAGTACAATATCTTGAAACATATGTAAGTGAAAAAATATTCTGATTGAAGAAAATTATAATTTGTTTTTAGGCCGACCAATGTAATACACAGATTCATCAAGTCACGATGGATATTGCCATAGAACTACATCATTTAATAGCTAAAATACAGGCAATGATTTATAAATCTGTGGAGACTGAGCCTTTAGTAGATGCGATTCGGGTAAATGTAACCAGAGGATGTGTAATTCTAGGGGGATTAGATAATTTTACGCAAAATATCGAAGGTATACAATTTTCTTAATTGTTCGAGCTTGATTATACTATGTTTTTCTTTTTAAGTTACTGAGCGAGTCAAGAAGGTCCTACATGCTGTATTCAGCAACTCTCTTGCGAGCGGTTATCAATTAATCAGAAATTTGGAAAATTTATCTCGCTTGATGAAAATCAGACAATAGAAATTCCTTGCCTATGTAGTTTTAGTCATATTTTTGGTAGTGAAAATGTATTGTAGGATTTTTAATGATGTTTATTGTATAACTAATTAAAGGGTTAACTAACAATCGAAAAAATATATAAATTTCCCTGATTTAAATTTAATCGTATCTTCGAATTCCAGAATATGAGACAATACAAACATTGATTATAACTCACAAACAATTAATATAAAAATGTCGCTTTCGTTGCTTTTAAAGTTTCATTCAAAATTTTTACCTAAATTTATTGTTTTTTTATCTTATAGATTTACAAATCGGCGGAATTTTCTTGATCGGCGTCCCTTTTAAGTCGCCGATACCAAGACGGACAATAAACAACCAACATTCCTAAAGTAATAAACATTCTGATGTGCTTTTTTTAGTATAGGTATATAAAAAGGAATGTTCAGTGCTCATCATTCAACTTCCAACTTTTATAACATTCAACTTCACAAATATAAATACAATGTTTTGCAAGTTTTCCATAAATGTAAAAGTGTTTTTTTATTTTGAAAAATACTAATAATTTTGTTGTAGGTTCCTGTAGTTTCGGAATTACTCGAGGAGCACATTAATACTGCTAAGGATTTAAACAATAAAATTCAAGAAACCGTTTCGGAAGCCATCAAATCTGTAGATCTTCCCAATCTTCTACATGGAATCGAAAGAAGAGCTCTGATTTTGGAAAGCAACCTTTTTTGTGAAAATATAAATACCATTATTTTTCATTTGCACAATGTTGTGGTAAGTATTCCAATTGATTCCAGTTTGATCAAAAATTAAAATTTAATTTTAAGGCGAATTTGGAAGATGGACAGGAGGAAAAGCAAGAACTGTTGCAAGTGATTAGCAAATTGACCGATTCTTCGCATGCAGTTCACAATGAAATCAACAAAAACCCAGAAGAGTTAAAAATTAAGTTGAAAGCAAACCTCCAACAGGTTGCAGCCGTATCAGTAGAGTTGCTCAAAATTATTGCAAAAAATAAACTACGTGGTAGGTATTACACTCAGATTTCCAATAATATATAATTAAGTGGTTGATTTTTAGGAGACGGTAAAATACTTTTGATTGCATTGGGTGACCTACAAAATGCATTTGATTTGGTTAAAATTCGTAACGAAGTTTTAAACGAATCCCCAGATAAAATCAAAGATTTTTTGAAAGATTTTGTTACGCGTATTTGCAGTTCCATAAGCGCGATTGTATTCCAAACTGATTCACAAGCTTTGTATAGCATTATTGATTCCGTAACTAACCATTGCCGTCATCTGGCAGGAATTATAGATATTTTTTTGAAACAACACGTAAGTCAGTTGTTGTAAAATTTAATTTGTAAAATTTAAGTTGTTTTGTTTAGGGTGAAAAATATGCCGAAGATATCCGTAATCTAATGGCGGATACATCAAAAGAGTTGATTCATGCAGCAGTTGTATTACACAAATTGTGCAAGGAAACAATCAATATTCCTAGTTTGATCAATTTGGTGAGAGAAAATGTTCAAAAAATATCTGAAATTATAGCAAAATTAATATCTTCGTTAGAAATTGGAAAGGGTAAGCTAATTTATTAATATCTAAAGTATTGACTTTGAAGTTGTAAAATTTTTATTTTCTAGTGGACACTAGCATCGATATTCTTGACGCTATTGGTGAATCACCAGCGATTTCGAGTCGTACCATGAAAGTCAGGCATTAGCTTCGAAGCAATAAAATAAAAACGATCAGATATAATCAACCAATGGCAATGTTAACATATAAATTAACCAAATATAATGTAAAATCAAATAAAATAAAATAAAATTCAATTGAGTTGAAACTCAAGGAAAATTAAAATTTATTGATTTTATTCAACTAATTTTTGTTTTATGTGTATTTATCTTGAGTTTTTTAATATTAAAAAGCCAGGACAGAGCTGTTCTGTTATTATTAAATTTTCTAATTAAAAATTTAATCACTACTCTAAGAATGTTTTATTATCGCCAATTCAACAAATAGTAATAAATACAATAATGAAAAAATCATGAATAATAACATCACAGTAGAAATAAAAGAAATCAATAATATTATTAGCATAATTTATTTTAATAAACAAACAACCACTTTATATTTATGTGAATATCACAAAAGGAAAAAGGAAAATAAAAATCGACAGAATCGAAATTTTACATCAAGGCTAGATTTAAAAAAAGGACACTAGTTAGGTATAAAAGGAATAATTAAGTTCAGTCTGTGACATTTAAGTGTTGTTCCAAATATATTGAAGATGGAAAATTCACAAATAGTAAGTAACAATTTAAAATAATATAATACAACTACATTTTTATTGATTTAGTCCAAGCTCTCATCCCAAGAGGCATATAATAATAAAAAATTATTTTCTAATAAAATTCACTCCCGGTTTATTCAAGTAGTCGAAGAATTTTCGACATCTTTCAAAAAATTTGAAATTTCAAATGGAGAAGATAAAAAATTATTTATTAACGCAGTCAATCATTATTATTATGATCTGTCTGCAGTTATTTTTGACCTACAACATATCGTGGTATGACCAAAATTGTAAATTTTCCAAAATTATAGGATACTTTAAAATTATTTTAGATTCAAAGTGATGATGATGACCACGGAATTCCTGATTTGCGAAATGTAATAGGCGACTTAAATAAAATAGTATTTCTCATCCCAGAGACTCTGAATTTGGAAATAGAAAAACTTAAAATCCAATTGAAAGATATTGTCACCAACGTTGGTTTTCCAATTAAGAAGCTTATGAAAATTGTGCAATCAGATAACTTGCTAGGTAAGTCATTAATTTTGTATCAAGCAGATTATCGATATTTTTGCCAAACAGTGCGCAAACAAAAAGTATTGGATTGCCAACTCGAATTGACCGTGTCTACCGGAGCTTTAAATTTATTCATCCAGCATGGTTACAAAAACATTACAGAGTTGATAGAGCTCATTCATGATGAAATGAAAAAACTTAAAAATAACCTTATTTGTATCAAAACTGCTCATGAACACCTAGAACAAGATTTTTCGCACTTGACTCGTTGTTGTGCCCAGTATTTGCATAACAATCTAGATTATTTGCGAAAACTGGTAAGTGAATAAAATTATCTAGACATTTACTGAACTGTGCAAATTTGGTACTAATAGAACAATACACAAAATTTCCCAAATGATGTGTCAAATATTTTCATAAACGTTATGGCTATTGGTACAGAATTTATTGGCGATTTTTTGGAAGCTGTGCGTTACGACAATCCCATGAACAATTTATTGGATATCATTGAAAATTGCCAAAAAAAAATTGATGAAGCTGGTGTTATGTTGCAAGAAGGGCTTCAGGTAGCTAAGACAAATAAAATTGGAAAAAAGGGTATGCGGACTTCATTTTTAAAAACTGAAAAATATTTTACAAATTTATTTTTAGATGATAACAGAGTGAAGCAATTAGTTATGCATTTGTTAATTTATGGAATAAATGCAATGAATACTTTGAATCAGAATATCGAAGATGCTATTATGAAAAAATAAATACTAATTTTTACTTTTACATTTTTAATTGATAAGAAACTGTTGAACCGATTTAATTTTTTTAAACCAGTAAATCTCAACTTACTGGTTTAAAATTTAAAAAAAGTAAAAACCATAAATATTATTACGCCATAGAAAAAGTTTGTTATTATTCGGCATTTCTCTTATCCGAATACCGCGGATATTGTTTAATACTCTCCCGAATAAACAAAAATTTAAATAACATCCTATAAACAAATAATAAACAAATATTTAAAATTATTTTATCTTTTTTTGTTTGTTACCGCGTAAAATAATTCTGTTCTAATTTTTTTTCTTATTTATTAAGAACTAAATGTCTTTATATGAAAAATAAAAGAATATTTGAAAAAAAAAACTTACTTTTAATTAGCACTATTTAAGTACTGCAATTTTTAGATGTCACAACTACTGGAGAATGTACAAACTGTTGCATGCAGCTGTTTGTATGTATAGTATTGGCTCCGTGCATGTCGATGGGCGGAGTTAACACATGAAAACAGCCAATTATGTATACGCATTACATTTCTTCGGCTTTTGGCTCTTTTTTTATTAAAATTTGCAAATGATACATAAAATTTAATATTTATATTTGTAATTTACGCCTTCAACTACAATAATAACCAAATTTAGTTTAGTTTGTGATAAGTTAATGAGCGTGATAATTTTATATTATTTATGTAAATAATCAAATACAAAATATTAATGAAACCTAAATAATTGATATCAAGTTAAGAGTAAAACGTATAAAAGAGATATGGTGCATGTTAAGTTTCTAAACTACTAAACTCTTCTGTTTAGGTGCTGTTTAAAGTAATTCTACAATGGCAAATGTTACAGTAAGTAAACATTTAAATTATTATAATATAAATAAACTGTTTGTTGATTTAGGCAATGCTCTCACATCAAGAGGTATTTTTTAATAAAAAATTATTTTCGAATAAAATTCACATTCGGGTTTTGAAAGTAAGTGTAGCAATTTCGAAAGCTCTCGACAACTTGAAAATTGGAAACGATGCCGATAAGCGATTATTTCTTAACGCAGTCAACCATTATTTTCTTGATTTGTGTGCAGTCATTTTTCACCTACGGCAAGTCATGGTAAGAATAAAATGGTCAAGTTATTACAAAGTAATACTTTTGAACGATTCCAGATTAAAATTGACGAGGACGATCAAGCCGTTCGCGATTTGCAGAACATCATAACTGAATTAAATAAAATCGTACTCCGCGTCCAAGAGTCTCTAAATTTGGAAACAGGAAAGCTTATCAATCAATTGAAAGAGACTGTTGTGGACGTAGGTTCTCAAGTTGAAAACCTTATGAAAGTTATAGAATACGATAATCTGCATGGTAAGGCATTTTATTAAATCCAGAACCGTACACATTTTGTTTTATTTTTTAAACAGATCTCAAACACAAGGTTTTGGATTGCCAGCACGATTTGGTCATATCTGCCGAAGGATTACAATTCTACTGTCAGCTTTCTTATCTAAGTCCTCCCGAGTTGGAAAAGTTAGTTCATGAAGTAATTGAGAAGATTAAAAAGAATCTTGTTAAAATCAACACCGGCCATGAAGTTCTGGCAGAAGACTTTTCGCATTATACTCGTCATAGCGTCAAGTATTTTCAGAATGCTGTGGATTATATGCGAAAAATGGTAAATTAATTAAATTAAATATTGCCAATTATCGATGAACAGTATCACTTCTTTTATAACAGATCAACATCGAAAAGTTTCATAGCGACATGGCCGATGGTTTTAAAATTGCTGATGGGTTTGCTATCCAATTTATCAGCGGATTTTTGGATCCTGCTGGTCACGATAATCCTATGGACAAAATGCTGGAGAGCATTGAAGATATTCACAAGCATGTTATTGAGGGTAGTGTCGCATTACAAAAAGGGTTTCAGACATCCACGGACAAAAATATTGGAAACAAGGGTAGGCGGAATTATTATTTTATATTATACATTAGGAAAATTTGTCGGAATTTTAGATAATGAGAGAGCAAAACAAATTATTATCCATTTGTTTATCAATGGCATGAACGCATTGAGTGCGTTGAATCAGAGTATCGAAGATGCTATTATGAAGAAATAGGGTTCATACTGCTTAGTAATATAATATTGTGTATTATGTTTAGAAAGTTTAATAAAACAAAAAATAATGTTATGGTTGTTGTGTTTTCTGAACAAAATCATTGTAATATTTGATCTCAAATAATTTTCAAATTTCGTAGGCACTCCGAGTGTCCCCTTCAGGTCCTCGGGTGTCTGAGCTTATTGACCTGCCACGGCTAGAAGTCAACTGCAGTTGGCTCCGCCTACTAAACCATGCTCCTGAAAGTATTTACGTCAAACACACGGACCGTCAATAGAACGAGTTTTTACGTACTTTTATGAGAAAATCAAAAATTTAAAATCAATCGATTCATTTTAATTTCTTTCAAATTCTTTCTGAATTTTTATTGTATCTATAAATTCCTGTGGCTCCAGATAATACAGTAAATTATTGAAGAGTTTCCCTCTTCAGAGTAGTTGTTTACCACATAGTAAACAAAAATATGTTTTCTACTTTTACAAGTAATCTAACTAAAATAATACAAGTTTAGTAAACAAATCAAAATCTATGAGATTTTAGCCAATTATCAATGAAATATTTTATAAATAATTTATATAAATTTAAAATTTTATATTTTCCTATCAGAGTTAGATAATACAATAGTATATAAAAGAAATTCTAGCGCAATAGCCGAAATAAACTCTTTTAATCCTGGTCAAAGCAAATTTACAATGGCAAATGTTAAAGTAAGTAAACATTTAAATTATTATACCTAATAATTGCATAATGTTTGGAAATTTAGGCGAAGCTCTCACCTCAAGAGGTATTTAACAATAAAAAAGCATTTTCGAATAAAATCCACGCTCGGGTTTTGAAAGTAATCGAAGATATTTCGAAAGCTCTCGACCACTTGAAAATTTCTAATGATGAAGATAAAAATTTGTTCCTTGATGCAGTCAACCATTATTTCCATGATTTATGTGCAGTTATTTTTCACCTACGGCAAGTGGTGGTAAGAAAAAAATTATAAAGGTATTATAAAATTGCATTTTTACGCAATTCTAGATTAAAATTGACGAGCATGACCAAGGCGTTCAAGATTTGCAGAATGTTATAACTGACTTAAACAAAATTGCAGTCAGCATCCAAGGGTTTCTACATTTGGAAACAGGACAGATTATAACTCAATTGAAAGGCACTGTTGTGGACGTAGGTTCTCAAGTGGAGAGCCTGATGAAAATTGTAAAATATGATAATTTACACGGTAAGTCATTTTATTGATACAGCCTGAACATTAAATAAATTTTTGGTAAACAGACCACAAACAGAAAGTTTTGGATTGCCAACACGATTTAGCCATATCCGCCGAAGCTTTGAAGTTATACTGCCAATGTTCTTACCTAAGTTTTCCCGAGTTAGAAGAATTAGTTCATGAGGAAATCAAAAAGGTTAAAAATAGTCTTATAAAAATCAACAGTGATCATGACCATCTGGCAGAAGAGTTTAGGCACTATACTCGTCATAGTATCAATAATTTTCAAAAAGCTGCAAATTACGTGCAAAAAATGGTACTTAAATTAAATACTAATAATAACAATTATTGCTAATGAAAAGTACCCATTTTATATCAACAGATCAATACAGAACATTTCCACATTGACATGGCACATGGTTTAAAAATTGCTTATGTCTGTGGTAGCGAACTTACCAAGAAACTTTTGGAAGCTTTGTGTGACGAAAATCCTATGGGGAAAATGTTGGATGCAATTGAAAATTGTCGTGACATGGTTTCTAAAGGTAGTGCAGAACTACAGGCTGGATTTCAAAGTATTACGAAGGAAAAGATTGGAACAAAGGGTAAGTACCAGTAATACAATACCAAGGTGTACTACGCCAGGTAAACCTTGGTAAAACATATAATGTTATTTATATCTGCAATAAATTTTATTAATACAATTTTAGATAATGGGCATGCCAAACAATTACTGTCTTATATTTTTATTCATGGAATGAATTCAATGAGTGCTCTAAATCAGAGTATCGAAGATGCTATTGCAAAGAAATAGTAGTAATATGTATATTAGTTCTCTGTTTATTATTAATATGTAAACTTTACTAAACCAAAATGTTCAATCAAGAATATTAAATTGTATTAAACTAACTTGGAAAAAGTTGAATAAAATAAAACGAGAATAAATTGGTTGCTTTTTGTAATAGGGGACTTTTCTCCCAGACCCTTGTACTGAAAAAGGTGGGGCCATTTAAAATTTTAACATACTATGTACTGATTTAAAAACAAAATTAAGTAGATATTTATTAGATAATTGGAGAATGACAACATCAATATTTATGCTTTAAATATTATTACAAATAAAATAATAAAAAATACAAAAGTTTAATATTTTTACCACAGCTTAGTAAACAAAAAAATTGCATTTATACAAAGTAGCAAAAATGTAAATAATAACAAAATATAAAAATACTAAAAGAAAATTCAGATCTAAATAGTTCGGTCACTAAAAGCAAACTTGTACGATTACTGAACTTCAAATGAACAATTCTAAAGTAAGTAAACAAGTAATATTTTAATTGTGTTCAAGAAGACATTTTTGTTGATTTAGGCAAAACTTTCACCTGAAGAGGTATTTCATAATAAAAAAAAATTTTCCAACCAAATTCATGCAAGAGTTCTAAGGGTAAATGAAGAAATTTCAAAATCTCTCAACAACTTGAAAATTCCAAACGATGCAGATAAAAGATTATTTCTTAACGCAGTCAACCAATATTTTCGTGATCTTTGTGCAGTTATTTTTCACCTACGGCAAGTCGTGGTAAGATGAAAATTATATTATTTTTACCAAATAATTCACTCCAATGTTTCTAGATAAAAATTGATGACGTTGACCAAGGTGTTCGGGATTTGCAGAACGTCATAACTGAATTAAGTAAAATTGTACTTCTCGTCCAAGATGTTCTAAATTTGGAAACCGCAAATCTTATACCACAATTGAAAAATACTATTACGGACGTGGGGTCTCAAGTTGAGATGCTAATGAAAATTATAGAATACGATAATCTGCATGGTAAGTAATTTTATTGTAGTCTGAACAGTATCCAAATTTTTGCCCAACAGACCACAAACAAAAAGTTTTGGATTGCCAACACGATTTAGTAATTTCTGCTGAAGCTTTAAAACTATTCTGTGAGATGACTTACCTAAACCCTATGAAGTTGGAAGGGCTAATTCATGACGAAATCGAGAAAATTAAAAATAATCTCATCATAATCAAAACCGATCATGAGCTTCTGGAAGAAGATTTTTCCCATTACACTCGGCATTACGCCCAGAATTTACAGAATACCGTAAATTATATGCGAAAAATGGTATGGTTAATGAAATAAACCTAATATAGATTGGTACTAACAACCTGAAATTAATAGGCCACCATTGAGAGTTTTCAAAACGACTTGGCAAATATTTTCAAAAATGCTGAGACTTTTGCTATCGATTCTAGCACCGAAATTTTAGAAGCTGTCCGTTATGACAGTCCTATGGACAAAATGTTGGATATTATTGAAAATACCCACAATAAAGTTTCCAAAGGCTGTGAAAAGGTACAAGAAGATCTTAAAACAGCTATAAACAACAATATTGGAGAAAAAGGTATAATATGTGAAATTAACATGTAATAACTAAAATATATTTAACTGATTGCATTTCAGATAATGAAAAAGTAAAGCAATTACTCTTCTATATGTTTATTAATACAATAAATGGATTGAGTGCTTTGAATCAGAGTATCGAAGATGCCATTATGAAAAAATAGAGCTAATCCAATTGACAATATTTTAATCTTGTGTTTATTTTTTGAAACTCAAATTAAAATAATAAAATAACTTGTAAACTCTTGTGAAATCATTAATATTTATACCAATTCCGAAGGGTTGTCCCAATAAAAATTATATTCTATTTTTTGGATAAAACTCACTAGGTCTTTTGGTACATGTAATAAAATAATCCGTATGAGCCGCAAGGAGAAGCTGCCCACGAAATAACTTAAAGCTTAGTTCTAGCAATTTATCAGAGTCATCCTTAGAAACTCTGGCTCACAAATGAGAAAACTATCCCATAATACCTCTTCTTTGAATTTTATTGCATATACACTACGGAATGTACAACAGGTTATATTATATCAACATGAATTTTTTCAAACATTAACAAAAGCAATGTCGGCTTATTCAGCATTGATGTCATCCGGAAACAGCGCTTACTTTTATATACAAAAACCAATAAACATCAATGATTTAATAACATTATTTTTAATTTTTGCTTTGCTTTATGATAAAATGATTACATTATTTATTTTTACTCAAGGGAAAATAATTGAAATGTTATCAAACAGCTTTAACCCTACTTCTTCATGATAGCATCTTCAATACTCTGATTCATAACACTCAGTGAATTGATTGCATTAACATACATATAAATCATCAATTGCTTTTCTCGCTCAGTTTCTAAAATTAAAATTAATAATATAAGAAATATAACATTCTTAAATTTTCATGCCAATACCCCTTTTTGTAATACTTTCTTCGGCAACTGCTCGAAGTCCTTCTTTTACTTTGTCTGTAACTTCGGAAATCGTCTTTTTCTTTTTTTCAAAAACTTCCAACATTTTTACCATTGGAATATCGCTATAAGCAGCGTCCAAAACACCTCTGAAAAATTGGATAGATCGTTCAATGATACCTTTGAAACTATTTTCCATGTCACTTTGGAAATCCTCGGTATTGATCTATTAAATTCAAATTTTCGAAATTTATTGGTATAATTTAATAAATTTACCATTTTTTGAATATAATTCACAATATTTTGTGAAATCTGAATGTCATGACGCGTATAATGTGAAAAATCTTCCACCAGGTGTTCATGACCGGTTTTGATTTGGCTGAGATTATTTATGATTTGATCAACGATTTCTTGAAGTTTCTTTTCCAACTCGGAAAGGTTTAGATAGCAAAACAGGCAGTGCAACTTCAATGCTTCCGCAGCAATGACCAAATCATGCTGTGTGTCCAGAACCTTCTGTTTGTGTTCTATTTGGTAAAAATTTTGGAAATGATTCAGCTGTAAGTAAAAGACTTACCGTGCAGATTGTCATATTTTACTACTTCCATAAGCTTTTCGACCTGAGAACCCACATAGACGATGGTGTTTTTCAATTGAATTATAAGTTTTCCCGTTTCCAACTCTAGGCACTCTTGAACTAGGACAACAATTTTATTTAATTCGGTTATAACGTTCTGCAAGTCACGAAGGCCTTGGTCGTCACGATCAATTTGAATCTATAATCATAAGTTTTTTGGAAAAAATGTTAGGAGTATAATTTTTCTCTTACCACGATTTGCCTTAAGTGAAAAATGGCTCCATACAGATCATGATAATAATGATTGACTGCGTTAAGAAATAATCTCTTTTCGTCATCGTTCCCAATTTTCAAGTCATCGAGAGCTTTCGAAATTTCTTTGCTTACTTTCTGAATTCTAACGTGAATTTTTTCGGAAAATAATTTTTTATTATTAAAAATCTCTTGTGGTGAAAGCGTTACCTATATGAATAAACACTTGGTATAGAATATTATATTAGTTTATATATTTGACTTACCGCTACATTTGCCATTGTAATCGATTGATCCACTCAAAAGTTTTGTAGCTTACAGGCTAAACATCATAATCCTTTATATACATACAGCTGCGATCACATAATTAAGAACGACCTGGAAAATTTTCATTAAGGGTAATAGAAATATGTTTACTTGAGGAAGTAATAAATAAAATGAAAGGATTACTTGAAAAATTTTCAGGTAATTTTTATGAATGGACCAACTTTTCCTACAGTTTTAAGTGGGTATTCTTTAAAGGAAAAACCTACCAAAATAATTTCTTTGAATTGTTAACATAAACAAGGTTTTATTACAGTATCAGGTCGTTCTTAATTATGTGATCGCAGCTGTATATCTACTTTTTATGTGCATTGATGACTAGCATTTATCATCAATTTTTTAATTTAATTATTTGTTTATATAAATATCAAGCTATCAAAGTAGTTACCGTATCTCAAACTAGCATTTTTATTAAATTTGTTTGTTTAATTGGGTCTGGTACGGATGCTTGCGTTTTCAGGAGTTTCCTAAAATAAATATGAAATGTAGAAACATCCTGAATATGCTTTCAGAAAATTTACCATCCGTCACATGAGGTAAATTGTATGAAAATAAGTACAGCAATGGATATTAAATTATTAAATTATAGTATAACCTACAGCCATCGCTGCCGCTAACATCCAGCTAGTTGCAACATCATTTAGGGCATTTCACGCAATAGAAGTTTGTGTTTTTCCTAAGTTATTGTGGAACATTAGAAATCTGAGGAAATCGTAAAATTAAAAAAAAAGAATAATAAAACTTACAAACAAATTCAAATAGAGAGGGCTTAGTTTATAATACGGTGACCCGTCTGATAATGTTATATCTATGTATATAAACAAATAATTAAATTAAAAAAATTAAATTAAAAAATTGACGCTTAATAAAGACATCAAAGCTAATTCAAAAGTATATAAGGAATACCTATGATCTTCAGTTTTTAAGGTACTGAACTCTTTAAGTAGGTGTGGTGTACTGGGTGAATAAATTTACAATGGCAGCAGAAGTAAGTAAAAAAATTAAATTATTCTATTAGGTATATACAATGTGTTTTTGATTTAGAAAAAGCTTTCACCGCAGGAGGTTTTCAACAATAAAAAATTATTTTCCGAAAAAATTCATGTTAGGGTTCAGAAAGTAAGCGGAGAAATTTCGAAAGCTATCGATAATTTAAAAATTGAAAATGATGAAGATAAAAGATTATTTATGAACGCAATCAACGACTATTATTATGATCTGTCTGCAGTTATTTTTCACTTACGGAAAATCGTGGTATGAGGAAAATTATAATATTTTTACATATTTACGTAATAATACTTCGGTGCGATTCTAGGTTAAAATTGATAGTGACGGCGAAGGTGTTCGTGACTTGCAGAGCGTTATATCCGAATTAAATAAAATTATTGTCCTGGTTCAAGAGTGCCTAAACGAGGACATGGGAAAACTCATAATTCAATTAAAAGGCACCATCGTTCATGTGGGTTCCCAAGTGGAGAAACTTATGGAAGTTGTAAAATATGACAATCTGCATGGTAAGTCTTTTCGTTACACCCAAAACATTTTCAAAATTTTTGCCAAATAGAACACAAACAGAAGGTTTTGGACGTACAGCACGATTTAGTCATCGCTGCGGAAGCTTTAAAGTTGCATTGTCTCTTATGCTACCTCAATCCTTCCGAATTTGAAAAAGAACTTTATGAAATGATCGAAAAAGTTATAAACAATCTCAGCCAAATCAAAACCGGTCATGAACTCCTGGTAGAAGATTTTTTACATTATACTCGTCATAGTGTTCAGATTATACAAAATAATGTGAATTATATTCGAAAAATGGTAAATCAATTAAATTAATGCCAATAAATTGTGTAAACTTAATTTTTATAGATTAATACCGAAGATTTTCAAAGTGACATGGCAAATAGTTTCAGAAGTATTATTGAACGTTCCATCGAATTTTTCAGCGACTTTATGGAAGCTGCTCAGAGCGATAATCCAATGGTAAAAATGTTGGAAGTTTTTGAAAAATCAAAAAAAAAAGTTTCTGAGAGTACCGACGATGTAAAGGAAGGACTTCGGGTAGTTATGGAGAAAAGTATTGCAAAACAGGGTATGCGGATACAAAATTTAATAGCATAAGTTTATTTTACTAATTTAATTTTAGAAATCGAGCGAGAAAGGCAATTAATGATCTATATGTATGTTAAAATAATCAATGCAGTGAGTGCTTTAAATCAGAGTATCGAAGATGCTATCATGAAGAAGTAGGATTAAATCTATTCAATAATATTTTAATTCTTATAATTATATAGGATGGGAACCTCAAAAAAATAAATAATGTAATCGCTTGTAGAAGGTAATAAAGCAATAATTAAAACTAGCATTTTGTTATTCCTTAACGTCTCGAACATACATGTACATTCGAAGAAAAAAACAACATTTCTTACATTTGGCCTCATCTCTATTCTTGGATTTCCGCTGTATTTTTAATAAATTGGACTAGAAATATCTGTTCCTAAGAGCTTATTATCTTAATAATAAATATATTCAATTTTTTATACAACTTACTAGTGGTTTTAGTAAAAATTTATGAAACAAAATTACCTAAGTCATATGTATACAGGATGTCCCAGATACACTTGACGTAACTTCGAAAAAGCATTTTTTTTCATTTCCACCTTCACATGGCCATAGCCTCGAAACTATTAATTTTTCAGTAAAAATGGTATAGTGACTTTTTAAAGAGCGTGAAATAATCTACAAAGTAGATTCAAACCTTTACTTGTCTAAAATCAACGGCTTTCGAGTTATCAATTAAACTAAGTAAAAAAATGTTGAAAAATTCGAGCTATTATTTATTTATTTTTACAAGACCCTGTATCTTTTAAACGAAACATTTTACAAAAGATCTGACGCTTCATTTCGGATAGAAAATTCAACATATCGGCTAGGTAATCCTTCAATTTATTTACCACACAAAAGTTATGAAAATTACTGAGGAAAGCCAAGGATAGATATGACGAGAAATTGAAATACTAATTTAAATTTTTGCTTTGCTTTATTTATCCTTCTACAAGCGAATATATAATTTATTTTAATTTGAGCTTCCCATTCTACACATTTATAAGTACAGCATTAAGTATTATCAAAAAGCATTAACCGTCCTTCTTCATGATAGCATCTTCGATACTCTGATTTATAACACTCACTGCATTGATTGCTTTAATATACATATAGATCATTAATTGCATTTCTCGCTCAGTTTCTAAAATTTAATTATTAAAATGAGCTTGTGCCATAAATTTCAATTGCGCTTACCCTGCTTAGTTATACTTTTGTCCATAACTGCTTGAAGCCCTTTTTCTACAGCGTCGGTACAATCAGAAATCTGTTTCTTCTTTTTTTCAAAAACTTCCAACATATTTACGATAGGATTATCGCTACGTGCAGCTTCCATATACTCTTTAAAGAACTCCATGCAACGTTCAATAACAGTTTTGAAACAATTTGCCATATCACTTTGAAAAGTTTCGGTATTGTTCTATTAAAATAGCATTTTCACAAGTTATTGAATTTAAAATTTTATCGATTTACCATTTTTTGCATGTAATTCACAGTATTGTGGGAAATCTGAACCCCATGACGAATATAATGTGAAAAATCTTCTACCAGATGTTCATGACTGGTTTTGATTTCACTGAGATTATTTATAATTTGATCGATAATATCTTGATGTATCTTGGTGAACTCTGAAGGACTCAGATAACAAACCAAGCAGTGCAATTTTAAAGCTTCCACAGCGATGACCAAATCGTGCTGCGCATCCAAAACCTTCTGTTTAAGTCCTATTTAACAATCATTTGAGAAAAGTTTTACCTGTAACAGAAAGACTTACCGTGCAGATTATCATAATTTATGACTTCCATAAGCTTCTCGACTTGAGAACCTACATGGACGATAGTGCCTTTCAATTGAATTATAAGTTTTTCCGTTTCCACATTTAAACTCTCTTGAACCAGGCTAACAATTCTATTCAGTTCGGTTATAACATTCTGCAAGTCACGAACACCTTGATCGTCACTATCAATTAGAATCTATAATCATGTTGAGTATTATTTTGTAAAAATTATATAATTTTTCTCTTACCACTGTTTGCCTTAAGTGAAAAATGACTGCACATAGATCATGATAATAGTGATTCACTGCGTTAAGAAATAATCTCTTTTCTTCATCGTTCCCAATTTTCAAATCATCGAGAGCTTTAGATGTTTCATTGCTTACTTTCTGAACCCTGGCGTGAATTTTTTTGGAAAATGATTTTTTATTTTGAAAAACCTCTTGAGGTGAAAGCGTGACCTAAAGCAACAAACACTTTGTATAATATAATATTTTAAATAATTTACTTACTGTAGAATTTGCCATTGTTAATATATTTTGAACAACACACAACTCAAAAGTTTTGTAACTTAGATGCTGAACAACTAAATCCCTTATATACTTTTATATTCACCTTGATGACCAGGATTTATCCTCAATTGTTTAATTTAATTTTTTGTTTATATAAATAAAAAGTTATATCGTATGCCAAATTAGTTTTTTAATTTTATTTCATTTGTTTAATTTTTTAATGCAAGTTTTATTACTTATTGTTTATCTGATTATATTGGATTTCATACGAATTCTTGCATCTTCAGAAGTTTACTATAGAAGCATGTTTACCATAGTAAAATTTGTAAAAAAAAGGATGTAAAATTAAATAGTATTAAAACTAAAAAACAAATAAAATAAATTAAAAACCTGTACAGAAACCAGAATACAGAAATCTTTTATTCTCCGTTTCTCCGAGAAGCGCAGTCCACAATGGTAACTTTACTGTAAATTCCTACGGATTAAATTAATTTGAATTATCGCTTGATTATACATATCAAGGGATTATCTATTATCCACCTTAATTTTTTTCTATATATAAGTAAAGTAAACGTGCAAAGAAACTGAAAAAATGGATCATTGCAAATCAGGAATTCATTTTGCACATGAGAAATGTGGAATTTGTTGGGAGGAATTTATAACTCAAGACGTTGCAAAGATTAGCATATGCGGTCATAAATTTTGTGCAATTTGTTTAGATAAATGGAAACTGAACAGGAACACTTGCCCATACTGCAGACGATACTATTTATTGATAACTGTATATTATGATGGAGAAAATGGAATTTACTCTCAAGTAATAAATGGCCTAGAAATTCCAGTGTATCGTCACAAATTGTTGAGGGGTTTGAGAAGATGTATAACCCACATTACGGAGGAGAGCCTGAAGAAACATCTATGCGATGAAAACATCCCATTACTCGAACGGTTTCAATACTTGGAAGCGTTCCTTCAGGACGATTAGTATGAGTACCAAATAAATTATTAAATGCAAGTTGTTTCGACAAATTGTGTTTGAATAATTAGGAAATTTAAAAGTTAACATGGGGTCGATGAATGTTGCTAACCAAAGGCCTGAGAGGTTTGCGAATAAAACACCCAATTACCATTTTAAAATAAAATATTATTAATAAAGTTTACTACAAAATTAAATTCTATAGTTTATAAGTCAACCATACGTAATAAATAAGAATTTAATTTTTTAATTATAATTTATATTAAATATTTTTTGAATAATTAAATAAAAATATGATATAATATTTCCTTTAACTAGATCATACGAAGAGGTAGTCCAATTTATTAAAAATACAGAGGAAATCCAAGAATAGAGATGAGGAGAAATCGAAATACTAATTTTGATTTGCTTCATTACCTTCTATAAATGATTATATTATTTTTTTAAATTTAAGGTCCCCATCTCTACTTATAATTATTATAAGCAGAGAATAACAATATTATCTAATAGCGTTGACCCTACTTCTTCATGATAGCATCTTCGATACTCTGATTCATAGCACTCAATGCAACGAGGATTTTGATAAACATGTAGATCATTAATTGATTTTCTTGCTCGATTTCTAAAATTTTATTGGTAAAATAAGCTCTCTATCAAATTTTAAAGCCGCTTACCCTGTTTTGTAATACTTTTATCCATAGCTGCTTGAAGCCCTTTTTTCACATAGTCGGTGCAATCGGAAATCTGTTTTTTCTTTTTTTCAAAAATTTCCAACATTTTTACAATAGGAACATCGCTACAAGCAGCTTCCATGTATTCTTTGAAAAATTCCATGGAACGTTCAATAACACTTTTGAAACTATTGGCCATGTCAATTTGAAAATTTTCGGTATTGATCTGTTAAAATAACATTTACACGATTTATTGGATTTTAATCTAATTGATTTACCAATTTCTGTATATAATTCGCAGTATTGTGTGAAATCTGAACGCTTTGACGAGTATAATAGGAAAAATCTGCTTCCAGGTGTTCATGGCCGGTTTTGATTTGGCTGAGATTATTTATAATTTTATCGATAATTTCTCGAGCTAGCTTTTCAAACTCGGAAGGGTTTAGGTAACAAACCAAGCAGTACAACTTCAAAGCGTCCACAGCGATGACCAAATCGTGCTGCGCATCCAAAACCTTCTGTTTATGTCCTATCTCACAATCAATTTAGAAATGTCTTAGCTATAACAGAAAGACTTACCGTGCAGATTGTCATAATTTACAACTTCCATAAGCTTTTCTACTTGAGAACCAACATGAAGGATGGTACCTTTTAATTGGATTATGAGTTTTCCCGTTTCCTCGTTTAGGCACTCTTGAACCATGGTAACAATTTTATTCAGTTCGGTTATAACGTTCCGCAAGTCACGAACTCCTTGATCGTCACCGTCAATTTGATGCTATAATCATATCGGGTATTATTTTGTAAATCTGTTATATCTTTTCTCTTACCACTGTTTGCCTTAAGTGAAAATTTACCGTACACAGATCACGATAATAGTGATTCACAGCGTTAAGAAATAATCTCTTTTCTTCACCGTTCGCAATTTTCAAGTCATCGAGAGCTTTAGATGTTTCTGTGCTTTCTTTCTGAACTCGAACGTGAATTTTTTGGGAAAATGATTTTTTATTATTAAAAGCCTCTTGAGGAGAAAGCGTGACCTAAATCAACAAACACATTGTGTATAATATTTTAATAATTTACAATTTTTACTTACCCTAGCATTTACCATCGTCAATTAATTTTCAACAGTGCACCGACTCAAATGGTTTGTACCTTGGGCTGAAAATCATAATCTCTTATATACTTGTAGATTTGCGTTGATGACTTGAATTTTGGCCTCAATTTTTAAATTTAATATTTATTTACATAAATATAATAAAAAGTTACTCTGGTTATCATTTTTAAAGTTTTCCGTTTGTATTTTATTTTTAAAATAAATTTTATTATGTAAGTAAAGTGAACTTTTATCTGATTATATAAGGTTCCATGCTGATCTGCTCAAATTGATAACTTTACTAAAATAAATATGAAACGTATAAATATCTTTTTTCAAAATTCATGATGCAAATAAGATGACTTTGCCAATAATTGTCGACCTTCGACCGCTCTCTTTTATCAAAGGATATAAAATTAAATAATTGGAAAACCGAAACACAAAAGTTTAAAAATATATATGCCTATTTCTACTATTTAAATTTTAATAAATTGATGTATTGCCTCACCAAGTTGACAAAACATAAAATAATAAGGTATTATTTAAATTAAATTAAAAAATGTACAGTAACCAGAATACAGAAAACTCTCATTCTACGTTTTTCTTCAACAAAGCTCTAGTGAGATAACTTTTTTTATTATTTTATAATTTTTATTATCGTTTAATTATTGTGAAAGGCCATGCGTTTCAGTTGAAAGTTTCAAAGCATCGAAATTCGTAGTTCTAACAACAATTGAGAATTACCTAAAGAAAAATAAGAATGCTTTGAAATTTATTGCATTCAATAAATATAAATTTTAAGTTTTAACAAGGTAAGATTTGCAGCAATAATTAGCAATAACAAACCCAAATAAATAAACTGAAAGAAAGATTATGTATTGTAAATGTTATGTTCATGAAAATACAAAAATAGAAAATATTTTGATATATCAAAGTTAAATATACCAATACATCAAAGATCACATTTAGTATATTCACCATGGCAAATACAAACGTAAGTTTACATTTAAATTCCTACAAAATACACAATATTTTTTTGATTTAGACGTCGCTCTCACCTCAAGAGGTATTTAACAACAAAAAATTATTTTCCGATAAAATTCACGCTAGAGTTTTGAAAGTAAGCGAAGAAATTCTGAAAGCTCTCGATGACTTTAAAGTTGTCAACGATGAAGAAAAGCGATTATTTCTTAACGCAGTCAATCACTATTACCATGATCTGTGTGCAGTCGTTTTTCACTTACGGCAAGTCGTGGTAAGAAGAAAATTATAGAAATTTTACAACAAAGTAATAATAGCTGTAAAACCATTCCAGATTAAAATTGATACTGATGACCAAGGTGTTCGTGATTTGGAGAACGTCATAGCCGAATTGAATAAAATAAATTTTCGCGTTCAACAGTCTCTAAATATGGAAACAGGGAAACTTATTGTTCAATTGAAAGGTACTGTAGTCGATATAGGTTCTCAAGTTGAGAAGCTTATGGAAATCATAAAATACGACAATCTGCACGGTAAGTCATTTTATTACAGATAGACCATTATACAAATCTTTATCGAACAGATCACAAGCAGAAGGTTTTGGATTGCCAACACGATTTGGTCATCTCTGCCGAAGCTTTGAAGTTATACTGCCAGTTTTGGAGTCTAAATCCTTCAGAATTGGAAAACAAACTTCATGAATGCTTAGAGAAAATTAAAAATAATTTAATTAAGATCAAAACCGGTCACGAACACCTGACAGAAGATTTTTCCCATTATACTCGTCATAGCATTCAGAATTTAATGGATTCTGCAAATTATATGCGAAAAATAGTGAGTAGATTTAATTTTATCTGCTGAACTGTACCAATAATGTTTTAATAGATCAACACTCAAAATTTGCAAACTGACATGGCACAGGGTTTCAAACATATTGATGTTCTTTCCATCGATTTTTTCAAAGATTTTTCAGAAGCCATTAATTGCGATAATCCTATGAGCAAAATGTTGGAAATACTTGACAATAGTCAGAGGATTCTTGCCAAGGGTAGCGCCGTAATACAAAAAGGAGTTCAGATAGCTACGGAAATTCATACCGGAAAAAAGGGTATATCACATTAATATTTAATAGCTTGAACTTATTTTAATAAAAAGTTGGATTTTAGAAACTGAGAATGAAATACAATTAATGATTCACATGTACATTAAAACAATAAATGCAATGAGTTCCTTGAATCAGAGTATTGAAGATGCTATTTTGAAGAAATAGGATTAATGCTTTGTAAACATCTGCTTATATATGTAATAATAATATTGTATTTTAATTTAGAATAAAAAGTTTTAGAACTTTCAAATTTAATAATAAAATTGTTAAAAAATATAACTTAGTCTTCAAATAATCGGGTAAGTTAAGGCATGCATTGTGTATAGACCGTAGGATTAAAAATCCATGCTCTTCGCTGATAAATGTGATTAACGCCTCCTTTTCATTTGTTTTTAAATAGTAGAATTTGAAAAAAAAGCAACCGTGTTGATGCTGCTTATAAGATAACACTGTGGTACACAGGTCGCCGAACGGAAATAATATGAATAAAATTTTTATCTCATGTAAATATGTATAAAAAACATATTCTTTGATGTTACCTAAGCACGGAAAAAAGTTCTTCAAAAAAAAATTTTTTTTAAAATACTTATTGTTCCAACTAGATACTGTTACTAAAAAGTAATCACAAATGCACGCTCATAGATGCGTAAAGTGACTGTTTCAAATTAGTTGTCCCATTGCAAGCCATGGCAGGATTCCGACAGCATCACAAATATAATTGTATATTTTTTGTATACATAATAATTGTATATTTACAGTCAAGTATGATAAGCAATAGCATAATATGCAATTTAAGGTACATGAAACAAAATGCAAAACAACAAAACAACATAAAAATATCAAAGTATTAAATTTCGAGATATGGATGATCATTTAAATTTTATGCTTAAATATAAAAGTAGCATTTTAAATAAATTTTTTGAAGTTGTAAAAATATTTCACGTAAAACGATGGAAAATTCTAAAGCAAGTAAAAATTTATATTATTATAATAAAAGCTATATATGCTTTTTTAGATAGCGGTTTCACTTCATAACAAAAAAATATTTTCCAATAAAATTCACTGTCGGGTTCTTAAAGTAGCCGAAGGAATTGTACAATCTCTCGAGAAAATTCAAATTGTGAACGATGAAGATAAGAGATTATTTCTGAATGCTGTAAATCATTATTATCGTGATCTTTACACAATTGTTTTTCAGTTACGGCAAATCGTGGTAAAATACAAATTCTATTGTTTTTTTTGAAAATTAAACATTCCAACGATTTTAGATTAAAATTGGAGATGTACATGAAGGCGTTCACGATTTGCAGAAAGTTATAGACGGTTTAAATAACATTGTGCTCCATCTTCAAGAGTCTCTAAATTTGGAAATGGAAGAATTTAAAACCCAATTGAAAAGCACTATCACTGATGTAGGTTTTCAAGTTGAAAATCTTATGAAAATTATGGAATACGACAACTTGCACGGTAAGTGAGATTGTTCTACTAAATAGCAGTTTTCAAATTTTTCCCAAATAGAATACAAGCAAGACGTTTTGGATTGCCAACACGACTTGGTTATTTCCGCCGAAGCATTAAAATTATATTGCCAGTTTTGTTATCTAAGTCCTTCCGAGTTGGAAAGTTTGGTTCATAAAGTAATCCAGAAGATTAAAAACAACCTGATTAAAGTCAAAACACACCATGAACATATGGAAGACGATTTTACACATTATACTCGTCATAGCGTCAAACATTTGGCAAATACTGTGAATTATTCGCGAAAACTGGTAAGGTTATAAAATTGGCCACCAATTATTAGGGATGAACGGTACCAGTTTTGTTTTAACAGTACAGCACTGAAAATTTTCCAATTGAAGTAGTGGATGTTTTCAAAACTTCCGATGTTCTTGCCGTCGAATTTATGACGGAACTTTTGGATGCTGTAAATTTCGGCAATCCTATGAACAAAATGTTAGAAATTATTGAAAATGGTCACGATAAAGTTTCAAAAGCTAGCGCTGAAGTACAAAAAGGAGTTCAGATAGCTATATTAAAAAATACTGGAGGGAAAGGTATTAATTTGAAATAACTGCAATATTATATATTTTAATAATTTATCTTTAGATCACGAGGTAGTAAAGCAGTTAATGATTCATCTGTTCATTAATTGCGTCAATGGATTGAGTGCTATAAATATGAGCATCGAGGATGCTATCATGAAAAAATAGAAAATGAAATTTGTTTTTGATTTTTATTGTATTCGAGATATTTTAAAGATTTGAAAAATTATGACTGTGTTATGTTATACATATTATTATTATTCTGTATTTTTAAGGATTTTTTGATTGATAATTGAAGAATTTTTCAATAAATTCTAAATTTTTATTTTTATTAATTTTAATATTTTTTTATGTAGATTCCCAATAATTTGTTGTATCCCCTTAATTTAATATTTTCATTATAATATATTCACTCGTATATCTTCTTGTTTTCTTGCCGGTTTACTGAGCCAATCTTTAACTTCAGATCAGAGTTAAACTGCATTCTTCCGTTTTTCGGTTGGCCGGTGTGGAACATAGTTGATAGCGGCTGATAATATGCTAAAAAATAGTGGATAAACAGAAATAATTTTATCTAAATTTGGACTTAAAAATAATATTCGAAAACAGTTTAAAATAAATGTTATTTATATTTTCAAATATCAAATAATCACATATTATAAATAATAATATAATCTTAGCTAATCTTAACCCGATGATATTTTTTAAACAAATGAAAAATTATAAAAAGGAAGTAATAAAATGGTTAATATTTTTAATATGAATTAATGTTACTAAATTTCCCGATTAATACCTGTTTTTGCTCCTGGATTCCAAATTTTCATTTATATTTTATAATATTTTTACGAGGGGGGCTCGTTCGTTCTTCAATAAAGTATTATTTATTTAATATGTGGACGTCTAGACAAATTATTAATATTTTCTTTTATTTATACCTTTAACTGCCAGTAAAGTTCCAGCGAAATTGGCGACAGTGCACGCAAGGATTAAATATTGTGAAAATTTTATCAACCGTTGGAATACTTTTAGTAATAATTGCAATTCTTAAAAATTACAGATTTTCCTGAGAAAATCTTCGATTTTTATATTTTTTAATGTTAAATAAAATCAAGCAGGATTATGGATTTTGTATCAATAAAAATAAAGTGTAACTTTTGAAGTTAAATATTTTTTATATTACAATTGTTTTTGTACAACATAGTAAACAAACTGCTTTAAATCATTTTAATAAAATAAAAATATTTAAACTACCAGTAATATCATAATTTTATCAATTTCTTGTTTAAAAATTGATTATATTATATAAAATTATTATATAAAAGATTCATGATATTATGCAGATATACAGCCGCTGAGGTTCAACAGCTAAAGTTACAATGGAAAATTCTAAAGTAAGTCAAAATATTTTTACAATATAATAGCTATTTATACAACAAAAGTTGAAAGTGTTTCTTTTTATCACTGAGTATCAAATACGTACATAGCATTTTTAAATCAAAAAGTGTTTTTCTTATTTTTATAATCATCATCCATTGGAGTAAAGCGCATTTTTTTCTACAGTATGAAGTCTGCGTGAGAAAATTATTCACTTTGCTGCCTAGGCCAAAATGGTGATACGTATCATTTTATTGCTAGTAATAAAAAGAAAAACTTTAAACCGAAATATATAACTTTTTTTTTGATTTAGTCAAAGCTCTCACCTCAAGAGGTATTTAATAACAAAAAGCTATTTTCCAATAAAATTCACGCACGGGTTTTGAAAGTCACCGAAAAAATTTTGAAGTCTTTTGACCAAATTAAAATTGGGGATGAAGATAAAAACTTACTGCTTAGCTCAATCAATCATTATTATTATGATTTAAGTTTAGCAATTTTTCACCTACGACAAGTCGTGGTAAGATGGGAATTGTAAAATTGTATCAACATGCTATATTCCAACGATTTTAGATTCAAATTGGTGACGATGATAAAAAAACCGTCAGCGATTTGCAGGAAGTTGTAAATGGACTAAATAAAATTGTACCTGTTGTCCAAGAATTGCAAAATTTGGAAACTGAAAAACTTTTAATCCAATTGAAAGGTACTATCAGCGACATTGGTCCGCAAGTTGAGAAGCTTATGAAGATTATAGAATTCGATGATCTGCATGGTAAGTTTCTTTCGTGTAGCAAGAACATAATTTAAACATTTTCCAAAATAGATCACAAACAGAAAATTTTGGATATCCAGCACGATATAGTTCTATCTGTGGAAGCTCTAAAGTTATACTGCCAGTTTACTTATCTTAGTATTTCTGAGTTGGCAGGAATATTACATGGAGAAATCGAGAAAATGAAAAATAATCTTATTCAAATCAAAACCGGTCATGAACACCTGACAGAAGATTTTTCGCATTATACTCGTCATAGTGCCCAGAATTTACAAAAACTTGTGGATTATATGCAAAAGCAGGTAAGTTAGTATAAATTCGTAAATTTCTACTAAAGATCTCCTGCGTTTCTAGATCAACACCGAACGTTTGCCGCCTGATGTGGCAAACGCTGTAAAAAATACTGTTGGTTATGGAATCTCATATATTAACGGCATTTTGGAATGTATCTATGAGGACAATCCTATCAGCAAAATGTTAGGCGTTGTTGAAAATTGCCACGACAATGTTACTAAAGCATCCGTAGCATTTCAAAGCGGACTACAAGCAGTTGTGCCAACAAATGGTGGAAGAATGAGTATACGGCATTAAATTTTAATAGCTGCAGTCTATTTTATTCATTCATTTTTAGCTAATCAGAAAGCGCAGCAATTATTTGTCTATATATTTATTAATGGAATAAATGCAGTAAGTGGTTTGAATCAGAGTATTGAGGATGCTATTTTGCAGAAATAAGATTAAAGCAGATTGATATTATTTTTATCTCATGTTTATAATTTCATAATTTATGGTATATAATGGAATAAATCATATTGGTATAATAACAAACAATAAAAAAAAACAAAAAAAAATAAAAAAAACATATATGTGGGGGGTAAAAATTATATGTAACATAATTTTTATGCAGTTAAAGTATGTCAATAAAATATTTAAAAATTTAAGAAAAGAGTTGTTACTTCTTCAATTAATTGTCTTTTCAGGTAAAAACATTTACTTACATTTTTTTAAATCTATAAGATTAAAGATGCTTTGTGAGGAATTCAAAATTTTTGAAGGTGGCTTATATGAAGATTTAAAATTTAATAATTTAAGAAAAGCGATTCCTGAGTTGAGCGCGGCGTTAAATGGACGAAATTATGAGTAAATAACAGTTAACAGCGACGGTTTTTTATTTTTTGTTTGCTCTACAACTTATCTAAAAATTATCCAAATCGGGGAGGAACACCGGGGAAGCTTTACCTGTTATTAAACATAAACTGCTTCATATCACTTCATAAATCAAAATATTTAAATTGACATTAAAAATATTATCATATTTTATTTATAGAAAGATTATATTCTAATATATACTCGTAAAATGATGCGAAATAGTACCTATAGATGTACGAGCCGTTACAATGGAAAAATTTCAAGTAAGTTAAAATATGATTCTTTGTAAATAAAATTTCAAAATTAAATAGTACTTTTCTTCAAAGAAAACAGTAGTATATTAGCCGCAGGAGTAAAGTGAATTTTTTTCTAACGCGCAAAATGGGCAAAAGCCACACTGCGTGGGAAAACTATTTACTTTGCATCCTGGGTAACCCAAAATCTTGATCAAACTTTGCATTTTATTGCTAGTAATAACTGGAAAATCATTACTTTCTATTTTAGGCGAAGCTCTCAGCTCAAGAAATATTTAATAACAAAAAGTTGTTTTCCAATAAAATTCACGCTCGGGTTTTGAAAGTAACCGAAGAAATTTTGAAATCTTTCGACAAATTTAAAGTTGGAAATGACGATAAAAATTTATTTCTTAACTCAGTCAATGATTATTATTGTGATTTATGTACAGTAATTTTTCACTTACGTCAAGTCGTGGTAATATGGAAATAGTAAAATTGTATCAACATGCTATATTCCAACCATTTTAGATTCAAATTGGTGAGGATGACAATCAAAGCGTTAGCGATTTGCAGGAAGTTGTAAATGGACTAAATAAAATTGTACCCGTTATCCAAGAGTCTCTAAATTTGGAAACGGAAAAACTTATAATCCAATTGAAAAGTACCATTATCGACGTAGGTCCTCAAGTTGAGAAGCTTCTGAAAATTATAGAATTCGATAACCTGCACGGTAAGTTATTTTATTGCATCAAGAAAATTATATCCAAACTTTTTCCAAAACAGAACGCAAACAGAAAATTTTGGATATCCAGCACGATTTAGTTCTAGCTGTTGAAGCTTTAAAGTTGTACTGCCAGTGGTCTTCTCTGAGTTTTCCAGAGTTGGAAGAACTATTTCATGAAGAAATCGAGGAAACTAAAAATAAGCTTATTCAAATCAGAACAGGTCATGAACACCTGACAGAGGATTTTTTGCATTATACCCGTCATAGTGTCCAGAATTTACAGAATCTATCGAATTATTTACGAAAACAGGTAATTTGGTATAAATACGTGGGTTTTCACTGATGAATTTTTGCGTTGCTAGCACAACACCGAAAATTTTCAAAAAGATGTGATAAATGTGTTAAAAACTGCAAACGAATATGCTGCCTTGTATATTAACGACATTTTGGAAGCTGTTCTTTGCGACAATCCTATGGAAAAAATGCTAGACGTTATTGAAAATTGCCACGCCAATGTTAATAAAGCGTCCTTGGAATTTCAAAGAGGAGTTCAGAAAATTATGCCAATAGATAATATTGGGAAAAAAGGTATTCAGCGTTAACTTTTGGTAACTGCAGTATATTTTACTTATTAATTTTCAGATAATCAGCAGTTGATGCAAATACTTATACATATTTATATTAATGGATTAAATGCGATAAGTGGTTTGAATCAGAGTATCGAGGATGCTATTATAAAAAAATAAAATTGCTTACGTTTTGCTTAAATTTTAAAAATACAAAAATAATAATTTTCGGAAATTAAAAGCTTGTTTTTTCTCTTCTATTTTTTTCCTACCTTTCTTCTTCTTCTGCAGAAAAATCTCATAAATGAAAATCTGGTGTACACAAATTGAATATGTCTGTTTTCGTAAATATCTCATTGTATATACAGAGCGATTTATTTTAACTTTGCAATAAATGAGAAGATACAAATGGTTTTCGATCCAGTTTATTTAACAACACATGTATATTAACATAGATATACCGTGTGAACAAATAATATTTCATGTTTGAGAATCCGAATTGTATACCTACTAATTCGCATTATATACACATTACATTACACATTAACTTTGGTAAACAGCTTTCCGTTTCGATAAATAAAAAACATCAATAAATATAACAAAAAAAGAACATAATCAAAAAATATTGCAAAATAATAATTCAACAATATAAATTATTTTCAATATTGCGTAACACATAGTAATTGCACATAATTATGCATAATGTACAGTTAACATTAGGTATTAGACATTATTATTATTATTATTATAAATATAGGCGTAATCACAGATTAAGAACAAAATTACGTGGTAACGTCAAGCAAGTTATTAAAATATATTACACTCCTCTATGAGGATAGTATTTTATGTATTTGTACATTAGGTACACTATTACGTAAAAATAATATAGAAACCTAAGTTGTCATAGGGCTACATTTACCATCGTCATTTAAGTACCAATATTCAAAATATCTACTTATCAATGAAAGCAGAAAAAACAGAATTTTTTTATATAACTACAATTTTTTTAAATTGTTTTATGTACACTTAAATATTTACCGTGTTTTCCTAATAATGAGAAATATCTACAAAAAATTGTATGTCTTACACCCTCATAAATTAATTTTAGGGATTTAGATTTATGTACATACGATCACATTTGAAAAGTACTTAAAAATAATTAAAAATATTAAATCGGTGTGGGCAGAACAGTAAAATCTTGCAGAGCACATTTAACAGTTTCGTATAGGGGCCTATTTTCTTCACTACAATATCCATCGGGGGTACATAGTGTCTGTAACTTTGTCAAGTAGGAATCGAAATTTTCTTGTCCAATTTTATCGGGAGTCGAGCCACCACCTGGGAGGCGAACATGCTCTAACAATGTGATGACGTTGTTGCGTAAGCTCTCGTAGTATTCGTTGAGGTTGTTGTTCCGGGTATTCAGGACTTGAGTTTCCTGAAAAGAAAAAAATATTAAATTTTACGCAAAGCGACATCTATCAGCTAAAACCAACATCAGCTTAATTTTATTACAGAAAACTTTAAAAATTATTTTTTCTTACGCGAATCGTATAAATTTCACACGAAATGCAATTTTGACTTTGAAATTTTGGGAACCAAGTTCGAAAGGTCGAAAATATGAAATTTGGTTTGTTTAATGCGGCCCTAAGCCGAACCAATCAGAATACGTTAAACGAGTATTGATTTTTCTGCTTGAACGCAACCGTTCGTAACTTATGAGGGGGATTTTTAAAAGTTCCACTCTAGCAAAGTGTGTGATTTTTACCTTTTCTCCATGACTAAGATGGCTTTCCATGGCAGTAATATCATTTTTTAACCTGAGCATTTGAGATTCTACACGAGCATTTTCTCGCTGAAGTTCAGAAATTTCAGCTTCTAACGTCATGAGATCTTCACCGTTTCCGACAGAGGTATCCATACCTGCAAAAATTCAAATTTTTTTGTTTGTTCTCTTTTTTTATTTGATAATTTTGCAATGAAGCCATGAAAAGGTATCTTAGAAAAAGTAAAATAAACTTTTCTGTAACACTTTGCTTTTTCTTAAATAAAATTTCGGATATTTGTTTGTTTGTTTTATTTTATTTATTTACCTGTGCCATATCCTTTCGAGTAGAAGGAAGGCATCTCTTCGTATTTGTGCTTTTTAGCCGTTTGCCCTGCAACAGGACACCCACTTAATGAACGATGTGTCAAAAACGAACCATTTACGTGTCCTGTACCATCGCAACCAGGAGTTGGGCAATTTACGCCTTCAAATTTCATGGCAGTGGCAGCTGCTACCGCAACTTTGTGTTGGTCAACGCTACTTCCATTATCTATCACACCACGCATTTTGTTGCGATTTGCAATTGGACAACCGGATGCACTATAATAATAAACCATTTCAAATTTACGAAATTAACATCTTCAGCGATTTAGCAATACGCCACGATAGTGGACTTTGGATTTTCACATTTCATGCGAAACGTGCACAAATCTACAGGTCAATAATAAACAAATAATGTTAGTGATTAAGAAATTATATAATCTTATGTTGGGGAAGGCTATCGATTATAGCATCACTGCAGTTGCACCGCAATTCCATGCATGAATCCATCAGAGATGGATCCAAAAATTTAATTTATAAAAAGTGGAAACATGGATAATCGAAAATATGTTCAAACAAAAAGTTGATGTATTGTGAAAAATTGAACAAAAACACTACATGCAGGTAAAATATAATTATATTTTAAGTGACACCTATGCTTTTCACAAAAATTACCTTCTGTGCGACAAGAATTTTCCTGTCGCATGTCCCGACCCATCGCAACCAGGAATGGGGCATCTGAGAGCGTGAAAAGCACATATTTTTCAGTTAGTTTTTCACCAATTAAATTAAAAGCGTAAATTGTTTTTAAACAATTCAATTATACGTTACCTTAGGGGTTCCGAGTCTTGACCATCGCGTGGTTTGCTTTTCGGTTTGTTCGCTCTTGGACATCCAGAGAGACTTCGGTGCGAAGAGTAATTACCGGTGACGTGACCGGAACCGTCACAACCCGGAGTTGGACATTTCAATTCTTGAGAATGCGCTTGTATTTGAGAACGATCGGCACGAGAACAACCCGATAAGCTACAAAAGAATTTAACTGTCAGTGTTGAAATGCAAGCAAAACAAAGGACCGAAAGGACCTGACTCAGTTTTAACCATACGATATTTTCGTGGGCAATTTTGAAGTTTGTATCAAAATTTTTCAATACTAATTAATATAAACAGAGGTCAAAAAATAATTTTGCCTGTATAATTTTCTCAAAAAATAATATCGGTTTAAACAGCTGAAACAATGCAATAAGAGTTTTGTTTCTTCAGCATTCCAAACTGTTTGGAAACTGTCAGGCGCAAGCGCACACCGTAATTCGCAAGTTAACGCATAAGATTATATTTAATGTTTTGTTGTCGCTTGGATTATTGGATAAGCAAACCTTATGGAAGTTTTGAAAATACCTGTCGTAGTTCACAACATTTTTCTCTCTTTGCATTAGTGCAAAATCAACTAATAGGCTTCAAAATTTGTAGCGTCATCTGCTGAAAATGAGAATCATAATTTTTATTTGCAGATATTAATTTAATCTAAATTGTTTGAATTTATTATCAATTCGTACAGCTTTGTGACGTCATGTATCAGTATCAGCCAGATAATTATAAAATTAGGCCTTTTTTAACGTTGAAAACCGTAAAGAACTAACCTAAGTTGCTTTTCTGCAACCAATTTTGTTTTGTAGCTCTGCTAAAATACGACATATCGACGACAACCTCATAATGCAGGTGATTTGAGCAGGGTGTGAAATTAAGGGTTGATTTTTACAGCAAGACAGTAAATTATTTTTAAAATTTTATCAAAGAACTTGACATTGAAAATAAAATGAAAGAAAATGGCAGTAAACGACAGTTCACGTAAGGTCAGTTTTCAGTTCAACAATTAGCTGTAATCAGTACAATCACTGATTCAACTTTTATTGTTTGTATTTTTGTGTGTATTCCAAATTTTGGAATGTGACAAAGGCCAGAACGGAGCCGGACAGTATGTGATGACATCTGAATATTTGCCTTCAGGTAATATTGCGCTGATATTAGTTAATCTCATTAACTTTACCTGGTTCCAGCAGTTAACTGCATATTCTGTATTGTAAATTTTTCGTTAAACCATTTATTTTTCATTTCTTTAAAGTCCCAAAAGTGTAAAGTGTACAAAAAAACATTCAGAAAATGTCCGTTACGATTTGCCATCCCATTCTACTTTTTGGGCAATTCATTATTATCAATTCCGTCTCTGTTTTCTCTCTGTAACCACGCTGTCATTGGTTAACTTTTTCTATTAACTAAAACAGCTCCAATTGGTCAAAACTTTTTTGCTAATCTACTAACCGAATTATTGTTATTATTTTCGCTTTCCCTTCTTGCTGATTGATTGAGTTATTGCCAATATAAACTTAAATAGTAAAATTAGAATATAATGGCAGAACAGCATTCAGTGCGGCCTTCAGACCGCCCAACCTTGGCAAACAACTGGTTTATTTAAACTATTGCTTGAAAAGTAACTTGCCTAACATTTAAGCAGTAGCTCATTGCAGTGGGGCACTGAATCAGCTTCTTTGGATCTGTGACACGAATAGGCGGTTGCGTTCCACTGAAGCTATGACCCAAAGCCGATAATAATAATTTTTAATCATAAAATTAATTGTTATTGTGTGGGTAAACAATCTCGGTACTTTTTGAACGTTAAAAGTTGTAAATAAATTGGGATTTAAAGTTTCAAAGCCACCAAAATCAACATGGCTATATTGCTGAAAGTGTTAAAACATTTTATGAAAGGTAAATACAAACTTCAAAATTTTAAATTGCCAAGTTATGTGATTAGCACTGCTTGAAGTTTGAAGGAAGTCAAAAAATTAATTAAAAACGTCTTGGCAAGACTTCACGCAAAAATCCGCTAAATTAAACTTAGCAAATAGTTAAAGTCCTTTGGGATTGCTAAATTAACTGAAGGTTTTCATAGAAAAAAAATGTAATTTGAGCAGAAAAGCAAATTAAAAAGTGGACAAAAACGGGATAGCAATTCTTTCGAGATGGTCAAGATGGACTAACCTCTGAGGTGCGCGCTTTTCGCCGCTTGGTTAGCTCCGTTAGCTCCCTATCCACATGTGCGTTTCAGTTTTGTTAAAAATTGGTACCTAACACTTCAATCGTTTTATCGCATTTAACATGAATAGATAAACGATTTATCAGTCAAATGTAAATAATGTGAACTCCAAACCACGTAACAAATTAAAATTTAAAATAATGTAATTCAAAATTGCTAACTTGGTGAAAAAACCAGTCGACGTAATAATTTAAAAGTCCGTTCCTGCAAACTGATGAGCAATAATAATTTAATCAACCGCATTCTTGCATTGCTCTGTTAGTTCTAATTTAGAAAAAAAGTGAATGAAATTAAAATTTTGAAAGTTCGTCCCTATTTTAATAATTAATATATCTGCATAAATTAGTCACGTTATTAAATATTCGCACTTGGACCGACTTACCTTGACAATTTTCTTTTCATTTTTATTTCATGTTTACTAAAAAACGAAACTCGTCAACCGTGTGAAGGTTACGTGGCACAGGTACGGTTGGTAAATTTTCCAAAATAATATTTTTGTAATTTAGGAGACACTAGCGCACATGTAACATCTAAGTTGACTGAATTAATTACACATTTACACCTATGTAGACAACTACTAGTTGCTTTACTATTACTTATTAGTCAAGGGCGTTGTTAACTAAAAGCTGATAACAATGCATTTATAAACAGATCGGATAGTTCTTATCATGAGTAATTTATTTTACCTACGTAACGTATACTTGCATTGTTATATTGTGTCCAACAATAATTTTAATTATTCAAAAGATGACATTTTAATGACGCACTTACCCATTATCTTTATTGGATCCTTTGTCCAGCTGTGACATGGTGTGTTGAGGTGGTGGCATGGAATAGCAAGGACCTGGAGAATAACCACCCGGAGGTGCGGGGTATCCAGTTGTCGGTGGACCGGGATAGCCTCCGGCACACGAGTAACCGCTACCGGAATAAGAGTAAGGATTGGCAGGATAATCGGCTGGCCCAACTGGGGTCATTCCATATCCTGGATGTGGACTAACGGGCCCATATCCTTTCGGGCAAAAAAGTCATTCAACTTGAATCCAATTCACTTTTTCAAAACCTACCTGATACATCACGATAAGCTTCCATATAATGGGACCCTCCACTGTCAGGAGTCGATTCTCTACTGTAACCCGATCCGGTGGCAAGAACGGGACCAGCAAACGTTGCCACAGGCCTAACTCCGCTGAAATTAACAGGTTCGTTAGCGGTCGAAAAATCTACAGGTTCCGTTTGTTCATCACGAGGTCCGATAAAGCCAGGAGGCACGGGAACTGCATCCGAATGACCGTTTTGATATTGTGGGCTGGCACCACTACTGAAATAAGTTTTCAAGTTATAATTTGTCAACCGCAAACCATGTAGCGTTTCCGCCACCTTATCTAAAATTTAAATGTACACACCACGACGAAACGATAATTTTCAAATTATTCACCAAGATGATATTTTTATGTTTTTAGTTACACACTAACCTTCAAAAACTGCGAGTCAAACTTCTATCAAAATGTTTATTTGGGTTGGAAAGGTAAACAATACTCTACTGCTATCTCTAATTTTGTTTTAGAAAAATATTTAAATTTTAAATTGTCAAATATTTTATACAAATACTTGATCAATATTTTTGTGATTTATTGCTATCACAAAAATAATACTTCTAAAATATTTTAAATAGACAACAAAAAAAGAATAATACAGTCATCTTTGAAGCATGTGAGTTTTCTCTCAAAGGCACGACACACTTTGCTTTCTAGGTGAACAAGATACCATTGTTTAAATACCAACAGCTAACACCTGATAGGGCAGCCAACATGAAAAGAAATAGGAAACATCAAAAGTTTCCTACCTTTTATTTACAATATAAATATTTTATAAATTAAGACTTATGGCTCAGGATGAAAAACAAAGAGATGTTTACATTCTAATCCTATCGCTCATAGGTAGAATATAAAACAATTCAAATCGAACCATTCTACATCCAGATTAATTTCTTGGGCTAACAAGCTATTACACACACCAGCTCTACGAGAACTTCAACCGGTATGTACCTGTTCTTTTTATTTAATTAGTATATAGATTTACTAACGAATATCATGAGGAGGTACGGGTTCGAATCTGAGGAGAGTCTAAAACTTCCATATGGCTGTCTCCGTGCTTCGGAAGGCACGTAAACCCGGGTGTCGATCTGGATTGATGATTGCCACCACAAAAATTAACAGTGTTTCCAAAACTAATCTTGATTTTTTCAGACAGCAATGAGTACTCATTTATCGCACAAGTCGTTCATCGACAGAGCAAAGAAGGTTCATGCCGATATTTTGAACATCAACAAGGAAACCATAGAATCTATGGATAAATTAAAAAATGAAAGCCCTGCCGATAAAACATTTTTACTTAGAGAAGCCAACGTTTATGCCCACGATCTGAATAAGGTTATTTACGAATTAGCGAGAGTTAACGTAAGTTTGACGTACATCCTGACCAGATCCACGTTATCGTACTTTTTTTATAGTTTAAATTCGACAAGTCCAAACATATTCACCGTACTTTGCAACACACCATCGACAGTTTATGCGACCTCTCAACTGACTTATACAGATCCTTCCATCATGACCACGAGAAGATCAAAACCGTGTTGAAAAATAGCATCAAAGCAGCAACACACATAGCCGAGAAGCTGCTTACCGTAATTAGCTCCGATGACGCCATTGGTAAATTTAGATAACATGAACAAGCTCACCAAAGACATTTCTCTTTCATTTTAGAACACAAGGAAGAGTTGTTGAACTGCCAAACCGACGTCCTATTCGCGGTCGACAGACTTCGCTTAAGCAATCTTACTAAATACCTAAATCCAACGCAACTGGGGGATGTAATTCATAATCCAGTGGATATTATAAAAACTACCCTTTTAAGTTTAAATCCCAACGAGCCACATCTTATTCAAAAAATTATTGGATACACCAATCACAGTCTCTACAAACATCAAGGTTGTGTTGATCATATCCAAAAGGCTGTACGTTTTCCATTATTTTTGCAACGAAAACTAAAAGTTTCTTGTAGGCCACCAGCCATCACTTCAATGATGAAATCAAAAAATTGTTTTTAGAGATAGCTTCGGTAATACATAGATATATTGGCGATATGCACCAAATCTTTCTTAGGGATGCCGAATTTGATCAATTAATAGCAGATTGTCATAAAGCTATCGTTGAAGGAGTTGGAGCCATTGCAAAACTCATCCCTTTGTTTAAAGCCAAAGAAAATGCAAAAGGTAATCTGTTTTAAAGTTTTTCCAATTCTCATCAGTTTTTCTTTCAGTTTCTGACAGTGGAATGGAGTTGATTGTAAATATTTATGGATACTCCGTTGCATGTGTATTTCAATTAATGAGAAGTCTGAAATACGTCAAAGACGACGAATAACTCTTAAATAAAGGACTATATATTGCTGCTCCAATATTCAAAATAATATAAATAATTAATGGGTATTAAAAAATAAATTCAATAAATTGTGGAAAAATCAGGTTGAACTGATAAAATGTAATAAATATTATGCTAAAGTTATTATAGAATATATAAATTATTAACACAAATATATAAATTATTAACACCAATATAACTTTTTTCTTCTTCTTAAATCCAGTTGTTCAGTTGCAGGTTAAACCAAAAAAATTGGGTTAACCTAAATTTTTTGGTTTAACCTGAAATTGAACAACTGGTCCTTAGTGGGTTAGGAAATTTTCTCTGTGCTGGTATCATTTTCATAAAGTTAAGTTTGATTAATTTTTTATTATTAATTTTTGCCTAGTTTTTCGAAAATTAAAAATTATCAACAGTTTAATTTAAATTTTTACTCTTTTTCGCTCTCACAGTGTAAATTATTGCCTTAATTACAGAATTTATTTATAAGGATCTATTTATTAAGATTGTCGTCGATTCGTTTAATAAATTATTAATTAAAGCTGTTGGAAGATGAAAATCTACCTGCCTAATAAAGTTAAAGCGATCTAAACGACTATAATCTGCCTTTGCAACAGGTTATTGTGACGTATCTTAACCGTTTAATATCGAAATACTACAAAATTTACTGTACTTAAGATTAAAATTGACAAATAAGATAAAAGCGATTTTCACCAGGTAGGAATTAAATTAATTTCCGAGAGTACTTTATTTTGTCCAGATGATTATAATATCATCTTCTTATATACACAATCCAAATTCTATCATTCACCGCCAGAAGGTAGATCAATATTTAAGTTTTTCATTTAAAAAAAGGGAAATATTTAATACATTTTTAAATTTCATTGGTGCAATAGCTCCCTAGTAAATTTAATTTGGGTTTGAAATAGAAAAAAATTACCGTTCTGCTCATTATTTTTGTAACTGTTGTTGTTGTTATTATTTTTGATATTAATTCATTCAGAGAAAGCAATTTAAAGATATGCACCTTCCAGCGGAAGTGACCCTTCAACCCGGTTATATCACATTTCGCTCAAAAATTACAAATACAAAACACTATAAAGTACTAAAACATTCGACCTTCTACAGCAGAATATTGTAGAGCTTGCTGATAGATACACACTTACATAATATTTGAAACAAACTTCCGATGCAACAGGTGAGTTAACTGAACAAATTTGAAAACAATAAATTTAATATTTCGACGAGACAGGTAAAGCAAGCAAATCCGACCCCTGCTATGGTGTTTCAAAATCAAAAATATTTTTCTGGAAAAATTCATACAAGAGCGCTTAAAGCAATCAAGGAAATTTTGGAGCACTGCGATAAATTTGAAATTAAAGATGATCAAAACGAAACGACATTATTTAACGAAACAAACCATTTTTATTGGGATTTAACTAATGTTATTTTTCATTTACAACAAATACTGGTGAGTATAAATTTTTTTAAATGTTTCCGATCAGTAAGCAAATTTGTAGATCGATTTTGGTGAAAGTAATAGCCTGCAAAACGTTTTGGACGAATTAAATACCCTTACGTCTTCCATTCTGGAGTCATTAAAATTGGAACCCAATAAACTGGCAGTTAAACTGAAAACCTATGTCATTACTATGGGTTTTCAAGTTGAAAGACTCAAGAAAATTATTGACATGGATGTTCCACATGGTAAAGTTATGATTTTTGCAATAAATCCAATAATTTTAAGTTTTTACAGAATACAAAAAAAGAATTTTGGATTGTCAACTTGACTTGGTTATTTATATGGAAAAATTGAAAATTGGTATGCAGTTTTGTAACGTAAGTCATGCAGAAATAGAAAAGCAAGCTCTCGATCTAAACGATAACTTGATACGGACTCTTTCCCAGTTGAAGACCGAGCACCAAATTGTGGAAGAAGATTTTTCGCATTATGTCAGCAGAAATATACAGCACGCACAATACGTTATTGATTATGTGGTACAATTGGTATGATTTTTTCCCCGAAGTGTACACACAGAGTACATTTCTCTTTGTAGAATAGTACTGGACGTTTTAAGGGAAACCTAGAACAGATTTTCAATATGATTGTGACGTTAGGAAAATTGTTCACAGTTGAATCCTTAGACGCACTTGGAACCGATTCCCCCATTCCAAAATTTTTGGTTTGTACAAAAAATCTTAACGACAAAATAACAAAAGGAATAGGTGAACTTCACAGTGGATATATGTTTTCTGTTCAAAATATTGATAATAAAAAAGGTTCCAATTATTGATTCACCGATGATTCGCCTTGTAATTATTATTTCTTTTTTAGTTCAAAAAATGATACAGGAAGTTATACTCTCCATACTTGTTAGTGGATTTAATGTTATGCATTCTCTCAATGCCACTGTGGAAGATATCATTAAGAAGGATTAAATTTATTTAGATTTAACGAAAATTAATATTTTTTATAATAATATCTATTACTAACAAATATTTTTTTTTAATTTAATATTAATAAAATACCTGTTTTTTGTTTCAAAATTCTTTTCTTTAAACAAATCTGGGTGAAGATGAATGTTTATTCAGACAGATTTTGATGTTCTTTTTAATCGAAATATCTTCAACGCGTTGTGGGTTGTGCAATATGTTCAAATCGCATTGTGGATAAATTTATTTTTTGTTTTAAAATTGCAAGTTTTCAAAATTCACAAATCGACTACACAGAACGCCTTGTGTGTATAGCAAAATCCACAACGCGTCGTGGGTATAAATTTCGCTCATCGGCCCAATATGTTTATAGGTACATACGGACCGTACTATGTATAATATAATTCCAGCGAGGTGGTATTGCATATTAATTTATATACTCCAAAGTTCCCAAACAACCAGAAAATAAAATTCTGAGCATATATTATCAAAGATTACATGTTCGACCTTGAATCATTGGATAATAACTTCTAAATTTGGGGATAGATACTAGATTATTTGCAACTTTGTGATGGAACAAGTAAGTAGAATTAATTATTTTGTAAGCTCCGGTTATCGATATTCATTCTTTTGCTGTTATAGATAAAAACAGCAAAATCAACCCTTAAAATGACGTTTACAAATCAAAAGCAATTTTCCGAAAAAATTCGCCAACGAACACTTAAAGCAATCAAGGAAATTTCGGAATGCTGCGATACATTTGCAGTCAAAGATGGCCAAACCGAAACGTTTTTATTTACTCAAGTAAACCATTATTACTGCGACCTTGCGAAAGTTATTTTCGATTTACATCAAATACTGGTAAGCATAAAGTTTTGCAAACTTAACAGTAAATAAAATTATTGATAGATTGATATTGGCAAAGATGCTCCAACAGCTAATAACCTGCAAAACGTTTTGGATGAATTCAATACGCTTACATCTTCCATTCAGCAGTCTCTTAAATTAGAGCTCAAAAAATTGGCAGCTAAACTGAAAGCCAATGTCGTTGGTGTGAGTTTCCAAGTTGAAAGGCTGAGGAAAATTATTGATTTGAACGATTCGCATGGTAAAAATGTGATATTTTGCAGTAAATCCAATACCTTTGAAATTTTCCAGAATACAAACAAAGAATTTTGGATAGCCAACTCGATTTGGTTATTTATACAGAAAAATTGAAGATAGGCATGCAGTTTTGTCATGTAGGTTTAGCAGAGCTAGTAAAGTGTGGCATTAATCTTGCTGATACTTTGATAAGTACTCTAATCCAATTAAAAACCAAAAATCAAGTTGTGGAAGATGATTTTTCGCATTGGGCCCGTAGAAATGTTCAGCACATTCGGTACCTTGTTGATTATCTGTTGCAATTGGTACGATATTTTTTTTTATGCCTGCAATTTAGGCTGAGTTTATTCTTTTTTGTAGAAGAATACAGGACGTTTTACAGGCGTCCTTAACCAGATCTTCAAAAATGCTGCGAAGATGATTGAAGCATTTGCTGATGAATTGTTAGATGCACTGGAATCTGACGATCCAATTCAGAAATTCATTGCTTGTATGGAAAAGTGTTCCAATGTAATAACAGCAGTAACGGATGAACTCCAAAATGCAATTGTTGGTACAGTTCAAAGCAATGTCGATAAAAAAGGTGTCCACTGTTAATCACGTGATGATTTTACCTTTCAATATTTTGTTTTTTAGTTCTATATCTCACAGAAAAACTTATACTTTATATATTCATCTGTGGATTGAATACCATGAATACTTTGAATAGAACAATGGAAGATCTCCTCGTTCAATATTAAACGTTGAATTGAAATTAGTCCGCATCCAGTGTGTGTTGGGAATTACTTTATAGGTGGAATTACTTGGGTTCTAGTAGAATATTAATATTTTTTGTTCCATTAAATTTTAAAAAATTTATTTTATTTAAAATTGAGTTTTATTTAAAAAGAGGAGTTTTAGAGAATATATAAGCAACCACAGCGAAAACATTGGCTACTGTTATCTGCAAGAGTATTTTGTTCATTAAAATTAAAATAATTTACTTTTTTATATAATAGATATCGTGAATTCATTTCGGTAATCAAATTATAAGAGAATATCAATGTAGAAAATTGTATAAAAATAAATTATGCTATGGAAATCTCGTTAATCTATTCAATACTATATTTAGAAGCTCATTAGCTTATCAGCACCTTGAGGTATTAATTATTTCAAAATAACTATGGTCCGTCCAGTATCCAGGATCGGAGTTTATAATAATTATTGTTTTCGTCATAGAATTGATAACTGGCACGTGTAATATTGCAAGAAACTGTAATAGGTAATGTAACGTATATTACATAATTTATATTATATTCTATAAAATTTAAAAACATTTAAATAAATTTTAATTATTTTAGATATTTCCATAATATATTTATTTAAATTAGTTAATTATTGCGTTATATAATACAAAATAAGTATTTATCAAATTCCTTGGTACTTCTTGGTTTACATCCACATCCGAAATACATATTTTTTCGTAATTAAGTTATCTTATGTAATATTATTGTAGACATTAAGTAAAAAGAAAATAAAGGAAAACAACTAACACAAAATTATATTAAAAAAAAAGTTGAATACAATATAAAAGATTCCAGGTGTGACCTTAAACGTTAAAGGATTTACAAATTTTGTGGTTGCTGTATATTTAACGATGGATCAAGTAAGTTGATTTAATTTTGGGCCAGGCTTATCAAGGAAATTTTTTTTTCGATCAGATAAAACAAACCAAACTATCAGCTGCAGTGGTGTTCAATAACCAAACGAAGTTTTCCGAAAAATTACACAAACGAGCGCTTCAGGCCATCAAGGATATATCGGAATTCTACGATCAATTTGAAATCAAAGATGATCATGACAAAACATTTTTATTCAACCAGTTGAACCATTATTATATGGAACTAAATTATATCATCTTCAATTTACAGCAAATATTGGTAAGCATAGATTTTGGGAAATTTGACCACCAATTACTTAAAATTTACTATTTGAAGATCGATGGTGGCACTCCAAACACCTCGACTGCTAATAAACTGAAAAAAATACTGGCCGAATTGAATGTAATCGCATCTTCGATTCAAGAGTTTCTCCAAATGGAACCCAAAGAGCTAAAAATGAAATTCAAAGACATTGTCGTTAAAGTGGGTTTCCAGTTTGAAATCTTAATGAAAATTATTGCCCAAGATAATGAACATGGTAAGATTTCCTTCTCTCTAGAGTTACCCAATAATATTATAAATTTCCAGAATACAAACAAAGAATGTTGGATTGCCAACTCAATTTTGTTATTTCTGCGGAAAAATTAGAAATGTGCAAGCAGCTTCGTAATTTAAGCTTCCCAGAAATAGGAAAGTTTGCCTACGATATTAACGATGATTGCAGAAGCACCTGCAATCAATTAAAAACTGGCTATGGAAATATGGAAGAAGACTTTTCGCATTACGTCCGCATAAATATGATACACATATATTACGCTATCAATTGGATGTATCAATTGGTTTGACATTTCTTCTTCTTTTTTTTAGAAACTTTTTTAAACTATTTTGTTTTAGAGAAATTCTGGATATTTTAAAGGAAACTTAAATACGATTTTTAGACAGGTTGAACAGCTAGGAATAAAGTATACAAATGGTATCGAAAATTCAGTGGAATTTGATAACCCAATTCAGAAACTTTTTGTTTTTTTCGACAATTGTCACGACCTATTAGCAATGGCAACATCTGAACTCGAAAAAGGATTTCATGAAATTGGGCCACAAAATTTTGACGTAAAGGAACTTATATTTAGTATATACGTTCACGGATTGAATGGTTTACGTTCTTTAAACAGATCCATTAAAGATGCCACAATGAAGAACTAAATTTTGCTTTCAATTTTGATTTTGAGGATTTGGGTTCTTCGGTTCTTGGTTCTCTTCGGTCTACTTTTTTACTTTTGGTCAAATTTTTACCGGAATTAAAATTTAAAAAATAAAAAGTATGAGATTAAGTTAAATTATAAGATATTATAAAAACATGAATGTTAATTATAATAATATTATTATGATATAAGAAGAATAAAAATTAAAATATATTTAAATGTTTATTTGTTTTAATATGATATCAAAAATTACAGTTAGTTTTAGAATAACTTAGGAAGTTATTTTTAGGTAGCCAAATGCCCAGAAATTAACGTGATCAATTGCTAACGTTAGTATTTTGAGAGATGAATTTTGAATATTACAAGTATGCTTTTAAATGTGCAATTCTTATCACTCTGCAACCATGTTTTGCTCAAGGTTAGCTAGACAATTTTTAAAATTTATTTGTGGTGTTAAATATTTTTTTGTAAAAGGTTGGATTTTAGAGTGTCATTTTTTACAATAATTCGATTGTATACACATTCCGATGGAACAAAGCAACGCTAAGGTTAAAGTTGGAGTTTTACCTTATATTGTGAAAAGTTATCGGGTTGCCAGGACTTCGCTTATAAAAAATTATAGTACCATTGACAAGGTGGAATGCGAACGCCGAAAAAGGCATATTCATTCCGCAATTGCGTATCTATGTCGCGATTTGGCCCAAGTAACAGTTAGCTTAGAACATATTTTGGTAAGTCGTTGGCTTAATTTTTTTTCTCGGCTCTAAATTTTTCTTAGACAGGCGTATCAGGCAATGAGAGCTTCATGGTAGAAGATTTTATAAGTGAGATACATTACGCCTCGATTTTACTGCGTTCGCATCTCCAGGACAATATTGGAGAATTGATTAATAACGTAAAGAGAACTGTGCAGCTTATATCAAACAAGGTTCTAAAAATTTTGACCAAAATTGATTCAAATGGGAATGAATTTAGTGGTAAGTGCTGTTAAACAAAAAATGGAACAAGTCAACATTAAACAAAAAATTATTAGAATTTGAATATCAACTTTTGGAGATCGTTTATCAGGTTGGGTCCGCATTCCTTAAACTGCTAATATTTACTGCAGGACGTTTAGAATTTCGAAACTTGATTGCCAAATACATACCTACAACTGAAAAAGTTCTTTTTACGATAAAAATGCTGTGCCAGCAGAAGGAGAAAATACTGAAATACGAGTTTATTCGGTACATCAATTGTTCACTTAGATTTTTAAATAACTACCTAATTTATATTCGTAAAATTATTGTAAGTAGGTTATTGTAAATTGCCCTCCAAGCTACATACGATTCGTCTTTCTGGATCCGTGATTTTCGAGTTTGTTCGTCTTTCGTGGATGTTTAATTTATTAAATTATATTTTTGCGGCGTTGGCTGTACTTTTGAGGGCAGTTTACATGTGGAATTATTAGGCCAATCATAATCAGGCCAATACTAATATTTTGAAAATTCTACAGCAAAACCCAGAAACTTTAGGGAAAGTTAGATATTTGTTAGAGATGGTTTCCGAGTACATAATATTCTATATATCCACTATAACAGGTGCAATCAATACCGACAATCCAATTGACAATATGATGAATATTATGGATGAAATTCGGCACAAAATTTTTGCCATACTCCAGTGGGTAATTTTCATACTAACGTCGATATCGGCGGCAAATGAAAATGGTAAGTAAAAATTTCGGAAACCATAATATCACATAGAAATTATAATGTGAATCTTTTAGAAGCAGACCAACTCATGCATCAAGGAGTTTTAGTTTTTGCGGAAACGATACAAAATATAGCATTAATATCTGAAGTTATAAATTCCTTCAGGTTACACGATCGCTAATCACACTTTTTGATTTATTTTTATGTAAATTGACTAGAAGATTATAAATGTTACTGTCAAATACAGAAGATTTTATGATTATGCTGTTTTACGTCGTTTTGCTTCTACACCCTCCATACCCCCCGGTGCAACCGCGACACAAAAATGTATTTCTTGTAAAAATACCTTCTTTAAATTTCTAGATATTTTTTATAAACAATGAGAAAGCAGAATTATGAACATAAATAGATTGTTTTGATCCAAGTATCTAATAAACAAATAAAACTAAAAATAATATAAATTAAATTATGAAGATAATAAAAACTTGTTTGTTATATAACAAGTAAAATACCTGCTACTAAAATGTAAATCTCTATAATAATACTATTATTTAAAAGACTTTTTACTTCTAAAATGCAAATATGTAAAATACAGTTGTTACCACAGATCTTGAATGTTACGTCATCGTTACGTATTTTTTTGTACTGTAATCGTCCGTATTTCCTTTACTCAGTGTTTTTTTCTAATTTAAATTTTAAATTAAACTGCCAAAACTACCAAAAATTTTGAAAAAAAACAATTCCAACAAAAACATACGATTGTTGGCACAATTACGAACAATGACGTAATACCCAAGTTCTGTGATAAGCATGGTAAAGATTTGATACAAAAACTATTAGAGAATAAATTTACCGTTTGCATTTCCTTTTTTTGACCTTGACGGTTTTTCAATTGGCCAGAATATTGCACCAATAATTAAATTCATATTGTGTCGATGTTCATCCTGCAGAACTGAGCTATTTAGTCTCTAGTCCAATTCCCGATCAGTCCAAGCCAAAAACACAACTTAAACTGCAGTAGATATGAATAATTTCAAAGTAAGCATATTTTATATTTATTTTAATATCAAGTTATTTGTTTGCATTAAGAAAGGAAGCATAAAATACCGATAATAACATGGTCCAATCGGTACCGGTATCTTTTTTAGGAACCTCAGAATAATGATGATCATCTACACAAATTACTTTCCCATAAGGTTCACCAAAATGTGTCAAGAACAGTGCAGAAAGTGTCGAGTTCGTTCGATAAATGCAAAATAGAGAATGATGACGATATAATTTACCTATGCAACGCAATCAATCATTTTTATCGCGATTTATCCAATTCGATTTTCGATTTGCAAAACATTGCCGTAAGTTGAATTAAAATATAGTTCTTTTTTTATAAAGTAAATTTTGCTTTAGATTAAAGCAGGTAGAAAGACTCCAACAGGTGCTTCCTTGATGACCGTTGTCGATGGATTGAACAATGAGGCGCACTTGGTTCAAAAATCTTTGGATTACAATCCTCTCGTGATGATTACCAAAATAAAGAAAATTATTTTGAACGTTGAAAGCCATGCCGAAAATTTGGTGGAAGTTATAAAGAAAGCAGAACTGAAAAGTAAGTTGCCGAAAAATACTTGATTAGTTTTTGGCATTCCCGAAATGTTTGCAGAACATCAACAGCGAATTTTGGATATTCAGCACGATTTGCTCATCGCAATTGGAATGTTGCAAATCTTCAACGAATGTCGGCATGCAAAGTTAAGCGAAGTCGAGCAAATGTGGATAAACGCAGTGCAAAAATTAAAATCGACTCTGGAGCAAATTCGATCGGCCAAGAAACTTTCGGCGAAGCAGTTTGTCCATTGCGTTCAGCACAGTCTGCAACATTTACAAAACTACAAAGATTTTATGCACAAAGTGGTGAGAAGAAAAAAATCACCAACGCAATCCCATTGAAATTCTTTTTGACCAACAGAAAAATAACGAAAAATTCTCCCCGGAATTGAAAAGCGCCCTTCAGATCGTCGATGGTTATTCCGTAAATTATTTGAACTCGATATCGGCAGCTGTTGAAACTGAAAAACCACTTGATGGTTTTATAGCTGTGCTGGAAGAGTGTCAAAATATGTATCAAATGGCAGCTCAGCAGATGCACCAACTGCATGAAACAGTTTGCAATGCGAAAAGTGACCAACACGGTACCTTTGGTAAATAATTAAATTTATTTAAATAATTGGATTTTTTTCCAGAAATCGGCCAAGTGAAGGATCTTCTTATTTTTCTATTTGTTGCTACAACAAACAACATGAAGCTTTTAGATCTTTGCGTTTATGATGCAGCTCTAACAGTCTAATTTCGCGTTCTGGGGTTTTGGAATATTAATTTTTAAGCAATCCAAAATCTAAAAACCATAATTCTCATAAAACTTATTATGATTGTAGTTTGTGGTTTTTTTTTTGAAAATAAATTTTTAGATCACAAAAATTGTAGCTGGGTTTGAAAGATTGTATACTTAAACTATGTTGGCAATTTTAAACCTTGTTCAGAATTACTCCCCCACCCCCAAAATAGATTTCCAATATCAAAAATTCGAAGTGTGCAAATTTATCGCTACACATAGCCTTCAAGGTTGCCATAACCAATTTTAAAAATTTATCTTCTGTATTAAATCTGTTTAGGGCAAAAGTGTGATTTTGAAGAATTTCATTTTAAAACATTTTAATTAACAACTGACCAAGATCCAAAAAATGTTGCCCAGCAATGTGCGTAGATATAAAAGAGTATCCAGATGCATTATAGCAAATTATCAGCATCAAGTGGAAGTGTTTCGAAGTTTTAGTGAAAACAATTGCTTAAAAAGGCGGTTAAGAAAAAGTGCTGTTAGTGCGACAGTTCATTATCTCAGTTGCGATTTAATGAGTATAAAACGGAACATATATAAACCGGTAAGGTTGTGGATTTGTTTAGGTGTTGGAACTAATTTTTTCTTAGGAATGGAGGATGCGATTCGACGAAGAAGACCTGATAATATTAAAAAAATTTCAAAACGACTTATATAACATGGCGATTTTGCTTGGTGACTCTGCTCAACTCGATGTTAACCGTATGATTGACAACGTAAGTATAGCCGAGTACGTAATGTCCCAATCCATCATCGCTCTTCTTGAAAAAATTTCTCTCATCCCCAAAGAATACTGTGGTAAGTTATTACACGAAATATCTCACATTTTTACAATTTTTTTAATAGCTACTAACAACAAGTTTTTGGACATTGTTCATGAAACAGGATATGGGTTCCAAAAATTTATGATATTTACTGTAACTCATTTGCATGTTGAAGATTCGTTTATTACATACAAACAACTAAGTGAAAAAGTACTTTTACAATTAAAGAAAACTCTTTTTGAGTCAAAGGATAAATTATTTGTTATGGAGTTTATCCACTACACCAAACGTTCGCTTCAATTTTTATACAAATACTTCATACGCACTGTGCAATTTATGGTAAGTATGGAGTTTTCTAAAAGTGTAATATCTGATCATCTTCATTGAAGTCCTACTGAAGTTTATTGTCTTCAACTTTTCCTGTAATTTAGCTTTTTCAATTGCAATCTGAACCTAAGGATGGAGAAAGAAGAAAATCCCTTCAATAGCTTTCTCAAATATGACTTCTATATCTTCTTCGTATATAATCCGAATTTCTTCTTCTTCCTTCCATCAGATTTCCTACACCACTACTACAGTTATTTATTTTGTATCTTCATAATTTTATCGTTTTCTTCATTTCTCATCTTTCTTCAAATAAATCAATACTTTTTCGGTTTCTTCAAATTTTGTTTCTCTCAGTTTTTTGGAAAATCACCATCATATTTTACAAACCAATGAACATGTTAATGTTCTTAAATTCTAGGAAAATTCTTCCGGACCAATTGGAGGTTTACTGCTTGTTATTACCCATTACACAAAATTTCACATTTCCATTATATCCAAAGCACTCAAATCCGAATATCCAATCAGCAATTTATTATATGCTTTGAATGAACTGCAAAGTCAACATTTAAAGATGTTAGAAGAAATATGTAGAATATTAGCAATAAATCCGACTGATAATGGTAAGCAGAGCTCTTAAAAATGGAAGAACATATTATCACTTTTATTATCTCTATTTCTTAGATCACAATGGACTAACGTATCACGTTGTTTTATTTTTTTCGGAAATAATACAAAATATGATAAGCATTGAAGAATTTGGAAGGGGTTTTACGATTTCAAATAATTAATTACTATTTCACAAATATAAATTGACTCCAATTATTAAAATTGTTATTGAACCAAATAAAGAAAATTTATTAATACTGTTAAAATATATTATATTATGTAAATGAATATTTGTATTAACCCTGATCCGCCACTGTCCTGTCACCTGCGACCAATAAAAAATTCGCAAAGATAGAATTAATGAAAACTCTCAAAGAATTTTAGCGAAACGGTTGGTATATTGGAATTTTTTAATTTGAAGCTAATTCAATTAGTAAAATTATTCTGTTAATTCCTGGTTTATACAATGCAGTACTACTGATGTGGTCACACCCTCCAGCACCCTTTCTATATAAGAAATACATGGAATGATTTTGAATTATTTTTGCTTTCAGTCAGGGGACTGAGCCAGCTCGGCTATTATTGTTAATAAATTTGAGTATTATTTAATCTATGCAATAAATAAATTTTAAAAAACTTCAAATCGAGAGATTTAATATTTTTTTACGTAATAGGATAGCATTTTAAAGAACCTTTAATTTAAGGTGTCGTAAAGGGTAAGTTGCCGTTTAAGTTCTTCAAGTTGGGGTAGCTGAGGGTAGAGGGGTGACTTCTAGCTTAACGCAGAGTACGCAGCTAGTCTCCCCTTTTCAACTTAGAAAATCTTCTTGTCCAGTTTAAGGTGGATTGGGCACAACGAATTATATTTGGTAACGGCACCACTTTAAGTTTTTAACAATTTAAAATAAAAGTTTAAAACAATAATTACAATGGTTAATATAGTTCGAACAATAATCTAATGTTATTCAAGTTCCGAAATAATATATTTAAATGTTGAAAGTTTATAGGAGAATATTTAACATGTAACAACATACAAATTATCAAACTTTTGTTTACACAAATATTGAAAAATATAAAATATCGCTTAAGAGTTGAACATTTCAGGGTGTAATAAATACAACAATATAGAAAGATAAACATTTTGATAGCTCCGTTTTAAATAATGAATTAGAAGTTTTGTTTTCATTTTTGCTCATTATACAATGAAAACGTTAAATTGTTTAGTTTCGGTCTAACAAGTTAAATGGTATAACATTAATGTTCCAAGTAGCAAAAAAAAATTCGAAAAAGCAAAATTAAAAATTTCATCAGAAATCGCAATTGTTTTGGCTTCTCGACATAACATTATTGTTTTAATATCGAATAATTGGAGCTGAAAGGGATATGATTATTCCGATAACGATCTCCACTTTCCAAAACAATTGGTATTTCTTGTATAATTTTGAATATTTTCCTAAAACAAGTTCGCAATAAAAAATGTTACAAGACAACCCGAAAAGTCATAAATATTAAACAAGCAAAACCAACCTGTGGGATAAGCGACTAACACTGAGGTCCAAGGTTTGACCTTGTGGGCTGGGGACTTGGGGACTGGCCGAGAGATGCGGACTGGCGGCAGCTTGCGGACTTGCGCCAACTCTTTGACCCCCGTAATGAGGAGAACTATACGCCACCTAAAATTAAATAACCATATGCAGTTTGTTACGCGAGTTAATTATTCACGAGGTGCGGTGAACGTGCTGGTTTTGACTTAGTTACTTTTTTATACGTTTTGGGAATTTATTAGTACTAACCTGTGGACTCGTGGTTGTTACGCTCGACGTGGAAAGGTCGATTACTGTGCCACCAGGTGATGTATGTGGACCTTTGATTTGAGCTTGCGTTGTTGCTATACATTTAACTGATAAGTTAATTGCGGAAAACCCCATCGGAAGAGGTCCTGCTGCAGCGTCGTATTGGTACATCGGCCTAAAAGTTTGAAATCAGTTTTTGTTGTTTTAAAATTTGGTTGGTTGACTTACCGAGGATATAAAGGACCTGCCGATTGTTGATCCGGTTCTTGTTTCATCATCCCCGCTGCTGCCGCGTTTGCGACTGCCATTTGATGTTGCGCCGCGGCGACTGCCGCTTCCTGCTGGTACCTCTGCTCTTGTTGCTCTTCTAAATAACCGTAAATACTTTGAGGAGGCCTCTGTGGCATAACCGATTGAGGTAAGTTGCTGCATTGGTTCGTGGCGTCGTATCGTTCGAACGCTGTCGTAGTTCCAGGATCGTAAGGTCTCGTTAGGGAGGTGTCATATGGTCGGGGTCCCATTTCGCTGGGATACGTGACGGTGGGTCTTGCAATAGCTCCGCTCATGGAATCGTTAATGTCGCCGTAGGATCTCATCTGATGGTCGGTTCTGTACATTTCGTCGGACGACATGGGCGATTGGTGGTAGGGTGATCTGTGTGGCATTTGATGTTGACGGGTGTCTTCTAAATTGTATTGTGGTATGCTAGGGTGCTGGGAAATTGGTTGCAACTGATGATGAGGGCCGCGCGAACTCATCGCTTCCATGCTCGACATGGAAGAGGAATTGGAATCTTGACTCATGTAGGGATCGTAGACGGGTCGCATGCTGGTTGGCGATCGACAGGACGTCTGCGATTCTGTTTTTGGCACAAGCAAATCGTTTCTTCCGACCACGTTGCAGCAACTACTGGAGGTGGTGACTTCCGTTTTGGGAACCTTCATATCTGACTTCATTTCTTGAAATTTCGAATAGTAAGCGTTGTAGTTCCCTTTCGGTTCAGTTTCTTGATTGTTCGATGCGGAGCCGTACGAAACGAGGTAACTCGGTTTGATGTCGACGGAAGAGGTCATGGGAGTGTTTTTATTTTCAAAATTTGAGGTGAATTCGCCTTGGCAAGAGCTCACTAATAAAAGGATTTAATTAGTTTTTGCGAAACGGTTCGACAGTTGTGTGGGTTGTGAAGTTTAGGAGTGAGAGAGAGAGAGAGAGGATGGCGGCATGCGAAAAATGAACTTACCGAACACTGTGCTCGGAGATTTAATTCGATGCTGGAGGCTAGTTTGGTACTTCTGTTCTCTAGCGGCTTGTTTATTAGCGGCAGCGACCGGACACCCGGAAAGGCTTCTGTGCGTATTTCGATTGGAGCTAACGTGTCCTCGTCCGTTACATCCGGGGGTCGGGCATTTCAGGATAGTCTCATGCATCGCCAGGACTATACCATGTCAACAGAATCCAGTCAGTAACATTGAGTATAATAATTGTGTTATTAAAGTGTTGTGTGTGTGTCGATGTGACACGATTAATAAAATAAACGAAACGAGCGGGTAGAGAGAAAATAATAAAATTCGATTAAAACATGTAAGGGAGTGTTGTGTATTTTGTAATTTTCTATAGAAGCCTTAATTAGTAAAATATCACACACAATGCTTTTAAATGTTATTATACTCAATATGTGACCTGATTCTGATGCAGGAATGAGGTCTTGGGGGAGATTGCATTGGTAAGCTATAAACTACGCAACAATAAAATAAAAATAAGATGCTCTCTACCCCGCAAAATAAGCAACAGGAATAAACCGCAAAATTATATTATAACAAAATGCAATGCAAAGCTTTCGATTGATTGAAGCAATCAATCAATTATGGACAGTATCAACAGAAAATTTTAAAATGAGTTTACAAATAACATACAACTTACTTTCTGGAGTTACTTTATCTTTACGCGGACATCCAGATAGACTACAGAAACAAATGTTAAATCGATGTTAAAACAAACCAGATAAATAGATAAACCCATACCTTCTATGGTGAGAATACAGTCCTGTAATGTGGCCCTGTCCGTTACAGCCTGGCGTGGGACATTTGCTTCCTTCTAAAAGTAAAATAAAAGGACGGTAAAGCCAAATCAATAAAAATATGAGATTGAAGTGAAAATTAATAACGCTTTACGTTCGACACCGCACGGAGTCTAAACGTAAAATTTGGACTTTTTTTATAATTCGATAAGAAATCGCATAGTAAATTGAGGATATTGAAGTTGGAAAAGTTCGGTTGGTAATTTGTTACCTGCAAACGAAATAAGACGGGTTAGATTCGAGTAATTTCATTTAGAAATATGGAAACCAATTCGGTTTAGTTATGAATGTAGGGAGACGAAGCGTTAATTAGCATCTTTAGTTCTCTCTTTAATGACGTTTACGAGAATGACGTTATCAAGAGACGTCACAGACGATGTGCCGCGACGCCGGACAACGTCTCTGTTGCATATTCAATAAGGAATTTATATTCCACTGTTAATGTGAGTTTAGTTGGATGTTTCTGCAAGATCAAAACGTCGTTCTTAATCATTTAAGGCTTTTTTTTATTTTAGAGAAGAGACTGATTTATATGTGGTATATGTCGGTTTCGTATCACATTAAGGCACACGATGAAGGATGTAGGACGTCGACGTCGCGCGTAATGTATAAACTTTATGAAAAACGAAAAAAGAAAACTCCGCCTAGTGAGTCGATTAGCCTATCCAGGAATACGGGTGGAGACTCGGGAGAAAAATCTTTTTTTGAAAAAAGAAACCGCAGCTGTGAATGGAGAGCGGGTGCGGGTGCGCGGCTACGGTCACGGCACCTGCGGACTAGCGTCGTTTGCAAAACACATTCCACCCACCCGTCGTTTGATATTTTTCAGCTCCCAATTACGTTTTAGATATTTGAGATAAAGTTTTAAACGGGTATAGTTTATTTATTATATTCTATGTAGCATTCGCACTCACGATCGTATTATAAAGAAAACGTTTCGAAAGGATTGCTAAGAAGACGCTTTTCTTATTAGGGGGTGAGGTAAGAAGACCGTTTTGAAGCAAGTCACGTCGTTGTCGCTGACATGCTGGCTTATAACTTGTATCAAGTAAACCCATAATACTGCTCGTGTCGTTGGATGGCACCGAAGAGGCAGGTGACAGCTACGTGCTACGAGATTTCTGTCCTCAATTAGAACTTTTGGCGACTTATAAGTAACATTTTAGCTTACCAATATTTCAGAAAGATTATTATAATACGAAACATCAAAAAAGTTTTCTGATGCGTAATAATTACCTCTTCCAATACTGGTGGGCGATAGGGCGCCGGTTATTCTATCGTATCCCGGATTAGACATTTTTGCCGAGGACTCGCTGGAGGAAGAACAGGTGCTGCTGCTACTAACGGCCGAAACACTCGGAACTCCTTCTCGTGCGGCTTCTTGCAACGCGCTGGCGGCTCTCGATCCGGCACTAACCGGCTGCAAGATCGTATACTGTTTGTTCATGGCATCCGGAGAGGCCACCGACGACTTTATGTCGGAGCAAACCGTCGTCGAGTCAACTTGAGAACTGCCTTCCGATTTTAATTGAGCAATATTGACCGTGGACTTTAGCTTCTCCTCATGTGGAGCCGAAGTGTTGGGAGTTCCTAAAGCCGAATAGCCGACGAAAGTCGCCTCTTCCGGATACGGCCCCAGAGGCGTCAAACCCAATTTTTGCGTCGTTTTATTCGAATCGGTCTGTGGCGGCCTAAATGCAGAAGTCGCCGAGAAAGGCGATACGGAAGATGTGACAGGGCGAGGAAATGAATGATAGAGAGACTGTGTTTGAGTAGCGCCGGGGTCGTCTGAAGAGTATTTGGAACGCTTCGCGTCTTCTATCTCCTTTTTCTTATTTTTTGAGTCTAATTTATCATCATTAACATCGTCCTTGTCGGCAGCTGCTTCGGACATATCAATTTCTAATTCGTTTGAGGAATCGTCCACCAATTCGTTAAAATCGGGTGGCTCATAATGAGACGTCGGTTCGCTTCCTTTATTTTGTTTACTTTTCGTTTTAGTTTGGACTTGTATCGAGACGCATTCGCTTTCGAGCTTAATTAAATTATCTAATTCGTATTCTTTTATTTTGGAAATTTTTTTGCTTTTCGACGATTTGTCCACTTCTTCGTGTGGATCGCGCAGAGTTATGATGTCTTTGACGGAACACGCGTTATCGCTACTACTACAGTTCGACGAGGAAGAGGGTGATAATTTAAGGTTTCCCTTTTTTTCTTCAAACAAGTTTTCGAAGGCGGGCGACTCGTCTTGTTTGTTGTAGTTGGACCCCCTGGGACCGGGCCAACTACCGGATAAATTTTTAAGGGCAGCTTCGGTTTCTCGTATTAAGGTTTCGCTAGCGACGTTTTCGTCCTGCGAAGGAACTGATTGACCTGTTTTTAAATTCTTTTTGACCGGGCTGTTTGTGGCGGAAGTGGGAAGCACTCGCTTTTTTTGCGGCAAAATCACTTGTTTCGGAGAATCGGATTCGCGTTTCAAATCGTCGAACGACTTTTTTCTACGTTTATCGTCTTTCAAATCACATATATCACTTGCTTTTGTACTTTTAGCGACACTAGTCATACTTGAACTAGAAATCTGTAATTGTCCTTCTAAACTTCGTTTTTTTAATTGCGGAAATCCGACTGTGCGATTTGATCTGAAAAGAAAAACAAATTGTAAGAAAATTACTGTGTTTGCATTTTTAACTGTTAGATTTTATCTAATCGACAGTGGATCGTTACAAATGGATAAATGATGGAGCATATTACAATCGAATGCACTATAAGTCACACTAATGATCACAATCAAGGGCATTAGCTAAAGCACGCATTAAAGCCGGATAATTTTCTTTTTATTTAAGTTTACGCATCTAATAAATTGAGCTATAATTGAACCGAAAGTACAATCCAAAAATTTGGACACTAATGTGGAAAATTACACGAATTCGCCCAGAGTATCGAAATAAACAATAAACTCACGGCATTAGATGTTAAGTAAGTGAAGCCTAAATTAGTGATTATAATGTTGACCGCAAACTATCGAGGTGGCTTACACTATTACCATCACTCTTGGCAGCTTCGGTCGAAATCCACCCGCTTCTGCAAGATACAGATAGCTAAAGTAAGGACTATCCGGCATCAGGATATACTTGCACGATAAACCACTTAATCCCAATCTTACTCTAAGCAGCACAAGTTTAGAACATCACTTTTCTTTTAAAAGAGATTTCGAATCAAAAGGTCGACTTCCAAATCCGTTTGAATTAAATCATTTAACTGGGGGAGTTTTTTGTTTGCACCCTTCGTTCTTCTTTACTCACTGCAGATGGTGTTACCGACAAATTTTCCCAGTTTCAAAAATTTACTTCCACTTAAAACATCATTTTTGCCAAAGCAAGTATTTTTCCCACCAAGACAGTTCGGTTTTTCCTAAATTACAACAACTAAAAATATTCGGATCAAAAATATTTAATCGTAAAATTTATTTCTTAAATTACATCAATTGGGTTAATTATTTATTTAGTGTCAACAGAAAACCGTATTAATTGGAAATTAAACTTTCCAAGACAGTATAGAAATCACTTTCAAAATTAAAATTAATAATCTCTTTTTTTTCTTTGATCAATTTTATTTTATTGTGTAAGAACAAAGATGTGTTACGAACTTCTTTTAATTTAAATTATTTCTTTCGAAATTTTCAAAACGAATCATCCAACTTGATTTAAAAAAATAATTTTTGGTTTTTCAAAAAATAATTTGAAGATTTCAAGTATTACCTAAAATTTTCTTAAGGATTTTTATATTCAAGTTTTTCGAGAGATTTTTTAAAGAAAATCTAAAATATTGAATTTATTTCGATAAAAAATTAAAATTGGGCTTTTAAAACAATAAAATTGTGGTACCCACTTATTTTATCCCGTTTTCTTTGTGATTGAGTTTTATTTTACGTTTTACAGCTCACTACTGACCAATTTTCTCCGAATTTCGAAGAAATCCCTAATGCGAATTCGGAAAATTCACAATAAATATTTATTTGACCAAAAAACTTTGTGTTTGGTGACCCGCAGAATTTTCTAGTCGCGAAAATTAATGAAGAATTAAAAAAATAAATTTTTAAAGGCTGAAATTTAATTCTATGAACTAATCGAAAACTTTTTAAAATTTTTCTTGCCGAAAAAATAGGTAATCGTCATGACGGAAAAGCTTCCATAAGAAGGTTTTCTTTTTCGAGTAGAAATACGACAAAATGCACCGGAAGCTTCATAACCAAATATTTTTGAGCTTTTTTGGAAAATTTAAAAAACCGCAGAAATAAAAAAGTTTTTAAATTACCTTACAGCTTGAAGCATATCTTAGTAAAAGTCAAACCATGGAAACAGAAACAGTTTTTAACGAAGTATTTCAACACTTGTAGAAATAAATTTTGAAAATAACAATAAAACAGCAACAATAACAATTAAATGATAAAAAGACACGTTTATTGCACTATAAAGAACACAGCATTTTAGAGTTCACAACCACATTAATTTTGTGAGAAAACGTCGGATTAGCATTTCATGTGTCGAAAGCTCCCTTTAACAGTACGGAAAGCTCACGCACACACGCGAGTTCAAACAGAGAACTATCGTGCGTAAGGAACACGCACAGCGCTGCAACTGCAGCAGGAGAAATATCAGGAATAGCAGCAGGATTACTATATAGGAAAAGGACTAAAAGCTAATGCACGCGCGCGCGCACACTAGAAGAATGCAACTTTGGTAGTGTGGTGGACGCACCCCTTGTATTAGGGGTAGCTGAGACAAGGGTTGCTTGTGCTTTATGTTCTTTCCTTCTGCTACCGTAGATTTAGTTCAATATTAAAGCATAAAATGAATTAAAACCGGCATTAAAACTAAGGTAAGAGCCATAAAATATTAAAAAAAATTTAATTTCATCAGGGGGGTATGTGTTGTGTTTGGAGAGATTTATTTAATTTTAACGCCGTCGTTTTAAATATTTTAACTTCTTCCACAAAGACCCACTACTTCCGGCACGTACGTATACGATCGCTCGCCCTAAAGGGTTGTTTCGAATTAATTCGACCCCGTTACGATGCAAAATCGATTAAAATGATCGTAAATTTAGTTTTTAAAAAACAAAACATAAAAAAACTTTTGCTAATTTAAAAGTACATAGTCTGGTCGACGACCTACCTCACAAAAGTTTATTTAACTAGTTCGCACAAGTTAGAAAGAGAAAGTACAAGAACGTAAGTGTAATTTGTGTCGACAAAGTTTTGGTCCAAGTTAGCACCAGTTTGAAATTAAAGTTAAACTTTTTATGGTCTGGCATGAATTTTGTAAAATCGATATTGTTTACATTTTCGCTGTGCCCCACTAACAACCTGCGTATATGACACTCGCGAGAACTATAAAATTATCAAGTAAAATGAACGAGTTTAAAATATAAAAATTCATTTGAGTTAAATTTAGTAGACCCACTTTTCGGATTTTTCCTTGTTTTTAGGGGTGAAACCGGCAGCGAGCAGCTCACGTCAGTCACTTGGCATTACGGCGCTTCACAAACACACGGTTTAATCTTTTTTAAAGAGGCCAGGGTTTAGTTTGCTAATTAAGAACCATTTAAAACGTCATTTTTCTGTTTGCCCTTTTTCGGTTTAATTGTATTTAATTTTTTCAACTTTTTAACCTAAATTAAATACCCTTGTCTTGTATTGTTGTACCTCGTTATTTTCAAAATTGTTTTTTCATTTAGTTTCCAACGGCAGCACAACTGATAGGTTAAAACGTTAAAAAAAGCAAATAAAAATTTACGTTTTTATCGTCCAATTTAGGAAATTAAATAACAGCTCGATTATCTTGTTTCCACCCCATGCGAAGTTGGCTCAATTTATTGTAAAAATTCCGGCTTTTTTCTTCAATTGGCCATAACTATTTAATTAATCTTCTTATTAGCGTGCTGACATTTTAACGCCGTCTATATTTTTAATGAAAATTTAATCAGAATTCCAAGCTGTCAGTGCATGAAATGTGTGTAAAAGTGTTCAGTTTTCATTTCCTCCGACAAGGGTTGCTTAAGGGTGCATGTGAGCATAACAGCAGCCTGTCTGGACTCGGTTTGAATTTTAAACTCGACATCGGGCAAGGAAAGGGGATATGTTATAATGGAATGACCATCGCAAGGGAGAACACTGTGACAAGGCAACTCATTCCATCATATTATTAAAAACAAAAACAAAAATAAATTTTTATATCGCCGCAAATGCGAACGCTCGAGTTTCGCTGAGCAATTTTTTCAAGTGACGAATGGAAATCTCGCTTCCATTCTCGGCGTGCACAAAAATGCGGATTAGTGTGCTAATTAATTGCTGGTCTTCCGGACTTGCAAGATAAAGGAGACGTCAACGCTTGGACAGAACGGATCGAGAAAAAATTCCCTTCCAAGCGTTTTCTTCCGAGACGTCGACATTTTCTGCGACTTATTCGCATACCGTCCATGCGGCTCTGATTTATCGGACCGACGTGATATACCGTGTGATATATGAACCCCAACAGTACTAGGAAATCCAACATATATTCGATATCTTAGGTCGATCTATGAACCCGGTCGTAAATATATCCAGATTTATGCCATGTTTTACCTACGCGATATGCGAAATCCGATTGACTCTTCAAAGTTTTCTAATTATCCAAATGTCATTCAAAAATCGAATTGTGATTTGTGTATTTGCCGAAAAGCTTATTCTGAGCTTTTATAAGGTATAAGCATTTTTTAAAGCCGACTCAAGTCGTACAAACTTTTCCTCGTAGGTATTTTAATTAAAAAGTGCAATTTCCCTAAACATACATTATCTGTCTCCTCATTTTTTCCCCCCAAATTAATACGATCGAAAGGCCTCCGGAAAGTCCGGCGGGCAAGATACTTTTTTGAACAATAGATTTGAACAAAACTAGAAATGGTTAAAAGCAAAATTATGAAAACCGCAATTTTGTTTTGCTTTTAGCAGTCAGGTATGGTTGGTATTAATGCTTATTCGCTATCTTGTGACTGCGCTACGTGACATATTGCCAACGTACAATAAAAACGAGGTATCATTACAAGCAAATGCATAAATACTCAGTCGCATTTGCCTATAAAGCGCTAAAGAAAGACGAAGGAAAGGAAACCGGCAAAACTGATGACTAATTTGTCGAAAGTCTCATTGGGGGGCGATAAGAAGTATGCGGAACAGTGCCATGTGCACACTGTGTTCAAGTCGCCATGTTGTGCTGATTTACGACCTGCGGTGGGATGCTCACCTGACGTTTTCTTATAAAGCCAAAATTACTCTTTAAGTGGTCTTCCGGATTATTCTACATTTGCAAACTAAATTATTGATTACAACGGATTTTTCATCAAAACCGCAATTTTAAAGAAAATAAAGAAAACCTTTCTCAGTTAATCACCCCACCGCCAAACCGAGGTGTTCTTTTATTTTTCAAAAGCTGGAACTGCAATTTTAGTGGAAACAGCAAAATCGTGACTAATTGAATTTCGAAATTGGGTCAAAGTCGAACCGCTACTGGGTTTTCAAAAATTTCAGCATTACCCCGGAGTTTATCAAAACCGTCCTACGGATTTGAGACCACTGACCGACTAATTTCAACCGGATCATGAACCTGAAGGAATTCAAACAAATGACGAATTTTTAAAACGGGAATTGGGTCTTGCAACTTTACGTAACAACTAAAAGTTTACTTTGAGGGATTTAAGAGGTCACGATTTAACTATCAATTAAATCTGGCGCATGGCACAGAAAACTCCGGTAACCACGGATACGCCGTTTTTTTACTAAATAATTTCTGGTTTTGTGAAACCGAACGTTTTTAAGTGCTGAATTATGAATTTTATAAAATACCCATTTTTCTCCTTATTGGACTTCTTGGTGAATATGTAAATTAGACATCGTCGTCCGAATAACTGAGATAACATTTTCTAGAACGGTGCTTCCCCTAATTTAGAAGTAGATCATAGCAATATATACAGCAATAGCTCTAGCGCTCTAAAGTGGTAAGTACACTACACTTTAGCTTCCTCCGGTACATTCTCGGTTTTTCAATTTTCATTATATCAAAACCAGAGTTTCCCGCATAACTTTATTTTCACGTTTAAATAAATTTTTGTAAAAATTCGGCTGGCTTGAAAATCAATCAAAGCTTTACACAGCTTTTCGCCTAATTAATTATTTTATGTTCTCAAAATAAAAACGAATGTGGGAGCAAGTTGGTTTGTTGTTTACAAGAGAATATAAAACAATTTTGAAAAACGATTATATAAATTGAAGCAACTGAAAACGCTTTTCATATTTGTAAAATAAAGGAAAAACAAGTTCGTCAAAAATTAAATATCATACAAATGTGAAATTTCAATAAAAGGCATTGTGTACTCACTTTTGTTCAGCATTAGCTCTTCTGATCCCTGGTCTACGCTCGTCCACCTGCAATCAAAGAGACCACATCAAGGGTTGAATGATTTAAATACCCTACATTTTATAATTATTGTAACTGCGGGCATAGTGAAATATGACCACAATTTAACTAAAACTTTAGCTCATAAAATATTTAATAACAAATGAGTCGCACTATCCGGCTCGGATGACATCGGTTTAAAAAAAATAAAAGAAAGTAGAAAATAAAGCAAAGCACTTAATAAATCCATTTAAGTGTTCGGTGCAGTTACTCCAAGTTGCATTAATATTTCATCAGATTTGTTTTATTGAAGAAAATCACACAAATGTCTGGAGGAGCAGCGAATTTATGAAATGGTAATAAAATTTATATGATCGTGTAAGGTTACAATAATGGCTTTGTAAAACGAGTTTTATTCTTGCCTTTTGGGACAAAATCCGAGTTTATAACAACAGACAGGTTGCGAATAAAACTCGAATAAAAAGCTCCGAAAAAATAACAAATAATGCAAAAATTTGAATACCTACCAAATAAACGAGATGGAAAGTGTAACTGCCAGTTTGGGGTTGTTCCAAATATTTAAGTCGTCGATTTTCGATACCCGGCGATAAAAAATTGTCTTGACGCGAGTGAGAAAATGAACATATTGAATGGGAATACAAGCATCGATGATCAATGTAGTGAGGAATAGTGACCATCGATCAGTTGCTTAATGGTTCGTGTAGGTAAATCGAGTGTTCTTTCGAGAATTTGGAATGCAACCAAGTGAGGATGGCAAAATTTTAAATTTTCTAAAACCTAATCAATGAATAAAATTGGCGTACAATAATTTAACGTGTCGAATTATTACAATTAATATGAAGGCATTTTGACTGGAGATTTGAGTTGAAGCTGAAGCAGTACAATGCTTTAAATTTCATAAAGGCTGTCAGTGACGCGGGAGATCACGCTAACCCGTCAAAGAAGCGGGCTTCCGTCAGAACAATGGACTCGTTAATTAAGATTTCTTTTATCCCAAGTCGACGGCCCGAGATTTCAGAACTTAATCGTGAATGTGGCACACGTACAACAGTCTGACTTAACGCAATGACTTATTCGAATTAACGCAATATTTGAGATGGCTCTGCAACATTCGCGAAAGGTGACTTCATTATTGAACGTTTACTTGAAAGAGAACAAACGGAATATAAATTACAAAATGTCACGTTTTTTATTTGAAATTATTCCAAAACAATTTTTTTCAACGGGGTGGTACTTGATACGCACTTGCAAAGGACGAACGAGAAGCCTGCATATTTTCTTAGTTCCTTTCAACAAATCCAAATTTTTTATTTGCAGTAATGACAAATTGTATCTTAAAAATATGTTTCTAAAATTTTTCATTGAAATCCAAACGATTAATGAAATAATTTTCATTTTTCATTATTTTTTTGGGTTTGGTTTATAATGTAGATATGCAAAGCTAAATAACTGACAAAACGGAAAAAAATTGATAGATGGCACAGGACAGTAGAAGAACAGCATTACGTAGTTTACAAATAATTTACCCTAAAATAAAAAAATATATCGAAAAACACAGCCCTGGGCTGTGAAAATCTGTAAAAGAATTTGTTTTATTTTGAGAGTTATGAAATTTTGTATTTTTTCAGAGTAAAAATAAAATTATCTTACTTCGCCTGGAGCGGATTTTCTGTAGTTTTTTATATCACAAGCATTTAAATAATTTGACAAAAACCAAAATAAAAAATACTCAAATAAATTCGATTTATTACAACTTTTTAAAAAGCAAATCTGTAGAAGTTAGTAATTAACTATAAAATAGCGGGGGGGGGGGGGGAATCTACAACTAGAGGCTGTCACGTATACTTTTAGTTTCAAAATATATTTTTAAAAAAGTTATATTAAATTCATTAGATTAATGAAGTTTTAATCAATGTATTGGAATTTATGAAAAGTTAATAAAAAAAAGTTCAAAAATTTTTGAATTTCCACGCTTTTTCGCAAGATCAAACACAAGTCGTCGCAGTTTTTTTGGGAATGTACACAGCAATTCATTCGGGGGGGGGGGGGGAGATTGTTCTTAACCATCGCTCATTTGAACAAGGTAAAATAATTTCAAATCAATTCAAATCGATTTTGTATTAAGGATTAATTTTTAACATTTTTCAATTTTCCTCACTTTTCATTTAACTCTGCATTTGTGTTGATTTTTATAAATTGGCTGAAATTTGGATAGAGTTAATTTTAATTTGATTTTTTGCTTTTTGATAAAAAGTCAATGGTAATTTATTGTATCAGTTAAACGAAGATAAGATTAAGTATCGTCGGTTTATGAAGGAAGTTACGCTTTAAAAATGTGGAATATAAAAGAGATAAATCAAGTGAGACAAGACAAGTGCGTAATTTTACAAGCCTTTAATGCAATTTAACAAACATCAATCACGCCTTGTGGCTAAAGATGAACGAGAGAGGACCGATCGTGGAGAGGAAATTTTCGCTCGATTGATTGGTGTGAAAACAATATGGTTAAGGGGTATTGTAGGAAAGCGCACCTGTGCGTTTGTGAGAAAAACGTGGAAAAGCGTCTCGGTGTAAAAACATAAAAGTATCGTGGTGTGAAAAGAGTGACTACAATGCTCGAGTTTAAAACAACACTGGTAATCCTCTTTGTTGATTCAGACGATACAATGCCGGACAAGATAGTATTCAGTTCACCGATTCCCTTAGTGTTTGAAAAACAAGAGCCGACAACTTTTTAAGCTCCACAAATAGCTATAGCTCGCTGCTTTAAATACATTATATTCCATGGTTAATTGAAAATCCACTTTAAAGTTATGCGCTGCTACAGAATTGCAATCAACGATACAATTTCCACATTTTTAAATCTAATTTTAATGTAATGAGCGGATGCGGATACAAGAGAAGGGCGCCTGAAAAAGGAGCACGTAAAATATAGGAAAGAATGCTAATTAATTATTCCGAAGAGCTGGGCCGCCGCGGGTGATTAGCATTCTACACTAAGCTGAGGTTTGCAAACGCCATGAACTTTTAAATTCTTTAAAAAGACAGTTTTGATCATCTTCGTCCTAAAAATCCAATCTCGTACAAATTTAATTTTACATACCCAATACTGACCCCAGCTAAGTAAGCGCCATCGGCGATTTTCAAATTTTAAATATTAATCATTACAAATAAAATTCACTCCAAATTAATTTGAGAAGGTAAACTTCATTGATACCCACTCAAATCAGAAGTAGGAAATGGAACGTAATTTTAGCAAGGATTAAAGTTTAAATTGCCATAAGATTGGCTTTTACTTATTTGGTAAAATATCTATGTATTTGAAATAATTAAATTTTAATTACAACTACCGGGTATTTCCCTCACAATATATTCTTTTTGAAAAAGTAATTCCAGGTCAAATTCAGGGAGATTGAAAGCCAAGGAATCCCGAAGAGCTTTGTAGTTGTAAACAAAACATACTGTTGCTTAGCAATGCACGAAATCTTTAGCATGAGTTTCTATTTAAAATTTCAAAAAGTTAAGGTACTGTAAAAATAACAATTAGATTTTCCACTAAAATATGAAAGACCCAGTCCACCTGCTGACCAACTACAATTGCAACAGTTTACTTATTGTTAGAAATATTTCCAGGTTGAAATTTCAAATTGAAAATTTTGAAAGCAACAGCTTTTATGAGTTAAAACAATAATTTTTCTTTCTAAGATTTCTGATCTCCGAAATGACAGACGTGCTCGTTGGGTGCATTTAAATAGGTTATAAAATCAGAGGGGGATCTAGATTCTGCCCATTCTTTTTCGTTCTGCATTTAAAATCCGGTTTCATTTGCGGCTAGATTGATTTGTACGTGGCCTACGCAAATATTGAAATATGCACCCCTTGTTTATTATTTTGATTGACATGTTTGAAAGACTAATTTCGATATTAAAAATGTTACGAGCGCCGTTAGTCGAGATATCTTTTGTAATGCTTTATTAAAAATTTTGATTAGCAATTTTCCTTCGCGAAATGAAAAAATAATTACGTTGCTCTTACATCTTAAGACGTTAAACAATCTGATTATTGGGCCATTGATTCGAGTAATGAAGATGTAAATTTTGCACAAAATGTCTCGTTTTGATTCAAACAAGTGGAGACTGAATTAATTTTGCAATTAATATTATTTTGTACTGATGTGGCTGCTTTGGTTCAATAATCGATGCTCTCCTTTGTATAGCACAAAGTTGAATATATTAGAAGCAAAAAGTGGTGAGCAATGAAGCAATATTTCATCATAACAAAATAATTTTCCGCAATGTATGGTTTTCGAGAAAATTAATTTTTTTTTGCTATAAAACACCTAAGTGCTCCGCTAAAATATTGACAAAGTAACGAATTGCTAATCCATTCCGACCAGTGATGGATGATATATTACGTGAACCGCAGTTCATGATGACCACCTGTTGGATGACACATTCATATGATGCACACGCACAACTTTGCTGACACAAATTTGGGGTTGTCATTGAGGTATTTTGTTTCTTGTTTATTTTGTCACGTTGTACTCACAATATGTCATTTTCTATTTGGTTTAGATAAACATAAATTTTGTAAAAAAAGGGAAAAGGTTGTTGTATCTGGGGTTGGACCAGATTTGGCAAATTAATGAACTTGAGGTTTGTGCAAAATCATGAGTAAGAGAAACAAACATAAACAGCTCCCGTCGTTTAATTTTATATTAAATTTAGTACACTAATTAAGGATAATCTCTTAAGTGCCTAAACGTTACCATTATCTATTAATCATTTTATCCGAATCTAGACCTGCAAGAGTAACTATCTGAAATTTAAACGTAATCGTGAAAACTGCATTGAGGTCCTCAACTATTAAAGCAATAGTATATTAGGTATCTCAGGTCGGAAAGTGATCACTTCCCGACCGGTAGATCGGAAAGTAAAACAAAGAAACTTTCCGAGCGATTAGAAAGCGAAAGTAAATTATCAAGTATTCCCAACTTGTTAAAATTTAGTAATCAGTCGATTACTAACTGATTGTGAACGCAGTTGCATTGTAGCTCGTTCACTTCTTCCAAGTGTTCTTCCAGGTATTAACCAAGTAAATTTAATGGAGATGTAATTAATTTCATTCAATTTGGATCTCCCATACACAGAAAAAGTTTTTCCACCAGGTTATTATAATAATTTCTTACGATTTCAATACAACAGTATTTACGTTGGAAAAAGAGCTCCACCCTTTAAAAAGAGGAGACCATCCTGTTTTTTGCACAGCAAACGTTTTTCTAATGGTAATTTTAGTTTTTAAGCAAAAATTAGTTATTTGCTCTTAGCTACTAGGTGTAACACCGGGGTACCGGGAGGGGAATTACGGAATTAATTACTTTTTCCTGAAACTGACTGTGACTGATCTACATTAAATCTACTAAAGCAAAGGCTTTATTATCATAAACAAGTAGGTGAAGTCCCCGGTTTCACTCAAATATGATTTAAATTTCGCGAAAAATACAATTTTTACATTTGCGACTCGGGATTCCCCGATTCCAAACTCAAATCTCTTAAAAAATGAGCATATACTCACAGCTTCAAAATATAACCCGCTTTGCAAAACTTGAGATTGTTTGATTTGTACAATATAAACAAAAATGAAAATGTGAACTTTTTTCTAAGTTAATATATAAAAATATATTGGTTCAGTTCAGCTCATCAAATTTTTACTGTTAAAATTTCTAAAATTCGTTGAACTTAGATGTAATAATTAAACTAAGCTTTTTCTTCACTTTTTTTATTGTAAAAGCAGCTCAGGAGATCCCAATTGAGTTATTAGCGAAAAAAAGTTTAGTATATTGTTTTATTTTTTATAATATTGAGAAAGTTCCCGTTTATTACCGTTCGTTTTATTTTCAAGATCTTTCCCCTGGATCAAGTAGGATAATACTATACAATATAATTATTATATTATTGAGAAATAATAGCATAACTTCAACTTACAAGGGAACATTAAATCGAAGATATCGGCAATTAGGATGCCAATTTTATTGGTGATTCTAGAAACCGAAACTATATAACGGATCCTGACGCTTTGCCGATTTCTCTTCAGTTATTCTGTTATAAATTTTTAAAAATACCAAAGCAGTAGGGTATAACTACCGGTGATAGATAGATACCAAAATGTCCTTTCAACATTTTAAAATTTCTAATGAAATAAAAATTATGGAATATCCAAAAATTTGGGTAAAAAGTATTTTTGGGTATAAATGAAATTAGTCAGTGAATCATTAAACCGCTCCCGCAGCTTAAAAACATCCCCGAAGCCGCTCCAACTCGAAAATTACGACACTAGATAAATTAGATATTTGATGAAAGATGAGAGACAGGGGAACGTTGTCTTTTTGGATTTTTTTATTTCTCACAACTCATGAATAAAATCTGCATATGCGAATAGTGCAAAAATTATAAATGATTGAGTTTCGAAAATGTTTAGCACGGAACGAAGAAGTGCCTAATTTTACTAGAGTTTCCATCGACTCCGCGTATTTTTATAAGGAATTCATTACAGATGCAAAATTTTTCATTCATATTCAAAAAATTATACTTCATTTTTCCACTAATTTATTCAGTATTTAATGGTTACCTCCTTTCGAATTTGTTATATTTTAATGGGGAACTTTTTTCTCACGCAAATTACCGTTTTTCTAACAGAAAATTTAGTTTTAGTTTATAAAAGGGATCCATTGTGAGAAAGCCATTTTCTTAATGCGTCACACGGTTCAATCAAAAAGGATTTATTTAGAAAGCTTTGCTTCGAGGTGGATCGTGTAATTTACTATACATTTGAGGTGAAGTGGGTAAAATGCACGTACTAATGTATCGTTTACATTGATTATCAATCAGGATGTTTATGGCGGATCAGAAAACTTTGAAAAATTCGGTAGATTTGCAATTGGATCCCTTGCGAGTTGATCGCTAACCTATAAAAATAGTAATAGATGCGCATCTGGGATTTTATTGGATGGAAATATTAGAATCTGAGTGACCAAGTACACCCCAGAGTCTTTTCCATTTTCTTTCGAAAATGTGTGACGTGTAAACAGTAAAGTTCTTATTTCGTTATTATTACAAAATCACAACAGGAAAAGTTTGGTTTAAAAAAATCGGAGGATTTACTTTGCTGGTAAAATAAGCGTCGCGACGCGTTTTTCAAAGTCGTCCGTATCCTCAGCTTTATCTGAGGAATCGTCATCTGGTACTAAACCCCTAATCCGACTGTGACATCCTTCTCTCATCAGTCTTAGCACATATCACATTACCGTTTGGATTTTTGCATCGATCACAATCGTATACATGCGAGAGTACTTTAAGTGTGCGCGGGAGGGATTTCGGATTTGGTAGGCAAATAGCACCTGAACCAATTTGGCTGTAAAATGGAAAGATAAGAGAAGGATAAAGTTTCCAATTAAGGGTCTCTTTTGGAAAACTAAGTATTACATATGAAAGTTTACGTTGTTGTTAGAGCGGAGAGTCGGTGTAGCGTTACGAGGTCAGACCAGACTCCCAGAGCTTTCGGTCCCAAGCGAGTGAGTTGTCTTCATCAGCTTGTCTGCTGCATTAGCGGTTTCGAGGATATCACAGTCCTGTGCCTCGCGTACAACATCCCTCTTTTCCCATGCCATTCTATCTCCATTTAGAGAGACACTCGCGCAAAGGGACAAATCGAACATTACGAGAATGATAGGATACGGACACGCAAATGTGTAGTTACAGCCATCGACATTCATCCCCATCACTGGTTACATTAACGCATCTCTCGACACACCGAAGCGAGCGACATTTTTGCCAGGACGAAGAAATATTTTTTCAAGATTGTCGTCAAATGACTGAGCGAATGCTCACTTATTGGAAATTTGCTTGTTAAATATTATATTTTTATTTAATACTGCATTTGATGCAAAACATGGAAACTTTTAATGGGCTTTCGAATATTAGCGATTAAAAATAATGATCTCGACACAGGTACTACCTACACACTTTTTGTAAGTCTTGAAAAGTTCGTAGTATTACATAAATAATTACACGACAGTTTTATTATTATTTGTGCGGAAGGAAGAAAGGCAAATAATTTGTGTTTGAATTGGACGATAAAGGCTTGGTAATTTTCATTATTAAATAAAATTACAGTAATGTATTAGGTATTGAAAATTCGGTAAATGTAGGTACGTGTTGACTTTGAAAATAATCGAAAGCTATTAATTCTGACAGTCAATAGCTATCTGCTTTCAGGAATAATGAGGAAGTCGCGTGCTACAGGTGTCGGGCGTAATGACGCCGTCAAACATTTAGTCCTTTTTTAAAAATTGCAACCGAGCCTACTAACCTTGCTCATTACCCTAGCGGGTCTCCCAATGGCGGTCAAATCTGAAACAAAATTTAATTTAATTAAAAAACAGTAATTTCCAAAACGAATAAAATAAATTTGCGTTAAAACAGCTTCCAGAAAGGTGAAAAACCTCTGGCAGTTACATAAAGTTCTTTCAGTTGAAATCCCAGTTGGCTACTGTTTTATTCAGGAAAATTTAAACAAATGTCATAAGCTACTGCGAAATAGGGATTAACCCGACCACATGGTCTGTATATCATTTTGCGTTAATAAATTATAAATTGTACACAACCCCTAATGTGTTTTTAATCAAATCTCTCATTATGGGCGTATCTTAATTTTTAATGAATGGTCCAGTCCAGCCGTGTTATCTGAACCCGATCCGGGCAAAAATTGCAACCTGCCAAAAATATCATTTTATAAACAGAGCAATGCTAATTTTCGCTTTAGAAAATTGTGCGCATGCAAATATGGAGAGAGCGGTTGTCCAAATAATAACTGAACGTTCCTTGTCGTCGAGGAACCTCTCCCTCGCACTTTCGCCCCCGACTTGATCAATATACTTCCTTGGGTCCCCTCCCCCCAGTCTTAATTAGGAGTCGGAATCTGTGGCGGACACACATAAGGGGACGCTAGACCAATATGCGCCCCCAACTTGCCCGTTTTCCTCCTTCGTTATACTTGCTCATTTATAACCGATTCATTCGGATTCCGCATTTTATCCTGGGCGAAAAAAAACAGGTGACTTAAAACAATCGCATTAAGTGGAAAACCTTGACGTTGTGGCGGGTACACAAGTGGGTTATTAAAAATTAATACTATTTCCTAGTGCTTGTTATTTCAATGCAAACAGAAAAAGTTTTAATAAAACTGAAAACGTTAATTACTTGCTATTTTATTTGTTTGCTGACCCAAGTATCCTACAGAGTATTGAAAATTTAATGTATTCTTTCGTACTTGCTAGTTAATTTTACATCGATTAATTGTACACTCGACTATATTAATTACCCTATTTATTGATTGCACATTAACCCTTTGAAGCCCCCAAAATTTATAAGTCGCTCTTTTTCCAACCGGACTCCTTAATATTCCTACGACGACGTCTGGTAAAGAGTTGGAAGATGCGAGATTTGTGCGATGTCAGTAGGAAAGGCTTTTAGTGGAAACTATTATTAGTAAAATGAAGGAGAAGCGTTAAGACTTGGTATAGTATTCAGAAACCCGCATATTCAGGGGGGTCGTTATGCATGCACGAGTGAATGTAATCACGGGACGGTGCAATCTGAGGCGCACAGTGTTTTATTGCTCGTTCGCGGCTCATGAATTAACGAAAGAAACCAGACGGCCGCGTTCGATAATGCCAAAAATAATTAATTACCTTCGATCGCCCCAAATGCTTCAAGATTTTTCAATAAGGGACTGTCAGTTGTTCGGAAAGACTAATAAACTTTTAAGGCAATATACTCTCGAGAAGCTTTCAGTTCATACTTTTTCATTTTTCTCCTCACGTTCTATGTAAATACCCTCATGTGGACATCTCCAATAAAAAAACCAAAACCGGCAAACACAATTCTCTATTTCTCCCTATCATGTTCAAAATTTACAAAATCACATCAATATTGCAGACACTTTAATAGATTTTCATATCGCATTTACAAATTGTTTCATAAAGATAATTTTTTGCTGCTTCCGAAAGCTCTCGAGCTTCTATTTTCAGAGAGATTATAAAATAATTCCGTTTTCTTAATCACAAATAATCTTTAGTTTCATTTAAATGAATTTAGAATTCCATTTAATTATTAAAATAAATTATGGATTATGAGAGAGCTCGAAAAACTTTCGAGTTTGCCCCAATTGATTAGTTTGGGCATGGCGATAACTAGGACCAGGATTTTAGTGTTTAAAAGAAAAACAAGAAAAACATTAAAAATTTTCGAAAATGTTTTACCACTTTTTAATTTGCATTTTTTAGTTTTGTGAAATTTATACTCCATGTTGAATGGCCACATCGCTTCTTCTTGCACTCGACCAATTATTTGGTTACTTTTCCATTACATTTGCACATAAAATCAGTTTAATTTCGCAAATAGCCAGTTATCGGCCACTTGTGTATTGTATTGATAATTTCAAACAGGCAGTTTATGTTGAGACACTCTGTATTTTTCACCTAGGCTGTCAAGGTCATGCGGCCTACAGACCGCACTTAGATGTATTAGTTCGGTAATTAACAAATGAACCAATTAGATACAACAAACAATATTTATATACCTATTTAATTTTAAAAATCACACTATTTAAAAAATATTTAAAATAAAAATTCAAGCAATTTTGGAATTTTGAAATTATTCTGATTTTTCTTTGGTTAAAAAAATTGTAATATTTTAAAATTTTAAATAATGTACGTCTACTAAATAAAATAATTATAATGAGTTTAAAATACATGTATTGCTCAAAATACATTGAAAATTAGTTATTTAAAACATAAAATTGAAAAGTTTATATTTGAAATACATATAAAGTATAAAAAAAATTCAACATACAAAATACATGGAAAATTTGTATTTAAAATACAAAATGCAAAATTTATTTTAAATACATAAACTTTTTACAATTTAAATTAATAAAAATATTACCAAAATGATAATTTATAAACATTTTGATTAGGCTTTGGTGCTATTACAAGGCAAATAATGGAAAAAATTATTATTGTATTTTATTGCACGAAAACTAAGTTCAGTACTTTGGTTAATTGGAATTTAAAACTTCACCAAAAATAATAATTTTTACTTCTTTTGGCAAAAACTTCTAAATAATTTTTGCTTTGAAAAATATGAAATCAAGTTCAGGTCCCATCAGTGATGATATCACAAGACAACCAAAAACTGGACACAAAAATATATAAAACGGTAGATGTGTAAAAAATTGCAATTTTTTAATAATAATTCTAGAAGAAATAAACAGGAATTTGTTTATTAAATGACTAATGAGTACAAAAACATTTTTATCTTTATTGTATCGAAAAATAAACAAATAAACAAATCAAAGACTAACAAATATCGTTAAAAAAATTAAAGAGTGTTTAGTGCTACTAAATTATGTAGCAATAGAAAACAATGTATATAATAATAAATATTCTATTATTATCGTCACGAAAAGAAATTTCTTAGTGAAAATTAAATATTCCAAAATAATTTAAAATTTTCGTTTTACAAACTAAAATTTAATTCTATTAAGATATTGTTGTTTAGTTCATTAAATCATATTTATTCTATAAGAATGTTTTTGGAACAAAATCACAATTGGCCGTATGGTTTTAGAGTAAACGTTTTTTGCTGTTTTGGGTGCAAAAATTGGAATCAATTTCAAATCAAAAAATCAAATTTCTATTCTGAAGTTCCTTAATGAACAATAGTAGTAAAATTGATGAGTTTCTTTATGGACACTAAAACATAATAATCTTGTTGATTTTGTAAATTATTGATTTGGGCAGAATATTGCAATAAAAGTAATGTAAACAAAGCCGGATCTGATATTAAAATGCAATCAAAATAAAAATGCTGCGGTATCAGCGTCGTCGAGTGCAGCAGAGGATCTTGAAATGTAACTCGTAACCCTTTTATAGCCTATCAGAGACCAATAAAAGTGCGTTTAAGTGCCCTTGACAAGTAATTTTGTAAGGCTCGTGATCTCTTTTAAAATAGTTAACAACAAAAAGAAATATAAATTTTTTACGGTTTTAAAGTTTTCCGATAGTACGAAATTAGTTCGATAAGTTTAGCGTCTCCCAAGTATCGAGCGCGATATTAAAATCATAAACGATGCTATTGGAATTAAAGTAATGAAGTTTGAAATCGACTTAATGGTCTCAAATCTTGTCAACAAACTATTAACTATTTATAACAAAGAACTTGTCAGAATAACGCAGCTGGTTTGCTACAACTAACAATTTAATACATCTAGAAATTCATAGAGGCAAGAAATTAGCTTACATTGAAGCGGCCAACACTTGCAAGGCTGCTAGCTACAAGTGATTGCTGCTTTGAGGGAAATGACGCCAACAGACGTCGGTTTTCAATATGCATTGAGCAACACCTGCAAACTTTGACCGCGCTAAATGCAATTTTCGACATAACAACAGCCAACATACACGTTAACTGGACTTCATCAATAACTACATCATTTCAATATGTCGTTCTCACAAAGATATTGTCAGCATTGAATTCCATGTTTCCCATTCTCGATATACAAACTTTCTAGACGCTGTTACTAATTATTATTATTACTTCAACACTTGGCTTTTAATCGGCAGCCGAGTCGCTACGTCAACTTTCAAAATAAATTTTGCTGGAACTTTTTTTAATCTGCGAGTGCGATTTGGAATTTAGCTCAAAATTCCGCCAACAAAAGAATGGATTTCGATTGGCATTTGTCGGTGAGTAGGTAGGCAAATGAAAATTGTGAACGTTTCGGTAAATTTATTAAATAAGTCTGGTATCGCACGCTTAATTTTGAATAAATAATTTATCTTATGCATCATTAGAATTCCGCGGAATTGAATTTCGCTACACTCTTGAAGTAACCGACAAGTAGCTTAAAATGAAATAAATAATCACGAATGAGGCAAGATTTCTAGGGGGCAATTTGCACTTTCGAAACCGCATCACGTAGAAATCTCTCCGTTTGGCGCGGTGACAACAGCGCGGTGGATGTCAGAAAGGGATTTAATTAAGGTGCTGTAAAAAGCTACAGTCTGGAAGCTGTTGTCAGGTGGGTGGGTGGTGAAAATGACTTACAGCGTGACTTTACTAATATTGAATTCCTTATACGAAGAAATGTACCTACTCGTGGCATAAATACATGATTTACTACCTAATTTCTTAGATATTAAAATTTTAACCATGCCAAATTATTTTTAAATAAATATTCTCCAAAGGCGGCTTTGCATTTAAATGCGAATTTTTCTTTTGTATTTTTCATCAAAATTACAGAAAAATAAAAATTTGTCCTTCATCGACCAGGATTTAAAAAATCATTCTAGTTTTACTAGAAGCTTTCCAGTGCTGTTAGAGGACACTTTTCACACTTCACACACAGCCATCTTTATGACAATTTTTTAAATTTCTACTTCAAATGGCCCTAGCACCGCAAGGACTGATTTTTCAGTATAAACAGTTCAGTGCTTTTTGGAAGACCGTGAAATTGTCTACAAACTATATTCTGACCATTTTTGTCTAAAAGTAACAGATTTTGAGATATACCACAAATTAAATACAAAATTGTTGAAAATGCAATGTTTTCTTTCTTATGGTTTTATTAATGCATTATTAAATTGAAAATTAAAAGTAAACAGTTTCATTTTCATGGTACACTCATTTAAACCCGATCCACCCTAATTATATGTTGAACCACAAAAGATATCAAATATCAGAAAGATCACCACCGATTTGGGGAGAGAAAGGCAAATTTATTTAACTATCCAGATTTTAAATTTCACTTCTCCGACCACAAGTACTTCAACTTTATAATATTATACAGTAATTATAATTTATATTATCCCACTCTTAAAATATCCATAAAAAATAGAAAATTTGTTAAGGGTGAGTTTTTTGTGTCTACCGGTTTCGGTTTTTTATCATCATCAAGACACAGTGTCAAATAATTAATTGTCAAAGCAGTCAGCTTTATTAAATTTACTTACAAAATTTTTTCATGATGTTAATTTACAACCGCAGATCAGGATCAGGTAAGCGAAAAAAAATCCAGCAAAATAAAAAAAGGCGATCACAAACTTCACAAAGGTCGTTTCAACAATTTTATACGTTCGACAAGTATCAATTTGTACTTGCTTAATTTGCTCGAGGTAAACTTACTTTATAGCTCGCTATGAGTAATATGTCCATAGTTTGAAATAAAATTCCAGAAGTTCTCAAACTGGAAACCTCTATTCTTTAAATATGAAATAATTTAGAATATTTAATTACGAGCCCAACACAAAAGTTGCCAAAAATTGGACAATTGCGTTGGGGAAAAAATTATTTAAAAACTTCTTGATTTGATTAGCGCAAAATCCCTAACAACTAATCACAATAACCGAACCCTCATAGTCTTAATAACAAAATAAAATTGACAAGTCTGGATGAAAGCCAGCATTTATTATAAGAAAAGTCATTTTGTTAAATTGACTCGCAACAATAGTCGGCTGTAATAAACATCCAGTAAATTACAAACAATTTTGAAACAAAGCAGGACAGCTTCGTTAATAACATGGCCACTAAATAAATATCGCGGCTTCGCTGACACCCCGAATATTTCAAATTAAATATAAACATAATTCTGGATGCTTTGTTGCCTTCTCGTTTTGATTGCATGTAATTTATGAAAGAAATTTAGACAAAAAAGAAATTGAAATCAAACACTGTCTAATTATTATATGAGATTTCTCTATCGTTGAATAAGCACGTTTATGAAATTCTCAATTATGAAATCGTTTGCAATTCGCGTTGTGTCTGATGCAGCCGCGAATTTCGCTATCCTATTAAACAGTTCTGGCTGGAAACAATCAGTCTTGAATTGATTCGCATTGGGGTTCCATTATCCTTGCTCTATATCGGGTTGACTGCATCCTACGTACGTAGTAAGTATAAACATTTACAAATTCTCGAATATAAGAAAAGGGGAAAAACAAAACAAAGCCATAAAAAAGGATGCACTTAGGACTCAACTATGAGGAGCGAACGGTAACGAAGCAATTGTTTAATGGTATTTTGATTATCTCTTGATGGTAATTTAAATTCCACGGGTTCTTCATTCATCGTAGCAGAAATAACACACTTGTAAAGCACTCAAATCATGTCATACACGGTCTGTTTCTGAGTATATGGCATGTAGGCTGGAGACACGACCGCCCCCAGCACGTACGTGTTTTAGGTTTCCGGTGATTCTGTCTATTCCACTTCGTTCCGCTTCAACCCGTTAATGAATATCGGTTTATCCCATTCCATCTTGGGATTTGCCCTCGCTATAACTTCTATGGATCACATCAAACCACATATTAAGGTCCTTACAGTATTTTACTCTGCAAAGCTTCGCTAAAAATTAATATTGCCAAATGACGTCACGCTTTTTTTATTACCCCATCTCCATAAACCGACACAGATTTCCTCTTGTAATTTTAAATTTCGATCGATTCGATTGTTTAATTTAAATAAAAAATGGTATTTTTACTTTCAATGCGATTAAAAATAAAATGACGGAAATATTAGAGCGAATCAAGTGTTTGTGTAGTTGACACCCTTTGCAATCAGATTTTCCGGCTTCTTTTTATAAGAAGCTTGCTTGAAGCCGCGAGGGTATTAGGATTTTCTGACAGAAAGCAAGCAGACGACTCTCTTTGTTCCTCAATGTGTTTTAAAAGATTTTCTTTTTATTGCATTTTTTGTGCTTGAGCATTCATCAACAGGTGCAATTTATATAATAAAGTAGCAAAAAATCTAATAATAACGCAGCTTCTTTCGCGCTTTAAATTAACGCCAAAATTTGTTTGATGTTTTAATTTTCTATCACTCATTTTCAGTAGCAGAAAAAATTAAATTACACTCCAACACGGTACGTTAAAACCTTGCTCTCACGTGTCTCTACATTCTAGATCTCAGATGAAATTAAAATTTTTAAATTATTTTTTATATTTCAGATTATTCTAAATTTCAACCCCCCCCCCCCCGTGGTGTATTCTGCAGGGACATATTTGCTTTGAAAAAACAAAAACTTTCAGTTCAGTAAAATAAATTGCAGAACTAAAACACAATCTTTTTGTTTCTGAATTTTTCAAAATTATTTCTGAATTTCTTTTTCTCTATTTAACTTGAAAATTTCACTTTTTGGTATAGTAAAGTTTTTGAAAAACCAACATTTTCCGCTTGAAAACTTAATATAGTGAAGAAAATAAATTAAAATTATGTAAAATAAATTCAAAATATTATCAATATTCATTTTTAAATTAAATTAAATTAAATTTAAAATTTTGCAAGTTTACCGAAATTACTAAAAACCTAGTATAATTGTGTTTACAACGAAACTTATATCATGGTAAATAATTATCCACTTGTCAGTCAAAACAGAGAATTAGCTATATTGTGCGGCCTGAAGGCCGCACTGAGTCATGCCTTTCAGGTACCCTTTCAATTTTGTTCGGTTGTTCAATTAAAATAAATTTTTAGATAATTTGACTATTGCACATTCCCATTAGTGCACCTTGATGGGTGCACTGTGTTTCCTTCTAAAAAAAAGCTCTGTTTAGTAAACTTTCTTACCAATCCTAAAATAAGGAAATTTGTCGAGTGGAAAAAAATCAGAATCAATCAGAGGTATATTACTGAAAAATAGATTATGGCTATAATATTGTATGTTAATGTTAATAATAATAATAACTTGGAAGCTCAATTTGCCCTTGCGGTATTACTACCGGTACATTAAAACTGAAATATTCTAGCAACCAATATAGTTCCGGAAGTTATAGCAGAAAACGAAGATGCATGATCAAACCCCCTTTCCCATCATTGAGATATACGAGAAAATCAAAAGAGAGATCGTAAGTACCAATTGAAAATATTATTTTATTTGTTACATTATTATTTCAACCAGGGGTTACTGGAAGAAAAGGGGAAACTTGGTCCAGAGAGATAGAATGATTTCGAAAATAATTGTATTTTATAAAGCAGAATTGCGTATTTTTGAAAAAACAAATTGAGATTTCTATAAATTTTGACGAGCATAGCAATATGATATAAGTTTTAAATTAAAGATTTGGTATTGTAGTCAAATTTTTAACAACGTATGCCTGCTCTGCGTGGTGCAGCGTTTTGAAATAATTGTAAAGAGAAAACCGAGCGATTTTGTAAAAATTGTTATGAAAAACTTAATAATTAAACGATTCGTTCGGCAAGATTGAGTATATTTCGCTAAATAGTATGGAATTTCGGTAATCAATTTACCAGCATTTATCCGAATCTACATTTCCTTCAATTTCCTGGCCACGTATCACCTTCCCCGTTATCTTTAATATTTACATTTCCCATTTGCTTTCCATTACTACTTATTTCGGTGCGGGAGCAAATTTGGCAATACGTTTGATAATTATTTTTGTCGAACGTATTAATACAGAAGGTTTTGATGTTAGAGAGCGGAGTGTCGAGTTTTGTGCTACACAAACAAAACCAGCACGCAAGTCTTACCGGAAATATTCAAATGAATTTCTAATCTTCTATCATTCTAGTTCGCTACTGGCAAGTTTCGTTCTCTTTTTGCTATTTAAATTTCAAGTCTTGCGATCTCGTTCTATTTTGAACTCCCCTAGGTCGTTACCGTTATCCAACACAACCCTTATAGTAGACTGTTTGTAACAAAACTTGCTTTAAAGATAATATTTTCCAAAAAAGGGTAATTAAAAATTGCAGATAATTTTGCGAGCAGTAAATAAATAAGTTTTTTGGAAGAAAGCTGGTTCGTACGTATTATTTAGAGGTGCACTATATATTATTGGCACAGCAAGTTATAACTGTTTGCATATTGATATTTCATTAGAACTTGAATGAATGGTTAAAATGGTACCCGCAGCTGGTAGATCGTTTGGAAGTTTCGGCGTCAACTCACTACCGAAAGTCGTAAGAGCATTAAAAAGACGCTTCTCCGTTTTCCTTTTCCGATGTTGCTCAGCTCTTAAAAGCACAGCTCAGAGCGAGCAAGCAATTCATAATTTATAGTAATTTAACAATGCACGAGGTATAGAAAACGTCGAGGATTTTTTAAAAAGGGGTGAAAACCGAGCGTATGATAAAATCATATTTAAAAGTGGATTTACATAATTAAGTGACGTGTTTATTTAAAAAACGACCACGAGGTTTATTTAATATTAAGCGGTCAGATTATGTAGTACTTGAGGGAGGATCCCGTTGATGTTTTCGGTGAAAAAGCGGCAAAATAATTTGGGGATTTGTTTTTTCGTCGAAAGTGAAAAGCGAAAAGTTAAGGAATGACATTTTGTGAATATTCAAGGATGTTGTAGTGCGGTATGCAGATGAACAGATGAAACTAAGAGAGTCGGGGGAAGTAAGCGGTAAATGGCAGCGGATGATTGATCGGTGAGCTAATTGGATGATCGATGGGTTTTAGTTCATCAAGCACCGCGCCTCGAGTCTCGTGTAAACCCTCACGACCACCCTACGCACATTGCACTTCAAAATTAGGCCGACACACATCATTTCTCTCCAAACAAAAATTAACCGTCAAAGAATGCCATCTATTTCCGACGTCAATCTCGATCCGAGAAGGAATAAGAGTTAACGTAATGTGATGTTGATGTGTGGAATCGGAGAGGGCTTATGAAAGGTTAAAAGGGAAGCCACGATAAGAACTGTTAGATCCTGTGGGACTGTATGCGAAATTGCAAAAATGAAACAAAGAATTTATTTTTCCCGGCTTTTATAGCATTTAACTTGCAAATGTTATGGTTTTATTCAGTGTGTGACTAAAGTGGGAGTCGTCACCTTGCGAATATTTTTATTGCTTTGCGACCCTAACTACAAGTTCTTGTTTTTTCGGCAATAAAACTTAAATCCGCGACGCGCGAACAGGAGATTCTTCTTCTCCGTTGGTCGGTCGGTTGGGCGACGTATAGTAGGTGGTTAGGTGTAAATAGCGGCAAGGTAATTAATTTTGGCAAAATATCCATTTATATCTATCTAGGAAGCGCATTCTCCGATTTCCGTCGATATTTCCTCTTATTGGTTTCCGAGTCTAGGTTATAGCTAAGGGAGGCCCCGAGCCAGTTAGCACGGTCTTGCACTCTAGAGACAAGATGACAATTCACAATGATATCGGTCAAATAAACGTGGTATACTTTATTTTGTCATATCGTTTTGTTCTTTTCTCGTTAGATAATAGAAATAAGGACGGCTATATAGGTCAATTCGGCACGAGGATTAACTTGGATAGAGAGTACCACTGTGTACTCTTAATGGAGTCAGATTAGCGCATACGGATGTGTTCTGCATGTAAGTGGAGAATGATGTTTGGTTTAACGGGTAAACGAGTTGCTTCTGTTTTTGTCAGACGCTATTATGGTGTTTTTGTACAAATTTTCAATTTAATCTTAAGTTCCGCTTAAAAAGCTTTTTTGACCAAATCGCATTAAGCATCTTCTCACCTCGACAAAAATTTATTTTAATGCCATGTATCGCGAATGTTGATCTTTACGAGAGGAGGAAGCATAATTTTCTGTTTTTCCTTTCTTTTTATTGCAGACACTTTCATTGTTGTAAATAGATCTTAAGAAGAGAATAAGTAAATTAGAAGACGTGATAACAATCTCCCCTTTTTTAAGAGGGAATCTAGACAACCGGCGATCCTCTTAAGAAGGCTATACGTATTACGGGTATACTTTTTAAAAGGATCGTGCTGTTTTCTTTCGCGATTTTTAAAGCGAGCCCTCGAGATATGAGCTATCCATTGGTGTGGATAAGGGTGAGTGATCTCAAGTGAGCAGCAAGTGTTTGGTTGGCTGATTGCTGTTTAATCAGCATGTCTTGCGGAGTAATTTTTATCCTTATTAAGATGCCGCTTTTATAAAACCTTCGTTTTCACAGATTACATTTTGTGTGCGCAGCAGACTTTTTAAGTTTCCTTTTTTAGGTCAAAATTTATTATAAAAGCGCCAAAGCTATTACGCTATTGATTAAAAATATTGCCACTACCACACAAACATTTTTTTTTCTTCCTTTTCCTCAAATTATATCGTAAAATACTTTTCAATATGAAACCGTCAGATAGATTCAATAAAACTTGCAAGGAACTGCATTTTGGATCCAGACAAATCCATTTGTGTCAATCCTAGGCCATGAATAACTTTAAACTTACTATTTCTATTGGAATTTTGTTATCAAACGACATCGGATCCTGATTATACAAATGCATTCCAATAAACAATTTTATTTATTTACAGTTCAATTAGTATAAGTTTTCACATCATTTCAGGGACGGACTGGCAATGTACAGAATGCATGCAATTTCGCCCATAAAAAATTTATTTTGATTATTTTAAATATTTGAGATAAAATAGAGCAGAAAAAAATTCGTAAAACTATAATTTTTTTTACTTTATTGTTACTTCGGTTCAAGTCAGGTGCCATCCGGCCAAGGATCATTGCCTCCCTTTAGTAACTTATTGCTCGAAAAATTTCTTCACATTGCTGCTGCATCGAAGATTAATTATGGCAGTTGTTTTCCTCAGGTTTTTTTATTGCCATTTGGTTGGATGAATATTTTTATTAATGATGTTTTGACTGACTTGCAAGATCCCCCAACGAACGTGGAGAAAAGTAGAATTTTTTGCTTTTCGATCGCGAAAATCGGTTCGCCACGAGTGAATTTGTGTTTTATGAAGAAAAAGAGTGGTAATTATTTTATTTTGATTAAGAAAGTAGGTGGAATTAGAAAAATGGAAAGTCTTGTGCGTTAAGAAGTCTTGATCCCGTTTAAGGGGGATAAACGTGATCCCATTATACTCTTCAAGAAAGCCGATCCCTTGTGAAGTCGACACCCTTGCCGTAACGACTCTTGTACGCGGATATTAAGATCCGCCTTTGTCATCAAAGCGCGTATTGACGCCATCAGCAGCGTATCGACACCACTTGACATGTGTAAACTTTACAAACTTGAAATTATCCGCTCCCGGGCGGAGATAAAACGGTGAAATATTCGACTTCAATAACCATTCATCCATCATATGTCAAGATTTGAGGAATAGGTAGAAATAACACAAGTGCCACACGCAATCTATCTGATGGTGGTGCTGTGCGGTGTTGTTGCTTCCACTACTTTCCAGCTTCTGCTTTTGCTATCTGATTGGCAAAGTTTTAGATGAATGATATGTTTAATAGAACTTTTTTCAATAAAAAATTCGACAAGGACTTTTTTTAAAATAATAATTTGTAGTAATTTTTCAAAAGTCCTAAATAAATTACCCGTGTTAATTTTTTTAACATGTAAATCCAAAAGTTGTAATAAATAATGAGACATTTTTTGATGTTGATGAAATAAATGATAGCAAGAACAAAGTTATAAATTTGTCAGCCAAAAGAGAAAATGCGAATCGGAGAAAAGTTGTCCTTATACTGCAATATGTCTGCTTGAAAAATGCCATATAATTAGTCTCCCCCGTAGCCCATCAAGAAATACAATTTCGCAAACTGACGTCATCATATCTTGAATACATCGGCACCTAACACGCACCGTCTGTTGGGAAATATGCAAACTTGAGGGAAAGATCGAACTTTTTTTCTTCTTGAGGTGACAAATATAGAATTTGCATTTAAATAGGGAATTTCCATCTGTGATACGCGCATCTCGAACCCCTTGCCGTCTTTCGCCAAACACTTGGCGCTGTGTTTACCAAATTAAACACACTGTAGATTATAAAAATGGCGAAAAAAAACAAGAACCCTAATCAGAGAAATCGCAACGTACATCTTGGTAATTAAAATTTTTAATTATAGCCCCTTTTTTAAATTTTAACGAAATAAACTCGTTAAGTTCGATAAGTAAAGTCGTGTTTACATAAAAACCAGATCTGTTTAAAATATCAGCACTGATAATTTAATTAAGCGATCCCTTTTTAAACGTTTCTTTGTGTTGATGTAAGCAAAGAAGCCGAAAGAATCTGATCCGCAAAATCCGCCTCCTGTTCATTGTACTTTTATTGCGTTCTTTGAGGGAAATATTGTGCATCTCACACGGGCCAGCTGATTTCCTTTGTATTAAAACGAGTCGCTTCTTTTACCTCAGGTGCACACGCTCCACTTGCTGATTGGAAGCATAACATTTTTTTATTAATTTTAAAATACTTGAATAACTTTTAAGCGACGTCTTTTGCGACGATCCATGTGTTATTCATAGTATGAAAAGCTCCCTCGCGCGCCATACATGGCAAATGGAGCTATCTACTCGTGATATATTGACATTAAGAGGGTCGGCACAAAGACCGAATAAAGTGACCGGAAGCAACATCGAACCCGTTCGACCTGCAAATAAGATGTTCCGGTACAACGCTTACTTTACTGCCGTTAACACTTATTTATTGTTTATCTTCCCTATTTGCTACCAAATTTGCTAATAATCCTTGTCAATCTACAGTCTCAGTATTTCAATCTTTTTTCACACCTGTATTTATAATATTGACATTTTTTTGCACTAAAATAAGTTAACTCAAAACCAGGTGTGGGTAGTATCTGAAACTCCAGCAGAACAAGTTTATAGTTTTAATTTGCATCGAATTTCGACTCGCCTCGCGGCTCGTGATTTCAAATCTGTATTTTTTTTACTCATGCCGTAAAAATCAAAATTCTGCAGGCAATAGGTTTATTGAAAATGTCTCGCGAAAATCGCATTTTCTATGAATCACTTGCGTAGTGCATATACTGACGTTAAATAAACATTGACATTGTGTGTTTATTGAATGTGTATTTAAACCTTGCAATTTTAATACATAATCAAGTCTGGCATCTATCGAATTTTGTACTTCTTCGCAAAAAAGAACTCGACTCAATCAAGTCTATACAATTATTACTAATGTCCTGAGGGGTATTCCATACCCCCCAGACCCCCCGGTGCGTACTACCTCAATACATAAATGTATTTTGTTCCTGTTCCTGTTCTATAAAACCAATCACTATGTACACAAAACTTGCTTCTTTAAAACCGTGAAAATGTATACTAGATTTTCTTTTAAGAGATTTTTGAAAAATATTTAATAATTTCCTCCTGAATTGCTATAAGATTTCCTAACAGAAAAGCTGAAAAAACAAAAACAGGAATGCTCATCTATAATATTCCTGAGATTCTATAATTTCCTCAGATTTCTTTCAATTTTCTGAGATTTCCTAAGATGGTCTTGAATTTTCTAAGATTTTTTAAGATTTCCTACATTTCCTTAAATTTTTTAGAATTATCTGAGTTATCCTAAAATTTCCTTGGATTTCTTTAAATTTAGAGATATTTCTTAAGATTTCTTTGAAATTCCTTCGATTTTCTAAAATGAGTTTGGATTGGATAAATTGGATTTGCTATTTCATCAGATTTCCTCAGATTTTCTAAGATTTCTTGATTTTCTAGAAATTTTTAAGATTTTCTATATTTCGTTAAATTTCCTAGAATGTTCTAAGATATCCTAAGCTTTCCTAATATTTCCTTAGATTTCTTTGGATTTCCAGAGATTTCTTAAGATTTCCTTGGAATTCCTTCGTTTTCTTAAATATATTTGGACTTGCTATTTCATCAGATTTCCTTCAATTTCCTCATATTTCCTAAGATTTCTTGATTTTCTAGGAATTTTTAATATTTCCTACATTTCTTGAAATTTCCTAGAATTTTCTGAGATAGCCTAAAATTTATTTGGATTTCTTTGGAATTCCAGAGATTTCATAAGATTTTCTCAAATTTCCTCAGATTTCCTAAGATTTCTTGATTTTCTTAGATTTCCCTTCACTTCTACACCAACTTTCTCTAGTGATTCTTACCTCGCTCGCTTTTCGTCGACTCAAAGCAGCTCAAAACTGCGTTAATCCTGGTTTAACTTTGATCCGAGCTTTATACAACCGAACGCTGTACCTGATTTTCAGTTTAAATCCGAAATAAACTAAGCAGGTTTAAATTACTTTTTCATATATTTTGCGATCGGTTAAAACTGTGAGTGGGGGGGGGGGTCGACACTGTATATTATAAAGGTAAACCCGTAAACCCAAATAAAATCAATCATATTGCTGATATGGAGTATCCACCAATGCACCAATAGCTACCATAAAAAATGAGTATTTAGCTAATATTTGCGTTGTTGTTTATGGTAAGGGGAGGGGATTTGAATCCTCCAAACCCCCCTTATATACGCCCGTAGATTACATTACAACTATAGTTTAATAGTGAATTCGTCAAAGTTTTGGAACAAATTTGATACAAATTTTTAGGGGGATTTTCTCAAAATTTATTTTAAATGGCAACCTTTATTATTCTTTCCAGATTTGAATAGAGGACAATTTTCCAATTATGAGAATTTAAAATCACATGAGCTTAAAGTAATTAAAGTAGAAAGCATTTGAGATAATGATCAGATAACTGATCTGGCATCGGTACTCTTCCGTAACCTTCCAATTTTCTTAGGTTGGCATCTTAAAATAAACTAATAATTGGAGGTGATCTAGGGAAATTCAGACATGGTTCTTTTATAAGACATATCTTATAATTCTTAATTTTTTTTTAAATTTGCAAAAGTTCTTTGAGCACTTGCATAATATACTCTAGTGAGGTGCTAACTTTGCTAGATGCATAGCCCCTAGGTGGATCTTAGGTTTTAGGATTGTGAATTAAGCCTTATTATCCATACTGCTGATTTTTGTTTGTTTTTATGTAAAATAATTGTTATAATTTATTTTTCACGCTTTTCTCGCACACTCTTGTTTTGCAACTTCTTTTTAAACTTCTAAAATTTGATCTTACTTTTCTCTTTACAGTTAAACATACCATCTAATTTACTTCTCTCGGTCAAGTCTTTCTAATTTTTTTTCAATTTATTAAAGAAGGCCAAGTCAAATATTGTATTCTAAAAATTTCAATCCTGGTTCAAGAAATTTGCAGATTTTCGAAAAATTTCCCTAATTGTGACCGGTTGATGTCACATCCCAATCGCAAAGATACTATCTAGAAAATTTTCAATTTTTCCTCCTTATAAGGCTTAGCAATAAAAAACATCAGCGGTTCTGGACAATTGCAAAATATATGAGAATTTAAAATCTCTGTTGCTATTAAACTTAGTTTCAATTGATTGTATCGAATTGTCTTGTGATTCCATCAGACGAGATTGAATTAAAAACTTGCAAAATTAAATTTATTGAACCACTTGAACGCATGGTTTTCGTTGAAGTTAGTTTAGGCAAGAAATAAGTTTGTATTCAAAATTCCCTAAAAACATGATCATTTGTTTTAAAGTGGTGTAACATCTACATGTTGATAAGATATTTGACAGTTCTTAAGAGAACACATTGGGTTAGGTCCCAAAGCTCGTCACCTTCATATCATATTCTCAAGTGTTTACGTGCTAAGTCAGAAAGTAGGGAAGAAGATGTTAGGTTTTTATTTTTATCTGCCTTTCTGGCGCATGAATATTTAACGAAGAAGCAGACTTAATCTGTGTCGGGGGAGCGCAAAGTAGCCAATATGAGTTTCTTAGCGCGAACCCCACGTTCTCTCCCCCCGAACGAGCGGGCGAACAAGCGCCGCAAAATTAAGGAACAAATGATTTTTGATTTATGCAAACACACTTTAAATAAATATGATGAAAGTACAGGAGTTTGTAATAGCAGGGATACGTTAAACATCCAAAACACCCGGACATGTTATACGGCTTCATAAAAATCAACCCCGTTTCGTTAAGCTTGTATCGTAAAAACCAATAAGCGAGTAGGTTAAAATAAAAAAACCGCGCTAAAAAGAAGGGAATGTGGTAAAACATAGGAATTCAGGAGAGAAAATATTTTAAGGTAGGGGAAAATTTTATATGTAAAATGAAAAACACAACATTCGCCAAACATATGCTTTTCGATGAGAACCCCTTTATCAATTCCAATTTGCTCATATGGATTCGGCACACAATAGCGGCCTTAATGTGAAAGGATTACCCGCTCTCTTAATTAAATGAATTCGCCGAAAGAACAAAGGCAACTTGTGCTAAAAGTTAAAAATATTATCTATAAAATATTTTGTAATAATTAGGAAAAAGTTTTCAAATTAACAAAAAATTTCTTATTAATCGATAAGCAACTTTCAAATTTATAATCATTAAAGCATTAATTAAAAATGTGTCTATTAGTGCACTTCATGCGCGATTACGTCTTTCTTTACAACGCCTACTCCGTTTTCGTTTATGAGAGCGTCATTTGGGTTGTAAATAAAACGGGGGCACTTAATGAGAAATCCAGATTATCCCCATTCGGATATTTTAACAATTTCATGTTATAAAGTAATGTGGTCGCACGACTAACCCACTTTTATTGTGCGCCAAGTGACGTACTCTTGCAGTCTCCATGAACGTTCGAGGAAAATCGTTGACATATCACGTTTTGGAAGTCGGATATCTGAAGAGAGACGTCGTCTGCTGGTGAACGTGATACAAGGAGAGGAAAGGCAAGCAGTCAGTCAGGCAGCCAGGCTAATTAGTTGATTTGCAGTGGCTCAAGGGGTCTCCTTCCCTCTAATGCAATCTAAATTTTTCATTCCACTGTGCTTCTCCCGGAAGAATCAGCCGGACGGAATCGACTCCGCACTTGATCCGGGATTGAGATGATGTACGATGAGTAATAAACACTCACTCGATTTATAATTAACATTCGAAATTAAAAAAATAAACCGGCAGCTTCCTCGCGAGACTCGAAAGCTCTGCTTTAATGGAAAGCATTAAGAATTGAGAAGGTCATTTTGCAAAGTTGTGACACAATGGCACGAGTAAAAGTTTAGAATGTGAAAATGTATAATTAAGCACAAGTTTATGCAAGATTGAGAGACGCACAGGTTGGCGAAAGACAATGGGGATCTTGGTCAGTCTAACAATGACCACCTAAGGGCTTCGTTAATTCTTTACGCGTATACATGGACGCTGTCAAACAATCAACGAACCTTCATCAAGCCAGAGAGGTCTGCTGAATCCCGATAAAGCGCTAATTCCCGCAATCAAATATTGATTCAAAACTTCCTCTCACTCTTCTTCTTACTTCGCTCGTTTTACATACAACGTCGTTATTAGAACGCGATGATTTACTGTAATGACTTTTTTTTGCTGAAAGAACCAAAGCCGGTGTTAATAATGTTAATTAATATTTGAGATGTGGACGAGGGTGTAACGAATCTTTCAATATTACCTACGAACTTTTATTTTACGAAAAGGGATCGCACCTGCCGTAATTAACAAAATTAAAACGACAGTAATAATTTTAAAAGTTCCCTTTTGGCGAAAAAAATGTCTGCTCGATACAAGGAGATTCGTTTGGGAAATTTCGGGATGAATTTTAGAGAGAGGAAATTAAGTGTCAAGCCATAGTGCCAATCCTTTGAATACTTTTTCCTATTTTCCAAATACAAATACCGCTGGTTTATGATTGAATGGGAAGAGAGGAAAGTGGAAGGGGCTTTATTACGATGCGATATAATCGCAAAGTTCCTTGCCTAACTGGAAAACACCAAAAGAGTAATTTATATCGACTAAATATTTCAAATCAAAATATCTAAAGAGTAATTGAAGTTGGAGAATTCGTGTTCCGATTTGAATGCATTGTTAATTATTCTATCTCATTGTGTTGACGCCAAATAAAAGTCGTTAGAAACAAGTAAAAGTGGTACGTTAAAGGGTGAGTTCACAATCCAACGTCTTGTTCGCAGCCCTGTGAATATAAAGAGTTGCATTACGACCGCCTGTAAAAACTAAATGTAGAGAGCGAGATTGTTTAGAGTAATTACATTAAAGAAGAACAACGAGGCACCTGCCAGTGACGGATTCTGCACCTAAAATACCCTTATCAGTGTTTTAATTACCACCATTATGATAATTATACGACTTCTGTGTTTCAATGCTTCATTTTTTCAAATTTATTTTATGACCACCACCTTCACTTAGTTTATAGCACACTAAGTCATGTCAAAATTACTTCGCTTCTTATCAAAAATTATTATTTATTTCAAGCTAATTAACTTAAAAAAATAATTTTCATTTTCAAAAAAGGATTTCTAGGGTGTAGTTCTTTATCTTCGAATAAGCTAGCTAATGGTGTAGCGGAAGCAAGAGAGTGGATCATGTTTCAGATAGAATAAGTTCACTTTATCAAAATATATACAATCAAATATAATAATTACTATTGCGACACCAATGCCAATTAATTGTGGTTAAAAGATGCAAAAAATCATAAAGTGCCATTCTCATCCAATTAACGCAACAACATAATTAAAAACAGTTAAGGTAAATTTAAATTTATATGTGGGTTCAAAATAATAATTAAGTTCTTAATTCTTAAGTTCTATTAACGTAACATAATTAAGAAAAGTTGAAGTACATTGAAACTTAAGTGTGGGTTCAGAATGAAAATTAAAAATAGGTTTTTTTATAAATTGAAACTAAAAGTGGTTAAATTACATTATGTAATCTAAAAGTAAAGAATTTTAAGGTCTGAACTTGTTAATTTGAACGCTGTAAATAATAATGCCATTAAAAAAAAAAGTTGTAATATAGGCTTCAGTTTGATTTTTTAAATGGGCAGTATCGAGGTTTTGAAGGAAAAGCTACGAGATTTTGTTGTTTCCTAAAAGAATTTGGTTAAATTCAAAAATAAATTTTTAAGTACTAAAAGCTGGTTTTATTAAGTAATTAAAGTGATTTTTTGCACGATCGGACTATTTTGTTTATTTACTAATAGTGTTTCTATGACAGTAAGTTGATTTTACTGGTTGCTAGGATTAAAACGACGGTAAGTAATTTACTTACCGTTTTTAAAACGGTAAGTAAAATAAATAAAATTTCAAATAAAAACACGATTTATTTGAAATTAAATGTACAGTTGTTACAGCTAGAAATAGAAATCGATATAGTATTGCTTTTTTCGGTATTTGTATTAACAGAAAATGCTCGTGATGTAGAAGCACCAGTTGACGATTGTGGTATAGTATCATCAGAAACGCTGCAAGGTGATTCATTATCATCATGCAGAATTTTTTCTGCAAATTGATTTTTGTTCTGAAGGGAATCTTCTACATAACTTTCAGCCACAGTCGAAGATTTCCAACCTCCATGTCTTTTTAGTCCTAAAACATCTACACCTTTATTGGCTAATAATGTGGCTGAAGTACGTCGAAACGAGTGACCAGTGTAATTAACTACATTTTTCAATTTTAAGTATTCAGCAATTTTTGATGGTAAAGTTCCAATTGTACCTTTACCGACTACCTGATTATTGCACTTCCCATTCCGATAATTTAGGAATAAATGTAACGACTTTGCATTGTTTGGCCGCAGTTTAATATATTTCCGAACAATTTCTAAATAATGAATTTTTTCATCTTTTTTATTTATGACAGTAAATGTCCGCTGAATATTTGTTTTCGTATTTGGAATGTTTATAATAATAAACGATTCACGATCGTCTAAATCTTTAACAGTCATGTTATATAACTCTTCCCTTCGACATGCTCCCGCTACTCCTAATATCATTGCTACCTAAAAAAAATACATAGTCGCAAACATATTCTCGTATTTTACAAGTAATCTAAATTTACCTTATGGATTAAAAACAATTCATCTGGTGCTTCAATTAAAAATTTACACATTTCATTCTTAGTAAAAACACTGGCCTTTTTAGGTTTATATCCAATATTTTTTCTCTTTAGAAAGGCAATTAATGTGGAAAACTTGGAAATATCAATAGACTCGTGTAAAAAAATAGTAGCTTTCAACATTGAGTATTCGGCCCATAAACTACCTGCAGCTTTCAATTTTCCGTTTCTTTGGACCAAATACGCTAACAAGATTTTTTCACTCGTATTTTGATTCTTTTCCTCACACCATGTTTTGAAAATTTTGTACGTCGTTTCATAACGTTCCCTAGATTTTTCGGGAATTATTGCCGAACGTCCAATATTCCAAGCTTTTTCTATATCACCATTTTCACTTTCAGCATCACTCATTTCGATTTTATAATAATATATATTTAATATACGGTAGATAACTGTATTCACAATTTTACAAATGACACCATTTGTTTTTTTTTTGTAAATAAAACCACGGCAACAGAATTAATTCAAATTTTCTACCTACTTCATAAATAACTACAAATAATGCCAATGCAATTTAGATTTGACTTAAAAAAAATTAATTATTTTTTATATTCATTTCGATCGTGCAAAAAATGTTATAACCATCACGAACGGTATGCAATTTACCGGTTTCCGAAAATATTGGAGACTTCGCTCCGCTACGCGTCGCTCAGTCTCCAAACATTGTCGTCAACCGGTAAATTGTACATACCGTTCTAGATACTTAATATACTATTAAGATTGAATTTTGCAATAATTACAACGAGATTTACCAACTAAGAGAAAATCATTTCAAAATTAAATAATTATTTGCAGAGACGACGAATATTTGAATCGGTAAGATTGGTATAAATTTTGAATTTATTTTGAATTTCGATTTTTATTCCATATTTTGGATAATTTTCATTAAATAACAAAGCAATATATTAATTTTATAGACTTTGTATTTACCTTGCCTAATTGTTAAGTTACGTAAATTAGAACAACGACATAATTAGGAAAAGTTAAAGTACATTGAAACTTAGGTGCAAGTTCACAATGATAATTAAGTTCTTAATTTTTAAGTTCTTAATTATCATTCTAAATCCACACATAAGTTTCAAAGTTCTTTAACTTTTTTAAATTATGTTCTGTTAATTTACGTAGCATTAATTGGATTAGAATGGTATTTAAATATTTCTATTTTATGCATAATAATCTTTATAATTTTTTCTAATCTAAACATACATGAAAAGATCTATGTATAAGTACCACGAACCCAACAATCTTGGTCTAACTTAGGAAAACCTACCATTATAAAATATTCAGTCTCCTAATTTAATATAATCGTTTAGATTAGCCCTGTTACTAAGCCCCCACCCGCTATCTTTTTGTTCTAACAGAAAGTCAGTGGCGTTCCAAAATCTGAGCAATAGTCAATCAAGAAAAACAATTTAAATCAATCAGTAAGAGAAGAGGAGAAAACAGTAATCCCTCCTATTGCGCGATATTCTTATAATGCGGTTTCCATATAACGCGGTACGAATTATTCGGAATGAGCTGGATGAAAGACCGATTGCATTGGCTTACAGAGAAACAGATTCAGCGATTTCATTCAAGTTGGAGAAGTTGAGATTTTCTCTTTAAAGAATCCTGTGATCTTTTCTGAGTGGATTGCCTTTCCATCTTCAACCAAAGTAATGAAATTTTGTTAAAGTTTAGAGCTCGGATTGTTTGTGTCCTGTCATGTACTGGAATTTCAATGTACATCTGCACCTTTTCAATTTTTAGATAAATAAAGTACTGTATTGAAGTTGAATTTATATTTATCTTGCTTTTACTGACTTCCAGGGTGACCTCACGACTCTCGCTCACCGTTGTAGTACAGCTGCTGGTAAACATTTTTAATAAAAAATAGAGCGATTTCTTGACTCGAATGAGTAAAAAAGATAGGTCCTGTTTCGGTTTTGAAAATAATTAAAAATTGATCTACACTACAACCTACATTCTACAGTCACAATTACAACAGACTCTTTTTTAAGTCACTGCGTCTCGGAAACAGTGCGACAAAATATAACCGACTTAAAGAGGAACTTTTGTTATCCGGACTTCTATAGGTGGATGTGGTAAAAGGGCTTATAGCGGGGGTGATTTAGGATTGGTTTGAGGGGGTTGAAGAGTGTTGAAAGATGGTATTCTGGCAATTTCCGGCTAAATTTGATATCAAAACAAAACGTATTTAATACAAAAGTTGTAGATCATGCAAAAATCTACCACTTTTGTAAGGGTTACTTTTTAACATAAGCTCAGAATTCCCGAGAAAAATGCGAGAAATCGTCGTTCTTTTTTTTTCGTTTTTTAGTTTTCATTTCCTCAAAAATACTTTAATTTTGACAAAACTTGGTGAAAGTATACCTTTCTGTGTTTTAAATGATGTGCCTCAAATTGCTGAGAAAAACGATAGGTCAGTGCGACCTTCAGGCCGCACAACCTGGTCAGTGTAGTCAAATAATATATATTATTTTATAAAATATAGAGAAACTTTTCTAAATGCAGTATGTTGACGTTGAGAGTAATTACAGTTGAGAATAAGCAAAAAAATGTATGGGTAATTAAAATTTTCGGAACGTAGAATTTAATTTAAAGCTCAAGTGATCGAAAAAGGCTCTGAATGCATTAGCTGAAATTGCATCGATGTTATGGTAGTTGCTTTGATATATTCAGTTTGTTAATTCTTTAACTGGGTGCTTTAAAGCAATTCTGAAAACGTTTCCTAATTAAGCTTCTGTCGCAAACGTAGTTTGGCTTTTTCAGAAGTTTAATTTTTAGCATCTCAAAAACCGCCCGAGCTCCGATAGGAATGCCCCTTCTAGAATTACCATGGAAACGAACAGTATACGTTAATTTAAGCTGGAGCAACTGGGTCGGACGAAAAAAGTTAATTTTCCAATGTAATGAATAATTTGTGTTTGAATTTTGCCGTAGGTATCGGCTGAAAGGGTTGAGACGATCTTGGCGATCAATCACCGGAAGCGGGTCCTCCTGCCGGCGAACATGTTATTCGATTAAAATAATTAGTTAAAAGTGTAAAAACGCTTAGAAAATGGTTGTCACTTGAACAGATTTATTGTGGCCAACGTAGACGCCCATTTTGTAAATTACATTAAAAATTAAACTTGAATATAGCGAGAACAATGTAACCGCGTATGCGTTTCTTTATTAAAAGTGTGCGCCCACCAAGCCGCGACAGGATGAAGTTTTAATCACTAGATAAAGGAAATCTCAGGGCGACGGTGAAAAACAAAACCTTGCTCGGTGGGAGCCTCCAGCAATTGCGGAGATGCGGATTTAAACAAGGCGCGAGCTTAACTTCTCAATAATACACGCCGCATTGATGACTCGAAATCTAAATTACCAAAACTAGAAAACCGCAACAGACGGAGGAGGGGCGTTTTATTTACATATGGAAAAAGGAAAATCTTAACGACCTGATCGAACCAAGGCAAAACGAACGAGTTTTGTATCTCATAAGTTTTCAGGCAATTTATGCATCTATTCCATATTTCGCAAGTCGTTTTCATAATTCCACGCATCAGGCTGGGAGACAAGAACGTTACTGCTCATCGTATTTCCATTTTGTCGAGGGGGTATACTTTCTATAAGAGAGCGCACCTTCTGCTATTTGCATACTCGTCAGCTGCGCCACCTCAACTTTTCCTCGAATAAAGTTCAGCTAAAAAGGTACTCGGAGACAAACTATCGGGCCAAATGTGATGCATTTCAAACACCTTTTACATATTCCACGCCGTGTGTGTCACTTGTATTTCGTATGGATGAATATATCAGCGCAAATGGAACCAAATTGAATGGAAGAGTATATCGAGATTTGCACTTTTCTATATATCTCCATCCCATCCCTCTTTGATATTTTCCACAACTTTCCTCATCGCCAATGCAAATTAACATTTTTTTACATAATTTACCAAAAATAATACAAATAAGTGGCGGAAGCGTTTTAGTGCAACCGCACATTCCGTATCGTAAAACCCCGAAACCGCAATTGTAAAATAAAATCAGTTGACTTGAACATTACCATGGGGAGTGTGCAATAATATAATGCGAAGAGAGATTCTTATATACAAACGGCGCTAATCAAGACACATGATTATGGCTCCGAAGCCGCGGCTGAGGACATGCATTGCCGCGTACTGCGTTATAAACTCTGCCCTAACTGTTCCGGCCCCGGTTTTCTTCCGGCAACCCCGTTTTACTGATTTAACGTTATATACTCCGCGTAATAATTCGCGTATAGAATGCATTAATGTAATCTTTCTTTCAGGGGGATTTAAAGCGCACTTAAATTTCTTGTACGGTTAACTAGAGGCAATGTTCTTTAGCTTCCTTTATTAACGAAGATGTTTAATTTTAACCCTTGGGTAAACTCTTAAAAATATTTAATCTTGCATAATATTAAACTTTACAAACTTTACAAAAAAAATTATTTATCTTGCAACAATTAAGTTGGGAATAAAACATTTTTATATTTGCGTAGGAAGGAATTTACGCACACATTGTTTCGATAATTCAAATCGGTTGGATTGCTCACATTAAAATCGAATTTAAAAATATTTAAAGATGCAGAGAACCAAATTAAATTCATCACATATTTGCAGTTTTAAAACATATAACATTTTGTTAATAGCTGATCCAGCTTTCAAGGGCTTGCAGCTGAATGGAATAGGCTGTCTATTTGAGCAAAAGTAAAACATCCCATGATTGTGACGTCAGATGTCATACGGTTTTTCTTTTCTAATCTGAACGATATAGATTTTTTTATTTCGTTTTAGTTAATCCTATTGGTTTTGATGACAATAACTTTAAGTTTACTGGATTCACGAAAGTTTCACAAAGCCGGGCCTGATAATGCATCTCAAGTTTCAAAAATAAAGTTACAGGACAAAGATGCAATAAGTGCAACCGCCGTAATTGTTTGACTTGTTTTCCTTACTTCCATTGAAGTTCTTAGGGTCGATAATTTAATTAATTTTCTACTTTAGGGTAACTTCACGTCAAATTACGTAGGTTTTCGTTATTTTTGAGCAATATGTTTAATTTTCATTAAAAACGATTTTTTTAAGAAAGAAAGAAAGGACTTCCCCTACGCCAGTACTTTCAAGATGGTCTGTTCAAGGCTAGAATTTTGGGATTCAGATTATTTTATTTAATTGAGGGGCCTAGAAGTAAAAGGGTTTAAGTGACTTTTTTAAAACAATGCAGAATATCATACTTGATGGGTATACTAACTTGGAGGTAAAATGATTTTTGGATTTTTTTTTTCGCTTTTAATTAACACTAAAGCAATAATTCAATTTTAAAAATTTATTACTGGAATTTTGAATTTCAAGTAACTTTATAGGCATTTATTTCAGAACTACTCAAAATGCACTTGAATCCTTTTGCTTCTAGGCCCCTCAATTTGTTTTTTCTTTTAATAATTTTAGTTGGAAAATTGGGAAAACTACACATATAGTAATTAAGGTGCGAAAAAATGTGAAACTTGACTTTTAATATTTTATCATTTCGAAAGCAACTATTTATTATATGAAAAAGGGGTGTACAAAAATAGCTGAGCTCAAGGCGTTTGCTTGGTAGCTAGAGCATCGGCTGGTGTAATGGAATTAAAAGTAACCGCGCATCTTAAGTTCTTTCTTCGGTTGGTATGCAGATTAGCAGACTTTGCCTCAAAGCAAAGTAAAATGAGTTGTATCTTAATAAAGTGTGTTGCACTGTACGACGACGGGGGGATGAGTGGGGTTGTAAATATTTTTGAGCAAATTTTTTGGGCCGGATGGGTGTAATTAATGAGACGAGCGAAGGTGCAAATTTAGAAAATTGAATAGTATGGTGTAGTGCGTTGTGGCAATTACCGACGAAATAATCGAACTGTATAGCCATTAATCTCCGATGTTGGTTAGGTACCCAGTTAATTACAAATAACTCGATTTAGGCGAACGGGTTAAATGTGCGCGGGTAATCTATTGAAATTAGTAAGGAGCGCACCTCAGCAAACGTTGACTTAGCTTCGGCAGCGTTAATAATGAGCCACGTTAAAGCTAGTAAATGTAGTGAGTCAGTAAATGGCCTGTGTATGGGGTAAGACGATATAAGACAGGGTAAGTTTGGGTCAAGTCGCCTCCGCGCCGCCCCAAGCTACAATTAGATATCTTTGTGCCATAATTCACATATAATCTCTGTTAGCCTCCGAGCACTCATCTGCAAGTCTCTTACTGAAAACGATGTTTCAAGATCTTTCACAAGAAATCTCAGTTTCTCGAAATTAGTTCAGCATAACGCCGTAATAAAATATTTGTAATTATTAGGGTAGTAAGGAAAAGTAGTTTATGTGGGGAATTGTTCGTAGACATCAGAATTAGAGATCTAAGGGAAGTCGACGCTCTCGCCTGAGAAGGACCGACCGTACGATAACTGCGTCGTTTTCATGCTTCCGGACGCGGATGAGTAAAGTGGCGAGAGGAAAGATAATAACGCAAATATCTGAGCGACCGGAACCGCAACCAGGTACGGTTTTCTCCGGTACAATCCTATCGCTTCATCATTCCAGACGAATCTTTACAACTTCTCCGCCGTTATGTTCCTTTTGTGACAACCTTCACGTACTATCCGACCGCCGACGAAAGTATTCCAATGGCAGAACGTGAAAATGCGAAACATAACCAGATTTGGGGTTGAAATTCTCTTAAACGTTGACTTTAATGCAGAAGGAAACGCGAGGAAATTAATATCGTAAATATAAAGTTACAACATAACTCACGCTACTATGAATTTTTTGAAATATTGAGGCCACAAATTATCGTGTACCACGTGGTTGCTGTTTAAAAACGGATTTATGTTAGGATAATTTAGTTTGCATTTATGTTACAGGTGAGCACGAAACGTCAGATTTATAGAAATATTACTTGAATCCCCAAATAAAATATACGACCTCCTCCGTGCAGCGCCACGAGAAAATTTTCACCTTTATATGCAAAAGTTGGCCGAAAAAATTGTTTTATTGGTGTCGTTTTTCACGAAAAAATAAAAGTTTCTTTTAATTATAAATCTCACCGTTAGAAGTAATAAAAAGCAACTGTTTTCTTTGGCGCGAACCTCGGAAAATATATCACCTTACTACATAACGTCTTGTTAAATAAAGCTCTTTTTAAGGGAGATTAAAGCTGATAAAGAAGACACACCGGCTCTACAAGGAAGTGTGTAAAAGCTGTTCTTTTTTACTCACGATGTGAGGGTCTTTTATCGCCTCGTAACCTTGTAACAAGCAACTCGACGGGTCAATTCCGGAGGTCCTGTCGGAAACGATACGTGATTTAGCCAATTCCTCTCGCTTTCTTTTTCTCACAATTTGATCCGAATTATATTACTCATTGAACGAAAAACTTTTTTCATTAATCTTAGTTTTGTTGCCGAAAAAAATTTGCGCCATCAAAGCTCGCACCTGATATTTTCCGCACAATTTGATATATTCAACGGCTCCTTTGACGCTCATTGCGGGCTTCCCCGTTCAACGAAGCACCTCAATCAGTGAATATTCGCAGGTTTACCGCACCACAAACCCATTTCTGTTTACCTGTCCTGTTTGCTGTCACCTTATGATATCGATTTGCATGCTTAAACAATTGCCGTCGAGATTACCATCATATTATCGCTCACTTGTTTTTTAATTTATCCTCGCCGAACTCAGCCACAGGATTACGCGTTTAACCTGGCGCAAAAATGCGTATTATAAATAGCTAAACACGGGTACAGGCTACTTAACATCCGACGAGTGTCCTTATCGCAAAATGAACATGTTCCTTCTTCCCAAAATTTGTAATTATGTTGACCAAATCACTTTCGTCGTTATTGAATTTTAATGTATCTGATAAGGACGCGAATATAAACAGGAGAGAGACGGGAGCTGTAATACATGGTGCTTAATTCATATAAGATTGAGCTACTTCGATGTTGTAAAGGAGTGGAATTATAATTAATTATTTAAAGTACAATAATTCTAAATTTTCCGTGAGTCATTTTTCCAAAAATGGATTTTGTTAACATTTATTTTCGCAGTTTTATCAAAATTTACAAATTTTCCTTTTTCTGCAGGATTAACAGAAGGATCTATACCATCCTTGGCACTGGATGCTTGGCTTACAGAGTCCCCATTGAACATCTTTGATGGATTCATAACTTCAGTATATTTGATAGGCATACCCTGCTTGGCATGATCAACTAAGGTGAGCTTTAGAGGTACTGCTAGATCTGTTTAAGTTAAGTTTTGTTGACTAGAAGCTCAACAAATTTTTCACAACCAATTTTTTTAAATAATTTAATTTTAAATAAAAAGTAATTTATTTAAATTATTAGAATAATTTTAACACAGTCATGAACGAACACACGCTCCTTGGGCTTCTATAGATAAAAGAAAAGTGAGACCAGGCCGGCTTTAAGGAAACAAATATTTAGTAATTCAAACTTAAACATCATTTTATGCTGTACAGAAATTCTCAATATTCTTGCAAATACATGAATAAGTACAATCTAATTATCTTACTTTGCAATTCCAATATAAAAAACGCAAACATACCCGAGGGATCCTATCAAATCCTTATTATTTCTGTGAGATTGTTGTATTGTATTCACTAAGAGATGGCTCTTGCTAATTCAGTTCTGAGCATTTTTGTATTTGTTAGATTTTTGCTTAAAAAAGTTCAAATATTACTTTTTCATTTAACTGTAGAAACTGTGATTTTGAAATTCAGACCTTGGAGGTGGGAAGACTAAATTACACATCTATATCATATATAAAGAGCTATGTCCAAAAAGAGCCAACAATGAGAGGTAGTGGGATATTAACGGATCAGTGCGGCCTTCAGGCCGCACAACCTTGGCAATCTAGTTATATAAATAAATAAAGTAGAAGTTCATACTTTTCTGGAGGAAGTTTATAATATGGTTTATAATAAAATTATAAAATGTTAAATTCTTAATTTCAAAGACTAGTATACAATATTTATCTAACTGAAAAAAAAAAATTTGCTTAAATAAGTAAAGAAAACTCTAAAATAGCAAATAAAATATTTAAAATGAAAAATAATCTCTAGGCTAAAATTGAAATAAAAAATTATAACCCAATTTAGGAATATAATTAGTTTAAAAATAAATACAAAAAGTATCGACATTGGGGCAAACTACCGAAACCAACCTATACATGCAATTCTAATAATAAATGTTTTCCCACATGAATTCCAAAATACATTTAAGATGCAGGGTCGCATTTGGAATCTTCTGCAAATGAAAAAAACATTCCAAAAAAAGTCAAATGGATATTAGGTAAAGAAATTGTCTAGAAATTTTTGAAAAATGGTAGTATAATTTCGGAAGGTATAGAAAATTAGCTAAAAAACAATAATGTGTAATTCAATTTAAGTTGAACATAACTTAAAAAACGCATCCCTTGTTTCTGTCATGATTATAATCACATATACGGGGAATATCTAATTTTTGGAAAACTTCCGCAACACGAAAGCTTAATTTGACATCGAACAGTTCAAGGTAGGCAAGTTTTGACTTGAGGTTTTTTAATTTACTAAAATTAAACTCAATTTAAATATTTTCAGCGTATCAATCCGAGTCAAACGGGCATTGTTCCATAATCGTGCCAATTTAAGTGAAAAAGTTCTTCCGAGGAAAACTTGAAAATATTTTTCGGTCTATTGAAATCGTGGCTTTTCCACGAGCTGACAAGCATTTTTACAAATGATTCCACTCGCGCCCTCGACACACACATTGAATTTTCTATAGCACCGCCTCTTAACACACTGAAAGCTACAGGTGGCTTTACATAGATAGCATTTTTCAGTGGCTTCTTTCAACGACACCCTTAGTCACTTCAAATTCAGTAAGGGTACGCAAATAAAATTGCGGGTCTCTTTTTTTGGAGGAAATTCTCGGCCGAATAATTAATGCCGGGAAGGAATAATTTAGCGCGCACAAATTGAACTAATTCCGATATACAATCAATCATGTGCGTTAGGTAATCAGGTGCGAGCATCCGTCAGTCAGATATAAGGAAGGTCGCATTGGGACGCTGTAACGACCCCAACATTACTCCGTAATAACTGTATTAATGCCTTCAGCTTCTAGTAATTTCTTGTTGAAACTTTGGCTAATTTATGCGTGAGATATTTCATGCTTTTGGCGACCAACGGCTTCCTTCGTCCAAAGGGACACACACAAACTATAGCTTGTTACGCATGCTAGCTTAACGACCACCACGACGGTATAAAATTAAGCACCAAAATCCCAAAAGCCTTATTACATAACGACAAATCCAGATTATGTTTTTATAATAATCATCAGCTCGTCGACGTTGTACTCGGATCGTCTGATGGTTAATATAGTGCGCGAGTGCGACGACGATAATAAAAAGTAATAATAAATAATTTTCACTTTAATAATAATTATTGAACATTAACATCGTAACCGCAGGTATTTCTCATCAAAGCACGAATACGAAGTTTTATATTACATAAAGCTTTTAACCCCTTACGAACGTATGGAATTAATAAAATGCTTCGCATCCTTAAAATTAAAGACCCACATATCAAATATCTGTACCGTATCATTTTTGTTACAAAAAATTTCCTTGAACAATTTTCGGGTTTCAATTTTAAATATTTAACACAAGAATTTTTCAAAATTATTACAAACATTTAAACACAATGCGTCGGCATTGTGATAGTTAATTGAACGATGCCTATCGTAAAATGTAATATATAAGCACGGTAATTTTAATTTTTACGATAAAAAAAAACATTGAATAGAAAGAGGCATGAATAATAAAGAAGAAAGTGTTGACGGAAACTTTTCAATTGCTATAAAAATTAATGCCCACAAAACGAGAGAATTAGATTGCAATCATTACAAACATGAATATTACAAACAATACTGAAACCATAACGACCATAAAACATTAAAACGATCAAGTTCATCGAGCACAAAAAAACGCACCATAAAGATAACTATAAAACGTAATAAAACCGAAATCCAAAAGCGAGAGAAATTCGGCTGAACTCAATTAATCAATAAAACAGTAAAACGCTCCCCCGTTGCTGTTAAGAGTGTACCGAGGGTGGATGGGGTTGAAGGGGGGTAGAAATGTGCGGTTTTGAGACGCTAGCCTAGGAGAGGAGCAGCGCACGCGGGCTGCGGTCGCCGAGGAATATCCCGCTATTATATTGAACACTGGCTTATGCTTGTACCCCCTTTCCTCCTAGCTTTTCACGTATGCTTATTTATAAAACAATGCACAATATTGTCCGACACTTTAACCCATCCAGGATAACTTCCGACCCCCTAGTTAAGAAACTTTAAGATTTCGGAATTCTCCCGAATCACGGCGAGATTATTAATTCACGAGCTTATTTTAATATCAAAACATTTTTAAATTTTTAGTACGGACGTACAGAAATTTTAAAGAAAACTCATTTTCAGAATACGGTTTGTCGAAAAGTCAGACATCCAGCGCGAGAGGAGATGTAATTTAAAAAATTACTGCCAGAATTTCTTTCATTCAATGAAATATGTTCAGTGGGTTAAAATTTTTAATATTTATGAAAATGGAAAACTAGGTTTTCTGTTTACATACCTACACTTTGTCTTGCTATCAAAAAAAAGCGCACTTTTTTTTAATAATTACATAAATTAAAAAGAATAAAATAATTATCCTGTTAACCCCCTCCCCCGCTCTTCTTCTTCTTCTTGCAAAAAATATTAAAAAAATGTTTAAGCAAACCGGCCGAGGATGTTCAGACAGAATTCAGAAAAGACGTTGCACTTTCGGTTAGATTTTTACAATTATTTAAAAATTCAGTTTCTCAAAAATTTCCTTAACAATGGAATTTTAACTAAAATTAATTGTTTGTTAATATAATTATTATATTACAAGAATTTTAATATGTATTATAGTTTTGGGTAGGCGGCGTCCCATCATCCCTCCCGCATTAGCTGCAACTACAATTAAATATTAATAATATTAATTAACTTCAGTGCAATCTAATACTTATTTATTTAATCTATTATTTAAATTTTAAAAACTTATTTAATATTTCAACCTGAAACTGACCAAAAACGTGGGGCGATGTTTCAATACACTTTTTGAGAGAAACACGGTGGGAATCGAACCTACGATTCCGATAGAGCAATCTGACATTCGAATGTTAGCCTAGGACCGTGCTTGATAATATTAATTGTATGGAAATCGATAGCCCAATATAAGAAAATAATTAATCAAATAATACTCTTGTGAATGTCTGCGGCAGATCTTTTTCAAATTGAAAGAGGAATGAGATCGCTTTAAAAAACCGAAACTGGAATAAATCTACAATTTATTTAATTTTTTTGCCATTTTTCAATTAGAAAACCTCCAATATAAATAATGTGGTAAATGTGGTTAACAAATAAAAAATGTGAATCTTATAGCTCCTAAGAAGTTGTTGTAAACCCCTCGAAGCGTGCACACAGTGGAAGCTACTCTGTATGTATTTATTCATATCTACAAGCCAGATGATGATATAAATAGCGTCGAAAGTCGCGTTTTCTATCTAAATCACGCCAGCATATTGCGATGTGTGGCAGTTCCGACCCACTCATAAATTAAACCAGAATTACTTCATATAATTTTATTGCAAATATACGCGACCGTACCACTCAAACACGAATAATAATAAAATAACCGCGTAATTTCCAAAGACACCGTCTTGTCTCTGATGAGCAAGCTTTGAACTTGCAGAAATTATTCTTCCAGTTTTTGGTGTTATAAAAGTAATATTCCAGGATTTGAAAAAAACCGACGACGAGAAGGACTGACCTCAAGCTAGGATTTAATTCTTGTACTTACATATTTAAAAAAAAAATAAGTTGTACTTTTGCTTTGTACCTCTCCGTATACTTGTGCTTCATTCCTTTAGATATTGTCCTTCAGCCAGTATACCTATGCCATCGCAAGCCTCCAACATCCAGCTAGTTGAAACATCATTTAGGGCCCTTCACACTGATAGAAGTACTTTCAGTGTTTGAAGAAGTTGATTTTTCTCTAAGAAGGTAAAATTCTTATACTGGGCTAGATAGCCAATGTTATAAATTTTGTTTTTGTTTTTGTAGAAGAGTTTAGTTGGGAAAGCTGATATGGCTTGTATATCTAGTTATATATGGTGTTGTGAATTTGATATTAATTAGCGAATGGCGATGGTAATTGACGATGTTAATTTGCAATAAAAACTTATTACTTAATTATTTTTAAATTTAATTAACTTATTTAAATAATTACTTCCAGGCCCAGAACGCTAATAATTTAGTTACTGATTAATTTTTTTGAGCGACCACAAGATTAAAGAAAGTTACGAAATATATCAGAAGATTTTTGTGAAGCTGAAAATTTTGTTTATTGAAATTGTATAAATTTGGATTGATTATAATGAAACCTTTTTTAAATTAAAATATTAAGGCCCAGTTGTTCAGTTGCAGGTTAAACCAAAAAATGTAGGTTAAGCAATTTTATTTCATAAAAAGCAGCTTTCTAACGAATTTTATTGGTTAACCCAATTTTTTTGGTTTAACCTGCAACTGAACAACTGGACCTTAAAGTAGGTATTTTCTTGTAAACCGGTTTCGATTATTGTGCCATCATTAGGATGAATTTCTCTTCCTGTTAAGTAAGACTTTGATCTTTTAAAGTAACTGAAAAATCATGAATCATTGTTTTTTTCCCAAAGAAATATTATTTTCAGTGCGTCCTTGCGCGGAAGATATGTTTTACGGTAAAAGTTGGAAAATATTTTTAATTTTTGTAAACAATTCAAGGTAAAAAAGCGTTTGGGAAAAAATTCAATAAACCCCTAAGAAAACAAATTTTAAGTACAACTACGCGTTGCTCGGAAACTTTGGCAAGATATTAAAGAAAATTTTTATATAAGTTAGCCTTTCATAAAGAAACATCAAATAGGTACAGAGGCGGTGTAAAACAATGAACGAAGTACATCAGGCAAGCTTTTAAATAACAAGCCAACATTCTTAGTATTAAGATTGTTTTCTTAACTTTTTAAAGTTTGCAGATGAAATTTTAAAGCAAAGGTACATTCTTTAATAATTCTTTTCTTATGAAAAGCAAAAATAAAGCAGCAAGAATGGAATCAAAAACGTAATGCTATTAAATATTAAAATGAGAAAAACGCCGGGATGAAAAAAGTTGGTGGTTATTTTTTCTTACCTTCAATTCTCGTGGCTGGAGGTGCCTCTAACGGGGTAGCATCGATATTTGCTTTTGATCTGAAGTAATTCTGGAAATAAAGAAAAACATTGGTATAAGAACTGCTAAATAATGTAGTTCGTATCGGTTAGCAAGAAAGTAAAAGACAAAATCCAAGATTAAAGGGTCTAAATGTACTTTTCGCCCTTCTATTTATGCAGGTAACCGAATCTAAAGCCACGTGCGTGGAAATCGAAAGAAACGGCTCTCGGTTGTGCATCCAAGTCACGTGTGGAGAGTCAGTAAGAACAATAAGAGCTACCTTTGACTTTTCACTTACTTTCAACTCCCTAAATACATCACGAAAATCTCATCAATTTTGTGGGGCATTGCATCAATAAAATTTGTCTCTCGTTATTTCTGGATGAGAAGCGAAAAAAGAGTGCATCGGCCCCCTAAAATATTATAACCAATTTAATTTGGGGTTGTTTTAGTGGAAAAGCAACGAATATTGTATTCTCGCATTAGAATACGGCTATGTAAGTTAAGACAGCCTAAGGCAGTAGCGACGAGCAGCAGCGCTCAACTCGCCCGAAGAGACGATAAGATAAGGTACCGTTAGGTTATGGAATGGCACTTTAATTACACTAATGGGAGAACCAAATGTTAATTACAATTCAAAGTCTAAAAGAGAGAAGCTAGGATCGAAATTTATAGACACCGGATTTAGGGGAGATTGGTGCAGCTGCGACCGTCGATATTATTAATGAAACGCATAGTTTCAACGTCAATCCAAGAATTTTCTACTCAAAGATATATTTATGCACAAGCCTTTGGGTGTCGGCAACATCGACGTCGGCCTCGTTCCGAATCCAATCTTAGATTAAATTTAAAAATTCGTTCCCTCTTTGACAGTTCCAGCAGAGAACATTATTTTGAAATACATTTTTCAATTTTTAGTTTCGTTCTAAACACAGCAAACAAACAGCAAAACATCAAAACATGCCGCGTCAAACTGCCAAAAGTTTCCTGACAAATAAGATAGGCTTGCCCATTGTCCATTCCGTTCGTTCCTACAACATTACTCCCATTCAACTTAGTATTCAAAATGCGAACGCTTCGTGTTTGAGCTGTCATCTCGAAATTTAATTTTTCAGTACGCAATCAAAAGATTTTAATAATACAACGACATGTTTTAAGTGAACTCATCATCGCAGCTGTGAATTAACGAGCGAAATATCAATTATCAAATATCTAGTCCGGCAGCGATGGGGAGAAACGACAGCTGGGAACCAGCAACTGACAGAAATTCGTACAAAATGTCGCAACTTTCAAGTTTTCCGATTTTCTTTATTATCGAATATTTAAATAATTGGGTAATTTTTTGAAATTTCCCAATCCTTTATTCCGTCAAAGTACAGGAAATGTGATTTTTAAGACAAAATGCTCACTGGAATATATAAAAGCCAACCTTTTCAACAAATACCATTTCCCTTAACTGTGGGGTGCAAATACTATAACGAATATTCTCTTAAATTGAATAAAATTAGTCTAAACTGACGTTTTGTAAAATAACTCCTTTTAAAATTTTCATTTGAAAATTTGATTTACGTATTTTGCCAAATTTACTTCGTCACGAATTTGATTATGGGAGAGCGTTGCGATTTAGGTTTGTAGAGCGATGATCAATAAATGAGATAATTTACTTCTGAGTACAAATTTACTCCTATTGTGGCATAGTGTCGAGAGGTTCTGTACCCAAGGGATGGCCGGTGTCGTGTCCGAAATCCCTCGAGATGATCTGTCTGCTATGGTGACGTGGGCCAAACCGGTGACCTATGCTGACCGCCTTCACGCTCCTGTCCACTTCACTCTAAGACCCTTCAAGATACAATTTGGCATCTTGTTCCAAAATATCCAATTCCACCAACTGTTACGTTCTTCATCAAAAATTAAAGTGTTTCCCGAAAACTTTCTCTCCAATAATAAGACGAAATTATTGTATATTTCCAATTTTAATTCTTCCACCCTCACCCCTTTCCAATGTTGTACGTACATACGTGGCTTGCGGTGGAATTGTTGCCAGTTTTTCAATAAAGCCGCAGTGGCGAGATTGGCGAAAAAAATAAATAAAAAGCTCGTATTGTCCAGAGGATGCCCGCAATTTTTAATAATAGTCGATCCTGGTGACTGTAAGTATCGATTGGGCACAAAGCCGGGATATTTGTACGATTTATTCGTAGAATACGGCCACTGTCCCTAGGCCATATATCCTTGCTCGAGCAATACAATGCTAACGCTATAGATTCAACATGAAACATGTAGAATTGCAAAACATGCAGCTTTCTCGTGAAAAATTCTAAATTTCGCCAACCGCTTTCTAATTCATCAATTTCGAATTTCGTTGTTTGTTCGAAACAACTTGAGAGAGAACAAAACTCAAAATCTTTCATAAATTTATATCCGTGTCGTTTTGGAGAGCCATTCGGCGTCGCGATGTGCTGAACATTGCAATAACAGTGCACACAAATCATACTTCCCCCGGTGGGTCCGACAAGGCGGTTCGGTTTCGACAAGGTCTTACCGGTTCCGTAATTAATTTGTTTTTGATGGAGCTCTTATACAATGCTGTATCGACTATACACCGTGGTCGATCCAGGGATAAATGACTCGGCTCTTCTTGGGCATGCAGTCTCGCGGGATTCTCCAGGATCAACTCGCACGGATCTTGTATTTATCTTGTCATATAACTAAATTACTTCATTAATATATGCCCCCTTTTACGCGTTCATCTCGAAAAATTAATTTAACTTAATTTACCTGTCGAACTTATTGACTAATGGTTAACGGATACAGCACACAACTAAGCTCCTCCAAGCTCCACGACGTTAATTAATTGTTAAACTCACCAAATATTATATATTATATACCGCACGAGGTGTAGTGAGGTTCCGTCGAATATTTTTCGGCTGCACCCGGTATGGTGGGCAAAAAAGAATAAGGTATCGAATACAAAGACAAAGAGGAGAACTTTTATAAAAGTTAGTCGTCGGGTACGCATTAACACCCCTCGCAATTAAAAATATAAGGAAAATACCCTTTTAACTTTAAATGTCGACTTAATTGTTTACAAAGTCGCTTTCATTAGATTTTAAATTAATTAACGATATAAGATAGGTAGGTACATCAATTATGATAATCGTAGTTGGAACAAGGAGGAAATCATACAACATCCATAAATCTATTAGTACATTTCAATAACGAGTATGAAGCATCAAGATAAATTTGCGACTGGGGAGTGTGATTTAGTTGGGTTGAGAAATTGAGCAAGGATGAACAACGTGTTATGACCTCGTCCATTCCATCATCGTAGATTTTGTCCTTAAAATCTACTAATCATCCGAGCACCTACGAGTGTTTCCATCGCTGTTCCACTAATAACGCTAATGGATTAAATGAGGACAGAACTGGCAGCGCAGTTGTTATATAATGATCGTATAAAGGTCTCCTGGTCGGCTATGTATCTTACAAACTACCATTATGATTTTGCACTGACGGCAAACACATGTATACGAATTTGGATGTCAACTTGAGTTAGTATCGGGATATCTCTTGCGCCCAGCTACATTATTTTACGTCTGACTCTACGAAAAGCCCTTTAATCTCGCTAGCTTAAGTAGCTGAGGATTACTTCATCAAAGTTATGACCGAATTTGAGAATCGCAGAAATAAGACAAATCGAGCTGACGGCGGCGGTGGCGGTGGTTGTGTGTTTTTGTTGTTGGATTCGTGAAATTTACATCACGATGCGGACCATAAAAAAGGACCCAGCCACCTATTTGTGCACATTTACATGGATATATCTACGGAAGCGCCTTGTAAATAATTCAGACTGACCCTCTAATAGAACCATGTCGCATTTCCAATACTTATAAGTTATAGGATATCTGACCGTTCCTGTCACATTTCCATAAGGGAGGAAAATGTTGATATGGCGGACAATGCGACGAAAGAGGACGGCTAGATGCTTTTGACTCTCGGCACGTTGAATTGTGTTTGCATATGTATGTCTCTTCTTTAGGCGGTGACAGTTGTTGTGACCGAAGCCGGACGCTTGCTTCTTTTAAACAGGACGCTTCTTTTTATGTCGGTCGATCTGACGCCAGTTGTTTCGTATGCAAATTTCGGCTTCCTATACTCATATCGGGCGCAGTTACCCGTACTTTTCTTAGTTATAAAGCTCGCTATGGAATTCTGTATGTAAAACGTATGCAGATCAACCGTGTTCCTAAGCTCTTGCAGAGCATAGACCAAGAGGGTTCTCAAATCGCCATTAGACGGTACAAAGGCAGCTCGTTAGCGTCGAGAGATGGTGCAATGAGCGGACGTGCCGGACACTCTTGGGACGCCTCAGGTACCCTTCATTCTCATCATGTCGACTTCACTTTTGCTCGACCTTAATATATGCATGCACAATAATGTGGAGAGTCAAATTGCGAGTAAACCGAAACTTAAAAAAAGGAAAAAACTTTATGGAAATTTTAACCGCCCGCACTTACCCGCTCCCAATATCGTAAAATAATAAAGATACCGAATGCTCCTATTTAAAGTTAAAGAGCGCGATGAGGAGTGCGATACATAAAGTAACTGCCTAAACGCCAGGGGCTCAGGTTTTTACTGCATTTTAACACTGCGTAAGCTTAGCAAGCCGCTTTATTGGTTGTTTAGAGTGGTGCTACATTAGAGAAGCAGTCGCTATGTCCTAACATAACCGCGTTTACCTTCATTTAGTATCGCTCAAAAACCGCAACATTTAGATAAATTATTAACATATTATGGCACAACATGTGGCTTTTTATTAAGTTAAAACAAAAACCAAATTTCACTTGCACAAATCGTCCTACAGGGGGACGTCACGCTCGGTTATCCCGATTAATATTTAAAAAGCGCGCCCCGCAGCCGTCCATCAGCCTAAAAAAATAAGAAAATTAAATTCTTCCATTCGCAATATTTTTTCCCATTAATTTATTACGTTAGTTTTGGGAAAAACACGGATAGAAAAGTTTGTACTACTAATAAATAGAAAAAAGGCGGCCACCGACGCCGTTCGCAATACACCTTCGGTAATCGATTATAGAAAAAGTCTGAGCGATTATTTGAGTTGGTAAAAGTTTTTTTCCGTGACTGTAAACGTCGCCATGTTAAATGGATCCGAAGTAATTTTGCCAATGTGATCAACTAAGACACGCTATATGCAGCATTGTCGTAAAGTCTTTTCCGTTGGGTCCGCAACTCCAATTCAATTTTACTTCTTTCTTTAACGCCGTTTAAAGTTAAATAGGTGTAAAATTTCTTTAGTAATAGGCAACAAATCCACGTATTGGATTTCTGGCTTACAAATTCTTGGATCCGCTTTTTTATTCTTTATTTTTATTGTTCTTTTTTACTCTGATAGATACGTACCTGTCGGAAGACAAAGGCTTGTCTACGTCCCAGGACTTAATTTTATGTGTTATTCAAAACGGAGCAAATCCTTATTACGACTTTCTAAGTCTGAAGTTTGTATGCAATCACATTTAAATTTGAAAGAGTGCAACGAATTTTCCTCGCTTTTTCAATCGACCCATTCAATTATCGTAATTAACTTGGAACTTGTTTGTTCGTCGCCGGATTAAAATGTGTGTGTCCCGCAATCGCGACAACTTTTTTAATGGTCACGAACAATTTTTCCCTCCTCCGCATACATAAATATATCACGTTTTCCGAAACGTCTAATCAATTAACTTAAATCGAGAATAATAACGAATTTGTTTACAAAGCGCACACATGAATACTCCAAATTTATTAAACCTGCATTTTACTTTATTATTCCATTAGCTGATACCTACTCTATTACAAACTTTGTGTGATTTTGCAAAACTTGCGCATTTGCACTTAATAAAAACATGATTATTTAAATTTATCCAAACGTTTGCGTCGTGTCTCCAACATAAATGTACGTTTCGTGTTCGGCCGAACAACTCGGATTCGAACCTCGGTTTCAGAAAAAAAAACACCTTCCCTCCTCGTCAAAGTTAAGACGCGGCAACTAGAAGAAAAGCATAAAATAGTGACGGGATTTTAGTTATTTTATTGTGTGTAGTTGAAAATAAAGAAAGCAGGAGAAGAGGAGACGTGCCGGATTTTAGGGTAAACCCAATTTATTTGATGTGGCAACAAGAAGTCCGTTTTAGGCGACAAAATGGTGATGGCCCGGCGACTTGTGAAGCAGTTGGCCCCATTACAATGCTATAAATCTACGAAGGCACCCCAAACGCAAGGCGAGAATGTCTCCATTGCGTTACAATGCTTCTAGCACGTCCTCAACAATGTATTACCACGAAAACAAGACAAATTAGTGTTTTGTGTAACAAAAAACATGTTGCAGATAAATTATTTCTAATTTAAAAGTTTTTGCTTCCATTTGATTTTTTACTTGTTGAAATGTTTTGAATAATTCGTCCCATTTTGGAAAAATTTAATCATCCATTTAACAGATTGCACGAGTTACGAGACAGTTTTGAATTTGGGCACGATAAAACCAATCTGTTAATAAATAAATCCAACTAGGTAGATAATTTTTGATCATAAAAGTTTGACTTCTTGACTCATTAATTTTTATGATTAAATTCACTTAAACTTTATTAATGCCATAACCGAAACGTTGCACCATCATAATAATAATTTGCTCACCTCATTTGGTGCAGATTTCAAAACACAAAAATAAAAAATAAACCAAATAAACGGCCAACTTTGCCGAAAATTTGCGAAACTTTTTTTCCAAATTGACTTCACATATTTAACTTATCAAAACTTTAAAACAACATATATTCGTTATTGCCCTGTATTGCAATTGAAAGCAAATCAAAGTAAAAACTTTTTGTTTTTTGACAAAGTTTACGCTTAACTTACGCTTCAAAAATTAATCCGATTTTAAACTTTTATATACGCAATACACCAAAAAGCCTTGTCGATCTAGCTCCCTGTCCGTCCGTCCATCTGCATGATTCAAAATCAACAAAATTTAAAATTAAAATACATAATTTATTACCTATTATTCCAAAACGCAAAATTCGAAACGTCAACTAAACCTATGTCCCCCAGGAATCTACAACCTAACAATGGAATTATCTAAAATCAATCTAAGGCTGGGTTCATACGTCAGGACAATGAACTTTATTATGAAATTTTCTTATTTTTTAAATTTTTATCTTATGATAACCCACGGATTCTCTCACCGATTTGAGAGCACCAAAAAATAAAAGCCCCCAATATTTTTTAACTGCTAATAAACAGTTTCAAGCAATGTAATTTCCCTTCAAAAATAGGATGAAACATTTAATTTTCTAATTTTCATATGGAAGAAAATGTTTGATTTAAATGAAACCAACACCAAAACACTTCTTTTTCAGCTTCAACTCAATATCTGGGACACCGGGGGATCCCTTGCTTGTTAGTTCAGGGGGTTTCGAGGGAACTAAACGAATGGCCGATTTTCTATTAATTAAGACGTTATCTTCATTTTCCCCAAGTTCAAAATTTCAATATTAAAAAAAAATTTTAAATTGCTATCTACTTAGGTTTCGCATCAGACAAAGGAAGTAACTTGACGATCTGTTAGACGAGTCACCAATGTGTGCATTGACAAGAATTCATTGTTTAATGGCAAACAGATATAAACTTTTGTTAAATTTCGTTCTAAACATTGTTGTGGCGTATATTCCCTCCAAAGAAGTTAAATTAAATTAGGAATCTAGTTCGCATTACACTAGGACTCGAACCGAGTTATTAGGTTTGCCATAACTCATCATTACGACTGAGGTGGTTGTCCGGCCTTTGCAAGCACTGATAGATTAAAATTCGTCCTCAAATGTTCGTTTACAGTACTAATTTGAAAATAATGAAATTAAAAACAATTCTAACATGTCTTGCAAACATTTCGGTAAACATGGAGAAAAAACCTAATGCTATTATTCGATTGTGTGTTTCCATAAACTCAACTTCGCTCATGGAGTGACTTTATTATATAGGTACAAGTGTTTTTAACAAAAAATTTTAATTTGTACGTTACTATGAAAGCTGTTGCAGCCAAAAAAAATTTAATTTTTAGTAAAATCATTCGCTGTAAACGACAGATTAATATAATAACAAAAGTTGAAGCAAATTGGTCTCTGAACTCCCGCTCTCAGTAGAAAAATCCCTGAAGACCGAACAAATTTAAAAAAAAAAAAGGTGACGTCTTTGACCTCACGCTCTTTGTAAAGGCATTCTTAAATCTAATCAAACTCGAAAATCAATCTAAATAGTTGCACAACTAGACGACAACTGTGGCCGACTGCTCGCTTTATAAAATTTTGACGTAACTATTTACCTCGAATAAACGTACCATCGACAGAATGGTGCCCCTTAATTGAGGAATTGAAAGTTTAAAATCAATTATTTCCTAAATTAATTGAAAAATTAAAGTTTGTCCAGTTTTTTTCTAGACCGGCGGGAAGAGAAATCCACATCATGGTAGAATACTTTTAGTTTATACCCCAAAAAAGTGTTCAAAGGAATTATTGACTACTAGGGAGAATTTCATATTTCCAAAATCTCCACATGCGTAAACAAACAAATCATAGTATCACGCAATCTACCTTTTTTACGTATTGGCCACCTGGGCTCATAACCTGTTATTATTCGAGTTATATCAGTAAAAATAAGTTTAACCCTGCATTTTTCCGCTGCATGAAAATCAAACTCGGACAGAATTCACAAACTTTAGAAACGGTTTATGAAACTAGGGAAAAAATTGAAAAATCCGGAATTGCGGGAGGTGAGGGTGTGTGCTGGAAGCAGCAAACAAACATGTTGCAATCGATCTGGGTTTTTAAGTGGAAACAAGTTAAATTGATTTTCAGTGGTACTAAAAATTTTATCGAAGAAAAAGTAGCGAGGGAAAAGATTTTCCGATCGGAAATAAATAATTTTCCTATATCTAAATTGCATGTGTCATGGGAGGAAAATTTATTTGTTTTTTTATTAAATATTACACTTTATTTAAGAACATAATTGAGCGTAATCCAATACAAACAAAAGCTAATAAGAAAATGTGTGGGTAATAAAGATTGAGTTTTTCATGGAGCATCATTATAAGGAAACGTGGAAGTGTTATATTCGTATTTTTATACGACTTTTTATAATAACAATCAAGCTGAAAGCTCCTATATATGGTAAACACATCAAAGTATTACAGAGAGGTTTTAGTTTCTAAGGGTTTGATAGCATTGCCTTCCTTTGCCTACTTTTACTACCGTCGAGCTTTCAAAGCTAGCCCTCGGCTACTCTACCTCAACAGATGCTTACAACTGCATTACTTCAGGTCCAATGAACGCGATAACGTATTATTGAGTGAAACAACAGATCCCTGCGGTTATTTGTGTTCTGATACTTCTACTTGTTCCGCTTTCTGCAGTTCATCATATATTATTATACCTACCAACGGCATAAATACATTCAAATGATTAACACTCGCTCCCTTTAACAGATTATAATTTCTCATTATTAAAAACAAAAGTTTCAAAATCCAGCCACAAATTTCCCGACGCCGAAATTTTTCACTCCACCACCAAAGTGTCCGTGTTGGTAGTCGAGTAAAAAGCGCACTACATTAAAATACAAGACCGCAATAAAGCGTCAAAGTTCTCGCTTTTCATGAAAATAACACAGCTATGGAAAAGCATATGAAGAATAAACCGCTAGCTCCTGTTAAACGACCGCCTTTGAACCACTTTGCGTCTCGCTTTGAGAAAGTTAGCAATTTGTATCTACTTGTAAAATATTATTCTTGTTGTGTTTCGAGTTAAGAGAAAAGTAAATGCAACTCGGATAAAATATGCAAATTAAAAACAAATGTAAATATAAAATAATTTTTATTAAAAAAGCAAAATACTCTAGCCTTAATCGAGTTTTGCGCAAACCGCGCGATGGCTTGTGGAAAATGAAACAAATAACAATAAATAGGATTTCGTTCTACTCTGCAGGGTTAATGCGTTACAATAAGATCCTACATTGTGACGAAATGACGTCGAGGGGTAACAAGATGAACTCAGTGGAGTGTGACGTCACGGCTTCGCGACGGTCGCTGTTTCCGCGAAATATTCCACAATGGATGTGAACAAAGGTCGCTGGCTCAGCTCCACTAATGGGATTAACAATGCTGCGGGCCAGGATGTGTGATAGACGGGGGATATGGTCCAACGAGCATTGGAAAGATGTCGACACACAAAAATTGGAATTAAAATGCCATTATTCAAAATAAGCGTTATAAAAGTAAATAAATCGGACGGAGGAGGCCCGAAATATAATCACATCTGATGAAGTCTATTCAACGCGAAGAAAGGGTCGCGAGGGAGTAAGACTAAGAAACGTATAAACCACGTTGTATTAGGTATAAGCAAGGAAAACCACGGAAGCAGTATAAAGCAAAGGTGGAGTGCTAACGAAGCTGGAGGTCAGAAGCTACCGCCTGTTTGACCGTGCTAATAGCCAATTCATGGCCTCATCGTAACACTGCCGCCAATTAGCTTTCGGTTTATTTACTCTGAAATAGTCAGCCACTGTCAAACCTAATACTCGAACTGCCGATCGTTAATAAGAAGGCTTCAGCTATTTCTAAGATACACTCGCTGACTTATTGGTTTGCATCCGAGCGAATTATTAGTAAATACGAGGAAGAAACTCTGTTTAGTTACAAAACTTTATCCTGTTTAATTGGATATAATTGCGTAATCGACAAGATAATGAAAATTTAAGGAATTGTGCTATTCTTAGCAAATTTCGTGTTAAAACTGCTGAAAATTGTTATTACCACTAGGTAGTGGCTCTCATTTTCCTACCTAATTAGAGCCAAAAAAAACAGCCACAGAGAGAGAGAGAGAGGGAGAGAGAAGTTTGGACCGTCACAATCAAAGAGATGCGATGACCACCACTAAAACTATTTCAAGAACTCTCCTCTGGGATTTTAAATATTTGATGACGAGTTAGCGGTCTTTCAGCACTTTTCTTAGTTTCCCTTGTTGTTACTTCACCCACACCAACCTCCCGATCGACCCTGCCTGATTCACTTACCCTCGCAGATCGGAGACAGATTTTTAAAATTCTTAGTGGGAGTTCAAATAAAATCATTTCCATTTCCCAGCAGACAATTCATCTGTAATCAATGAGCGTAGTATTTACAAGGAAATGGGATCTGTGCACTGATGTCTGAAAATGTAGACAGCTGAAGACCTAAAAGTATCATTAATTAATTTCAACGGCTCTCGTTTTATGAAGAACTCTACAAGACGGCTGGGTTATTTTATTTCAATAGAGAGACACCAGAAGCTTTAAATATGCGTTTTGTAATTCAAATACCAAATTTGTTCTACCAAATCAGATTTATAATTATAATTCGAGAACAAATTGCGGTATTGATATATACAATCAACTAATCGAATCAAACAGGAATATTTAATTGTTTTACAGCAGTATTGCATTCGTGTAATTGCAAAATTAAATTATTAATCACATAACAATTGAAAATTTACTTAAAAAGAATTTTCACTTAAGTTTTCTCCTTTCCTATTTGCTTCTCTCATTATGTGCAATTGATGACTCACAATAACGTCGAAACAGATCGCAATTGCACCATTCTCCTCACTAATTAATTCCATTCCTGTTTTACTATTTTTCAAAAATACATAATAATTTATTTATTTCAGTTTTTCCAATCATATGAAATTCGAATTAATAATTTTCAAACTTTCAAAGTTAAAAACTAATAAGTTAACTTTGGCTTTCATCTTTTCAGGTTTTAATAATTTACATTTTTCTCATATAAATCTCGTGTGATAATATGTCACGAGGCGATTAGCCGAGTGACCCCCCAGACCCACCGGTTTTAAACTTATTATAGATAAACATTGTTCTATGGGTTCTATGGGCAGTTGAATTACAAATTCCAGTATGGTGATAATCTTGCTAGATGGAAGGATTTTTTTTTAATTTTAATGCATTGTTGTATTAAATACAATATACAAAAATAAAAATTAAATGTACTACTTATCAAACAATTTTTATTTTGAACACACAATTTGAAATTTATTTTTTGTTCAACTTGTGAGTTTGTAAGAAAATTATCTAACTGGTTAAATAAACAGGCATTACAAATTTAAAATTTTTACTGTGATGAAATTGCGCAAGTTTAGTTTATTTTCAAAATTAGCTAAATTTTTATTTAGTTTACCGTAAATCGCGTTAAGCGATGGATGGTCGTGTGTAGATTTTGTGTTAATTTGAAAACAATTTTATAATGGAATTTGGAAATCCGATTGCTAAGAATCCAGATGTAATCACGTAAGTTTTAACAAATTGTTTACTGGGTTAATTGTTTGTTTTGTTTAGCAAACGTTCAAAGAAAGGAAAAATTTTTCAAAATTTCAAAATAAATTACCAATCGTGGAAAGCGCTTAATGGAAAATTTCAAAGAGTTTCGAATAATTTTGGTGGCTAGTTTATCTGGAATGTGTTTTAAATAGATTAAGGCTATTTTGGTTATCTAAATGAAAGGTTGATATATTTTAATAAAATACGAAACGTAATAGATTAAAAAAAGTAAACCCTGGAAGATCTTAACGCTGGAAGTTTTCTAAAAGCCGAAACTTGATATTTATGTGTATTTATAATGCCGGGGGCATCACATTAGCGAATCAACATGAAAGGGAAATTCATGTGTGTCCGCTCGTCCGTATGGATTGATACAGCATGTATCTTTAATACATTATGAATACCCAAAGATGTTTGCGGTTTGTAGGAAACTCTTGATGAAGATGTAGCCTAATCACCATCGGCAGATGGATTAGTCTAATTCTGTTCTGTGTGTGTGTATAGCGAAACTAAAGTTTCGATAAGTCCGCCAGAATGGCGGCTTCATTTTGCAAGGAGGTTCTGAAGAAATGTGCGATTTAAAATTAATTTCAATTTTACGTGTGCGTGTATAAAACAAGATTGACTCGGGTTTAGATGTCCATAATTTAGGGATTTAAATGTATGGCATTATAGTGTGATTAACTTGCTTCTTTTGTTGTGGCATAATCTCGGGATACAAGACCGTCAGCTGCGCCAGATTTTAATACACGTAAAATTAAAATTAGGGGTTGATTTGCATCTCGTAATGGAGAAAAAGCGCCAACTTGGAGGCGCACTGTCCCGCTCTCGAGATATGAATAAGTCGCACAAGTATTATATTTTAAGAGAAAAAGTTTTTTTATTTTCTATTAAATATTTGCTAGTGGAGGTATTGGATCTTAATGAATTGAATTCAGAACCGTTCCGACTACGTGCCGGAATATGAAGATTTAGAAAGTTGCGGCTTAACGCCCTTAATGGCGTTCTGTAATTGCTGTCGCATTGTGTAGAAGACACGATGAGGTCCACACTGTTCAGAATTTCTGAATGTGTGGACACACCTACCTGCTACGATAAAATAACCCGAGAACTGCAAATCTCGCGAAAGGGGAGCGTGATTTGTGTACTAAGTTCTTGCCATCGTCGTCGCCTACATCAATAATAATCGCGATTCTAAATGGAAGTTCTAGAAGAAGCCGAGGTGGATGATCACCGAGGTGAATTGAAGAGGAAAGTCTTAAGTGGCTCGGGCTTTGGTTTTACGCCGCAGAAATAAATGGATTTGATTCAACCCTATTGAATTGTTTGCATATCTGTGCTTGCTTTTGCGTTCTCCTCCGGCTCTGACCTTCTAAATTACACAACACACGCTCGGTCACAATCAAAGGGCCAATTAACAATCATTATTATAATTAGGCATATGCAAAGTGAGTTATTAAATTTTGTACACCACCAGCATCTCACGCATGCACTTTAATTAAGTTCTTAGACACAGTAAAATAACCTAGAGCCTAAGATGAAATCGGCAGTGGCATTAGCCTATTGTAGTCGAGGGACCAATTGAGCTAAAACCGACACTGAGAAAGACGCAATTTTAGGGGTTTCATGAAGAGAAAATGCCTCCGTTCATTAGATGCCATTTTTTTAAACGCGAAATAGATAATAATAATATAAGGGTAGCGCTCACTTTGGTTATATTTTACTACGTAGGTAATATGAGGCAAGGTAACTAGAGGTAGAGAAGCCGCAGTATTTAACGAACACCGTTAATAAATCAAATACTCCGACGCCGCATATTTCATGTTTTATTTTACGCCGTATAACTTACACCTGCATCGAATCCGAGGGTTGGCCCAAGGAGTATATAAATCTGCCACCCGTTCTTTAATCTGTCCGAAAAATACGTCTCGCAAACTTCTACTCTGTCAATTTTCGTTTGTAAATATTGAGTTAATCCGTGCTCTCGTGGAGCGGATGAGTGTGAAGCGATTTCCTTCTTCACTCGCAGCACTTATTAAAACAAACCTACAGCTACTTGTTTCATCCCGCATACAAGGACCTCCTAATTAAGATCGTCCTCCTTTTTCCTCGCGCTCAAACCGTTATACTTTCTCGTTTTGTCCCAGGTGACTGAGCACCCGTTAAATAACGGCCGGATACGTAGCGATATCATGCCTTTCTACACATTTTGCGACATGATGGAATCGGCAACCGTCATTCCTCGTTTTACATGGCTAATGCTCGTGTAAACATAAAGATGCGAAATCGACAGATGAGAGAGCTTTACTTGTTTGTTAAACGCGCGTGACATCTTAAACTTCACCTGCATCTCGATCGGTTAGTTTAACAATGAGAACACGCTTCCATTAATAATTTTGAGCCCAAGCGAGTTTTTGAATCTTTCCTAAGTGCGAGGCGACGTGTGTAGGCAAGGTAAATTGTTCAAGTGGATAATGACGAGTAATATGAAATTTGCGAAAGTAGAGCGCGTTAATAAGAAGAGGGTAGTAAGAAACTCATCAACTCCATAGCAATACATTATTGTAGAGGTTTGCGTAATGAGGCCGCAATCTTCGGTTGTTCCATCAACAAGCTAATTTTCGCGTCTCCTCGTCTTAAATATTAAAACCGCCCTGTACCCATCCGTCTATCCGTCCGTTGCTTTTTGCCGCCCCACGTGCCAAAATAAATTTGGGGTGGCGCAAAATCCAAAAGTAAAACACAAAAATCACCACAAGAAGCATAATTAACAATCCGGCATTTAAAGAGTACATAAAAGAGCGAACAAGTGTTTGCTCAAAAGTAAGAGAAGCCTTTGGAGTTATGCTGGCAAGAAATACATAAAGTACGCCTTGAATGATGATAATTTGAGAGAGAATTAGTAACGTTTCCCGTTAATTCAGGCAGACTCGTCTTGTGTTTGCCTTTAATTGGACGAAAACCAAAACACAGGTCGGAGATTCTGCTAGGTTGTATTTGGTTACAGACATATACGAACACACTCCAACTTGCAGGCTGCTTAGAGACTTGATTTAAATCTCTGCAGTTAATACGACGAGCAAGGGTCATTTTCGTTTTCTATTTACTTAGGTTACTACACTAAACTAGTATTAACGAACGATGTGAATATTTTCCTAATATAAATAAATATGTTTAATCATGTTATTAAAATATCCTGTTTGTTTTATGAAAAATTTAACTGCATACCTAATGAAAACCTGAAAATACCTACACTGCTAATTGAAAACTATAATTTTGAATTTAGCTTTACAAAACATCCTTGAATAATTTTTTAACCCAGCTAGTTCGTCCTATATCAATTTTTCTGCCTGAATTTTCTTTTATTTACAAAATTACAATTTAAATGATTTTTTGTCTGGGCGGTCGTAAAGTGTCACCTTTACAGCCTACGACGTAAAAGTAATAGTAAAGCTATATCCAAAAAAGACCACTTTACGCCCTTGGTTGATCCGATTCTAGGCTCTGCTTCCAGATGGTTCTGTAGACTCAACAGATATTATTTATTTACCATGAAAATGAAAAACCTTCGTTTTTGTTTCAACAGAAATAAAACCGGAGATTACGCCGACTACACAGACAGTTTAACAATTACTTAATACAAATTTTACGATTGTGGTAATTTAAAGCTACAAAAATTAATTATTTTGCAGTCGTTAATTTTATGTCATTGCGGAGAGCAATGGATTTAACTGGTTGGTTTATTATCTTAACTATGATTTGCTTTTCTTTTTAAAAATAATAAGGCGAAACAATGCTGAATTAAATTAAATGACAAAATTAAAGGAATGCGTAGTACAATTGCATAGATTGCCTGTTGGTTTTCTTATTTAATTGTTATTTTAATTAATCCAATTGTAAAAAAAATGATATTTTTTCAGAAGATTTTGGGAATCCCCGAAAAGAATGTATTTCAAAACTTTTTATTTTGGTGAAAAAAATTATAATTTTTATAGCAATAAATTAAATTGATTTTATAAAATTTCAAATGAAGAAATTGAAACTAATGAAATAAATTGTAAAACCCTCGTAATAAATACCTAATCAAAGTACCCAGTTTCGTTTGAATATGATTTGACGTTTTCAAAATTTTCGCTTATGTTTCTAAATTTTTTTCATACATGTCCGGGGGTCTTGGAAGTATGGAATAACCCAATAATTTTGGGATCGGTATCTTTGTCAAAAATTTTCTAGACCATTCAATATATTGCTATGATTTACTCTCTCAATTTAAATTTTTTTCTTTTATTTTCAAATGTTTTACATTTTTGGATGTAAGATTTGTAAAAACACGCGCAATGCAGTAAATTCTAAATAATGCGTTTTTCAATTGACAACTTCAGCGATGTGAAATAGTTTTATGGGGTTAAAGATAACAATATTTTTAGTGAAATTGATTTCGGGCACATTAAGTTTCAGTGGATTTCGATGAACAGTTAAACTAAGCCATTACACACGGTCGGAGCTTACTTAGATCACGGAATGGCTTTATTGAATTGTTACATCAAGGTAGAGCAATACTAACTTGATTTTATTGAATCCTACCCTACATGCATACGTAGCTTTGAGCACTCACATAAAAAATTAGTATTAATAAGTTTCAGCCAGCGATCGCACCCAGTCTGATGATTTATGGTAATTATAAAGCGTAAGATTTAATGCTTTCACGCAAATCGACAAATTATTTGATGACGACCGACGTATTTACAAATTCATGATAATGACATATTTAATAACGTTGTATAATGGATACCTGACGACTTCGAGTTTCCTATTAATATTAACGATTAGCATTTTTGTCTCCGCATTTCATTTCATATTTATGGGTTTGCATCAAGGATCATGCATTTTTGATCGGATAATTAGGTAGGTATTGGAGTTTGATCAAATTACTGGGTTATTACCATTTTGAAAAAATGTTGTTATTTCACTTATTTCAGTATTAAGGTTTCGGGCTGTGGGCACGTAGCCTTCGAGGTGGACTTTCCAAACTTTGACTTATTTTAAAGTGGGTGGAGTTGGAGAAAGTTTCGGAATTTGTGATTTGGTTCGTAAAATGCATATTTCATATTGTGTTTCTTAAGAAGTTTTTATTTGCTCTCTCCGGTCATACATGATTGGTTACGACAGAAGAAAATAATATTTTTCCTATACGACAGGAAAATCTCGTATTTCTGAATTGTAATAAATATTTCCTTGGAAAAGACAATATTTAGGCCTAATTGTAAATCGATACCTTTCAGCGGTTACTTACTTACCTCCTTACAAAGTGCGTCGAAGACTAAACCAGTCATTTTCCTCTATTAATATTCTGTAAATTAATTTTCAAGTGCTGGTAATTTTGGCTTGCGTGTACCAAAGATAGAGGACTGTGCGGTCTTTATGCCTTTTAATGAGCGGTTATCAGAATCGGCTGATCAAATACACTTTCCGATTTATAATTCATTAAACGGCGACTTATAGTAAAGTAGGTACATAAAATAAGAAGGCTTACGTTATTTACAAAATTGGAATTTAATTTTCAGTAAAAGCTTCAATTTCCATCACTTTTTAAAGCTTAATATTTAAAATAAACTACATCGACTACATTTTTTTTCGAATTTCTGAAAGAAAATCTTAATTCGGCCGGGGCGCGAGGGCGGTGGAAAATTCGTGAGCGAATATTTTGTTCTGTTATAAACTTGAAATTTTAAGAGAAATCTTAAATCTAAATGTAGAAGACATTTCGGAAGCGTTTTAATCGCAGAATTTCAGATCTCGTTTAATATAATAGCGGCGTATCACAGATAATAGTTCACATTCTCGCTAAGATACAAGGTATGTATTATTGGATATTCTCAGCCTAAATTGCCATCCATTACGATCCCACTAATTTGGCATAATCATCGTTTAGTACCTCATAAATCATGCATCTGCAGACACTCGTGCTGATGTACTAACTTTACTACAGTAACCCAATTTAAACCCACCACATTTTAAAGTCTTTTTAAAACATGGTTAATTTTTAAATTGCCTCGTGAATTATTCAAATTGCAAATACATTTTTAGATTACAATTTTCATCTCGAAAAACGAAAGCCATCTTACCTGCCCTTCATCTACTATGTACCTAGTTGGAAATAATTTTCCTCCGGTTTAGATCTAGGAAAATTAGTGAAGTCCTTTTTAAAATAATTTTTAAATTTCAATCTGCAAATAATCGTAACATTGAAACTATTTACTTTTTCAACTACATCATTCGGGGCTTTTTAAAGGATCTGAAATTTGATAAATATTAGGCTCTAACCATTTATTGCGCAAAATCAACAGCTTTCAAGTTATGGATTAAATTAAGTAAAAAAAATTAATGTGATCAAGATTTTACAACAAATTGATTGAAAAACAAGAAAAAACCGATCGCAGTTGTCTTCTACCCGTGCTACTGTTAAAATCAAATCATAAATAAATTTCAAATTGAATTATGTTAATTGTAGCCAAATTTAACTTAAAGACAGATTCCTGCCGTTCCAAATCCGTTTTTTACGACTTCTGGTGGTCTTTAGAGTTGTTTTTGTCAAAAGAGTAAAAATTTATTATTAGTGCACCCCCGGATTGACATTTACTTATTGTACAGTAAAAGGTTACTTAATAGAGCTTTGCTGAACTTAGGACCAATTTCATAATGAGTTTTAAAGGAAGCTTTAAATTTAAAGCAGATTTTAGAGCCAAAGTGATCATTTTGATTGGTTTATTTTGTCTTAAAATCGGCTTTAAATTTAAAGCTTCCAATAAATTTGTTTTTAATGACACAAAACAAATTATATGTAAATCCGGGAGGTCTGGGGGGTATGGAATACCCTCCAGTGCACTAATTTCTCTTTATTAACTCTCCAGAACTCAGGAGTCATTCAATTGCCATTTATCAGGAGATATTCCAAACCGACAACTGTCGATCTCAGTTTGGAACCTTCAGAATAATTTTTCTAAAGAGAAAAATACATTTTCAGAGATTATGCAGAAACTGCTTCAAATTATCAAGCCTTCAGAATCTCAGCACTGTGTGCAACTGATCCAATGAATCCTGCCTTTTTATTATCCTAATGGAAACAAATTTTGCCTTTAAAGTATTTTGTCCATCTTACCCAAACCTTTCAATTTGTCTTATTGGATTTTAGAACTGTAATCAGAACTCTAGATGTTTTAAGACCACAGCTGCCAGCCTATGTTTTCCACAACCTCATAAAGGATCCTATTGATCTTAAGGGAGAAGAAAAAGTGGAGAGAAAACCTTTCAACAAAATATGATTGTGCTTTTATAATTAAATGTATAAACTTTTTATATTGAAACCACATAAAAAAAGGGTCGACGTGTACAAATTTCGTATCCTATTTTAGTATTTAACAATAATAAAATGGGCAAAAAAGCGTAGTAATAAAATTCCTTAATAATAAATTGGTCATTAAAAATGTTTTGTAGTAATAATTTAACAAAACAAAATTAAATTAAGAACATTAAAGTTGGGTTCCATAAAAGCGGTTTAAAATTCAATCCATGATTATAATTTATTATTACAATGCATTTAAATTATTATAACTAAATTGTTGTAATTTTAATCGTAGCTTAGATTTTTAAATGCTTTTTTGAAACCCACCATGAGAGACTGAACTAAAACAATTGCGCCTGATCGTAGCACAAACTTTTAAGTGGCAAATGTAGATTTTTTAATTAATCTTTATGACCAAAATTTATTGGTTTGTTAATTGGTGGAAGTCGGTTTGACAATTAAGATACAGATATGATATATATTCTTGTGTGGAAAGCGCTTATCAAAGGTTCAGCTAGGGTAATGAATTACATACTTTCAATTTTTAAAAGGCTCCTATTTTATATTCCAAAAATAGCCAATCAAAACAGCTGGTAAAAACTTTTCGAGTGGAGAAAGATTGTGAAATTGGTTTAGGTAAAATTTTGGTAATTTCCAAAAATGTGATGGATGGAGGGAAGCAATAATTTAATTGGACAAATTTTTCCCAAGTCAAATTTAAATTTAGAATTTAATATTTGATAAATCAGCGTTTTATTATATTGTGAGTTCATTTAAGGGATAAATACAATTTTCGTGGCATGCTATAATGTAGAAGGAAAATTAACATCTTAATTAATAAATTCTTAACAATAAACGTCTGGGCAGATTATTAACGTATCGCTGCAATGCTGCACATTTTCTACAAGACCATAAATCTCTTAGAGGAAAACCGGAAAGAAAATCGGTTACAATTTTATTAGCTATCTTCGTCATTTTCCCTGTATTACACTGTAACCAGGTTTTCATGACGTATAATTAACGTTCGTTCGAGAAAATCGTAGGTACAAGGTAATTAATGCGAATTGTGACTTATAATTATTTGGCGAAGGAACGCGTGCTGGTCAAAACTTGCACGCATAAGTTAATCTGTTTATTTCATTTTCGACTACAGTCACATTTACTTATAATTTACAAAAATCTCCCTTATCGTTCCAACGATCCAAAAACGATGCAATATGATTGATAAGGGTTTTTGGTGTAATGTTATGTCGTGATAGACTTAAGTGATTAATAATTTTTTCTTTCTGTATTTTTCGGGTGTTTTACCTACTTACAAGTGCTATAATAAAAATCTCACTCGTAATATCACCATGCAATATATTTTTACGTTTGAAATTATAAAAATACAAGTTTTTCTAGCATGTCCCATAAAATATGCACGCACGGGCAAAATAAATGATTGTGTTTCAGCTTTCTTAACCATCACCCACTGTGCGACCAAACAGCTGAAATGAATTTTGTAGGATTTTCTCGTATTACTTTTCTTCGATAATTCTAGGATATTTATCGTATGTGTGAGGACGACGTGATTGGTTAACTAAAACTTTCACAACTGTTTAGAACAAAAAATTTAATACTACCGCACCAGCGATTTAATATTTCAACAAGTCAAAAATACCAACAACTCGAAATAAAATTATATATGATGCGATTGATTTAAACCAAATTATACGTTTGCTGATAACATAATATCCACGTTACTTGTTACATTTCTATAACTTCCGAAATTTATTATTTATATCCACATCCCATACGTAACGATTTGCACCTCAACTTTTCACGAAAAAATTAATAAATTATAACTCCAACATGTAATCTCATTTTAGAATACAATCGAAAACAGAATGCATAGGAATACTGCGAGGTTAAATAAATTTATTCGAATTGTAAGTTAAATCTAATTGAACGTTGAACATAAACTCCGTTTAGGTAAATTATCCTTTGGCCTATTTCAATTCCAGGTTTCGATTATTTATAATTGCAAAAATTTGGACTTTTTTGGACTTTACGTGAACAGTTACAGGTAATGAATTTGATTTAATTACAGCTTTCCGTTCTGATTTTCAGTGCTAATCAACAAATTTCAGTCTTCAACTGGATAAAACCGATATCGATGTAGCGATCCCGGCTCGTGTTGAACTTGACAATATGGCAAAATCGATACATCCAAAATCAACCCTTACACGACAACATTACCGGAAAACCCAAACTGGATAAATGAATTTCGTTGTAACTCTGGTTTAAAAGTCGTAAATTTAAACACTCAGAAAAAAAACTTTGCTTCGCCCACAATTGAGGTAGTGTGCTAATTTGAACTAGAAACTTTTATAAATAAAGAAATTAAAACATAAACAAGTGGAAAGTTTTTATGTGTCTGGGAAAAATATTTATAAAATTGTTGCAAAAATAAATTGTAAGTTAGTGAGTTAATTTTAGAAAGTTTACTTTGTTTTAAAAACACCCTAACTAAAAGATATAAGTATAAACCAGACTTTTTAAAAGTTAACTTCTCTAAAGTGTAGTTCTTTCAACTTTGACCCAATTACTTCTTGTAAGAGTTGAACAACAAATTTTTATGTTGTCATTTTGATAGTCAAATTGGGTTTGCGAGTTGGCAAAATTTTAAGTTTTTTCTTGTTCCTTAATTATGAGCCGAATCGTGCTTAATTTCTGATTCTTGAAACGTCTTTCGCGACCGACAGCGAGTTTAAGAACACGAGTTGCTAGTGAAGTGTGTAATTAATCCGAAAATGCAGGTAATTTATGCTAGGAATGTTTATTGCAGCCTTGGAGCTAATTTACGACCCGTCACCGCACCGACGGACGGGCCCATTCGGGGATCGAATCTTGGGTGGTGTTTTCCCACTCCGGGGTTGGCTTTATCAAATTCAAATATTTGCTCTAATAGTCAATACTGTTTAATGTTGAGTACATATTATAATATACCTACACAGAATAAACAAATCAAAAGTGAAATTTCCTTACCGGCAGAATTGCTTCGGATAATTTAACTAGTTTCGAAAATTAAATAATATTCATCATCAAAATGGGTATCGAAAATTTCCATTTTTTGTCAGATTTTCCTAATTCTACCCGTGGCTGATTCGGAAAATATAAACAAAATCGAATTTTTTAGACAACATTCGGCACTGCTCTTGCGAAAGTGCTGACAATACCAACAATTCTGTGTTTACATGTAAAAGCTCCCCTATTATGTCGTGAATCAGAAGCTACTAATAATAGTTAACCAATGAACCAAATCGGATATGCTTTAATGATTTAATACTACTGGTAGTCACAATAAAACTTGGACGTTACTAAAATGCAGTCTACAAAGAACACATCTGAAAATTCAACCATACGAACAAAAAAATTTATCAATTGAATTTTTATTTAGTCAAATGTTGAAAAAGCTCATTTTTATATAGAAAATAACCAGTTTTTCGGTTTTTAAGTAAGAAAAGTTTTAATTGAATATAAATTTACACAATTTTTATTTCAATTATTTATTTATCTCTTGTTTTCCAATTTTCATTAATTTCGAATACCTTTTTTCCATTTGAAAATTTAATTGTCAGTTAAACCTGATTTAACTTGAATTTTTTAAGCTTTTTATACAAAAGGCCAGAACTACGCAATTTGGTTTTCCTTGTCTGACCTTGACCCTTTCAAATTTTACTGCAGATTAATTTTGTATTTTTCTAATGACGCGCACGAATAGATTAGAACTTTTCGGAGGAATTACTCCTCAACGAATAAAGCTTTTTAAGAATACTTCAATCTGCATACTGTATGTGCCAAAAAGGAAAATTATCAGGTATGGAACGCAGGCATTTGTCGTTTAGCTGTAAAATGGAGCGTTTTCACATTTCACAATTAGTCGGTAAGTTCTTATTAAATCAATTAATTAATCATTTTCCTGATTTAGTATTTCAAGTTGGATTTGTAATTGAGATTGTTGTAAGAAATTCTAAATTGCTATTATTCATAATTTAAGTGGTTGATTACGGTGTAATAATAAAATGTGAAAGTTGAGAAACTTTTTATTTTTATATAATTTGATATTATTTTCCTTGATAGTTTTCTTATCTAATCGTTGGCGTTTATAAGAAATTGATGGGAGCAATAAAATATTTAAGATTCTGACGAGCGTTTACCGAGTGATGTATTTTTGTGTGGAAGAAAAATTTAATTTAAAGTTAAAATAGTTTGAAGTTTTCATAGTTTTCTCTTAAATTGTCTAATTTTCATGAATTCATCCCTTAAAGTACGCCTTGTGTGCTTCACCCAGAAGCACACTCGATGCTAGCAAACAGAAGGAGCTCTGATGTGGTTTGTGGTGGGCTTCATAACCCGTCCTTCAGCCTGTCCGTCACCCGCCAACCTAGTATACAGCGCCACACTGCGCCCTAAAGCAACTCTTTACGCCCTTCTCTTCCTTTAACTACAGTTTATAATCATAAAATATGACCAAATTGACTAATTTTACAAACCCTTATTCTAATAACAAAATTATCTAAATAACTCTAATTTAAAGTAGCTGTATGTAATGATCTTGATCGTTTCATTGTCGTTAGTTAGCTTGATAACTTTAAAATCGATATAATGACTAAATTATAGCATAATTTATAAAATTATTGCTAAATTTGAAAAGTTTCGCTCGTTAATATTTTAAAAATTCAAAATAAAAGTTTTTTTATATAAGCATAAAAGGGTTAAAAATGCAATAAAATCAAATTTCCAGTGCTCGCCGACGACGAGAGTCCTTTTTTTCGAAATAAGGACGAAAATGTTAATTTTATCGTTTTATTTGCTGTTTGATTACAACAAAGTTCTCCAACAGCAAATGCCATAGTTTTTAAGTGTGAATTTAGTTTTAAAATTTCACCAAATTGAAATGTCTCGGTTATTACAAAAAGTTTTAATAGTTTAATAAAGTTTGTGGTACTTTGAAACAATACGGGGGTCGTTCAGGAAATTTTTGAAATTCACAAAGCAAATCGTACTAATTTATAGCCGACGGAACGACAATAATTTGATGACATTAATTATGTGACTCAATAATTATTTAATTGCTAGAAAACACGCAGAAACTATACAGGAAAACTTGGAGCATTTATATTAACTTTTGCACCAAAATAAATTAGATAAGGCCATTGAGATATCGCATCTTTATGGTTCGAATTTTCATTGCTCCCTCATTACGCTTATGTTCATAATAACGACGCTAAAAAAGGTCGGTTAATAATAAATTATAAAATGATTTTGTTTGAGTTTAAAATTCGGGCATGTTTGCAATCGTACACGTAATCGTTTAAATTACGGTGGGTGGATTTTTATCGGGCGGGGTTAATTAAATTTTGCGAATGTTTCAATTTTTGAAGCTTAATTATTATAAAATTTGGCTGCCGGAATTGAGACTCCATAATCTACATATGGATTTCTCATTTCGTGAGTTCTTAATCCTAATGCCGTCTCCGTGGTTGTAAGACGGGGACGATGGGGTTGTTGTTAATTGATCTTTTCCACCCTCATTTTAAACCACTGCTTGGCTTAATGCGCGGCTGGCAAACATAACGCACATGAAACCGTGCTGCATAGCGCCAATATCGGTGATACCCAGTACCAGGCCCCCCCCTTTCGTACCCTCCAAATGTCTAATTAACCCGCAAACACTGCACATTATACGCTACTGTCGCGATACTGAATATTGCTAAATACCTTAGACCCGCTTAATATAAGTGCTTCCTATTTAAACACACAACAATGACGACACAAACGATATTGCCATTTCTTTAACGAAATTAATAAAAAGATGCTATCGTTTCGTTCATTTCGAATTTAAATGCGAGAGATAATAAAATTTCTCTTTTATTAATGACAAAATTAAGGAAAATGCTCGCAAAGTTCTATAACACAGTACAACCCTAAGGGTAAACGTAATCCCTTACAACTTCAACTAACATCCACATACCTTTCACACAATATGTTGAACACGGATCATTAGGATCAGATCGGTGGAATATGAATGCTATTATCCTTCCCGTTATTTATATCTCGTCCTAGGACCTTCTCGTACCCACAAGCCCAATTATTAAACACTCATTAGCGAAAATCAAGAATCTTCTTTCCTTCTCATTACATCTCCAATATAATGAATGCAATATATGCTATATATACATACACTACATGCCTTAATTATAATTCAATTTATCAACTTTGCGAAAAAAAATTCTACTTTAAATTTTACATTATTCACTAATTTTAAACTTTTGTTGGAGTTGTCGTAATGTGCAGTCTACAAAGTTTCTCGTCTTACAATTGAAGCGTCTCTTAAAAACTAACACTGAATTTTATAATATGAATTTTCTACCCTTATTTTCTAGTCTAGCCACATAATTAATAAAGGTTTTCCGTAATTACACCCTTCTTATTCAATTTTCAAAATTAGCACGCCGGTTTTTTATTTGCGGCCGCTCGAAAAATAACTTAATCGCTTTCGTGGGGTCAATAAAATTTATTTCTCATAAATGCTCATCCTATTGCTTTCTTGAGCACTCATCTTATTTATCGATGGTAATAGGGACGAAACGACCAAACGCAATAAAATAATTAATTTTGGATTAGTCGCAAAAAATTACGCTCCCAGCAACTTAACGATCCATTTTTAGCAAACCTAAATTCAAAATTTTGATTTTGTCGTAATATATTAATAACAATTTTATACCTTTTTCATAGCTCCAAGTATTGAGACGTTTTCATAAAATAATAAACTGACATCTGCTGCTTCAGATGATGGCCAATAAAATGCATATCGTTGTGTAATCTTATTGGATATACTAACAAATGTATACCAAGTGAATCAATAGCGAACACTTTTAATTAAATTTGCATTTGCTTCATCCAGACTACATAAAATTATTTTTCCCCATAAGAACGGCTTGGTGTGATCGCTAGTTGAGTTACAGTTCAAAAATTTAACCAATTAATTCTTCTTGAATTACAAATTTTCGAAAAAAATTATTATTTTCCAACGTGCGGTTTTTTTTAAACAACGAATTGTTTAAAACCTGCAACAAGGTAGTTTGCAAACAAAAAACAAAAAGTAAACTTTCGAAATGTTAATATGTAGTATTTCTTTAGTTAATTTTAACTGAAACTCAAAACTCCTTGTTTGTAAATAACACAGATTTATAATAATTTTGGGCTTTTCAAAGATGTCTGCATTATAAATATTAAGAAATAAATCATTTCGATGCTACTATTTTATATATAAATCCAAAGACTGTTTTAATAACAACTAATTTAAAGAACCCCCTCCCCTTTTCTAGCCTAAATTCAAAATAAGTTTTGTTTGTATCCGTTTCGTTTCTGAGATATTTCAAAAATTTGCTGAAAGGGTGACGAAACCCTTTTTATTTTAAATTTAGGGTTCAAAATAGTTTAAACCATTTGAAAATTCTTTGTGGGGAGTAAAATGTTAAATTCCCCCCCCTCTCCCGGGTCTTGATAGATAGGATCAAAATGAGATATAATCTGCCTGACCCCTTTGGATTTGTTTAAGAAATTTTTTTTATTCTTTGTCTGGGCAAATTTGAAGCCTGAATTTTTATGAAATTTTTATCCCTATTTTTATCGGATAAAAAAAAGCGATAAAATTTTCATAAATTTTATATAGATATTATTTTTCCAGCTTTTCAGTCAGCCTGGATCAAAATGCGTAAGAAATGAGTGGGGGTAAAGCTTGACCCTGCTTGCATTAGACCCAGCATTAAATTTGGAGATGGTAGTATTATGATATGTCGACCAGTGGCGTGGGAGAAGTGTAAATCTGTGAGGGGAGAATAAAATCGGACTCTTTGATTGAGATTTTGTAGAACTAGTTTGAAAATACAACCGTAAAACTTTTTGAGAAAGACAGCTCAGTCTATTTTTTACCAACCTAAACAAAGTCACAATGTCATTATGGGAGAATAATAGATCAGTGCGGCCCAAGGCCGCACAACCTCGCGGTACCTAGTATTCAACATTTTACCAAAATATTTTTGAGTAAAAATGAAGAGTTATAAAGAGTTTTTGGAGGGGGTTCTGGGGAAATGCCAGTTTTAATCAAATCTTTGAATTTAAATAGTTACGTAACAGCAACAATGCCAATTGCCACTTACAATAATAAGAAATGAAATAATTAAAGCTCTCTGATTATTTAAAATTTAATATATTAGAAAAATATTTAATTAACACAATATTTCAACGGAAAGCATAATTAATTAAATATAAATATAATTTTAAATTGGTGATCCTTACGCTGTTTAGTCCATATTTTTCATTTATACAACAAATTTGATTATAATTTAAAACTAAAATACAAAAAAAATGTAAAAAAAGGTTTATTCGTATAAATTTCTGCTTATTATTTTAGATAATTAATGTTGATTCGTCCAATATAATATGTTTAGTCCTTCGAGCCTGGTTTTTGTTATACTGCATTAGTTAACTAAAAGTAGAATATTTCAAGATAAAATTTGAAATAATTATGCAAATTTATTTGAATTGCAAGTAAATAAAGGTAATGTGCAATACGAAACGCCTGACTTTTGCCCACAGGGCACATATCTCAACATGTATCTAAAACAACAACTCGGTTCTATTCCCCACATTACAATAACAATCTCGAAAATCCTTGCTCAAGTGTTTAAATAACACACACCGCGCCGGAGTAGCAAAAAAATCGTAAAATAACAAAATTAGTTGCGAACGGACCGCACAAAAAAAACAATTAAACATAATCGTTAATGGGCTATTAAAAAATTATTTTATTTTAGCATCGCATTATCGTGGCGGAAATCTGTTGGAAATGATCTTGGCTTCACGCCCGCAAATAAATTTACAGATTCAGAAAATTTGCAACTCAAATAAGCTACATTAACGTATTTATTCACACGTACAAGAAGATTTCTTGCCCTAGGAAAGAACGATGAATTTTCATTATTTTAAATCGTTAACATATTTTTAAAATGTTCACGTTACATGTCATATTTTATTTCGTTAACGAAATTTCGTTACATCTTTTGTTTGCACGACCATAAATATGTAAATAATCCTCAGATGAAGTTTTAAAAATATAAAATTTGGTTTAAATTTGAAATCAAAAACAGAACCGAAAATAAAATTATTTTCTGTTTACGAATTAAACGCAAAACGTGAAATAACTTTTTAGTCATCGGGCTAGTCGCTCACTTGTTGGTTGGCTAACCATAATAATACAACTGTTATTTTGAAATTAAAACAGTAATTTTTGAATTCCTATGTTAATACTTTGTACTTTATTAAATTAAAATTTTAGAAATAACTGGTTAATGAAACGAATTATTTGCATGAGCTTTCCGCGATGGGTTATCATTCCATGGGGTGGAAAAAATTTTCTTTAATAATAAATTTGGATAAATCGTTAAGATTAAGCGATATTTTTAACTTCGTTATTAAAAATTAAAGCCAATAAGACGAATTAACGTGTTTTTAACGTGTTATGTTTGATGTAACGTATATACGTCAAATAAAGTGCATAACACATATTTTCATGAATAACTAAATGCTATATGTGTACATTTCACCGAATATTACACGTTATTGCAACCTTAAACGTTAAAATCACGTTAATTCAACCAATTATGTTTATTTCTGGTTGAGGGAAACTTATTCAAAAATAATTTTTTTACCTAACTAAACTAAACTAAGATTCTGACCGGAACAGACTAAACTCAGACTGAAAAGCAAAAGGCTTATGCATTTCTCTGTAATTGGTTTAATGTACGTCTTTTACTGTTGATTTTCTGAATTAAATAAATAATAAGAAAACTTTCAGCAATGGTATTTCACTATCTTTAGCTATTTTTATTCCAATTTTTCAAATATTACCAAATTAATAATGGAGAAAATTTAAACATTTCGTTATGATTTACGCAGAGTTTCCAGTAAAAGGTCGAGTTAATTACTAAAATGTTAGTATAGTAAAGAAAAGCTTTTACCCAAAAAAATTCTTTTTAAACTGTTACTGTTTAATCGCTTAAGATCCATTAAGAAAACTTTCAAAATAATATGGAAAATCCCACGCACTCGAAGGTTTTTTTCTATTTTTTTCTTTAGTTTTCGCCCGGAGACGAAATTTCAAATTATTATTTCTGATAATAAATAGAAATTTGTTTTCTTCTTTAGTTTTAGAAAATCTATTTTATTCAAATAAGGTTACGAGAAATAAAGCAGTGGTGGATAATTTAGAAAATCTTATGGTACAGGAGGAAACTGTTTTTTTAATAAAAAAAAAGAGGAGAAAAGTTTCTGGGAAAACACATTATGGCTCATAGAAAAAACTTTCAGTTGGATTAAATTATGCGGAAAATAATTTTACTAATAAGAGCGGCATTTGGTAAAATTGGGTAAAAGCGAAGAGACAATAATGCCCAATTATTAATTGGATTTATAAACATTTATAATCAGCGAAGCGAATTTTGTCAGTGATGAAAAACAACAAAATGTAATCAAGAAAGGAGTGATAAAGCATCGCATGTCATATTAGTAGCAGCGAGTTGATCAAACATATGGTGCGTGCATCCTGCGAATAATGCCCATATAGGAAGGAGCACAATTCCTGCCGGCGGTTCAAACAAAACGCACGATTTATTTTATTTTGACATGTCTTACGACTTTCGCATCAACAAGCGTGACACATCACCGACTACGTAAGATATACGCCGTTCTTCGATGACATAAATTAATACGAAAACAATTCATAATTCAAAAAGCGTGCAACATTTATAAAAATTTACCTCTCAGTGAGCGCCGAGCAGTGCGCTTATAAAATATGGTTGTTGACGGCGTCGACTTGAAGAACCGACGGTCTGTTGGAAAACGAAAATCAACCAACGTAGAAAATAAATGTCGATGCCAGGTTATAACTCTAGTTTTGTGCCAGATTTGCGGAGAAATTACTACTCTGGAGCCCGCTCTCGGAGGGCAAACAAAGAAAACAAAGTCACAAGAGTCGCATGACACTTTGATGTCTTCTCACCTTTACGACAATAAAAACAAAACGAACCGAGTTACTTTCGCGATGTAAATCAATTACATTAGCGCGGCTAGCAAAATGACGAAACCGCACCGAGACGCCTAAGAAAAACGTAGCGGCGTCTTGGAGAGACGTATAATTGATACAAATTAACTCCCGGTAACCCGGTAAATAATACAACTAACGAGATCGCGCGCTCTCCGAAACACTATTTTATATAAACGCGATTTAAACCCTAGCTAACTCGATAATTAGAGAACAATTAAATGCACTTCGTCAAATGGCTTTTATATAAAAACACTGTTAACTTAATTTAAAAAGTCGGCAGCAAGTAAATGTGACAAAAATTTATGTCGATGGCGGAGAGCGAAATTTGGTCTATCCAGAGGAAATTGGCATGTGTTTACTACACGCGACATGCAATGATGTTTATGTCGTTTAATTTCCCAGATGCCATTAAAATCCGAAGCACTAGGATGTAATATGTCGAAGATCAACCGTAAACGCATAAAATTCATCAAAGAGGATCGCATGGAGTCGCACTACTCTAAGTCAATCGGGATTCGAAAACCGTTTTGCTTCACCTTCTTCATTATACGACAAAGAGCGCTATTACCATACTCTTGATGGGGGATTGCAGATGTCACAGATTAAAATTAGCAGCACGAATTGCAACCGAACCCTTCCGTCGGTTAATTTAAAATTATTTAAGACGGAGCTTTTGAATTATAAGAAACGCCTCGGCATAATTTTTCTTAGAGTAATGAAAAACCGGTACTGATTACATTTAATGGTGATGGTACCACGAGTCCACTGCATTATTGGGTGCGCAGAAGTAGATTACCAAAAGAGGGGAAGGAAGCATGAATAAGTTTAAGTGAGGCGGTGCTAAACTTTAGAAAAGACTTTTTAAACTGTCATAACTTGGGAAGGCCCAGTTTTATGTTGGTAACCATATTGACTGACCCAAAAAGAACAACAAGAAAAAGTTTTGGTAACAAATTTTTAAGGCCAACTTTAAACTACAAAAGTTTTATCAACTATCAAACAACTAGAAACAAAGTTACGGGACAAACAATAGTCCTACCTGAAGAGATGGGACATCGTCTCAATAGCAGCGCCTTTTAACGTGGACCTTTGGACGCCGGACTTGGACTTCGACGTCGTGGTCTTGCTGTAAAAGGAGCGCGTCGCGACGGACGACACCGAAAGCTTCCGAGTAAACTTGAGGGGTGGTTCTGGCACGTCTAGTCGCTGCCGGCGTCGAAAACGCTTTGCGGCTCCTGGAGAGATCTTGGGGTGGACGCAGGAGCGGCCCGCCCGCTAAGCAACAAGGACCACCGGGCCAAGCAGGCTATTGATTCGAAAAGGTCGCAGAGAGAGATAAAGAGTGCACTTGCAGTACACAAATTATTTTCTTCGCCACTATCATATTATTCTACACTCGATATTATTTTTAATTTCCATGTGCTTACGTAATTCCTCCGTTTCAAAAATCTCCAATTATTCGAAAAACTTCCCAATCTCCGACTCAATTATTCTCTTGCATTAGGGCAACGTTCGCCGGTGTTAAAAAATTTGTTTCGCAACTTTCCGACAAGCTTTTTTTTATTATCGAGAAAACTAAAACTTTGATTTTAACTTTCAAAACTGTAAACACTTGTAAAAATTTATAACAATCGCAAAAGTGGGTTACTGTCAAGCCGAACGTGAACTATCACATGAAAACACACGTGATGGAAATATTTTTTTCATTAAGAGAAAGCTTTATGTATTGGAAATCTTAATGAAATTGGGCGGACCGTCCCGTCTCTTCATTTCATATACTTGATTAGGCAAACGTTTAAGTGCGCTATTATTACAGCTGTATCTTTGTGAGATTCTCTTGTTCTCAATAAGAGGGTAAGCTAAAACAGAACCAAAAACACTATAGAACCGCAGATAATGAAGAAGCTTCGACTCTTTGGCATACATGTAGAAAGAGCAAAGCGGACGATGGCTTCATCGGAGCCTTAATCCTCTTAATAGATTCTGTCCAAGTCGCATCTGACGCTGCCCAACCCTTTCAGCTTAGCATTGTTAACACAAGATCCAATAAGTCAAATTCCATCATGCAAACCAAACGAAGCTTATGAAAACTTTCATCCTATATGCGGAGAATTTCTACATAAAAGATACAGCTAAAATATTTGCTTCATAATATTCATGGTTAATTGAATACTGTGCAAATTAGACATAAATTTGTTGCGGATTTAACAAAAATTTGCTAAATTATTCAAAAAACTTAAATCGGTCGCAGGAATTTAATAACACATTTTATTTCTTATTGTCGTCAAATACACGTAACTTTTACCCACTTTACATGCCATTATTTTCTATTGTTGTATTGAAACCTATATATTTTAAATAACTAAATTTTTAACAAACCAATTTTTTTTCAAAACAATTTTAATAGCGTGGTTGCGATGTTTTGCAGGTAAAATAAGTATAAGAGAGCATAGATTGTCGTATCGTCTGCGTGCAGGCCATGTTTTTTTTTAAATTGACAAAAATTACGTTGATAAAATTTTCGGTCTAAGCACTGACATTGAATCAATGTGGCTACGATCTGATACCTTTGATTTACATGTTTCAAATGCTTTCAATTTGAAATACTTCAGAGTTTATAAAAGCGCCAGTAATCCAATTTCAGAAAACCAAATAAAATATTATGATTTGCCATCACTGAAAATAATAGTTGTTGAAAAATTCATAATCTTTGCGCCGATAAACAAAATTCAGAGTAGAATTCATAGTATTCATGAAAAAATTCATTGTATTCATGAATTTGTTCATCGATATGACTAATGTTATTCATCGGCGCAAAAATGATGAACAATTTTTTGAGGTTGAATTTTCAAAAAAAGACCTCAGATTCGTAATCTACGATCCCAAACTTTCGGTCGCCACTCATTTATTTTATAGTATTTAAATAGAAGTTTGTTTTCATTATATCCGAAAGGTGACGAATTTCGAAAGCCTACATGGATAATGAATTTGATTTAATTGTAAGATTGCCGTTCAAATTTCTTTTTTTTATGTAGCTGACCAAAGGATAGAATAATAAATTAATGCTTGCTGAATGTACATTGAATCATGTAATGAAATTTGCGATGATAAGTCATTGATTTATTATGGAGGGGGGGGGGAGCTGTAGTTCCTTAATTTAGAATTTTAATATCTTTGTAATATAAAGAGTGTGAGGAGGAATAAATTTTTTTACAAAATAACCAAATATACCACTTGATGATTTTTTTTCTTGTTTAACAACCAATTGCCATTGCATAAGTTAACCGAAAAGAGAGCTGGGAGACCAAGTCCCCCCCCTCAGAAATAACGGAACGCGATATAATTTTTAAATATTGCAGTTTTAATTATTTTTATTATAATATTTCTTCTAAAAATTCGAGCTCAAATTAAGCTTTTATTGTAAACCTAGCTCACAATTTCTACAAAATTTTGAAAATATAAAAATCCTACTTATTTTCCGATTTTCCATCCTTCAATTATGACCTATCTGTCTCGAAAATAATCTTTATAGTTAGGCTGCTCCTTACCAAAATCTAGCAATTACAACTAAATCACAGTAATGTATGCTATAGCCGTTCTGGCCAATAAAATCACAACAATTTCGAAAATCATTGATTTACAAATTACAAACTGGTATAATTTAATATTTATAAAAATGAAATAATATATTACAGGTAGATATTATTAATAATTCCTGCACCCCAAACTCCAGAAGATCCTTTATAGTTTTTCATAAAGAACTTGTAATTGAAATTTTTCAAAAAAATATGTACATCAACGTGCGCCAATTTGTTAGATTCTGGAAAAGTCCGATTCGTAAATTTTCAAGTTAAAATGTAGAAAGCGCAAGCCTTGCAACCCTTCCAGTTTTCTACATGTATTCCACGCCCCGACCACTGGGTTTACTAACTTACTTTTTCTTCTTTTAAACGAGAAACTTTTTCCTCTCGTATCTACATTTCAACCTGTTTTTAGTAAAATTCTTTCTTGCATGCTATATAGGTACCCCCTTGCAATATTAAATACCAACTAACAAAATATGTAAATATGTACCTAGAGCACAACAGGAGTTACGCTTGGGAATGTATTTGGTATAAATAAATATTTGGCTCTGTAAACTAAGATACTTAAAATTTTTCGGGGTTATTTGATGAAAAAAATCTTTTAAAATTAAAATTTGATTGCAGAAAAAGTTTAGAAAAGTAAACTGGCGTCCCTAAAGTAGTCCTGCAGAATTTGCAGGATTCTTACTTGTTACTCTAGCGATTACATTCATAAATCTGGGAAAGAGATTGGCGTCACGGCGTTCAGGGCAGAAAAATCCCTGAACTGGGGTTCGTGCTAACCGATCACTTACCCTAGGATTTATGTTGAAAGAATCCTGAATACAAACACTGCAAAAAACACCAGGTCAAATGCAATTAAAATAATACCGAGGAAAAAAATGAAATGAAATAAGAAAAATCGGAATCGAAGTTGGGCAAGGGGAGGGTCGGGGAGCTCTCTTCTCGCACATGATTGATAGTGATATCCTTCCTGTATTACCACTGCATAAAGAGGAGTTCTTATGAGATATAAATGTGAAGTACGCCGTATAGTTTTCATGAATAATGTAAGGTTAGTACGCGACAGATCGTCTCACCCCCACAAAAATGAAGGGACGCAAAATGGTAAAATTGAATGTTACTTACTAACGACAACGCAAACTGTCGCAAGACAAATTTCAAATTGAGATTAGAATTCTCTAAGCAATTTTCTAATATTAATAATAAATTTTGTAACCAACGCATTTTCTATTCTTTGGCGAAATAATTTTATGTAGAAAATTACGATCCCCTCGCAGGAGCGCCCAAAAGTATTCTCATCAAACATTTTACGTGACTGTTCTTATTTCTTAATCTATTACTTCAGACGTCTGCATGTGCCTCGAAATAATTCTCTGTGAAATTCTATATGCCCAACTTATAAACTTCGCAAGTACCAAAAGTTTGTCATGTTTGATGTAAAAGGAGTTGACATTAAAATTGAAATCGCTCTTTTAGAAAATTTTAACACGATCAAAGATCACCAGGAGGTGGAATGTCTTTTGACTAACATCTTTTAATTAGTAGGTACTGACAAATCGATTTCAAATTTCTCCGTCGTGTTTGATTATCCCAGCATCGGCATCCGTGCTCAATGCAGCTGACCAGAGAACCCAATTGTATTCTGATTTGCATGAAATAACGAGACTGGGGCCGCAATCTCTTAGCACACACGTGACCCAGACCGTGATAACAGGCCGATAAAGCCCCTTATCGTAGGGAAAATGAGTGTAGTCGTACGTGTACTGCCCCACATATTCCTGGAAAAGTCGTGTCGATATTTTTGATAAAGAAACATGCATACCGAGCCTTCTCGAAGCGGAATTATGCTTTCTTTGTTTCTAATTTGACAAATTGGAGTGTGTGGACAATGTAATCGATCGTATCGTTACGAGTTGCTGTCTCCTCTTGATTATCTTCCACGAGAACATTATGAGAAAGCTGATAACACGCAATGTACATGATTAGAAAAACTCGTAGGATGTCACAAGGAGCACGCACAAACAACAAACAAGCGTAGCGTCCCCTGATTTACGACGCCAATTCTTCTTTATTTCTCTCCTGGCTCGCTCTTGAATTCTTTCTTATCGAACACGAATCATTCGCGATTGATAGAATCCTATGAACGATTTAGTGTTGGACAGGGATGGACTGGCACCAAACTTTTGCGACGACGACGGCTCTTTAACAGATTACATTTAATGTAACCAGTTAGCAATTATTTTATTTATTTATTCCTTTGAAACTCGAAAAGCTCTTCTATTGTCGATTGGATAATCGGCGACGTGGGCGCTTTTCATTGCGAATTTCAAGCGTACATTTAAACTGATTCCGTATCATAGCAGCTTAAAATATTATCTAAGTTATACCTACCATTAATTTTACACACCGGTAGTAATGCTAAATTTGGCTATATCATTAAAATAATGAAGCCATCTGATGTAGTGAAGTGGTTCTAAACCACGAAGTACCATTGATGAGTGCTAAGTTATCTTTTTGCGTTTATAAGTTATGGCCAAATTTACCATTACTACATTACTGTAATATACCCCATGGCGGAAGAGGAATTCGGTCTTGTTCGTTACGTCGTGAACAGATTAACGAGATTCCAATTAATGGTGAATGGGTTAAAAGTAATATTCCCATAGTAAACTTATAAAAATGTTAAATTAATTTCTTACAGAATGACGGAACAGTGGCGGAATATCAGTCATACATTCAATGAGATAATGGGACAGTGCGGCCTTCAAGCCGCACAACCTGGGCAATCTGTATTTTTTTTAAATATAATAAATTTGGTTTTATTGTTCAATTATCAGTTTATTTTTAAAGAAAAAGTATATTTCAGTTTACATTTTCGATCATTTTTAGTGAAGCAGCTTTAAAAATTTCTATTTGTTTATTAGTCCAGTCATTAGGCAGATACTTGTGCATAGATATCACTCAAAAATTACCCTCCCCCCTTGTTCAATACACCAATAAGTCTTTTTTTTATCTATTTCACTTTTTTTTTAAGAAATGTTTGCAAAATTTTGATGATTTTGTTTTACTCTGATTTTTAGATTAGAAAAATAACAGTTTTAAATAAAAGTGAGATGAATTTTACTTGCTTGCAACATGAAGATTTGGTAAAATTCTAAATTTCAACAGGAAACGACGATTTCATAACGAAAACCTGTAAATTCGATTGAACACATCATACAAAGAAGAATTACTTTGAAATTTCAGAAACTGTATGAGATAATTTTTATCTAAGATAATATAAAAATATCTGCGGATTCTTTATAGGAGCAGTTCGTCCCTGGTATTGGAATGTAGCCGCACTTAAAGAGAACAGTTTTCATTTGAGCGTAATTTTCTTTTACAATAGCGGCGAGAGAGTCGCATTATCTTTCAATTTGCCTCATGATTTACCACAGAAACATGGAGCGTTTACAAATAAATGTATCACCAGTCACATCTCCCCCAAGAAGGCAAACAAATCGATTTGAAAAATATTTATTTAGATATTTAACGACAGCAAAAAAGGCGACATCATTGGTCATCCTTTTTTGTTCGGCCACTTCCTGCATTAAAGAACGCTTCGACTTCCGTCAATCCAATAATAGGAAAGCGAGGGTGCAGAAAGTGTCTGCATATTTGTTTTGATTTTTGGTTCGTTTTCTCGGTTGTATGATAAATGGAGACGTAGACGAATGGTTTATTGAAATGCCCCGGTGGATAAGTTTTGTGGTCAGAGTTTACGAATCGAAAATATTAGGGGGAATGGCAGAAACTTTTTTATTCTTGCATTCGTGACACTCGAAGTTATGCGAATTCAAATCTTATTTTTCATATTTTCCAACTTTTCGGTCGGCCGGGCAAAAAGGCGGATTATCGATCTAGTCAATTAATAGGTTAGCTACATCAACACGCGGAGTGTTGTGTATTTAATAAAGGAGTTGGGCGATCTCATCTAAAGTTTTCTTGAAAACTCATCTTGAGCAAACGCGCAGCAATTTCTTGTTTTCTCTTATTATATTCGTGTGATTGTGTAAAGTGCTGTTGGTCAAGTCTGCCGGCTGTTGCCTTTAGCATCTTGCGGCACTTACGCCTCGCTCATTTATCTGGCGGTTAATGAAATTATAGCCAGTGTTAGGTCATCTCCTGGTAATCTTAGCAGGCTAAAATTGCGGCTTCGTACCCAGAGCTCGTTTATTTTAGGTACGAGACATTTATTTCGGCAGAAATAAAATAATCTCGGCCGAGGAGAATGGAACAAAGTTAAACTTATAAATCCATAACGAGATCGAGTTTTTTTGGCACGCGCCCCCAAATCTAATACACATTTGAGTAGGGTAATGTAATATCACTTTTATGTACATTGCAGGTCCCCTACGTGCTCGTGCTTTGTTTCTCTTTCTCTTGCTTGCATACCGAGAAGGCACCAACTCGCAAGATTTTATATGGAAAGTGTATCGTGTAAACAGTGCAATATACATAGTGTTTGCAGAGAGAGCGAGGCGATGACAAATTGCAAGTCAAGGTGGCCGGTGATAAACGGCCGGCGTTTAGAGCCGACCAGCGGGCAGCTAATGATACCCCTGTCCGCCCTTTAATGCCCTTATTGCGCTTTTGATCTAGTGCCGACACCTAGACCCGACTGTTTGGTTTCAACTGACACGGTTAAAGCTCGGAAGACCTAGTAAAACCCTTCCAATTAACTAAGAAGTGGTCAGACACTACCGCTTTAGTGCCGATCTAACCGTATATTAAGGAAAATCGACTGCGCATTAATTATCCACCCATAAACTTAGTGCAAACTTACTCCTCGAAAAACATATTAAACACGTTGTCATTACGGACATCAGATGTTGTTGTCGAACGAAAATTGGCTCGAGTTTATAAAAGGAAATTGATGGAATCTCGTTAACGACAAGCGGCGCCCTCTTAGTTTAGTTGTTCTTAAAATCGTCCCCCGTCTTTTTTAAACAGGTTCTTTTAGTAGGTGTTAAAGCGCACTCATTGCCCCCTTCCTGCGTGTCCTCGTAATGCAGCAATCAACGTCGACTGGATGGCGTTTGCCTTGATCTCCTTTTGTTTTACACCCCAATCCGCTCTTTTTTTTATTCTCTCATCTTCGTTTCACTAATAACCTCCTCGCTAAATGTGTATGTAGATACAAAGGGGAGGAATTTTAAAAAGCCACTCGCGTTTGTCATTTAAAGTGGCTTTTCGCAGCCGCCAGGTACAAAGTCAGACGAAAACACGATCCGCAAGATTAAAAAGGCATCTTGCGCGTCGGCCGCCAAAAAAACGACGTCGCCATTTAATTAATAAAGTTTGAAAATTTTAACACGACGACGCTGGTCAAACAGATTTTCGTTTAATTTTCAGGAAATAACCTCGCAGTAATCTGATAAACAACACAACTATTCAAGCTAAGAATTTTAACAGCTCGATGACCGCAAATAACACAAGACATTCCTCTTACATCACTGGCATGTCTACAGGATAGATGGGAATGACCATAAATTTAGAATGTATGTCCAGAAATGCGTTCAAGAGATTTCTCTACAAATTCAAATGGAATAACCAAGACATAGTTGCTCATCTAATAGGTACTTAGAATTTAAGTCTCTCGAGATGGATGAAATTTTCTTATCGATTTGGAATTTTGAAATGGAAAGTTAATTGTTCTACTATATTTGGCTTCACTTATGGAAATGGTTTTGCTTTAGAGTAACTCGAGAAACGCGTTGTTGTACCGCATGAATGCGGTTCTTCGTCTTCAGATCGGATGCAAACCACTCAGCCTTGCTGGAGGCGATACATCTCCAATCCGGACCGGTTATCATCCCGCGCCGCCCCGGGGGCTAATGTGGTATCATAGGCTGTAATTAGCCGACTGAGACTACAAGATAATGTACTTCGCTAGCATAAATCTTTCCGTTCTGTCTCTCTTTTTGGTACTTCATTTGATTTGGAAAAGTGAGACGGAATTTGTATAACCCTCCGGTGAAGATCTCAGACTGCTGCCGTTCGCGGAGTCGAGGGGAAATTATTAAATTATATTATAAAAAAGATTTCTTGGTTGGTTCGTTGCGCATTAAGGTTACTCCAATAACATAAAAAATTCACCACATAAAATTCCCTTTTAAGACTTACCTACTTAATTAAGCCAGTTAAAAATACTTTTCCGTTTTTTCTAATACTCCAAAGCAACAAACAACAATCGTATTAAGGATTCATCGATGCATCGAGATGAAAAAAAAATTGTTGCAAAACTTCTTAATTGGGAAAATCTCCTACGAGCTTATTTTAAATCTTCTTTACATTTTAATATTTGCACGAGCTTCCTTTCCGCGTTCGACGACGACGCCGCCACCGACGTCGTCGTCCCCGCATTCGAACGTAGTTAGTGTATAAATTAATTATTTTCGAACATGTGACGATAATATTATTATTATCATTTCAATTACTCGCAACAAATATGAGTTTTTCAAGTTTGTTTTCTTATATATCCGTATTAGTTTGGCCCGAGTGCGCTTCGCCTGATTAATTGCAAATATTTTGATAAGTATTGCGGGAAAAAATGAAGAAGAAAAGTTGGAGCTGTTCTAAATGAAAATCGATCGGTTGTTGGTCGGAAAGTAAGTTGTTATTAGAACATAAAAATCTCATCGTTTTAAAACACCACCAAGCAACCGTAGTAATCATCGTGTGCACTCGAATCATATGTTAACCACTTCAGACGAGTAGTCATTAACCGCGACGGAAATTCAATATAAGGGAACAGAAACGCCGCAACCAACCCTTCAAACAAACCTAGGATGCCTTCCACAATCGTTTCACGTTACCCCATAAAACTACGGCGAACAGCAAATTTTGTTCCCCGAATTTCTTTTCGAAAAGTTAAACGCATCCTAAAGTGGAAACAACACAAAAACTAATTAAAGTAATTATCATCAAATTTACATTACTTTACGCCACCTTACAATAATGGCACGCATTTATCTTCATCTGAAAAGGTATTTTCTTAGCAGGGATAGCCATGGAACTAATAAGAACGCCCTTAATCTTGTTCCTTCGACCTGTCAAGGATAATCATAATAGCGTTAGACGAATGAGTCCGTCGTGGTTAATCGTCAGTGACTTACTAATTACCAGCATAGACAATGAAAGAAGGGAAAATAATATCGGGAAATCTGGGGACTAGTAGTTTTTACAAGTTTATTATCTTGTAATTGTCAGGAAGAAAGATGTTTTATTCTTTTATTATCGGATATCATAAATTAATAACCCTCGCTCACGTTAATTTTTATTATATTTCCAATCCAGATAATTGCCAATATTTATACAAGGATAATCGGGATAAAATAATTTTAAATTATTATTACCTTACTTTTTAATACATTTGGGCCCCCGAACTCCAATAACCGCAAATGAATGTAACGATGGTAACATTCCTTACTTACATCAAAGAATTTACCATGCAAAAGCTTTGAAATTATAATTTGAAATTTTGATTCGAACAGGGGTGGATTTAAGCACTTATTTACAAATCATGGATGTTTCGAAAAATTACTCGATCGAAGTGTGGAAATAAAATTAATTTAGAAAGAAAAACTTTTAATTAATAAAATGAAAATGTAGAAATAAAAAATCTCAACTTCCCTTAGCCTTGTTAAATATTTTACAATCTCAAGTTTTTTAAATGATTTTACTCGCCCTACAGAAACCGTTCAATTTTTTTTACCTTTCCCATTTTCCAAAAATATCAAAAATTAATATTGAAAATGATTAAATAAATAATAAATGAGAAAAAGTAGATTATATGATAAAGGGGAGAAGGAAGTTAATAAAATAACATAATCAAATTTTTATTGTTACGTAATATAAAGGGTCAAGTCTTTCCTGACGTAATATAACTCTAATTGATTCATTTTGAGTCACCAAACTAAAAAAATAGAAGGTTACGGTTATTTTAATAGTATATTAACTCGATTTCTTAAGTTGTGCGGCCTAAAGGCCGCACTGACCCGACCTTCCCGTGTTACCTTCTAATAATTATACCTACCTACTAGTTTATTTAGTCTGTAACGTGTCAAAATTTGTTTTGGCCGTTTCATGTATTTTTATATTATATATATATTTATATTATTTATTTTTTATATACATAAATTATATATATAAATTATATATAATATAATTTATATTTATATACATTATATAAACCAAAACTTAAAAATAAGAAAATAGCAATTTAAAAGAAATGGAAATTTCCATTGGACGTGTAATCTTGGTATTTGTCCATTATTAGTTTCTATTTGTTTAAATTTAATTTTATTTTACCAGATAACGGGTAAATAACGAAATATAATATTTTCTTTCGAATTAACTTGTTTAAGCAATTAGCAGTCGTTCTTTATTGGTTTCTGTCCAAATTGGCAGTTTGAAAATCTTTTATCCACCTATGTGGTTTCCTTTCCTGTGGGAAGATTTGGAGTTGACAAAATTATTTACTTAACATGGAATCGATGCGAAGAACGGTTTATTTTACCCTTTTGGCTTTTGATTCCTGATGGATGCTTTTTGTTATTCGCAAAAGGATGCTTCCTTGTGAAATGTTTATACCAGATGGGTCAGAGGTTATTTCGATTAGGAGAACCAGACTTGGCAGATTTACATTTTTTGTTACACCACCTCTTCAAACGCAGTCGTCAAACCTCAACTTTCAAGCAAATGACTAGATTTGAAGGCGCTTCCGTGGAGATAAATTGATTTGTAGTCACATTTACTCGTTTGATGAGTCTTGGAACTGGCAGGCAAGTTGATTTTTTAATGAATATTTTGTGCTCTCTATTTAGTAGACTTTTATTCCTGGATGGTAGTCCAATGGAATGATGAAGAAATGTTATTGATTTCGAAAGGTCCTGACGGAGGAAATATACTTGCAGATTCGCGAAATTGGTGGACTCACATCCAGAGTAAGTCTGATATCGACATCAACTGTTTTTCTATCTTTATTTATACAATAAATCGATTCTTCGCTCCTTCTTAGTTTTATTTGTATCATCTGATGTTTTTCGAATCCATTTTTTCGTAAAAATTCAGCTATAATTAACGAAATCCAATTTTACTGAAATTTTTTAGTGAAAATGAAACAGAAAGGATCCGCCCTTTCAAAAATCTTGCTGTAACTACTTACGTCGAGCGCACGTACCGGCAACAGAATGGATCTCGATTTGAGGAACTGGGTGCTCTTTACGTACAAATCTAAACTTTGAAATCAAATATTGCCTAAATTAATCGAAAAATTGGTGTTATTCAACTGTTAAACAGCTTGAGCTTGATGTCTTTTACAATATAGTTAGCTTACAGCCCGGTTAACGTACTATACCAGGGAAAATCTACACTAGAAGAAGAAAAAGTTTCCAAATTGGATCGCAATGATGCGGCATTGGAAACATCTAACCACGTTGCTAAACTAAAGATGAAATGAAATGGAAACTTAATAAAATCTCTGTTAATATACATATACCACACAATGTATTATCACCCAATTTACATTGTTACTTATAATCAGGAAAATATGAAATGAATAGCAACTCGAAAACTGTGCGTTGTAAAAATAAATGTGGAATAATAATTTGTAGTGAAATGGAGAAAAACAAAGGAAAATTGTTGGAGTCCATGGGAAATGTAGTAAATTTTGGAGCCAACCTCGATGAGATCAAATTAATTCTGAACGTTTTATGATTTTAATTATAAAATAATACTAATTATAATTTGGTAAAAGCATCTATAGAAAATGTAATTCTATATCGTGGGCACGTTTTAACTATTGAGAGGGTACGAGAATAATAGAAATTGTAACTGCAATGGATTATTGTGAGATTATCATTGTTAGTTGGTAGCGAGGTGCGAAATAATTAGCGTCGCCAAAACGATTCACAATCATCCATGTAATAAGGACTCGTATTGAAAGCAAATATTTTAACAACTAGCTCTTCGTTAAGCTACCACAATGGCACTTCACATTGCCGGCAACCTAATTATGAAAATTTGACAAGAACACGTTGCTGGCTAACGATAATTGATGACGGCAAGCCTTCTTTTCAAGCCGAGCGCTATATGAGGATCAATTTAATAAATCCCAACAATAATTAAGGCATAAACTTCATCCTCAAACTATTAACAAAGCCGAAATTAGTAAGAGACGAATAAAACAGCAGTTCACTTCACGATACATTCGCAACACATTAAGTTACGTACGTATTAAGCATTAAGAGCTTACTCCATTATTCTCTTCGCAATTAATGCTACCTTTTGTATAATTTATTTTCCTTTCAACAACAAATCAAAATCGCATCGCTCCACACCGATCGCATTTTTTGCTCCTCTTTTCCAAATTCCAAAAACCGCACTCGGTTGCAGCCTTTGCAACGTCGAATTAAAATCATGTGGTTGTAGGTGGTTTTACTTGTAATCTCAAAGACAAACATTTACTACCTTCCATTTTGAAATGTGATTAAAGACACGATTTCTAATCATCCACGTCTGCTTCGGTTAATTCCTTGGTTGCACTAAACGCTGCGTGAAAGATACGAACCAAAGGTGTTTACCCGCACGGATTTCACTAACTTTGCTATCAAACTTTGCAATACTTCAGTTCTCATCATCGAACATCCAACTCTTAGAAATAAATTCGCAATTCAAGTTATATAGACTTAATGCTCGCAGCATTATCATCCACCCATCTATAATGCTATACCCTAAAACTTTGCTAAACCAATTCGACATATTAAAAAAAAAAAGAAAAACCACGATATATTTTTACGAAATTTTTAAGTCCGTATATTGACGCCTGTCAAATTTAAACTTGTGATATGGAAGAAATTGCATCTCTTATCGTTGTTTTCAGTGATTCAACCAACTTTTCTCATAAACAAAAATAAATATCTAAAGTAGTTTTGTTCACTTTGTTGCTTACTTTTTGATTTTAGATTCCAAATATACCAAATAAAGTTGTTTGCATCAAATTTCAAATTCAAAAATCCTAATTCAAAATCAGCTATCTTTAATGTAAAAATATCTTGCATATGAGAAAATCTTTAATTTTGAAATTTTTTACAATTCGAAAAGAGAAACTCGGGAAGATTTAAAAATAATAAATAAAATTCATTTCAATTTTTAATTTAATTAACTGTTTACTTTCTTGAAACTTTGCAGATTCCAAAATATTTTCCTATTTTGACCTGGCGTTCGGCGCTGTGTGTTAAATTGACAAAGTTAGCTGTCGCGTGTATAAACAACTGGGCTATTTGGTGAAACGATGTAGATTTTAATTCTTTATTAAATTCACACTTAGTGTAAAATTTTACCAAATTTTGTTTATTTTCTTTAATAAGTATTTATTTTTGTTTTGTGGGATTACCCGTCTTTTGCTTTTTCTTTAATTCAACTTCTTTAAGTAAAATAATTTTATTTAGAAACATTTCTTTTTTAACAATCTTGGGAATCAATTAAATTTTTTTCAGAAAAAATCTTATACAAAACTATGGAGATCCTTGACAAATTGAACGAGCTTCACGCCTCGTTTGTGAAAATCCTTGCTTTAAAACCAAGTTTTATAAAGAGCTATTTTCTCATCGAAAAAGTACAACTTAAAAAACTGAAGATGAAATTATTTTTAACTAATTTCTTGCTTTCGACTCAATATTTACAATTTTCTCTTCGTTCCTCTGCAATGGGAAACTGATTAAGTTACAAAATTAATTCCTTGCGATAGAAAATTGGTCAAAAAGCTCAAGCTTATGCTTAATCGTTTGGTAAAAATGTAATTGTAAGGCTGAGTTCTCCAATACAAACTAAAATAAAATTTAGTCGTAAAAGGATAATTAATTAAAAGTGTGAAATTTAACTGAAAATTTGTTGCTGTTTTCCACAATTAATTTTCATTTTGTAAAGAAAAGTGTGAATAAAGCATGCATGCCTTGAGGGAGTAGATTTTCATTTTAATTAAGATTGTTCCTTTATGTATCAGCTACATTTGAGGCAATTTCCTCAGCTTCTTGCACAGTCACAGAGAATCACGCTTGGCCGCTTCATGGGCCGAAACAAAGAACACCGTATTGGACACAATGCAGCTCCTCGCGCTTCCGCTGCATTGTGGCGGTGCGTTAAAGGGTAGATAATGTGTAGGATAAAGGCTTTACTGCGCTGGTTTTACTGTCTTAAGGACGTTCGAGTTAGAATTAGGGTAGCCTAGCGGTAAAGAAATTAACAGCGACACGGATGGGTGCCCTTAAATTATTATAAAAGAAAGTTCTAAAAACTTTTGACAATAACTAAATTTATCATAAACGTACAAAAATTTTGCTTCTCGTCATTTCGGATTATTTATATTTGAAGGTGGAAGTTCATAGATCCATGATGTAATTGCGTTGAACATTAGTATGTAATGGAGTATGTCAGAGGATCAGCGTCCAACTTGATCCGGCCTACGCACGCCTTGAGTTAATGTCTTGCACCCTAATGACTAGGGATGGACTTAGTCTCCTCAGCCACCCACTTGCGGCTTACTAGCCGTCTTAGTCTAGCACCCCTGTGTACTAAGCAATTATCACACGGGTTATTGTTGTTACTACAGTTTAGCTATAGGCTAGAATATTTAGCCCTCTTTAGAAGCTTGATTTGACTTTGAAATTGGCTTAACCATTGTTTATCTATTGCTCACATTATTAAACCGCCCGCTTTGAGATTAAAAACTTACCCCAAATCTGGAGTTAACTGGTGATGGCACTCGACTTACCTGAAAAAAAAAGACTAAATTACTTTGGATAAAAAAATCGCAAATAAAGTTTGACCAATACGTGACGCACGCTGAGCAAGTCTATCCCGTCGTCCTTTTGTAAGGATAACAAGGCCGCGAATGAAGAACTCAAATCGAATTTCACTTATTCACAATTCTAGGGGCCGCCTCAACCGAATCTACATATATTTCAGAAGGTGATAAGGTGTTCGGACCGTCAGACCGAGTCGTGCATTTTATACTTTATGAAGTTATGAACTTCAGAACTGCGAAAAAATCCCAAGTATATTCATTTCAAAATTCGCAATGCGGGGGATACTTTGTTGAACACATTACGGCGGCATAAATTCGACGATATTTGCCTATAAAATTTATTGTGTACTTAAAAGGACGATTTTCAACTTTACGACCAGTTTTACACGTTAGTTATAGATATTTTAAGTTGTAAATAACTTCCGTGTCAACAAATTTATTCAAAATAATTATTATTGTAATATTTTGTTATGTAGTCGGAAAGATGGTCAGAATCATTATTAGGGTTCAAATCTTTTCTTCTGCACTTTCAGAGATAGACAAATAATTGTAAATTAATAAATATGGGGATTAAGCGGCACTAAAATATTTTAGTCCATAGAATTATTGTTTTAAGTTTGCAGAAGAAGTAATATATTTTATTCGGAACTAATGTGCTTTTTGTGGCTCTCCGTAATTGTCATTCCTGCAAACTTGCCACAAAAAATCAAATATTAGCTCCTAATAAAGCAATATATTATTTTCCAGTTGCTGTAGAATATTCAATAACCCCCCCCCCCCCGACTTGAAAACCATTTTGATTTGAAAATTTAAAATAATAATAATTTTTGAACATTATTTTCATTTTTCTAATTTTATTGATATGTAACCTGGCCTATCATCATCATAACCCTTCAGTCTCCTCCTGGACCATCAGCCTCTTTTGTTTCGAGAAAGATTACCGCGTTTAGCCCCACGGCTACTTCAACCGAATTGGGGAATGCATGTAGCAACCCTGTTTGTAATACGAAATCCGACGACTGAAACGTCGACCTGTCCGTACAAGTAGAAAATTAAAATTAAAATGAAAGGAAATTAACAAGATATTTTTTACAGGTGGTTTTCTTTAAAAATGTTTTATTGAAAAATTGTGCTCTCTAAAATAAATTGAGCTTTAATTCAGGTAAACTTAGCTGAAGCTGCTATTACTGCAATTATAACAGAAGGGCCTAATTCTTAAAAGTAGATAAGATAGGTGTGAATCCGGCCGGTTTGGGAGGTATGGGATACCCCCCAGTGCACCCTTGTTAGCTGTTGATTTACGCCCGCACTCCACAAGTTTGAAATTATTCAGTTGCCATACTTTCCAGCCCCCCAGGCCACAACATAATTATTGCTGTGAACTAAATATAATAATTTGGAAGCTACATTGAATAGGAGGTTTAAATATGATTTTCGGCCGTCATTTAATTTTTATCGTCTTATAAAAGTCGAGAAAATGAAAATGGTCAGAATATAGGTAGGAGTATGGAGGTATGCCTTCATGATAGATATCAACTATAATTACAATGATTTATTAAGGACTTTTCGCAGGATTTTAAAGATTTAATGTCATAATCGACCTCCGAAGGCTGTGGTTATTCAAGAAAAACGTGAGGAAAATATCTGAAAAATTGATAAATTAAAGTAAAAAATTTGGAAATCTTTTCCCCAAGCACTGTTAAAGGCCGAACAGCCACCTCAATCGTCGACTGTAGTGTCAGGGCAAACTTGAGCTGCTTGATCTTTTACATATTTATGCATTATAATGGAAAGCAGATACTTAAATAAAATTCATTTTCTAATGTTATTTCCCTATAATCGGATGTAAGGTCGGTCATCTGGTGAGATGATTTCTTATTAATTTAACTTGTTGTTATAAAATCATGAAAAGTGGACTTTTGAAAGTGATAGAGACAATAATAATGCAATTACTTTAGTGGAAGTTATATTGGAGCAAAAACTTAAAAATTTAATTGTGTTCGTGTGCTGAGACGAGTTGATAGCGAATACCATGGGTGTATAAACATATATGCATGTGGTTTAAAGTACTTTGCCAGCTTTGGTGATTAGTCTAGACTACCTGGAAAGTTTCGTGGTCAGAAGCAAGGAGCGAGGAATGGAAATGGCGCAATTCAAAATGAATCTGTTCGTTCCAGCTGTTCCCACACTTGCGGAACTGTTAAACTGTGGCTCGCGAGGCCGAGGCATTTTACTTATTCTATAGTACGTTTGTATAGACACAAAACCAGAAGCGGAAAATAATTAAATCCCTATTCACGAAAACAAATAACGTAAATTTATAAATTTAAAATTTTCGGAAAGTTTGAAAAGGCATTCTCGAGGGCTCCGTCTGTAAGTTATTTAATGGTAAACAGTTTAATCATAATCGCAATCCGATATGACACAGGTGCGGAAAGTAGCCACAACAAGGCATAGGGCAGGATATAATACAGCCATTATCTTAAGAGGTTTACACAACTTAGAATCTAGGTGGAAACTATGCTGCTGGGCTCCTAGAGCGGCACTTATCCGGTTAGGTATTTCCATCTACCTTTAGTGTGTGACGACGAAATTTGTACGCAAAAGACGGAAGCAAATTGTGTGAGCAACGATAACCACGAATATGAACCCACATGCGATCACTTTGTGGACGCCGTACAACCATTAGCGTTGGGTCGACACAAACAGCTCTTCGAGTGACCAACTGCCCAAGTTTATAACAACAAATAGTTAATGTCATCTATATATAATGTGCTTTTATTGAAATAACTAAATAGAGGGTCGCACACAAAGTTTTCCTAACTTCTTAGGTCAAACACATCAAATTAGAAGCACTTTTTGAACTTTCCTTAAGTCTCTGTTGCTTCTCATTAATGTAGTATGTTCGTGCAGGAGGTGTAGGGGTCTGGAAAGTTGTTTAAGGAGAAATAAAGGATGCAAGCAAGAAATTAGTAAGTGAAAAATTGAATTTTCAATTTATTGGCAAGATGTTAAAATTCTTGACCTGGCGTTTTGAAAATGTTTACATCTGCATTCAACACGACCGCACAACTTTAGGAAAAGTCCGCAAGAATGTGCGCTTCTATAGTTTCACAATCAGTTGGACGTGATGTGAATATTAAATAAAAAGTTGGAAGGATATCTTTTATTTAAAATTCATTTTCCGAGGAACAATGGGATAAATCATCTGTTAAACGATCGCCCCAATAAAAACATAAAATTGAATAAATTACCAATATTGGCAATTACAATTTCACGCCGCTGCTTGAGAAAATAATATTTTAAAATTTCCGTAATAAAATTATCAATCTACCGCAACAAGACGCGGGCATCATTTGTTTTATGTTTTCATTTGTTCTTTCACGGCCCACTTGACGCCGGTAATTATTCTTCCTTTTTCGCAAACTTTTCCCAGAGTTTTTATTTCATAACTCTCTCTCATTGTACAATGTCTTAATTGAAGGTACACTACACCGTGTTTTACTCCTTCCTCATTGTCTCGATAATTTTTCATTTCCCCAACTTTTTTGCAAACAATATTTAATGAAAATTAGCGCCGGTATCAATTCTCTTAACGCGGTTGAAATACAACTCACTTCGCAAAAAAGGAAGCTAATTATTTTTTAAAAGTTTTCAAAGACGTTATTGTGTCACATCTCGTTTTAATAACAAAATTTTTTATTTTATTTTTAATTAACAATAATGGCGTCGAAGCTACACAATTTTTCCTAATTAAAACGAAACTTGGCTCGAAATTCATGCCCGATCGGGTTAATTTTTTCGTAAAAATAATCAAAGGTGTTTGTAGTTGGTGTTGGTTTTAGTGTACCACAAGATGTATTGTGCACGAGTGGACAAACACAAAATGACTAATTACACCACCGAAAGCTTCCCACTCGAAAATTAATGATCCCGGCACTCGTGAAAATTTTACGAGATACTTTATCTATGTCGCAAACTATTCGAAAGTACGGAGTGCATGAAAAATAAACGAGACACTTTTTGACTTGCTCACATTTTCAAAGAACCCGCCCGGCTTACTTAGTTGTTGTAGGCAAAATTACAGAGAGAACACATTAGAGTTGTAATTTGTTTCCGTTCGATATTCGTAACATCATTAGTCGCTTAGGCCTAAAAGTAAGAGAGAAGTGTGGACGCGCCGGACAAGACATTAGCGGCCCTAATTGCTTTAAGGGTAGAACCAGTGACACGGGTCCCTCTAGTCTATGCAAAAGCCTTTCGAATAACCTAGTAAATTATGAGAGACGTACAAGTGCTTTCAAATGGTCTCAGAAGAAATGTTTATTTAAGAATTTCATCACTGAAACATATTTCAGTTCTATTGGAAAATTTTTGCTAAAATAATCCCGTTGCCTCAAATCTGCTTAATTTGTAGGAGAAGAACCCATAAACCTTCTGATGTAAAACATCCACAATACTCCACAGAGTGTTAATTGTTGTGTTGACCCATTTCGATTGAAATAAATTTATTTAGCAAGATATTATTTTAACTAATGTAAAAAAAACTGTATTGCTGTTAACTGAGATTTCCGCTGTTAAAGGTTTTCCACTGACAGGCTAAGCAAAACTGCTGCTTAGTCAAAATCCGGTTTTTAAACAAAATACGTAACTGGAGGGCCAAGCAAGAATCGCTTCTATCGAGTCACCTATCGCTATCAGTTCTTCCTTGACTAAACAGAAATCGCCGAAAGGACCTAAACACTTAAGTAGCATACCAGCAAAACCTAATCCGAGGCTTCAAATTATTGTATTGCATTACAATTACACAGCCGCTCCTACTATTAAAAACATCCCTGAAGCGCCCTAAACTCAAAAACTCCGACTTTTTTATGAAAAATCAAAACTTTAAAATACATTATTTCTTAAATGAATTCACATTGGGTGGTTGCCCATAGCTTATTCAGTTAATGGGGGCTGGTAGTAATCTACGGCCTCAGATTACGGCTAAGAGCGCCCGACCGAAGGAAGGGTGCAGAACTCGCTAAAAACATGCCTGAAGAGTGGACGAACTCGAAAATTACAACACTCGAAAGCTGGAATCTTAGTTTTCATCTTAAATTAAACTAAAAAACAATTTATTGACATAACTTCAACAAATCTTAACCGATTTACTTGAAATTTGAACTGGAGCAGTAAAATTAAATTGCCGATCGAACGACAAATTTTCACGTAAAATATGTACAATAATAGGTCCTATGAACAGATTTCGTATTGAACTTACTATATCGTCATCAAAAATTTGTGCTACTTTTTGGGTTGTTACAGTGTTATTAACCCTTAAGGGCAATCGATTGAAGAGAACGTAAAAATCTCGTTGGAGATGAATACCAAATATACGAGAACAGAACAAGCCGGATCAAAAAGTTCTAAAATACCAGTTGTGTTTTTGCAGAACTCCAAACTGTTTTGAAACTGATTCATTTATGTGGTAGTTTTAAAACAGATTAAGCTGCAGCAGAATAATTTTCAAAAAAAACTCTTTCTAAATGAGAGCTTTCAAAATTGCAGACAAGGGTTCCTATGTACCTTATAATAATTATGCGCCCTTTGTAATCCAATTTATAAATGTATAAAGAAATAAAGAATATTTAAGATGAAAGTCATGAAACAGATTTCTTTGCATCATCCAAACTCATTTAATAACACTCACAAAGTTAAATAATTGATTCTACGGAAGCGAATCGTCTGTTCAAAACAAAAGCTCTCTTTCAATACGAATGATTGAATTCGATGTGACTTTTGTTACCTTTCAAGAAGTTTATTCTACTTCGGATTTGTAATCTAGAATATATAGCGTCTATTTTTTTACTTTTTCTTTTAGATTTTTATAAGAAATGTCTGCAAGGCCATTTTGACAGCGCGGAAATAAATTTTATTTAAAGTTACTCAAATGCGCTAAGCAGCGGCATCGAGCGGAGTATGTTATTTTTTTTAAATTATTACCTCGAAAGGACAATTATTATTAAATTGTCTGCTATAACTTAACCGGCAATGATTACTTTCCATAATTTTAATTACCCATAGTTTGACTATTATAATCTGATTGGAAATCTCTAATAATTAATAAAAACAATTTTCGAACTACCTTCCTCCTAGGCAGTATGATATAATAATTAATTATATAAAATATAATAACGTAATTAATAAAGGCTTCTCATGGCGGTTTACATTTGATATAATAAATTTTGTTACACGAAACTTTCTAAATGTCAAAAACATAAGCTGTCAATAATATTTGTATTGATTCTAATTAATTTTCCAAGGATTTGCAGAAACATAATACCGTTTATACATAACTTTCCGTTACAATTAACTAACCCGTGAATAACTTAAGTTAGGGGTCTTGCAAAGTTAGACCAACACTACCAAGTGTGTGGTGTGAAATTTTAGTTGTTCCTGTATCTTCAAGACGACGCTTCTCAAACTGAAGAGTCTCATACTCTCAAGTCACGTGTTTGCTCAACTTCTGTTTGTGTATTATTATCATACAGTTTCAAGTTTGTCAAAATATGGAAGTGTGACAACAATAACTTTCGAGGATCCCACTTTACCCAAAAAAAAATATATTAAAAAATAAAACAAAAGATTTGAATACGTGCGCGATTACATTTTAATAATTCGAAACGTCTTTGTTTCGAGTTTTGTGTGCCACGTATTATTTTACTGGAGATGATGTTTTCTGGTCACGATCGAAGCTGTCGCCGCAGATTACGCGATGAGACGTGTTAACTCACTATCTGTTTTGCTTCAGTCTATGAATGTCATCATCTAATCTGTAATTTGCTACAATGTATTCTATCCCGAACAGATATCTTAAAACGCAAGTTTTATTACGTAGGGGTTCGAAAATTTCCTATACGTTTGGAGCCTGGCAATTTGTAACTCGTAAAATCAACTACTGTCGTTGGAAAGCAATCAAAATCTTAATATGGATCGATATAAAAATGCAAACGAGAAGGTTTCGCCAACAAGTTTTTAATTGCGAAGCCATAAAGTTAACTTTAAAAGAAAAACATGACTTCGGACGACCAGAGAAAAGCACTAAACGTAAATATCTGATTCGGCGGCCATCGTAAAGACAAATTTTTTAACTGCTTATGTTTTTCGACGAACCAAATCTGCTGTTTCGAGTATTTAATTTTTCTATGATTGAGTTGACTTGAATTGTTTGTACTGCATTTGGGTTCACCTGCAACTGTTTCAATCTTAATTACATAAATTTTGTAATTTGTGTTTCGGATCATTATTCGAATCTTTGTTGTGTACACAGTTCAGAAATGTTTTATTGTCGCTGCTTTAATGAATGTTATTTAGGCAGCAGACCAAATCCATTTTCAATCATTCAGGTTGAGTGGACCTAATGTTCCAGAATTAGTTTTTGCTGAAATATGTGGTTGTTGATACAAAATGATTTTTTTCTCCACCCCAAAACAGTTCTATGGCTTGCATTTTAAAATTTCGGAATAAATAAGGAATTTAATAATTTTGTAACTTTTACGATTAATTTAAGATCCAAAATATTTCTAAAAAACATTTGAAAATATTGCAACTTTTCTGAAAAAATTGAAATTTGTAATTTTCAAAATTTTTAAAATTATTTTATCTCCAAAAATAATAATTAATCAATTTTGAAATTTAAATGGCACATGGAGTGAGGATTCTGCCAAAACATATTAAATTTTTAAAAAAGGAAAAGTGGGATTTATAAGAAAAACAAATTGTGCTTGTTATTTAAAAAAAAAATTTGATTTTTATATTTTTTTTAAAGGCAACAGAAAAATGGATCTCCGTATTTTGTATGAAGAACAACATACATATTTCAGCGATAACGAATTCTAGATCATTAGGTCCACCCAGCCTGCATAATTGAAAATTGATTCAATCAGTAGAATTTGCACTTTTAATTATTAAAGTGTATTAAATTTAATTAAACTGGCCCCCCGGTTTGAATTACCAAAGGTTCATGTGCATTTTTTTTCGATTGGTTTTATTAAAAAGGATTCTTTCGGTTTTTCAGAACCAATACATCTCACTGAAAAAAATTGTTAATGAAAAATTCATTATTTTTGTGCCGAGGAACAAAATTCATCATATTAATGAAAAATTCAGAGTACACTGAAAAAAATAACGTTCATAATTTTTCAGCCGATGTAAAAAATTCATAGTATTGAAGAAAAAATCTTGATTTTGATGAATTTTGTTCATCAATTTGATGAATTATTTGCATCGGCTGAAAATGAGGAATTTTTCATCAATATGATTAATCTTTTTTTCGGTGTATTCATGAAAAAAAGCATTGTATTTATGAATTTGTTCATTAAAGTGATGAATTTTTCATCAATCTAAAGAACCATTTTTTTACAATCTAGAATCTAGATAATTTCACGATTTTAAAAAAAATATCACTATTCACACTAAAACATTAGTACTTTAATGTTATAATCATTTAAAGGTACACCAGAAAAATTATTATCTTTCTCCAAAGATTTGAATTTCTTTTTTTTTTATTTCTTAATTTTTCCTTTATCCCCCCCACCCCTCCCTGTTCATTGATTCTACAAGAATAAGAAAATTAAAAGAAAAAAATATCACAAAGTTGGAAACAAAAAACAAATGTTCAAATACAGAAATATTCATTGAAGAACATGACTTTCAACTGTGGGTATAAAAAAACAAATGAAGAGCAAACACGGCAGTATGGCGTAAAGCCTACTAATAAGCTAAAGTTGAAAATAAGTCTGTGGGCTATGGAGAATAAAATGAGAAAGCATTCCATCAATTACATTCTCTAGTACGACATTTTGGTTTCAGCCACTCTAAAAAGGAGAAGAAAAGCAAAAAAACACATAATTCAAAATTCAATGAGAAATATTGAGAGATAGAAACAGTTGAAGAAGAAGACATGAAAATGGAAAATATGGTAAAGGAAATTATTTAATTGATTATTAGTCACTTTCAAACACGATTCGTCAGAAAAAAAAACTCATTTTTTTTGTTATAATATTCACAATAACTTACTGGCATAAGTTTGAATTAATGGAAAAAATCACGTCAAATCCCCCTTGAATCACCTTGAATTTGGCTTACCACGTAATTGTTTGTTAAACTAAAGACAATCACATAAATAAAGCATAGTATGCTTGAAAGATTAAATAAAGGGGACCTACTGTTTAATTTTGATTTTGAACTGCAATATTCGAAGACGATATTTTAGATGCTTGGTATAAAGAAATGGCGTAACCTCTATTAGAAAGCATTTCAATTATCTGTTATGGCAAAGTGGCGTAAATCTTAAAACTTTCCAATTTAGAAATGTTTTAGTTTTACTTGGAAAACTCTGCATGACTGTTTCCAAGTAGATTTTTGATTAATTTTTTAACAATGGCATTGTTTTCGAGCTGTCAAGTGCAGGACGGCCTGGCATCACCAAAATTATTTGTAATGAGTCTTCTAGTTAAAGGAGGACCAAATATCTCAATGAGAAAATGGTGCCCATGTAAATTACCTAAGTAAGGAGCGATTAATTAAAATCAAATTAAAAAATTAAGAGGGAAATCTTGCACCTTATGAAGAAATTTCATAACGAGTTTGTTTTTTGTCGGTTATAAATAATTTTATTAAGTTTAAAGCAAACGGGTTGAATAATATAGTAGTGAGTTTTAAATTAATGCTTTACAAGTAAGCTATTAAATAATGCTGCATACTTTAGAAATTTTACAAAAGATTGTAAGTTGTGAAGAAGGAAGAGGTTTTCTTATAAATAAGGAACGTGTAGTTTATTTTTGAGTTAGTGATCTTAGAGAAACCCAAAGCTGCTGCTTACCTGCGCGTCTAATTACTAAATCAGCAGCTCTAAACTTTCTTGTGTGCGGCGGTCATTCATTAAACTTGAAAACTCCCTTAGTTGGCAGGGTGTTTCTTCAAAGTCTGATCCCCCTTAGTTCTAGCTTAAACCGCACGCTTTATACACACTGCCGAACCGAAATACAATAATTAGAAAATTTTTGGCCGGAAAAAAAGAAATAATTATGTTTGGAAGAAAATTTCGAAAGGCAAACTTGGCAAACAATTGCCGGACAAGAATTGTCCTTTAGTGGCCAAGTTTTAAGACACACATTTCAACTTAGAAAGGGTCTTTAAGTGTAACCGAAATGGTACTTATTGATGCGGAAACAAACAGATTGACGAACGTTGTTCACGTTTGTCAGGGTTAGACGCTATTGTCACATACTAATGCTCATTTTAGTGAATTTCCGTCGAGACAAATCAAAAAGCTACTTTGTTGGTTTTTTTATATTCAATCCAAAGTTGCCAAAATCTATAAAAGGCCAAATAAAATGACAAGAAAATATAAAATATCCGGCGGAAATTCGGTTTACATATTATCTTTGCAGATATGTGGGATCTCCCTGGTGACCTAGAAGGGAAACCTTCTCTAGTTTTATCTCCTAACTTCTTTCGGAAGCCTCCGGGCGTGAGTAGAAATATGCATGCAGATTAAAATCATTTAATTGCACCCATACAAAAAAAACTTTTTTAAATTAAGTGAAGCTTAAATATAAAATAAGAAAGTTGGAGTGGTAGTACATTACTTTTTCGAGTGTTTAACAGAGTTTAATATCGCATTACAAATTTCAACAAATCAGCGAACCGTTCTTTCCGCATGATGCGTTTCGCTTGCATATTAAGGGCACCCTTGCTCTTAAGACCCCATAATTAGCAGCCCGAAAATAAACACAAGCAATGACCGAATTCGGACAGCAACAAACAAGCGAAGGAGAGGAAAATTTTGCCTGCCACCGCACCGGAATACTAACCTGCCGTTAGCGTGACTGCAAGCAGCGTCCGAAGCTTAGGTCCACTAATCACTTCCCTAATCACCCAAGCAATATCGTCAGATAACAGTCGAGAACAATTCCTAATATGCGCAAGATATGCGATAAAAATAATCGGGACGATATTACCTGCCAATATGAAGGATTAATGGGAACATTGTTTCAATAAGCGAACGCTTATAAGTACTTCTCGCCCATTGTTGACCGTCTTAGAATTGCCCGTTGTGTTCTAATTACTTCCGGATTAATTTCATTTGTTTGATTTTATGGAGCTGCTCAAAAAATGAGTTTGTTTTTATAAAACTTTTTGTTCGAGTCAATATTAGGTGGGTACCTACACAAAAAAAAATCACAGAGCGCCGGGTCGGTAGTTACTGCCGACTAATATCCTCTAATTAAGAAATTTGCTATTACATATCCTCGAAGGTAATATAAACAAGCGTAATATACAAAACTTATGCTATAAATTTAGTGCTTGACCTCTTCATAGCGTGGAATGTCTAAAGTCCGGCAAGGGATTGGATTTCACTAGTCCAGTCAGTTTAAATAGCGTAATCAAATTATTTGGGGCAAAGTGACGGGCCTTGTACGTCTCGTCTGCCGGCAAATTAAATCGTTCTTTTCTTTTACATAATTATCTCTTAACTTTGCTCTTCTGGCGGTCCACCGTATGTGAATTAACCCGACTCGACTCTACTTGATCTAATTATTCCATCCGCAGCCGAGCACTAAGCTAAAGGCTAAATAACGCGTCTTTAATCTCGTCGTGCAGAGACATTAGCAGAGCTTTCCCTCAGCGAACAACTCGACGGTACCCATACCCTTGTCAGGGGTATCATTTTCCTACTTACTGTTTGCTCACATTTAATACCCAATCGATTAATTACTTCAACTTTATATCGCAACTTTTAAATTTAATTACCTACCAAAGCTGTTTTTTGATTCCTAACATCATTTCGTTTACTTTTATACTCAAAATTAATTTGTGGTATTCACTCACCTTTACTTTTTTCTACAATCAAGAATATTTAATTTAAATTTTTTCCATTTCCAAATTTTGCTTTCCTAATTTTCAAAATAATTTTATTTTAATTTTTGTAATCCATTAATAATTTCTACAATTTGTTCTGTTCCTTATCTCGTATTTTGGAGACTCTTTACTGAATCAGACTCCGGACTTCAATGTTAAATTAATTTTATCAAATCACATAATTTTGCCTTTGTAAATGTTATCTTTAAACCAATTATTGTTAATTAGAGAAATTTATACGTAGCCAATTTCCACCTACTTTGCAAACACTGCACTTTTTTTTGAAATTAAATCTATTAATTTATAATTTACTAATATAAACAGTGCATACACTTCAAAGGGTCTAATACTGAGTTTTTTGCGATTCCTCCCTTTAGATACATAATTTTCGAGTTTGGTCGTACGTCAAAGATATTTTTACCAAGTGCGTGGGCACAGAGATCTCTGATGTCCTCTATATCCGTGTTTTTTGGATTCGGTTGTCCTTCAGGGATGTTTTTACCAAGTACCTAGGCCCAGAGACCGCTGACCTCTTTGGAGTTACCTATGCGGAAATATAGAATGTAAGTTAATACTAGGATATATTCTATACCCCCCAAACCTCCCGGTTACAACATCCCAAGGTATGTATGCATATTTTGTAATCGATTATGAAAGGTAATTTTCACAAAATTTGGAAGCACTACTGAAGTATTTCTCTAGATTTTACATTAATTTTAAAAAATGTTTGTAAACATGTTTGTTTAACTATATTGTAAATAAAGTACAGTTAGATTTCGGGCGAAAATTGTACGTATACTAAATTATAAGAAAAAATAAAATTATATTAGTAGGTAAACATTTTCTTTTTTTTTTCATTAGCAAAAACTAAACTTAATAAAACAAAAAGCTGCTTATTAGCTGAGCGAAGCGTAATGAAATTTTATGTTATTTTCGGATTTTGAAAACGTTCGGTAATGTTTTGGGCCATGTTTACACTATAGGAAAAGATAATTCTAATATCGATAAAAATAATGACGTAAACTTTGTTAGAGCGAGTGGTCAATAAGAAATACGATTCTGCGTCTGTAGATGCTGTAATGTTATCTGCCAATGACCAACGTCCGATAACGATAAATGTTATTGCTCTGTTTTTATTACCGAAAGGTTTTTCGAATCAAGGAAAATAAAGTTTTTCTTTAAAAAAAAGTTTAAGTTGTTATTCTTAATACCACAAAAAATAATTTTGCCTCGTTTTAAATAAGTTTGACGTAAAATTACAATCAAATACCAACTAAGAAGCATAAAAACTAAAAAACAAGAATAAAATTATTTTCAAAGTCTAACAAAGTTACACGAATAGTTAGCAAAGTAAGTCTTCAAAGTATCAAAAACCTAAATTATTCCAAGTCCAGAAGTTACGATTTGTAAAAGTTTTAAACTGTTGCTGAAAGTATAACAAGTAGGACTAAGAGTTCAAAAACTATGTTGCTTTGTATAATGTTGAAAACATTTTTTTGGGGGTGCCATTTAGCACATTTAAATCGAACCAAAATGTAAAACGAAAAATACTTTATCTTTCCTTTGAAGAAAACCACATTTTTCCTCAATGAATTAAACATGCTAAACTTTTAAGTGATACATTTAAACAAACTTTCTTTTTTGTTGCTGTTTATTTTACAACACCTTTTTTTGACTGCTTCGGTTCGTCTTGATAGGCGAAATCCAAAATCACCAAAAGACAAAACCAAAAGTCAAAAATTACCCCAAGTTGAGTTAAAATCAGCACAAAAACTTGAGAAAAGTAGGTAGAAATCAATAAAATATTGTTCCATATTCCATGCTCATTTCCCCCTCGTCTCTCATCCCCATCAAAAAAATCCGAAAAATCTAAAGAAACTAAACTAAATTGCTTTCTTGGACCCTCCTTTACCAACCAGCAATGGGAAAATTAAAGAAAATTACTGAAAAGTAATTTTTATGCAGAATCAGCCCCCGACGACGTTTTTGTCAGAAATTTTGGTTTTCTTTTCTCGTTTCATTACTTTGTAAATTAAATACATTTAAAATCACACATTTAAGTACACATTGATTGGGGTAGTGGCGAAAGAATCGAGCTGTAGATCAGATGGTTGTCAGTTCGAATCCTAGCTGCCCCCAGTTTTTTTTTTTTTTAATATTGAATTTTCAAGTATTTTCGTAAAGCATATAACGTGATCCCGGAAAAATAAAATATTGTTCCATATTCCATGCTCATTTCCCCCTCGTCTCTCATCCCCATCAAAAAAATCCGAAAAAACTAAAGAAACTAAACTAAATTGCTTTCTTGGACCCTCCTTTACCAACTAGCAATGGGAAAATTACAGAAAATTACTGAAAAGTAATTTTTATGCAGAATCAGCCCCCGACGACGTTTTTGTCAGAAATTTTGGTTTTCTTTTCTCGTTTCATTTCTTTGTAAATTAAATAGATTTAAAATCACACATTTAAGTACACATTGATTGGGGTAGTGGCGAAAGAATCGAGCTGTAGATCAGATGGTTGTCAGTTCGAATCCTAGCTGCCCCCAGTTTTTTTTTTTTTTTAATATTGAATTTTCAAGTATTTTCGTAAAGCATATAACGTGATCCCGGAAAAATAAAATATTTTTCCATATTCCATGCTCATTTCCCCCTCGTCTCTCATCCCCATCAAAAAAATCCGAAAAAACTAAAGAAACTAAACTAAATTGCTTTCTTGGACCCTCCTTTACCAACCAGCAATGGGAAAATTAAAGAAAATTACTGAAAAGTAATTTTTATGCAGAATCAGCCCCCGACGACGTTTTTGTCAAATATTATGGTTTTCTTTTCTCGTTTCATTTCTTTATTTCTTTTTAAAATTTTACATTAAATAGATTTAATATCACACTTTTAATTACACATAGATTGGGATAGTGGCGAAAGAATCGAGCTGTAGATCAGATGGTTGTCAGTTCGAATCCTAGCTGCGCCCAGTTTTTTTTTTTTTTTATATTGAGTTTTCAAGTATTTTCGTAATAACGTGATCCCGCATCTGTACATTACTTAAGGGGGAGTATTAAGGCATTAAGGGGGTGGGCAATATTAAATTACATCAAATGAATGAATCTAATAATTAAATAAGTAAAAATTAAAGTTTTTGTAAAAATCGTTATCCTGTAGTTTCGTAAGTGAAAATGTTGACCTACTGCGCCAGATAATGCAACCTTACTGCAGTAAACGCATTGACGTCTATTTAGATGATTGCTAATCAAACCAAAAAAAATATCGAGTTAAGATTTGGTAATGTGAAGCCTAGAGAGCCCCAATAAAAGCATTAAAAATGTATAACTGTAAAGTGGTAAAATATCGAAAACACCCTACGGAATATTTTAGAGTGCTTAATTAGAGAAGTAAAGGAAATGTTTTCGTAAATGGCCGAAAATTGAACGAAAAGATATTTTAATAAGTGGTGTCACTACTTTAAAGTTTCGATTTCGATTTTTACTGATTGAAGTAGTTTCTTTACAGTGTTACTGAGTGTAAAATCTGAAGGTTTTCGTAGTTATAAAAAATTATGTATAGTTGAAAGCACGGACTATTTGAACAAGTTCCAGGAAGGCGTTATAAACTTTTAATATTCAATACAATTTAACAACTTGGGTAATGGTATTCAATAAAGTGGTCATTAAATGCCCACAAAGTTATTTTATTATATAAAAATTGTTATGATGTCGTAAATATATGTTTTGGAGTTATTTAGAAAAATCTGATCAAAATTAATGAGAATTATACTATTATTACGAAAATTATCTTTATCTTAATCTAGTCGAGACATCTCGATTGGATTACAAGAATTTTGTGTGAACAAAATAGGTTTTTCTTGGAAATTCCGAATTTCCTCGTGGAAATTAATAATCCGGGCTAACGCAAAATAATTTAATTTTTGGAAAGTAACAATAAGTTGGCGAGAATTAATTATTATTTTTGGTCGATTTGGTTTTCCCGAGGCGATTTTTGAAAAAGAATGCGAAAACATTAAAGTGCAATTAGTAGGATGAAACGTAAGCTTACGTCATTAGGCCCGGTGGTTTTCATATTAGTTGAAATTCTGCTATTATGAAAACACCTCTCACCTGTCCATCGAAACGAGGTCAGCATCGAGTTTTTTTTAAGTGAACGTCACGTGCGTCGACGTGAAACGCCCCGGACTCGAAACGTCGGTAGCGCCATTGGCGTCGCGCAGCCCGCCTCCGGTACATCGGACCAGCAAACACAACTGTATATAACCGTGGGAGTGATTTTCATCTGGATACCGCCTCCCATACTACTTACATACACAATTTTTCTAGTTTTATAATTTTTTAAATATTCCAGAAAAAATATTACACTTTATTTTGCTCATTTTTGACCCCGAAAAGTCCGAATTTTAAAGCTGAAAACTGTTTGGTACAGTTTCTCTCGGGTTTGTTCCAAGTTAATCGACCCCTCGAAAAGTTTGCCAAACTTTTTCAACATTGAAATTTGTGAGGAAAGTTACTTAAATGAAACGCTACGATGAAAATTTGTGCTGAACACAATTGAAATGCTCTTGTTAAAGATGAATTTAATGAAATCGTGTAGTTTTACTTTCTTAATTCTTAATTAATCATTCTTAATTTTTCGAATTTCCGAAAAAAATCCCTTTTAATTCGCCAAATCGGTCGTTCGGGAAGTCTGCTGCTTAACCGCCACGACTTAAAATTTAACGAGTGCCCATCTCGTTCGAGTCGGTGCAACTATTAACATTTTGATTAATTTAGTGCACTCGGTTCTTCTTTAGACCGAAAAGCATTTAGTGCAGCTTATTTGCAGTCTGAATAAGTCATGGTCGCTCAAATAAATAGTGGAAAGTACTTTTCAGTTGGTTTTGGTTTTCAAAATAATTTTCAATACAAATTTAATCAACTAAGACGTGTCTCGAGAAAATTTTAGTATTAACGCTTTTAAAATATTTAACACGACCAGGTTTATAGACTTTGATTTTATGTTGGAAAAATATTATTTTCCAAGGAAGATGAAAAACGAAATGTTTTCAAACTTTTTTCTTATATTGATCGATCGGAAAGCGTTTTGTGTCCTTGGATAAGTTACAAATTTGTTGAGTTCAATATTCGATACATTTGTACCATTAAGGTGTTGAATATATTAAAATGATAAATTTAGGGTTGATGAGCGATTGAATTGCAATTATACAGAGTGAGTTAATCCCGCTATTTATTTTCTAATTTAACTTATTTAGTTTGATGTTGCTTTCATTATTTACAAATCCTAAAAGTGTAGTAATGAGTAACGACAACCTGAGTGTATATTTTACTAAAACTAAAGTTTTTGATTACTTTTTCTATGTGTCAAACTTTTGTACATAACTTATCATTTTATATTACATTAGCAAAAGCATCGAAGTATTTAATATTATACATCTACCTACTTTCGTTTCGGAAAAATTAAATTTTTAATTAACTTCTTTGAATAAAAATTATTTCTTACGAGTGGGGCACAATCGAACACCGGTCAGTGGTTGGAGGGTTTACAACCGTAATTTAATTTTTTCTATTTTCATTAATTAATGTTTTTTGTCTGGGATAAAAGTTACAGTGGAAATGCGTCGTCCTCTTCGCTCCTATAATTACGTAAAGTTAAAGTTTTCTATTAAGGAAATTAGGTACCAGAAACATGGATTTACAATGTTAACTGTAGGCAATAAGTTTTAGTTTAAGTTGGTACCTTTACTTATATATGACTTACAACTAAATACCGGAGTGCTAAATTACACGCGAATCCTGAAGCTTTAGAAAGATGAAAGACACAGAAAGGCGGCACATCATCATTGCCTTGCAGCAATGCGAGTAGTTATTTACGGTAGTCTGTTTTTGAAATGCGAGAGGAAGGTGAGGCTGTTATTAATGAACCAAGCCGGGAACTTCCGAGTTCTCCAAATTAATAAACGACTCCTATATTAGCTGTTATAAGCAACAGACAGCGTCGATTCGTCATTATTTTCCGCTACATTAAATACATACTTCATGCCGTTTCCTGTTCATTTTATCCAATCGAAAGTTTTCCAAGTCGGTAACGGATCGATTGTCGTTATTATAAGCTCTTATGTTCTTGAATAACTTTACTTTGTTTGTTATTTCGATTTCCTAAAAGATATTTCACCTAATGGATCTTGCCCGAAAACAAAAACAAGCAGCATCCGTTTAAAAACATGCAGTCCACTAACACAAGAAAATCCACATTGAGCTTTCACCCAACACGTAAGTGCCAGTGGTCAAACTTTAACACAACAGGGCCATTCGAAACAGCTGTTAATTAGCAAACTTCGGTTTGGATCCCAACAAATTTAAGTTTGATTGCGCGATACACTATTTGTATATTTACGCATCCAACTTGCAAAATATTTATGTGTAGGACATGACATAACCCGTACGTGGTCCATTAATTATACCGAGTATTTTTATCGACATTTGTGAAACTAATTAAATTTAATTTATGACTTCCCAAAATAATATTCGCTAGCAATTCGGAAGAAACATTCGTATTTCAAAATTAAAACACTTTTACCTTTTTTGGTTTTGAGTTTCATGTACTTAAATTTAAAAAATAAAAAAAGCTTGTTAGAAAGCTTCATTCGATTTAACTTGGATCCGGTAGTGTTGGAAACGTTTTGTTAATTCGTAAATTACTCAGCTGAGATGTTTTTATCATTTGATTTCAGCTAAGCAGAGGGCTAACAAGTCGGTCGGTCAGTACTGGTTATCATTAAGGATCAGTTGGTCGGCAAACTACGAATTTAGGCTACGAAATGTATTAAAAAGTAAATCTTAGCTCAGCATCTGGTATCCTTACAGCTTAACGATTTGGTGCTTCAAGTGCTTCAAAATTTTAATTTTTCAATTTGAAGGATATGCTACAAAATTACTACATTTAAAGCAGTTTTACCAATTTAATTACAGCTCAAACTGAACGCGCCCTACATCAGCATGGCCAAATTATAAACAAAAAAATGTATTTTCAATCAGCACCAAGCAAGCAGGTACCGCTCGTGGATTCCGCGACGGCCCCAGGGTGAGGGACAGGGTGAGCACATGCCCACCCTGTTGCTTGGAGTGCCCCACCAAGTGCCCACCCAAATTTTTAAAAAAATGTTAATAATGTGTAGTAAACCGAAATTATTTTTGAAATATATTAGGCCCAATTTGTGCCCGCCCATTTAAAAAATGCTGGCGCCGCCGCTGCATGGATTAATGCCAGCATGCCAGGCTTGCCCTTTAGAGCAAACGAAATTATTTAGGAAATTTAAATAAAATAATTCTAAGGGGCCGCATATTACATCAACAGACTAAGAAATGGAAAATATATAAAAAGCAATGTCTTTATGTCTGCTTGGTTCATTTTAAGCTGCCAACCAAATAAAATTGCGATGTGACGGATCAGTGCGGCCTTTAGGCCGCACAACTTAGGCAATTTAATTGTACGCCAATCAGTTTCGAAATTGCTGTAGTATATTCCAAAAAACCAAGCCAACCTGAAAAAGTTGTATCAGAATTTAAAGGCAAAATTGCAGCTTAGTCCAAGTTAGCTAATATCATTAAAAGCTATCGGCTAACTTTCAGCTTTTTATCAAAAGCGGTCAGTTTGTTATAGTATATTTTGTTGAACTACAATATAGTTGGATGTGAACTTTACTATAGGCAAATAAAAGTTTAATTTTTGTGGTGGCAGTGGTGTGCAGATCTGTGGTCAGAGTAAAAAATTCCGGCACTCTTTCCGGTATAAAATCTTTTTCAGCTTATTTGGATGCACGGACGTAATTTTAGTATGCCATTTGAAGGAACTACAACTACCCCCAACTCCTGAAACTCGTTGCACTAAGAATAATTAATTTGCTGGTTTATTATAATGTGGCTTTTCCTCAGTCTGACAAACATTTTCCTTAATAACCGTAAAGTTTCCGCATCGAGAAAAACACCTTTCGGGTCAATTACGTAGTAAACCGTACAACAAACTGAAAATGGGAATGGCAAACGAATTTCCTGAAAAATACAATATGCGTGATTTTAAGATATTTGCAGAAAGCAGCAACTTAACGATTGCTTAGTTTGAGAACTTGTATTATAATTTATGTTCAATATTTATGCTCGTCCCGAAGAATTTCCACGAGACATGCACGTAGCACATTTGGCATCGAAAAGGAAAAAAAATTAAATGAATAAAATCAAAACAATAAAAAAAAGTAGATAAAATCTCGAATAACATAATTTAATGCTTCAGAAAATTGTTTAGCTATGATTGTCAGTTAAAAGGGTGAGCGAGCAACCCCTAATTCGTCAAAACAAAACGAAAAACGAAAAAGGTTAGTTTATTTGCCAATAAAGAAAATTACATTTTTATTATTGCACATTTAAGCCCTTAAAAGTAGCAAGTTATTTGAATTTTTGTACAAAATATAATTGAGTTATAAAAATGTGACCTTGGCGTGGCGTGCTTTCCTCCCCTTGTGTTTATTTTCAGTTTTATCACTTCCGCAAAGTGACATTTTGATTTGGTTTTTCTAATTTTGTTTGAAGCAATTTTGTATCATTACGACGTATCCTGTTATTTCGTAAATTGCAAATTTCAACAAACGTCTTTTGAATGATTAAAATTGCGTACTAGCTACCTTCGGTTTCAGTTCGAAAGTTTGGAATTTGTAAGAAACCAGTAGAACCGGAAGGTACTCCTTGCAAGTTCAGCTGGACTTGTAAGCTGTGCTGATATGGGCACAAGTTGGAAACTTAAGAGAAGTTAGAGTTTGCTTTTGCGCTCGGATTCACGTGAAAATGTATATGCGGGTATTGAGAGATTTCCCCTGAAACTTTTCGTGCCACCGCCGCCGCCGCCGCCACGTTTCCCCGTTTAAAATTTCAACATTTATTTTTTAATTATTTAAAATAATTTCAAGTGGTTTAATAACGTGAGCGTTCTTCATTAGCGAGGGTTTCGGTGTCAAGCTCAAGATACCAAAGTCGTAGTAAGCTGCCACAGCCAAGGCAAGCCCCGAAGGAGAAAACTGCCAAAACTTTTCTTGATAAAATTGAATATGGATAAAACTGGAAGAGAAAATTCTCCAGAGTTTAACCGACATCTTGTGTCAAGTGTCCGCTTTAATAATGAATGTGGAAAATGGCAATTCAATTTGAAATTGAAATAGAAAAAAAATTAAAGCGCGACTTAGAGGGATAATTTTTCTTTCGGCTCAACGGAACCGTATTTGTCCGAGTTTGCGATCCATAGAAAAGCAGCGAACCCGAGGACAGCTGAATCTCACCCGTGGGGGCCATACGAGCCCCGAGTCTGAGATTTATTTCTGCGGCTCGCATGTCCGGCAACTCTAATGAAATATCGTATTCATAGAACGAACATCCTTCGGGAACACCTGGCTATTTACCTACCAGTCGGTCGTCCTTCATTTTTATCCGCCCCGAAAAAGGATAATTGGAATAAAAAGTTAATTTGTAAAAATAAGTACGGCTTCGAATGTGTATTGCAAGAGATTTGGTTTTACTAGGTGAGCTAAAGGTAATTATCATCGTAAAGTAGACTTTTACGAGCTCTCAAGCCTGCCGTAAAGGAATGCTTCATTTCGTCGTCCCCAAAACAAACATACGCCTTCTTGTTACTCCCTTTACACCCCTCATCAGCTCTTTCAAACCCCCATTTACTCACAGGACTCGGCATCATTGCTTTACTGCCCTAAAGAACATGGGCCTCCAAGTATACCCAAAGGAACGCCACCGAGCACCTAAAGTAATTATGAATACGATGAATTTCTGTTCCTTTTTACGCTTAATGCAGTTATTTCTATTCTTATTCTTGTTAATAGTTAACAAACAGGGTCCAAATAAAAAAAGCAAATAACAAATTTAGCGAAACGTCGTACAAATTAGAACAAAGAAATGTGAGAGTGAATGAATTACCCCAAAACTACCTAAGTACTTAACAAACTTCCTCGCTGATTATTTCTTTAAAGATAATATAAGCTAATCAAATTACGGCTAAATAATTTGAGCCACTTAAGAATAAATTTATGTTTCCTTTTATCCGTAATAAAAAGAGCTACCTCATCTTAGAGACCTCGGTCGAGATAAAATGCATTAAAGAAAACCGAAACAAAGAGATGTCATCAACTTTGCGGAAAGAGTAAAGCACCTTCCTTGGACCGGTGTAGTCTTCTTCGCAAATTTTAAGTGAAAAGTTTACTTGGGGGAGAATTCCAATTTTTTTTTTAATTTTGCCAAACGAATTGGTGGAAAATTTAATAATAAATTATAATTGATGCATTGTCTCATAAGAATAAATTTATTATGCATATTTCGTCCAAATCCTCTCCCGCTTTCTCATTACAATAGAAATAGGTCTGCTGAGAAAAGCTAATGAATATTAGCATGAAAAAATTGGTTTTCAAAATAATCATAAGCAGGAGGAATTTTTTTAATTTGTATTTTTTTTAAATATAAATTGAATGCGTTTCTAAATTATGCATTAAAAACTAATTGAATTTTTGTCTTAAAGACTCCCAGCATATACCTACGCCCGATTGCAGTCTTTTCTAGAAAAAAATAAATATTTTCCGGCATGTAATTGTAACGCGGCCGGTAGTTGTGTAACTAGAAATGAAGGTTGCCTTAATGTGACACGGGACACAAATCCAATCAAATTTGTATTTCTCTCGAGAAAATTGCACGACGGCGGACCTGATTACGCGTGTACTTCTAATCACATTTTGTTGTTATTTCCATATGCATGAGTTCTGACAAACACAAATGCCCTGATCACATATGCACGTCACTTCTCGTGGTCATCCGTCTATTTTATCCGATAAGGGCAAGAAAGTTTTCCGACGGTCAAAACGATAGCGAGCAAAAAGAAAAGACATCGTATAGCACTTTTCATCCTGTAGATGTTTAGTAAAATGCCCCTGGCGGAACGATAGATCCGAGCCCGTGTCCACTTTTACATGCTATTCGAAGGGTAAGACGACGTGTGCCACGAGTTAGTAATGTTTTACAAGATACCTTTTCCTGAAATATCGACCTATTTCTCAAAATATATTTTCTCTCACGTATCAGACGACTTCTTACATTTCTTATGACATTTATTCCAATTACTAATTTATCCAACAATTTCCAAATTAATTCCTCAATTTCACTTTCATAAATTCGGAATAGTTTTTTTATTTTTTAGTCCTCAGTTTGTCGCAGTCGTACAAAGTATTTTCTTGTTCTATTGTTCGTTTTGATTAATTTTCATATTTTTTTAAGTCTCGCTCAGTTTTGTAATTCCTGCGAATTGGTTGACTTGGCGCCAACTAGCGGTGAAAATTAGGCCTCAGCTAAGTATTTTATTTGAGATTGGAAAGTGAATGGATTAGTTTTGAGAGCAATTTGATGATTTTAAGAAGATAATAGTTAACTCGGGTCGTAATTAATGGAATATAAATTGAATTGGATATGGTAATGAGAATTTATAAATTGTTTAAAATGCAAATTGTTAAAGACCGAAGGAATATAGCGATACCGGTGCAGATGAATGCACTCGTCTTTTATTTAATGTTCCCATTTATTAAATTATTTTTATGATAAAAATTTAAATTTTCAAACTGCTGAATTTTCCCAAGGAATTGAATGTTTCTGGGAAAATTGTATATTGAATTTTTGGGACTGAAAAAATTTACTTCAATATACTGATCTTCATTTTATATTTTATAAACAAATCGAAGAGAAGAAGATATTATTAGATAAATAGGATGATAGTCCGAAGTGTTAACCACTCGGCTACCGATTGCTATAATATTTCGTCAGACTATCACCTAGAAATTTTTGAAAACTGCTCAGTCTAAATTATTTTTTCAAGTTTTTTATTTATTATTTAACTTTTTTATTATTATTACTAGATTGCCCAAGTTGTGCGGCCTGAAGGCCGCACTGATCTATTACTCTCTGGAAACCTTCCATTTTTTTAGGTAGGGAAAATAATGAACCAATCGGAGGTGGTAATCATCATCATTAGTATTATTACCGGATACTGTTCATAAATTGCTATCATTGGTGATTATATCGCATTGGTGAGTCAATATTTTAGAGAAGCTGTTATTTATTTACAATATTTCCAGTCGAATTGATTGATTTGTCAATATTCACAGGGTATTAAAATTCAATTCATTTTTAATCGTAGCGTAACTTTGTAACTTCATTGTTTGGTTTGACTGGTTAGTCACTTCTGAAGGATTTCAGTTTGTAACATCATAATTTTCTTTCTTTTGTTTACTCTTTGTATTTGTAAGTGTTTGCATGTTATACCTACGTTCGATTTATATATTCCATAAATTATGCTTGCTTAATGAGAATCTAAGAAATTGTCTGATTTTTGATATAATATTATTTATTAAATTTTTTCCCATTGCATGAAAAGGTGTTGTCTAGCAACTCGGCGGACGATTGAGGTCTTAAATATCTGACTGGGCCTGTAGTTTGGAAAAAAATTCAGAAAACTTGAAAAAACTTAACAGTTTTTGAGATATAAACCAAATCCTTACAAAGGTTTACAATTACAGCTGGTTGACAATTTCAGACTTTACAGAATTTCTTAGCTCAGCTCACCGTTTTGAATTATAAGTCTAACCAACTGATGGAACGTCAATGACATGAAGATTTTAAAACAAATTTGGATTTGCCTTTCTGCAAATCTTAGCTGGACCAATACAAACTTTTGTTCTAAGAGCCAGCAATTAAATTGTAAAAATTGCATGTAAATTTACATTTAAAAAATATAATTTTTACATTGAATTACATAATGTGCAGTTTCTATTAAAAATAGAAGAATGTTTGGAAGAAACAGTAGAGTAATTTTTTTTATCGTGACTTTACCAACAAAATGCACTAAATGAATTCTCAATATCGAGCTACTTATTATAAACTGAAGAATTACTATAATGCTTCTGTAAACTAAAGTTAGTAAAGTTAAACTAAAGTTAAACGAATTTTCAGACACAAACAAACTTTTTAAAAATCGATTTTCACGAAATGTTATTATATGACGTACGTCTACTTCAACGAAATTTTTGTCTACATTAGCAAGTTACCCTGCGTGTGGGGTAGGTTGGCACACTTTTTTCGTTCCACAAAAGTTGACCTAGTACCTACTAATATATTAACTTTTATTTCAAAACTGCAAAATGAAATATTAAAAAAACTTTTTTATAAAAATTATGAAAATTCGGGAGAATTAGCGCCAGTCTCCCCTAGTAAATGGCACCTTGTTAAAAAATTGGTTTTTAACGTATTTAAATTGTAATAAATAGTAATCGATTTTGTAAAACGAAATACCTACAAAATAAGGAATCCCTAAATTTTCAAATCGAAAGGAAGCTCTGCCAGTTGTATTAGTGTAATGTGAGTTGAAAACTGTCGTAAAAGTGAAGGGATGTAGGTGGCAGTACTCGTTAGCAAGGTGTTTAGGGTGTATGTATGCTTGTAACTGCCTATAAGATGTGATGGACTTTAGAATTGGAAGCCTGATTAATCATAATCTGGAAAAATACGAATTGCACACCTGCAACCCTACAAAATAAATGTTTAAGGATAATGGGTCATTTGCATTCATTATAAAATCTCGAGTAGCTTGCCGACTAATTATGATACCTTGGAGACTTTTGCGTAAGTCTACCGTTATCCAGGATCAACACTACTGAGCCACTACAAACTTTACCTATCACCTAAGTATCTCCCTGCATGAATAAATTAGCAAACTGCATTGGACGTTCCACCACCTCCAATTTATAAATTACTGTGTTTTGTTGTAAATGACACGAGAGTACAAAAAAAGTTGCTGTGACAAATTAAAGTTTTGACGCAAAATATGTCGCAGAAAGACGAAGACCGATTTACCTCGAGTAGACGTGCCCGATTATCACATCCCATTACCTTCACTTTTTCCATAATACTTTTTACAAACTCCTATTTCTTATCCTTTATACTTCAAATATTGTGACATCTGAAATATTTTTCTTTTTGACAAGTAAATTCGGTCAAATTAAAGACTTTCAAAATGCAATCAATAGGATGATGTCGTCTCCGAAACTTTATTTTAAAAGAAATTTTAAATTTTTCATCCGACAGTTACGTTTAACATCGTCAATTAAACCTTTCTCCTAACAGAAACTTAAATAATAAACCGAAATCGATTACTCTAACACCACGTGACCCAGCTTGATGTAAATTGCGGTTTGCAATATAACTCACTAACATACCAGCTAAAAGCTTCCAAATTACTCCATTTGTATATTTACGTAAAAACCAAACGCAAACAAAGAAACGTAACATCTTTGTTTTGTTTTGAACCAATCAGAACGCAGGATTTAGACCTGTCTATAACTGATGATAGCGCTGTAACATTGCGTATCTGGATTTATCGTCTTCGACAATATGAAATCAAATTTACCCGATTTAATTTGTAATGTGTAGGTAATCGTTTTTGCGAGGCAACTCATACTAAAACTAATTTAATTATTTATTGTAGATTTTAGAGAGTAAAGCTTAAATTTAAAAACTAAAGCTCCACTTAAAAATTTTAAATTACTCCAAGTTTCGCATGTAATTTGACAAAAGTGGTGTAGATTTTAGATTAATCAAATAATATAACCTTAGAACATATTAAACATTCAGTATACATTTCACCCCTATTTTGTAATAATAGTTGGCTTACACATTATTTAATATTGTTGTAGGTAACTCGCTAAGGGCAGAATTTTGATATGCCGTTGAAATGTTAGGATACTGAAGATAATAGGTCACTTTAAGTAAAATTAAATTTTTTCAAAAGAAAAAAATGTGGTGTTAACGTTCTCGAGTAGTAAACTTGTGTAGTAGTGATAATTGAAAGGGGAAATTTTACTGCTTTTACCTCAACGCTTTACATACTAAATAAATCTCATCGTTGAGTTATCAGCGTTAGTTACATGTTAACCAATGTTAACATATCCTCGACATGCCCTAAATTAAATTAAATGAGATTTTGATTCACCTACCTATCTTGTTTCTGTCAGATGATTTGTGTTTTTGATGTCTATTTAATCAGTTTCTACTGTAGGGAGCGATCAAGTACAGATTAAGACAGCCCGATCTCTTGTAGTTTAACTTTACAAATTTCTAATAACTTTAAATTTATAATCTCTTTCTAAATTTGTTTCTTTAAATTAATTAAAACTCAATTACCGTATGGAATTTACCATAACTCCAACAATTTCCAATTTACTGCTTTTCAAAATTTAAAAAAAAGCATTCTTTTTTCAAGTGAGAGATCGTTGAAACTACCCATTGGTTGTATTTCATGGTAGATTTGAAAGAATATTACATTTTTTAAAAAATTGCAATTTTAATAAGTTTAGTTAGTTATTCCAAGTGGGTAACATGGAAGGGGTAGTTAAAACTACACTATACGAAGTATAGCAAGAAGTTTTGTGTTCTGGTCTGTATGGCCGAATACTAAATGATAATTGTGCAAAAAAAAAATTTTTTAATTTCATTTTGGTTCATTTTAATCCTATAAGAAAAAGTATTTGCTTTGCGCACTTACATCACAATATACTATTTTGAAATACATAGTATTACACCAATCATGGTAGTTGAAGGTGTAAATAACAAGAAATTTTATGAATCGTTCAAAATTTCGGATTAAATAGACCAAAAACATAATTGCTTTTTTTAGTAAGTTTCGCTCTAAACAGCAGATTTAAGAAACTCTGTCTCTGGCCCATGTTTTGGGTAACTTGGTAATTCAAAAATCGCGGATTTCTAAGCCCACATACTTGGTAAACCATTGCTGGGGACCTCCCGCACTTGAAAGTTTTGGATAAGAATGACGGAATCTCTGAATCCACTCAATTGCTAAAAACGTTCTTGAGGGTCACCGACACTCGAAAGGTATAGGTCTAGAAAGACGAGGCACTTGTTAAAATCATTCCTAAAAGCGGCCAAACTCAAAAAGCAGGAATCTGTTTTTAAGTTAAATACAGAATCTAGCTCGCTTAACAACTGCCTGGAAGAACCGACAGTTTTCACAAATCATCTACATTGTTAGAATCAATAGATTTCCTTTAACAAAACAGTAAAAAAGCAAAAAAAAAAAGAGCTCATGTGTATATCGAAGAGGTGTAATGTGGCAAAAAATAAACGTCGACAGTTGGAAAATTGAGGACGCCTCCCCCGTTGAAGGTTTCGCTGCGGTCCGTCTCCGTTGGGTGTTTCGTGCAATATCGCAACTTTCAAATCGTTTATTTCTTAAATTAAAGACCAAATTGAGGTTTATCCACAGTTTATTTGCTTCATTTGTAGCTTTCTTACAATTCCAAAGTCACATTCCCGAAAGCTCGGATAGCTGGACGTGGGAATTGGGGTAATAAAAAATTTTGAAAAATAAAATTTAACTTTTTCCAAACGACCATGAAACCTCCCAACGTGCACCTAACTGCCGAATGCTCATATTATATACAGGGATGAGTTTTCAAACGTCCTTTGTAGGATATCTGACTTACCAGTTTGTATACCTCGCCAAACTTAAAAATCAGTGGTAAAAAGAATTTTTTAAACTCCCGTCACCTTTCACTCCGTATTGCTGAGGAGTCAGGTCCAGCCCCCAAACACTAGAACTTGAAGGAATAAATTGAAAATCTACTCTAAATTTTGTGGAATTGTGGAAGTTTTTTTAGAAAATCGTGAAGAAACTATAATATTAATGGTGTTTTAAAAATGCTGAACTGCTGTATATTTCAAAAATTGAAAATAATTGCGTTTGTTTCGCCAAAATTTATCGGTGGGATAGGAAACAATGACGTGGATGTATAAAATATAAAATATGAGGGATACATCATGAACGTCGTAATCTTAGGCAATAAGCAGAGGTCTTTTGTTTACATTGTCGATCATCTCGTGCAGTTTATATTCAAAGTATCCCATAATCTGTCTCCACGGGAAAAATTCGAAAGCTTACTGGCGAATATAATCGCGCTAATAATCACTCAATAAAGACAAGAAGAGGAGGAACGGTAAAACCGCATCCATTTTTTTTATTTCATAAGTAAACAGAATTTATTTTCAATAAATCATATAAATACTGTCTGGAAGACAAATTTATTTTAAGTTTTGTAAAGTCGGCTGTGCATTTCTATCTTCCTTGGTTTCCTGACGAGTTTCTGGCACAGGAAACTCTAACTTCTTACATTTATGTTTTCGTCGTGTATCTCCTCAGAAAAATTTTAAATCATTCAGTTACTGTGTCGTCTCATAAGACGGCAAAGGAAGTGATCCCTTACTTTTAGCAACCCTTCCTGTACCACTTTACTTTTCGTATTAATAAATTAGATTTAGTACTGTGCTGGTAAACGGGCCGTTTTTACATGGCCGCTCCCTCTCCGCCTCATCCCGGGGACGCGGTTTTGTCGTGTTTTTTATCCTCATCCTAATAAGTCACTTTAATTTGCAAGACGTTCGGAAGGTGATCTAAAGAGAAAATGTCTGTTTGGTGCTGATAAATACACAATACTCCATTTTAAACGTTTAATTATTTGCAGTAATGGAAGTTGCTGTCTGCCTTTATTTGCTGATTTACATTCACCTTACCGATTTTCTATTTTATTGTAATTATATTTACCTTCGCATTGAAGGTTCTCCCTTATAAATTTAATTGTATTTTAAAATTTACCCGCCCGGTGACTGAGTCGGCGGAACAATTCTTTACATTTTATTAATTAATATTTTATCGCATCTTAGTTCTTGCGAAGGTTTTAGTGTGCTGATGCCTTGAATTATGTATTCGGTGTTATAATTTCTTATAAGATGCCTTAGATTGCGAGACCATTTCCTATTGTGCACCCACACATAAAGGGGTTTCATGGGGTGCCTTTCTTATACACATAACCGACATTGCAATAGCTAAATTCAAAGGGTGCGTTATAGCAGAGGTCCTTACATAAATTTCTATTTCCTTCCTGTAACTTGCTTGCCGTTTCACTTTATATAAATCCGAATCGAACGACCGAAAAGGACGGAAAATCGAAACATTAATATTGTCTTGGAACAACGACGTTAAATTTTTGCAAGTGTAAACCCTCTGATGTCCTAGCGGGGTCATTCATTAATTATAAGAAAGGGTTGTTATGTCGTCCGTAACGTAATTTTCGCTTTCACAACCAAGGATTTTCCTTATTATATAGGTGCGCGTATACAAAATACCAAATTTATACACAGTTAAAACCAGCTAAAATAAAGCTTTCCTCGCGACCATCTCCATTTCGCACCCACAATCAGTCGAAAATTCTTCGATTTTAGACAACAAAGTGTTAGCATCCGCTTTGATAATGATAATTCCAACTACAATAATTAAATAAGGCGAATGGTGGAATTCAAAAAATTGAATGAACATTAGGAAGAGATAATTAATATTTAGCGGAAGTAAAATGCATTTTGTGAACGAAGGGTAAATTCTAATGAAATCTGAGTGAAAACCATAAAGTGCTCGGGAATCTCGGACATATTTGCGAGGGCCCGGCGTTCGTTTCTCTTAATAATGTTAGCAAATTGCACCGACTAACCGTAAAGAACAGCAACCCTTCCACTTTTAACTTATTAATTAATTAACAATCATCGCAAGTGAGAAGAAAGCGCTATGAGAAAATGAAAATTAAAACCCCGACTAAATTAGGCCAATGAATTTTACAAAATGGGGATATATTTATGAACTAATAAAAGCCAACAAATTTTCCTGCAACTTTCAAAAGTGCAAATTAAGATTTTTTTGTCAAAATCGGATACACTTTAAAAATGTAATCCAGATAAGGGGGTGCGTTGAATTTATTGCCGAATCGTAAGAAAGTCCGGATAAAGCTCCACATAAGATCGGATAACTCGAAGGGGAAGGTCAAAAATGTTTTGCGAAAGCGCATTATTCTCTTCTGACTGCAAAACTCGAGATTTATTATTATAATAACTACATAATAATGTCTGTTGCCTCTATTAGATGATAGTTTAGATGTTTTATAGCCACTTTTTTAATACAACGTTTGATACAGCGAAACAACTTGTTCCAAAATATTGATAGGGCGAACGTACAATTTAGAGATTTGCTCCACTCTTCGGTATCAATTTATCGTACAACAACATTTTTTCCAAAACCCGAAACAGCGGAAACAATGTTTAGAGATATAAGTGTTTTGGAACCAGGTGGCATAGTCTACAATTTTTAGAAAAAATATTAATTTACAAATAATCCAAATTGCCAATTCAAATTTAAATTAATTGTAACTCGAAATTTAAATTCATGAAAATAATTAAAAAGAAATGATTGACAATTGCAAACGTGACACAAAAGGTACATTTGCTCCGAATAAAAGATATTATATTTTTGAAAACCGTAAAATATGATTATTGAATTTAGTTAATTTTACTTTTACTGCCGACAATTGGGGATACTAAAGTGGCACTTTAACTCCACTCGTCATCGACACCAAAGTATTGAAAGAAAATTTATGCGGTATTATTGCACACCTTAGACTTTTAATGTAAGTTTTTGTGTTTAAAAATGTTGATGATGATCCAAGTACGTTTCGAAAATAAAAAGCTTATATAGCAACAATAAATTTTCAAAATTTACTAATCAGAAAAAAAACGGGACGGTAAAGCAAGGATAGCATTTTATGCTGGGAGATATTTACTTTGGAAAAACTTCCGTTATGTAGGATTTCCATGTAATCCACAGCCTGCTTTGGTTCATTGTTTCGTATTGCGATGCAATAATAAATTTAAAATTGCATGCAGTTTCGAAAACAAGGCATTCATATTAATAATAGAAATTTTGGATGCTTCGAAGTTTCGGGAAGAAAATAAAGAAAAAATGTTTGTTGGTAGTACAAATTTAGCGGAAGAAAAGTTTTGCGGTAGTACTAAAAATTTTATATTTTAATCACGCCCGAGTCTGGAGTGTTACTAATACAAAAGTTATAATTTTGTAGTAATCCATCATAGACCACGTCGACGATTTGATATCGACAGCGCCGAGCCTGTTTTTACATTAAACATTATCGAAACATTGCTAATTCTAAGTCTTCTCACGATATCCGGGGGATATTAGAAGCCACCACCTCAAAGAAGGGGGTTTCTCCGGCTCATAATCTCAACAGGCGGTTCTGTCCACGTATAAGAAATCAGACTGCTCGGAAATACAAACACAGTTAAGACGCCCTTGCGGTCTTGGCAAGTTACTCAAAGGCGAGTTTTACGCGAAACAGTTACCTGATCGTAATGCTAACCACAGTCCTTTGGTCTACGTCTTAGAAGTTAAGACGAAAGCTCCTAAGACGTGCCACCACACACTGCATAAATACATGCGGGATGTGAGATGCCCCTTAGATCTCAACCCTTCGAGCCGCAACAGGCATTAACAAGTTTCCTATAAGAAACACAGAATGACTTATTCAAACCGAACGAACCCACATTTTGAATCGCAAAATAGGCATTATTATGCATTTATTAGCCTAGAACAATTATTATTCAATTTTATTTAAACTTTTCCGAAAGAAAACAACAACAAAAGTTGAATATTGATATTCTCCATTATTCCGAACATCGATCACTTTAACTAAATCTCCACCCAAAGTAATTAAGTATGCGTACTGAATAAACAAAAAGTATTAAGATTATCGGATCTGAGGAAATATTTTTGCTGCAAACTTAAATTTTATGGCAGCACCAACGAAATTATTTTCTCTAAAGCAAACAAAAGCAATAAAAAAATCGATTCCCAAATATTAGTAGAGGTTGAAAATTGGAAAACACATTTACGGCCATAATCTTTCAAGTCAGGTCTAAAAAAACAATCGACATGTCACCTGTAAATTACGGCCCCGTTATAACTTACAAACGATGGCAGAATAGTGTCATATATCTGCTTTGTTTCTCCATAAATTCGCAAAATGATCGCATTCTTACAAACTGCAAAGTGAAACTTGGAACAATTTGCGGGGTTGTTTTCATTGCTGCGTCTCTTGAGGATCAGGCATTACGTGAGTCCTGGCTTTGAAAGAGATTGCGACAAAATATGTCGCCCAAGAACCTAACTTACACTTTCAAATATAATTTTTCTTTTCCAACACCCAATTATTTCCTTCGCCATTTTGTTTGCATCTAAATATATGTTCCACGATGACGAAGCATCAGCTAAATTGCAATTTGCATATCCACAAATGTAAAACTTACATTTTCCACATGAAATTAATTTAATGAATAAATTAAAAGTACATTTTGAATAATTTTTCGACTTATTTTTTTTCATTTCTTTCATTGTTCCAGGCTTCCATTCCAGGATCAGCCACAAAACCAAGCCAAGAAAACAGAATTCAAATGGCCCTGCACTTCATCAGCTTCATGGTTGCACATCAGTTTATCATCGGCATGAAAGTAAATCAAATTCTTTACCCACGATTGCATCAAAATTGCCATTCGCATTCATGCAATCAAAATTCCATATGGCTAGAAGATAGAAAGGCCAGCAGTAGGCCGCTTCCAAAACTACAGGCTGTAGAAATCTTAGTAAACCCCCATATTGTAGGTTCTGCGCATGCAAAATGGCGCTAGATCAAAAAATCATCGGCGTATTCACAGTCGATAAAACCCCTCAAATGTTCCTAGACGCACCTACAAACTTCTGACTGGGCCCCCTTAACTTGAAAGTTTTCTACGGCTAAAGAAACCTCTTAAAACGCTTCACCTTCCACCCAGAGGCGGATTACCGTTTAGGCTAGCTAGGCTCGCGTCTAGGGGGCAGGAAAAAAGGGGGCGCAATGTGCCAAGAAAAATGCATAATTTTTAATTGCCAATTCGCCAAATATGAAATATGTCACGACTGTGTATTGAAAATGAGGGTAATCATTTGGAGTATATAAAAATTTTGCGAATTTAATTTTTTGTTTTTAGCTGCCTTTTACTTTAATTTATAACTCGAAAGCCGTTGATTTTAGACAATACAAGGTTTAAATCTAGTTTGTAGATTATTTCACGCTCTTTAAAAGAGCACTGAATCATTTTAACGGAAAAAGCAATATTGTCTATGCTATGCCCACGTGAAGGTAAAAAATGCTTTAAAGAGACCTAACTCTCTAGGGCTTGAATTTATAAAAAAAAAATGTTTCCTAGAAAAGTGTCCTCTATCACCACCTAAGTTATGTAAAGTGTATCTATTAAGAGGGGCGCATCAAAAATGTGTGCCTAAGGGCGCAGGAGATACCTTAATCCGCCCCTGTCCCACCAGTATTATAGTCTAGCTTCCACCCAATATGATTTGTTGATTGCCTGTCAAAACAGTTTTGCACCAATATATTCCAAGTGCACCACCAATAGCACAAAATTTATATATAAATGTGAATTTTCTCCTTCAAAAATGTCCAACTGTAATTTTTTATCTTTGGTTGAATTTACCTTTCAAGTAGAAAAATTTACTAGTACTAGAGTCTTCAACTTGGTGTTTTATGTTCATTTTTGACCACTGAATTCAATAAACAACCCTACCCAAGAGGCATCTGCTATAAGGCGGACAATGGAGAGCACTGTCCTGGAAATGTTCCCTTGATAAATTTCTTCACTCAAACCAAAATTAACGAATGCAGGAAGTTTGGAATAAGTTGAAACGGCCAATTACAGCTTCTAAAAGGCATTTGGAGAGGGTACGATAACTTTTACCCCGATATATTTTTGAGTTTTTGGGGGTTGAAGTTAAACGGGTATATACTCGTATTTATTATTGCAACTTGAGATGTAGGCACTTCATTGTAGTTAATTGACAAACCGGGGGGTCTGGGGGGTATGGAATACCCTCCAGTGCAACCCTTGTTCTTAGTCACGCCCCAGAGATGAAAAGTTATTTAGAAGCCCCAGTAATCTGGGGGATCCCTCACAAGAAATTAGAAAGAAGCTAAAAATTGAGAAAGTAAAAGAAATATAAATTAATTTATGTGGCCCCAAACATACTGGGCGATACAGACTACTCCTCGGTATCCAGAAATTGTGCAAAAACCCTTTAGGGAGCTAGATCATAGGTTGAAAAATTCAATTGCTGGAATACTGGGAGAAAAATCGTTTTACTCCTTCAGAAGAAGTTAATTTAATTCAACGTTAATTTAACGTCAAAATGCATCTTGCAAACGTAAACGTATACGGAACGAGCGATAAGGGCCAGAATTGCTATTTCTGTCAAAACAAAATATTCTTTCTTTTTTTTAACCGCTCTTTTCCTAACTGCTGAGTTACCTCCAAAAAGCTAATTAACGCTTGTAATTGTTAATTTTTCATCCTGTATTTTAGGACAACCATATAGACCTTCGGTTGGGCATCAGACTTATTGATCGATTACTGGCCAATGTAATTTTATCAATACGAAATGGTAAAATTAATTTAATAATTACAATTTATAGAGCTGAATTGCGAATCGATAATTCAAACATACGGCATAAAATTGAAAATGATGTAAAAGGTAAGGTATGTGGCATGTCAAACGGACAACTCCGCAATCATTCTACAGAGTAATTGAATTGATTGCTTAGACAAACGATCTCAAAGGCAGAAAGCTATGGCCACTCAGTCCGAGGCGGCACAAAGCATTCCTTCTCAAAACGTCATTAATTAAATTCAGGGATTTGTTTTTGCCTCTCGGAGATTTGATTCCCTTTTTGTTCTTCGAATGTGTTTCCGGTTAATAAGGTTAAAACGTGCCAAGCTTTCTCTTGCCTTTTCTATACACTCAACCTAAACTAAACGAAATTGGCTTTGGTGGTAACTTTTTAAAATTTACTCCTGGACTGTATTAAGTAAAAATATTTTTGTTCGATTCAGATTGGAACTAAAAACTTGCGACTCCTCGTCGGGCGAGTGCGGTTTTCTGGTTTTTACCACTCGAAATTACTTAGTACATTTAATTACAGTAAATTTTGAAACGCTGATGTAAGTCAAGTAGCCATTGTCGGGCCATCACAAAGCCGCTATTTGTCACGAAAGCCACGATTGCTCGATGAAGAGGGATGACGGATGAGATTTCGGCGCCCGTTCAACCCTTCTTTGTGCCCGCTTGGCTTACTCGAGCACAGATTATAATTGTTTTGCTCGATAATCAATATAACCACGACTTAACTCTTTTTAAAAATGCAGTTTTACCGCTCTCGTGTCGGACTCGTCGAGTTAGTGTCTGTTCTGTTTGTCATGCTCATGTCGTGTATTTCACACGCTGTTGAAATTCTCACGCTCACCTTTGATTGCATATTATATTATCGCGTGACAACTGTCACTCATAGTAAAAACACTGCTAGTACTCATAATATCTTTTCATATTATCCACCCTCTTCTTCCAGCAGTCGCTTATTTGGAAATTACTTAAATTTCACGTTTCACAAATGCATGCAAAAACGACACTAAATGAAGTAATATGGTGGTGCCAGCGCTGAGCGCTTGAATAAGAGCTTTTGACGTACGTTTGTTTCAAATGTTGAAACAATGCGTTATGAGTGAGGATGTAGTAAATTGGCGCATACCTTTCGATGCCAATGATCACCATATTGAATCAGTGTAAAGTTCAGAGAAGATAATAGAAGGAATGTACGCGTTCGAGCGTAAAGCGAACTAAGCAAAGTGCCAGATTACAAATTTAAGATATTTATGGAAGTCTAGGTGGCCCCGGTTCTTCAACGCCATTGTTTACACCCTGTTACGGACATCTTAAGATTTATACCTTCACAAAGACAATCCAATGCAAGTTATGATAAATGTTTTTCCATACCAAAGAGCGTCGTCCATTTTATGCTCCTTGGCACAACATATTCCTCTTAATTAATTTTCATCTTTTTGCCAATTTCAAATCAAAAACAGCAGCCTAACTTTCCTGCTGGAACATTTTCTATTGTATTTCGGTTCATCTTTATTCCAAATTACAGAGTTAGGGATTCAAATTATAATGAGAAACACATTATTTTAAATGAAAACATTTTAATCAAAATTAACGCTCGGCCTGGCCGTTGAGTTGGACTTCCTCGGAGGTCTACATCGTTACCAAATTTTAATATCGATATCGCGGATTCAAAACACAAAACCAAACCAAATCATTTATTCGGTATTAAAATTATCATACTCCGATTTTCAAACTGATCTAGTAACTCCACTTAATTCCACTTAAATTTAACAAACTGAATTGAAATTAAAACAAATTCGAAATAAGGACGAAAGGCCTCCTTTCTGCCTCCCGCCCATATTTTAAAGTTTTTTCGATTATTCTATTCAACTGACAAAATATGGAACTCACTACTCAAAAAAATATATAGCATTTATGAAAAAATTCATTGTTATCTACGAATTGTTTGTAAATAAGTTCATTAGTTGAAAATTTAATTTAATGCAGTGTGAAATTAAATTCAAAAGTAATTTGCATTTACTAAAAAATATAATTAATGGACTAATTTCCCATTGCCCAACAAATAAGCAAGTGCTTAAGGACAAAAACTCTTTCGGCCTTTTATCTTATTTTTTTATGACTTTCATCTTATTTATTTTGAAATGTAATAAATTAAAAATTTTATTTTTAGTAGAATAAGATACTCGAAAACATACTAAATTTAGAGCAATATTATCCTTATACAGTTTCCTAGTTCTGTACCTAAAGCTGTTCCTAGTTTTGTTTTGTACAATTAAACAAAAAACAATTGTAAACTGTCACAGACCGGGAGGTCTGGGAGGTAACCCTTCAGATCAAGCCGATATAATCGATGTAATATAATTTTGAATGTTTGGACAAGCACAAATAATGAGTACGGCCCTGAACCATTTATCAGTTTTCTAATTAATGAATATTATAAATTTTCTAATTAAAAATATGCTTTCGTTTAATGTAAAAGAGCATTTTATGCTACAAAAGTTTTATCCCTGGAAAACTTCCTGTAATATGTAAGATTTACATGTAATGCACAGTCTGTTTTACTTCGAACAAATGCAGATCCAAAAATGCATTCCAAAATGCAATTTGAAGCTTCAGAACTTGTTTTCCTAAATGTTAGCTTTCCAAATTTCGGATGAAAAAATACGGTTTTTAGAATAAAATTTTCTTGGGTCGAACATAAAACTAAGGAAAGCTTTAAATAAATAATTCTAAACCCTTAGAAAATTCCATAAACTACGTGTTACCTAATCTAATTCAAGCTATGGCCATAGTCGTTTGGTTTATCCAGAATGTTCATTAGAGTGTCCATGTCGTGGAACCCTGGTTAACACTGCACTAAAGTAAGGGTTAGTTAGCATAGCCGGAGGGAGGTATGATATGCAAGGTTCAGTGAAGACACGAGTGCTGTTCGGTGCTAGGCACGGGCCAGGATAATAAGTTAGAAGGAATTAAACAGGAATTCACACAAGAGCAACTCAAACCTACTACAGAATTTGCATTACCATGTCCAAAACACACAATACTAATTAGTCGACCCGACAAAATTAAAATCGAACAAATTTTATTAATTACAAAATTTTTTAAATTTAAATTTCCCTTTCGCGAAGTGATCTCACCTTGCGCTATTACTTGAAATAGCGTCGCGGCGCTTTTCTAAAAACTAAGTTGCTACGACATCTGGCAGACGCTAGCAGATGCTACCACCGGAGTTGTAAATTTTCTGTTTTTCTTTTCACCTTATTTTTTTTTAAATCATTATCGATCACCGAAATACATTTTAAGTGCATTTTTTCGCTTAATTGTTTATCTTTTACGTTTCTATTTTTAAGCCCGCTAATTAAAAATACAGATCCGAATTTCACTATTATAAACAGTAATTTTTCAGTACGTTAATTAAATTTAGATAATCCGGGTTTGAGAAAAACCGTCGACGAGAGGAAGATCTGTCGACACGTCCTCCTTAATCAAGGTAAATTCATTGTGGGCAAGACTTAATTCTGACACCTGGATTTAATATGCAAACTGAACTACCTAGATAATTGAGCTATCTCAAGAGATTGTAAAACAAGTGCGTAAATACGTTTAGATCCCTAAACTACGGCATAAGGGACACGTCATCGAGATAACGCCCGGAACAGCACAAAAGAACAAAAAAAAGTTTCGTCGCCTCAAGTAAAGCCCAATAAAAATTTTGTCTCGAAACTTTAAAAAGATAACCAAAAAAAAAGTTTATGGAAACTTTTAAATTGTCATTAATTGTCAGTTGAAAAAATTAAAAAATCCTACCTTTTTCGGCGTTGCAACAAGCGTGGATTTGCCTTGGTCCCTGGGTACGGGTGGCGATTTATGTTTGGAAGTCGATGGCATTTCTAGAAGACTTTGAATGTAGTGACTTTGTCTTTTCTGTTTGGCTGCCATTTCTTCACTGCAACAACAATAAAACATCTTCAAAAGCAAATTTAGATATGAGTTTCACGCCGAGTGTAAAATCGATACCTTATTATGGAAGTTTGGAAGTTGAAAAACTTTTCTAAACAATGCAAAGTTTCAAAACCGATATTGTAGTAAACAACTGAATACTGATTAGAATAAACTTTTATCAAATGCCTTCCACGATTATTTTAAAAATTTTAATGCGTTTCCCCCAAATGGTTTATTTTAACCGAGGCGAAAATTAAAGCCTTCGTGAGCGAATATAATGACGACGACTCATTAAGAAATCGATATTTTGTTCCTACAATTTTGATGGATCTAAAAAGCAAATAGAATTACCTCATCCGTCCTGAAACTAAGGTAAACATAACTATGAGATAGGAAGAACAAGCACAAAAAGTTTACTGGAGCCAGGAAGACGGGAAAAGTTTCAAAGTTAGTCCGCTCGTATATTACGGAAAACGGGGAAGAGGTATAAAAGTAAAATTCTAAAATGGTATTTAAAATGGGTTTTCCTTGCATTGGATAACGAATACAATTTTTTTATATTATTTTCATTAGCAAAATTCAAATTTTCGTTTCAAATGCCTAAAATTCAAATTGTAATTTTAAATACTAAAACATAATTATTTTCGGTCATTACACTTCCAGTGTTGGTTCTTCCTTAATCTTTCTACCTAAATTCACCGATGCTTTCACGAGTATTATCCATAATATCCACAATTTTTCGTATTTCTCACCATTTTTATAGCTTTATAAAAATACGGAAATTTGGAAATTAGTATTCAATTTTTTTTTCAAATCCAAATTCCAATAGATCATCAGATGGCATCTTATAAAATAACTGGCAATAGAAAGAGAACACCATTAATTAATGGAATCAGTAATGTAACAGAAAGTGCGGCCTTCGGGCCGCACAATCATTTTAATTCTGCTACTCACCTATCATTGGATAATTTATTTATAGCATGTATAGCAATTTAATAGACGATTTAGATGGAAAAAGTATTGAAGGTCAAATTGCCATAACAATGTGAGGGAACACTAATAATTCATGTAGTACAGTGACGGAACAGCAAACGTAAACAGTAAAACATTTATAAAAAGCAATTAATTAATTTAATTCGATAAAAATTAATTTTGATAATTTTGTGAATTTATTGTTTTATAATTGTATTGTTCGGTTATTCTGTGAAATAGACTTTTTTCCAAAAAGTTTATTATACTTACTAAATTTGACCCAGGATTAAAAAAAATTACTATTGAATTTTTAACATTTTTCTACTTAATTTAATCCATAACTCGAAAACGGTAGATTTTAAACAATAGAGAGATGTAATTTAGTTTTTAGATAATTTCACGCTCTTTAAAAATGTATTGATCTATTTACACTGAAAAGGGAATACTTTTGTTGTTATGTGCATTTGAATGTAGAAACAAAAAAATCTCGATAAACTGAATAATAATATATTATTTTTATTAAAAGAATTTTATTTTAAAGGAAAGAAAGAATATTTTTAGTTTAAATTGTTTCGTCTTTCACTTTACCTCTTCAGAGATTTGACTGAAAATGCGAAGTGCACGGTTTGAATCTGAGATAATTAAAAACAATATTCCGGCCATCCGCCTTCTGGAGATAATGAAAAGTTGACAATTTCTATGTATATCGTAACTTTTTAACTAGTAGTTAAGCTTTTTTATTTATCTTTTAAATAAACCGTACAAATTAGCGTCTTTAAAATAAAACAGAAAGTGAAAATGTCAGAAATGTTATCGTCTGGGGGTAAAACACAACCGAAGAAAATACAACTGGTGTTCAAAAAAAATTTTCTATCAAAAATTTTTATTAAAAGTTGTGACATCGATTTTTTTAAATAATGAAAATTCTGGAATCCAGAGCAATTGCATTCAATTGTCTTTGGACTTCTTAGCTGACCTCTTTCTCTACTTAATTTAAAAATTCCTATCGAGGATTATCGTAAATACGATTTTGTAATGAGATTGCTTGGATTTGAAAAAACTTAAAAAAATTTGAAAATCTTAAGCTTTCTAAGCTTCTTAGCTTTATTTTATGATTTGGCAATGACATAATTTTGTACTAGCTTTCCTCCTATTTCAAAAAATACCACAGCTATAAGACTTTTGAATATGTAAATTTGACCACCCACCCCCCCACATGGAAAAAGGAGAAAATAAATGCAGCTGTAAAGTAAGAAAAAACAAAAATTCAAGTAATTTTTCGCTAGTTTAGTACTTCTGAAGCAAAATTAATCTGTAGTTTTTCTTACTCACCGTCAATGCTTATAAATTGTGGTGGAAATGCACACAAAACATGCATAACATTTTATTCTAAAAATCAAACTGTTTTACTTCTTATCATCACCCTACCGTCTTCCACCTACTGCTGATCGTCACTTAGTTCTTGTTCGTTACTGAGTTGACAGTGCCACTCTTAGAAGTCATGGTGGGCAAAATTTAAAAAAAACTGCTTTCGGTCATTCTCGCAGGAGAAAATTCTGTGGATCTGCAGCAAGAAGAAAGCCCCATGACTAAAAGATCAGTTGGGAAACAATCTTCTAGGAAAATATCAAGCAGTCGATTACTACTGCCGCCTGGAAAGGGACGGTTTCAAGGGTAAAACATATACCACCACAGTTCTGGAACATTTAGCTACAGGACAATTCGCTCCCGGAAATTTCGCTACTACTGTTAGTTTCTGACTAAAAAACAGTTTAAAAACAATAGCAAATGACAAATGAAAATTTAATTAAAGACATTTTAGTTTTTTAGAAGTCTTTGCGAAATGTCCGGTCACCCTCTACCCCTGATCATGGCCAGTGTATGGTCTATTCTTTAAAAATTTTCCCCTTCCAACTCAAAAAAATTCTGTTGGATCAGTAAATAAAGTGAAGATACAAGAGAAAAAAACTGTGGAAAAATTCCGATATTTTTTTCAATTTTTTTTTTAATTTAAAATTCATTAAGTGAAGTCTGCTGTTCAACCCAACATTTTTAAATGTTCCTTAAAAGTAAATAAATCAGGTTTTCGTTTGAGCCGCCCTCGTATTCAACGGATTGTTTAATATTTCAGTCTAAGCTTTTAAGTCGAGCAATTTGAAATCAATAATGAAAGTTTGGTAGGAAGTATTTTTATTTATTTACGTTAATCGGTAGATTTAACAAAAGAATAACGTTTTTGCGAGGCACAATGGCAGTATATTTGTTACTCTGAGGGACGTACGTCTGAAGATGACGTGTTGGGCAAAAACGTTTGGTTTTAAATTTTTTAATTATAAAATCCTGCACCGAAAAGTTTTTTAATTCGTTTAATGTTATTAAAAATGGCAGGTTGCTCGTGGAAAGTTTAAATCGATAATCCGTGCCGTGGTTATTTTTGGTTGCAAAAAATATAATATAATGTGGATATTAATATCGACAAATTTGTATTTGATTAAAATTTTTCGCAAACGCAATATAGGTGTAATAAAAAATGCCATTTGTTTGTCGAAATCCACCTAAGGTGGAACATAAAATTACTCGATCCTCTGCTCTGGTCCGAAGACTCGAAAAAGTTTTCAACAAAGTTTTCACGAGTTTTACTGAAGGGAGAGTCGTAAAAGAAGAGCAAACTAAAGTACAATAAAATGAAAAAACGATTTTATCATCTTCGTCTTTGTTTTCCTTCAAGACCGAAATTAAAGTTAGAAAAAGACAAAAAAGTTGCTCTTATATAATTTAATCTCATATTCTAACCTTGATTAAATTTGCATGAAAAATGTCGGAAAAGTGATTTAACTTTTAAAAAAAAATGTCTTGGCGGAATATGTGAAAAACAACTTTCCAGCATCTTAATGTGTGCATTTAATGTTAAATGGCTGAGGGTTTAAGTTTAATGGGGTTGATAAATCTCGAGTTGCCAAGTTGTTTTATTCGGATTTTAATGGAACGAGGAGATTATGAAGGAAACGCACGTGCAAAATCTGTTGAATATTTTGTTGTAATATAAAAGACGCTCGAGATGCATTGGACGAAAGTAAAAGCAGAGAAGAAGAAATCCGATTGTTTGGATGGAAAAGAAAATATCAATCCAAAGTCAATTTATAAACACATTTATGATTCATCTTTCAGTAATAAAACCTCAATAAATTTTCTATACGTAATCACGCGTCTACTGCCACACATAACCTAACTATTTGAAAGCTCAAAACACAGTTCGCATGCTTAAACTAGACAGTACAAGTTTAAAACTAGCACTGACCTTACACCACAAACACTTGGAAAAACTTTTTGGCCAAAATCGAATCACCAAACAAAAATTAAACGTACTTTAGCAACTTATGAAGAAGTTAGTCAAAGAAAAGGGGTTGTTAACGCGTATAAAAAAGTTTTGGACCCCGGACTCTTACGAGCATGATCCAATATGGAAGTACTTTAGTTATGGAATAGTCTGTTGCGCAGCCTGCAAACAAAATCAATAATCTACCCCCTGCTTATATTGTTCTTTACACTTACTTTACGCTATTCGCATTATCAGTTCGAAATCACTTTCTAAGTGGCCACTGTCCATTCACTACCCCAACTCGACCTTTTCCAAAACAAAATCGTCCAAAAATTCGTGACACTCGACATTTCGATCCAAGTACGCACTTACTTTTCAAGCACCCAACCGTTTTCGAAAAAAAAACTTCCGAACTTTTCAGTTGTGCCTTTCGTGCAAGTTAGACGACGAATAAGCAAGTACGCGTTCTTTTTCCTAAGGGGAAGTTAAAATTTGGGGTAGTTAACTTTTTTAAAAGCTGAATAAACTTTTATAAAAGTACACGTAAAGTACAGAAGTTTGTGAAATATGTCGTGCTGTAAAAAAGTTTTAATGCTTGAAATAGCGCACGCGCTCCAAGATTAAAATAAATAGATTAAGCTTATTTATAACTCGTTTATTGTGTCAACTTATTTAAGAACAAAAATCTTTTTACCTTGCCTGCATCATTTATCCGCCACCACAATTGCCATTCCGATCTAATCGAAATTCTTGTAGAGTTATTTTCTATTTCCGCTATTTCCTCCACTCATTGGCTCCACTATTTTTTGCCTAATTGCCCAACTTGCGTTCGTTTCAAAATTTGCATGACTAAACCGTCCAATTAATTTTCATACGAGGACCCATTAGTAAGTTTACCAACACAAAAACTGCAGACCAAACTTATACTTGGATGTTTATTAAATCTCGCAGTCTCGAGAGAGTCTGCAGTCCTGTATAACGACGTCATTCTTGCTGAGAAAATGAGAAAAAAGACAAATTGGAAATAAAGTAATGCTACCGCCGTAAATTCTACAAAGCAATCTCTATTTTAAACTTACCAACCAGTTTCGAATTTTTCCATTGTGTTTCCATCTTGTTAGATCTCGTCAGTAGCGTAAAAAATATTATTTAATATCGATGTTTTCTAATCAATAATTGTTTATAAGTCTGGAATTCACGAAAAAAATAAAAATACACCTTGGAGAAGCTAATTCAATTCCTTCCATAAATTTTACCTGATTCCGCTCTTGATCGTTCTTTTGCTTTCGAAATAATTCGGCAAGCTTTGAACATAGTTGACAAAATTTTGCTCATTTTTGGATTCAAAAGTACAAATTATTTTGATTTTTCTTGTTTCTTTGTTATTTTGATTTTTGCTAGGGCTCTCTTTTTCGAAGGGGTTTGGAAAATCTCAAAAACCTTATTTACAAGGAATGCTTCAAATAACTTCTTCTCATTTTTCCCCCTTTCCCCGCTCGCTGCCTAATAGTTAATCCAGTGTAAGGTGATTGTGTTTCACCAGTCTCGTTTAAAATAATTTGATTTTTCTTCAAAATTAAAACTCTCTCTGCTTGTTTTCTCGGCAAAAATGAAATATTTCAGTTTTACTTTTTTATACCTGAAAATTCAGGGTGTCGAAAAATTAATTTACAAATTAATATCTAAGAAAGAAATTCGGTCGCACACCTGTTATATAGCGGTTTCGATAAGTAAACCAAAAATCAAGTAATTTGTAATCCATAACAAGTTTTTCTCAATATTCCTTACTCTACGGTTAACAATAATAACCCAAAAAATCAGATACTTTAATTTTTACTTAATTTTGCCCAAAAATTCGGGCTGTCCAAAAATACCTTCCTTAAATTTTTGAAAAAATAAAGTCGTACACCTGATCTGTTTAAGCCGTGTCGACTACCACACCAAAAATCAAATTAACGAATATATAATTTTGATTGAAACTTCAGAAACCACGAAAAACAGCAGCGACTCCATTAGCTTGACTTTAAATTCTTAAATGGAAGAAATCTGTAACAAGTTCTTCATTTCATTTTTAAAACTGCTAAAATAACAGAATTATTTGAATGTGTGGATCCCCCATCCCAACCCTCCATTTTTCTTAACATTGCAAATTTTTGCACTAAAGTTATTGTAAAACAAAACTAGAAGTGAACAGCAGTCTTTGTCTAAAAACTTTTAATTTTTTTCTATCCCGAACTCAGCCTGTACAAAAGTTTAAATCATAAATAAATTCTGTCAAGTTCCTGGTTTGAACCTCGAATATCCGCTCCACAGCCAACCAGAAATTACTTCGAGCCAGTTCGCTTTGGTGTTTGGTCTTCTACTATCTTATTTATAGGGAATTTAAGTAGTACACTAAATTATTTTACATTATTTATTATTTACATGACTTTAAAAATGTAATTTAATTAGAAGCCTGTTGATAAAATATTCACAGTACACCAGAACTAGGAGAGATGCATTCATTGGAACAATCCTGTGGTTTGGGTTTACAGGTCTCTATATGTGCACAATACAAAGGGTTAATTGGCGTCGCTGTTGTTATTTGGCGTTGTTCAAGTTTCTATCAAAATTATTCGTTCATCAAATTGATTTTGGTTTCCGTGCCGGCATCACTGTAAATATAATTATAAGTATATTAACAGTTGATCTGTTAGGTGCCGGCCACCCTAGGATAAGTTAGTTATTAATCGTTAGTGGTAAATCAACTAATAAATTTTTGTACAGCCTGAATTTTGGGAGAAGTTCTGGCTGATAAAGAAATTAAAAATCAAGATCCGAAATTTCTAGCTTAATTCAAACTACCCCCCCCCCTTTGTACACAAAAATTCCACTATATTATGTTTTATGTATTATATTAAAAATTTCCAAAAAAAACATCATCTCAAGAAAAAAATAGTCCTGCAATTCGAGCGAAAGCAGAAACCGGTGTTGCGACCGAAGGAGAAGCCTGCTGCTTAACCACGCGACTATGCGATATATATTATTATTTTTTAATATCTTCAACTACCGCTAATACATTCCGCTACTACCTAAATGATCAAACAATTGAAATTAAATTTAAAGGATGTCGCTGTTGTTATTCGTGCTTGCCCAAGTTTCAATCGAAATTATTTATTCATTCACTTAATTTCTGATTTGTTTATCGACACCTTTAAAGTACGTGCAGGTGTTCGATCTTATTTTTTATAAAATAGAACAGTTTTAAATGTAAGATAATCTATAAATAATTTTTGGATAGCCCGAATTTTCGGGTTTAAAATAATAAAATTCAATACGCTTCTTGCAGAATAATGAATACTGACTTAATTTAGAGCTTGCCAAAAAAATTTCACCTATGGAATGAGTACGATAAATAGACATAAAATGAACAATTCCATCAATAAACAACTGCAACGACCATGATAAGTATAGATGATAGCAAGAAGCCTGCTGATTAACCACGCAAGTGTGCGATTAACAAAATTCTACTAATTTTTATATGTGGCTGATGATCTTCAAGTTCTTCTTCAACTTATTTAATTTTAAGTACTTCAAAGATCTATCATTTAGATTAGATAGATACTTCTTTCATAAACACATCCAAAGCTTTTGACACCAAGAAGTGGCAGTAGCAGCCTTCCATTCTGCTTATTCTTGCATCCTCGCTTGGTGTTAAAAGCTTTGGAAGTGTTAATGCAAGAAGTATCTATCTAATGCCCGGTTTTTGAATTTAGTTCCAATTTTTCAATTCAAATTAGAATTAACGGATGTCGCTCTTGTTATTCGCAGTTGTATAAATTTCATTCAATATTATTTAACGGCCACTTGATTTTTGGTTTGTTTGTCGACCCTTATGAGACCGATTAGGGGTTCGACCTTATTTTTTTGCAAATACAGATGAAATTAAAATATGAATTTTTGGAATAGCCCGAAGTTTCGGGTTTAAAAACATAAAAATAAAATATCCGCTATTTCTACCTTTTTCACTGGTTGCGCTCTTGGGAATTAGAGTATGTTATTCAGTAATACCTTATTCGCAATATTTTTTACTAGATTTTATAGCAAAATTTCGCAAAACTTATTTTTAAAAATTAAGATACATTAACAACATATTAGAGCAGTCGGTGGTTCCCTACCTTTTATGTTCGAGGGCCAAAAATTTTTTAAAACCTATCAAAAATCAAAGATGTTGGCAATTAGTTTACTTGAACATTGTAATTTTACTAGCCACGTAATTTTGCTTATTTTTTTAATAAGTTGTCTAATTCTTCTACAATTTATTTAATTTTGGAACTTGGTTTCAATTCAAATTAAAGTTAACGGATTTCGCTCATATTATTTGTAATTGCGCAGGTATTAAATAAAATTATTTAATTTTCCCCTTGATTTTTGGTTTGCTTGTCGACAACCAATCCGAAAAAATATATAGTATTATTTGTATTCGGCCAATGTACTTTAGCTTTTATCACTTAGAAATATCAGATATCTTAATTTTACTTTCTTTAAACCCAAGAGTTCGGGCAGTTCAAAAATTATATTAGTAAATATCATATGATTTAAACAAAATATACAATAATATATTTTTGAAAAAATAAAGCCGAACACCTAATTTCACCTAATCAGTGTCGACAAGCAAACCAAAAATCAAGTGAATGAATTAATAATTTTGATTAAATCTTAAACAAGCACGAATAACAACAGTGACATCCTTTAATTTGAATTGCAAGATCTAAAATTCAATAATTTTAAGAAGAATTTGAGTCCAAATCTAACCTAGGTTTAAGTATAAAACTAATTTTTAATAATTTTAAATATTATTTAAAAATTAAATTGTAATTTAATTACATAAAATAAAGGAAAAGCGTTCATTCAATAGCAGACATCTCCATATAAATTTATATAAATATTTGATCAAATCTTCTTCTGAGCAGTCACAAGTAGACACCGGCGGCTTTCCATGTGTGTTATGTGTGACAATTACATGCTTGTTGAACTGAGAAGCTGGATCTAAAACTACAACAGACTGTTGTTTTTTGAAATCAAAGCTAGTCAAGTGATAATCTAAATATATGATGCCGTGTGGTTTGTGTATCACAAATCACACATGTTTGTGTGCCGTAATAGCCAACCTCTTGTAGAAAACATCAACTGAAGAATTTTTAAATCACAAATTGTTACAATTTAATTGTCCCAGTTGTAGATTGTCTAGTTATCACTTTAACAATGAGCTTGCAAACTTTTTTCTTTAAATTAACAAAAGGCTTGCACAAGCACCGCTGAAACATCCTAACGAGAAAAAAAACGCACTAAATCCTATAATTTTCTTTCAATCTCTAATTGAGCACAATTTGAAAATAAGAATGAAAAATAGTGCAGTATACTTTACATACATTTTCTACAGAATCGCCTGTGGCATTTAAATTTAATTAGTTTTTAAAAAATAAGATTTTCAAAGCACCACAAACGTTTTTTAAATAATCATATTTTCTTAGTTCACTAATAACTTCAATTGCAAAAATATTTACAAATTTTCATATTATGCCAATACGTCCCTAATTTGCCTTATAATAAAATTATACAATGAATTTAATTTTGTAAAATTTCTACCTTAAATTTCAAAATTTATCAGGCCTAGAATGGTAGAAACTATGATGATAATGATGAAATTTTTCACCACAAAAAGTAATTCCAAATGAAAGATCCTGCCAATAGAAAATGATAAAAAAATTGAAAAATTGGTAACAAAATAAAAAAAATTAATTTAATTTTATTGGGAGGAACATGTTTTTAATATTAATGATACATTGTTAATAATGCTATTGCACCTCAATATTACAACAGAATGAATATACATGAAAATAAAGTTCCGCAATACAAACAAGTAAAATTAACATAATTATAGCAGAGATTATACAAAAATAATTAAAACAAACCAAAGAACGAAAAACAAATAATTGAGTTTATTAACACCAAGAAAAGAAAAACTCCATCGTATAAATATTATAATATATAAATTATTGTATCTTTCTAAAACCTAGAAAACCCAAAAACATTTTATAAACTACGAAAATAATTGAGATAATTCTTTAACGGTATTGGCAATGGCAATTGCTGAATTTTATTTATCATTATTGGAGTATATGCACTTGAAATTATTATTCGTTCGATTTCAGTGGGTTGCTTATCAGTTTTGTCGCTTACACTATTACGTTGAGCTCTATCACAATTTACTTCAAAACCATCTTCGTCATTATCGTCGTCGTCGTCGTCGTCTCCGTAATCGTCATCGGTATCGCTCATTTCGTGTTCCGAGTGGACACTAAAAGCACTACTACTAGAACTATTTACGTCCATAACATCATCGGGACCAAACACTTCCAAATCCAGCTCCTGATTACGAAAATCTTCGCCGCCTAAACCACTATCAAATTTTTCCCGTTTGCTAGGACGCTCGTTGTCGTCGTCAGACTTCTCATTTTCTTTTGAACTTCCTTCCACTTCTTCCTCGTTACTTACATCTTCTGCACTATTAGATGCTTGTCCGTTTTCGGCTAAATTTTCGTTACTCGATTCAGTCTTATTATTTTCAGTCGGATCTTGAGGGGAAGCCCTTCTTCTTCCCCAACCCAAACGACTATTTCTTGCGTCCACATTTCCTATAACTACACGTTCGTTATTTTGCTCTATTATGTGACCTAAAAATACGTCCAAAAACCCATTGGCGGTTTCGTTGAAGGGACGAGGGTCCATTAAATCATCGTCGTTCACACTGCTTTCGTCAGAAGAATCCAGTGCAGAGACAACTACACGACGTACCACGCGCCTTCGTTTGGGCGAAGTAAGAACGTTTCGTGTGGTTTTCAAATTGGTTTGGTTTTTGTTGATGTCGCTGAGAAAAATGTTACGGATGGAAGTTCTGCACATCTCTTGGAGAGAAGTTGGTTCGAGAGAAACTAAAACATATAACAAAGTTAGATTTGAGAACTGAGAAGTGGAATAGGTACTACAAAAACATAATATTTTTTTGGTTTGGAACTTATTCTAGGCAGTGACTTAGAACAATAAGAAGATAACAAGATATAGTATTCTGTAGTTTTCCTAAATGAGTTCTGACTGTAAGTAGGAGGTTGCATGTTTGAAACTTTTCTAAATTCTTACGAGTTTCATGGACAGCTTCCAACGGTGAAATATCTTACAGTTAAACAATTTTTGGTTATTTTGTTTTGCTTGTTTCCTAGTTAAAGTCATTCAAAGAAATAGAAGATGAAACTCCCAGTACCCCAGTTTAAAAGAAAAATTTTGAGTAAGTTTGTATTTCATCTAGAATATCCAGATAGATATTAACACCTTGACGTCCGGTTGTCTAAAAATAGACGTTTAGCGAACTGGACGTAAACTTCTATTACGTCTATTAATTGTGTTTTGACATTTCTTACGGCTGCACAGGTAAGTTTTGCTATAAACTCGCCGGACGTCAAGGTGTTAAAATTCAAAATCGTTAGGTTAAATTTTATAATCTCTTTTAAAAGAGATTTAGTAATATTTACGTAATTTTAACAACAAACATCAGAAATAGGTTTATTTACTCATTTAATAAAAATAATAAATATAAAATATGAAATCAAAAATTTGACGAGTTTCTCCTACTGTTTACTTTGTACTCTAATAACATGCTGATAAAATAACTCCATGAAGTATTGGGGAAGCAGGGGAGACTAATTGGACCAAGCACATAGATCGGAATTTGTTTGAAAACAAAAAATTACATCAGCACCACTATACAGGATGGCCCACAAGAAAATTTGCAAAACTAAAAATTTTATGACAAGTTGCCACAAAAAGAGAACATTACGTGGAAACTTGAACATTATTATATTTATTGTATTAGTTTAACTTAAAAATAACTTAATTTATTATTTTATCTTAATTGTAACTTCGGTAATAGCGTGCTTATTATCTACACCCAGTTATCGCATTGCCCTCAGGTCACAAGAAAGTGTAATTTTAATTGGTAATCATTAATTATCTGAAATTTAAAAACCCGTTTGCTTCACCGAGTAAAATGACAAATGACAGAAGAATGTTATCAGATTAAATATTTTTGCAAAAACAATTTAATCAATGTTTACATTGGAAAAACATTTCTGTAATTACTTACACATATTTAAAACCTCGTTGTTTCCAGGAGGAGGTTGAATCATAGTCGAGAAGGAAACTGCCAAGACGTTGGTAGATTCCCAAGTATTGTCGGAGGTACGTTTAATTTGCATGAGTTTACTGTTTAGGGGAACCACCAAAATGCCGCCCACCTTTATCAAATTTTTCATATACTGTTCGTAGTTGGGTGGGCATCCCGCACCACAATACACTCTGTCGTATTGACGTGTCTCACTACTAAGGCACAAACTATTTCCTGTAAATAAAAATAATTTTAGATGCAAAATAACCCCAAAATCAGTTTACCTCTCAGAAATTTTGGTTCGCAAAAATCAAATTCATCAATTGCGCCTGCATATCTCTTAAAATCATCTAATTTATGGTTTGCATAATCGATTACGTCCTGGTGATATTCGATGCCATGGTTGATGCCCCCGCTGCCCACGATTAAGCCGACCATGGTGCTAAGGTAGCCAGTTCCGGAGCCCAAGTTTAGAAAACTCAAACCACTTTTGAGACATAGCTGCTCCATTACCTCGCTGTAAATGCAAGGAGCCGACAGGTGATAATTTCCCTTCTTCCATGCCATGTCCTTATATGCATTTGCACGAAACTCGGTGGTGAAGTATTCCGCACGATCGACCATACGAAAAACCTTCTCGACCAAAGGTGTGCGTATATAATCGGATTCCACCAAATTATCAATCAAATCGTCATTATCTTCGCCAGTGCTCACCGCGCCACCCATTTTAATTGCAATCGACGACGCAAATTTAATTTTAGCCTCGCCGTGCACTTAATTATAGATAAGGAATCAAAACAAAGAGGTCCAATCTGTTGATAAACAACCACACTAATAATAATAATTATTAAATTTAGTACAAAGAATGTCAGTCGCTCAAACGCCTCAAATTAACGAATTTAAACCCAAAACTCGAAAATTCGACCACAAATACGTCGCAATATTAAAGCATAATTATTATAAATCCACAAAAGAAAACGTAACTTTCAGCACACACTACTTGTCAAATTAATTCGACAAACTCTATTGCGATTATCGAAAGTCGGTAAGGTCGTTGCCTATTTTAACGCTAAAATACTTTCGACATGCGCATTGTAAAATAATAGAGGTAAGAATTTTTACATTATTTATTTTTTTATTTCAATTATACACCACGAAATTAATAAATTATTTCAACTTAAAAAATACAAAAACCACCCCAATTTTGACTTTTATATCAAAAACAATGCAGCTTCTACAAAATTGGCCGGAAAAATCAATCATTACTTTTGCATGTTACAAAATTTAAATCTGACACAAAACTGTAGTTTTAACGTTAAATTTTATATGCCTTGCGAAAATTGTTGTAAATTTGTGGAGTATAAATAATTATTTAATTGTTTAACTTTTTGGAAGAAAGTTTCGAATTAACGACTTTTTTTCAACACCAACATAACAAAACAATGTTATGCAGTAGCGCGTCTCGACGATTTTTTGAAATAATTTGTTCTAATTATACAGTGTCGATGCATTTTTAATGAAGATTATTTTCGACTTTTTCAAAATAACTGATTTCGACGACATGGTTCTTCTAGCTCGATTTTCTGGACGCAATATGCTTGTTCTTTGAGTGCAAGGAAAACGAGAGCATCTGAAGCACGTAAGTAAGGTTATATAAAATTTTACACTTTTTTATAATCGTGAAACTTTTTTTTCACTTGCTCTTAACGCCATTGGGCATTTTGGAAAATTTTATGCCACGTTTCGCGATTTTTCGTTCGTATTAGCAAAGGAGCAATTTAGTTTTTGAAATTTTTTTCATCGAACCAGTCTTTTCGGTGACTTGAAATTCACCTTAAACTTCTGACCACTTATGTTATGTAACCAAAAATATAGTTTGGAAATTTTTTTGAGTTATTGTACTTACGTCGACGTAATATTTTTATTGATTTTTTACAACTATGTTGTCTCTTTCGGAACACTCTCGAAGGTGTAATTTTTTTAATCTCAATGTTTTCGGCATCAAAATGCAACAGAGGATTTTTAATAACTCTATTCTTATCTTTTGCTTTTTAATTTCTATAAAAAAACTTGTATTTAAAAAATTCCTTAGTTGTATATTTTCTAAACAAAGAATTGCACATAAAACATTTAATAATAAGCTTTTACACAACATTAAATTGGCAATACCTGTAACATTCTTTAAGTTTTCCTATAGTTCATTATGCATATAATTTATTATAGAAGTATTATGACGCGATCAGTACTGTGCAACCATACCAGACATGTTAACGATTTAAGATTTCGATTGGAGCATAAAAGAATCGACAACACCTTGTCTAGGTATTGGAGACTTTTAATAGAATTTTTAATAGTTTTATTGAACATTTTGTACATACTCGTAGTTCATGACATGCATGCTTAACGGTTTAATGAGTTGGTTCCCATTTCTCTAGTTCGGGGCAGCACGTGTTTTAAAAAATATTTTTTCTAAATTAATTATTGTCTAAAACTGAAATTGTGGAACTTATCCATTATATCTGTCTATCACTGACGCACATGAATAGATTAACGAGAGATATTTTAAATAAAAACATCACTTGGTGGCATGTAATATAAGAACCTCACGGTACTTGAAACGGGAAGTCTTCAAAGTTAATAGTTCTTTCACCCCACAAACATTCCTGAAGGCAGCCGCAACTGAAAATCATGGTTCATTGTAGTGGAAATCTCGTTGATCCATTAATGCGCGTCGGCGACTGATAAGATCTAATTTAAAAAATGCTTGTATTAACTTCTTTAAAAACTATTGAAGCTTGACGAGTACAGGGTCTGTAACCCACACCTCTTTCGTTGCTGGGAATCGGAATGACATTTCAATAAAACTTGAATTTTTGGAGGCCAATCTGTAAACTTTTGCTCGAAATTAATTCTGGCTTAAGTCTTAGTTACTATGATTGGATACGGAGTGGGTTAAGCCTGTGTATAGTGTATAGAATTGATTTGAAAAAAAACATAGGGCGAATTAATAAAAAGTGTTCGTTAAAATAAACGGATATCAACGTAACGTAATATAAACCAGACAAATCTACTTCTTTGAAACAGTTCATCAATTTTATTTCTTATGTCAAGGTCATATTATGAACTTATGATAATGTTTTAAGAAGTTCTGTTTTGTATACCTCACTATCATCAACCCTCACAAGTTTTGAAGGCCTTTTGCCTTCTTTCGGACATTTTCACTGTTTCTGTTATTATTTTTGGGGGCTTCTCCCTTTTCTATTACCTTCTCTTATCGCAATAAATTAAAATTTTTACCTACTGTAATAATTCCAGGATTTACAAAATTTTCTTTGATCTGGGGATATCGGAAATCCTAAGCTACAAACCCTACCTTCTTTCTTATTGCGACTGAGTTAATCTTTAGAGTAAAATCCGGATGCATGTGTGCCATGTATCCGGTTTTGTCGTCCACGATTACAGACAAACGCATCCACCGATTGACTTGAAATTTCACACACTCATTCGAAGCAAAGCAGTCTAAACAGCTAATTATATTTAAAGCGAAAAATATTCTATTTTACTCCTTAATTTTTTAAAGGGGTCCAATTGCCAATTCTAGTGGATAAAAATTGAAAAGGTATCAACCGAAAGAGATTTTTCTTCGCATGTCAAGACAACCATCGTTAACTTCATATTTTGCTTTTAATAATAAGCTATTGCTAAACCCCAAAAATTAAAACAAATTTTAAAGATTATAATTTGCCTTGGAAGATAACTTTGGAAAAATTACAAAATTTTAAATATTTTTCAAAATGGCGGATCTTTCATGTAAACCTGGAAGATTTTACTTTTACCCTTGACTCTTTCTGATAAATAAATCGGTGTACCCGGGATGACTGGACTCTTTAGAATTTAAATGATTCAGTTTGATGACTTAAACTGTGTACGATATTCGTATTAAAATTTGAATCACCCTGTATGTAATGTACGGTGATCTCTTTGTCATAATATAATGCATAATATTATTTATCATTTTTAAAATCAAGTTTTTTTACAGTAAAAACATGGTTGGTTATAACTCGAAATATTATTTTATGCCTACCAAAAATTCTTGTAGGTAATTTTTTTTCGATTAACAATAGAAATAGTTTTTTCGATTACTGATTAGATTATTACCACACCTAACCAAGCTTTTTGTAACAGCTTGTGCAATATTATTATTAATAATATTACTTAAGTAATTTAATTCTGGTTTGGCTGGCAAATTTCGAAATGTTTTATATATAAATTTCGTTCTTTTAAATTAATATCGATTTTTCTTATATTGAAGCGTTCATTATTTGCATTTACTCAAACGAAACCGATCTATTCGTCATAGTTTGGCAATTAAATTTAAAAAAAGTGGAAATGGTTTTAAAAGTTTTCGAGTCGTAAAAACCAAAAGTTTTTTATGTGCAATTTTGGCTCGTTTTGCTATCTTAGCGCGAAATTCGAATAATTCGCCCGCGCCGATTGGTCGAGAAGCACAAACACTTTTACTCCCACCTATCCACAATCGTCTCGCGCATGCCACAAATCCAGTGGAAATGGTTAATTTTCCGAGCGTGTTATTAATTTTTATATGCTAATTTATTGTATCGTAATTAATTAAAGAAGATAAATGTTGAAATCTCTCAATTGGAAGTAAGTTTAGCGAATAGCTGGGTTTTAATTTTTTAATAACCTTCAGGGCCAGTTACTTTTAAAAACTTTATTCGTTTTGTTGTTTTAAAATTTTTATTTTTAATTATTGGACCTCTTGGTGATTTTTAAACGCGACTTTATTATTTTCTGTTATAGAAATGTCCTCGACAACCGAAAGGTTCGGTTTGAGTGCAGACTTAGCACACATTAGTCAAATAACAGACTTGAACAACTTGGACTTGACTAAGACAACTGATACTCCAATTTTAGAGACATCAGCCATCAGCACTTCACAACCTGTAGCTCAGTGGGTTTACATACAGGCACCGCCAAAGATGTCATCCGGTATTAGTCTGCCCTCCAATCAGAGTGTGATCCTGCAGCCCGTCAGCAATAATAAACCGCCACACTTAATTTTACAAAAACCGACAAACATACAAACATATATTACCATGATCAAACAACAGCCTCAAATTGGTGCTGCACCTCCTTCCACGCCTCAAAATCAAAAATTCGTCATTGCACCCATGCCGAAATTAACTAGTAATCGTTTACCGCAGACTGTAACCACCAATTCGGTACAGTCGAAAATTGCACTGATGCCGGTCACTTCGAAATTATTAAACATTCAGGTCAACGAAAGTCAAAATAACTGCGTTAAAATCGACGACGACAAGTTAGTATGCGACGAAATCATCACAGTCGACGACTGCTCGGACACCGACAATGACAAAAGTAAACCCAACCAAAAAATAACCCACGGTGTTTCGATTCTCAAAAAAAATTTTAACATCATCGAAAAAAATTTACTTTCAGAAGTTAAAATTGCCACCAGTCAAAATCATCAGAAGAGCACCAACGAAAGGCGAAGAAAGCCAAATGTCTCCTACCGAAAAGACTACGACGATGAGATTGTCGTCACATCAAATAATGTACAAGAAAGTCGGAAACGAAAATTGAGTTCGGACGACGATGTGGTTGAAATAAAAATGATTCACAAGAAGAAAGAAGTTGTGGAAGAACCCGTCAGCGATTTGAAAAGCGCTTTAAGTTGGGAGAAAGGACTTGCTTTGCTACCCGGAACGGACATTAAGTTTCACATGAATGAGTTCGGTTTTATCGAATACTTGAAGAAGGAAGAACCAAAGTTGGAAACCGAAATGCGGTGTATCGAGTGCGGGTGTTACGGTTCTTCGTCAGAGTTTATTAATCCAAAGTTTTGCAGCAACGACTGTCAAGCAATTAATTCTAATAAAGTGAGAAAAGAACCGAAAACTAAACGGAAACGTAGTTTTAAGAAGATAGAAGACGAACCTGGTAGTCCGGGCGACGAGGGTAGCACTTCAAATGAAAACTCCCAAGATAGAATAACGAGCAATCCGTGGATATGTAAAAAAAAGGGGTTCTCGTGGTCAAAGTATTTGGAACATGTTAAAGCTAAAGCGGTGCCAGTTAAGTTCTTCAAAGATCCGTTTCCTTATAATCGAAATGGTTTCAGGCCAGGAATGAAATTGGAAGGTGTAGATCCCTTACATCCAAAGTATTTTTGTGTGCTTTCTGTGATGGAAGTGTCGGGCTACCGAATTCGGTTGCACTTTGATGGATATTCAGAAAACTACGATTTCTGGGCCAACGCAGACAGCATGGATATTTTTCCCGCAGGTTGGTGCGAAAAGCACGGTCACGAATTACTTCCACCTCCTGGTTACACAATTGGGGATTTCAGTTTAAACAATTATTTAAAGGAAACAAAAGGCGTTTTGGCACCGAAACATTTATTTGCAAACAGAGCTGGAAGTGTAAGTATTTTTTTAGTACCAATAAATTTTGTTTTGTCATGAAATTACTTCTTTTAGGCAATTTGTCCAAACGGTTTTCGTATTGGTATGAAATTGGAAGCTGTGGATCGTAAAAATACTAGCCTGGTTTGTGTGGCCACCATTGTGGACATGATGGACAACAGAATTCTGGTTCACTTTGATAGCTGGGATGACATATATGACTATTGGGCTGATCCTACATCGCCCTACATCCATCCTGTGGGTTGGTGTGACCAACATGGGCACAACCTTACTCCTCCTAATAGTACGTACTTTTATTTTTAATTAAGAAGTCTCATTTTAAGAATCTAAGTGCAATTTTGTTCGTTTGTCCTACAAAAAGCCGTTTGTGTGTTCCTTGATAAATTTGCACTAAAAATGTTTTGCTTTTTTAGGTTTTTTGAATTTAAAGAGATTTAATTGTAGAAAAGCTCTAGCGGTTATGGTCATTACTGGAGGGTATTTCTATACCTCCAAAACCACTCGGTCAATGACGATAATGTAACTTTTATATTAGGTTTATTTTCAACTTTTACTGATACTATGAATGTATTGCTTAAATACATGTCGATGCCTTAAAGTTAAACCGAGACATCTTAACATATTACTGTCCGACAAGGTAATATAAAAATTTTCCTACAGGTGACAAAAAGTAATGTATACATAATTACTACTATTTTTCAATTTGGTAAATTGTGTAGCTTTTGGGAAGATGTCTTCTTCCCAAATTAAGTCTGTTTTCTTAAAATATTTCTTAATCCTACACACTTACGATTTCATTTTAATTCAAATTACTTCTGGATCTCTTACCTCCATGTGTATGTCCTTCTCTTGTTAAATACAAAAATTAATATGCTTTTCTTTACGTAAATTATTTAAAAATAAATAGTATCAGCGAAACTATACCAAATATGGCCACCAGGATAGCATAAAAGCTACACTGTCTGGCTAAGAAACGGGAGACTATGGTTTAAATGTTGGTCACGTCAGATAAGCTATCATGATTTTACACTCAAAAATTAGCTAGTAAGTCATCTTAACTTCAGCCATATGGATCTCCTATGCATCGAATAGTATGAGATATTAAATAGAACAATGATCATAAATAGCAAACCCAATGCTTAAATTTCGCGAAAATTTATAAGATAATGTGTCTTAGTCACACTGAGCTCCCCACCATTGACCTGTCCAATATAGAGGAGTGAGGACGCATATTTCGAATATTATCATACACTTTGGTAAACTTTTTGATTATCAGTACTAATGTAACAGAGTGACAAAAATCACTATAAAATAACTTAAAGCGTGCATAATTATCAATAATATCGAAGATTATAGTGATTTTTGTAAGTTTTAAATATAGACGTTCAGCTTAAATTTTCAATCAAAAATGTGATTGTCTGACTTTGATCTTATTTATTTGTGTTGTATGTTTTTCTCAGTTGGGTATGTTTTAATTATTATTATCTATTGTTTTACTTAATGTAGAATCAAGAACCAAAATGGTTCTATTATAGTACTACATATAAAAAAGAAATTACACAGTGAAATTGTTTAGGAAAATTGAGTGGAAACCCTGATCATATTCGATTGATATCTGTTGTAAACCGTATACTTTGTAAGGATTAGAAGGAAGCAGTAGAACCAAACTTTCTTGATGTTCTATTGGAGTCACAAATGCAATGTAAAAATAAACTATTTTTAGAATATTTAAATCCTGAATCCTTCACGTGGGAGAAATACCTTAAAGAGACGAAATCGGTAGCTGCACCGGTTCGAGCATTTAAACAGCGACCAAGCTACGCTTTTAAAAAAGGAATGCGTTTGGAATGTGTGGATAGAAAGATACCCCAATTTATTCGTGTTGCTACAATTCAAGAAGTAAAGGAGCACCAATTGTTGATAAAATTTGATGGTTGGCGCGATCGTTACAATTGTTGGTATGACACTGACAGCCCTGACATTCATCCGGTTGGTTGGTGTCAGAAAACTGGACATCCCATTGAACCACCTTTAAGTAAGTCACATGTGTTGCTTTAAATTCTTTTAATAATACTGTTTGTTTAGCTCCAGAAGATATTTACGATTTTTTGGAATGTCCAACTGTTGGATGTCGTGGTTTTGGAAATATTAAAGGTTTTCAATATCCAACTCATTCGACCGTGAAAGAATGTCCATATGCCGATGAAAATATGTCTTTGGAACGCACTCTACCTGATCGATTATTAAGTCCAGATAGGCAGCTGGAGGCGGTGGTGCCTGTATCAAGAGAGCCAAAGGAAGGAAAAGTGTAAGTGTTTTGAAAAATTTAGTTACCAGTATTTTTGTTATTATTATTCTGCTGTTTGGATGAATGATTTATGACGCAATATTTTAAGGCGCAGATTTAACTGTTTATTTGTAATCGACCACTCTAAATGTATTTCACCCGTGAACTTTTTGTATTCACTGTTACATTTCTAAACTAGAGACACAAGAATTTTTATAAGAACCCACGTTTTGTCCAAAATTCTTGGCATTTTGCTATTTTCAAATATCTAATTTTTGTTGTTTTTTTTTTAGTAAACAGAAAGTCGGAAGGCCTCCAAAAGTAGTACAAAAATTAGAACCCGAAATTAAACCGGACCCCGTGGAGGAAGAAATTGAGGAAATAAAACCTTTGAAGAGAAAATCCCCAGAGCCATCATTGGAAGACAATTTTATGAAGAGGGAATGCAAGGAAGAACCATTTCCACTCACAAACGGTTACGACGGCTCTTATACAGAACAAATCTGGGATAAACATTCAAAGTGTTTGAAAAGCTGTATAAAGAGACAAAAGAAAAGTCCTCGATTGTGGACAGTGGAAGAGGTATTTCAATACGTCAACACTTTACCTTACATCAGACACCACAGTGCTTTATTCAAACAAAACAAAATAGACGGAGAAGCCTTCTTGACCCTGAATCAAAGAGACCTGATAGATATCCTAAGAATTAAATTAGGCCCCGCTATTAAATTGTACAGTGTTATAGTGTTGTTGAGGAGAATTGTTTTCAGCTAGTGGTCTTTGACATGCTGATAATTTTAATTTCCACCTCAAACGGTTTAGTTTAAATTTATAAGCAAGATAATTTGTGATTTTATTGTTTTCGTGTTCTATTAAGAAACTTAAAACGAGTCAGATTTAGCCAAACTTGAAGACTTTACGTGTTTGACTTTTGTTTAAGTTATCAAATCTATTTTTTTAAGAAATATATATAAAATACAAAAATGTTAGCTTAACTTTTAATGATTTAAATGTTAATCAATATTGTTATGTATATATTTTCCCCACGGATATCACAGTATTTTCATAAAATTATTAATATTCATTCAATTGATGCCGTGGAAAAATTGTTTTCTTAAAATAGTTGGTTTTATGCTGTTATTTTAATCTTTGTTTATTTATGATGCCTGCTCTACAATAATTACTTCTACACGATGTTTTTAAATTGTCAAGAATATTTTATTTTTACAACTAAACACATAATAAGTTTACCTATATAAATTTTCGAACTTTATTTATTTTAATAAAAATTTATACCTACCAAACTTTAGTGCTTATCAATTTCAACCTTAATTTGATCATTATGTAATTGTTTCTCAGAGGAACCTATCCACTTGAAAGCAAAACTTTTATGTAAGGCAGGGGGAACTAATGGTGTGGACTTTTTCGAAAACACCTTGAACGTTCAAAATGTGCATTTCCATACTGGTTAGTCGTAAAAAGCAACGATACCATTCCTGACGAGGACGATATCGATATCCGTTGATTCGAAGATTGAAGATCTTATGCTTGCAAACTTGATATATTGCGGGTATTTTAAATGAAATATGCAATCGGCATACTTCCAACATGGCTTGGTCAAAAAGTTTTAATCAAACAAAATTATTAGTTTCATTACAACTTTCATTAAAAAATTATTTGCTGTGCATTACCAAATATATTAGATGAATTTCATTCAACGTATTATAATTCAAAAATAAAACAAAACTGAGGAAGCAGTATATAAAATAATACTTTTAAAATATTAAAACATCACATTTGCCACAAATAAATAACAATTTTTCTATTTAGATAAAAATTTGAGCGCATTAAAATAAGGTAAAAATTAACCATCCGTGTGGTGTTGCGTTTTCGTCATTCTTTTTGGTCCTCTCCCTGGTGGACCTTTAGGCTTGGCAAATTTTGGGCGATGCAAGTTCTTAGTTGGATGAATTTCTTCATATAAAAACTGCTCCGTTAACTCTGAACCGGAATCAATTTCCAACTAAAATATTAATTTTAGTATTTTATATTCTTTTGTAACATATCTTACCTTCTTAGTTATGTCTAAATTTAAATTATTAATCATGTCCGTAAGAGGGTTCTTGCAACTGGAATACAACATTCTTTCCCTGATTGAACAGTTGTATCCCGGCATCGAGTAAATGAACACTAAAAAGCAACCAGTGGTATTAAATCAAGATGTGAACCTTTGGTTTGAAACTTACCAAAACTTTCCAAATAGTCACCTTCGTGTGTGTGCTTAAATTTATATAAATGATACCGAGCGTTATTTTCTGGAATTTTGGAGGGTAACTTTTCGAGAGATAGGTTTTCGGCACAAACCAAGTAAATCTTTTCCTCCTCGGTATCTGGAAATTAAAAGTTTGAAGATTGTGTGTTGAATTAAATAAAAATTTTACCTATTGCGAATTGAAGGTAGTCGTATGTACCGCGTTCCATATCACGAATTGCTTGTGCCGCACTTTCGGTGATCGGGAATGATAATCCACTAACTTGATGTTTGGTGTTCAAGCTGTATTCGGTGTGCACTTCAGTTCTTTTTATCTCCTGTAATTCTTCCTCTCGGCTCGTTAAAGGTGCAGGAGCAATCAAGTCTTGCTTAAATTTTTTGTATCCTTCTAACGTAATGTCATTCTAAAATTTGATAGTGGTACAATTATCACCAACCTAGTCTTTCACTTCGTACCAAAATATTGCCATGAATTTCTTCTTTGATATGTGAATTACCAAATTCTTGTTTCAAAGTTGCTTTGGTGGAAGCATACAACATTTTCTCTCTGATCGGAGACGTATCAGGCGACCAACTGATAAAGAGCCATTCGAAACCCAACGAATTCTTCGTGTCTAATCTGTATAAAATGTAACAGGGTTGGTTTTCGCTACATAATGGAGCAATCAGCTTATCGAAACTGTGATCCCAAGTATAATCTTTTGAATTTACAATCGATTTTGTAGGTTCGAGTTGCTCTAAAAATAAAGAGGTTAACGTATTCTAAAATGTTAGAAATCACGTACCGTTAACTATCGAAACCTTAACGGCTCTAATTGAGCCTTCACGACATTTTCCAAAAACTTCTTTTAATTTGTCGTTGGCTAAAAATTAAATGTGAATATTGTGTGATACTTAAATATAGCAAAAAGTGGTTACCCCGAATTCCAGTTTGGTGGGACATATTAGAAAATTGTAATTTAAGATAACTTAATTTAAAAAAAAACGAAATTAACTACAAAGATAATGAACACAGCAAAACTCCCATATCTCAGTTTTTGACGGTGTACGTCACAACTTTTGGCAAATTCGACGACCAATAATATCGTTCGTGACGATGCGGGAAAATTTAAATTATTTTTTGTGCATAAAAAAGAAGACGACTTTCTGGAGAAGAAACCATTCCAGAAAACTGAAACATGTTGTTCTGTTTTAAAATAGAACTCCTAATGGCTTCTTGATAAATTTTGAAACCACCCGGAGATTGACCATTGGTCAAAATTTTTATAAAGAGTTTTCAGAGTCAAAGAAAACTTGCTTTATATGTTACGATATATATTTTAAGACCAGTGCTAAAATTTGATTTTGTGTAGATTGTAATAAAAAAAATTTCGAATATTCACACCAAAGAAAAACTATTCACGTGACTGTAATAATCAGTCGAGTTTTAAAAGCTTATTTGTGGAAACAACTAATTAGGGTAAAGGACAGATGGATAAAAATGTTTAATAATATACTGCATTTATTTAATAGAAACTTTTATAAACTAACTTTTTTCATCATCAAATTTCATAGAATCTAAACTTTGGAGATTTGTTTTTAAATTGCGTTCTTTTACTAATAAAAGATCTTCTTTTGCTTTGTGTTCGTCCATTCCTTGATTCCATTTTTCTGAACGTTTAGAAATCCAGTTGTAGTTCCAATATCTTACTTCTTCCATGGTCCGGCCAGTTGCTGCCAGAAAAGAGTATTGCATAAATCCAGCAAAAGTTCCTAACGCCATTCCTAAGCCACCTCCTACTAACATGGCTACAGGCCCTAATTTAAATTTATAACTAGCACCGGCAACAAATCCAGCAATCGTGTGTTCCAAAACCCCACTTTTACCACGATAAACTGCTATCGAAGTTGATAAGGCTCTAAAATTTGCCATATAAGAAAACGTAAATTTTTCTGAGATTTACTTACGCGTAAGTAGTTGAAAAAAATGTTAACCTCCACGCCCACATAAATCCACCTTTCGCAAAACTCAGTGCGATTTTATCTTGTAATTTTTTCTAAAATAAAATAATTCGTCAATTTGAAAAATTTAGAAAGAAACACAAAGTTACCTTGGCTTCAAAGTGATTTTTAAAAGCGGTTGCTTGGTTGTTATTGATAAATTCAACATAAGCCTCACGGCTATAAGTAATGCCTCCGTAAAGTAATCCAGCCACGCAACTCATACAGGCAACTTGAACCACTCCACTTAGTTCTGGCGTGAGACGACCAAAATCGCTAAAAACTTTATTAGTAAAGAACATGCAAGTTAAACTTTGTGATCTAAAGATTTTACTCCTTGCGCATAACAGTTTGCAGTCGATCCCATCCTGTCTCCTGTTGAAATGCCGCATTCATTTCTTGAACTGTTTTTGAGTTTTGTGCTACATCATCATAACTTTTATTAATAATTGGTAGAGTAAACGATGGTAAAAGCGCTACGTTTCTTAATCTTCCGAACATTTTTGTTGACACTTGGTTATGTAAAAAAGTTTGAGGTTAGGTCCATAGGATCTTATTTAAATTTAATGGACGAATTGCCAACTTCTATAAAACTCGAAATGATATTTCTCACAAGTTTATATGCTTCTAATTTACAGCATTAAAACAAACCTTCATATTTATAATTAAAATTAATACTATTTGCAATGGTGGGTATAGACGAAGTCGAGGGGGTTTGAGCAAAGATTCGAAGGTGTGACTGCAGAAGAAATTATTTAAAAATAAAAGTTCTTCGCTATTAGATATTTTGTACTTTATCAAAAAGAATTTATGTTAGTGGTCCACAGGCTTCAGAAGTGTGAGTTTACCGCTGCACTAAAACCTTCCAATTTTAAACTGGATAAAGTAAGATTTTCCGAATGAAGATTAAATTGGAAATGGAGCAATAAAACAAACAAAATTTATTGCATGTTAATTTAAACCTATTTAACTATTCTATAAAAATAGAAACTTTTTGTTTTACAAAAACAAGAATAATCAACAATGGCAGAAAAATTCTTAATCTATAACTAGGGAAGCTGTCGCAATTTCTCATTTGATGTATCACATATCTAAAAATTGTGCGTGCTCTGTAACACCGTCAGCAACTATTTAAAAGTAGCGTGTCAAAAAGTCGCAACTAAATTATGTAGGAGTCAAGTTCTGTTCAACGAACTTCTTTATGGTAATTAAAAAAGCTTTCTTGATGTGTCCGCAGTTTGTTTCTGTTGTTAAGTCTAGGTAAGTCTGCAGAGGTTGATAGAAATCTGTGTTGATGTTTCCACCCAACTGAAACTAAGCATGAAATTTCAGAATTGTAACACAGATCGAGCAGTCATATTTACTTTTCCCTGATAACGTTAATGAATTATTGAAAGCTTACCTCTTCAAAAGCCTTATAAATGTATTGGAAAACAGGCTGTTTTCCTGAATGAAAGAAACTTCTTGAACCGTGCAATATTGCAACGCCTTCCTTTTCTGCAGTCTTGCAAACACTAGTGTACATACAATGATCTGGACGGAAGTTGTAACGACAGGAATATATGTACAGTTTATCTATAAAACAGATAAAAATTAAACATTCGGAAATAACTCATCGTTTTAGAAATACCTGGATGGTAATGGAAAATTATGTTAATAATGTCTTGGTCACCCCAAGTTATTTTTAGTTTGTATCTCTTGTAGATGGGAATTACGTATTCTACCCACAAAAAATCTCTCATCCTCGTCAAATTCATCAACATAACACCAGAGTTAACACCTGTTATAAAAGAAAATTATTTTTGTTCCTACTTGAGCAGCAAAACCTTTTCTTACCCAATTTTCCGTAGTAGGGGTGCATTGCAAAACGGTTATACCATCCCACATTAGGATACTCGTGTTCCGGAGCAAGTGCTGCCATTTGACTAGAATTCATACTCTTAAAATACCTCCAAATTTCTTCTACGGGGCTCAAAAATAATGTGTCAGTATCGACGTACAAAATTGAGTCAACATCGTTAAGTACCGACTGCAAAAAATAAAATTTTGTTGAAATAAAAAAACATCCAATTGATAAAAAGCGTGGATATTAATTTTATGCAGAATGCACACTTTTTGTAATTTTTGTAATGGACGGTAGTTTTGATGTTAAAATAAACTTGTTTATAAACCTTTCGTAAATACAATGAACAAACTCAAAGAAAATAAAAAGGAAGACTTACAGGTAAAAAGAGCCTCTGAGAAGCGCAAGGCTTAAACAATTTCTGCCACTCTTCAGGATTTTCGGTTGGAAATGTTAAAGGAATAACTTTAAAAGAAAACCTATCGTTGGACATGGTTTTCCATTCTTGTAACTGAAAGAAAGCCACAATGAGTTGTGCCAAACTTAAATGAGTTAAACAAACCTTTTCCATAAAACTTTGTATTAAAGCATCTTCGGTGACGACAACAAAATGTAAGCTAGTTTTACTAAACATAATAGCGGACTTTAACATGGTCAACGTTTCGTGTAACCTATCACCACAAGCAACAACAGCAACAACCATATCATTTCTAGAAACACAGCCCACATTAAACAAACAGACACACCAAAGTTACACACAAGAAATAGCACTTACTTGTTTTGCGACACCGATTCTGGTGTCGGTGCATAGTTGGACGTACTTTCGTAACCAAAATCATAATTACCCGTAAAATCGAATATATGGTTTTTGAAGTAATACAAAATTGTAAGGATTACTGCGAAGGCAACGCATAGGCGTTTCGGCGTGAGGATTTTCATTTTAGTATAAAATTAAACTGTGCATACGAACATTGTGGGTGTTAAAAATACACTTTGGGTCTTATTTTAATTCACATTTTTGATCGCATCACCTCTTAAAAACAACAAGGTTCAAATTATTTTGTAAATGTCGATCAAATTTGTGTTTATGACAGTCGGAGGTGCCAACCGTATCAACATAATTGTCGTAGAGTGTGTTCACGCTAGATTATGAAGTATGAACGGACACTGGCAATTTTAGTGTTCCGCCAATCTCAACGGCCCGCCTTCCAGAAGACTTTAGAGATCATCAGAACTTATTAACTATCAGGTCGAGCGGCTTTTCAGTCGCTCCAACCTCCTCGACTTCCTCTTTTAGGTTGGCAAGGAAATTGGCCAATCAGAGACGGGTTACAGAAATCAAACAAATCACCTAAAACTGCCCGTTTTTGTAAAAATTTATTTAATTTTACAGCAGGAATTACATTTACACTACATTTTTTTTGTAAATGGAAATAATTTGTTTTTAATTAATAAAATATTAAATGTGTTATACAATAACAATCAAAAAATACGAAATTAATGTTGCCGTATGGGCACCCCACCTAAATATATAAAATTACGTTTGTTAACTAAAATAAATTAAAACAAAAATAAATAATTTAACTTAATTGAAATTGGTGAACACCATTATCGTGATATGCATATATGACTGTTTCTGATCCATTTGCAGACATTACAGCACTTGTTCCAAGAGGTAAAGATGCATCTGCAATTACAAAATTTAACGTCATAAATTTTAGTGCACAGAAGTTCGTTCACGGTTAAGCAAACAAAAACATTGAGTTAACCCCTAGTAGATTAGTAATCACTTTCTTCAAGATATATTTTGGCTAATGACCTGGTTTCAACTTACGTCATTTAAGCATATACCCTAATACACTGGGGATGACATAAAATCGAAACCGGTTTATTAACTTATAATATTTTGAACAACGTGTTTGATTATTTAAAATATAGTGTTACTAATTATGCAAATAAAATTAAATTATAATAAACTTCCAACCCAATTAAGAAAGGTTGATAAAAACATATTCTCCAAGTTTCTATTTACCATAAATTTACAAATACATTCTAGTTTACTTTTGTTGTATTTAAAAGATCGCATTATTTTACCGGAATGCCTTGAATCAGATTTTCATTTTCGAGATTTTTAAAACAAAAGTGCTAATTTTTGTAACTTCCTACCTTCTTTAGAAAATCCATTGAATTTGCAAATCTAAAACTCTACGTCTACTGTTGTTCTGATAAACAAAAATTTTCAGGCAAACCTTGACCTAAAAGTATGAAAATTTAAATAAAATTGAAGTAAGCGCACTACAAGATAAACCCAATGGTGCATCTTGAAATGTGTGATCCCAAAAATATTTTGAAAGTTAGGAAAGATTCGCCAACTAAGCGTAAGATTTAGAAAATTTACAAGAAACCTGCAAGGGGTTTTTAAACTTATCATTTACAAAGTAAAGCCTGTTTAAAGATCATCGAAACCTAAGAAATTAAAAAGTACAAAATGTACTTACTGAGGCCTTCGACAGTCATTTCCTCGTATATAATTTCGCTGGAATGTAAATTCTTTTCCGATTTCGCTGCCTGAAAATCAAAATGCAATTTAAAAAAATCTCCAAGTGGCACTTGATAAAACCATACTTCTCTGTACTTTTGAAGATAGATTTTTAAGGGTTCCACGTAATTATCGAACCCCAGAGTGCTCATAGCAAACAGAACATCTTCGCCGTTTATCGTTTTTCGTTTCTCCATGTGGCATCGATCGCTCGCTTCGCTTGTTATAAAACTTATGAATTCGGAAACACACTCCTGAACGCACTCTCTGGCATCTTTTGCAATTTTTCCAGTTTCGGGAATCGCCCGCTTCATAATTTTTGCAACATTGGCGATGGGTAAGAAACGATCCTGCTCGCGAAGCGGCAATCCCAATTTATCTCCCGCGTCGTGGCTAGAATCGTCAGTATTTTCCGCGGTCAGTTGATCATCTAAAAATGACACATTATTATAATATATTATTGTGTATTTAATAAAAAATTAATATGGAATAAATATTGAAATATTGGGCTTATTAATTATGAACTTAATATTTTCATGTATTATTTTAATAATAATCACTGAATCTGCACTTGATGTGGACCAGTAATATAAAACATAATACATTAAATAAATGTTATTCAAGACGTACACCTTTTTCGAACAATCGGAAGAGTCAATTTGAAAACAGAAACGTTCAGCATCCCAATTACTCATATAATCCTATTATTTAGAACATCACCCCAGAAGACTTAAGATGTTAACTCTAAATCTGTTAACAACATAGACACATCTCGATACCTACGAACAAAAATAAGCTCACCTTCGATATCGTCGTTATGAACCAAGTAACTCTGGTGTTCGGTCAAAAACGTGTGACCCATTTCGTCTACCATTTCAGTTTTTTCCATTCCTTTTACAGTTCCTGTGGTAAATTTGATAAAATTAGTTAAACATATATTTTAGGTTATGATTTTTATTATTCAATTTAAAACTAGTAAACAATTTACCTCAATTAAAAAATTATTTAGGAAAGTGTAATAACAATTACGAAAAAACCACTTTATAAAATTTAAATATTATTAAATAATACTCATTAATTTATATTTTGTACGAGGTGAGTGTCAGTCATTTTTATAATTCAGTTCTGTCGGTTTTGCATAGATGCCGCCATGGATGCCACAAAAATATGAGCTTGTATAGGGAAGCTCAAAAATTGAAGTAAAATTATAATGTGCACATGCTGGAGATGTGTGATTTGAACATATTCGCGGAATTCGTGTATTGATATATTTTACACGTTTAATCAGGCATCAAGCGTAAGTGCTTGAAATTTGAACTTTTCTTGGCAAAAAGCATACTTGATGACGTTTCGAGAGGATAATAAATTTAATTTAATTATCAGATAGATCTTTCTAAAAATATGGAAAATTTCTTGATAACGGGGTCAGTAGTGATCGTCTGATTGTTGTTTATCTAGGTTTGCTCGATGTACCTGATGCCGCTTATGCTAGCTTGGATAAATTGCAAAGAACAGGGACGGACTGACACAGTTATTTCGCTCAACTTGAATTTATGGAAACATAACAGCATCAACTTATCGCCTATTAGCTAATTTTTATAAATAAAAAATATTTATAAAAATAAATATATATTATTTGTTTGAAATAGTTAAATAAATATTTTGTTAAAAAAAAAAATAAAAATAAAATTTTTAGAATATAAAAAATATTTTTATTTACTTATTTTCCTTTCTTTTACTAATATTTTTTTAAATTCATTACGTCAGCTGGTGTTAAGTCTTATATAATATTTTTTGGAGTCAAGGTGTACCCAAAACTTTAGAGCTATTACATGAATGCTACATGGTACGATGGTACTTACTTCCCCATTTGAAGTTTGTATCTAAATGTGAATATCGCATGATAATATAGAAAGAATTCGAGTGCTCTATTTATAATCGTTATTTAATGGTTTATATATTTATGGAGTTACAGGCTTAAGTATTTTGGACGGAGTATAATCTGTTCTAATTTTTTAACGAATTCGGTTTAACTAACTAATGTTACATTCCAAAATTTTGAATTTTCTTCTTATCGATGACGACAAGCAATGTCGGCGACACCTGTCGTTTTGCATACTTTACAATGCGACAGCGACAAATGGCTTTTCCACGACCGGTGGTAATGATATTTTAAACTTTTTGTTTAGCTGGTAAGGACGCACTTAATGCCGCACTTGACTAATTTCTATTGGTCCAAAGTGAACTCGATGTTCACCGAGTGCGCACTCCACTTTCACCAGTTAAAACCGCTATTATAGAAAATCTTGTCTCCCGGGGCGCATATGAAAGTCGCTTGCGGTCCGATGATGATGATGATAGGGTTTGTAATCAAATATAAGTACACGAGTACACTGAAAAAAAATATGTTTTGATTTTTTGCTGCCCTACTTTTCCCATTCAATTTCAATAATTTTATTTCAATTTATATTTTATTCCCCAAGTTTTCAAATTCTATACTTAATTATTTTAAAATTCAAAAGGAAATTAAATTAATGAAAAGCTGAAATTTTTTTCGTCACTGTATAAATTTGTGTAAACAAATGATGACGTCACAGTTTTCTTTGATTATTATTATTATTATTGATGCACATGACAACAGGACCGGATCAGATGTGATGATAGATAAAGGAAGTGATTACTTAAAATTAAAACTTGTGCCGCAGTTTATCGTTGAAAAGCCCCAAACCGTTTAGAATCACTGCATGGCAACATTTTTAATTTCAAATGATAACGTACAAGTCGGCCATCTTAAGTCCACCCCTGCGAACAAACAAAGATTTCAACATACAACATCAATTTATTAATTTTCAAGGACGTAATCTAATATGACCACGAAGTAGTGTATAAACATTTCACGACTTTTGTGGATGTTTACCTAATTTTTTAAATAGTGGACACAGCAAATGTGGTGCTTTTCAATCGCGACAATTTCGAATTGAATTATTTCGTCGAGTTTCGTTGTGCCATGAATCATAGAAAGCATAATAATTTATCTAATAGATAACGTAGTCGTAGATGATAAATTCAATTAAAGCTTAATCTGGTCGCATTGTATCGTTTAGTGTCTCGTGATGGATGCAAAAATATGTGGCGTTTGTGGCGACAAAGCGCTGGGTTATAATTTTAACGCGTTGACGTGCGAAAGTTGTAAGGCCTTTTTCAGACGAAACGCCTTGACGACCAAAGAATTCAAGTGTCCGTTTAATCAGCAATGTGAAATCACAACAGTAACAAGACGGTTTTGCCAGAGATGTCGGCTCGAGAAGTGCTTCAACATCGGCATGAGGAAAGACTACATCATGTCCGAACAAGATAAAATATTAAAACGACAAAAAATTGAAGAAAATAAAGCGAAGAAGAGAAGAAAGGGTCCCTTCAAGAACGGATATAAGAAAATTAAGCGAGAGGTGAAGGAGCACACCCCCGAAGATTCCGACAACGAGGGATGTCTTTCTCAAAATGGCGAGAGCGTCAATAGTCCACAGAACGATATACACAACGGGTCTTACAATAGCGACTCGTCGTCCAATTCTTATGCGGGCGAGAACCTGCAGTTACCCGAAAACGGTGAAAAGGAGACTTCGATGATCAGAAATATCCTCAATCCGACTCCCAATGGTAGCGTAAAAAATGAAGACGAGGATGGAAATCCACTTTTATCTTCTTTGATAAATAATAACGTACAAAATTGTAATCACAATGCAGCTACTCCAGTTATCAATCATCACAGTAGTACAAATGTAGCCAAAGACATTATACAGGATGTTCAGAGGTAAAATAATATTTATTTAGTCGTCGCTAAAAATGCAGTTCTTCCGTTGTTCACGAGCTAGATAAACTAGACTCCATTTCAGTGTGTTTGATGTGCAAAGCAAAACATAACCTAAAGTATTCAGTTTTTCATAGCTTCTTATTTTGCATTTCAAAGTAATTTTCATAAAAGCCAATGTTGCGTGACTACAATTTGTTTTAATTTTAGGATACCGATTGAAGCGAATTCTATTGAATCCATACTTTGTGAAGCCATTAAACTCGAATTTGAAGCTTACACGTCCATAGCACAATGCTACAGTAACTCAAGAGAATTAAATGACGCAGAGAGAGCCAAACTGAACGAACTGATTGTTGCCAATAAGGCACTATTGACGCCTTTAGACGACGACATCAGCCACCTTATAGGCGAAGACTGCAGATTTCAGGTAGGCACCGAAATTATTTATTTTATAATTTTGTTTATCATTTCCCCGAATTAAGGTCACACTTTGTTCGTTACTTTTAATTTTTATCTGATAAAATTTGAGATTTTTAAAACTTCTTTGATAGGATTGCACTTAGATTATTAATCTACAAAATTATAAAATCTGGTCTCAGACAAGGACGATTGTTGGGCGTTGATTATTTAACTATTAAGTGTTGTTTAAGATGCTTATTCTGCTCATTTGAATTTTATGATTATTGGATTTTGATTATTTAATCTCTGATTTAAATAATCCAGAAAATACCAGAATGTTTGAAAATAATGCAATCGAGTTACTAAGTAAATTCACATCAAAATTAGTTGAATCGTCAAAAAGTCGGATACTTTAATTCGGTTGATTCTTGCAAGCTGAATGTTGCTTAAGAAGTGTTATTCGTTGAATGAATTTCACCTCTGCAAAATTTTCTCTTCATCCCTAAAATTTTTGCTTATTCAGTTATAAAGTCGAAGCTCAAGACCAGATCTTGGATTAGCAACTTTTGCTACGATGCAGTTTAAATTTACATATTCTGATTGGCAGATTCTCGGAATTCCAACGAGGATTAAAGTAGTTACTCTCAAAAGTAGGAAGAAATTTTTAAACTGTTGTATACTTAGTAAATTACGTTTCTTATTTTTATAACACGATAATTAAATTGTTTTGATCATTGTCAATTTATTAACTGACATCATTAGATTTAAATCAAATTCTTGAATAAACTAATGTGAAAGCTACTTATACAGGTTGTAAAGTTTGAAGTAACCGAAGCGTAAGTGTTTGAGAGATACTTGAATAGAATTTTCAAAACTTTTCAGCCGTTATATACAAGTAAAGCACGGTGTATAATAATTATACAATCACGTTTAATTATTATTATTCTGTAATTGGAGGTCAAACACATTTAACCCAAAAACTTTTCATCAGTAATTTTATTGCATCCCACTCGTAATTCTACGATATACAGGGTATTAAGTCTAAATTTAATTATTGTTTTAGTCAAATCCAGAGCAAGCTCTACATGCTGATCCCGCATTAGTAGATGTAATAAATTTAACCGCCGTAGCGATAAGACGTCTCATAAAAATGGCAAAGAAAATTAATGCGTTTAAAAATATGTGCCAAGAAGATCAGGTTGCACTGTTAAAAGGGGGCTGTACAGAAATGATGATTTTAAGGAGCGCAATGAATTATGATCCCACAAAACAAACATGGAAGGTAAATACGTCACAATTTGATTGATTTGATCAAGCAACAGGAGATTTAATTTTAATTGTTTCAGATACCTCATAGTCAAGAATCTTTGAGCAATTTAAAGGTAGACGTCCTCAAGTTAGCAAAAGGTAACATTTATCAAGAACACGAACGCTTTATCAAAACTTTTGATCCAAAATGGAGATCAGACGAAAATATAGTTTTGATTTTATGTGCCATCACTCTTTTCACACCGGACAGACCCCGAGTAATACACCAGGACGTAATCAAATTGGAACAAGTAGGTTCTTACAATTTTTTTAATTCCATTTTACATTTATTTTATTTTCGTAGAATTCCTACTATTACCTGTTGAGAAGGTACTTGGAGAGTGTTTATCCCGGTTGTGAAGCAAAATCCACGTTTTTGAAGTTGATTCAAAAAATATCGGAACTTCACAAGTTGAACGATGAAGTGATCAATGTGTATTTAGATGTGAATCCTACAGATGTCGAACCTTTACTTATCGAAATTTTTGATCTTAAACATCAAGGAGGGACATAGATGGTATTTTGGGTGCTGAAAATGTGTGAAACTGATCGGCTTTAGTAGTCTCCATTGCAGGACGGATTTTGAATAGAGAAGAATTCGGATTGTGGTTATATGCTACACAGGAATTTTCTTATCGATAAATTCAAATGGTTTTCGTTTCGAGATAAATACTTGAAAAATTTGATGGCACTCTTAGTTTGTTTTACGCTCTCTTTTCAAAATTTAGAAAAAAAAGGCTTACGTCTTCAAATTATTAAACTTTCTGTTTTGTTCAATTGTGACGTTACAGGCGCGTGTGCTTTTCAGTTTATTATTTAAGTAAATGTGATAATATGTTAGAGATTTGGGTGGTATACTAACGAAAAATTACCTCTATATTTTGTTAACACTGCTTTTCTATACGTATAAATGTGCTCAAATTTATCGATGTTACATGGCTTGTAAATTTTATATTTTTATCATAAAATGTAAATAAGATGAAGATTATGAATTGGGTTCTATTTTATTGTAAAACATTGTAATATAAGTAAGTTATGTTTATAATATTTAAAAAATATATTTGTTACACTACTTTTTAAATATGCCTTTTATATTTTTCCAAATTTCGTATATTTGTAGCCCGTTGACTTGGTAAAACTTAGGAAAATACTAATATATAACATAAATCAATGCATTTGTAATCGTGGACATATTTAGTTTCTGCAGTAAATGAGAAACCGCAATCTTTTAACCATGACGGCATAATCTGCAGGTCTACAAGTCCAGTTTTCATTTTTGCAGAATAATTTCAATTAGCACACAACATTAAGTTTCTGAACTACATAATTATTTTGATTGATTTTGAACTTATAAATGCGAATACTAGCATTACTTAAAATCGAAAAAAGTGGACATATTCACTTTTTGAATTTACCGATTTATTTTTTTTAACCGTTTTCAACATTACATCAATTATTATTTATAAACTCCTTTTTAGAACAGGAGGTAACAGTATTGGTGAAGTATTGTTACATTCTTTCTTTAAAATTATTACATTTTTAAAATTCGTGTTTATGTTTTATTTCATGTATTACTCGTTAGATGTCATCAAATGTCATTAATTGCAATAAATTTTGTTTTGATTTAAAAATGACATGTGCGTGTGTTTTATAAAAGTTTTGTGTCAAAAATCAAATATTTGTTTTGGCTTTTTTAAATTAATATGTACTTTTGGAGAAATTCCTACGGATTTTAAATGTTAAATGTGTTCTCGTGATCATAACAAATTAAGTGGTTGTGTGGGTGAACAGTGTAGAAAGTTTGGATTACAACGGTGGAAAAAATTACCAAGACGGAGAATCTGTTAGAAAATGAGAGGTTAGTTACAGTCTTTACAGTAAATAATATGTGGTTGTTGTTCTGGCAGAAGACATCAAGTTCAAAATTGTTAATTTTTGATTTTCAAAATTAAAGGATAAACGCATTTTCTGTAAGATTATGCGGTGATTTCTGTTAAGACAACAAAGACTTGTGTGATTACTTTCTTTCGCTTTCAATGGCTTCGAAACATAAGTTTTTTGTCAATAAACGTAAAAATTTAATAAGCTAGAACTAGAAATTAATATTATGACAGCTTCGTGAACAAGAAAATGCTGTTAATTTTGTATCTATTGCAGTTAGAAAACATATTTAACGTTGAACTTCTGTAAAATCAAAACTATAAGTATTGCTTAAGGCTCGGTTGTTTAATTTACGATGAATTATTAATACCAGTTTTGCATTTTAATTACGAATACAAATTTTTATAAGCTTTCGAAAATGGTATTTTGCTATCTTCGCATTTCAGTTTTTTATTAATGTATCTAAATGTTTAAACTAAATTAATCTTTTGATTCAAATTACGTTATTCATAATTCAATGATCGGTGGACTCACCGGCGAGTGAATCTACCGGTAACTATGCAATTTTACTAAATGATTTGTATTGCACTTAACTACAAACACTAAGTTTGTGGTTTTCTACACCTAGTGAAGGAAATACATACATAGTTAGAAAGATACTTGAAATGATACAATTTTAAATCTAGACAACAATAATAAACTAATATAGAATTGCAGAAAATGGGTTTTCGGGTTTTATATAGGTATACCAATTTTAACTTTTCTCTTTCACGAGGAAGACTATTTGAAGATAGAAATTTGATAATGAATACTTTAGAATCGAATATATAAGTCCAGATTCTGTGAGAATGCTTAAAATTTTATCCCTTTGTCACGAGAGGTAAAAGAAGATATCTACCAACCCTGTACATCCAAATAGTGATTAAAAACAATTTTAGACAAGAAAATAATACTATTAGTATTACCGTTATACCAGAGAACGTTAAAGGGTTAAACAGTTTCGGTGTATTATATCAACAATTTTACATTTAATTAATTCACGAAGTTTCATCCGGCAAGTAATTCCCTATAAAATTGTTAATGCAATATTAGCATAAATAACTTGAAAATTTTTATTATAAATACATTTTGATCGTACATAATCTATTATTTCATTTTTCAAAAACAATTTAAATAGAATACCTACCTACGAATCATCAAGTTAATATGAGTAACATAATATGAATTCTAATTTGCTGATAAAGAATTTAATTTTTGCTTTTATATGTAATTTAAAAATACTTTTTAAATAATATTAAATTATAAATTCTTGAAAGGATGGTTCTAAACAAAACTGGTTGCATTTGGAAATAGATTTTTGAATGCAAAGAAATTATTGTTTACGATTAGGTATTTATATCAAAACTTGAATAAAATACTTGAGGGGTTGATTTTCTATAAAGCTTTTATTTGTATTTATATATTTAAGTCTTAAGTACGTCTTTATATCTTACGTCCATTGTGAACAAGCGCTATAGGAGCTTAAGAATTTTTATGTAATAATTATTAATAATTCATTCAGCAATTTATGGGATATTACTGCCCAAACATCGGAAATCGCCACTGCAGGCCAACGACTGCTTCGATTTTGTTGACCGTCGATTACTTCAATTTATTATATAAATTCTATTTGTTTTCAAGAGTTCATAGATAAGTTACGCTGTGTTATAAAAAAGCTGGATCTACACTTTGAAGTTCATTAGGGATAAAGTTTTTGGGAACCGAATGGTCTAAAAGTTTACAAAATATCTTACCGGAAAGAGTTAATAACTGATTGCGGTTTACCGTGGAATGGTTTTAATCTTTCTATTAATTAGCACAACAAAATAGTTTATTATAAACGGGGTACCCTACATTCATATTACTGTTGAATTTAGAAATTGCTTTGACAAATTTTTAATACTTTTAATTTAAATGAATTGTGAAATTGTTTAAAGAAAGCTTCGAGTGATTTATTTAATTAATTACATGGAGGAGGTTACAAGGGGTAACAAAATTCTTAAACAAATTTGATGGTCACATTTTTATCATAATCTTTAATTTTTCAGGATTTGGAAAATGGGGGAGAATGGACTTATCTATGCAGAAAAAGAAAAGCGGTTATGGAAAATTTGATTAACAAAGATTGATTTCGATTGATTTGATCACGGTTTACGTATCAACTGGATAAGTTTCATTTCAAATATTTTTCGTTAGGTGTCGCGCCACACATCATTTATGTTTTAATGTTTTTAAACATTGTCAAAAATTTTTAAAGTGACATGCCGTTTCGTGTTTTGATGGTTTTGATAGAATAATCGGTTAATTTCTTTTCGCGTGTTTTAATTAAGTAATTTATGAACTTGTGATAAATTCTTTCTAATTGTTGGATTATTAATTTATGCTAGTGTTTATAGCAAATGAATGAAACAGTGTCAGTGTGGTGAATTTAAATTGGGGACAATCAACTGGAGATTGGAACAAGTTGCTGAATCAATCGTTATTGGAATTAAAAGGTTAGTTATAATGCTTATATTTGTTGTTCTAGCAATGTAAAGTTTTTAATGTACAACACTTATATCGTTAAATTATACGTTTGCTTTAAAATTTTAAAACTTTACATTGTTAGGTGTAAAAATTTGAAAATGGTGTAAACTTGAATTGATGACTTCTGCCAAAACATTCGTACATAGATTTGTGTGATTACTTTCTTTTGCTTGCTGTTAGTTTTCAGTCAATTAAGACAAAAATTTGTCAAGTTTTTGAGAAAATTGGAAATTAATATTAAGACTGTTTTTCATAAAATCACAGTGGCTAGTGAATTTTTGGAACGAAGCTTGTTTTTCTTTGATGGGGTTATAAGGTTATAATATAAAAAACTACATAATGCAGCTATTTTTATTTAAGATATTCTTTGAGGTAGTTTCAAGACATGTGTTGAATTTCATTTTCTTGTCATCTTCTAACAATTAAAAATCGATATTGACTGGCCGTTTTGGCGTTTAATTTATGATGAATTAGTACTAATAGTTTTGTATTTTGTGACTCCCATGTAAAACGCAAAGTTTTTTTGAAGTATTTGATGGCTATTACAGAGGTAAAAACCTATAGACTTTGGGATTTTATTTGGGCAAGACTAAGAAATTCTTTTATATTTTTCTTAATATTTTGTTTTGCTAATAATGTTTACTTCCCATTAAAAATCCTAAAAACAAATTCGTGTAGTTGCAGGTATTTACCCTCAGTTATTTAAACTTAACCCACTAAAATAGTTTATAAAAGTTAAAATTATAATAAATCTTTTGTTCGCAAATTTGACGTCATATCCTATTATTCATCTTTTAGTAAATTGCAATATCAAATAAAACATACCAATTAGTCATCAAGCTGAATTTATGTGGTCAACAAATTTAATTTTTACATTTATTAATCACTTGCACCACTGCAAAATAACAATTCAAAACATCATAATATTATTATTGAACTAATTTTCATAATTTTGAGTTTAACATTTAATAATATTTGATATTATTACCACAATTTTCTGATTTTTAAAAATAAAACAATCCTAAGAATATCCATAAGTGTCAAAAATACTGCAGGTTTTTGAAAACATTAAAAGACGATTCTTTCGAAAAACCCGCTGTCGCTATTTTCTAAATATTTTATACGATTTGGGCAGATGCCTATTCCATATGCCACACAAGTTTCAATATCCATTTGTTATTAGTTTGGAATTATAAATTTAAGTTATTGTTAAATTTCGGTGTCTAGCGGTAGAAAACTGCCTACCAATTCGGTAATTTTGTATCTTACGGGTTGATTATTTTTTCTCTTACGTGGACTATGGTACTGGATTTTTAAGAAGATAAAAATCCTAAGAATATCGAAAATGTTAAAAGACCCTGCAGGTTTCTTTAAGAAATTTTAATTCGGGATTCTCGCAAAACAAGCTGTGTTATTTTTTCTAAAAATTAGATACCATTTGGGACGGTGCCTACCCTAGATGCCCCCTAGTTTCAATATCGAATTATTGTTAGTTTCGGAGATTTAAAATTTTTAAAAATATTGTTTAAAAAGCAGTGCCTTTTCTGTAATTTGGCAGACTTCGGTTTGATTATTTTTTCTGTTATGCGGACCATCGTGGTGGATTTTTCGAGTCATAAAAATCCAAAGATTTTCGAAAAGTGACAAATTTACTGCAGGTTTTTGGAAAAGATTTTAAATCGGTTTTCTCGAAAAACCTGCAGTTTGTTTTTTCTAAAAATTTTATACCATTTGGGCCCGTGCCTACCCTAGATGCCCCCCTAGTTTCAACATCGAATTATTGTTAGTTTCAGAGATATAAATTTTTAAAGTTATTGTTTAAAAAGCAGTGCCTTTTCTGTAATTTGGCAGACTTCGCTTTGATTATTTTTTCTGTTATGCGGACCATCGTGGTGGATTTTTCGAGTCATAAAAATCCAAAGATTTTCGAAAAGTAACAAAGTTACTGCAGGTTTTTGGAAAAGATTTTAAATCGGTTTTCTCGAAAAATCTGCAGTTTGTTTTTTCTAAAAATTTTATACGATTTGGGCTCGTGCCTACCCTAGATGACCCCCTAGTTTCAATATCGAATTATTGTTAGTTTCGGAGATATAAATTTTTAAAGTTATTGTTTAAAAAGCAGTGCCTTTTCTGTAATTTGGCAGACTTCGGTTTGATTATTTTTTCTGTTATGCGGACCATCGTGGTGGATTTTTCGAGTCATAAAAATCCAAAGATTTTCGAAAAGTGACAAATTTACTGCAGGTTTTTGGAAAAGATTTTAAATCGGTTTTCTCGAAAAACCTGCAGTTTGTTTTTTCTAAAAATTTTATACCATTTGGGCCCGTGCCTACCCTAGATGCCCCCCTAGTTTCAACATCGAATTATTGTTAGTTTCAGAGATATAAATTTTTAAAGTTATTGTTTAAAAAGCAGTGCCTTTTCTGTAATTTGGCAGACTTCGCTTTGATTATTTTTTCTGTTATGCGGACCATCGTGGTGGATTTTTCGAGTCATAAAAATCCAAAGATTTTCGAAAAGTAACAAAGTTACTGCAGGTTTTTGGAAAAGATTTTAAATCGGTTTTCTCGAAAAATCTGCAGTTTGTTTTTTCTAAAAATTTTATACGATTTGGGCTCGTGCCTACCCTAGATGACCCCCTAGTTTCAATATCGAATTATTGTTAGTTTCGGAGATATAAATTTTTAAAGTTATTGTTTAAAAAGCAGTGCCTTTTCTGTAATTTGGCAGACTTCGGTTTGATTATTTTTTCTGTTATGCGGACCATCGTGGTGGATTTTTCGAGTCATAAAAATCCAAAGATTTTCGAAAAGTGACAAATTTACTGCAGGTTTTTGGAAAAGATTTTAAATCGGTTTTCTCGAAAAACCTGCAGTTTGTTTTTTCTAAAAATTTTATACCATTTGGGCCCGTGCCTACCCTAGATGCCCCCCTAGTTTCAACATCGAATTATTGTTAGTTTCGGAGATATAAATTTTTAAAGTTATTGTTTAAAAAGCAGTGCCTTTTCTGTAATTTGGCAGACTTCGGTTTGATTATTTTTTCTGTTATGCGGACCATCGTGGTGGATTTTTCGAGTCATAAAAACCCAAAGATTTTCGAAAAGTAACAAAGTTACTGCAGGTTTTTGGAAAAGATTTTAAATCGGTTTTCTCGAAAAATCTGCAGTTTGTTTTTTCTAAAAATTTTATACGATTTGGGCTCGTGCCTACCCTAGATGACCCCCTAGTTTCAATATCGAATTATTGTTAGTTTCGGAGATTTAAAATTTTTAAAAATATTGTTTAAAAAGCAGTGCCTTTTCTGTAATTTGGCAGACTTCGGTTTGATTATTTTTTCTGTTATGCGGACCATCGTGGTGGATTTTTCGAGTCATAAAAACCCAAAGATTTTCGAAAAGTAACAAAGTTACTGCAGGTTTTTGGAAAAGATTTTAAATCGGTTTTCTCGAAAAATCTGCAGTTTGTTTTTTCTAAAAATTTTATACGATTTGGGCTCGTGCCTACCCTAGATGACCCCCTAGTTTCAATATCGAATTATTGTTAGTTTCGGAGATTTAAAATTTTTAAAAATATTGTTTAAAAAGCAGTGCCTTTTCTGTAATTTGGCAGACTTCGGTTTGATTATTTTTTCTGTTATGCGGACCATCGTGGTGGATTTTTCGAGTCATAAAAATCCAAAGATTTTCGAAAAGTGACAAATTTACTGCAGGTTTTTGGAAAAGATTTTAAATCGGTTTTCTCGAAAAACCTGCAGTTTGTTTTTTCTAAAAATTTTATACCATTTGGGCCCGTGCCTACCCTAGATGCCCCCCTAGTTTCAACATCGAATTATTGTTAGTTTCGGAGATATAAATTTTTAAAGTTATTGTTTAAAAATCAGTGCCTTTTCTGTAATTTGGCAGACTTCGCTTTGATTATTTTTTCTGTTATGCGGACCATCGTGGTGGATTTTTCGAGTCATAAAAATCCAAAGATTTTCGAAAAGTGACAAAGTTACTGCAGGTTTTTGGAAAAGATTTTAAATCGGTTTTCTCGAAAAACCTGCAGTTTGTTTTTTCTAAAAATTTTATACCATTTGGGCCCGTGCCTACCCTAGATGCCCCCCTAGTTTCAATATCGAATTATTGTTAGTTTCGGAGATATAAATTTTTAAAGTTATTGTTTAAAAAGCAGTGCCTTTTCTGTAATTTGGCAGACTTCGGTTTGATTATTTTTTCTGTTATGCGGACCATCGTGGTGGATTTTTCGAGTCATAAAAACCCAAAGATTTTCGAAAAGTAACAAAGTTACTGCAGGTTTTTGGAAAAGATTTTAAATCGGTTTTCTCGAAAAATCTGCAGTTTGTTTTTTCTAAAAATTTTATACCATTTGGGCCCGTGCCTACCCTAGATGCCCCCCTAGTTTCAACATCGAATTATTGTTAGTTTCGGAGATATAAATTTTTAAAGTTATTGTTTAAAAAGCAGTGCCTTTTCTGTAATTTGGCAGACTTCGCTTTGATTATTTTTTCTGTTATGCGGACTATCGTGGTGGATTTTTCGAGTCATAAAAATCCAAAGATTTTCGAAAAGTGACAAATTTACTGCAGGTTTTTGGAAAAGATTTTAAATCGGTTTTCTCGAAAAACCTGCAGTTTGTTTTTTCTAAAAATTTTATACCAGTTGGGCCCGTGCCTACCCTAGATGCCCCCCTAGTTTCAACATCGAATTATTGTTAGTTTCGGAGATATAAATTTTTAAAGTTATTGTTTAAAAAGCAGTGCCTTTTCTGTAATTTGGCAGACTTCGCTTTGATTATTTTTTCTGTTATGCGGACCATCGTGGTGGATTTTTCGAGTCATAAAAATCCAAAGATTTTCGAAAAATAACAAAGTTACTGCAGGTTTTTGGAAAAGATTTTAAATCGGTTTTCTCGAAAAATCTGCAGTTTGTTTTTTCTAAAAATTTTATACGATTTGGGCTCGTGCCTACCCTAGATGACCCCCTAGTTTCAATATCGAATTATTGTTAGTTTCGGAGATATAAATTTTTAAAGTTATTGTTTAAAAAGCAGTGCCTTTTCTGTAATTTGGCAGACTTCGGTTTGATTATTTTTTCTGTTATGCGGACCATCGTGGTGGATTTTTCGAGTCATAAAAATCCAAAGATTTTCGAAAAGTGACAAAGTTACTGCAGGTTTTTGGAAAAGATTTTAAATCGGTTTTCTCGAAAAATCTGCAGTTTGTTTTTTCTAAAAATTTTATACGATTTGGGCTCGTGCCTACCCTAGATGACCCCCTAGTTTCAATATCGAATTATTGTTAGTTTCGGAGATATAAATTTTTAAAGTTATTGTTTAAAAAGCAGTGCCTTTTCTGTAATTTGGCAGACTTCGGTTTGATTATTTTTTCTGTTATGCGGACCATCGTGGTGGATTTTTCGAGTCGTAAAAATCCAAAGATTTTCGAGAAGTGACAAAGTTACTGCAGGTTTTTGGAAAAAATTTTAAATCGGTTTTCTCGAAAAACCTGCAGTTTGTTTCTTCTAAAAATTTTATACCATTTGGGCCCGTGCCTACCCTAGATGACCCCCTAGTTTCAATATCGAATTATTGTTAGTTTCGGCTATATAAATTTTTAAAGTTGTAATTTAAAATTCTGTGAACAACCGGAAAAAAAATCACCCTAACTGAAGATGCCATAATTTCATTTGAAAATGTCTAGGCACTCCGGACTTGATAACAATTAATTGTATGAAAACGAATATCTACACCACTGCAAAATTATAATTTTTTTTAAATCTTGGTATTTAAAAGTTGCTAAGGACGTTGTTTTTAAAATGACATCAATAAAATTAAAAACATGAGAGTTTTTATTTATTCTGTTTCATTTTGATTATATTTAAACTGATAAGGAATATAAAGCGAGTGAGTAATAATACCACAATACATGTTCAGACTTGTCTTTTAATATAATATAATTATATTTGTAAAATTGCTTTAGTTTAAGTGATTAATTTTATTCGATTTAAATTTGATGTCTTATGATATTTTCGTTGGTTCATTTAACAGATTTACTGTTAAAAATAAAAAATTTTTGGTTTCCCAGGCCACTTATATCTCAGTCCATATAAAAAACTTGTGGAGCTATGGTGCTTCTTCTCATAGCATAGAAAACCGTAGCAGGTGTGATGCAAGGTAGCTTCACATAGTGGTTAACATTTTTACAATACGAAAAATATATATTATCTACAAACTTCATTGACAAATTATGCTTATAAATATTTTTAATTTTCAGTATTTCAAAAACTTGGAATTTGAAAGCAGCCGCAAATTTGAGGTACAACCTAAGATGAACGCCCATGAGACAGACGAGAACTTTTAATTTGCATAAACGATTGGGATGACGGATGAAAAATTAAGTTTCACTTGTAATTTTATGAAGTGTTGATCACGTTGCAAGGAACAACTGCCGGATAGGAAATAGAAGGTTTGTGAAATTTAATAAGAATTATTATTTGCAACGCACTAGGATAATATTGTAATTCGCATGCATTTCAAAATGGTAATCAATTTTGAAAATATTTTGTGGTTAATTCACTAATTTAAAATTATTGTTATAGGTGCCACCTACTAAGCGCAAAGCACGAAGTGACAATATAGGAATCTGCAGGAATGGTTTGACATTGAAAGCAGAGATCTAGAAATAAGGTAAACATTTAGTTCGGCTATTATTTGTTAGGTGGCGCCACATGTCATACAGTTTTCTGTTTTCTTTAAAATTTGAAATGTGACATCTGAAACGTCAAAAGTAAAGCCAATATGTTTGTGGTTATATTTTTAAATGATTAATATTTTATAAACTAATATGGAAAAAACGTTATTAATTTTAAATTTTTTTAAGATAGAGAGCAGTTGCGGATAGGTGACGCATGGCTTGGAAGTTGAAACATATGATGGTCTCTACCAAGTTTCCAGATGTGCTACATATTCCACGACCCCTATAGATCGGATCTGAACAATGTCAACGGTGGAGTAACAACTGGATTTGAAGTGAAAGGTATGGTTTGTTTGTGTACCGATAAGTATCTTTTTGTCAATTTGTAAGTAATTTAAAAGTTGAAAAAGTTCTGTTAGGGTTGCATGCTTTGAAACTATTGAACGAACAAAATATAGACGGAAATATGCTTTTCTTTTGCTAGTTGTTGGTTGGCAGCACGTACATAAAGATTCGTATATTGTAGTGTGATGTTAGTTCAATCGTTTACGCGGACACCCAATACGGAAATGACATTTGAATCGCGAAAATTTTAATTAATCCACATTTGTTAAATACTAAAAACAATGCATACATTTAACAATTGTGAATAATGAAATAAATTAATAATGTTGTTTTAGTAAATTTTGCTGATTTTAGATTTTTAATTTGTTTTAGATTTCATAACAAATGGAATAGTGCAGTACAGAAAGTTTGTAGGAGAACTAACAATTGGAAAATTAGCGAAGGTGAAGTTCAACCAATGGATTTGAAAGGGAAAGGTTAGTTTTAATTGTATAATATTATGCCGGGTTGATATGAATTTGAACACGCACCACATGAACAGACACCAGGGTGCATTGAATTTTACGCCGTTGTACTAAACATTACATATTGGCTTACTGGATATCAATTCTACTTAATGGTAAATAAAACACTTTTCTGCTGAAATTGAATCCCCACGCCTGGTTTGGTGCACTGCTGTGCACATCTACATGCCAAGGGCCTATGTCAAATTAGGTCATTCCGAACTCCACCAAGCAATCCGTTACTCTGAACGTTATAAAAATTGTGAAATGAAATAAATAATAATAAATTTAAATTTTCTAATGTGTAGTTTTAATTTGTCCACTGTTTTTTTTGTTTGGTGGAGTTTAGAGAACCTCGATAGGAACGGGTTTTGCTAAAGCCACAAAAATTTGATCATTACAAAAGCGCGGTGTCGGGAATAAATTTTGCCAAATTTTCGCACATGTAAAAGATGTGTTTTTAAGGTGGCAAATACCAATGTTATTTGGCCATAAGAATGAAGGTCGATTAGAAACAGAGTACAGATAACGTATGGTGCTGAAATTTGGACATAATATTATTTGAACATTTTTCAATAATACAGAGTAATTCGAGGTAAACAGCATATATAGTTAACGAACAAATAAATAAAGAAAACAGGTCTGCCTGTATTGTAATCGTTCGGTAGACCTGCCTGTATCGTAATTGTTCGGTAGACCTGTTTTCTTTATTTATTTGTTCATTAACTATAAATTTTTTTTACCTCTAATTACTCTGTATTATTGAAAAATGTTCAAATAATATTATATCCAAATTTCAGCACCATACGTTATCTGTACTCTGTTTCTAATCGACGTTCATTCTTATGGCCAAATACTATTGGTATTTGCCACCTTAAGTAAAAATTACTACTGAAAACATATGGCCGTAAACGTTTTCTTGATCATGCAAATGGATATTTCGATACCTTTTTTTCAAAGTAACGTAAGTGACATTTTTCCTGCAATCTTTTATACACGTTTATAATCGTTTATACACGTTTCGTTAAAGTATCATAATTTTATTTTAAGTTTGTTATGGTTTGTTGTTATTATGATACTTTAACAAAACGTGTATAAACGTCTGATGCATACCATAGCATCGAAATCTCATTTTCAGGAAGAATGTCACTTACGATACTTTGACAAAAAGGTATCGATTTATTGAATTTCAAGTTAAATCGCACGTGCGTGATGCGTAGGCGAGATTCGTCGTTTTGGAGTATGCCGTTGTTACTTGTGAATTGTGTTATCAGTTAAATACCGGGTTATTGTTCGATTTTTAAACGAAGGAATTTATATGGGAAATTGATTTTTTCTAAATTTTTGCTTCCCAATATAACGGATAAGAATAAAAAGTATATCAAATTAAAGAGTTTTATTCCGCCTCTAAAGATATTTAACACTTGATATTCTGTTTTTTAATTATTATTAAAAACTCAATAGTAAAATTAAGAAATGGCGCCTTTTTAAAAAATATTAACCAACGTGGTCGTCGCATTACGGCTTAATTGCAGCATTATTTTGTGTTTGTATGAAAACCAAATATAACCCACAAGTTACTTTAAGATTAAAATTAATTTGGTTAAAACAATACAAAAACATAAGCAATGGAATGCGGCGATAACGCCTGCTGATATCATTTTTAATAAAGCGCTATATTTTTTAATTTTATTATTGAGTTTATAAGAATAATTGAAAAGCAAAATATTAAGTATTGTTGGGTATCTTTAGACGCGGAAAAAAAAATCTCTTTAATTTGATATTTTTTTATTCTTATCCGTTATAATGGGAAGCAGGAACGTACAAAAAATCAATTTCCTATGTAAATTCCCTATGTTCAAAATTCGGACGGTCACCCGTATGTACGAAAATGTGTTAACATTGCCGGGTCAAGCTTTTGTTTTTGTAATGAAAATGGGAACTGTTGACTACACTGACTGACCAATTTACACCTGATGTACTATGGTCTATCGGGAAGCCACATTACTGGGAGGCTTTCATCGACAACGGAGGCCGAGTTTTATTTTATTTTTACAATGTCTAAAAATTGGGCCAAATGGTTCAGCATTTTAATTAGCCCTTAGCCTGGGGGGCAGCAACTCATCTTCTTAGGTGATTGTCATGAATGGAACGAATACATTAATTCCATTAATATAAGGTTTAATAAAAATTAAGTTTTCCTGAGTTTTATTTCCTTTCCAAACACAATATTTAATTTCCCCATATAATTGAAAATGTTAGTTAAAATTCTGTTTTCTTTTTTATGAACACAACATAGTTTTATTTCGTGTATTTAAAATACACATCATCGATTGCCTGCATTTTAAAAGATTACTTTAGAAAAACTTATCTGCGTTGGTCTTGAACAAATATTTGCATAAATTATAATAATTATTTTTAAATTTCTACGAATATTTGTTTATGGCGGATGTAGATAAGTTTTTCTAAAGTAGTATTTTAAACTGCAGACACTGGATGGTCCACCATTTGGATTTTTATTAAAATTTTGATAAATATCAGGCTCATCGTTAGACCCGCAAGAAACACTTTTACAGTACAACAGATTTTTTTGGAACTTGCCTATTTTGTTGCTATATAAATTAAAATAATTGTATTTATTCTGGAATTACATTTTTTTGCATTTGGGTTTACGGTTATTAATTAATAATTATACTACAATAATTATTCTCTTGATGTGGATTTAGTTTGTACAAGGAAATAATTAATACTTTTACACTTCACTTTTTTGTTTTCATTCAAGACTACAGAGCGTGTCAAAGAAATAGATATACGGTGGCTCACAGAAATAAACGTATAGTCCTATGTTAGCAAGTGTAAATTGTACCTTTATTTTCATACAAAAATCGACTTTTACAGCAATACTTTTCCGACTATTTTGTAGAAAATTTATTTCCCTTCATTTTTGTTTCTATACATTTTTCTGTTTCGTCTCACGGTTTCCGAGATACAGCGACTTGGAAAAAAAACTGTAAATATTTTAATAAAATTAACATTACTCTTATGGAGATTTTAATAAAATTTTTACAGAGGCTATTTGAAGTCACCGTATTTCGGAAACGGTGCGACAAAATAGGAAAATGTATAGTAAAAATGAAGGGAAATAAATTTTCTGGTCAAGTATTGAAGTATTGCGGTAAAAGTGATTTTTATATGAGAAAAAAGGTACAATTTAAACTTGCTACCATAGGACTGTACGCTTATTTCTGTGAGCCACCGTATATCTATTTCTTTGACACGCTCTGTAGTCTTGAATGAAAACAAAAAAGTGTGAAAGAAACTAAATCATTAGAGAAAAACAAATAACTCGACTGCCTAAAGCGAAAAACAAACATTACAATGTTGGAAAATGTATTGCATGCGGGGGTAAGCTATTAGGCCAAGGGGTAGTCTTTGAGGCTGTTCGGTAGGTTGAGACTTTGTTAAAAAAAATTGTAATACAGTGTATTCATAATAATATTTTTGCAGAACTACATAATTTAGGTAATATTTGGTTATTAAAATTAACTCGAAAAAAATTAGTTCAGCCGCAATTTGTATTCAAAATATGAATTTAATTACGGATCCTGAAAAGATAATATCATAATGGAACTTGTACTAAACGCAAGCATCTTTAATTTACTTTGACATGACATGATTTTTTACTTTGAAAAGCTAAAAATTTGTGGAACAAAAAATGTATGATTTTCTTATTAAGAATGTCAAAGTAAATTAAAGATTCTTGCGTTTAATACAAGTTGCATTAAATTCATATTTTGAGTACAAATTGCGGCTAAAGTAATTTTTTTAGAATTTATTTTTATAAACAAATATTATCTAAAATAGGTAGTTCTACAAGAATATTATAATAAATACACGGTATTACAATTTTTTGTGCACAAAATCTAAACCTACCGAACAGCCTTAAGATGACATGCAGTGGCTCACAGAAATAAGCGTACTATGTTGGCAATATAAATAGTACCTTTTAATGACCTTTTCTTCCATACAAAATTCACTTTTTTGTAGAATTTATTTCTCTTCATTTTTGTTTATATACAATTTTCTATTTGGTCGCACCGTTTCCGAAATACAGCCACTTGGAAAAAACTGTAAATATTTTACTAAAATTAACATTACTCTTATGATAATTGTAATAAAAATTTTACAGACTATTTTTAGTCACTGTAACTAGGAGAAGGTGCAACGAAATAAAAACTGCATAGAAACAAAAGTGAAGGAAAAAAATGTCTCTACAAAAAATGTCGGACAAGTATTGCTGGAAAAGTAATTTTAAATGGAAAATTTACATTGCTAACGTAGGCCTGTACGCTAATTTCTGTAAAACACAACAAAACCATATTCTTCATGGTAAGATGCATCGTCCACCCCATTTCTTTGTAAATTGTAATGCAGCTATACTTCTGAATTTAAGGAGTTATGCTTACTTAGGAGGTCGAAAAAAGCAACTTTTTGGGAAAAGTGTATGCATATTTTTGCACAACAATTTTTATACTTATTCAAAAAGTACTTGTACTTTGTGATTTTTTTTCTACAGAATTATTAGAAAATAACGAAGTTGACATCAAAGTCGATGTTCTACAATCTTATTTTTAAAAAGCATTTTCCGATGTGCCGTGCTATGCGGAACTAGAAAAAATATTAGTTTATCTCGTCTTTGACGGAGCCATTTTCAGAAAAATTGATTTTCGTAATAAAATAGCAGTATTTTTCGTCCGCAAAATAAAGAGTAAGCATTGAAATGAAAATCTGTTAGGACAAGATTTCGATGTCGACAGGAAGCACACAAAATTTGAAATGTGCATATTTCAATGCTTAATTTTTACTTTGAACAGTTAAGTACTACCATTATATTATAAAAGTTCAATTTTTCGGAAAATGGCACCGTCAAAGATTAGATAAATTTATATTTTTACTAGTTCCGCATGGCACGGCACATCGGAACCGCAAAAAATGCTTTTTAAGAATAGGGTTGCCCTAACTTGTTGATTTTATGATATTTTTGTACAAGAAAATTACAAAGTATTTTGTAAATTCAGCTCTTGAATATAAAAATTGGGTATCACGTCGTTACGACTAAGGTTTTTTACCCCTGACATCGCGTACGCCTAAAACTTTTACACCTAGAGTGGTGTTCCAGAGATTGATGGAAGGTTGACGAGGCCGAACAATCCAATTATCCTCGCAATGTTGAAGGAGAGGCTCAAAAGAATCTTCGTTTACATTAAGCGCTGATGTCTTAGTCGTCAAATCGTTTAGGTATGAAATCCTAGGCGTAAGGTAGTTAGGTGTAAAAGTTTTAGGCGTACAACGATGTTCGGCGTAAAAAAACCTTAGTAGTAAAATTCTTTCTTAAAAATGTGAAGAAAAACGTATCTACACTTTCCCAAAAATGATACAAAAAAAGTGTTTTTTTTCGATCGCCTAATTAGGGCATGATCCCTTAAATAACAATTTTAAAAAATATCAGGTGCTTTTTCAAATAAGTACAAACATAACATCGCCAAATTTCAAAAGGATATCTTGGACGGTTTTGGAATTAATTAATGCGAAGAAGTACTTTTTAAAAAATAATATAATAGAAAAAATAAGAAGGGTAATAAATTTAATTTTTCAAAGTCATATTGGAAACCCTCGGAAGATATCACTTGAAAATTTGGCAGTGGTATCTTTGAAGTTATTTGTAAAATTAGCACCTCGTATTAATTGAAAAAAGTAGTGGCGGGGGCGACTCTGATTTTTCCGTCGCTTGATGGGAAAATTCCAACTTCGCCGGATTGTGGTTAGTTTGGCCGGACCCGAGGCCGAAACTCAGTTTCTTGGATGCAAGTTAGGTTGCGCCACGAAAAAGTGTTTGGTGTTTGGGCCAGCTTTATGGCTACAAGATGTCCGGGGTAGTATCGGGCAATCGGGGTAGTTGTAAGTAAGAGGTAGTCTTGCGAATTTTTGGCCCAATCGCTTTTTGGCGGTTGCATTCCCCTTGCCCCCCTCGCTCGGGGGCGACTTGCCCTGGAAATTATCGGCGCATTTGATTTGGTGATGGGTGTAAAAACGATTGTAATGCGTGTTTTCAATTTCAGATGCTCAAACTCAACCAGGAGAGAAGATTGCGCAAAGGTCATCGCAGCGCGAAGCTGGGCGGAGAAGATGTAATTTTTGTGTAAAGTATTAATTGTAACTTATATTGCAAATCACGAAAAAAAATGACTTGTACTTATATGTTTACAATAAACTATCACGTGACACAAAATCGATTCACTTAAGCCTGAGTTTAAGGTCGTTAGTCACCACAAAATCGAAAAATTCGTCACTGACTCCCACCAAAATGGACTCCCACCGAAATTCACCAAAACTAAGTGGGAAAATTTTGATATTTAAGTAATGTACTCTCTACGGGTGGGTTTGTGGGACGATGGCGTAGCAGCAAACAAGACCTCGGAGCTGGGTATCTAGCCTCCTCCAACTGTCTAGCCGAGCGAAGCGAGGCTTATTCGCACAGATGGAGCGCGGCGCGGAGCGCCGCGCTCCATCTGTGCGAATATACGCTCCGCAGGAAAAATTCAAAAATTTTTATAAGGACAAAATAAAGTAGGGTTAGAATACTCCCGAAGCACTTGTCGAAGCAGTTGGAAGTTGTCGAGAAACTATCGGAAGGAGTGATGCACCACCGGGGGTACTACGAGAAAGGTATCGGGGTACCTCGGCACTTATAATACGATGATGTTACAAGTGCCAACGTACCCCGATACTCTTGGAGCGGTGTCATTGCTAGCGGGGTACATTCGATCGTTCGATGACACCACTCGATGAGTGGTCGAGGGATGACACATAAGCTTACGAGTAATGACGATGACTTACAAATAAATAATAAGACGGTTGATTGTGTTTTACTTTTATTCGTGTTACCTTACATTAGTCATTGGTAATAATATAACCTATGTATGTACATGATAAACAAATTACTGCAACACTTGGTACAACTGGATGTGGGCGTCACAAGTTGGTAGGTGTTTCCTTGTCCAATGAGTATGGCTGTCCTTGTACGAGTATGGCTCATAGTTTCCTATCTGCAAAGTAGAAAGAACATGTTACAACATTGTTATTTAAAATAAATTCTAAAGCATTGCTTTGCTCGACGTCACACTTACAAAAATTATGATTCAATTATTAAAATAACAATAGAGTCATACCTAGAGAAGTTAAGCATAGAAGTGAATGAAGCAATAGTAGTAAGTATATAAAAGTAAGTATTGTCCAACTTGAGCGGACTTGTGTTAAAATATTATAAGAAGACACAAGAGTAAATTGTAGAAATTAATCAATAATAAAAATAAACGTAACTATTTCATTCAGCTGTTGTCGTTACACCAATAGAATTAAAAATTCACCTAAGCATCAATCAAGTGTGTTCGAAGCTGCAGCAACTAGTTTTACCCCAATTCTTTAATAGCAATAAACCAACAATTTAATACTTGAATTTTTTTGAAGTATTAAAGAAACGCAAAACAAATCACTTCAATAATTTTTATATTAAATTAACCAAATTGCAATTTGTGAAATAGTCTAAATAAATATCATCTCGTGCATTGAAAATTAGCAGATAATTTTTGATCGCATTTCACGGATGCCTTTGTTACTTTGGAACAATTTATTCTTCCTCTTTGATCGGGAAAATTGCAAATGCAACAAACGCATTTGTGAGCTCTAAAAAATTGTCGACAATTTTGAAAATGCACTGAAAATATTGCACATTACACTATCACACCCTCACCTAATTATTACATTTAAATAGTAGGGTGGGACACTGGGAGGTTCCTTTTTAAAAACACAATAAAATGAACATATTAATTGAACTTAAAAACAGAACAAGTTTATTAATTTATATTATAACTTGTATAATTTTTATTTAAGCTTTCGATGGTGATTGATTATTAATAATTATTATTTCTAATTACAAATTATGACATTACTGAAGATCATGCAATCAGCATCAAAAGCTTAAATAAAAATTATACAAAATTTATGAGTTCAATTAATGTAATTTCACAAGTTGATAAATTCATTTAATTAAAATGAACATAAATCAATATTTTTCCAAATGTTATTGCTTTATTAGCAATAGCAATCCTTCAGATTAATGATGGAATACAATTTCATTCAAGTGGCCACCCATGTGGCATGTGGAGCCCCATCCTGTTACACAGCACCCCACAAAAAAGTCCAACTGCATCAAATCGCAGCTCTGCGAAAGCCAATGGGAATCACCGATGTCAGTTTATACTATTTAGAGCCAATTTCATAATGAATTTTAAAGAAAACGTTAAATTTAAAACCGCTTTTCAAGCCACATTTTGATTGGTTTATTTTGTCTTAAAAGCGGTTTTAAATTTAGCGCTTCCTTTAAAATTCATTATGAAATTGGCCCTTACTGATCAATTTACATGGCCGATTACATGTTTAGTGCACAATAGATCGATTGTTTGATGGCTTGTGTGGCATAAAATTGTATTCCATCATTAATCGGAAGGAATTCTCATGCCAATAAAGCAATAAAATTTGGAAAAATATAGATAAATGCTTCATTTCATTGCATTTTTAAAAATAAACCTGCTATTGGCCACCCCATATAATGCAATTTAATCAAGGGATTGTGGATTCGCAGCCAACATATTTTTACTTTACTGCATTTTCACACTTCACTTTGCAATAATTTAGATTGCATTTTTTCTTTCATCATGTCTTTATTTCTGGGCCAATTTTCGGTTTTTTTTATCATCAATCCAATTTCACATTTTATGTGCGTACAAAAATATGCTAATTATAGAAAGATTTCATCATAAATTCTTATATTGAAAGGAAAATTAATTCATTGTTTTTCAAAATGAGAAAATATGCTAAAATTCTCTTCTAGAATTTTTTGCAAGTACATAATGTAACACGAAATTTTAAACCAGGAATATGAGAAAAACAAAAATTGAAAATTTAGCGGGAAACAAGAAGGTCGGACCAAAAAAACAGTAGGCAATCTTTGCAAAGTGATTTTATGTGAAAAGTAGTTTAGTAGAAAATTAATTAGCCCCGTAGTCCAGTGCAATTAAGTTTTGACTCGGATATGTAACGGATGTCACAAAATTCATGCAAGAAGTAATTTTTATAGAAAATTTTCATGACTAGACAATAACTTTTTCTTTTATATTGAAAATGAAAAGTCATAACAACTTCAAACAATTAACTATATTGATAGAAAACGCATGTTTTTAATTAAAGATGGTGATTTTCTTATGGATTCTTTAAGGCTGTTCGGTAGGTTTAGATTTTGTGCAAAAAAAATTGTAATACAGTGAATTTATTATGACATTCTTGTAGAACTACATTTTTTTCATAATATTTGTTTATAAAAATAAATTCAAACCAAAAATCTAATTTTGAAAATGAAAGCATAAAATAAATATCGAATTGTTTAATTAACTTCTTTTGGTTTTAATTCTTATATTATATAATTTCACAAGTTACAAATTTATTAATTATAAAAATAAATTCTAAAAAAATTAGTTTAGCCGCAATTTGTACTCAAAATATGACTTTATTTACGGAATGTGTCTACGATCCTGAAAAGATATCATAATGGAACTTGTACTAAACGGAAGAATCTTTAATTTACTATGACATGACATAATTTTTATTTTTCCTTTGAATTATTTTGAAAATATGAATTTTTAAATACTTATTGAAAACGGAACGTTTATAAGAAAATCATACATTTTTTGTTCCACAAATTTTTAGTTTTTCAAAGTAAAAAATCAAAATTAAAATTATGTAGTAAATTAAAGAATCTTCCGTTTAGCACAAGTTCTAGTATGATATCTTTCCAGGATCGTACAGACATTTCGTAAATAAATTCATATTTTGAGAACAAATTGCGGCTAAACTAATTTTTTTAGAATTTAATTTTATAAACAAATATTATCTAAAAAATGTAGTTCTACAAGAATATTATAATAAATACACTGTATTACAATTTTTTGTGCACAAAATCCAAACCTACCAAACAGCCTTAAGTAAACAGTATAGAGTTAGGTATGAAATAGCATATCTGGTGAATGGCGTCCATGGCTTTGCCTTCGCACTTCTTTGTGAAAATTTTCGTGACGGTTTTGAATAAAATGTGGCTAAATTTAAATCGCAACTAATCCAATGGGTCGCTCATATCATACGATTTAACACCAATGGCCTTTTTTCTTTGCGATGTTTTGAAGTCTACAAGCTCGCGTCCACCATCGCTTTGAAGGAGGAAATTGAGCGCTGTAGCAAGGAAATTCAGCCACATTTATGCAAAGCGATCATGGAAAATTTTGACAAACGAGTGCGAATGTACCAGCAACGCCTTAGAAGCCATTCATTCGATTGCTATTCCATACGTAACCCTATACCATATACTTTATGATTCAATAAAAATTTCACAATAAATTATTAATTAAAAACCTGTGTTTCCTAATTCCTATCAAAATTACTTCTTACATGTATTTTGGGACACTCTTTACAATTATCCAATGATAATTATTCCATCAGGCGTGAATAAGTCGACGAGTTATCAACTTATTCACGACATCCATGCACGGATATTTAGATGAACCTCTTTGATAACATTAAAAATCCCAAGTAAAACTGTAAAAGAACCACAGAGATTCCTGGATTTGCTTGAGAAACTATGAATATTGTTCGGGTCAACATTTTTAAAATTTTCAACTTGTGAATATAATGCAATAAAAATTAAAATTGAATTGAAGTAAATTAAACAATAGTAAAATAACATATTGCATTTTACTATTGTTTAATTAACTTGTTCAATTTTAATAGTCATTGCAGAAATATGTTATCAAAGACCGTACCTCTAAACATATTACATTTGAGCTAAAATCACCTAAATGCACTGGCCTACCAAATCTTCTCAACCTCTACGACTAAATAAGCTGAATTTTCTAAAACTTGGAAAAAGTTGAGAAATTGAATAAAAATTTAGTTAAATAATAGGTAAAATATTTGACTTTTGAAAAAGACATGGATAAGTCAAAACTGGTTCCGAATATAAAAATAATAAATTGAGGAAAATGTATTATTTAAAATCTGTACCTCAGAACCTGATGAACGTAAGTCCAAATATTACGATTTTCAAGTTATTACTTCAATGTATGTAGAATTTGATTCTACATAAGCCATAATAATTTAAGTCCGTTGAAAATCGCCTTTCGTATTTACCAAGGGTTTTCAACGGACTTAAATTATTATTGCTTATGTAAAATCAAATTCTACATACAATGATGTAATAACCCGAAAATCATAATATTTGGACTTACATTCGCCAGGTTCTGAGGTACAGAATTTAAACTGTTCCTTTTAAATTACGAATTAAAACAGTTTATCATGGTTCGCTTATTGCAAATTCCAAACAAGTGGCAGTATTATAGAGTTCACACCAATTCATTTAAAACAAATAAAATTAATGAACTTCCAGGTTTTCGCTAATAAAATTGAAATTTTTTTCTCATTTTAAATTTTGAAAAATTTCAAAAGTCGTGGATTTAAATAATTTACCAAGGATAAATAAAGCAATGCACACTTCTCGCTTATTACACAATACTGTGTAAAAGTCTGCGGCCACTTAATTAATTGTTATTTAATTATTAATTAATCTTCGTTTTATCCAAAGTAATTATATTGAAATAAATGAAAAAGGTATTTGTATAAAATATAGTAAAAGTTTTAAAATATTGTTTGAACCAAAAATTTTAAAAGGAACCAAATTTTATGGCAATCGACAGCTTAGCTTAAAATTACACTTCGGTAACAAATTACAGTGACGCATTGCAAACTCATAAATTATTTTATACTTTGGTGCAAATTTAATGTAATTTTATGCCTACATAAGATTCACACTAAAATTATTTATGGGTTTACAAGGGGTCACTCTAATTCATTACCAAAGTCATATTTCAAGCTAAGTTACGGATTGCAATAAAATTTGGTTTCCTGTTAAATTTTTGGTTCAAACAATTTAAAATTCTTATCATATTTATACAAATACCTATTTGATTTATTTCAATATACAGTAGAGTCTCGATTATATTAACTCCCAGTTATATGGATCTCCTAGTTATATGTACAATTAAATTTTTGTATGGGAACTCTATTATATGTACATTAAAAAAAATAGAAAAACTCGATTATATGTTCTGTAAAAATTCAACGTTTTCGCAGTTTTACTGTTACATTTGCAGTTGTGCAAAATATATCTTATTATACTTATTATTCATACTTGCATATTATTTGATGTAATTTTAAAAATACCCATCAATGTTCTCTCAAACATTGTTTCGCGTTGTGGAATTTATGCGGCATTGAACCTACACTACATTTTTAATGAAACATGGCACCTTTGGAATAAAAGGCAGAAATATTGTCTGCAATAATTTATTCCAGTCGTTCTTCTTACTATACATTTCCTATTTCTTTGCACCGTTTCCGAGATGCACTGATTTTAAATAAACTGTAAAAATGTTAATAAAACTAACAAAACTATAAACTAAATTCGAAAAAAACGAAAAAAAATGAAGGGGCAAGGGAATGAAAGTTTTAAACAAAAAATGTATTTCCGTAACAGAAATAATTACATTGCTAAAGTAGGTACATAGGAATATTATTATATTTATTATAATATTATCATCATATTTATTTAAAAAGCAGTGCACAGAGAAACATTTTTATTAGTTGAAAGTCATTTTTTTTCTATAGTTCAAATGTAATTTGATGTTTTCTATTAATAATATTGTAAATATAATTTAAGCATAACTAGTATGTAACATGTGTATTAATATATGATACAAACGAGCATTTTTAATATAAAAGATGATATCCCAGTTATATGTAAATCTCGATTATAAGGACAGGGCTTGCAAACAATAGTTCATATAAGCGAGACTCTACTGTAATTGCTTTCCATAAAACGGAGATTAATTAATAATAAATAACAATTAATTAAGTGGCCGTAGACTTTTACCTGGTACTGTGTAATAAGCGAGAAGAGTGCATTGCTTTCTTAATCCTTAGTACATTTAAAGCTCGCAATAACACTACAGTTTAATTAAATAATTTACATAAATAAAAAAAAATAGTAAAATTATCGAGCCTTGAGATGGTGGTAAATGTGAGCAACTGTAAATAGTATCCAACGTTGTAGGTCCTTTATTAGTGGTCCATTATCGACACTCCTTGCAATATTTTTGTAAAACAATTGATATAATTGCTTTGACAATGGGTCACTAATAAAGAACCTAAAACATTGAGCACAATTTATAGTTGCTCTTATTGACCATTGTCGCAACAAAACTATTAAAATGGTAGGTCAGTGAGAATTAAATGAAATAACAATAAAGAACTTTTTATAGTTTTCTTATTTTTCAAAGTGCCAAAAAATTCTACATTATTAATTATTTAAATACCTGGTCGTGCATAAGTTCTGTATAATGTTTGCAAGTTAATTTATACAACAGAAAATAAAACTACTATAATTTTAAAAAGTTATTTTATTAGGTACATTTCAATTCATTTGAACGTCACGGTTAGGAATCTATTGTGGCAACCACAACTCTCATCGAAATTGATGCTGATATCTTCACAGCATCTTGTTAGTCGGTAAAATTTCTGGAAGTCACCGTTGTGTCGTTTTTGTTTTCTGACAAATCTTGTTGGAAAATTCGGGACTTGCCATCGAATAGATCGCTATTAAGAGGTTTTACTACCTCATCTAGCATTGGTTGGTAAACTGCAGACGATTTTTTGACATCTCTTTCACAAAAATATAACTGTGGAACCGCTTCGTAAGACACGCCCCATCAAACCATCACATCGGTGACAATTTTAAAAGAATGCTAACAATGTTCATAAAAATATTTTTACGGCCAAAAACAATTTCACTGTAAAAGAAACATTTAACAAGCTGAACGATAGGGATGGATTCAAACAATCCATAAATTGCATAGGTAACTGCAAATTAAAACTACTGGTACTGTAAATATAACAGAACTTATGCCACGACTAAGTATATTATACACAAGCATTCTAAAGGTATGGAAAAGAAAGGAATAAATTTACACAGCCTACAAATTTATTTATATTACTGCCACTTTTCTGAAACTTGCAAAACATTTTTATTCAATTCCCTACTAGAATCAAAAAAAAAGTTTATCGCACCAATTGGGGTTCACTTGAACACAGATTTTTACTACAACTCTACACATGTGTGTCAACCGTAAATTTGCTAGGGAAGAATTAATTCGAATCAAAATATCAACTAGAAAAGAAGTCCAGCAGTTTCAATCGAATTAATGGTATGGTATGCCTACTCAAATTAATGTCGACAATTTATTATAGAAATAAAACTGACCTTTCGTTCACAAATACAGCAATTCCATCTCTTGTCCTTTGATTTGGTGACCTTTTAATTGTTATTCTTCTACAAGTTTTTGGCACAGCTCTAGACGATTTGTTATTAACCTAGAATAAATTAAAGTCAGCAACAATTTCTCAAAAATACATAATTTACTTAAAAAAAAACAAAATTAAGCTGCATGCTCGTGCTGCTATTACTTCAGTTAATTTGTATGCATTTCTTCCTTTCCGTAAGTGACATTTTAACGATTCGTATGTAATTATTGTTTATTTATGTAGCCATTATGAATGTTACGCCGTTCAACTTCAAAACGACCAAATATTTCAAATACGTAAACATTAACAAATAGCTAATTAAAAAAAATTTTACCGCACCATACCTTTGAAATCTTATCCAGACATTGCAGCTTGAACCCTTGACGATATTCGAAATCAATTGAATAGTTGACATGTAAATTTTCAAAATTCCATTGCAGCCCCGCCATTCACCTGCATAATTTTTTCGGTTATCCTACAAACAAAATTATTGATTTCCACTGTTTTATTGCAAACAACAACGAAATACTATTGCATTGTAACGTACCGATTAATTTAAATCACAGCAGCATCTTGGTTCCTCCTCGAAATATTTTCAATATTGGTTCCCCAAATGACAGACAGCTTTTTGAAATCCATCGTGGTTATCCTAATTTTCTACACTGCATAAGTTGATTTGGTATGTAAACTACAACAAATTAAAAATTAGAAACAGTTTCACAAATCTTCGTTACGAATTAACTTAAAAATGCCAAAACGAATGAGTAATAACTGCTGTCATTTGTAAACACGTCACTTTTGAAAATTTGCTTAACATGTAGCGACACCTAACGATGTATATTAGAAACAGGACTTACCATATTTTGTAGATTTCTTCGCATTGAATGACATTGGAAGTTCCGATATTAGATGGCAGCACCTACATAAAAAAAAATTATTTAAAATGGAACCTGTAAATCCATTAAAACATTAAATATATTCAATTACTCAATTACAAATAAATGTTAATTAATTAATTTGTGAACACTAAATATTAAATGTCGCAAACCTTTATATTTACTTTCCAGTCAATGTCCGTAAATCGATATCAAAGTTCAAAACGATCCAAAAAATGCTACCAAATGTTGTAATCACCTCTCTTAATTAATTAATAGTGATTTCCATTAAATATTGTATTTTTCCAACTAAGCAAATCCATCTTCCTCGAATCCATATCCCCTTTCTAGTTGATGGTATTATAAACCCTACAAATTAAAACATTTAGAAAATCCAACCATCATATTATTTTGTAATTCAAATTTTATACATAACAATATTAAAGAATTTAAGCATCAATAATTGACCCAAGCAAGTATACCCATAATTTTATGGATTATTTACATGCTCAAATTCGTGATAAGGGAGAACCGAAAACTAAAACCGATTATAAATATGACCAAACGTGTATCTACACAAGTTATTAGTAGAATTAAAATTATCAATCTGCAATTGCAGCTTCAACGACAAAAGGTAAATAAAACATTCTTCTGCAGATACTTATTATTAAAGGTGACCAGAGTGTTTTATTCACCATTTAATAGAATTAATATCAAGTAAGCCGCTATCGTTATCAATGATAAGTACAATGTATGGTACAATGCCATAAAATTCCAAAAGGCTACATTGGCTGTTTAAACAATTCGCTGCTGATCATATATAATTATATTAAACTTTATGAGATATTCTTTACAAGTATCTTTATAAATAGTTAAATCAGTAAAACTGCACTTTGTTGTAAAATATTTTTATTTTTTATTTATTCTCAGCGACGCGTTTCCATCGTTAAACCGATCACAACAAAAAAAACATTTACAAGAAAGTGCAGTTTTACTGATTTAACAATTTATATATATTAAATTAATGTCGGCGTTGTCTACGAGTGATATAATTATGGAAAATTTCGGAAAAGAAATATACAGTTCTCGTATAAAATTATTTTATTTTAGGGCTGACCGGTTTCGTGAATCCAATTCACATCATCAGAGCTCTCTACAAGAAATTACAAATCAAGTTGTCTTAAGATGAATTGTAACAACAAATGACCAAATGCATGATCATGTATCCCACATTCAAATGTCAATGATAACGTCGACATTTTGTTTATTTCATGTATTAGTTTGTACTTTGATACTTTAATTTAATTTTAATTTGTTTCGACGCATAAATATTTTTAAAAATTGACATAATATTATACAATTAAAACTAACCTTTCCCTTTCAAATCCATCGGTTGAACTTCACCCTCGCTAATTTTCCAATTGTTAGTTCTCCTACAAACTTTCTGTACTGCACTATTCCATTTGTTATGAGATCTTAAACAAATTAAAAATCTAAAATCAGCAACATTTACTAAAACAACATTATTAATTTATTTAAAAAAATTCACTATTGTTAAATGTATGCATTCTTTTTAGAATTTAACAAATGTGGATTAATTAAAATTTTCGCGATTCAAATGTCATTTCCGTATTGGGTGTCCGTGTAAACGATTGAACTAACATCACACTACAATATACGAATCTTTATGTACCTGCTGCCAACCAACGACTAGCAAAAGAAAAGCATATTTCCGTCTACATTTTGTTCGTTCAATAGTTTCAAAGCATGCAACCCTAATAGAACATTTCAACATTTTAATTACTTACAAATTGACGAAAAGATACTTATCGGTACACAAACAAACCATACCTTTCACTTCAAATCCAGTTGTTACTCCACCGTTGACATTGTTCAGATCCGATCTATAGGGGTCGTGAAATACGTAGCACATCTGGTAACTTGGTGGAGACCATCCTATGTTTTAACTTCCAAGCCATGCGTCACCTATCCGCAACTGCTCTCTATCTTAAAATAATTTAAAATTAATAACTTTTTTCCATATTAGTTTATAAAATATTAATCGATAGGATTAATTCGTAACATGTGAAATTATATAATGAAATACCTCAATGATGTACATGTTAATTAAACTGCAAAAATTGAATTAAATTGAAAAAAATTTGATTTTTAACATGTACATCATTGAGGTATTTCATTATATAATTTCACATGTTACGAATTAATCCTATCAATTTATTATCAGTTATATCAGTTATAGTTTTTAATTAACTATTTAATTAGTAGTTCAATCTCATTTATATTTCTTGTGAATGCTCATAACCATGAGTTCTTGAAATAGGGATTTCTATTTTTTAAATCGCTCTCATTATATTTTTTTATTTGATCGGTTTAGAATTTTCATAAAATTTAATAATATTTTTGTTTTTATTAATTTGGCATCAAAGTAGGTATAATTTTATTTTAATAAACGTCAAAGCGATTTGACTTTTAATTTTTAATTTTTCATTTCATTCCATTGATATTTAACTTTACTAGCTCTTAAATTTAACAAGGTTTATCTGACGAGTTCCGAAGAACGAAACACGTTTGATCAAAAGTGTCATAAACTATAATTCATTGTATTATTACGTAAGTTAAAAATCAAATTTTTTTCAATTTAATTCAATTTTTGCAGTTTAATTAACATGTACATCATTGAGGTATTTCATTATATAATTTCACATGTTACGAATTAATCCTATCAATTTATTATCAGTTATATCAGTTATAGTTTTTAATTAACTATTTAATTAGTAGTTCAATCTCATTTATATTTCTTGTGAATGCTCATAACCATGAGTTCTTGAAATAGGGATTTCTATTTTTTAAATCGCTCTCATTATATTTTTTTATTTGATCGGTTTAGAATTTTCATAAAATTTAATAATATTTTTGTTTTTATTAATTTGGCATCAAAGTAGGTATAATTTTATTTTAATAAACGTCAAAGCGATTTGACTTTTAATTTTTAATTTTTCATTTCATTCCATTGATATTTAACTTTACTAGCTCTTAAATTTAACAAGGTTTATCTGACGAGTTCCGAAGAACGAAACACGTTTGATCAAAAGTGTCATAAACTATAATTCATTGTATTATTACGTAAGTTAAAAATCAAATTTTTTTCAATTTAATTCAATTTTTGCAGTTTAATTAACATGTACATCATTGAGGTATTTCATTATAAAATATTAATCATTTAAAAATATAACCACAAACATATTGGCTTTATTTTTGACGTTTAAAATGTCACATTTCAAATTTTAAAGAAAACAGAAAACCTTAGAATATAAAATAGGAAGGAAGTAGCAAATGGACTATAACACATGCATCGAGTACGAGTCAAAAGTCGTGGGTAGAAACTCCGCCCATTGCACCACGTTTGTAATCGGTGACCTATATTTGTAAATTTTAAAGTTGAATTATGGTGAGTTGCAGTGTTTGTGGGACCTCTAGGATTAAAAAAACTATTAATTGTGGTATAACTTGGCACAAGTAAGTACTTAGAGTTATTTAACTAATTTTATAACAAAAACATTAATTTGTGAGGTTACTGACCATAATCTGCTTGAATCATTGGCGTACATATTACGAAGTAATCCTATATAATTATTTACATTAAACGCCGCTTTTATAATTTATATTTCCAAAAATTTAGATGAGAAAGGCTATTTAGTTGAAAAATATCAAAATTCCGGAATATTGGTCTCCAACTCGATCGTCATGCATGTGTTCAAAACACTTTAGTGACTATGCTACGCCCCTGGCAATTATATCAACCGGCTACCATAGGATACCACGTTGACTCGGCCTTGATATGCATACCTTCTTTCCTTCCTATTTTATATTCTAAGCAGAAAACTGTATGACATGTGGCGCCACCTAACAATTAATAGCCGAACTAAATGATTACCTTATTTCTAGATCTCTGCTTTCAATGTCAAACCATTCCTGCAGATTCCTATATTGTCACTTCGCGCTTTGCGCTTAGTAGGCGGCACCTATAACAATTATTTTAAATTAGTGAATTAACTTCAAAATATTTTCATAATTGATTAACATTTTGAAATGCATGCGAATTACAATATTATCCTAGTGCGTTGCAAATAATAATTCTTATTAAATGTCACAAACCTTCCATTTCCTATCCGGCAGTTGTTCATTGCAACGTGATCAACACTTCATAAAATTACAAGTGAAACTTAATTTTTCATTCGTCATCCCCATCGTTTATGCAAATTAAAAGTTCTCGTCTGTCTCATGGGCGTTCATCTTAGGTTGTAACTCAAATTTGCGGCTGCTTTCAAATTCCAACTTTTTGAAATACTGAAAATTAAAAATATTTATAAGCATAATTTGTCAAAGAAGTTTGTAGATGATATAAATTTTTCGTATTGTAAAAATGTTAACCACCATGGAAGCTACCTTGCATCACACCTGCTAGGGTTTTCTATGCCATGAGAAGAAGCACCATAGCTTCACAATTTTTAATATGGACTACGATATAAGTGGCCTGGAAAACCAATAATTTTTTATTTTTAACAGATAATCTGTTATATGAACCAATGAAAATATCATTAGACATCAAATTTAAATCGAATAAAATTTTCATCACAACGTAATTATAATGAATCACTTAAACTACAGCAATTTTACAAATAATTATATTATATTAAAAGACAAGTCAAAACATGTATTGTGGTATTATTACTCACTCGCTTTATATTCCTTATCAGTTTAAATAAAATCAAAATGAAACAGAATAAATAAAAACTATCATGATTTTAATTTTATTGATGTCATTTTAAAAACAACGTCCTTAGCAACTTTAAATACCAAGATTTAAAAAAAATTATAATTTTGCAGTGCGGTGTAGATATTCGTTTTTCATACAATTAAATGTTATCAAGTTCGGAGTGCATAGACATTTTCAAATGAAATTATGGCATCTTCAGTTAGGGTGATCTTTTTTCCGGTTGTTCACAGAATTTTAAATTACAACTTTAAAAATTTATATCTCCGAAACTAACAATAATTCGATATTGAAACTAGGGGGGCATCTAGGGTAGGCACGGGCCCAAATGGTATAAAATTTTTAGAAAAAACAAACTGCAGGTTTTTCGAGAAAACCGATTTAAAATCTTTTCCAAAAACCTGCAGTAACTTTGTCACTTCTCGAAAATCTTTGGATTTTTATGACTCGAAAAATCCACCACGATGGTCCGCATAACAGAAAAAATAATCAAACCGAAGTCTGCCAAATTACAGAAAAGGCACTGCTTTTTAAACAATAACTTTAAAAATTTATATCTCCGAAACTAACAATAATTCGATATTGAAACTAGGGGGGCATCTAGGGTAGGCACGGGCCCAAATGGTATAAAATTTTTAGAAAAAACAAACTGCAGGTTTTTCGAGAAAACCGATTTAAAATCTTTTCCAAAAACCTGCAGTAACTTTGTCACTTCTCGAAAATCTTTGGATTTTTATGACTCGAAAATATCTCCGAAACTAACAATAATTCGATATTGAAACCTGGGGGGCATCTAGAGTAGGCACGGGCCCAAATAGTATAAAAGTTTTATAAAAAACAAACTGCATGTTTTTCGAGAAAACCGATTTGAAGTTTTTTCCAAAAACCTGCAGTAACTTTGTCACTTCTTGAAAATCATTGGATTTTTATTACTTTAACAATCCACTATGATGGTCAGCGTAATAGAAAAAATAATCAACCCGAAAGCTGCAAGATTACAGATATGGCATTGCTTTACTCCCGTTCGACACCGCATTTGAAACAATTACTTTAAAAATTTATATCTCCGAAACTAACAATAATTGGATATTGAAATTAGGGTGGCATGTAGGGTAGGCACAGGCCCAAATGGTATAATATTAAAAAAAAAACTGCAGGTTTTTCGAGAAACCCGATTTTAAGTTTTTTCCAAAAACCTGCACTAACTTTGTCACTTCTCGAAAATCTTTGGATATTTATGATTTTAAATAGTCACTTCGATGGTCCGCGTAATAGAAAAAATAATCAACCCAAAAAGCTTCAAAATTATTGAAATGGCAGTGATTTTTCTCCCGTTAGACACCGCATTTTAAACAATAACTTTAAAAATTTCTATCCCCGAATTTAATAACAAATCGAAATTGAAACTTGTGGGGGCGTATAGGGTAGGCATCTGCCCAAATCGTATAAAAGTTTTAGCAAACAGAAACGGAACGTTTTTCCAGAAAACGGACTTTAAATTATTTCAAAAAACCTGCAGTATTTTGACACTTTTCAAAATTCTTTGGATTTTTAAAGATCCAGTACGGTGGTACGCGTAAGAGAAAAAATAATCAACCCGAAAGCTTGCAAGACAGTCAACTTTCTATCGTAATACATCGAATTTTGAACAATATCTTTAAAAATTGATATCTCCAAAACTAACAACAATTCGATTTTAAAACTTGGGGGGCATATAGGCTAGGTATCTGCTCAAACCGTATAAAGGTATAAGGAAAAAATCAACAATAAGTTTTTTTGGGAAAACGGACTCTAAATTATTTGAAAAAAACTGCAGTAGGTATCTTTGAATCTTTTCGAAATTGTTTGGGTTTTAAGTCTTTCAAAATGAAGTGCGATGGTCCGCGTAAGTGAAAGATAATCAATCCAAAAGCTACAAGATCATTGAATTGGCATTTAATTTTCTGTCGTTAAACACCGAATATTAAACAAAACGAAAAAACTGTTCAAAAGGTATAACCGGCGGAGATGGTAAAAAGTAAATGAACATAAAGAAATAAACATTAGAAATAAGGATTTCATTTCGGTTAAGCTTAAGCGTGTTGTTTTGGCTTCGGTACTTTTTTAAAGTATATTTTTCAGTGCAATTTAAAGTGTACTACATCATTTTGATGTTACGACCATTTCTTGAAACACAGTTGTAATGATGTTAATTTTTGTTGGCTACACAGCTAAGATCCTGGTTGAACGGTTGGTTGGACGGAAAATGTGAACAGGTTCTTTTCAGACGCCATCAATGAGGGCTTCTTAGTTACAGCGAAATTAATGAGACATCTTTAGAATTCGTTTCTAGTATTCGAGAGGTAGGCATCATATTCGATGCTACATCTTGCAGTAGGGAATTACAGCCCGTTGGTTTTATTACAGGAATACAAAAGATTTTCACGATCTCTTTGCTCTAAACTTCTCCTTCTATAGATCTCATTTAGAGAATGCCTGTGGTCTAATGGCCTTACTACCAAACTGAAATCAATGGAGTAAAAGATGCCAAGGAGATTTCTTCGATATGTTGCTTTCAAGTTAGGCATTCTCCATTACAAGTTAGAGGGTACGATTACTTATTGTAGACTTGGTCTCTGCATACTTCCAGAAAAATGGAAGTTGCAAAGTTTATGGCTAGTCTGGTCAAAATAGACAAAGTTTGTTTGTAATAATCACACCACAAGTAATATTTTTAGATGCAGGTCATAAAATGTCAATAATAAGCGTTAACTATGTGATTTGCAGCTTGCAAACTATTATAAAAAAACTTAATTTTGACGACAGCTTTCGAACTCTAATATAATGGGTAAAAAACGAAATTATTAACAATTATTTTAATAAGCTTTACAAATTTTACGCCAATTGTCGATTGCTCGGCAGAAGTAACCAATTCAAATTTTTGGCTTTTATCGTTTAATTTTGAACTTACTTCTGTAGTTATTAAGGACAAAACTAATATTATTTGTATGTAAATACCTTTCATTATCAATTACAGCAGCCGTAATATTTTTCATCATTTGGTCGAATTTTCCAACTGTCGTTATCCAAATTCTCAGACACTGTTCACTCACACTATCACTTGATTTGTTATGAACACTAAAACAAATTGAAAATCAGTAAGAATTTCACAATTTGTTAAAGGACAAAATAAAAAATTCTACTAATTCAGATTCATGCAAGAAATGTCATTTTTATAAAAATTTAAATCAAATTGAAAAGAATACAGCGACACCTATCCATAACTATCGGAAATAAAACTTAAATAATATCTAAAATTTTACCAATTATTAACCCGATTAACCCCTGTAGGTAATTAATGAAAAAATCAATTTTCTGTACTATTTTTTATTAATATTACTTCACAACTTGGATTTTAAATCAATCAATCGATACATGTTTTAAGATTAAGATCTAATGGGAGCGTTCCATAACTGATAGCAACAAAGAATAGCTGCGTTCACTTCGCAATTTTTTCTTACAACTGTTTGATAATTGGAAAAGAAACTTGTTGATATTTAGAAAACCCAACTACTTTTATGTGACATGAACTTTGTGAGGTTAGATTTATAATATCTAACTTGATCTAACTTAGGCCGCGTTCGTTCTGGCACTTTCCAAGCTTCGAAAGCGTGACGTTGAAAGCGCACGAAATTTGCGTTCGCTTTGGAAAAAAGCGTGCCTACCATGTGCCTACGAGCTTTTCAAACCGAACGGGGTTTCAAGCATTGAATGTTGGTAATTTAAATTTTATGTGTGGTATTAACCTAACTTTTTACAGTAATATAGAAACTCTTTAAATCAAATAACTTGTAAAATTATAGCAATAATTATAGTGAGTGAAATATTTAAATTAAAAATACTTTGTTATAAAATTAAATTTAACCTTTTCAAAAGTAAAAATTTAGCAATAATGATCCCCGAAGAAATCGTTACGCTTTCTATTGCGGCAGTGAAAGTAATTGTGGACTTAATTTTTTCTTCTAGTGAAGAGGAAGATGATGATGACGATGACGTAACTGTTGGGATTAGTAGACATAAAATCCCAAGAATACACAATTATTTGGAGGACGTGAAGCAAACGTAACGGAAACGTGTTGTGTATAAAAATTAAAGCAAATTTTAAATTCAAATTCATTTGCAGTTTTGCCACCAAAAGCGCCACGCTTTTGCCGACCCACCTAAAATGGAAAAGCTCGAAAAAGCGTTTCAAGGCGGAGCTGTTAGGTTTGGTTGGGCGGGGCCAAAGCATTCGAAAGCGCACAAAAGTGCCAAAGCGAACGGGTCAAAAGTGTTTGTTAGCGCTTCGAAGCGAAAAAAGTGCCAGAACGAACGCGGCCTTAAAAGTGTATCTTTCAGCAAAAAATTAAGTTGGTTTTCGTGTGAAAACTACATCTCCGAATTTTCTTGCTGTAACTATCCCTACAGCAAGGATTCGTGATTGACCCTAGCATACTTCACAGAGGCAGATTATACACTGATAAAAATAATTCTACAGGTACAATGTTCTTTTCAATCATATCGAAAAGCTATTCATGAGCTTCCACTCTCATGTATGCGAACAAGGGTGTACAACGTGTCTTTACGTAAATCAAGTAGAAACAAATACTCACGTATGAGATGAGAGATCTGATACACATTCTTAAGTGAAACAATAAATCTATAGTAACACTTACGTGCTGCAATGAAAGATATAATCATAAATTATTAGGGTAATTAAAACCAAAAGGATTCTATCAATTTTTATTTTAGGTGAAAAATGAGGGCCTAATACTTAATCTTTGTTCTAGGAAAGATGATTTTGAAATGACTTTGTGTTTGGAATATTACAACCAAAAGACAAAATTGTACCCGTTGTTATGACTAGACGTTTTTCGGATTATTTATGTGTTTCATTTTTTATGAATTATAAAATATATGCAGGAAACGTTGATGATCTTTCTTTCAACAGTAATTATACTGTTGATTTTTCTGTGGTATTAACCAATACTTAAGTTTTACTGACAGTAAATTATCAAATAACCATTTTATTGTTGCTTCTAACTCATGCTATGTGAACGTATGGTGTTGGAGAACAGGAGATCAGGATGATGAGAATGTCTTTATCACAGACACAAAGCTATTATACGTAGTAGGAAAACCTTCTCGTGATATATTCTTATACGTAAGAAATTATGACATTTCAAATGTTAAGTAATATGGAAGCCAGGAAATTTTGAATAATTTTATGTTACAAAATTAGAGTTATAATATAGGTACCTGATTTGTTGAGTATAGAAGAACCGACCAATACGATTACGAAACCTGCTGATGAATATAATGCAATGTTGAATCCATTAGTGGCATTTGTTTTCCCAGTCGTACTAAAGACCTCCTCGGAAGCATTGCTACCATTATAGGCATGATTTTCTGAAAAGACAAGACAGTATTTTATTCTTTACCGTTTATGTATTATTTGAAAAACCTTACATAAGTCGCACTCGAAAATCAGCATAATGGTTTTCGAGAATAATTTATTGCTAACACTTATTTTGAATAAACTCGAAGAAATTAAACCATGTTTTTTATTATTGCGCAATAACTGAGCAGCTGCCCTGTTCGATGATAAAATATAATCGACACAAAGCCGAGTACTAATTTAGTAATTTTATAAATATAGTACAATATTTGTTGATTATTTTGTGGTTTATGAACGAGCCCTTACAAAATGGAATCAGATGATAGCGATCATTCTGGTGACGCAATTCTCTTGACGAAACTTTTGATAATATTAAAAAAGCACGAAAAATGTCGATTTAAATTTTACCAATTTTTGAGTACCAATTTAATAAAACCAAAATTCCGTACAATTGAACGGTCGAGATAGTAGAAATTTACGTCATTTCGTCTTGTTCGCAAAAAATACCTCGTGCTTGTAAAAAATGGCTGCCTTAAAAACGGAAGCAGAATTAAACAAAAATGAGAATGATGAAGAAATCAAAATCGAAGACTTAGTTGAAAACGACGACGAAGCAATCAAGAAGAAGAAAAAGAAAAAAAAGAAGAAGAAGCCAAGTAGTAAATTTGTGTTGTTAATTGTGTCGCATTTATAACCTTTTTGTTTATTTTAAATACTAGCCGGAACCGAAACGACCGAAGTTGTCGGAGATGGGGTGACAGCAGTTGAAACTGTAGAGAACGGTGTCGAGGAGGAAGTCGAAGCCGAAAAAAAGAAGAAGAAGCGAAATCGTAAGAAGGGAGGAAAAATCACACAGACTTATCCACCTACAGTTCCCATCATCGACTTGTACCCTGACAATGTCTTCCCCGAAGGACAAATTATGGACTACCCTGTTGGAAAGGACGATCGTTCGGCGAGAGATAGAACCACTTCTGAAGAAAAAAAGGCGTTGGATAAGATGATGAACGATGTTTATAACGAAGTTCGTTTGGCAGCCGAAGCGCACAGACAAGTAAGCGATTTTCTTTGTTAAAAAATTTGTTATTGTTTACATTGTAACTAGAAAACTTGCAGACGAGACAACACATGCAGCGTTGGATTAAACCGGGCATGACTATGATCGAAATTTGTGAAGAATTAGAGAATACTGCAAGAAAATTAATTAAAGAGAATGGATTACAAGCCGGTTTAGCTTTTCCAACCGGATGCTCACGTAATCATTGTGCTGCTCACTATACGCCAAATGCAGGTGACAAGACTGTTTTAAGTTACGACGATGTTACCAAGATCGATTTTGGAACACACATAAATGGAAGAATTATTGACTGTGCTTTTACATTGAGTTTTAATCCAAAATACGATAAGTTACTGGAAGCTGTTAAGGATGCCACAAATACTGGTATAAAATTAGCTGGTATTGATGTAAAACTCTGTGAAATTGGTGCAGGAATTCAGGAGGTTATGGAATCCTATGAACTTGAATTAGATGGAAAGACTTATCCTATCAAGTCGATTCGTAATTTAAACGGCCACTCAATTGCACCATACCGTAAGTATTTTGTAGTTAAGATGTGAAATTTATAAAAAAAATCATAAATTTTTTGTCTTCTCAGGCATCCATGCTGGTAAAACTGTGCCAATAGTAAAGGGAACTGATGCAACAATAATGGAAGAAAACGAATTTTATGCAATCGAAACTTTCGGTTCTACCGGAAGGGGTATCGTGCACGACGACGAGGATTGTTCTCATTACATGAAGAATTACGAAATGCCATATGTACCATTACGTCTACAGTCTTCCAGGACCTTGTTGAGCATAATCAACAAAAACTTTAGCACGTTGGCTTTTTGTAAGAGGTGGTTGGATCGTGCTGGGGCAACAAAGTACCAAATGGCTTTGAAAGATTTATGTGACAAAGGTATTGTGGATGCTTACCCACCTCTGTCCGACATCAAAGGTTGTTACACTGCCCAATATGAGCACACAATCATTCTTCGTCCTACTTGCAAAGAAGTTGTATCTCGTGGAGATGATTATTAATTCTTAAATTGTTAACTTTTGTACAATTATGATTAATTGAAAATTCATTGTAACATAACCATTGTTGGTTTTTTTTTATTAAGTGGAACTGTTTTTTTTGCTTTTGTTAATTTATACAATAAAAATGATCAAAACTATTTATTTTATTTGGTGCAGACAATGTAATCCCTCTTAATATTTTTATAGTTATAATAAGGAATAACTCAAGCTAGAAAGGATTAATCTAGTATGCCAGCCAAACATTTACTGGAAATAACGCACAAGATGACTATTAATTTTTATTAAAAATATATTTCAAATTTCGTAATCTCTTACGTATAAGAATATATCACAAGGAAGTTTCTCTACTACATATAATAGCTTAGCGTTTGTGATTAACACATTCTCGTCATCTTGACAAGAATAATCGTCAGAATAATTTAATTCACAAATAAAATTTCTTGTTTTCAAACACCATAAGTTTAACTTGAACGAGTTAGAAGCAATAATAAAGTGGTTATTTGATATTTTACTATCAGAACTTAAGTGTTTGTTAATACCACAGAAAAATGTATCTACACGAATACCTTTCTTATAATCCCATAAATCAATAGAATAATTACAGTTGTAATCAAGATCGTCATCATTTCCTGCATATATTTTATAATATAAATAATTATTTATGAAAAATGCACCACGTAGATATTTAGAAAGATGTCTAGTCCACACTGAGTACAATTTTGTCTTAGTTGTAATATTCCAAACACATAAAGTCATTTCAAAATCATCTTTCTTTGAACAAAGACTAAGCAAGAACTCATTTCTTACCTAAACAAAAATTGATAATAAAATCATTTTGGTTTTAATTACCCTAATAATTTTTTACCAATAATTTATGATTATATCTTTCATCGCAGCACTTAAGTGTTACTATGGATTTATCGTCCCACTTAAGAATGTGGATGACGTGGTCCTCGTTTGTAAATACTATTCTCCCATCCATAATATCTACATTCTTAATTTTTTCTGTCGATTCATATTCAATCTTTATAGTTTCGATATTATAAACTTCAAACATTTGCTTCCACATTTCTAATACAATTCTATAAAATAAGAACTGAACAAATTAATTTTATGATGTATTATATTATTGCTTACAAATTTTTATAAAAATGGACATCGGTAACATGATTCCATGACTCATCGAGAACCGTTAATCCATTTTCGAAATCCCACACCGTTAAACTTTTTCTAAAAACAAAATGAATCAGGTACTTTCCATTTTGTGAAATAATATCTCCACCGTGATCATCATCATGGTCCCTCATTGAAAAAACAAAGGGCTTCAACTAAAACATTTTAGTGCACAAAACTGTAGCAATCCAATGTTTTCAACAATCACGTACTTCTTTATTCTTCAAATTGTAAACATACAAAATTTTGTGGTCTAAACTTTCACGAGCAAATACCCCATCAAAAAAATACCGATATTTATATTCACGTAGTCCCTTCAGCTTATACGTAATCTTCCTATAATTGTTGGCTTCCCAGTTTCTTTGTAAAGTGTGGTTGTACCAATACACTGCCTGCAAAACAATTGAGTATGGGAAATTTGTCGAATTACTCTTTTAAGAAACAACACCTGCCAATAATTGTATCTCTTGAAGAAGCTTGTGTAAAATTCGCTCCTCTTCCATTCTTCCACTTCGAAGTAACCTTCGTGTTTACACAATCTTTCCCAAATGAAATCGGTTGCTACCGCAGCTCTCCAACTCAAACAACAAGATGTAGCCGAGTGTAAATCTTCAGGTGATAATTGGAATAAAATTTTTTGAGCTATTTCAACAGGTAAATGCCCAATCAAATCGAATTTTACGGATGTTATTTCTTCGTTGTTACTTTCTTCTGCTGTACTAGGTTTTGTTGTCATTTTGATACAAACTTTTAAAAACTAAAAGCTATAACTGGAAGTAAAATTTCATAAGTATGAGACGAACTGGAATTTTAATGATATTAAATAAATTGTTTTGTCAAATAATAAACTTGTGATCACATATCACATGTTTATTTAATACATAATTAAGCAATGTTCACCTATACGCGCCTAGATAGCTAGGCAACTACCTAGTCCACAGTGGCGGCCTGTGAAAAAGTTAGGTGGAGGGGCTTGAGTAACCGAGAGGTTTGGAGTTTTTAAAAGTATTAAGTATATTTTGTATAGCTTAGAATGTTGCCGCACTGCCTCTCCGAATAAATCGTCACTGCTAGTAAGATATTTTAATAACGGTGATACGCCACCAAAAGTTTGTTAGTTTATTAGGAAGCTTAACTGCAGGAAGTGAAATGACCGGACATAATTATTAAAATTCCTGATTAGAATTTATATTCCAGTTTGTTAGTGTGTTCTAACTAAAGGAAAGGCTGGGATATGTACTGTGATAACGTCATAAAGAAGAACAATCCCGTGTCACACATCTTCGATGTCACTATGCGACATCATAGTGGCATTATGACCCTGACTTTAAAAACCAATTTGAATCACTAATACAATTGAAGCTTGCGGCATAAGATGGGGTGCATGAGTCCCCCCTATTTTATTGTAAATTGATTATATACTTTGCAATTTAAAAACAATTCATAAAAAATAGCGGCTAATATTAAAATATACTGAAGCTATGAATTTCAAACTAATATCTTCAGCGGCTTCTCATACGACTAAGAAAAGTAAGAACACACATTGAAAAAATAATTTTTTTAAACCAATTAAACACTTTAACCACCTTAAAGATAACAAAAAACAAGAGTTAATTTTTAAAAACACTTATAATAAAAAATAGACTGTACAGAAAATATTCTAATGACTAGAAAAATCAAATTATATCGAAATTACATCACAAATTTTAAAAGAAAAACAGATAAACAATAATTTAGTTACATAAAACAGACGATCCATAGATTTTGTAATTAACCTTTTCTACAACAATTAAATTTAGTAGAAAAATAGTTCAACCAGTCTTAAAACGGCCATATTTTTAATTTCCAAGAATAGTTCTGATTTCAAAAAATATTTTGAGCAGTCCAAGTACGCAGTGAAAATATGGCAAAAAAGAATTTTATCACACACAAAACTGTTAAAACAGAACCTATGGCTTACGATAATTAAGTTTTAACATTTTTTAATCACAACACTAAAAAACCGTAATAACAAAAATTAGCAAACTTAAACATTATTCGTTTAATACTTTTTAATTATTATAAAAATATAAAAAAAGTGTATGAACATAAGTGAAGGTGCCTCAAGCGATCTAATAAATTAATTACCAATAACGGTACTTTTTAATACAATTATTTCCTAAGTCTACGACTATAACATGGTTATCTGATGTAACTGCAATTCCACTGGGTCGTTTTAATTTCGATTCGTGAGAATCAATCACGTTATTTAAGTTAATATCGGTTAAAGACAGAAGTTGCAGGTAGTTTCTTCCTTTTTGTTCTGTTCGACTTGCTAGGATCTTTCCTTCGCTGTCGACTGTAATACCTCCATATCTTCCTTTACCTAGGAATTAAAGTTATGTGAGAAATTACTTCAGAAACAATGATGAGACGAAATTACCTTTATCTTCGCTACAAATGACTTCCATGAAGTCGCCTTTTGCAGAAAAGACTTGAATTCTTGAATCTGCAATAACAATTTCACTGTTGGATCCAACAGAAACTGACGATATTAAGTTGAAAGAACCTTTCTTCCCAACCTAAAACAAGCAACTTCTATGAAGTGACCGAAAATATTTAATTCTTTTTAAATTAATTTTAATCACGAATTAACTTATTCTGTATTATTATATTTGCAGACGACTCGCTCCATCTCAAACCGCAAATATAAAAAGGCAGGTACTGTCTCTATTTCAATATTTTATATTACCTAGACAGCTTTTATATACTGATATGAGTATTCTAGCAGAGAGAAAAGCACCTTCCACCCATGTTTATTGGTTTTTGAAATTAAATTATTTTTAATTTTAAAATTTAAAAATTTTAAGTTCTAATATTTTGAGAAAGCAAGAAGCTTCCATTTATACTAATATAAAAGTCGCTAGAGAATCAACATTGGTCATAATGAAACAAATCAATGGGTCTTTTGAAGTTTGCTATAATTGGAAACCATTATATTCATTTACAAATATTAAAAATTTAATTTTAAGATTTGTAGTTTTGAAAAATATCAAAACCTACACCCCACGTTAAAAAATTTGTTTTAGAATAAGAAACATTAAAAAAAGCTTACCTGGAACAACATTTTCCCTTCGGAATCAAAAACAAACACGCAGCTTAATCCATTATCTGCGACTAAAATATGTCCGTAACTTTTATCTACTGCCACATCAATTGGTTCTTGAAATGCGTTGTTCATAAAAGTGTTTAAGGTCTGTCCGGTAGTGGTCATTTCAGTCACGGCTCTTGTGCGCCAATTAATAATAACCAATCCGTGATTAGATACGGCAATTCCTATGCATACAGAAAAATTTAATAAAAATAGCTTTTTTATAAAATAAATTAAATACCTGTACAACTTCGTCCGTTCAAACCTTCATTCGTTATATGTTTGATAAATTCCAACTGGGGACTTAAAACCTTAATTCTTGAATTTCCGGTATCAAGAACATAAACTGTCTGATCTACATCATCGATTGCAATGGAAACTGGCTGCATGAATTCATCTTTCCCACTTCCTCTACTTCCGTACATTTGTACCGGATTGTTATGCTCACTTATGTCAAAATACAGAGGGTTATCTTTGATAGGTCGTTCAAAAACTTCAATTTTAATACCGTAGCGTCCGGCCTTAGGCGCTCTAAAATGGATTTTGTAGGTTCCATCATCACAGTCGTTAATTTGGGTAGGCAGAGAAATGGTGGTCGATCCATCCGTTTCTACAGATAAAATTTCCGCTTGGACGGGATCGCCACCCGTTCTTCTGAGATCGCCATAATAATCTACAGTCGATAATATTACAGTACTTTCGATGCCGGCAATTGCTTCGTCGTCGATACGTGCTGTACATAAACCTGGCAATGTCGTGCTGGTTCGTACTCTACCTAAATCCGTCAAGTTGCGTTCAATTGCAGCCAAACTATCATTGTGGGTAAAATCGCAGCTTAAGAACGAATTTTCACGAGGTTCGCCCAGATTTGTCGCTGCGTCCAATTTTTCGCTTAGACTTTCGATTCGTTGTGTGATGTTTCGTACTTCCACCTGATATTGCAAACCTTGACATTCTTGCTCTACCTGCAATTAAAATTTTTTAATTAAAGTGGATAATAAAAATAATCCCGGCTATTTTAAAACTATTTATGCCGGAAAGAATGGAAATTAAACAACCATACAAAAATACTGCAATAATAAACAACATAAACACCTAAACGAGTGCCTCGTGGTAAATTAAGTGCTATGCAAATATTTAAAAAATGTTTGGCATAATTTTGCAACGTGACCTACTTAATTAAAAATTAAATATTTACTTTATTTTTTTCGGCTTCGATGAGAGCGTGCTGTTCTTCTAGAACCTTTCGCTTTTCTGCACACAACGTTTCAACTGCACCCAACATCTCTTGTTTCCGTTTATCCAGCAATACTTGAACTTGATCAAACGTGGTATTTACTTTTTCCAGACACGAATCTTTAGATTCGTTTAACCTCTGTAATTCCTTACTTACACCTTCTTGGGCTTGAGACAACTGTAATTACACCAAAAAAAGTTTATAAGTCACGCTTAATTATAGCAATTAGCGAATTGTACTTAATTTTCGTTGAATCAAAAGCTTTTCGTTTTTATAAGTATAATAAACAATATGGGTTGGTTATTAATTAAAAAAATTAAATGGGTGAGCGTGAGAAGAAACCATACGTTTAATTAATTCCAAAACTGTGCATTTGAAGAAGATTTAAATTATAATTCATAACAACTTGATATATTATAATAGTTAAGATACAAGTCCGTTAAAAATTTCGCGATTTAAATTAAAATTTCTAGCAGTTTTTAAAATGTTTTCAACTTATACGTGCAAAAACAAAAATTGTGGATGAATTTTTTCAGAAATGAACAAATAACTTTCTGAACCATAAAAAACCTTGAAAATCAATCAATTTTCTAAAAGTTACAGCCTGATGTTTAAGTACATCGACTGCTAAGCCGAGATCCCTGATTCGAATCATAGCAGAGTAATTACTCTGACCATCTTTGGAAATTGCCAAAATGGCAAACCACCGGCCGTGAATACCGACCCTAAGTTTTTTGAAGGGGTTGTTTTCAAGTGTAGAATATTAGTTGATAAACATTTTCAAGACAGTCAATGCTGAGCAGTTCGATTTGATTCTCGACAGAGTAAGAATATTATTTTAACCGATGTTAAAATATTCTCTTCAAAATGAAGGAATTTGAGAAAATTTAGAAATTAAACTTTACTATGTTTTATAACAAGTTAATTTTGAAAGATTAAACGTTGCTGGAAAACACGCGATGTACGGTAAAAAGAAGGGGCGATTAGAGAGCCGCATGGAACTGCACTTTAAAAGTAATTTTCTCCGAAAAAGGAGAAATGCTATTTTAAAACTGCACTAAGAATAATTCAAGTGGCAGTAATTTGTAAATTATTTTTATTGCCTTAAGCAACAGCACGAATAGTTGGAATTTTCTGTCATAAAAATGTTGTGAGCGTATAATAGCGAAAATAAACATTTTCCAATATCCTGCAAAATCCTAAGTTTATTTGAATACAAAATATGATTAAGGCTAATAGTATGTTCTAGTCGGTACTTCCCCGCTTCAAATATTGTTTTTAATGTAACCCCATTATATTTTAAAGAATAAGTTTGCTTACCTTCGAAATGCATTCGTTCGCCTTATACAATAATATTTCCGACATTCTTTTGATCGCTATGGAAAATGGAATAATAGTGTGTTCGGCACAGGTACTAGTAGAGTCATTATGCGAACCGCCAGTGCACAAAGTACAAAACACTGTATCGCAAGTCTCACAAAACAACAACTCCTGGTTGATATGAATAGAACACTTTGGTATAACTTCTCGCCGTTGTCTTGACATCAAATCGAGCAACTGATTAACCAAAAAGGAAGGCGGAAGAGCTTGGACACCTCCGCGCGGTATGGTGATCAATTCTCGACATATTGGACATCGAAACGAACCTGTATCGCGAGTTTGTGAAGCTGCTATTCTCGTTAAGCAGTGCAAACAAACAGTGTGCGAACATTGAAGAAGCTTTGGTGTGTGTTCATTGCCATCATAGAGACCTGAAAAAAATTATAGACGTCAAAAAAAAGAAATGAAAATGTGAAAGTGTTGAGGAGCAAAATTTGATGTGTCAAAAACCATGCAGTAAACAAAACCATAAAGTATACTACCGGTCCATAAGCCATCTGTAACAACAGAAAAACTTTTACCAATACATGGCAGGTACATGGAAATGTTTAATAAAGAAAAGAGAATTCAAGAAGTGCAATTTAAGAAAGTGTCGCTCTGGCCATTTTCTGTGTGGTCGATCGTGGAATATAAAAAGTTGAAGAGCACCAATCGCTCGGGATATTGCTGTCGTCAGACAGTAGACTTCCGGATGTGTAAACAATCTCGATCTTTGTTTCTCACGGAAATCGATTTTTGAAATGCTTGAACCACTTGAAGGTTGAAGTACCCCGACATCCTTTGTGTCCAATATTTTAGGTGATATTTTGAAGTGCGGGCATATATCTCAAGTATTTGTTTAGAAAACTAAAAGTGGAATGTAGTGCAATCAGTTGTAATCATACGGGAATTATTAGAAACCTGTCCAATTAACATGAGCAAGTCATTTCTGTAAATTAAGAAAAGCACTTCTAAAGGAAGTGTGAAACGTGGGACCCAATAGAACAGTTAATTTGGTTGAATTAAAATGAAGTTGGAGAAATAAATGTTTTGAAAGAATAAACATTTACATAAGTTATTAAGTACATACTTACATAAACAAGTTCCGCAGGTGAGAAAGCTTTCGTTGAAGTCTTCGTAGTTGATGCTCACTGTTTCGACGAGGGTTGAGCTCATACTTGACATCCTCTCCCCAAGTCGGGTTCTGCAAAAAAAATAAGAAATTCATCTTATCTGAAAGTAAATTTGTTCTGCTTCATATCAGGTTGCTGCTTGGAGGTGAAAAATTTCGTGTCGCCTTAAACCGAAAAATATCAAGTCGTAAACAAACAGGCGACGAAAAATGTCTAAAAATATCTTGTTTATGTACCAATTAGAAGGTTTATGAGACTTATAAGCCCAAAGTGTAGTTAGAAAACAAACCAATTAGCATTATCATGTTCAAGCATTTTTATCTCGAGTTTAATGGCTTAGTAAAGCAATGCAAGATGTGAAGGAAGCCTTACGGTGAGAATGTAAAACCGTAACAAAGAATTCATAATTTATAGAATAATAATAATAATATTTATGCCGATCCAACAAGGTACTAACAAAAAATTATAGGAGTAGCATTTATTAACGCTTTGAAATAGCGTTGACCGTGAACTTGTCCTTAGGTCAAAAAATAATTCAAGCGTGCTAACTTTACTTGAAAATGGTCACAAATATTTCAAAATATTAATAATTTAATCATAGCATAGGAGCACCTATTCGGGTGGGAGTCACTGGACGAAAAAATTGGATGTAAATCCAAATTGGATCGACAAAAATTGAATAGACTGGTCTTGGAACATAAAATATAAATTTCTTTTAAAAATAGAAAAATTCATATCGAAAACATTTGTTGAGAAAAACTGTTATTCAATATAATATTCCAATTTCCGTCTTTAAATTAAAAATTCGGAACACCTCGAAAAAAATTGCCTGTTGGAGTTTGCAGTCACAAACTAAGCCCAAACAAGATTTAATTTTATTTATTGATTAATAAATTCGATATTGATTCTTTACATATTACTGGAAAAATGAAGGAAGTTGGTAATTTGGATCAGGAAGAAGGCAATCACACCGGAAGGGGTCCACTTTTCTAATATATAGGGGGAATTACAGTAGGTTAAGGGTTGGCTCTATTATCGATTGAACAAGTTTAAGAAAGATAACTTTTTTTAGGCCAGATAAATATTTAATAAGGCGGACGAATATTTTAGTCTATTGATTTCCACTTCTTCCAAAACTTCCAACCCTCTATTTTTGTCTCTGTGCATACTAGCATCTTAAATGTTATCAGATAAGTATTTCTACATTGGGCTACTTTTTTTAATTTTTAACAACTATGTATTGCACAACTTTATTTTGCACTACTCTGCATGCTCGAAGTTAAAATTGAGGACGATGGGAGTGTTCAAGATGGGACAGGATTGTAAGTTAAACCTCCGCTATTTTATTATGAGGTTATTGTTGATGTTGCTATAATATAATATATTCCATTGTCTTTAGAATTACTGTTTATAATCCGCCAACCGTGTATCATCTATTCTCATTAGATGTCAATGAAAAACAAGATTCTGGCTACTAATGGACTATTCCAGTGCAGGAGGAATAATTGATCTTCAAACGTAAAAGAAATACTACTTGTAATCATAAGCCAATCATCAGTCAGGTTAATTATATAGCAAAAGCTGTATTGGCAGCTCGAAAATATCAGCCTTAGCACCAACTTCTAATGTAGATCGGTTTTTCACAAAGAAGAAGGGGTAGGCAGAAATATACTCTGCCAATTTCTTAAATTAATGAATAGAAAAATAAAATTTGAGATCTCACCAGGTCATCTTGCGCATCAGTAGAAGTATCTGGAAGACGAAAAGTTGGAAAAGGAGAGGGTGAGATACTTGATTTTTTTTAAATTACATATCAAATCCAAAATTGTAAAGTATAAATTTAACTTCTTAACCAATCATTGTAAATAAAACCTGGCCAGCTTCTAGCATAAACCTATCAGACCAGTTTTTAATGCAAAATGTGTATTGTGAGATGCAAAAAATAATTGATAAACATTTCAGTTTATAGAATTAAACAAATGTATAATTTTCTATCGCCATTCTATTAAAAGGATAAAATTCCAAGTTGATATAAAAAGACTAACTTGATGCCAAAGACCTGCCATTGTAAGTTCATGAACCTTGCATTTTGTACAAGTTTGTTACTAATAAATTGTTAATCCATGTGAGTTGACTGAGAATTGAGTTAAAATTATCAAAATTGATGTCGACTAACAAAAAGTTAAGATATAAAATTAGCCAAGGTACCACATAATTGATTCATTATAAAAATTAAGGTCAAGTGGTTTAATTTGTTCGTACATAATTGTGCAGATTTTATGGTAGGTACGTAGTTCAGTTTTAATTTGCATTTCAAATGTTGATAATAAACCTCGACTATTTTCGATAATTTTTCCTTATCTCTAATTTTATTTGTTTACCTAGGGTACTCGAAAAAATTAATTAAACAAAATGGTTGGAGTTATGCAAAAAGTGACATTTTTAAATTGATAATGTTCCAATGCCCCCCTTTCCCCAAGGACAACTATATTTAGTGCTAATTTGTATTCCACAGTTGTTGATAATTAAAGTGTTACCGAACAATGTCGTTAGAAAATTAAAATTAAATCCGACAACTTGAATCTTAAAATAATTTTAACGATAACAAACAAGTTAAGCAGTTCGTTGCTTTTAATACGAAAAAGTTCATTGTTTCGTTATATTTCCAGACTCTAGCCTGTTTATTTCTTTCAATCATTAAGAATCCACCAAGTTTAATTATTTTATTTTTAAACGTAATTGTTGTCTGAGAAACACAATCAAAAAGGTCGACGAGGTGGATCTAACAGAATTTTGCCCCTAGCCAGTTCTATCAACTGTTCCATTACTTCTTTTTTTTTTCAGTGTTTTAAATTCTCACCGTAGACATCGGAGTGGTCCATCGAATTAAATTTGGATCAGATCATAATTTTCGATCTCAATTTGTTTGCGTCATTTAATTCCGATTGTTGTGTCCATTATGTACTGGCGTTGGAGAAAGCCAGGTTGCTCCAATTTTGCATTAACAAAATAAAGACAAGATGAAAGTAACTCTAAACTTGAAGATTGTTTACCAACAACTGACGAGGGCTTTTACAAATCCATCCATAACAACTGTCGCAATGTCAATTACTGATAGTGAAACTGTATGTAAATACATCTCCATTAAGAGATTAGACAAAAATCCATTTAATGTTGCATGCGCGTTTTTTTAACGTGCTTTTTTAATTTAGGCTTCGAGATAGATAAGGCGGAAGTAGGTCACCAAGATCAACGAATGCCACATCATAATTAACACAATTCACAATTACATTCAAGAAGAGCAATAAAATACAATTATATTCACCACCAGGACCTTTTAAATGGGAACAATAACTTCTAATTTAATTTTTAATCGCGCACGTCCACGTTCAACTAAAAACAAATTTCGGTGCCTTATAAGAACCAAAAGGCTATTGACTTCCTTTCAAAACAACTTGAGATTGCAAAAATTACAGGTGCGAGCTAACGTGACAAAATTTGGAGAATGTTGTAACCTTTGTATTTACAGTTGCCAGAAAATTACTTTTCAAGTCGAAAACTGTAAAAGTGCAATTCGATTGGTTTGAATTTTAAGTTGGAGCAAATTAGAGAGGAAATGAGAGATAAATTTTAAATATTGCATTGTTAGCTTTTTTATTATTTGATTGGACCGGATTTTTGAGCTGACCACGACTCTCGCTCACCCGCGGGATCATAACTATTAAACGGCATGGGACCCGCCGAGAGGTAAACCGCAGAGGAATTTAGTGTCCAAGATCAAGAAGTTCAGAAAATCAAAAAGAATTTTAGTCTTCTTCGGAGCTTGGAATTTTCGTGCCCTCTGAAAACCCCAAAGCTAGAGCTTTATCTTTGTAAAAAACTGAAGGCGACTACAAAGACTCGGAAACGATTTTAGCTTTGCGCAATAATAATTGTTATTAGCAGAAATAATTAACTGGTAATTAGTATGCAAATCAGACGTTAATATAAAATAAAATTTTATCCATTTGCAAATATGTCAACACCTAATTCTTGGCTGATATGTTTGCTTCTATTATTAGAAAAAAAAATACATTCGTGGAAAGGAAGAAATGTTCTCGGTTAATTTAAAAATAAAAATGTTGTGATTCAAGTAAAATAAAATTTTGGGTGTTTGTTTTTGATTTCAAGATTTCTGGAAAATAGCTGTATCTAAAATCCGTTAGGGACACCAAAAAAAAAGCCAAGATACAAAAACACGAGTTCTTCCTCTTGACCAAGTTGGCGAATTGAAGTAAATTACACCTTCACGACTCGGTGATTATTTATTAGCATTCAGACCTATCGCTTTGTCCATTAATTAGCAAGGAAGTGTTTATACGATCACCATTCCCTACTTTCACGACTCGCGTAGCTATTTGAAAAACTCTTGTCTACTTGGAGTGCAACTTTTTCTTCAAGCTCACGAGCTTCTACTTATATATGGTAAAAGTGAAATAAATTGATCGTGTTTTCACTAACCACTGGAAACAGCGCACTTAATGGGAGCAAAGAAATGCGAACATACAAACAGTCTTTCCAAGATTTCCTAGAAAAATTATTAACTATGCCCCAAATAAATCTTTCATAACCGCAACATCATAAATTCCATTTGATAATTTTAGCTGGGTTTATTCTTAAAAGAATCTCATGATTTGCTCGAGTTGACCTCTACCTTCAGCGGAGATTCAACTACTGAGATAATCTCTTCAGAGTAATCTCAAAACCAACGGTAGTGCGATAAAACTTTACGGTCCATGTGATAGCTGGACCATCTGCAAAACCATACGTTTATGGCCCAGAGAGCTGCTTCTGCAGTAGCCTCACGTTACTCGTTGGAAAATGTATTGTGAGAGGAGTATCTAACTTTTTTCCACGTTTCATTTACTCTTTTTGATTTATCATTCAAGTTTCTCATCAGATCAATACCAATTGTGCTTGATAGTGTTCAGTGTTACGTGTGTGTTTCAGGTTCTGGAATTTAAAGCCAGCCACCCCTTAGTTAAGGGGAGAAAATATACGAAGCTCTATTTCAATTTCTTGTTTTATTCATATGTACCTAATACCTATATGGCATCTTCACTTGTTACTGATCAAGCTCACGTTCTCTCGCCCCACTGTCGAAAGCTAGTAGTTATCGGATATTGATTCGAAGTATTTTTAACCTAATAGTTTAGTTAAGCTTTTCAACTTCTAAAGGTAGGGAATACATAGGAAGAAGATTTCATTAGCATCTAAGCCATTTTCGGCATCATTAGGAAATTGTCAAAAACAAACCATGATCCAATCCACAGACAAGTTGTTGCTTCACCAATTACGACAATATCATTAGGAAGATAAAATAAAGCATCCAAAGTCATCTTATGGGTCCACAAATAAGGTACTTAAAAAAAAGTCACCTGCTCAGGTCAACCTCCCCCCGCGTGTATGTACAGACCCGTTCTTCTTCTTCACCCGCAGTTTCCCACAAATTAGTCCGATTTGGCCTGTTGCTGCCAAAAGACCAACACCTATAAATCCTGCCGCCAGATCAAGGATATAAGGTAGGGCCAATTAACTCGTCGTGTACCCTATTGGTTTGTAAGATAACTTTTCTGTATGTAATTAATTGCGTTCTATGAATGGTGTGATGTGTTTATCTACACAACATGTAAGGTAGGTTGCAGTAAATCTGAATCATCCGAGATACTTTTGTTCCGATAAACTCAACACTACCTTAGTAATAACTTACTAAGGACACACGTATATAACGGTCGATAGATAACTCTTGCCTGTTGATTCAGAATTCCATGATTCTTCATTTGGCCAGCTAAACACCAGACTTGCTATTAGTGGTTTATACGTCAAGTTCCTCAGAAAGCAAAGGTTAAAATTAGCCTTAGCTAAAGGCAGTTTTGTAATTCTTACGTTGTCTGCCAGAAAAGAGTTTACTCAACTGACTCATAATTGCACGTTTCCGCAGATAGGATTTGGAAAACCGTTCGTCACTTTTTTTTTCGAAACAATAAAGCGGTTTTCAATTTATTTACAATTCAACTCCAGTAGTCCTATTTAGAGGCTTTTAATAGTTTTGTTACATCACATGCACATTTGTTTATATCATTAGACTTTTTATGTTTTTTATTGAGCATTGCTCTACTTTCAGTTTCACAATATTGTCGCTTTTTCCTAAATCACATTTATTCCGGTCATGCTTGCATACATAAAAGTTTATCTATAGACCTTAAATTTTTTTAATCCAAATTGATAATAGCAAGGTGGTTTTTAAAATTGCTATCTTATCATAAAAAAATTAATTAAATGGTACAAAAAAGCAATGCGCAGGTTAAATGTTATAATAACAAACATATTAATCAAAATACAACAACTTTTTGCTGGTTATAAGCTGGCAAACAAAATTTATTTTTAAAATTATCGATCACACAATGGAATAAGTTTGCGGAAGTAAATATGTCAAGTTTTTGTAAGTATAATCAAGGTCTAATAAATTCAAACTAGTATTCTATAAATTATGTAATTGAAATTTGTTTAATTACTTATTGATAAAAACAAAATAATTCTCGTTCATAATTATTAATGCAAATTAAAATTTTACTCACTGTATTGCTAAGCGCAACGACTCCATGTTTACAAAAATTAACCAAAACAATTGTTTTTATAATTTTCGTATAAATTCAAAGGCGAAGAATTTACATTTATTAAATGCAACTTCCACGACGAACTGAGAACGACTGAAGTTACCGATTTGTCTTGTTTTTGTATACCATGGGAGTTTAAAACGCGCACTGACGACTGGTACGTCAATGAACTATTTAATACATAAAATAATATACTGCCAATACATAATTAAATGACGCAACCAATAGTTTAACAAATAAATTGTTTCAAGTGATTTTTTCTCTATGCTAAGGTCCCGGACCCTAGGCAATACAAATTTCGAATTTTGGAATAAAAAAACTGCAAAATCCACATTTTAATGAAATTTTCGCTAATATTGCCTTAACCAACAGAGGCGTAGAAGAAGTGGAAGAAAAGGGTGCATCCAAATTGTATGTTTGTGAACATCCTGTATTCGGTACAAAATCATTCGAGCAGCGAAGCAAAGATACAAAATTAAAACTTATATACATAATAAATTGGAAAATCGAGTGTTTATAATATTTCCCAATAGATAGAAAATTATGAAATTAAGAACGTCCTTACATATTATGTATATGAATCAATTAAATATCCCACTTGACCAATTTCTCTATTTCATATTTATTACATTGTCGTGGCTAACCTTGATTGTAAAGATTCCACGGTAAATTTTCCACTTTTTTACATTCCAATGATGAGTTATTGTTCTTCAATTTTCAAACCGCGGACCATACCTTTGAAACACAAGCACGAACTGGAGCCTGGAGCTGAAGACCGGAAAAACTAGGAACTATCTCATTGAATTGAAAGCTGCCAGCGTGAAAAAATCTTTAGAATGGATTCAAGTTCAAGTTACATACATTTTGTAACAAAAATTCCTGATTTTCAAACCGTGAAGAAACTGAAACTCACAACCAAGTTCACGAGGAATATAATAATTGGAACGATTACACCTAGTTACCTCAGCCAGAATGAATAGCCATTCACTCCCATTATAACAACGGAAAACCATATAAATCATTCGAGTGCACTTACCCCAAACCCAAAAGAATATCCACTTTCTATTATCCTGTCTCGCGGTTTAGTGAAAAACGACGTGCTAAATCAAACTCCGAATTCAAATCCACCGCACACTGCAATTTATTGTGAAATGCTTTGGATTGAAAACCATCAAACAATTTAAAGCTGATACAAATAAAGAATAAATTTGATTTCGTGCCATAAAAAGGTCTGTCGTGATCGATATTTTACCATTCTTTTTCCATTCGTTTCAGTTCAACAATTCCGGTTAATACAAAACTGACGTTTTGTTGTAAATCGAAAGCGGTACCGCTTAATAAAAACAACTTCCAAGATTTAAATTAATCGCTGGCATCGATTTCCGTTTGTACAGGCCAATAAGATCTCACCTAATGTACGTTCCTTTAGATACTTAAGCCCTATTCACAACAGCAAGAAACAAAAGCGGAATCTTACGATAGGCAACCCATGCATCCTTCTTTTGTTTTCAAAAACAATAAAATACTAAAGAGAAGAGAAATTGTTGCCGTGAAACCCCTACCTGCATACCAGCAGGAAATTTGCACCTGCATAGACAAAACAATTGAGCTTTTGGTCTTTTGCGATGATAAAGACTACAAAAACAATAATTAAAACAAGGTGAATAATAACAAATGAGCTCATTTAAGCAAACTGGTTTCGCAGTACGTTATTCATAATTCAAACAATAAAACAATTACCAGGCGGGTATTCGTACATAGTAATCTCAAGTTTCAATTATAATTTTTCTTATGAACAAAGTAGCAACCGAAACTTGATAAACAATTTAATAATTTGAAAATTAAAATTAATCAAAAACAATAAAATAGCGGAATTAATAATTCGGAAGCTAACCTAACTTAAACAAGGTGAGGTTGGATTAGCATTGCTAATGTTTCGGAATCTCGTTAATTCATTCATGCGTACTAAAAATTAAAAATATTCAAGCAATTTCAAGAAAAAATTTAAAATTCAAGGATATTCAAAGCCCTCGGAACTGAAATAAAAATCAAGCAGATTTCTACGTGAACAGTGACGTACTTCAACTTATTACTCGCAGGTTACCTTTTCACGGAACCCTTCTCAAAAAGAAGCCCAAAATAAACACTAGGTCTCATAGGTGAAAAGTTCACGATTGAAGAAGTAAAATAGTATGGATTAAAATGATGAATACAATCGAGATTTCGAGAAAGCAAGGCACACATTATACGGTAAATGTTCCAGCAGGTAATTAAATATAAAAGAAGAATTAAAAAACATAATCAGTAAAAAATCAATTTTAAAATTAGAGTAAACACGAGATAACGGAACGGATGAGAGATTTAAATAAAAATAATTAAAATAAACACGGAAGAAGTATACTAATCAACTGCAATTTTCCACTTCAAAATTGGCCTGTCATCTAAGATAAAAAATGATATGGGCAAAAATATGTACAAATCGTTAGTCAAAAATTAAGACAGGAAGTGACTCTATTAGTTTAACACGGTTCAAATGATGGTCAAATATCAAATTAATTGTAATTACTCAAATTATAGGTTGTAAAAGTTCTACAATAAAAATGCAAATGAAACATTTTATGAGCAAGCAACGAATCAGCAAATTGTTTTCACAAAAAAAAGTGACAATAAATTCTAATTAACAATTTTCTTCATATTCCAACAAAAAAAAGAGTCAAGAACTGGCTTGAACTTTCAACTTATGATTTTCGTCTTAACAGCTGCAGAGACAATTGATTAAATCAAAATCAATTCACATTAATTTAATGCAATCTTTAAACGTGTAGGCGAACTTTTATTACGCGATGTTACTTACTAAAGCAAATTAAATTAAAATTTTGCTATATTATAGGAAATGGGAAAATTTGTGGTATTGTGGAAAATTGGTTCGAGCCCAAAAATATCATTAATCTCTGAGGCTTAATCAAATACGACAGCCTTCCGAAACACTTGGGAGTGTTATTCATTTCAATTATTGCCAATATAAATTCAATGGTTCCAGTTGGAAATTGTAATATAATTGAGAAGAAAACATAAAATAGCGTAATATGCAAGTGCTTCAATTTCGTCCGAGAAGAAGTTGGTCATAATGGAATGAGACGAAATCGCTTCAAGCTCCTTTTGCAAAATTTGGAAAACTGCCAAGCGGTCAAGGTGACTAAAATGGTTTCTCTTCTACATGCAGAACAATTGACCTAAATATGAACTCTGCCCGTCTTCGGTACGCTGGCCTATAATGGAATAAGGGAAAACAATGCGGGAATTCTCAATGTTTATTGATTTATTATAGGTAAACGAATCAATTATTTAGTCGTCGAATGAGGAACATTCAAAAGGGGGGACCTACTAATATTTTTTTTAGCCTGCCCAACTTAATTATGTTTAACAATAATAAAAATAAAAATAAATAAAGAACAAGTAGGCATACTTACAATCGCGTGCAGCAAAACATACGTTAAATTCAAAGCACGTTGAGTAAATTGTTTTGTTAGTCAACCATTCAATTCACTAATAATCACAGTACAATGCCGTACCGACTAAATATTTTCGAGTATTACCATATAAATTTAAAGGAAAAAACAAAATTGCAAGAGTCACATCGAACTCGCAAGTCAATCAACTTTCCAACGTGCTCGTATTTTAAAATCGAAATATTTTTAACCGAATAAATGAGTCACTCCATAGACAATAGAATTTTTAAGAGAAGACGAGCACGAAACTCTACCGCAGAGTCATAACTTTGCAATGCCAAACCAAGATTTGTTTTGTTTGCAACGAGCTTCAGCTGTTAAACGCGAGTTTCAGCTGGAAAAGCTTGAATAACTATAAAGATCAATATTGTACGACCTACCTACACTCCCCCAACCACCGACAGAATGGCGCCCCGACAAGAAAAATAGAGCATGCAAGTGGGGTGGCAAACGAACTTTTAATGAAATTCAAATCGATTTTTAAGTGACCTGCACTTTTGTCGAATGCAAGTAAATCAGGAAAATGAAACAAAGAAAACTCAAATGTTATAAGAACCATCGATACTGGAACTTCATTGTTAGTACGACAGCGAAAATGCCTTCCAGTTTGTACTTAATAAAAATTGGCAGAAGAAATATTCGACTTCAACGGAATGATCGTAAATTAGCCGCGCCTCTGCGGATTTCTTGACCCGAAGACCCCCTACAGTGCCACGGATACACGCCACTGCCCGGTACAAGGAAAATAAATTATTGTCTACTTTCATTGATAAATAAGCTTTATTTTCCTTCGCAGTAAATTACTTAATAAATTCTTGGGGATAAAGGAACAATGAATTGAATGGAAGAAAAGAATTACAACGTTTAAGTAAGTTTTCGGGAGTTAATTTTAGTTTAATCTTATATCCACCAGGAAGTCGGTGCTATTTTAACTTAAACTATATTTACATAATTATAAATGTCGGGTACTGTTTAAGGCTAGCCAGAATTTATGGTTTTACGGTTTATGTGCATTTCAAAATTTTAAAAGCGAACTTGTTTACACTTTCGTAGGCTGAGAGATCTTAATATTTGAAGGTACCTTTCATGTAGGCAGGGTGGTTCAGAAGATCAAAAAAATATTGAGCAACTTCAAAAGTTGCTTGAGCAAAAACAAACCGCAGGAGATCAGTCTAATCACTGGCTAAGTTATGGTGAGAAATTGTTGGTTCGAATCGTAGACTTAGAAATTACATTTTTTGAAAATATGTAGCTCAATTTCATTACATAGTGTAGAAAACGTGAAAACGATATAACTGCAATAGTTTTGGAGATACGGCTTTTCAAACCTAATTTTGATCCAATTTTTATGTATATAACAGCCGAGGGGAGAATCGCTGAGGAAATCTGGTGTTAAAAGTGAAGGAAAATCTTAGGAAATTAGAAAACGTTGGCTCTTTCTACTTTCCGAAGGGAAATCTTAAGGCAATCCAGGAGAAAATCCGAGGAAATCTCTCAAGAATCTTGTAAAAGGAATCCGGTGTATACAAAATTTGCATTGCGATTTACCCCTCGATAAAACCGATATATCGTGTGATTCAATTCTGCTCAAATTTAAAAGAAAACATCCCTAAAGGTGAAATAGTTCGCAAGATATAACCTCCTCTCTAAGTTGAACCGTATACTATCGATTTTGTACACATATAAAAAATCAATGATTCTACTAATCCAAGTTTAGCCGAAATTTCCAAATTTCGACATTATAATACCAAAATATGCTTTATAACTATGTATAATAATGCAAAAATAAATTTCAGATCGTTTACTTCCATCCACATGCGGATATAAATAACGACAGTAGCAGTCGTGCATTATTTATCCAAGATCACAGAGATTATCAGAAATTATTGTGTAAACTATTTGTGGTTTATGTTAATATACATAATTATATATATAAAATGTGCTTTTAAAAAATAAGAGAATATGTGGATACTAACTAAAAGATCACCGTTAATATCGTAAATTTTAAATAATATTATAATAGCGGTTGAAAACAATTGCGTAGCTCAAAAAAGTGATAAATAATATGAATAATTCACCATTACGTTATTTTTTTTTATCAAGGAAGTTTACAAAATAAAATTGCGACTTTAGATAAATTACGACAATATTTTCCTCTCCGATAACTTATGTAAATTTGAATATATATTATGGTAAAGTAGTATTCACAATAATTACTACAGTGCAGTATGTTAATCGGGCCCAAAGGTTTCTATAGATATCATCAAAATTCTTGTAGCATTTGACATTAAAATGAAGCGATTAAATTGAGGACGAACATCACTTTTTCCGTTTAATTCGATGTTTCACATAAAAGTAGATGTTTTTCCCATTCTGCTGACGGTACGTGTGCTTGACGTAAATAAGTTTACTCTAAAAATCCCCAAGACACAAGACTCCCAACTACAAACAAAAAATTGAAAATATTCATAATAAATTATATTATATTAAACTGAGGTTTGGGATTTTTTTTAAATAAAATGTTAAATTTTCAAATTCTAGCTTAATTTCAAGTTAAATTGCATGGAAATTTCCTTTTATTTTTAACAAGTTATTAGAAACAAACGTACCTACAAACAAATTATCAGTTCACGTGCATTCCGTGCAATTGATATTTAAATTTTAAATTATAATGCAAAAATTTCAATCTACAACTCGTAATTTGAAATTTTTATTATAACCAATGATATGAAAATTATTCAATTATCAATCAAAATGTTACCTAAATTTCCTCTTTCCATACAGCTTCCATGACTAATGTACTTCCAATTAATATCAATAAAAGAAAAACATCATACTTTCCAATCAATTAATTTTATTCTAATTTTTAATTACATAATTCAACTTTTTTGATGGATTAGGTATATTACTTAATCAACAATTGTAAAAAGTTCCAGTTACGAAGTGTTAGTTGCTAGTTCTTACTTTCTCACTCTTCCATTTTTAAATATACCAACCAGCAGTTCGTTAATTTTTGTAATTAAAAATACCAATGAATACCAACGTCAATCGTCATTAACATTTGTGCAGGATTGACCGCGATAATTGAGCATACAATTCCAACCTTTCTGCAAATGCACACTGTTTTGTAACCATTTGTGCATCAGCACAATTTCATCTCTCTGTTACGAGATTATATTTGCTCCTTTTCAGTCCCAATCTTGAGGACTTTTTGTCTGCCAACTAGGACAACAGGAATAATTTTGAATCTATCACCGATGAACGGATTAATAAGATTGATGCTAAGATGTTCCATGATTTTCCAGTTGAGGCGTCTTAAGGGATGCTTTTCCAAGTGAGTGGCCTTGCACTAAATTTTCCTAATTCTCCAAGAAAAAGAATGAGTATTCTCGCAAAAAAACAACATTTTCTTAAAATAAACGATTGATAAAATTTTTTTTTTAGAAAGTTTAAACGCCACTGGCACTGCACTGCCAAAAGTTAGGAGATGGAGGGCTGGAGTAGGAAAAAATAATTGCTTGTTTATATTCACCCAAAGAACACATAATTTTTTTGGCTGAATTTAGAGACTTTTGGTCCAAATGTTTTATTCTGTCACCTGGACTAAGTGGGCGTTGGAATTTAAAAAAATTTGATATTATATTCTTTGGGTTGTGGTATTCAAAAGGAAGGAGGCAAACCACAATCACCGGTACTCATAAAATAGATTAATCAGTTTAATGACTTTCCCGCGAAATTCTACAAAATATATTTAGCTTTTTTCCCCAAGATTTCATTAAATCCGGGCGAGCGTATTTAGTTGGCAGAACGAAAAACCCGGAGCAAGTCGAATTGATTTTCCTATTCCCGGTATTTTTCCCATGCCAAAACATGTAGGTACAAAAACCTTTTCGCGAAAAATTTGAATCTAAAATTTAAATTGGAAATAATTTAATAAAACCCAAAAAGCGGTTGGAACGTTTCAATTTATGATATCACATTCAGGTTTCGCACACCTGCACGCACCGAGAGAGTAAATAAAAAATTTGAAACTCACCCATAGAATTCAAACACCGACTACCATTTCATCAGCAAAGAACAACGTCCACGCGTTTCATAATACACAAACTTAACATCGATAATTTAAAAAACTAAAAATAACGAACTCGTACACCGCATGAGAGATACGCAAACCTACGCAACGAATCAGCTGTTCGGCGAAGTCACTGATCGCTGTTTGTAAACCATCCGCTGCCAACTATGATAAACTCCCTAAAATAACAACATCTCACCAAAATTACTAATCCGTTTTCATCTCTTTTTATCTAATCCTTCCTGCATCTTCCTTCCTTGTTGTATCTTAATTGTCATTAGTCATTTTTAAATCATTTGTAGGTAGGGTCTTGCAGGTGTATCGCAATGAAAAATAAATGTTAATAAACAAAGTGATAAGATAAAAATTAAAATGATCGTTGTTCACCTTTTGTTTTGTTTATTTACAATTTCGAGTCTCCTTATCAACGGGATTACAGGTATGTTTACGTTTGATCGTTGGTGGGCGGTGCCCTGAATTTTAAAATTTTATCAGGCCAAAACTACTGGAAAAGTCGTGCTGAAACCGAATTGGACCAACAGGGTAAAAGTGAGAAGATAATTTGGTGTACCATTACCGGAGAAGAACAACAGAAATGTTTAAATTTTGCTATGGCAGTTGAAAGGGACAAGATCCGAGTTGGCTATGATACTTTTAAAATTGAATGCAAGCAGGTATTGCTTTCGTGTGCTTTTATTGTAACTTTGTGCTAATGATTTTTTTAAACGGTCAAGGCGTTCAATAAAGACGAATGCATGGAGTTGTTGGATGACGAAAAAGTTACTTTGACGACTTTGGATGCCGGGGAAGTGTTTGTGGGTGGAAGGCTGCACAGTTTAGTACCCATATCACAAGAAATTACGGAGACCGGCGCCCGTCATTATTATGCTGTCGCTGTAGTCAAAAGGGACACGTTACAAGATACACGTAGGTTAAGTGGTTTACGTGGAAAGAAAGCTTGTTTTGCAGGCGCTGGAACCATGGCCGGATGGGTGGTACCTATTTACACCGTAAGTGGTTTCCTTTATTTACAAATTGAGTTTTTGAGTTTGCATTTCTGGGTAAATTTGTTGTACTGTATTTATAGGATTTGTTAAGGTTCTTATGTTTATTTGTTTTATCAGTAAATTAATCAAAAGCTTCAGGCTTTCATTATTTTAATAACTAATCGAGGTGTTGTATGGGTGTGATTTAACTTCGGGTCTTACCTTTAAAAAATGAGAGTATATTCTGCACCCTGAAAAAGACTCTGTAGAAAAATAAAACGCATAAACAAATTTTCAGATCACTATGATTTACGGTGTTCGTTTGCCTAACAAACAAAGAAACACGAACATTCTGCTCTATCTGGTGACTCTGGGTTTTTTGCAATTGATGTTCCTAATTTTTGATTGTTTTTATACGTTATTAATTCTTCTGAATCTTTTTAGCTCATGAAAGAAGGAGGAATGGACATAATTGATTGCAATAATCACGTTAAATCGGCAACAAACTTTTTTGGGCCTTCCTGTGCTGTAAATTGCTTAACTGACAAGTACAATCCAATTGGAGACAATTCAGACAAATTGTGTCGCTTGTGTGTTGGTAAAGTACCAGGTGGTAAATGCACAGATGCAGATCCTTATGCAGGTTTTGAGGGGGCATTCAGGTGTTTGTTAGATGTAGGTGACATAGCGTTTCTAAAGCACACCACAGTGGAAGAACTGACTACTGGCCTTGAATTTGGTGGAACAGTATCTAAAGATTCATTCGAACTGTTCTGTAAAGACGGATCAAGGCGTCCAATTAGCGACTACGAGAGCTGCAATTGGGGAGCAATTCCATCAAATGCTATAGTAACTACATCGGCTTCAACTTATGAAGCTCGTAAAAAATATCAGAAGTTTCTACAAAAGGCTGCCGAGCGATATGCATTTAACAATAACAACAACAACAACCAAGGAAACTTTGATGATAATAGAAACCATGATGAATTTGACCAGCAGGGTAACAGGATCCGGTTTAAGAGACAAAATTCAAATCCATTTGACAATAACAGATATGATCCACAAGATAATAATAATAACAATAATAATAATAGGGATCCATTTAATACTGGAAACAATCCTGGAAATAACGATCCCTTCAGTCGTGACCCCTATGTTATCAATAGAAACCGTTACGGGGTCAATATTGACCCATATAGTACAGATTTAAATTATGACAGAGATCAAGATCCATTCAATGCTAACCAATTCAACCGAACCGGAAATGAGTTCAATAATCGCGATCGTCCAAATATTACCTATTATGAAGTTTTTAATTTGTTTGAATCGTCGCCCCGCTATGGAATACATGGAAATTTAATATTTCAGGTAAACTTTAAACCTCATAATAATTTAGTTTATATTTTATTTTTGTAATTTTAGGACGTCACTAGAAATTTCGCAGCTCTTAATGAAAATCAGCAAACCTTTTCTGGATTTTTGGGCGAATCCTTAGAGTTTATAATGGGAATCCGCCAGTGTCCAGTCAATCATATGACATTGTGTGTTACATCTGATCCCGAATTGGAAAAATGTATTAAAATGAAGGTGAGTTTGATTAATGCCCATTCATATTTTCTGAACCAAACTATGAAGTTTGTTGGAAATATCCAGCTGAAAGTTACAATAAAGGGACGAATTTTATTGTATGCACAAATTAAATATTTTTAACAGTTCAAACATTTCAAGTTCAATCTTAATATAAATTATAAATTCCACTTATCTTGTTTGTTTGTTTTAGACGGCTCTGAAAGCCCAACTTTTAAAACCAGAAATGCGATGCGAAAAAGCCCATTCCCAAATAAACTGCATGCAAAAAATAAGTTCAGGAGTTGCAGATATTGCTATATTCGACGCCAGTGATGTTTATACAGCTGGTTTGACATTCAATTTAGTGCCTTTTGTAAGTGAAGTTTATAATTTGGGCGAACCAGAGTATTACGTGGTTGCTGTTGCTAAAGAAGCTGATCCTAGCACCGAGTTAACTTATCTCAGAGGTTAGCATGTAAATCTTGAAGTTTGGGTTTATTCTAACTGATTTTGTTTTAGAAAAATTTACTTGTCATGGTGGTATTAACACCGCCGCTGGGTGGGTGTACCCTTTGGCTTATTTGATCAGTAATGGTTGGATTCGACCTTACGGTTGCAACAGTATTCGAGCTGCTGCGGAATATTTTAGTAAAAGTTGTGCTCCTGGTGCTCTAAGCACGGAATATAACAGTGGTGTACCATACGACAATTTATGTGACTTGTGCCATGGAATCAGTTATAAGTAAGATCATTTTTAGACGTTTTTAGTTGCAGTATATCAATTTGGTTGTAGGTACTGCAGAAGGGATGCATCTGAGGATTATTATGGTCACACAGGTGCATTTAGATGTTTGGTGGAAGGAGGAGGTCACGTGGCTTTTGTAAAACATACGACGGTGATGGAAATAGCTGGTGGACATCGAAGGGAGTGGTGGGCTAGGGATGCCTTAATTGATGATTTTGAATTGTTATGTCCAGATGGCACTCGAGCTGAAATTCAAGATTACGCCAAGTGTAACCTTGGAAAAGTGAAATCGAATGCAATTGTGGCTCGAGGTGGAGATAATTATAACGAAACTGAAATTAATGCTTACATTAATGTGCTTTTGTATTCGCAAACTTATTATGGACGAAAAACTGCGGACGAATTCAGGTACTTAAAATTTTTTTTATTAGCAAAAATTAGGTGACTAACGAATCTTCTGTTTTCAGTTTCAGTATGTTTTCTTCAAACCCACCCTTCACGGACTTGATATTCCAAGATGCAACTCAACAGCTTAAAGTGATTGAAGCATATCAAAGATATTATTCCACATATTTAGGAAGCGATTACATGAGAGCTCGCCGAATTGTAGACTGTCATGCTGGAAGTACAAATTTATACAATACATTTTTAAGTTTATCGATAACTCTAGTAGGTTTAATTATTAACTTTTATATCAGCAGTTAAATTTTGTTATTATTTTACAAAAACACAATTTTGTGCCTTTTTTACAATCGCAGTTTGCATTCTTATACATACTTGATATTTCTCAAGAACTGTTACCTGTTAGCGTATACAAATTATTTACCTCTCAGAACCACCATAGTGTTAATTTTTTAAAATTGATTTGATATTTTAAGACAAATCGTGAAAAAATTTTATATGATAATTTATTATTTTGTGATCTATTTCAAATCTGTGTAAAACAGATCCGTCCAGAAGAGATCCGTCCATTTTAAATGTTAATTTTAAGTATTTTTTATAATTTAAAAATTTGTGTAATAAGACAGTTTGTACATTTTTTTAGAAAATAAAAACATAAGAAAATTTATAATTTTTCTTACCGCCCTTTAGTGTAGTACACATGACACGGAGTCTGATCTAAAAAGCTGGTGTTGTACAAGACAGGATTATTGGTCCAATTTTGTTAAGCAGATATAGTGAGTTAGATTCCATTCACATATTAATGAGAGTATAACCAATTAATAAATTTATTAAAAATATTACATCACATAAGAAAAATTAATTTAAACAAAATTGTGAACTATAAAATTGGCTTATACCACACAATTTCGCCTCCTCGACAACCACTGACTAATTCATAATGTCTTGGATTGAATTTAGTTGTTAACACAACTGACGAATGATAATCATTCATCTCGACTAGTGTATGTAGTTCACGGGATTGTTCTGGTACACAATAACACAATTCTTGCACTTGTTCATTAAAACCTAACAATCTCACACCTTTATCATACGGCGAACAAATAACTACACCATCACGAGAAAAACACAACTCTTTAATATAACCTTTACCGACAGTCTTCTCTTGAACAAAATGTGTTAAACGCGGTAAATTTTTGACTATACGATTTTTATCATTGGGACGATCTCTGAAATGTGTTTCAAATGTATTGCGACCTATCAAGCCGCTGTTGATGATACCCATCGTTGTGTGAACATTGTCAGGTACACTTGGTTGCGACATGCGATACAATCCCATATTTGAGTTTGACATGTAACCCATCCAGATGTCTGTTGGTCTCATGTGTCCCAACTCGGGATCCATGGCTTGATGATCTGCTGGCAAAGCAACTTCATCCACCATAATGTATGCATTTTCATAATCTTCTGGATTTCGTGCCTGAATGTCGTGAACCGTCGTAAACTACATTAAAAGATAAGATATTTTATATAAAATATGATAATTAAATTAAAAGCGAGGAGTCTGGGGGTAATAATAGGCAGTAGAAGAACAGTTCCAGCCACATTGTCCTCAAACTGTATATGGTTCATAGTCAAAGGCTGGCTAGGTTTAAAAATGTTATTTTTACTATCGAGCAATTTAAATTTTTAACCTTGGCAGATCGAATACAGTGGTTTTAAATTCAAGTTACTTGGCAGCGGAAAAGTTTCTTGTCGGGTTTTGATAGTGGGTAGTTAAATTAACATGAAAACTATGTCTTCCTTATTACAATTTGGCTATGAAAAGTTTGGTTTGTAATAAATGAATGCTGTTTACGATTCTTAAATATGGCCATTAACTACACTACAAAAGTGCAGTGTTCTGGAATTTGTGGTTCATAATTTGTTTTGATTACTTTTATAAGTAATTTCGAAGGGTATTCCTAACATCGTTAAAAACACAGTAATTTGGGTAATCTAAATAACAAAGTAAAAGTTAAAACTGGAATTTACAACAAAATAGGTCCCAATCTAATGTATCATCTTCTCAACCATAAGGGAGATAATTAATTTAATTTCTCTCTGAATTTCATAATGTGCTTATCTTAATAATAATTAATACTTAAAATGATTTCGTGAATTACCGTTTCATTTTCCTCCGCATTCATATTTCTTGATAGGGCACACCAACCCATGGGATGAATTTGTAATGAAGCAATAACTTCGGCAGAATTAGGAAAGTCATCGACAAACTCCACCCTATTCCTCTTGCGTTTTGGATCAAACAAGTAATTGAAAGCAGTAGCAGCAGGAAATGTCTGTTCACTCAGTTGCATTAACCGATATAAATTTGGCTACAAAAACAAAATTTAAATTATTGCACAAAAAAGGCGCTTCTTAAAACTTACTGACCCTAAATTGTCTCAAGTCGTTGTTCAGAGTTTCTAAATTTAAATCATGAATGATTATCATGTATCCACTGGTGGTACATAGCACCATTTTGGTACCATCTGGTGTTAACTTCGTTCGCATTAAGCCTGTCATTAAAAATACGTTGTTGTATAGTAAATTATTTTCGGTTGGGCTTTTTAGGTCCCACGTGAAAATGCTACCATCAAATGCCGAGGTAACCATTATTTGTTCCTTTTCCACATATTCGATATTTTTAACCTAAAACTAAAATATATATCTCTGTGACACAAAATGATCAACTCTGAAAGAGTTTACCCAATTTGAATGTCCTTGTAAATTACGTGTACACTTCCTATGCCCTTGCAATACTCGGGTGCAATTCTTAAAGGACCGAATATCCCACAATTTTATTGTGGAATCGTCTGAACCGGTGGCAAAAGTATTAGAATCTATAAACCTAACGAAATATTGAGTAGGTCTTAAATCACAACCCTCACAATAATATTTAATCTTTTCCCTAGAAGCTTACCTTACACAATTCACACAACTTGTATGTGCTTTATCGATGACTCGTATTTCATTTTGGTTGACAGCATCGAACATCAAAATTGCTCTTTCTTCACACGCAGCCACCAAAAGACGGCCATCTAAACTAAATTCCAAATTAAATACGCCACCTTTATTCGTGGTATTTTTATGTAAAGGAAGTTTCGAGTGGTCTTGATCCAAACTAGAGTATATCTTCTTCGAAACATGTTCGGAGTGACCAAAGTGGTTTTTAAGTCCCAATTCTCGATCTCTTATAATTTTGTAATTGCTTAAATTATTGGAACCTCTATTTACCGTTCTAGAAGACATTTTTTTAACTAATATAACCTCAGATTATTTCTAACTGTTCAATGTCTTGTCGCACATGTTTCATGAGAATTAAATTATCAGATATAATTAATTAAATAATATGTAAGTACGAATTAATATATAAAATATTTTATGTAAATGCTTTTACATAATTGGGACTTTCTTGATTAATATTTTTTGTAAATCACTCAAAATAACTGCTTTATCGACATTCTTTTTGTGGGGCTCAGAGTGGTCAGATCCGTAACCATGAAACCTATGGCTCGCGGCTAAGGGGACCGTTGCTATTTTGGGTATGTTAATGTGGTTTCTAAGGGGTTGCAAAACCAGGAAATAGGAGTAATATGGACTGATTTCCTGAGTTCGGTGAAGGGGAGGCAAACTCAAATATTTTGATCACTTTTGGGAACCTTGCTGCTAAAGTTGCTGCTAAAATTTCCTTGGTTCTCCTACATTTTCTAAAATTTTTCTTGCATTTCCTGGATTTTCTCAGATTTTTTCGACTTGTACACCACATTTCCCTAGAGATTAGCCTCTCGAGAAGAGATTGAAATTGAATTTGGTTAAATCTTTGCTTATTCACATTTAGCATGTCAAGAATTGAATCTCATAAATGTGATCTGGTTGGTTGCCACGGTAGCACGTCAAAACACTGAAACAAAAGCAGAAAACAAAAGCACCGAAAACAAAAACCGTGTTTTTGACTGAGTTTTTGAAAGTGGTGGCTTTTTTTAAGTTCTTAATTGAAATTTTCAGATTTAAGCCCAAGCACCTCCCTTCCTGATTACGGTTGTTCAAGAACAGAAAGAATAAACACGGGAATTAAAAGTGAAATCTTGCTGGAGTGCCACAAGGTAATAGTTCTTAAAACTACACTGGGAAAATAATCGAAATATTTTAAAATTTTTATTTACATAATTCAACCTATTTTAAAACAAAACTTAACACGTACGAACATTTTTGAACATTTTCACATTTTCCTGTACTAAATTAATTTATAAAAAATTAAAAATACAAAAAACGAATAAATTGGCATACAAAATTGCAAACGAAATTCGTCCTATACTATTCGACGAATTTGGTGACGCCGGCGCCGTTTTATTAATTTTGTCTTGAGCTTGTTGAGCAGTGTGTTCCGGTGTGTGATGAGCTTCTCTTTTCGCTCTCAATTGTTTTCCTCTTTCTAAATTATCCTTATTACCTACCTGTCTAATTAAAATTAACTTGGCCAAATCAGCTTGGTCATTTCGGGGAACAAAGGAAGGCGATGGCGATTCCAAGTCCCGATTTAGAAATCCCTGGTTGTATAGTAAAGGAATGTTTTTGCTTATGAAATTTGGATCCAGAGGTGGAAGTTCGCCTTTGAAGGGTTCGAACTGAGGTACGTATTTGATTAGTTCGGCCGCTTTCGAAGCTCGACTGTCTAAAAAAATTTTGGCATCTGGATTTTTGACGGTCAAACTGTCTCCAGAAACCTTTTTACCGTCGTAGGAAACCACAGTGCCAGGTGGGATGTCGATATTCGATGGCTGTACCACGTGCTGCAATGGGGATCTCCTATCATTATCGGGAGGCAAATAAAAGGAATCAACGCGTTCCGCGGCTTCTGCTATTTCGTCGTCGTTCAACTTGATATCTCTTCTTTCGTTCCTCCTGTGCTTGTAAACAAAAAGTGGACCGTTTCGCTTTTTGTTGCTGTAATATTTATGTTTTTCTGTTTTTACTTTTGCTTTGTTAAGAGAGTCCTCCATGGGTGGTGATGGAACAAATACCGGACCGAACGATAGAGGTAATCGGCTATTAGATTCTTCTTTGTTTGTGTCGATGTTTATAATTCCAATTTCGCTTTCGTATTTTAATTCGGGTCCTTCTTCGTTTCCTATCCTTTTTTCGATATCCGTGCTGAGGATGGGCTTAAATCCACCTTCCACCACCACCGATTCTGGATTGAATCCCGTGTTAATTGCTGGTTTCATGCTGAAGTCGCTGAATTTGTTGGAATAGTGAACTTTGCTGGGAACCGAGTGCAGTACCGGAAGGTTCGGTTTTTCTGTTATTTGGATAGGCTCTTTTTCGGTAGCTAACTGCTGAGGCGAAATTTTGACATTGATTGGTTTATTGGTGGAAGGCTTTGAGTAAATTATTGCCGGTTCTGGCGAAGTCTTCATCACCATCTGTGAAGGTGGTCTACTCATGAATATTAACGCCTGAGGTCGGATTTTCGACTGCATGCCGGACAACAAAATGGGTTTGTCTTGAAATTTATATGGTCCATTGAGCATTGGGCGATGGTGTGGTTTGTGAGCTGGAACCCGCATTAACTGTGGTTCAAACTGATAAAAAGTAGGCTTTTTGTAAGGAGAGCGCATTGTATTCTGGTATGAGTGTGGAAGGATAATCTTTGCGGTATTGAATGATTCCTTTTTGTGAGGATTTGATATAACAAAGTGTGTTTTATTAAAATTTGTTGTTTTTGTCTTAACATCTTTGGTGTCAGATGTTTCTGCAGTTGCGGAATCTGTTACCGTGGTTGGCGCGCTTGTAGAAGAGGTTGGTACTTCTGTGGTGCTACTACTGGTGTATTTTGGTGTTTCAGATACCACCGGGTTGGTGGTAAAAGAATTTTCGGTTGTAACTTCGATTTTAAATTCGGTAATTTCAGGATAAGCGTGGATGTACAAAGGTGGCGAAATAAACGCCGGTTGAGATTGAATAATAATTGGAATTTTAGCCTCTACAAACGAATTTGGATGAGGGTATTGTGGTTCTTCGTAACCACTTCTGTTATTTACAGAAATATTTTTGGAATCATCAAAATCAGTTTGAGTTAATTCTACATCGGAAAAATCGTCTGTATGGTTGACATATTTTTGATTATCTTCAACAATCGAGTTTGGAGCTTTAACCATAGTCTCGACTCTTATGGAAGGGCTGTCTTCCAAATCAGAAATGTTATCGAAGTCTACTTCATCCAAATCTTCTACATTTGCTCCCGAGCTAGAAACTACGGCCGGTTTAACTTCACTTGCTGCTGTTTCTTCGTCACAGGAATCCAAAACATTTATTTTCCAACCCAAGTAACGATGGGTGAAGCACTGAAAGTTTAAATGTTAAATAACTTTTTTTTAACGCCAAACTCAAAATATTACCTGATAGTAAACGGTGTTGGGTGTATTCGCATCTGGTGTAAATTGGATAACTCCAGGCTCTCCTTGATCACATTTCAGTTCCAACGTTCTTTGATAAGCTCCAAAGGACTCAAAATCATCCGCATCCAGTTCTCCTTGATGGGTCCAATGGCACAATCGTCCAACACCAGTAGGATAAACCAATCCGTTTGCATCCTTTCTAACTCCAGCGAATATTTTAACGTTCTGCAAAGTTACTAAAATTAGATGAATCCACAGCGGAGAATTAAATAAGTACCGCTCGTTCTTCATCCGTTTTGTATTCGTATCCTCCTACCGGATCATCTGTAATATAGAACGGATGATATTTAGCAGGAACTTCCGCATCAATTCCGCCCTCAACGACGAAGGTGTAAGTTTTTCCTCTGACTAGATTTATTTCTGGTATGAGCAAACCATTGATGTACCACGAAATACCCCATCCAACGTGACCTAAAATGGAATCTAAAATAATGAAACCAAAGATGTACTCTTATTTACCAGTAATTGCTGGATATCCACGCTTTCCACCAGTCGGACCCATTTGAGCGTAAAAAACTCCATCTTCAGGTTCGTAACACTGTATGGCAGGAATATCCCACGCCTTCCTCTTAGCTACGGGTGCCGGGGTCGGAACTTCACGTACCTGTTCATATTTTTGCGTGGTTGACCCTCTTCGGTCAACTTGACGCGTTCGAGTTACAGTTTTTTCCGAATCCTTAGCGACGTTGTCAGTCGATTCCGGACGAACAGTTGCACGACTTTCACCTCTTCTCCTCTCTTGGTTTCTAGTACGAGTGGCTCGAGTGGTTGGCTCTTCGTATTCCACTGCAGATTCAACAGGTGCTTGGTGATTTCCCTTGGCTGGACGTTCATTTGCTTCAATTTTCATCGCCGGTTGCTCCGTTTCAGGTTTGGGACAGTTCCATTTTGGCGTGCGACCAAAATCGATAAACGAATTGGATTTTAAGTATTCGCTATGAAATGAAACCTCGTTTCTTTGGTTAAGAGGACCCACGGCCCAAATGATTGGCTGGGATTCGTTTGTAAGAATTGATTTGTCTAATGGATCTGATGCTTTTAAAGGTCTCTGGTAGGTCACGATGGAGTAACCGTTTACAATGGCGGCGTTAAGAAGTCTTATGTTGTTGGAATTATCTTGCAGTTTTTCGTCGGGACACGATCCTGATGGTCCGGAACACTGAGACTTGGCTTCCAGGTAATAATCCTCAGCGTAGCCTTTGAACGTTTCCTTATCTATCCATGCTACAACCACATCGCCTCCCACCATCGTGGATCTGTTTTCTTCGCCGGAAATTCCAAACGACATGTACTCGTTATTTTCTGGAAAGTAAAAAATGTTTACAAAACAAAGCTTTTAAAAAAAAACGAATGATTTTTCCAAATAGAAAATTAATTCCTTGTACGTAAGGTTTTATAAAAAAACTAATAGTTTTTCCAAATAGACAATTTAACAGGCTACTACTTTAGTTTAACAAACTTTTTTGAAAAACCAATTATTTTTAGAGAAAAATCGGAAATAAAACAAAAAATGTGCCAAAGAAAGAAATAAATACTACACATTTTTAAGATTTGTTTTTCTTTAAACCCTGTAGGTATTTCTTGAACGAAACATTTTATAAAAGAAACAAATAGATTTTCCTAACAGAAAATTTAACGGGTTACAATTTTTGAAAATGTGAATTTATTCACTTTCCTTATTATTTTCGTCTTTTCAGCGATATAGACTAGTTTTACAAAAAAATTTATTAGACTCAAGTTGTAGAGCGTTAAATTTTCGATTTTCGAAAAAAGAGGTCAAATTTTTAGTATAACGTTTCGTTTAAAAGGTACACGGTTTCAATAAAACATAAAAAATTAAATTTTGTAGTTTTCAACATTTTTTTACATAGTATCATCGATAACTCGAAATCCGTTGATTTTAGACAATAAATGGTTATAATATAATTTGTAGATAGTTTTACGCTTTATAAAAAAGTACTGAGCAATTTTCCCAAAAAAACTAATAATTTCGATGCTATGTCCACTTGAAGGTTAAAAATTAAAAAAAATATTGCTTTATAGCAATATTGATATCACTATTTAAGAGATTTACATCTATGGCGAAGACACCCTGTATGTTTTAAATATTTTTATAAAAAAGGTGTAAGTTAAGATAACAAAGTTAAAATTAAAACGATTAAACTGTTCTAATTAGCTAAGTTGTCTTGGAAAAATTTAAGTGAATTAATAAAAGTTGACTTTTAATCTTATTTTAAGAAGGTTTCAGATATTTTAATTTACGTAAGAACTGAAAAAGGTTGGATGACAAATTAATTTGACTTACTTAGATTGCACGAAAGTAAAACTTACTTTCTCTTAGGTCATTGTTCTTCAAGTGGAGTACATTTTTGGGATCTTATTTTAAATTGTGTGCTTTGATATTTAATAATACCGAAGATGCCTAATTGATTTTGAGTTTATTTTTGCTCGATTTGGTATGCTATTATCAAGTGGTAATTATCATCAAAGATAAACTTGAGGATGGATGTATTATGCAACAAGCACTTTACTGTAATGCATTCTAGGTGTTGCAAAGACAGCTTAATGCAATTGAAAACGAATTTGCAAACTTTATTAGGTCAAGCAGACTTCATATTGACGAGTGCTCTCGTCAATTTGTTGCTACATCGCTTACCTAATTTTGAAACGAGTTGCAAAACAATGCTATCACCAGCAACCGCCCATCGAACTTCAAACGCCAAATCTTCGTACAGAACCTCGCAATTCAACTTGGACTGAAAATAAAATTAGCTTTCATTATTTTGTAGTTTTATTCTAAAGTTATAATCTGAAAAGTTTGCAATAATTTGTTATTTACCTTTTTTAAACGATTATCCAACCGTATTTACATGAAAGTGTGGTAAAAACTTCAATGGATAGCGTGCATATTTTCAAAATTAAAATAAAATTAATTAAAGTGAAATGTGTTGCATGAGTGGAAATATTTTACATTTTTCTGATCCTATCTGTGTTAGTATAATTGCTTTAGCTTTGATCAAACGCTAACCGGAATAATTACAAATTCAAAATCGTTGATTCGGCTAATCAAGTCCTCTAATAATCATTTGCATTCGTCGAAGTCAGCAGGAAAAAATGAGAAGAAGAAGAAGGAAAATACATAATAAATGTAAGGTGTGGAACAGAGATGCGGCTTGTATCGTCGATAAACTTAAAAATTCAATCAAAAGTTTCAAGACTTGAGAGCACAGGCAATGTTATTTAACTAAACTGCAGTTTGTTCATGTGTTTCTCTGTGATGATAGCAGACAAAATAGAAAATGCAGTAAGTGTTACAGAAACTTTTCATTCGCCAACAGACTGTCTGGTAAAATTAAAACTTTCTCAGTGGTTTGTATTCCGTTAAACTGTGAGCCCTAAGGATCTCGTTATAAAGTTATTTAGGATTTCTCCAGGATGCAAAGGCTATAAATACTTCTTGTTCAGACGACTGTCACAGGGCTGACTCCTCGTGATCGGGGATTAATAATTCACGTACTTTGCATTAAGGAACTTTTCCTTAACTAGTTTTAAGTTGGCGGTGTAGTATTCACCCAACAGCCGAGAAGGTCATTAGTGGTCAATCTCGCCTCAGTGTAGAGCAGTCTATTCAAAGTTTCATTCTGAATCTAATTCGGAAGTCCACCTACATACAAATGATTCCATACCTCCAGACCCCCCGGAGCGTACTACCAGAATACAAACACAATTCTTCAGTTTTTGAATAATATTCCACTTCAAATCAGGAACCGAAAGAGTAAAGTAGTAGTTATTCTGGAGCCGGATTTTGCTCTGCCCATAAGCGAGGAAAGTGCTGATTGGGAGAATTGAACAATCGAGCTAAATAAATAAAATCGGTAGAAACCGGACAGTCTTTTGGTACTAATGTTCCAAAGACCCAAAAGTTAAATTTGGTGTACGTCGGATTTTAGTTCATTTACTCCTGCAATTGGTGCAGTGTGTTATATTTTTAAAATTAAATAAAAAAGTTTTTATAACAACTTTTGACACTCCACGGGTAGGGTGTCCATTTAGAATCATTTTGTAGTGGGAAATAATTTTAATAAATAATCGAACACTTTTAAAACCGGTGTTGATTTAACATCATCATCAGCACATATCGCAAATTATTAACAGCATTAATATGTAACATTTTAGATATGTTACTTTTACTACTTTGACGGTTGTTTTAACAGTAGTTTTTTCTTTTGTCTTATTAATTTCACTTGGCGCCCACCAACATCTGCATCTTGTGTCTTAGACAGTTGAATTTACAAGTTCATGTTCATCTCCAAAGATTTTTGTTAACATTTTTTCTTTACATGAGCGAGTTTTTGGTCTTTTTTTTTATTGTTATTAAACAACAAAAAATATCCCATACGCTTTCAATCTTCTTCTTTTCCATTATTTCTTCTTTACCATCTTTTTTGCATGGTGAATATAATTTCCACGTTATCAAAATTAAATTAATTCAAAAACAGTGATAGTGGAGATTTTTTTTATTTTCTGATGTGTAAAAATATGGTATTATAAAAAATATAAAACTTACATATTGGTGCGATATCACTGGCCTATTTACGTACTAAATGTATTTTTTACGGGTTTTCATCCAAAAATAAATAAATAATTTAAAATAATTCACTAATATAGTGAACGTCGTTTACAGCACCAAATAAATAAATTTTTGATAAATTAAGTGAGTATACCTATTAAAAAAATAAAAATACGGCGATTCAACAGCGCATCAACGTCTGTTGAATCGCCCTATACATTTTCTAGACTCTTGCGGCTATAACAACTAGAAGCATATAAAAGTTAATACTGCCAATAATAATAATAATATTAAATTAATAAATAAATAAAGCTTTTTCCAGTTTAGCAAAAATAAACCTGGTTGCATTTAAAAAAAATAAAAAGTAATTCAGGCGCACTATTAAAAATATATAAATTCGACATTGAAACTTTGATTTACAGTTACTGGGATTCTGACTAATAGGACACTAATTTTGTAGTTTTTAGGTTTGAATTAACCCTGGGAAATGTAATTGTTAGAGTTTCCTACAAAGTTGAATTGCTTGTTGTATTGATCACGCGATCTTTGTTCTTCCTGTAATCTGCGAGTATTTAAAAGTTGATTGTAGAAAATTTGCTGTTGTATTAATTGTTGTTGTTGGTGTTGATTCTGTTGTTGCTGTTGATCCTGTTGTGGTTGAACAATGGGGAAGTACCTGACCGGTTGATTCGATTGGTGTTGTTGTAACTGTTGCGTCAACAATAGTTGTTGTAATAATTTTTGTTGATTCAGAAACTGTTGTTGTTGCAAATATTGCTGCTGCGGTTGATACTGTTGTTGTTGTTGTTGTTGTTGTGGTTGAGTAAACTGGTTATATTGAAACTGCTGTTGATGGTAATTCGGTTGGAGTTGATTAATGGAGTTAGTGGAAGGTTGATTATAGATTGCACGGTTTACTAGTTCGTGACGATTGTTGTCTTGGTTGGTCGGTGTTAGATTGTCGCTTCGGTGTTGCGCGATGAGGGGTTGGACGAATTGTCGCGAAAATTGTTGTTGTGGTCGAAATGTTGTGGCTTCTAATTGTCCCCCCACTAGTTGGGCGCGTTGCCTCGGAACTTCTGAAATATCGAAGCCACGAGGTCGCTTCTGTAAAAACAGAAACAAAAGTTAAAACTAGTGGAGGGACAAACGATTGTGTGTATGAATAGATTGAAAAAAAGTATCGACTTACCTGCGGACTGACTCCTAGCATTTTCAACGAAGGTGGAACGTTTAAATTGTGCGGTAATTGGATGTGACCGAAGTCGACTGTGAAAGCTTCACACCAGATTCCGAAATGCCCGATGTCGAAGACTGTTAGGTCTCCCGGTAGGGTGAGAACCACAGTTTTGTCGACGTAGCGTCTTAAAGGAATTTCCTTTCCATTTTCGTCTGCCACTCGTATGCCTTGAGGTGAGGGTTTGGGTCCCCTTCCGACCCAAAATTTAGCGTCTAAAATAGAAAATTAATGTTTGTTATTAGCTAAGATGAACGAATAATATTCAAGGAGAAGAGAGAGCGTGGGTTTGAATAATCTTGGTGATAATAAAACGAAGGTATTCCTGTCTTGTGATAGAATGCAATAAAAGTTAAAAAGCTGTAAAATTACGCACCTGGGGCTTCTCCATCGTAGGCGAGATTGGGAACCAGGAGAGTTTGCGCGTCCACGACTACAATATTATCGGAGGAAATGCCATGTATCCCTTTCAGGGCATCTATCTTACGAGGACGTGGATAATCAAAGTTGCGTGGGATTTTAACGTCTCCAAAATTTACCTAAAAGAAAAGTTATCGGTCAACGACATGCGAAATGCAAATATATCTGTACTAATAAACAAGATCTCCTTGTGGTAGACTTTCCGCATATGCAGCAGGTTTACTGTGTCATTAAACTGTTCAATTAACATATTCTGGTATGGACGACGAGGAAGCCGAGTTGCATAATATAATTTGAAAATGTCAAGCAACTGTTAGACGTACAATAATTACGTTTTGAGTGCTGTTGCATCAAAATTCGCATTCGTTATTCGAATTTATAAAAAATTAAATAATTGCCAACGCTTTTCGTTATAAACGACCACCAGCAGCAGTGATGTTTACAAATCTTTTTTTTAATGAGAGTATTGTGCAAAATCCACTCTTCTATTAATAAATTCTCCGATGACAAAACATAAATTACAAATAAAAAATTAGTGTATTTGTTAATTACTTTTCGTGAATAATGAAAGTTTCAAAATTAATCTGTAGCAAAAACTTTTAATTCAAAACTTGGACGTCAATTTTTTTGATACGATGCTTAATCCATTTTAATTAATTGATTTGCGAACGTAGTAGGTAATTAATTTCTGAACCTGAAGAAACTCGTTTCAAAAAGCATTTAATATTTAATCTGCTCGATTAGTTTAATTAATTAAATTTTTTCAAAATCACTCACTTCGAACTCTTCGCACCACACGGAAAACCATTTGATGTTGTTTAGGGTTTTTCCTTCTGGAAGTGTCAAAGTCACCCCTTCTTTTCGGTATCTTCGAATGACTTCTCCGCTTCCCTTTTCGTCTTTTAGTCTGAAACCTCCGGTGCCCGGGCTTCTTGTGTTGCCAGCGAAAAAGTAGGCAGCTAAAATTGGAAAGCCCACAATTAGGCGCAATAAAAATTGCAAAATTCAATTAAACTTAATTTGGTTGTATAAAATGAAATGAAATAACCCACGGGGAGTTGAAGACGTTATAAAATTTTGTACTGCCTATCAATCAATTAGTTCAAGGCAAACTGCACGTGAGAATATTTTATCATTGTGGATTTGAAGAAAATATAAAGGAGATTTTACGAAAAGTGAATGTTGTGATGATGACTTGGTTATTAAATCACTTGCCTAAATCTCAGAAGTAATAAAATTATTGTACAATGATAAATTGTTGCAATAACGTTTTTATCTCGCAAATTAGTCTAATTTTTTAAATAAAAATCACGATTTTAATTTCTGAGCAATTAAAGAGACGCTTACACAAACGTAATTTAATTCATAATTAAATTTCGATCTCGCTTTCAATTAAGGCCGACATATCAAACAAATTTAATTGAAAGTCACTTACCAGGACCCTGTCCATCGTAGGTGAAATCTTTAATATATAATGTCCTGGCGTCGACCGCATAAACTTCTCCAGAAACTGCGTGATGCAGTTCGCTCAATCTTCCCAACGATTTTCCAAAATATGCACTCTGGACATCTGGAATGCTCGCTGAAAAAAAAATCATGTTTAAATTTTTTGATTTACCCAATTACCATGATTGTCATGGTCAGTTGCAATTAATCAAAAACCGATAAATTCATTACAATTTATTCTTTAGTGCCGCCCATCGCCGGCAGTAAAATGATAATTATATTTTAGGTCATAACCCCCAGACCCCCCGGGTAAGAATTGAAAATTTATTTTTATCCTAACTGAAATCCTAAGTCAACAGCCGTTGATTTTAGACAAATTAAAAGAAAAAACATGAAATTATTTACTCTAAAAATCAATATAATTGGCGATATTGCCACTTACTGAATTGATGGGTCACCAGGATAAAGCGTCACCCCATCCCAAAAAGGTTAAAACAATTCGAGATATTGAAATTGCTTTATTGTAGAAATGCCTTTAATTAAAATTTATAAATACATGTGTAAATTCCCGGTCGCAAATTTGGTCAAATTTATAGCCTATTGTTCTTAATGAATAGGATATAAATAACAACATTAGATTGGGGAATTGCGGGTAATAAAAACAGTTTTGATGTAAACTTTCCTCGTAGGAGCTAAAAAATTAATTATTGTCGACTCACTAAATATTGGTTTGTACCTTTAACCATTACTTCTTATTTGTTCAAAATCCACCCTTAATTTTATATAGCTACACCAAGTTGTATAAATAAAGCAAAATAAATTAAATTTCTTTTAGAAACCTCGAAATAAAATAACGAAAGTATTTTTTTCTTATTTATTTCGGTAAAATTAAATTTATTTATATAAGCAAGATAAATAATAGCATTCTTTAGCACACTTAAGCGGCGCACGGCTTGGATTTAAAAAAAAAATTTAAATTTAAATTTTTAATAAAGTGGGGTGCAGGTGATTTAATTAATAGTAAACAAAACATTATAGATTGAAATAATCAGAATAAACAATGAAAATGAGACTGGAAGTTGAAATTATTCTGAAGAAATAACGAGAAAGCAAACTTAGTCGTCCTGATGATAATTTTAATTTTAGAAGTTTGACAAGTGCTCCTATTTCTCATAAAACACGTTTTAAAATATTAGAAAAGTAAAAACTTCATTTCAAGGGATGTAAAAGCCGAAACTTTTAAGTTTTCTCTTACTCACATTAAAGGTAAAACTTGGGTACTTAAAATATAAAAAATTTGACGTCCTAAAGGATATTAAATGTTCGATTCCAAATTGGAATGAAAAACATTTGATCCTTATTTTGAATGACCTCGTAAACTGAAAATCACAAATACTAAATAAGCGTTTACGATGAAAATCCATCATCGAAAGTGTTTTTCATACAATGTCACCTCGATTTATTTAACAGATTTTGTAGAAAGTTGTAGTTGCCGACAAGAAGTAATTTAATGATGTAAAATTTTGTTACAGAATTCACGTTAACTTTCAAATCGATTTAATAAATAAGGAGTTTATTGTTACATAAAACTAAGGGGAAATTAATTCAAACAAACGCCAGGCACAATAGTTTCCACGCTTTATAAAATTATTTTTGTTGTTATGGTTTTCCTCGTCACGAAATTTATACTGGTCTTTGTCGCGAATGTTAATTAAATGTGGCTAAACTTTTAACATTTTGGTTATCAAAAAAATTAAGAAGTTCAGTCAATTAATATTTGGCTAAGGCAGAAAATGGTCTGCCCAAAGTTCATCAATCAAAGCAATGAACATGGGATAAATGGGAAGCCCTACAGACAAGAGTGATTAGGGAAACCAAATATCCAGAGGCCAAGAGGAAGACCGGAGGAAAATTAGAAAATGAAATGATAAAACCCCCAGGAGCCAAACAGGCCGAAAACTATAGAGAGCCTAGATTAGAATTTAAGAAAATATTCCATTCGGGGATTCCCAAAACCTTAAATTTCCTGTTATGTGATGTTCTTGTGAGAAAACCAGGATTTATAATGTTATTTTAACTTCCTGTTACTCTTTTTCAAAAACGGTAGTAATTTTATTGTACAGAGTGTTTAATTATAAGGAGACACAAATGCAAAAACCATTTCTTAACTTGTTGGTATCTTCGCTGCTTAAACCTAATCTTTTATGAAGATATGCCAGACCAATATTTATAATGAAAGAGATATCACAAATCACGATCGATTTAAGAGAAATTTAATATTATTAATGAAAGTAGATTAAAAATTCGGTATAATTGAAATAAACAAGTATCACAACATTCCTGGTGGATGCCATCCGCCCTCCCTAACTTTCCGGTCTTGAAATTTCGTATTTTGGATGTATTGATATTCTACGGATGTCAAATTCAAACCTTTCAGTTTCTAAAGCGATACTTACGAGTACTTTCTCCGTAAGTACGGATATTACAAAATTTCAAGGTCAAGTATAAGTATCAAAACTGGCTTTCTCAGTCTTTCCAAGTATGCGACGAATTATACTATATCTGATGAAACGTCTTAAGTATCCTATGGAATCCCATACGAAGTATATTCCGGACAAAGTGCCGCGCCGCAGGCGATTATTAAAATTTTGACTTATCGCACTTTGAATTTAAAAGATTCCCTCATTCACTTCCGCACTTAATTTAGAGCTAAACATTCAATTAGTCGCGCTACTACAATTTTGCATCGTTAGGATTAACTATTCTAGTGTTCCTTTCAAATATTTGCACTTAAAATTGGGTTAATTTGGTGTAGAGTATAAATACGTAATTAAATTTCAATTATTTACAGCAAAATTATTAATTATCGTAATTATTTAGCTAGCATAAAGTGAAAGAGTAGTATCTTGAGCTTATGAATAGCCCAGTAGAATTGTTTCTCGATACATAAATTATCTCAGTTATTTTAGGTAACCTTCATGGAATTTGAACATTGTATTAACAGTGCAGAACATTTTAATAATAAATTCAATTATAATTGTTAAAACAACTCACATTTTAAATTAATCACGATGCGAAGACGCCTCACACTTCCCTAGAAAATACATACTTTTCCCACTGTAGTCCGAGCAGATCCGCACTGCTGTTTTGCATTTTAATCAATTTTCGCTCAAATAACAATATTTCTAAAAATTATTTATATAACCCCAACGTCAAAATATTACAAAGTTGAAAAAGTAATATGGATCCATTACCTCCAGTAACTTTTAAACTAATTTTACATTTTATTTCAACTTCTTTACAAAAGGAAGTAAAATTTTGCGAGAGATAGCAAACTTTTTTTTTACATAAATTGTGGTTATAAATAATTTAAACTATATTTTGAAAAAAACTTAAACAGACTACCGCAATAAAACCAGTTATTAAATTTTACATGCCACTTTTACTTATACATTTCTTTTTAACCTCGATTTTTTGGAAAATTAATTTAAAATGCATATCCGTAAAAATTTGTTTTATTTCAAACGCGATTAACGGTCATTTGAATTTATAGGAAGGTATCGATTTATTGCCACTTTATTGCCACTTTAACGTTATCTGTATGTATTGGATCCTGTCACATTTATAAGATGTATTACACAGTAGTTATCCCGAAATGTGCTAAAGTGTTGTGATGTATTAAATATTTACTACATTAAAATGACACTTTTTTTACATTTCCTATTCCAAGTCGATTAGAAAATTTTTCTTACGAAAGTGTGAGTTAACGTAAGAACTGCATTGTTAAATAAATTCTTAAGAAATGTCGTGTGGGCTGGTTTCTCATTTAAAGTCTCAGCACTGAACATTTTTCTTCCAAACGAACTCCGCACCTAACCTGACCTAACCTAAGCTAACCTAACTTGACCTAATTATTGGACAATTAATTGTAGACAATTACAATTTTCAAGCTTTTACTTGAAGGTCGGAGGATTAACATTAATTGATCATCCAACCAAATTTCTTTAAAATTTTGCCTTAATTTAATGGACCGACATTATAAAATCAAAAAGCTCCCATGTTGATCTGTGTGTCTTAAATTTTCATCTGCATTCCATTTTACAGTTCTTTATTTTTAAATTTTCCGAATGCTAGCACCAATACAAATAATGGGTAAAAATGTAGCCAACAAATTAAAATATTTTTTGTTTTATTTGCTAATAAAGCTGATAAATATTCATCAGAAATCCACTATGACCTTTGATGAAGAAATTGTTTTGTTAGCAAGTAATTATAATTTTATAAAGTTCATCCTACATCACATCGTAATTAATTATTATTTCTTCTCAATCATTGTAAGTTTTTCTAATTCAAACAATGGAATTTTATAGTTCAAATAATTAAATTAAATATATTTCTTAGCCGATAAATTAACATGGGCGGATCTGTTCTAATTAGTCGAAGATAGATGTAGATATAATAATAATGTATAAAATATTTTGCGTACTATTCAATGCGATAGATAGCTAACTAAGCGTTGAATTAAAGATAAATATGTTGGTTAACTTGGGCTCGTAACCCGTTGTTACTGGGGATCTAATAAGCGTACATCTGCTGGTTGCTGGAATTTCTGATCCTCAATCTGAAAATCTACCTTCATAAATTGAAATCTTAAAAATTCTCCCATCATTGTGGAAATCAGGTGCGCTGTTTACCTTGATCATGTGAGAAGAGAAAATGTTAGATCTAAAAAGTAAAATGGGATCGGCAAGGAACAAAAAATGTCACGGCCAAAAAAACCTGCAAAACAATTGTTTAGAATGGCAGAAGATTTGCTGGTGTCCGCTCAGCTTTAAAGAGGCTTATCGTGATTCCGACGATACTTTTTCATTTGGAACTGGAAGATTTTGCGGACAATAAAAATTTTTATGCGTTGCTTTCACTGCATATTTTTATATTGCGATTTATCCAAGCTTCTACAAGTGTAGCGCGAGTTTTTCTAGTTTAATATGTTAATGGGGTAAAGCAATAAAAGCTCGTCATTAAAATATAAATACAGCGTTGGTAAGTTGCAGAGAAAAATAAACATCAGGGTGTTTGAATAGAAGTACGAGTAATTTTACAATGTTTATTAAAACATTTTAATAACTTTTACGACAGGCGAATGCAAAGGTTTTTCAACTAAAAGCTTTGTCCTATTGGGAATCATCAGGAAGTCTGGGCCGCGATCGCACGACTTCTCATCCTCACATTTTCTTTTACTTTTATGGAACTTAATAAAGTATACATTTTCACTTCATGTCAGAGTGAGCAACGAAAACTCCAAGTATATTAATATTGCATGAATCGTAGTGCAAAAGATAGGATCCCATTATCAATAATTGGTATGAAAACTACAAATGTCAACTGCATATAAACAATATAAATAAAATGAAAAACGCGTTAATATCAAGAGTTTTTTAAACGGACTCGACATAAAATTTTATATTGATTTTCTCTTAAAAGGAAGATTATAGTCGATAAAATTTGTAACGCCTCTCATAATTAATATTCAATAAGTGTTTGTATGTCACGGTTGTTATTAAACTGTAATTATTAACTTTTGCCTTAATATTTTTTCATGATGTGCAAAATGGGCGTTCCTTTTAACATTTTCTTAAAACACTCCTTTAATTGTTCTTCTTATTAATTATTTAACTGCACGAATTAAATAATGGGCAGCAGTGGCGTACTGAACCGGGGTGCCGCAACGGGATTGCACCCCTGCAATTGGTACCAAAAAGAACCAGGTAAACTGAATTATTCCGAAAATACGTAGACTTACTAATCCCAAGAGGTTAATTAACGAGGAAGCATTGTTTTCACCTTTCTCAAATTATAGAAAAAACATTACACATAAACACAGCTCCCCTTCACGCTATAAGTGAAAGTTGTATGTAGCTGCATCTGGATGTATAGAATATCACCTTTGATACTTGGATTTGTGTAATAAATCGTGTCGCACATTGCCCGAGGATATTAAAATTCATTATATCTCTCGTAAGGGAGCCGCAATTGATACAATAAAACTATTAATTTGCAACACACAATTTGAAATTTATATGCGATGACCTTGATAAGTAAATTAGTTTATGGTTTATTTCTGTTCCAAAGAACCTTGATTTTGCTTAAAACCCGACATTATTTTTATTAACGCTCATATGCATCGGATTTATATATCTAAAAGCAAGTAACATACTTTCACTTGTATACCTACATAACATAAAGAACGTTAAAATCGCTATTTCCCAACTTACATAGTTAAAACCTGCATAAGTATAAAATATTTCAAATTTTATTGTTACGCAACTACCTATCGGTGAAATTTATTTTTAAATTCTTATACAACAAACGAGACGAACTTTTAATACGAATGCAACTTCTGATCATCAAACTGACTGGTTTTTTCAACCGGGCTGTGTGAGAAAGAAAAAACACGGGGCTGTTGAATTTATGCTAAAACTTGAAATTTGCATAGTTGCAGCGCTTAGAACACAAAGCCAAGAAAATAAACATAAAGAAAAATATAAAATAATAGATGCCGCAGGCGATTTTCTCGAACCGCAAACAAAAATATTTATTGCTGATTTTAATCAAGAGCACCCAAGCTGATGCTGTATCGAGTGTTGTTAAGCAACAATACAATTTGTAGCAAAAATACATATTGCAGATCGCTAGCGGTTAAAAGAAAGGAAGAAAAATGCCAGAGGCTACTTTTTTATTTTTAAAAATTGTTTAATTTGTATTCAAGAGGAATTATAGATATTTGCAATGTACAAATTAATGCAAGGTGGAATTAGACATAGAAGTTAAAAATAGACAACAAAATAAACATTGCAAGTAATTAATTAGCATCTACATAATTTCATCGTTACTCGCAGAATTATTTTAGCAAATATAATATCATTAGCTTAGATTTCTCGTCTTTGCCAAAAAAAAACATAGCAGTTTCTAAGAGGTTTAGTTATTGTCGTACTTAAGAATATTCGGTTGCGATGCCTTCAATCTCCGTTGCTATTATTTATTGATTAATTAATGTTTCTTTTGTTTTAATTCGATTTATTTAATATATTTTGCAGTTAAATGACAAACTAACTTGGTACACCGTGTGGGCTGCCGTACACCAAATTTAATTATCAGTTTTATTAAGATTCCTACGTTACATGAAAATTGGATTCCCTCATTACATCAAAAACTTTTTTAAATTTAAATTTAACTAATATACAGGCATAAGATGTTCAATATAGCGGCTGTAGGCCGCCATTTACGCAATCCAGTACGATGGCTGACCAGGCTCCCTCGAACTGGCTAGTTTTTATTTAACAACAAATAGAAAAAATTTTCCAGTTGAAATACGTCAGAAACAAGCGAAAATTAATTTTTTGAAAATTAAATTTCTTGGAAGTCCGTGACAGTACACATTTTATCTTCAGTAGATTACAAATCGCATATTTTGCCGCTTTAGTTCTTATTCACGACTTTAAACGACGTCTACGCCTAAACTATTGAAAATAAATACTAATATATGATGTCACGGACCTTTTTTGCAGAAAAGATATTTATAATTTGAATCAGTCGCTCGGAAACTTTTGCCGGTGTTCCTCGGTGCCAGCCAGGCTTACGATTTCAGTCGCAAAGTTTAGTTAAACTTAGTTTAATATCCACATTTCTTAAGCCAGTGCAATAAATAATTTGTTGGTTCTTCAAGTTTCCATTAGTTTTGTGACACAATTATTAATAGGAATACTTTGGAATGCACTTAAAATGTGGTGTCGGAATGACGCAAAAGCAACTTCAAAAAAATTGAACTAATATTTTTGAACTTTTAACAGTTAAAACGGCTTATAACCGAGATGTAGACATTGCCGGTCTCAAGCTGACCTAGTCAACATTGACAACAAGAAATTTAACATCTTTCGTCTTTGAACTACAGTGTCTCCAGATTGAAGAGATTCCCAGCTTCTAACATGGTAAGTACTAATTGTCCATACTGTCCCGTTCAAGGAATATCAGTTACTTGACTCTCTCCATATCTGGTGAGCGACCCCTTTATGTAGATTCCACCTTTAAGTTCCTCTGTTTAGCTGTAGTTTTCTGATCAGATGAACATTGGATGACCGGGGAAAAATCTCAATTCCAATTAATTACAGGCAACTTTGTTCGAGTTCTTTTAATTACTTCCATTTTGATTTGCAACTCCAGATGAACCCATACCGATTTTTTTGTCAAGTACCAATAATAATTAGATATTTTGATAATTCAATTTTAGTAAATTTAAATTTACTTTGAAGTATTTTATAAGCAAGCCAAGTTAAAGCAATTAAGGTTTGAATCAATATTTTAATTATAACGCCATTGAGCCATCGAGGAAACTCTTTATAATTAATGGAAAATTATAAAACAAATTGCAGTTTTACGTAAAATATATTAAATGCTTAAATAAAGTAGGTTTTAATTACGTGTTTAATTAAACGTATTTAGTGATCATTTTGTAAACTTAAATTTTCAAAGTCGAAATGCGATTTGAATTTTATCGTTATTGTGTTAGTTAATGTTTATTTTTAAACATGTACCACGAAATAAAAAATTTAAAACATTGTCAACATTCGAAAAGCGAATAAAATTCACAGATGATTTACATAATTTATAATGAATTAAAATTATCGATTTTTAGTTGCAAAAGAAAACATAATATTTATTGGTCATAAAAAAAATATAATTAAAATAACTGTTGATTTATAATGGGTAAATAACAGTTGGAACAGTAACCTGGTTTTGAAAATGTTACGGTTTCTTACGGAGTTGTGTCTCGAAAATGTTTTGATTATTATTTTTGCGCAATATTTTGGTTTAATTTTAAAGACTCACCTAATATTACCGTCAAATGAGCGAATGCGATAATTGGCCTCAAAGTACTCCTGGCCATCATCCTTTTGGAGCACAACTGTTGAGCGTCTCACTTAACACTGATACAATGCTAACTCTGCTCTTTCACTTAAATCCTACAAGTTAGAAATGTGCAAGAACTGGATATTATGTTATATCAACTCCCTTCTCTTAACGTTTTCTTGAAGAATTGTTAAATTGTTCCTCAACACATTTGCATTTCCACCAAATCTTTTTAAATTGAAAATTTTATTTTTGTGTAGCATCATTTGGTAATCATTTTGGACAAGATAAGATTTAAGACGGTCTGTTTATATCTTTTTTATAAGTTTAGTAGGTATAACTATAATCAGATGAATATAAAAGCTTTTATCTCGAGGGTCTTTTCTTAAATTTCATTATTCCTACGTTTTTTGTTCTGCCTTGCAGACAAGAATTACGTACACAATAATAGTTTTATTTTTCGTTATTTGTAAATAAAATGTATGTAAATTAAATAAATACTTACGTAGGAAATCTGATTTTATCTTTTGTGTGTACATATTTTTATTTTATTGAAAAATGAAGGTTAATTTAATAGACTTTTTCTTGTTGATAACAATCGTACAGCTAACTATAAGCAAATTTGCATTTACGTGATAATATTGACCAATTTTTTTTATATTTTTTGATTTATTGGATAAATTTTATTAAGTTTTGCTCAAATTACAAGGTTGCCTCATATAAAAATGAAACCTCTCTCACCTGGAGAGGGCGTATTTGTGTGTAACTCATCGTTCATGATAGTTTCATCAACAAACTTATTGGTTGAAGTTTCCCCTCTCCGCCGTTGGTAAGAATTTATTTACTTATTTAATAATAATTATCGTAATCAATTTCTGTGAGGATTTTAATTTTGGTTATATAGTTTATTAAATAAAATGCACCATTGGTCCTTCACATTACACTTAGCAACTTTTAAAAATGTCGTTCGGGCGTTTGTAATGAAAAAAAATCTTACCATAACATATTGTATTACACCAGAGTACTGGTGTACTAATCTGCAAGAAGATCGAGTGGGATAATTTTTCGTAGGTACTTCATGTAGATAATCTGGAAGGCACCCGACCTTATTTTACAAATTTGGTCTAACTTCATAAAATTTTGAGCAATTATGAATTCTGTAGAATTCGACAAGCTCATATTTTCGCAATCAGTTAGATTATCTGCCAATTGACTCATTTCTTTTTCCCATTTTAATCAGAAATTTCCTATTCATTTTTGGAGCTCTTGGCGTATAGGTGGAGCAGGTGGTGGAACAACAGTAGATATTTAGTTCATGTTCTTAGTTTTTTCTTGCAAATTTTCGAGTATTTTAATTGAAAGTGATCGACGCCAGTTATAATGTTGAAACCGGGAGGTCTGGGGGTATGGAATATCTATGTGTTTATTTGGGTGAGATTCATAATAGCAGCTTAAGCTAAGTTTCTAGCTTACAGCTTAAAGGATTCAAAGGAAATTATTAACCGAATACCTTTTCAATTAGAATTCAATATACCTAGATATAATTTTCTGTAAGACAGATTGCAATAGTTACGTTTTTTAAAAATAAAAGTCATATTTGGTTATGCCATATACATAAATGTTAAATTGAATACTCATAAATCTGCAAGCTATTTTAGTTTTTTACAATAATACGAGGAAGTAAGTTTTCCATATACAAATAGAAGACTCCCGATAATAAATTTTTATGTCAAATAGTTGAGCATCGACTTGGTGTACGGAATATATCGATTGAATCCATTTATTGGCATAGATGCATCAGTAAAATTGTAAAACCCATTACATTTTGATTATATTATACATAATCTGCATTAATGAAAGTACAAAGGAATATGCATATGGTATATTACTAGCTATAAAAATGTATTTTATAAAATTTAACCAAGGCTACACAGAGAAAAATATTACTAATTTTACGTAACCGCTTCAAAAGTAGATATTTACTGGACGAGTCAACAAGTTCCAGGACGAGCAATGGGCGATTTTCTTTTAGCTGTTTTTTTTTAAATCTTAACGAAATGTAGATCTGAAAACTACTCATATTACGTTAACTTGCAAAATTATAAACGGATAATTATTGCAAAATAAAAAACATCTTGCCTGGAGTCATATACGTTACGTTCTTATTATAAATTCACCTTTCAGCTGGAAATCAATTATAAAGTTAATAAAAGTTATATTTCTGCGATGCAATACATCATATGTACACAATGCAATGTCATTGTTTATTTATTATAATGAATTTGAAATAAAATAAAATAAGTTTCCAATCTGATCATATTTTATGAACAAAAAATTCCACACAAAATATGAACACTAAAATTTACTATTCACTGCTAGCACTGTTAGTTTTTATACAGTTTTATCCGCTTCTGCCTGCTTAAGGATAAATTTTATTCTTACTTAGGTTGAGCAAAAGTAACAATTTAATATATGTCATTTTCTCTTTATATTTTTCCTTCCCGCCTTCGATGTATAATATACTAGTATTTTATTTATTCCAATTTTATATTTGAAGTTATAAAGTTTGATTTTAAAAATATATTGAATTTTCGCAAAAACAATCGCAATTTTTGTTATTTTATGCTTTGATGCTTATTTTGGAATAAACTTATATTTAACTATGTTAATGCAGTATGCCGTTTTAAAACACAAATCTCGCTCTAATGATTTATGCTAATGGTTTTGTTTTCAATGTTTGTTCTTGTTTATTTTAGTAATTTAGACTATCAAATTCAAGATGAAAACATAAATTCGAGCGATTTTATTGTATTAGTTAAAAATAAAATGTAAAGCAGCGGAAAATGCTCGCTGTATTTTTGGAGCACCTTTAGGAAACCGAGAGAAATTCAGATCCATTAATGAAGCAAACTCACCGAATATGAAGTGACTGCAGATCATCTAGATTGATCCTTCAACAATTGAAGCAAACGAAAAACAACTTGTACATTGCATGACTACATTCTTTTAGTTCTGTCCTTTTATTTTGTTTGCATATGAAGAGTTAAAACTAAATAGTCACATATAAGTCGTAATGTTATAGATCGGGAGGTCTGGGAGTATGAAATATAGTTTTTTTTATTTTATAGATTATATGGGTTTGGGCTGAGGGTATTCCCCTGGGGAGGGGTGACAGGGTGCAATGAAGTTTAATTCAAAAATTGAATATAAAATTACGAAATTGTTATTTTAATTAAAGTTATTATTTTAACAAGTCCGTAATTTTTCTCTTGATAAATTATTTTTCTAGGTAGGAAAAAATTTGCACTTCTAAATGTTCATTTGTATTTCTTGTTCTTGCCGTTGCCGTTCCTTTAATAATTATTTTTCAGGTTGTTATTATTAATTTTACTGCTAAAACTTTTTACTCCGTTTTTCCAGCTTCATCTTTAGTTTCATTATTATTATTATTTTAATTTTGTTGTTATAGCCATTCTTGGGCTGTTTTATTTTATTTTTAAACGAAAATGGCATAAAGAGGAAAATTTTCAAACATAAAACTCCCATGTAAAAAAATAGGGGTGAGATCGAAACCGCGGTCATTCGGAGAGTTTTTCACACGACGAAAATTCCTATATCAGACGATGTATTTATTGATTAATGGACCTATTACCTACATTGTAATTTAATTAGTACTTATCGAGTTCTTATAAGGATCAATATGTTACAATATACATTGTTCACCGTAACTCTTGTTGAATAGCAATTCAGACATGAATTAAATTGTAGTCAATGCCTGACTATGAAAACGGATAAATGGAGACGAGTCATAAAATATTGTACTGATAAGACAAACATTTGCTTATCTATTTTATTTAAGTTTTCATAATATAATCAGTTTATTGTGTTATTTTGGACGGGCACGTTTTATGTTTAATAATTAAAAGCAAATTTAACGTTTACATTATTACGAAAATAATTGTGTTTGTTTTATTGAAGGTTTATGGATTATGACGATTTACAAAGTGCAGGAAAGGAACAGAGGCATAATTAAGGTAGAAAATTTTAATGTTTATAGAAAATTAATCCACAAAAGCACTTATTAAACCTCCCATGCGTAAAATTATTGTAAATACATATTCCTTTGTGTTACCGTGTAAAAATTACATTATTATTATTTTTATTGTTATTGTTGGTGCGAAACTTTCAATCCAAATATAAGATTCAAAATTTCTAATGCATCGTTGAAAAAATACCTGTGCGAAAGAATGTAATTAAAATTTTTTTAGGCGTCGTAATTAAAAAAAATGTATGCGAGAAAATTACTGAAAAATATTCTTAATATTTTTAAAATTAAATTAATATTACAATGACGGGCGAGACGGACGTCAAGATCGCTCTAGGTTATGTCGATATTAATTTTGAAGAAATTAAATTTATGCGCGCATTTTTCCTAAAGGACGATAAGGTCTAGGTAATTTCCGAGTTAATCCAAACAAAAATTTACTCGCTTTGACCCTGCCAAGCAATGCAATGCGTAATAAATTAATTTGTTCAATTCCTCATTGCAGAGGTGAAATGCAACCTTGCCAAAATTGAAAATTTGGATATGGTCGTTCATTAAAATATCGGAAATGATTATATTGCTGACGATTATTAATTTGGATAATTTGTAATAATATAAACTCGTACACGAACTGAATGTCCATTGTTAAGAAAAAGTATTCCTGACCTTACAAAATTTAAGGTGGATCATCTATAAGTGCAGTTTCTTCCGCATTTTACTAATTAATAGTCACGAAATCATAAAATAGAGGACCTCCAAAACTGCCAAATTAGTGAACATGCAGGGTGTCAAATCCCACTTTCGATGATGAAACTACCAATTTTTTCTACTCCTAATTTTAATTACCTAATTACTAAAATTTCACTGTTCATACGCGTTCAATCTTATAGATTACAACATTTCAGCAAGATTTATTATCTCTTGTCGTTGTCAAATAGACAAATTATGATAAACTATAAGTAATCACAGTTACACAATTATACATACATACCAACATCGAGGTTGCAGAAGAAAGCTTTCTCCCTTTTTTTATTTTTTCTTTTCCATTTCGTTTTCTTATCCGTTCCATTCACCTGAGCCACAAAAAATTTTGAATGTTTCAATTAATTTTTCAATTTCATTTCGGATTCCTGTTTTGTTTGTTTCGCTTCAAAATATCTTCAATACTATGTACTATATATTTAGATCACAAGGCAGTTGCTTTGTATTTTCTTTGCATTTACTTCCTCGTTTCGTTACCCCAATATACAATGATCCGCATTCACCAGGGATATCGTAAATTCTGTTCTTGCTATCTTATAAGTAGGTGTTTGGATTTGTTTTAAAAAGCGTGGATGTGCTATATCGTGATGAGTTTGCTTTTAGTTTTCAAATTTTCTTACACCCCTGTTTGTCTCAGAGAAAATAGAAAATAGAAAATGAAATTCAGTTAAATTTTCAGTAGGTTCTTCAACTAAATTTAATTAAAATTTCATTTGAAAGTAAAAAAATTAATCTAGGATAAACAAAAAATGTATAATTAAATTATATTGGTAATACAGGGAGGTGTAAATGAATGTACAACTTAAAAAAATTGTTTGAAAGCAAGGGGTAAATATCATCGAAAATTTGTGTACACAGGATTCGGAATTCCAAAGAATATCAAATAATTTCCAAGGAATTAAAAAAAAATTGATAAAAACAAACTTTTTTTTGCTAAATGTAAGCTAAATGTAGCTAAAATATATTTAACTTTTCGAATGAAAATTTCTAATTAAACTGCTATCTTTCAGGATATAAAAAGAGCATCGAAATTATTATTATAATCCATTTCTTTTCATTACAATGGAAGAAATTAAATTCAAAAAGTCAATTTGAATTTTTGCATGTTTTCACTGAAAATTGCTCAATGTTTGATTTTTCCAATAAATTTATCTCTGAAGTTTCTAAAAAGTAAGATAATAATTTGCCTAATCTGCCCATACTTCTTGGGGATTAGCTGGAAGCTTAGATTGAAGCTAGGCTTAGGTTGGAGCCTAGCTTACATGGTGCTACCTTAAAGCTTAGCTTGATGCATTACTTGAAGCCTAATTAGGTCTTAGCTTGAAGTTTTATAAGCTTTCAGCTAAATTTGAAAACAACTTGAGTTCATTTCTAAGTAGTTTCTAAACTAATTTACAATTACGATGTTAAAAGTTCTAAATTTGTTTGAATTTTTTTACTTTACCTGATCAAGACTGCATATATTAAAGGAGGTACACTCTTGTACACAAGGTTTATACAAAATTTAAATTGTTAGTATTTTACATTTAAACTAATTTGTAAACTGAATTTGAATATCTTCAAATTTTAGCTCAAAGCTTAATTTAGGATTTAATTTGAAGCCTAGCTTTAAGCTTTAAGCTAGCCTTAGCTTAGCTTCGTCCGAAAAAAACAAGTGAGTGAAAATTTGAGATAATTCAAAAAAATCTGGTGAAATTTCAGGCTAGGAAATCTTAGGAAACAACAGGAAATTCTAGGTAATCCGAAAATATTTTAGTCCACGAGAAAATTTTGAAAATTCTTTGAAAAATTTCACGTTTAAATAAATATAAAATAAAATGTATCTATCATAATATTTCTTACAATATATTTTATTATTAAAAATTTTTGAAAATTTTACAATAAATTCAAAAAATGTTTCAAGTTCTCCCGGACGCAAAGAAGTGTGAGTTAGAAGTTCGTGAGGTCCAAAAGGTTGGTTAGGAAATTAAAAAACCTTAGAAATACTGTTTTCTTTTTTAATTTCTTCAAAAATAAATCTTAAGGCAATCCAGGGGAAATCTTTCAAAAATGTTATAAAAGGCAAGCTACTGTAAAAACATTTGTTTTTTCACCCCTCAACTTGGTCGATTGGTAGAAGATTAGCTTACAGCTTAGCTTGAAGTATAGCTAATCTAAGCTTCAAGCTAAGCTAACTTTGCAGGCAACTGGACAGCTTTTAACTCATTTCAAAATTAGTTAGTTTTTCAACTAAATTATAATCCTAAAAAGAAATAAATTCAATTGGAATAGCTCAAGTTCAAAATTTGTTTAAATGTTTTACTTAATAATATTATCAGGATCGCATAAATTGGAGAAATAGCGCTCACCGTAAAGTTAACAATCTCCTCAATTCTATGTACTCCCGATACTTTAGAAATTTAAATTCTTGGCCTTCTAAATCAAAAGTAATTCCCGGATAGAATTTAAATAATATCTCACTTTCAGGATCAGGATCGCAGAGAAATACAGTTATGTAAAATGAAAAATGTTGATATTCCTTATTGAATTAGCTGAATTGCGACAGCTTAGTTTAAAATTCTTGAAGCCTAGCTTAAAGCTTAGCTTACATATCTGTAGATTTAAATTTTAATTACTAACACAAGCAGAATTTATGCCTAGTTACTTATTTGGACAATTACATTACTTTGGATACTTCAAATATGTTTTTAGGTAATTTTCGAGTAGGTATTTAAAACACTTTCGCTTAGTTAAATACTTCAGACTTTAATAGTTGAGAATACTTTTACAAAGATTAGCTATTTGGTATATCAAATACTTTTACTTTTGTCAAATATATTTGATGTTCGAAATTTGGTGTAAGCACTTCCTGGGATGTATCTTACGACGTTGAACGGAAAATTAAGGGGAAATAAAATCAGTATTTTAATAATTTATTATAATTCGGAATAAATTTTCCGAGTCAGCTCACCAACCTGCTCCATAATTATAACCCTATAAAATACGGGCGGGGTTTTGCTATGTATGGAAAAGTTGATTGATAATCTAAAATCTAAAAATAAAATAAATAAATTAATAATCAGAAAGTAGAGTTGAACATAACAATGCACCCATGTAATTGTGACCTCATAATTAATTCAAATTAACCTTATAATATCAGGCATTATGCGATATTTCAATAGAAATTGAATTAATGCACATATTAGCTTTAATTGACACTTACTACCGAAACCATCCAACCCATTGTTTGAATTTATTATAAATCATTAACACGCCAGCAAACAACCCTTGGGGTAAAAATTAAAAAAAGCCTTTAAAACACTTAAAAGTAATAAAAAGTTTCCAGAGTAAAAATATATAAACAAAAAATTAGAACTTTTTATTACTCGAAGGAAAATGCGAGAAGAATGAAATTTTGCAATTAATTTTTTAAGCTGGAATGATGTAATGTGGATTTTTAAATCTCGCTGGTGTTGCAGGCGTCAGATGCTGCTAATGATCTTTCAACCTCTAACGTTAAGACATTAGCAGTTGTTACATTCGTCGATACTTTCTGGTAAAAGTTAGAGCAGTTTCCTCTCTACGAAACATACATAGGGTTGTCGAATTACTGTCAATTGCGAAACCGTTGTTTGATGAGCCATAACATATTTATCTGCACTGTGAGATAATTTCAGTTTGAAGTTTCCTCCAGCCATGTGGGGCGAATTTAACATGTCTGATAATGGCCTGATGCAACAGGATTTCAGTGCACTTAAGAAACTTCCCCTCTCGATCATCTTCCACTTTCGGTTACATTACAACCTTGCTCTTAGAATTTTGGAGGCTTTTGTATTTCATTTTCCCCTTTTGACGCATTTCGTTTCCCAGGTCCTGGTGCGAACTGGTTAGGCTATCTGGAGCATAAAGCTTTCATTATTTGCATTAATGCAAATCAAGAGATGTGACTGTTTGTTATAATAATAATTACCAACCAATTATCAAGCACCGTACTACTTTTTCACATGCACATCTACATGATTAAGTTTTTTAATTGCATTTGATTCTTAAGTGGTTGGAAAGTTTTACATCCACAATAATTTTATTAAGAACTAATGTATGACCTCTCTCTGTAATCTAACTTTAAAATAACAGCTCTCACTCATTCGATAAGTAGGTGAACCTGGTCTCATTGTTATGAAATGACCAAGCACGTATAATTAGTTACAATTTTGAATCAATTATTTTAAATTGTTTACTCAAACGCATTCGGTAAGTGAACTAGATATAGTTTTTAAATCTGTACGTTTCCTCTAACTAGCATTAAGTGGAAATGGATAATTAACTGTCCGATAATTACCTTTGTTAATCCGAATTAAGCGTTTTACGTGCTGTAAAACTTCATTAAAAGTTTTAAATTTGCAAACTACTATAAAAATATAATTTGAGCGTAATTAAACTAGCATTTAATTTAATTTTCACGGTTTCTGTTCCATTGTAATAAGTTTTCCGTTATTCGAAAAATCTAAATTTAAAAAACTTTCAAGTTCATATCGGTGGTGTCTCTACCATTCCAACAGGTAAACATGGGCGTCTTGGGGACCATAATTGCCAGTAATCCGGCAAATGGGATTCATGTCGGAATGCATATAAAAGTTAATGTGATTCCAATATACGCGATTGATTTTATGAGACGATAAGTTTTATTTTAAAAGTTGAGTCGTAGACATTTAAATTATTAATACTTTTATATAGGTAGATACTTACATATTTTCCGAGAGCATGCATGTTGATTATGTTCCTTAAACCATAAGAAGTGCTGTCGTATGGTATAATAATTATATTATGCTTGTTGAAGTGGTAGTTGTTTGGGGTTTGGATTTATTTATTATTCATTAAAATTTTAATTTTTTTTTGGAAACTTGATTGCCCAGGTTGTGCGGCCTGAAGGCCGCACTGCATAATCATTTATTTTTTTAGGTTGGTAATGTAGTTTGAACCAATCAGAGGTGCGCTACGAGATGCAGTGGTAGGAGAAAGTATTCGAACACCTTTATGTTTGCATTGTAAATTGTACCTTCTTTTGTCTTATGAAAATCGGTTTTACAGCAATACTTAATTGACATTTATTGTTGCAAATTTCATTCTCTTTATTTTTACTTCTATATATTTTTCCTTTTCGTTGCACCGTTTCTGAGATACAGCGACTTAAAAAAGTGAACTCTTATCGAAATTTTATTACAATTTTTGCAAAGGCTTTTTTAAGTTGCTGCATCTCTGAAACGGTGCGACGAAATAGAAAAATGTATATAAACAAAAATAAAGAGAATGAAATTTTCAACAAAATAAGTCAATTAAGTATTGCTGTAAAACCGATTTTTATATGACAAAAAAGGTCTTCAAAAGGTACAATTTACATTGCTAATATAACATACTTAAGAAACATAAGACATAAGAAATCCAGGAAAATTTTTAGGGCATTTCATTTAAAAATCATTATAATATAGAAACGATTTAGAATATCTTCGAAAATCTTGGGAAATCTTAAGAATTATAAAAAATATCAGGAAAATTCCAAAGAAATCTAAAGAAATCCAAAGAAATCCTAGAAAATCCAAAGAAATATTAGGTCATTTTATTTAGAAATTTATTTATAGAACCGATTTAGAAAATCTGGAGAAATCTTAGGAAATGTTAGGTAAACTAAAGAAACCCTAGAAAATACAACGAAATTTTGGAATGTTTTATTTTGAAATCATTATATTTATTATGAATTTTGGAAAATCTTAGCAAATTCCAAATCCCAAGAAATCTTAAAAATAAACTATAATCTATCTTTCTCTTTTGATTTTTGAATGGAAATATTAATACAATACGCGGTTATTTTTCAAAATCTTATAATAAAAGGAATTCGCGTGTACAAAAAAATTTATATAAATTTAAGTCCGGCAGGGGGGGGGGGCTATTCTTTTGATATACACAGTAAATCTGAAGAGTTACTTAGTTAATTTTTTTGTTTTTGGCCTTTTGCGCAAAACCCTTTGAAACCTCAGATGAACTGTTTGATATAAATTCGGGGGGTCTGGGGGGTTTGGAATACCCTCCAGTGCATTCTCTGTTTTTTATACACACCATAACTGGGTAGTTACTTTGTTGCCACTACTGAGCGTTATTCCAAATCCCCCGATCTTCTACTAGCGAAAAATCCCAAAAAAATTAGGAACATAATATACGAAAATTAGGAAGAAAGCTAGGAAATCAGTTTTCTAAATGCTACTGAAGACCACATTACCATTGAAATTTTCATTATCAAAGCCGGAAGTAATTTTTTGTTTGTTTATTCTTTTGTTTTTTTAGACGGATTATATTTTTAGGGCTTAGAGTGTATGTATTTGGCTCTACATTTTAAGAGATCAATCTCCGAAGTCAAGAAATTACATTATTGCATTAGGGGACTGAAGCTTCGGCTTCATTATTTCTCTAGTTCTTTCTTTTTATTTTCTTGATTACATATGGTATACAACAGCTGTTCCATATTGACATACTTAGTTGTTTTTCCATCTCAAGGAGTGAATTCCATTTCAGTTCGGCGTGGCTTATCACAAATAGAAATAAATTACTCAGGTGTTCCAGTCACATCCTCAACGTAGCAAATGATAATTCATCCAACAGGTTATCATACGAACGGTAGAATTACTAATTGCTTGAAAAAGTAGAATGCTAACCAAACCAAATTGAATTACAATTTAATGTCGCAGGAATAGTAATATCTAAATCATCTCAAACTAAGCAATTCGATGTTTCAGAAATCCATGAAGCAGTTTTGCTAACGAAACAATTACTCAAATAAATTCATAAGCTGAAATATTTCAGGTCATTATTAATAATGCCGAGGTAGCCCGTTCGATTCCGGGCAAAGTAATAAATTGACAATGCAAAACTATTGAAATGTAATCCGTCTGGGAAACAGATTGTAACATGTAGTTCGCTTAGCGGATAAGAGAACTAAGTTGTAATTAGCAAAAAAGAAGAAGAAACTGAGAGCGTCAAGTTATGCAATTGCAATAGTTAAGCAATAACTTTCTTAACATTGCAGCAGAAGTTACTTTAAAACTAATTCATATAGAGATTAAGGAAGGAGGAGCAGACGCCGCTGGGGATGTTTGTCCTAGGGAATTTAAAAAAAACTAAGAACAGCAAAAATGCATCTCCGATTTAAATTAAATCTAAAAGAGATTTTGGCTTCCCATGGTATGCCCTTCCTTGTTGTTTTATTATAAAAATTTTGCTTTGTAGTAGATTTTTTTGCACATACTACATAAATAAAGCAAAAGCTGTGTGTGTTGCACAGACAGTTTTTCTAAATAAATTTCCGAAAGCTTTAATAATATGAAAGCGTCTGTTTTGATTCAAGTTAGGGAAAGTTTTAAAGCGACGTTTTGTTGTCAATGTCCAGGATACGATAATAAATATTATTTGTCCGCAAGTTTGCATTTACATGCCTCGAATAGATATGGGGATGCAAGGAATTTAATTTCTGCACTCGAGGAAACTCAAAACTACCATACCGACGATTAGCATTAAAAGTTTTATAATTTGATTAACTCGATATATTTATTATAAAGCATTGCACGGTAGAACCAACTTTAGGTATATTCATTAGAACTTTATAATCTCTAGAACCGGGAGCTTCGCAGGTTTTAAATTATTGTGGCTGATTTCTAATTTCCATTCCATCCATTGCGCATTGCCGAAAAAAGATCAATTAATTTCGAGTTCCCAATTTTCAAAAACAGGATAGTCAAAAGAAAAACGTTGCTAGAATTGGCTAATCTGGGGCTTAAACGACGATAAAGGCGGCTTAGGAAAGCTCGATTCGATTTATAAAAAACTAACAAATACGAAGGAAATGGAAACACGTTAAATATCGAACATGTTCCGATTCTTGGATGTTGCTGAGAAATTATAAATGGGGAAAGGAGACGGTTTCTCAACCTTTTTCGAAAACGCGAGGGCTTAAACAATGGCTTCCGAATAGCTTTTCAACAATAAATTGGATGTAAGCTCAAACGATTCACTTCTTTGAACAAACAGTTTGAAATATGAGAGGAGCGTTTAAAATACCTCACAAACCTCAAATGTTTAATCCATGACAAAAATTTAATTTAAAGCTGTAATATCTCTTGACTTATGAGATCAGGAGTTGACAAATAAATATTTACATGACACCTTAAACTCGTGACCCCCTTTTTTTTCAGCCAAGCGTATACAAATGAAGCGTATCGCCATTCTTTCATTTCTGAAAGCATTACTGCAAAATATTTCCATTTATAGTGTGAATTTCATTTGAAATAAAATCTGAAGCTGAAAGATCATTCAAGTTTTTATAACGAGGCTTAATAATTAACGCATCCCATTTAAGAGCTCTTATTGTCTGCAATTAATTACTAGATTTTCTAATTTATCATCCTTCATTCACCAGCAAAGGCATTAACTTGAAAATTATGAACTTTAATCTCGCTCAATCTACGACAGCATTGCATGTTATAGCATCGAACCGCGAAAGAAATGACTCGAATAGTTTAAAATTAATTCCCCTTTGATGTTACACCAGGTATGTCATCGCGCAAATACGTGAAATTTTTCAAAAAAGGTAACTCAAAATATTAACATTAAAATTACAAAATTAACTTGGCGCACACTTCGACTTTGTATATCTGAGCAGGAGAATTTTAACCCAAATTTGGTATTGTAAAGACACTGAAAAGAGTTTGTGGTAATTTAAAGCTGCCGTATTTAACTAAAGAGTTAAAGTTGAAGTAACTTTCCCGAAAGCGTTTCGGGAGTATCTCTCTTTTATTTTGTGTCAAACCTTAAATCCAACTTTAGGACATTCACTTAAGTTCAACAAAAATAGGATAATTGGAATTTTAATTGGAGTGTCAAATTCGAAATCATTTTATTGTTTCCATCTTTATATTTATTGGTCGAAAATATCAAAAATCCTCCCCTCAAATTTATTCAAAATGATTTGCAATATCAATAATAAAAATAAATTAATTTGTAGACCCTCGACCTTCACAAACCACGGGGCAAAGTCAAAAATTGTGCAAAGAAAATTTGTAGCGGAAACAAATTTTATGTAACGTAGGCAAACTCACATTTGCAACGTTACGAAAAATTATATAATAAAAAAAGGGTTTTATAATGAGGAAGTACGCTGTCTATCTCATCTAAGACCAAAGAATACTTATTATTAATTATGAAAAGGTCGACAATGGAATGAAAATGTATAATATATTGATTATATATTCAAGAAGTGCGAGATTCAAACTTTTCTGCCAAGAAAAAAAGAACGTAAAAGTTTTTCTTTACTACTAATATATTCTTTATGGATTAATGCTTGACATAGTTGAAATGTTTACAATTTTATGTGAACTCCGCAAAAAGTTTTCAGTGTTTAACGGAAAAATGATTAAGCGTGTTGACACATCTTACATTTTTAGGTGGCTTCATTGTGAGCACGGCTACGGCTGGGTTAAATTTGCAGTAACATATTGTAACCGATTTTTGATCTTTATAAGTTTTCCAATTTTATTTCCGACTTGATAAATTAAACTGACCCCCTTTGACGTTTAGCCAATAAGTTGGCGTGACAAAAAGTGGAAGAAAACTGATTAAGAAAATGCAAAATATTAAATTGGCGAAAACTAGATTTCCAAGTGGAGATTTATGAAGTATAAAAAAAAGAATATTAATTTATTACTTATTTGTGTGAGAAAGATAAAACAAGGGCGGAAAAATCAATATCGAGTTGGTGAATCCTGGCGCCTGAGGGCGCCTCCGGAAAGGTCCTTGTCAACAGGAACAGTGCAAGAAGCTTTTAGCCTCGTCGAGAGCTTTTCAAAACGGAATAACGCGAAGCTTAAAATTTGAGCTTGTTTTGATCATACGAATATGCGCAATTGGTCATTGGTTATTTCAAGTTTTCGGTTCTATTTTATCGCATTAAGTTGGCTACCGTGCTTCTCTTACGGTGGTTGGCGTTAAATCGAATAGTATCTTACGATAAAACAGCTTTTGGTAAGTAACGATTTTATTAAGGTAGTCGAATTTTGTTGCACTAATTTTTCCGCATTTTTTTCGATTTATTTCCCCACAAACTGACCTATTTTTGGGGCCGGTTTGTTTGTTTACTAGTTAAATAGGGGTTAGGATGTTGAAAATTTGCACTAATAAGGCTTTTTTAAAATGTTAAAGATTACTGTATGCGAATAAGGCTTCGCATGTATGAAATATTGTGCTTTTTTGATATCAGTTTTGTCAATATTTACATTTTGTCGAACTTGAATAAGAATTTCCCTTGCTTGTCGTTTTATTATGTTTTTTTAGCCAGAAGGCAAATATTTTCCGGTTATTTTTAGCTTTACCATAATAAAAAATGTATCAAGCTTTATGAAAATGCACGAGTTTGTAGGTAATATAGATGTTAATTTTCTCAGGCCAATTATTTTGAAATACCCAATAACCGATGAAATTTTTCCATTTTTCTCGTACGTCTGCCAGTTTCTCTATTACTACATTCAAGTTATAGTTATGTAATGTTATCTTTATGGCAGTCAAACTATTAATCTTCGCAATGCCACTATTACGCAGGTGCAGCTAATTTGTAATAATTGTTTTCTATATTTTATTCAAAAATTGACCCCAATTATAGCACACGAAACGCGAATCCACCCATCTTATCACTCCGATCGAGAAATTTTAATTAATCCTTTCAGGAAATAAAATCTGATTATACCAATTTTTTCCTTTTGTATGTTATTGATTCGGAAAAATTACCCCAACTTTTTTGCGAACTTTGTAAGTTAGGGGTTAATCTTCGACACAGCACGCAAACGTATAGTGTTAGTTTCACGACCAGATTTTGGAATAAAAGGATAAACGGAGATGTTACACATGAATAAATAGGGCAAGGTCGCTACCATTAAGGCTTAGGACCCCTAATCGTTAAATTCTATGTGTTGGTATTTTACTAACTGACCTAATTTATAATCGATGATCACACAGATTGCTGGGTGCTCTTTTGAGTACCTCTCAAACTATTTTTACGGTTCAAAACATAAAAATCGTTATTATGTAAACCACGAGGAGAGAATTAAATCCACCGGCAAAGCTAACGTGGAGGTAGCTTAAAACATAGTTCAGACTCATTACTCCAGCTTTCTTTTATTTTATCATTTCGGCCGAATTTTTTTGGAAAGTTTTCTTTTTATTGTAAAGGACTAATGACCTTAGTAGCAGTTGACACTGTTAAACCAAACTTAAACTTTTTATCCTGACTTTATAATCTTAATTGGAATAGTTCATTTGCCAAGCTGATGTTTGAAACTCAAAAAACTCAAAAAACTCAAAATTTGTCTTTAGGTTTTATAACTTTTTTATTCTATTTGCCCATTAGCACAGTATGTACATCTGCTGTCAAGGACCTCCGGGTCCTGTATATGTGTTGGGCCCTGACTATGCGTATTTGTAAAAATACTATACAAAAAAACGTAAATAAAATAATAAAACAGTTTTAAAACTTCCTCTTTAATTTTCTTGAACATGAAAAATTCGAGATAAACGAGTCGATTTATAAATAGATGTAATCCAATTTCAATGCAATCTAATAGAATAAAGTTTAGAATTAAATAAGTTATTTACATTTTTTTATTCGGAACAGATTTTATTTATATTTTATATTATATTCTTGAAATTTTCACTTATCGAAAATATCGACTGAATTGAAAAGAAAATATTTGGTTTTATTAATAATATGTAATTTAATTAATAATTAATCAACTCGTTAGGTTAGGTCTTGCCAAAACTTGCCAGTTCAGCTAGGTACTGCCTATACTCTGATAAGTCCTGCCAGTACTGTTAACCTGTGAAGCAACCTAGCATATTCCAGAGTATAGGAAACAATTTCTCAATAGATTTTGAGGTCAATGACTTTGTTTACACCGAGAGTTCAAGTTGCTACCTGACCTATCTTTTCATCTAGACTCCATCCTTCCTGAATGGTAGTTGTAGGTATAACTAAATCCTATAGGTGGAATATAGGAGAAAAGGAGGAATTCCAAGTTTTCGGTGTAAACTGGGCCATTGGGAAATTTAGAAAATGTTGATGTACATGCTACATTTTATTATATCAAAAGTGAAATAATGTAGTAATTGAAAAGGCGATTAGGGAATAAATTCTTCCCAAAAACAGCCTCCCAGTTAAAATAATAGCTTACAAAAAGAGAAAAGATAAACCTCCGGTTCTCGTAGGGTTTAGTTGCGGCAGCCGCAATTAGTTTAGAGAAAAATAAGGTAGATTAGGTAAGGATTACCGTTGCCATTATTGATTTCGGCGTCGATGGTTGTGGCGTGGTAGGATTATCTCACCCAAGGTCGTATACAAGGGTGGTTTAGGAATTTTTGCCTATTTATAGTAGACCCTTCGAAGCAAATGATTCCATGATTTAAGCGGATATTTTAAATTCATTTGCATTATTAGAAGTTTTAATCCTGTTATCAAATACAAACTTTAGTAAGTAAATTCAACGAGTGGGCAATGCATGCAATAATATACTCAAATTTAGCAAATGGAAGCTTTCATTAAATTATCGGCAACTTAGCTACAATCACGACAGTTTTAACAAAAACAATGTCAGCTTAGATCCGAGATTAAGCTAAACAAAGTTTAAATTACCGATTAGTATTTTTTGCAGTTAAAGTTTCAATCTTGGTTAATTAGTTAATCTTGGGTTTAAAGCAGTACTGAAATGACGTTCTAAGAATTTTATTTTGAACACAATTACTGGTATTCCATACCTCCCAGACCTCCCAGTCTCGGAGATTTTTGTGATCGATTTACAAGTACGACTTAAATTGGTGGTGAGGTCTAAGCTAAAGTTAGATTAAGCTAGGTTTAAGTGGTGAGCCAGACTTGACGGAATCAGGCATTTCTTTTGGTTAGGTTTTGGCAAAATCTGTGTTTCAGGTTGAACTAAGATTACTCAATGTAAACAAAAACAAATTTTTAGGAGTAAATTATTCTTCTAATTTGCAGCTAAGTGGTGAGCGAAATCATGACCACAAGGCTTATTTCACAAAGCATTGGGATTTTCCCATCTTCCAAGCTAAGAACGGCAGTTTATCTACCGCAATGTTTTTTGCACTTTTACAAATGTTTGCGTTTTGTACTGTAAGCTTTCAAAATTCAACCGTTTCATCTTCTTAACCAGTTACTTTTGGAAAACTCAATTTAACTTGCATCATCAGTCTGTAACGGCGTTTTCATAATCTTCATCGTACAATCCATTACCGTTTTGTTAAAGTTTTAGTGTTACAATTTCATTACCTTCTGTAATTTTCCCTTCCCATTTATTATTATAATTATATTCACCCTCGACATAAAATTTTTCTTCTGCCTTAGGCTTCGGGTTTCCTTTTAATGGGCGGTAAGGGTCTACGCTATTGCGTGCATCGACTATATCTACTTTTTCTTTTTCTACTTTTTCGACCGTTTCCTGTCGTTCCTTTTCACGTGATAAGATCGTGGAATTTTTACTTTTATATTCTTTCACTCTCTTTATATTTAGTTTTTATTATGTTTTTTTTCTTGTGTTTTACCTTTCTTATTTAATTATAATACGAAAAAACTTAACACTAAAAAGCAAAAATGTATGTTGCTCGGAGTTTTGGAATTGGAGTAGAAGTTTCATCACGAGACTTGATTTATTTAATTTGACGCACCGAATATTTAAATTTTTTGGCACGATGTGACAGCAGATAAAAACCTGAATAATCTGATATGATAACAAGCACGAGTAAAGTTTTATAAAACAGAGGGTGTGATATTGACGCCAGGTCATTTGAAATCCCTATGTGGGGACGTGTAGAACGTGTCTCATGGCTAGTAGTTGAGAGTCGATTCCCCACATCATGCGATTGTGGTCGCTCGGGGCGGTACATAATAAACGTTTCGGTAATTACCCCGTCTATAATGTAGTACATATTCTGCTGAATATCAATAATATGTAAATCATTTTTTATGCCAGCACAATCAAGGGTAGCTTTTTCGATCTAGACTTACACGAAAATTTTTAAATTAGAATATGTCGAACATATTTCAATTTATCTTTATTGTTGAAGACAAATACAATTTCATTATTTCTTGTTTACCAAAACTTGCTTTTATTTTCGAGTTGTTTTATTGAATTAGCATACATAGTACGAAAAATAGTTTTCGATATGGATTTTCTTCAGTTTATAAATGTTTTGTTCTTGAACTATAACCAAGTAAATTACAATGTACTACGTATTCTCTCTCTAATAATTTTGATAATAATTTGAAATATACAGGCCTCCTAGACCCACGGCTATGTAGTATTAAAATATTTAATACCTCACAGATGTTGCTAGTAGCTATGTCGCACGACAGCGACATAACAATCTAATAGCTTCCTAACTGCTAGTCTACGACAGCGCTCAATAATTTGTAAAAAGAATAATACTACAACCCTACAACAAACAAGGTGAATTTACATTAAAAAAAAAAAAACTCCGAATTATACCATATGACTAGCAAATAACTGAATTATGGTTAAAAATGCATAATTCATATTTTATAAAAATAAGTGGTGATTTAATAGACAACTAAATAAAACAAAAGAACTAACTAGAAAACAATAATTTAGTCTGCCGCGAATATGATTCGGTGGATCGATATGGTGAAGGCGGCCAAGGGGCCGCCTGACTACTAGTTGATAAATAAAAGAACAAGTAATCAAATAAAAAAGATATAAATTAAAAAAAGAAATCAGTAATTATATACCTCAGGATTAAAATTACTTTCGTCGTCAGGCTAATATACAACATTTTGAGTTTTAATTTGCAAATTTTGAAATAAAAAGCAAATTTTAGCTCACATTATTATTTATGCAACCTGAATGTTTAAGTGGAAACTCCTATATGCTTTGCTAGAGTTCCTTTTTTACCCAGTTTCATGTTACTACCTTTTTATTTTATATTGCTTTCATATTATTTTCTTCGTTTATTTCAGATTAAATGTCGAAGTAGGGAAAGTGAAACTTTTCTCCTGAAAAATCAGGAGTTAAGTAACCGCATTACTTCGAAAACGCGGAGAAATAGGTTTTTAATTAGAATTTTGTTATAAGAGATCTTGTGATGTTACCGAAAGAACCTGGCTCCAAAATTTAATTGCGGAAAATTGCAAAACTGCCTGAATTGCGCCAAGGCGTAAATTTTCCTATGTAGGTTTGCCTACTGGTTCAGTAACAGATAACTTTACAGCCTAAATAACTAATAATATAGTACTTTACTAATAATTATTCTAATATAATTTTTGATAATTTAAAATTTTAAAGCGGAATTTGCTTAGGCGATGGTAAATAATAGTTTAATAATCGAAGAAAATATTAAATTTTTTGCGGCGGCTCGAAGTTTGTGTAATCAGATCAAAGTGAAATTTAACATTTATTTATAAATCGAGATTATCAAGATTGTGCGGCCCGAAGGCCGCACAGTCCTTTAAAATATCTCAATCTTTTTTGGTAGGCAACTTAAAATGTACCAATGGGAAATGCTTTACAGACAGAAATGCGTTGGAATAATAAACTTCTCTGGAGCTTCCATTTGAAAATCGAAACTTGTCGAGAGTTTGAAATTAAAAATTGAAATTTGAAAGGAATTACTAATAAAATTAGTTGAATATTGTAGATTATTCCATACCCTCAGACCTCTCCTGATGCTTGCTGCCTCGTCATATTATAGAAGAGGAGTAAGCGATTTAAATGTAATAAAATCAATTCTTGATTGTATATGTAAGCTTACGGATTTCAATCCGGGGGGTCTGGGGGGTATGGAATACCAACGCTCTGATGTTGAACTGTGTTGACTACTAAGCAGATAACTCTGATTTTAGCAAGAATAAAATTCGGTATTGCTTTTGGAACCATCATTTTAAAGACCCGACAGTTCCTGTCGCGTTCGACAGGATGCCAGTTAAACACATATTTAGGAGGAGTCCTGTTGGATGGATCAACCGAAAGAAACTAAGGATATCCTTACGTAGTTTTTTTTTAAATTACTACTTAAATTAGATATTTTTCTTCTTTTTTTTCTTGGCAATTGGTTTGTTGAGATGACAGAAGCTCAGTACGGTTCTGTGTATCAATATCCTGCAATTAATAAATTTAGATTGAATTGTGCCAAGATTTTAATATACAGGACGATGCAAAAGGTTATTTGGCTTTAAGGAGATTAAATGAATAAAAAATTGTTAATTAAAAATTTTTTAAATTAATTTTTGGTTGTCAATTTATTGACCTGTAAGGCATAAAAATTGTGATGCCATAGTTACCATTATTAATTTTATTAGTAGGTACCTAAGGATAATAGATTGACGAAAATCGTTACATTAGCCTAAATTTAGGTTGTGCTTAATATCGGTTTAAAAAATAAATTAAAATGCCAGCTTTTTAAAACATAATTAAAATTTTAATTATCGCTTCAAGAAGACTTTTGTAAAACATTTCGCAGTTATCGTATACCTTACAAATTATATTTTGTTCAAGTTTGTTGGGAAAACGTCAAGTCATTAAAACGTTAAAAAATTTGTTCTTGTAATTTTTGTTATTTACTTAAATTACTTTTCCTTCTTAACAAAAGGTGTTTATATTTTGCTTACAAATAACTTGGTTGAACTTGACTTATATGTAAATGAATGCGTAGAATTTATTCGGTGAAAGTTTCCATTATTAATGTTGCTCTAATTACTTTCTCTTAACTTAATTTTTCGAGATAAAATCAGAAAAATAAAAACAAATAACTTTTTAAACAAAGTGCTGTTAATTATTATGGAGGATAGTCACGAAGTGATTTGTCCATGTACACACGATCCTTTATGCTAATAATTCAAATGCGATCCCAGTTCCGATGCTATCTGAAGAGCCGAAAATGTTTTAGCTTTCGGTCGAATTAAGATAAAACATAATTTTCATAATTTTCAATTATGATGAACGTCAAATGTGTACCACAACGCAAATTATTCAACCGGAATGGTTAAACATTGCTTAAGCACCTCCAGGCTAGCTAACCATTTAGAATTTACGATTGTTAATTACACTTGCATTACGTCCGTATGTATCTCGCATTGTAGGAATTTATGGACAATATCTTATAGTGTACGATTTGTTTACTACTCCTGGAATGACTGAAATTGTAATGGAAATCTGCAATGCAGCAGTAACTTGGTACGAAAGTTGGATTTAGTTGTTATATTTCCAATTCGGAAAGAGTCTTATGAACAATTGCATTTATGCTGTTCTGCATCTAAATTAAATTGCTTTACGTCTCGTACGATTTGTAGTAATGAAAATTATAAATTTTTTAAATGGGCTTTCTGTTTAAGTTTTAGACACGTGAGCTCTATCTCTCCAGCTCTAAATTAACGTTAACCCAACTCACGATTTATATCTTCCACTATTTTATCGAAGTGATTAATTGTTGCACAAATTAAGATCATTTTCGTTTATTTTTGCCAAGAGATTGCCAAAGCACGTCACACGATGTTTTTGCGATACAACTGCGATAACTGAACCGTTAACATCTTTAAAAATAGGAATCGATGGGGTGTGCTAAACACTCAAGTTTATGCAAATTATCTTTTGGGAACATTCATGAATTAAAGAACAACATTCGTATTGAAATTCAAACAACAAAATTGAATACTTCACAGAAAGTAATGAAGAATTTGAGAACTTACGTAAAGCTTTGTCTTCAAAACGACGGCAAATATCTTATAGTATTTGTAGAGAGGTCATAGATGCTTTCAAATGTTGATTTTTACGTAGTCATAGTCTTTTTGTTCTCTCCAATATTTTTTATTCAATTTTCATTGTAACATTTCAGAATAGCAATTTTATGGTTTCGATTTGCGTTTGCTCGAGTTCCACGTTCAGAACATCGGGAAAATTTTAAGTTTTCTTAATTTACTCAACTTTTATCACGATTTACTGCTCTAATTTTAGATTCGATACAAATGGTCTTGTAAAAATCATGTTTCCATTCAAATGACTCACTCTACATATCTAATACATAATCAATCAAATCGGTTAAGTGTGAATGTCACCTATAAATAGGTCAAAACATATTCTACTAGATTGATTTTAAACCTTAATAATGTTATATTCTTGTTCTCTAATTTTATTGATTTTCACAAATTATATCACTTTTTTTATAACCATCGCAACTCCAAATATGTGAAATTGTCCAAGTTCTCGCCAACACTCGGTATAGCAATTTAAAAAAAATTTAAATAAACAAAAAGTGAAGTTAATACTTAGCATATAATAATAAAAAGTGAGTGGTGCTTAGGAGATCATATAAAATGCCTCTTTTTTTATTTTACTTGCTAAATTTATTTTAGATGTAATTTAATTTAGGAAAACGAAGAAAAAAAAAGAGATAATTCAACAACGAATTGTAAAACGTAAATAGGGTGGGTGGTTGGTCGAGGAAAGAGTTGTGGCCAAGGTGTAGAGTTAAAAAATTGCTTGAAGTACACAGATTTTAGATTTGAGAGAGAGCAGGAATCAGAAATGATGAAGCCATGGGCCTTCAAGTCTTCAAAATGCTATTGTATTTTGTCCTATTATGTGAAGTAGGCTCTATTTTAAATTTTTTAAAGTTTCGAATGCGCAGGCAGTTTCAACTAATTTTGATTTTTATACATTTTTTTTTTAATTTCCAAATTATGATCCCGTGTATGATCGATAGATATAAAGTTTGATTTTCATTAAATTTTACAAGCGGAAAATTAAAAACTATAATATAAATTCAATTAGCGACATATTCAATTTGGTATTAAAATCTTGTTCAAGTTGACTTTGTTGAAACTACAGTAGTTACTAAGCTTCTTATAGAGGCACAAGAAAGCTATTGGTAGATAGGGTTGGAACATCTAGGCGGCATTGTACGTACCCACTTTACTTATAGATTTTGCACTTAATGAGATTAAAATCTGCATTATAAATTAAATCCGTACTTAGGAGTGCCCTGATTAAAAGGAAAATGAAAAACTAGTCGATTAACAATTATTTAATCCGATCTTGATGCAACAAAATCTTTGCTGACGTCCGGATGTTCCTGGTGTCTCTCAGCGATTACTTGCGACTCGGCGCTCTTCGTTTTAATTTTAGAGAAATTTATATGTTTAATTTATTACTTCACTTGAGTTAATTAGTAAGTTATATCTTTGCACTGCTAAATTGCACGTAGTAGTTTTGATTTATTACTGATTACTAAGCAGCGTGTAAAAAATAGTACGATGTCAAAATGTAGGGCGTTCGCACAATAATTAATAATCTTTTTTTGTACCAATCGTAAAATGAACAATGGGGAATAAATTATAAGACACTAATTTTACAACGTAATTTGCGGTTTATGATGTGCAAAATTAAATAATTAACAATCAAACAGTGCGAGTGTCATATGAACCCGAAAGAAAACAAAGAAACAGCAGTTGATGAGAGAAAAACATGAAAGTGAACAAATAATTAACCCAATTAAAGATTCATTTTATGATTTGCATGTCAATTCGAGTGGTTTCGAGTAGCTTCTACCAAGGAAATTGTAATTTTTGCAAACAGAACATTGTGAACTCGGTGTTCGTGTTTTCTTGCTGTTGGCGAATTAAACAGGGCAGAAGGAGAAATTCTATATTAATATTTAGGTATTGGTCAATGCTATTTGATTAATAGACATTTCTATCGAATGAGATGATACTGGAATATTCAACAACCCTGATCTGATTTTCAATCGCGACGAACGTGTTCTCTTAGATCAATGATGACCACAAAAAACTGAAAAGTATATAAATTGCAGTATTACGTGTTTTCATAACTCTGAGAAATATTACACCTACATAATATATACAAATAGCGTGTGACACCAATGTTTTTCATCAAAACAATTGCAAAATATGTTTAAAACTTAATTGGCAACAGTAAAACCGGGCGTGGCCGGGTACGAAAGCTGGTAGTAGTGTAAACAAAAGAATGTACAATATTTTCAAGAATAACTTAGTAGAAATTTAACTTAATACATTTTAAAGTTTAAAATGATGTTATTGGTAATTGATTATGGTAATTAATGCCGAAATATGGCGTAGCTCTTTTGTTTCATTTCATTTTCAAATTTTTAGCTTTTCAACTTTGGCATTCTAATTCAACAAAATATCAGTAATTTCAAAATAATCATTCAATTCTAAATTAATTTATTCCTCATTAATTCCTATAATTCTATTAAATTCTTCCTCCAATTTTGATTGATACATTGGGCTTAATTTTTTTTTCTTTTTCTCTTTTTCTCCCAAAAGTTTCGCTTCGGTCCGGGGGGCCATCATCAGGACAAGTTTGAAACGTTGAAAATTTGAGTTCCATTTAGACATGGCAAAAATTTTATTGATTGATTAATTGACGATAAAATAATTATGGATGATATAGATAAAAGTAGGATGATGATATTATGTATCAATCCACATATAAAATTTAAATATTAAATAACAGGCGTAAATATTAAAATTGTAATATAAATTAATTTGGTATAATAAATTGAAAATGTAAACGAATTTAGTTTATGATTAAACTTATAAGTTTATTATTAAAGTTATTTATTTACATTTTGGAATGCAAAATTGTTCATACATTAATGTAGGTTAGTTTTTTTTTTAATTTTTGGCTGAGCACATAGTGAAATTCCTTTCCACTTTCCGGCATTATTTTTTATTAAAAATATTTATTCACTCTAGAATTTCATTCATAATTTAACAAAACCGCATGTTTTAATTGGTCAATAATGACATAATATGATCAGTAGTGTCCTGAATGCGTTGCTATGCAATAAACAGGATGGTTTATTTTGAAAGGATGGAGATCTTTTTCAAAGTAAGTGCTATTGTACTAAAATGTACGCCATCAGCTTTATAATTTCTTGAATTAAAATTCAACAATACCTACAGAATTTCAGTAAAAAAAAAAGAATTAACGAGATTCCCATTGTTAACTTATAACATGTTTATAATTAGAAAGCAGTCCAAAAATGAGCTTAACTTCTAGTCCACGCTTAATACCGTAGGGTTTTATACTTAGTGTCTGTCGTCCCCATTACAATTACGCGAAATCTCGGTTAGCATCTACCGGTGTCTCCCCTATTAGCAAATACGATATTGTAACCTCATGCAGTTCTCTTGGTAATATAGATATTACTTTTAAGCAAGAGAATTTGAAATAATGTTTACAAAATTAGCAATTTTTTGCTAACTATTTTTAATTAAGTTTACAGTTCCGAACTAAAAATAATAAAGAATTCATAACACTGGTATATATAATCCTATATAATGTTGGGTATAAAAGGTTTCCTGCGGTTGATTTTATTTAAATTATTTTTCGTATCAAATTGTTTTTTTAGATCGACTGGCTTAAAAATGTTCGCATAGAAACTTTTGTACAAAAATTGTTTTCAGATTCGGAATTGGGAAAAAACAAATAACTTAGGGTGTAGATGCTTCGCATTTAAATGGGACCTTTTTGGTGATAATGACCTGATTGCTTAAGCCAAAATACCAAGCGTAGAGATATTTTACAATAATTTTAAAAGAAACAAAATGAAGAGCAGACCAACTGATGATCAATGCGAGCAATGCCAGCTCGCATCTTAAAATTGTTGATTTATGGGGTTTCCCCAAATTATTTTGAAATTCGATCAATCTATTGGTGGAATGAGAGTTAATTTAATTGGGGTTAAAATGAGATCACTATCTCTATTACTTTCACTATTACTTCGGATGTGATCCATTTTGGTTTTGGCGTTCCAGCATGAACATCCTGAGAACTGTGATGTAATTTGAATTACATTTTTTGATTGTATCTACTGATACAATCTGATACTGATACTGATACTGATTGTATCTTCAGGTGTAAATCAGCCCCTCTTCATCATATGAGGTCTGACCAATTTTCTTTAATTAAATAATTTTAAAAATAAGTGAAGAGGCAACCCATCCAACGCAGGCTGCAATATACATAATACAAATATTATTATTATTATTTTTATATTTTTAATATTTACCTACCACTAAATATTTGTTATCTCGTCGTATATAACTTTGATATACCTAGTGATAAAGTCGAGTCTGGAATCAAAATGATGTTTGATGATATGATATCGAAAGTTAATTATTAATATTATTATCTGAGGAGAAGGCAAGCCGCAACCCATTTTACTTATTATAAAATTATGTAACGAACAATAAGGAGTGAATTTCGAGTTAAATTTATTTCACGTTTTAAATATTAGATAATTTTCATATTTGTAAAATGTTTAATTAAACCGAATTGTTTCTATAGATAACAATCGTTGAATTCTGAATGAAATTCTATTGACTTGGGTTCGTTGTTTGCATTGAATATTATAAACCAAGTTGAATTTGTTTAGAAATAAATTAGCAGTGCGAAAGTGAAAACGTATTATCAAACTTAACGTAGGTAGACGCATAGGTACATCATTAGGTGTATAAAATAATTGTAAATAATTTAATTCTAAAATTATATGTAATTACCTACTACTAACTCTGTGTTCGGTGTAAGTTTATAACATTCAATTTGTTTCTTATCGTTTCGTTTTGAGGTTAATTGAACATTTATAATTTTATACGCACCAAAATGTAGGTTTTATTAATCATGCACTTATGTATTTCCTACAAGATTAATATACACAGTGGTGCGCACTATTAGTAGCCTACGTGGTTACATCAGAAAATATTCGCTCGTTCAATTTTAGAGACAGTTTTTGATTTTAACCATCTGCCTGACGCCGGCCCTGTGTACATTTTAATTTAAAATATTATTGCGTGACTATTCGTGCCTTGCAATAAAGTTTGCTATATCGAAAAGTCTGCGGAGACATAAAACTTGGGCGAAGTACCTTAAATAATAAATTTTTAGTACAAAAGCGGAACAAAAAATACGGGTATCAAAGGGTTTCCCTTATTGCAACTTTAAAATTTCAACTCAATTTCAAACCATGACCTTTGCGGCTATCATTAAACTTTTAGACTAATTTTCAATGAATTTAAACGTCACCTTACGCACTTACTTATGAGGTAACTATACCATTAACAAATAATATGTAATCGATAACGCTAATAACGACAATCAAAATGCAATCGATAAATTTAATAATTACCTTCAAAAGTATTGTATTATTAGGTAATGGCGACATTAAAAGTTCATTTATTTTTAATTTACTTCTTTTAATTATGTTTTTGATCATTGATAACAGAATTCTATCGTGCATGCAGATAATCAAATTAATTGTGTTCCTTAAGCATCTAAATATATAATATTACAAGGAAAACTTGGAAACTCCAAGATCTGTCACTGAAGTTGTGGTTATTTGTAATTTCAGAAATAGAATTAATTACTAAAATCTATAAATTCGAATACAATCATGTAATCTTATGAATTCGTCAGAATAACGCAAACCTGCCGAAGATGTTAAGACGGAGCTCAATGGAAATAAATTTTCAACCTTCACAATGTCGTTTTCGACCTTCCTCTCTTTCTCTTTTTGTCCAGTCTCCATTCCATCACCACGCTTGTTGGATCCTTCTCTTCTCTTCGCATAACATGACCCAGCCATTGTATACTCTGGCCTTGATAAATCTCACAATATTTTCATTTTCCAGTTCTTCCTCTTTCCATCATTTTTTCTAACTCTCAATTGATCGTCTTCAGGTCTTGCTGGTCTGATAGGTCGATGGGGCAGCATAATTATGTATTCCAATATAAATTTATGTATTAATTAAAAAAATTATTAATTTGAAACATACAAAAAATAATATAAATATTAAGAAGCGACTTTTTGCAAGATGACGTAGGTAATCATCCATTTGCATATAATATGAATCATAATTATAATAATTATCCATAATTAATGTATTATAATAATTTATATTCTTCAATAGAAAATATTTTGGAAATTCATATTGCATCACATTTTCATAATATATTTTTATTAATAATATGTTTGTGTATATATTTAAAACAAAAGATAAGCAACCACCGACGCGGCGCCGGCCATATCTCCGGTTTAGTTTTATTATACAAGGATTGTTAATAAATTGCAACCTCATGCTAGATAGATTAGTGGACTTTGGCATAAAATATTGGGATGCCCAATTTGCATAAATACGATTAAATACTAATTGATCTGCTCGATATTTTAGACAGTTGCAATTTCTCTTTATTCTGTCTACCACTTTAAATCACAGAAGCGTAATACAATTATATTGTGAGAAATCTGATCTTGGCCCGTCCGGTGGGATAGTCGTTCAAGAGGATATGTAGGCTCGCACGCTATCAAAATTTATTTATATTTAATTACTCGAAAAATACTGAAACGATTTTAACCAATCAGTAAACCAATAAATTTTGTATTCGTTGAATTATTATTCTGGACGAGTTAAAGTGTTACAAATTTTTAATTAAAAAGTTTGAGCTACAAAACACTGCAGTGTCTTAAAACTTCACATACGAGAAAATAAACACTTTTAAATGTTTTACACTTTTGTCATTTTTGGAATAAGTGCTTTTTCTCGCATCAACACGAAAAATCTTGTCATTTTCTTGCAGGAGTCGACAATTTCCTGCGAGACGTATGATATCAATAATAAGGGAATGAAAATTTTGTGTCTTACAATTAGTTTACTTCAGCAGTATTTGCACACATTCGTACTCGATTTAACTAAATTAACTTCCCCAATTAGTTGATTATTACTATTAGTTTATTATCATAATAGATAATGATAATGGAGTACTAATGAAGTAAGACATCAAAATTTCTTGTCGCGCAGAACAAAATTTACTTTGGATTTCCTATATCAGCTCGTACGTGATTGATTCGGAATGGAAATTCTAAAAATTGTGATCATCCGAACATTATTGGTTCATTAAATATTATAATTGAGTGTCGCTTGATAACTTTTAACCTTATCATAAATAACGCACAATAGAGGAATCGAATTTTTTAAATGCCACCCATTTGTATTTGTTTATAATTATCAAAATGCCTTTTTGCGCATCATTTATTCAATTTAATTAAAATAAAATTGTTTGATAAAATACACGGCGGCATGTATAAACCAGAAATGCAATCATATAAAATAATAATGTAGTGCTTGTCAATATTAACAATAACCGAATAGTCGATCGATGCGAGTTCAAATCCGGATTTGTTTGTTTATTTTTTATGGCTTTCATTTTTCAAATTTCGCCAAGTTTACGTTCTTTTACGGCATTATTTCGTTATGCATGAAACGTTACCTTTAATCTTGATTTTTCTTGTGTCATCCTTTGTAACAATAATGGAGGATAATAACTTGACAAAAATTTTTCTCGCATGCTATCTCGTCATGGTTCAGTTTTTCCAGCTTAGATAAAAAGTCATTATTTTTGATTACTTGTTTTTAAGAAAGCCCGGCAGTGAAAAAGGCATCTAAAGTTGATTTTCAAGGCTGGAAAATGTGACGTAAAAAAGCGTAATTTGTTTCATACATTGTTTGATGGCGCAAAAATAACAAATTGCTGTAGGAAGTGGTACTGTGTAGTCCCAGCGATGCAAGCCCAATTTTCGACAAAGTTGAAAAATTTTAATTAAGTTTTGAAATCATTTGCAGTTATTTTCGGAAAGGAGAGCGGATTAAACAGCAGACATGTCTTTGGATCTTAAAACTTAGGAAATGTTTCTTCAAGGCAAATGAATTGTGAGAATTATGTCAAGTTTTGCCTTCCGGGTTTTACGCATAATACCGGTATTCATTGATCTTGTGCGCAGAATGTACAAAACTGATGAAGGATTATGGAAGTTCATAAATAGGCAGTATCAAGTGGTATCATTTATTATAGTTTTTCGTTTAATGTTATAAATTGCATCGAGAGCGAAGAATACATTTTGAAAAAGTATATTGTCGACGCAGTTATGATGAAAAATATGTAGACAAAGGTGCCACACTATGTCGGTTTAATCAAAAATTTTAATTGATGAACGGCGTCAAAGAGATTCTTCAAAACTGTCTGTCAGTTACAATGATTGGATTTTCATGTAATATACTCAGGGCTTCGTTAATTGCGCTAATGAATGTGTGATCTACTATATATCGTATGTAGTAGGCACCTATAAATTTCAAGCTTACATCTTGTTGTTCCAACAATGCTAATAGGCTTACATTGTTAAATATTATTTTGATCCAATTTGTTTTTAATTAAAAAAGGACGAAGCCCAAAATATTATCACAGTCGTAAATGCGTCCACTTCGAACTGTTTTAAATGAACATGCAGTGATATATGACGTCATCAGAGCGACGACATCTATTAGCATGATTCACATCATATCAAACGTTTGGCGGCCAAACAACCCTCTTTATAAAAATCCGGTTTTGTAGTCAATTTTAGCATTGTGCAACCTTGTTCCAGGTATATGTATATTACACATAAAACGTCTGGGCTTTATATAAACGAGTGCCTCGCAAAATATTGCAAACTTGTGCACGAGAATGGAATAATATCGTTCCCAACAATTTTGCAAAGCAATTTTTTATCAAGCGAGCAGTTCATAAAAAAATACGGCAAATAAATTATATTCCTTAGAATTATAAATAATATATCACTCAATATATAGACTCGCCAGTTTATCGGACTGGTTGAATTCCACCATATACAATCTTGATGGCTAGATAATGGTAAAATCGTGATAGGAAGTGAAGGGGGGCTAACGAATTTAATATTATCTATAACTAAGATTTTCGTAAATTTGTTAATTTTTATACAAATCTGTGTATTTGCAGCAATATGCTGTACAAATGTACCATCCCCAACAGTTCAGTGTTTCCCCTTTGGATAGAGGATACATTAAATAAATTATCATATTAATATAATTTTTGTTTCTGCTTTTCATATAAGGGGCGCCATCTCGAGATCTTTGTTCAGTTCACCAAAGACCCTAGATCCGGTACTGATCCCCAATATATTGGAGTGACGGTTCATTTGAAATTTTTCTTCAATAGGAATCCGGAATATTGCTTTTTTTTCATAAAAAGTAATTCGGCATGAAATAAGACAAAATACACCTGATGTTTTATCAGGATTCAACAAGAATTCTTCTTTTTCATACTGTCAAATCTAAATTGCTAACAATTTCAACATTTGCCATAATAATTTGTTTACTATTTTTTTGTACTTCTTATTTAAAATCAAATTACATACATTTATTTTATACAAGCGGCACTAAAGCAAAAACAATTGAATGGCATACATTGCAACTTTTACATCGCTTTCAGAAAAATAATTTAAGAAAGTTATCTCTTGTTTCCCATGATTTAATTTCGATTAAATCATTTTGCCTAAATAGAAATCCAATAATTAAAGCATTTCCTAGATGTAAACGATACAGAGGAAACGGAAGCGGGGTGGAAAGTGCAGCAGTTAACATGATTAACTTTGGTTTGAATGTAAATCCTTCGCCGCATACTAATATACTCTTAAATCTTTAATCATGCAGATCCAAAGTTGTAAAGATATAAAAAAGACAAAAAACTTTACTTGGGGCTAATTTAATGTTATAAAAATAAAGATCAAAGAAGTTTTCGTCTTTTGTTGCCGTTGCAACGGTTAGGTTTTGAGATTTTTTAATTAGCGCATTGCAGTCTATATTTTTTGATTAATTAAAACTTTAATTTTCGGTTTAATTCACGGACTTTTATAGCGAATGCAAGTGTTAATCCGGGGGGTCTGGGGGGTATGGAATACCCTCCAGTGAACCCTTTACTTTTTTGCAAGTGCTGGAATTCAGTTTCAAATTCTGTTGGGATATTACATACAAGAAGAAAAAATTACGAACACATGTGAAAAATTGGGGTTAGCAAATAAAATTTAAAAATTTAAATTTAAATGCCGGATAACCACCTCAATCGCTGACTTCTTCAAATTTTGCCGTATAACTACTAGCTTCAGTTTTCCAGTTTTCCAGTACTTTTATACTAATTATAGTGTTGTAAACTTAAAGAAGAAACAACGCCGTAGGCGATTTTTTTAAATTTAATTGGCTGTTGTTAGATAATATTAAGGCTTAGTCTGCAATGAAATTAAGAAATAACTAAAATTTTAATTTGAACAGTAAATGAGCGTGTATTTCTTGGCGCATGGATGCTTTCGAAGCGAAAGAGGTATGCAAATATAAGAAAGTGTAGGGTATCTGTGAGGATGAATTATTTTAAGCTAATTGCACAGTTTCTTACCTACCTCATTAAGGAACAACTTGCCTAGGTATGTTTGTGTAATCATGTTTAAGTAATGAATAACATTTTTAATGGCACTTAATTATTTATTGAGCGCAAACTTTAAAGTGACTATTATTCTCGATATTTTGAATGAACAAAGGCTGGAGAGAAATTTTTTTAACGCAACTTCAGTAATTTTGAATTTCCTTTGTGTCCTATGCGGAAAAGGGCGTTAAAGATGTTTAGAACATTGAAAGAGTGTTTCATCCACTTCAAAAAGAATTCCAACTTTGAACTTCCAGCTTCGTTCGAGGCGAATACGAACGCTGTCAACAAAATTTGGTGGTCTTGAGTTGAACGGCAACCTCACTTGGTCTCTTTTACCTCTTTGTCAAGCCAGCTAAAATTCGAGTTCCAAATTAATGGAAACAATGATTCCTTGCAAGTCGAAATAAATAATATTAAAACTTGCTTTGTCGGAATTTTCTTTTTTCTAAAAAATCCCACATAACTTTCCCACCAATTTAACAGGTTTATTGGACAGTTTGAATGACAGCGTAAGACAGAGCAAAAACTTCCTCGAGCGTTTTCCCCTGAAGTGTTCTCGTATTTTATGGGTACCCGCAAATACATCGCTAAACTTTTACAAAATTTACACTTTAATTAAAATTTTAAATTAAAGTTTGTTTAATAGGAAGGATGCAAAGTTTAAATTGAATAGATTTAAGTTTTGGGTCCAACTTACGCGGAAATATACTGGCTGCAGATTTAAGTTTTTTGGATTTTTCTGCTAATGGTGAGGATTTTTTCTCGACGCGTTTTTAATTTTGTTTGAAAATTTGAAATCCTCTGTGCCGGTGTGCTGTTATATTTCATATGCAGGTGCTCATTTGAAAACGGTTTCCATTGTAAATTTTCCTCATTATGACACCTTACCGCAAGACTAATTGTGCTATATAATTAAGCTTGCAGTTTCCAGTGTTTCTTATTAGTACTATAAGTGGTATGTGTAAGAGCAAATTTGTAGTGCACAATGCATTCATTAGTCTGGAAGTATACCAGTGTGCACATCACGTGAAACTTGTAATTAGTTCGATCTTCAAAATCGGTTGGAAGCCAATAATTTGTGAAAAAAGTTTTGTTATTTAGAATTTTATAAACGTCCACCCTGTGTACTTCGCTTCTGCTAAGCGGCGATTTTCTTCCATTTTCCGCCAGTTTTGGTCATAAATAATTATTTTATATTGGGTATTTTATTGTCTTATCGAGGGTTTTCTGTTTTTCAGAAGTTGTATAACCAAATGAGGGTTGCCATAATTTTCATTTTAGACACTTTCGAAAGCAACATTTAATTGATGTAATTTTAATCTCTTCTCTTCTCTAAAAAATGTTATAGTAAATTACGTAGTAAAATCGTGGTATTATCTGTTCGTCGTTTTTTGTTGCTTAATTTCGAGTAAATGAATGAAAGAAGAGATCGGTGAATTATTTCAGTGCTGACCAGCTTTCAAGTTTATTTACTACAAATAAAATTCACTCCGTGGAGCAGCACGAATATAGCTCGTTAAAATTAAGATAAATAGAAATTCTGTTTTCATATTCAACATTAAGATTAAAGTTACATGTAAAACTCGAAACCAAGTTGAATCAAGTTGAAGTGCAGAACCACGAAGCTCTACGTAATGATGTGGTTGGTGAGCTGCTTTCTGAAATAATTTGAACATTTATTTGATATCACATAACCCAACGTTTTATTTTAATAGATTAAATTAAAGCTGTTATTGGTGAATTTTTGGAGTTTTCCTCGAAACAAAAGTTTAATATGAAACTGTACAATTATTTACATGAAAATTTAATTTCGAAACAAAACTTTGTATGAGTTGAGCTTCTAAATATTGCGTGATGAGGCCGACTATATTTGAACTAAAAATCTCGGATTACGAAAATTAGAAGATCGGGATAGAGATAATAGAATTATTTATTTTAAATAATCAGCATAGGAAATCCATTTGAAATTTCCCAAAACTTAGGACATTAAAATTTAACGAAAGCTTGGAGAAGTGGAGAGACTCGATTGTCGCGCTGGCTTCTTTGCTTACCGATTTTCTCGAACGGTTTCGATGAAATATGAGCAAAATAAAGATTGTAAATTATTTTTTTAAATTAATGTTCCGAGTAATACAATAATCTGTAATCTGAACATCTTGTAGGATTTACCTTCCCATAAAATATTATGAATGTTTATCATGGCGACTTATGCGATACTTGGGGATTCATTATACTTGCAAAATTTTTTTACTAATTCTTATTCTGTCCGGAAAGTGAAGCGCGAGAACCCATTTAACATTCTATCACTATTTGTTCTCCAATCAAGTAGAAAGGCCCGATCGATCTTGTGTTTCCGTATTCCAAAGACGCTCCCTTCCAGATTGCTATCCGATACTGTGACGTCATTGTTGGAAGGCATTGCCGGAATTAGGATTAACAAATTGCTCGAATTGTTACTAAAAATTTGATCAACGTATATATGATCCTTCAATGTTTACTAATTAATTAATATCGACTTTCGGTTTATATACTTCTAAAAGCATAACGATGTTAGCTTATCACTTTCATTATTCCTATCCATCGGCAGCTCTCTCGGTCTTTGTTTCCTTATTATTAAGATTTATTCGTCCAAAATAATTTTTTACCCAAATAATCGCAGTTCCACTATCGGAAAATCTCTTTCATCTTCTTTTTTAAATTTACTTTCGATGTACTTATCGTACAGATTTACCGTCGCTGGATTTGATTTCTTCTAAAATTTCAATTATTTATCTGCCTTAACATCTCATTTATTCTTCTTTGTTTGCAAGTCAACAAGAAACTTTTGTGACGTCCCGGATTTCGATATCATATATTAAGTGGTCACTCCAGGATCACGACTTCAATTTAAAGTTTCCTCCAAGTTAAACCCCGGACAAATTTTTTCACCTACGTCATTTTAAAAACCACATTTTGCGTTGGAAAATTATTATTTTTGACGACTGAATTGTTTTCGCGTTTCTGCTTTTCGAGCATTTGAAATTGAAATCGAGCCTACATTATTCCAATTTATTTCGTATCAGTGATTCTTTTATGCAAAATATTTATTGTCTTTGAAACAAAAAAAATTACAAATTATATAAAAAATGTATGCGGTATATACAGGAGCATCGAACACGGTTTGATTAATTTAGATTTTCGTTAATGGCCAACTTGACGTTTGCATTTATGCGGTTTCACTTCTTTCTTTCAATATTTCATGAAATTTCTTATCTCTTGAGGGTTCTCCCGCTGAAGCAGGCGCTTTTCTTACTTCGGGACTTTCAGATAATTCTCAAAAGGCAAGTCTTATTAATAATGGAACAGTGTGCCTTTGTAATTCTTTCACTTAATAATAATAATATTTATTTATGGATAAACCTTTTTACAACATTTATAAAGTAATTACCAACAAATTTTACCAAAACCCGCTAAGCGGTCGTTCGCGAGACCTCAAAAGAAATACCATAGACCGATTTTCAAACTTTATTTTTAACTGAACCACCCTGGTACGCTATTTATTCCAATTACATAAACATAAACTCCGGCCAGTAGTTTCACAAACAATCCCAAACTCAATGATGAATTTAATGCAAATAATTTAAATTATTGAAATATTTCCGGTAAATTTAATAATAAATTGCTACAAAATTATTCGTTTAATAATGTCAGCTATTTAAATTCGATTTATTTCTTGCAGAAAGAAGAAGCGTCTATATGTTTTGATAATCCACCCGAGGAACCTGTACTGAAAGTCTGGTAAGTCTCCATTTTCATAAAATGTAAAATATTAATTAGTTTTGTAAATTTTGTGATTATTCCTCCATAATATTTCCAAAAGGATCAGGACGGAATTTATTTGCAATTTATCTAAATAAAAGGAATAATCTGCCAAAATATAGCTAAATTAAGCATCAAATTTTAAGTAGCTTATCTAAAAAGGATTTACCTTCTCAAGTAAAGTAGGAACGGAACCCTAGAATTCCAAATAGTTAATGGCAAATTTATTATGTAAATTCGTCGATTTACCAATTGATTCCAGTCTGATTTTATATTTTGCTAGCATTAACTTAGGATTAATGCTATATTGTGTTTAAAACTAAAATAACAAATTCTAATGAGAGATTACTCGACCTATGCTGTTTATCTTGTAAACACTTTTCTTTGTTCACCTCGAAAACGATGTTATGCGTATGTTATTGTTGTATATGAAAATAATTTTTATTTATTATTAGTTTTCACTTGAATAACATCGAAGCCCCGTCATAGAAATCTATTCGATATTTTGTTCAATTTCACTTTTCCTTTTTGTGATTTTGTATATTTGGAAATTCTTTACCGCGCACAAAAAATGTGTAGTTTTTTTTTGAACAAATACGATTAACAATGGGATAATAGTAATCATAACGAAAAATTGAGAACAAAGCAAAAACAATTTTGTTTGTGCGGAAGCACGAAAACATTTGATTAGGACTGCATAATTTGAGCAGTGAAATTGAATTTAACATTTATAATTAATTTCGACTTGGAAAATCGATTGATTTCCTTTGTGGAACATAAACAACTGCTGCATAATATTTGAGCTTTGAATTTAAGAAAAATACCGAATAGAAATTTTTTCCATTACTTGCAGGCTTGCAGGCTCTCCACGTCCAATTTTTAATATATGCCATCAAATTTCACCATCGAAATTCTTGTATTGTTCATTATGTAATAGACATTACCTTGTCAATTTAACGTGAAGTTGGGAGGCTTTACAGTTATTGCAAGAATCTGACTTTGACAGCGATCATAATTTAAACAGTTTATTTTACGAGTATAATTAGCAGAAGTAATTTTGTCGAGAATGTTGCACTCGACAAAATCAATGAGGATTACTATTACCGTAGGCAGAGCAGGCCCGACTAACCAAAAAATGTATGTAGAAAATAAATATTTTGGTTCACATTAAAAATATTTAAAGAAAAATATAATAATAGTTATTTAAGCTACTAGTTTAGAGTTGCTCATTAAACTTATTTTGTTCTACTTTTTGGAGTACAAATTTGAATTATTGGAGATAAAAAAATGTTAAGACTTTTTTTTAATAGTCAGTAGTAAATTAATTTTACGACCCTTGACACTTTTGTCGACGTAATATGTAGATGTCTTTGGTATGCTGAATTAGTATTTGCGTTGCTTCGCTAACAAACCCGGGATACAAACACGATATAATAGCTTTATATAACATTTGTATCAAGATTTGGTTAGCGAAACAAAGCAAATTTGCAATATAAAACGGTGGACGAGTGTACACTAGTGCAGCATACCAAATACATCTACTGTTTCGATTTACTAAATATCTTCATAAAAAAGTTTAATAAAATAATTTTTGCGCTCAGCAGCAGCAAAAACTTTTAAAGTTGCTTGAGCTTTAATATTACCGCATTTAAGTTTAAAGACACAAAAATAGGGGGGGGGGGTATGGAATACCAACTCAATAAGTTTTATTTTTGGAGTAAAAGCGGATCAGCGGAACAGTAGGTTGTAGGGAGTCCCCCTATTATACAAAACTATGGTACGCCCACTGCTCGGTATAGCTTTAAATTAAAACACGTCAATATGTGTATATTCTTATGATTTATTTACGGAAATATTACTGTATGGTCTTACTTCATTAAAATAGAGAATTAAATTAATTTGAGCGGAACTTTCTAAATCGGTAGTATTGTCGGTAACAGTTCTGGGGATATGATAACATTCAAAGGTGACTGCTTTTGTTTTCCGTTTATCAATTAGACTACATTATAAAGGCCGTTTGTGAGGTTACATCTAGAGAACACTTACTTAGAGTTCGTGCCAAATAGAAATAGAACCGTCAATCATAATAGTTGGTAACATTATTTTTAAAAGGTAGGAGAAGAATAGTATTGCATTTCTATGAGTGCATGCGGTGATAAGAGAGAGAGTTACATTACCGCTTAATAAACAAGGGTTAGAGGTATGCAAAGAACAGCCCATATGGTCAACCAGTACACTATAGTCGCGAATATGAGGTGCAATGATGTTTAAAATTCATAAGGTCAATCGTTTTTAAAAACATATCACATTATGATTTGTATACATCATCATTGGCGTAGAAAAATAAAATAATTTTGTTTTAAGTTAAACAAACGAACTAACTAGTAATAAACCAACAAACGATAAGAAATAATAAATATGAATAATTAAATTTTTAATTATATAACAATTATGACGGCTTGCAACTTTGCAAGAAAATGTAAAACTAAAACAATTCGTAACATAGTGCCGGAATAAGTCACAGTGCGCTACTGAATGACTTAGAGTTCTTTAACTGGTTGGAGATATCTTAGAGGTATGGCTTACTTTGATTGACGGTTCTATTTCTATTTGGCACGAACTCTAGGTCGTTTGAACACTACTGCAATTTGTAGAAGCGTAGAAAACAACCGAACTAACTGTTGTTTAAATGTAGGTAATCAAATTAACATTCTCAGGATTCATTGTGTTCTACGGGTTGCCCTTGGGACAGTCTTTTAGTGAAATTTGATTTATTTTTGTGGAAAATTAATAGATAAAGATTGCCTCGTGGGGCAAACACTGGGGGATTTATGATGGACACTCATGAGGATGAATGAGGTTTCGGAGGACGTAGGTGTCTGTTTGTTTGGAGGCATTGGTATGTTTGCTTATTGAAAAGCAAATTTTCAATTGACCTCTCTGGTTACTACACTGTGCTCAGGAAGAGCTGTTGAGGCCGACTTGAAGCTCAAATCTGAGTTAATAATCAAGTTAGCCTAATAAGACTGCACTCAACAACTCACATCGGTAAACTACCTAAACAGCAGCAAGTGACTGCTATGGAATATCTTCCACTTAGAACCAATGCCGAAGTGGCAAACCCAGACGTAAACAAATTATGAAACCTGCATCAACGCATGTCATTGGAGTTGCATACCTGAAACTTTGTTGCCCCTTTGGAACTTCTATAATATGTAATTAAATAGAGCAGCGTCTACCAACTATCATATTTTGGTATGTTTGTATGTATTGATTGAGTATCGGGTTCATACACATTTATTGAAAGATGAAAAAAGAGAAAGGTTGATTTTTAATCTGGAAGTGGTTTATCTCTTCCGAAATAATTAAAAGTCGAATCATTTAACAACATAGAAATCGACTGCCACTTGAACATTTCCGTTATAAAATTTCTTATTCCTTTCCTATCGAACACTTAATTTACTCCAGTATTGTAAAAGTTGAAGAAGAAGTACGAAACATGAACTGGATAGCTACATCACGACACGTTTCGCTGCGAAGTGAGTTTAAAAATTTAATGCTGCATGTGTCTTTGTAGTAATAAAATCAAGTCTGTAAATTTTGGAACATAAATCATATTAAGACCTGCCTGTTGTTATAAATTCAAATTACTCATACTAATATTTCAAAAAAGGGGAAAAATGATGTAGAGCTATAAATAACTTGCATCTTTTACCTACATAAGTCAAGTAAGTGTCAACATGGCGTCCTGATATCATCACGCGCCATCTTACCGACTTTATAAGCCTGTCTAAGTACTGGCAACTTAAACAAAGCCAGTTGAGTTGTTGGCTTGATATGCTAATGTAATATCGAAATTACATCCCGACATAAGTTACGAAACTTGCATTCAGAATTTCAACTACAATTTACCTATTCCTTTATTAATGTCACAAAGAAAAGTATAGATAGAGATATAAAGCACGTTGCTGAAATCTTGTATTGTTGACGATAAGATTGGTTTTCCAAAGTTTAAATGTCAACCTCACTTCTCTAACATTTCGTAAACTCAAACTAAGTTTGTCTTCTAAAATGTACTTTCTAAATATTTCAGTCATCAAATTTTATGGAGAAGCTTTTATTGAAATTGTAAATAGAGACTTGCACATAAATAATTTCGTGTAAATACAACGAACAAGGTTATTGATCAATCGAAACAAAATTTCTGACAAGCGTAAGTGGATGAAGCTCTTTGAACCTCTTTTCAGCAACTTCACCTGCATAAAAGGTAATTTCACGCTAATCTTCTTAAGGAAAACAAATTATTTTTCATTAAAATAATCTCTAACGAAAAACAAGAACTACGTGGAAAAATTAATTAAAAACATCGGAACAGGAACCCACATTATCACACCTCCCCCTTCGCGTACCTGCACGCGCCATCTTTCGACGAAAACTCTTGACGAGGATACCAAATAAAAATCGCTGGCCGTGGAAAAGGAATCGGGATGCAATTTCAACAGCGACAGAATGTAAGTTTTACTAAATTATTTGCCAAAGCGATTATCATACTGACACCCTGCCTGAGTAATGGTTTAAGTTTTCCATGGTTGAAATTATTATTGTAGGAGACATGTTTTATAAGCTTAACGTTACATCATGTAAGTTACGCCAAGAGTGCGAGTGACATTTTGGATGATCGAGTCTGAATTGTAATATTTATTCCAAAAAGTTAATTAAGAACCGGGGGGTTGGGTTCAATCAATCTGGACCGAAAGGAAAAAAGCTTTTGTGCTATCCTGCCAACTTGACGTTAATATTTGCGATGGAAAGAATTAAATTTGTGACTAAACAAATATTTTTACAATATTGGATATCTCCCATAAATAATTTATTTATGAAATCCTAGTACTTTTTTGTAGATTAGCTTCACTTGTACGGGTTTTCCATCTTATCGCGATGGTAAACAGAAAAACGATATTGGAAGCTCTCAATAATTTATATTTTTCCTTTATCAGTTCGTGTAATAGCTTTGAAAATGCAGTACGTCCAAAAAATATACAGTGAATTATTATTTATGTCTGTTTTAGGCGAGATAAGAGATAATAAATGAGACGTTTTTATTTACTCATTTTTCATTTTTCAATAATTTGTGTTTTTCGAAATTTTAAAATAATATTGTTGTAAATTTTGTTTTTCATATTGGACAGCTTATTAATTTTGTTTTCTCTTACCGTGTCATCTTTCGATCGATAAAATAGAGTTTTACTTTATTTGCGTCAGGAGGGGAGGCCACACGTACACGCGATTTCGTTATGGTCCCAGTTGTAAGTAACTCGTTACTTGTTAATAATCTCTGTTGCATCCTTGTTATATAACATACTATTTGATAGCTACGTATGGCAGCTAAACCACTAGCGAGATCAAACGAAATTATTAATGAAAGGAAACAATATTGTTAAAATAGCCAACGATTTAAGCGATCACCTTTGTGACCGAGTTGATTTTATTTCCGATGTAATTATAATTTCTTTGTTTTTGATTAAATATTAATCAAATAATTGTTGTATTGTAGAGCTTGCGTATGACAAACACTCTTTGTTGCAAATTGTTTAGAGTAGACCATAATTGTTCGATAGTAATGTTTTGTTTTTCACATTTTCAATTTTTTGGATGGTTCTTAAATTTTAATGTTTATATTTGTATAATTTCAGCAGAATTCCATTAGAAAATTTTTGATTCCGTGGGGGCATTTGGCATCTATTCTTTAATACTAATATTGGGTCCCAAGAGGGATTTTTTTTTATAAAAGTAAAATTTATTAAGCTTATTATTTAGGAATTGATGGATTCAATAGTAAAGCTGCCTTTGAGTTGGGAGCTTACCGTGCTTTTGATTCCATTGTTCATTTTTAAAACCAAGCCATACTCGTATCAGGAAGTTATCATGATTTGTTTAGTTTTAAAGAAGAAAAAAGTAAAAACCCAGCTTTAGGTGGTATACTAATGCTTGCTTGCACCACAGTCAAACTGTTAGTTATTTTGCATTGCGGTGCAAACGGGCACCAGAATGTGGATTTGGGGCAATGTATCAGCAGTCTCGACGTTTAGACCAGTATTTAATTTCCAGAATTTATATATAGCATGCATTACAATTTATGTACGTACTCCGCTCCAAAGTAGCTGATCAAATTAACCAAAAATGTAGCTCGAGTTACTTCAAAGCCACTGGAGAATACAAAGTACGAGTAGTTACGTTTTTCAATAAAAACTTTTTTTACGAAAGTAGCTAAGAAGCTAATGGTCAATGCCGAGTAAGTGTAGGTTACTGTCACTATTTTTGACAGACGCTTTTGGGAGTGCACGAGTGTTCCTTGGAATACTTAAGTATTCACGTTAACCCTTGCCAGTTTTACTTCGCCATTTTCAGATTATCGAATTTCCATACTTAATTTAATTTTGAATAAAGTGCTTTGACAAATAATTTTGAAAACAATTAATTTATCTTATTTCGCTGTTACAATGGAAGGTTTAGACATTCTAAATTTTCATCCCATAATAATTAAATTTGTAATTCTGGAACATTTAAAATTTATTGACATTTTATTAAATTTCAAATTTTGATTAGTGTGATAACTAAAATCGTTTTAGCCTTATTTGCTTAAAATACCATTATTACATTTAACATTCTTGTCTTGCAAAGTTTCTCAGCTCTCGCCTAATTAATTGTACCTGTCAAAAGCTTATAATCGCAGCTATATAAAGTATCTAAGTTATTTTGTAGAAAATTATTACCAAACTTCCAAAACTTTCCATTAAGTAGATACTCTGCGTGCGAAAAAATTTCGATTGATTCGCTTTTTTCCAGCTTTGCAGAACTTCTTAGCGCTCCCTCGTAGGGCCGAGACTTGGAGATTTCTTTTCGAGTCACAAAAAATATGGTTGCCTATTGTTATAATGGCTAACACATAATCGCAATCATGGGGATATAAAGAAAGCTGCTTATGAGAATGATTATAACTTTTACGTGGTGAAAGTTTTATGACCATCAGCAGGAAGATTAACTCGTTTATTTTTTGAGTTCTCGCTCGTTACACATATGACCCGACAGCTCGACTTGTTTATTTTTTCGAAAATAAGTGCTTTCGCACATATCTCCCAGTTAATTTTAATGTGATTAATTTGGAGGGCGCTCTTGTAATTTATAAGCTTTTGAATGGCAAAATAAAAGAAGCGCAGAAAATTTAAAACTTAAATTTGAAATTTAAAACTTAAATATTGTAATAAATTCAATACGATCAAACAATTTTTGTACTCGAACGTTTTGAAAATGACAAAGTCTTTTAACGCTTGTCTGTTTGGTTTACCAAGAACGAGGACGTGACTACAATTCATTGTTTCATCAGTTACTTATTAGCAATGTTGCTAGGATACCAATCAGCGAAGCTTTATACGGCGTCGAAAAGCCGATTAAGAAAAGCCCACACTGTTACAAGCTGCATCTTCTTATTTAGCTTTCAAATTGAAACTCATAATTAAGATCCATAATATGCTTCGAGAATACGTTTCCATGAATTATCGGAAAACTTTAGCGACAATCACGAATTAATGCATTTTAAAATTTGATTTATTCTGCTTTAATTATTCCCATGAACTGAATTACATTTTAATTTTTCATACTTAAGCCTTTTAAGGTTTTTTCGTTTCCCACAGCATATTCGTAGTTGTCCATAGTACAGCTAACTGTGGAAAATGGGTAAACAGGTAATTTAATAAAAGTATCAAAAAAAGAAAGATCTATGAAACCTCGATCAGATCTGTGGTTACATAATGCGGTTGAGACGGTTTGATTTTCACAACGAGCAGCTGAAGCTGAAGCAAAGGATCAAAAGAAAAGTAGGAATAAGCCAAAACTTCTGAAGAACCAAGAGATTGTAAGAGATAGCAGATAGCTGGGGCACATCATGAAGAAAAGAGACAACAATAAAGTGAAGAAGATGCGTTATGGAAACAAGCGGAGGACTCTGAGGTACTGAGAAGGAAGGAAACCGCCAGGACAGCTAAAATGCATACAATGATTTAAACGGAAACAGTGAGAACTGATCCACCTCTTCAATCTGATGTGTAAATCCTGAAAAAGGATAACAATATTTACCTGAATATACAGCTTTTAATAAATAAACACAAATGCTTGTACATATAGCAAGAAACTGGACTTGACTGGGTAAAAATGGTGCAAATGCCCAGGGGATCTTTGTGTTTCGGGGACTAGGGTCTGATTTACAAAATTCTAGTTTGAAAATTTATTATATAGAATAAAAGATACAGAGTATGCAGCTTAAACTGTTATGGACTGGGGGGTCTGGGGGTATGGAATACCCCTCAGCCTGACATTTAACTGTATCTGACGTGAGATACCGAGGATGAGAATAATCCACTCAATGTTTTATATTAAACAAATGAATGAACCAATTTTATTTGATCGATAGATTCGTTTTTGTCAAAAGAAAAAATATTTAAACTGAGTTATTAAGATCACTTGCGGTGAGTTTGTCAATGTAGTCCGTATAATTTAAATTTTTTCCGCGGTTATGTAAATTTCTCAAATTGCTGGATTGAATTTCAAAGGGGAGAATATGTTTGATTTTTATTTGGGGCTTCGGGACATTTACGTTTGCATCAAAAGTGTCATTTGTTTAATGATAATATTTTAGGTAAACACAGAGAGAGCTCGTTAAGTTTCTTAGTGCCACGTTATATTATATTACAAGCTCGTCCTTTTGATAAATAGTCGTCTTTGTAATAAAACATATCCCACATATAATTAAGGTCCTTTTGATTTAATCAGTGACTTGCACAACGACGGTGGATGTAGGTAGGTATCTTTGTATCGTATAAATTTGCCCTTCTCGAAATTTATATTATGGCAGTTACAATATCTACGTAAAACACCGAATGCCGTTGTTTCGCCCATATTTATGTATCGTTAGAGTTGCTAAATTATAAGCAATGATATTAATTAAACGTTTGTTGTCCGGAGATTATATATTTATATTCAAACAACAAATTAGCGAACTAGCTCTTAAATTCGTGTTGTTATTAAAATAAATATCTAATTAAGAAAATTTCCCAACGAGATGAAAAATACTACTGCAATTTGCAAACTTACGGATCCGTAGCAATGTAGCAATGCTCCAACAACGGTTACGTTGTATAATATGAAGTTGGCTTAAAATTTGGAAACTTGGGGTTTAAGCAGTAGATGACTCTATTGAGATTTATTTAGTTTGGTAAAACTTGCACTAAGTTTACTCAAGAATTTTAATATTTACTACATTTTAAACTTTATTAGGGTGGTGCCTCGAAAGTATTATTATCAGAACAACTTTAATTATGTATGTATACTAATCAAGACGATACTTTTGATTAAATTTTACTTGTGGAATTAATAATTAAATTTCCTTCTTGAATGGGGAAAGAGAACTTTAATGTGGAATATAATTACATCACATAATTTAATAAAAGTATATAATCGTAGGAAAAGTTATTATAATCATTTCGTTGAGCGCCAGGTAAAGTTAATAAAACACGAGAAGAAGTAAACGAACGTCGAAATATCTAGGGCTGTATTCGCCACTTTGTTGACCTCATTGTACTGAATATACACTACATTCAAAAATATTTTTTATGTGTAAATGAAATCCAATAAAATGTATTTAGTGGAAATTAAGGTTTTCCAGCATTTTAAATTGAATTTTTTACTACTTGATTGTTGTTTGTTTATTGTGCAATTTCAAAACTTGTACGCAATTACATTGAATTTATTCAAATTTTGAAATTTTCGTTATTAAGCCTATTACTGGATTAGCTATTCCAATCAATCTATTAAAAGCTCGGTGTTTTCACAAAACAAAGTAACAAGAGTTATATATTTTTATGACAAAAGGGATTTATTATTTTGTAATATTTCTAACGATTATAAATTATTAAAGCCTTTAGGGTACTTTTGGAAATTTTGTAATATTATCTAATGAGTTTAATTAGCTCGACATACTAGATTAAGGAGTAATTAACGCAAACTTCTCTCTAACGGACATTCTCGAGCTGATGAGATTTGCAATTAATTGGTTATGTGATTGATGGAGAATTTATTTGTTTTTGAAACGCTTTCTCTGTTTTCAAAATCATTCATTTATTTACACAAGATTGCAATTAATTAAATTGATATTAATTTAACCACCTTTTATTGATTTTATTTTTTATTCGTATACGGTTGGGTTAAAGATATCTTTGATTGATTTTAGGGTTCACTAATTACCTATAGTTTCATTCGCCGTTGTTAATTTAATTTTCTAATCTTTTTAACTAATGTACCCTGCAGTGTGTAATTTTCTTAAGCCAATTGGAAAAGCCGAACAACTTAGTTTCCCCTAACACAGTGGGACGGCACATTTGACTCCTAGAAAACTTGGGGATTTAAAAAAATTCTTTTCGACTAGAATTTTTACAATGTATATTATTTGTACGAGCAAAAAGTATTTCTTTTTATTTCCTTTTAATTCATACGAAAAAAAAAATGGAGATACAGTTTATTGTGTTACTTTTAAAATTAGAAGCAAGCCGGAGGCAGTTCATTCACACAGTAGGATGACAGGTTTGTACTTTTACATAAATGTACAAATGTATATCGGGCAGAAAAATTGGATAGCTACTGAAAATCAAACCGAATTGAAATTCCCATTTTTCCAATATACAAATCTGTGGACAAAGTACATTTTATTTTAATCGGACCTAGTAAATGTTTGCTCTACAGTCAACACTATTAACCGGACTTCCATTATTCATTTAGTACTTTATATTTCCTGCCTTTTATTCTCATCAAAATCGAGCCGAATTGCTTATATTAATTAACAAAAAGTTTTTATAGCATGTAGTTAGTTTAATTGTCAGAAAAATAGAGAACTAATATGTATTTTTTTAAATTTTAAATCTGCCACCAGTAAGTGGCAGTATCGGAAGGAGTAGCAAATTAAGCAGTATTGCAAGTATTAGGTATAATCGGTAGTATTGAAAAATACTGATTTGAGTCAAGTCAAAAATTTATGACTGATTTTAATAATTGTCTAATACTGCCACTTTACTGCTGATACTACCCTTTACTGCATTGTACTGCTACTTATTGCTGATATTAGTTAATACTGTCCTGTGTTGCTTTTACTGCTTACATGAAACTACTATGTAATGTTGATCATTTATTTTGCGTTAATATTATATTAGTTAAGTTTACTTCAGTAAGATTTTATGCAAATTAATGCCCAGTTCATAAAACTTTTATTCATCTGTAAAATTAATCTTTTTTTATTTTAAAACATAAATTTACATTTCAAAGCAATTACCATTTTGTTTTACATCTATAAATACTTTTTATCAAAAAAATTAAAGCGTTCGCCTAAAATCCGGTTTAGATTTTTACATTTCTGGATCGATTTTTTGTGCAGAAAATAAATTATTTGTAAAATATGTTAAGAAAACATTAGGTACATGCAAACATTTTTAATTTAATAAAAAATAATAAAAACAGAACTTGTGAATTTGCAACTTTGAAACAAAGTGGTAATAAAACCTTTACAACATTTGTTAATGTTTGGCCAGATTAAAAATATTTTCTATTGAAGTTTGGTGCATAGAATAAGTAAATATGGCACAATAGGCTTTGAGTAACAAAAAAACTCAATTTTCTTTTTGTTTTAGTTGACTACTTTTCCTTTTATACTGATTAGGTTAGTAGCTATGTTTATGTAACTCATGGGTCTCTTCATTTTGTCTACCTTCCTGTTCATTTCCTTTCTAAACACTCATACCGATCGTCATTACATGAAAATGGCCCTCCGAGGAAAATTTATAGATTTTTATTACCGTGCCATTCAATCAATGTATTTACTTGTTGTGGAAAAAAATATTTACTCCCGGTTGATCGGGGTTAAAATTTAAGATGTTCTTGTCAATAATCCACACACAGAAATTTAATGCGATAGTTAAGCACCCGTATAAGAGATGTTTTTTCAACTCCATAACGTGATATGTCAGTTTGACGTCTATTGCTAATGCTTATAAATCCACCTTCGATATAAACCACTCCGAGACATGACAGTTTATGTCCTTGTACTATCAGGCACAAGCTGGTAGATACCATTATTTAAAAAGGAACTATGTATATAGGTATATTTACTAGCACTATTTTCGGTAAGATTTACGTTCGTTTGTGGAGTTTTTAACTATGTCAATTTTTTACGTCGAGGAAAATTCCAAATAAAAAAGTTTAATTTTTTAATCCTGATCCTGAAATTTATTATTAAATTTCGTCTATACGAATTTTTTTTCACTTTGCAAAAAATACGTAGATACAGGATTTGTAGATAAATATTTTCCTTACATGTGAAGGACTCTCGACAATTTTCCCTTCTACTACATTTGGTAAACAAATCTGTTCTACAAGTTTGTTTAACAATCGATTTTTGCCAATAATTTTGAAAGGTGTTGTAATTTTTAAAGAAACCGCGTAAATTCTCGCTCGACATTTTAATTACATTTCAAACGGCAGTGTGATCACTCGGATTTATAAATCGGAATGCATCTGAATTTATCGCTCCCCTGTTTTTGATAAGTTGGATGTTGAAAATCGACATTTTCGCAGTAAGTGAACCGCCGAAATTAATTACTAAAGTACATATTTGACGTCGATCTCGTTTCAGCTTCAGGTTGTGTTTCTTTGTAAATATTTCTCCAGTAAATTTATGCAATTTGACGATTTCTGTATGTACCACATATGTGCGTTACATAATTCAGTTAAAAGCGTGGAAATTCGTTTTTTTGCGATTCCACTCAGTAAAAGCTTCCATCCTGCTTTAACTGCATTTTCTCTACGTAACCGTTGCTTTTGGTCAAATCAAATGTTACGTTTTTAATACATTTACGTCTTTTAGCCGTCAGTTTTTCGACTCCCAATCGAAGGAAATGGAAAAATTTTCAATTAACTTGATAATACTTTTCTGGAACTGCAAAAATGAAATTTTAAAGGTTGCAAACTGCATTCGTTCATCAATCAACCCCTGTCTAAAATTTTCTTACTTTAAACTACTACAAGTGGTTTAAAGTAGTAATTTGTACAACAGTCGACGTAGACGTAATTGTGTAACATTTAATTATTTATCTAAGTTTGTTACAGTTGTAAACTATTGTTTGTTACTGCTGCATTCAACAAAGGTATCCAGCCAAATTGGTTAGTTAGTTGCTTTCCACTTTAGCAGAATAAATAGTCATCGTTTTATTTGTTTTCACTTAGTGTCCATCTAAACGATAATGCCATTGTTTTGTAATAACAGAATACAAATATCTGATGAAGGCAAAAGCCTATTGCCGAAAGCTTACGAAATAATAACTAATCTAGTATTTTTTTTCAGATCTCGAGATCAAGAAGAGTTAAAGAGGATTAAGAAAGACGTAAGTGCTTTTGAATATCAACATTTACTCATATTATAGTAGGTACAAAAATTGTCGGCAGGATTTTCACATTCAGTTTAGTTGTCAAAAATGTTTTTACGTATTTTTCTGACAGTGTGTATAATAGCTTCTGGATAGCTTTTTTAACACTTTCTACTGAATCTGACATTCTAAGATGCAACAATAGGTCAGAAGCGTATAGATTCTTGAAGCTTTTTAAAATCAACCCTTAAAATCCAGGTAATTTCCTTTTTATATTTTTACTGCATAAAAGAATCTTTTTTATCGAAATGTTTTTACTATAAAAAGAACTAGAACACGCGTTGTTAATAGGAAGTGAAAAATTTTAATAACGCGTTTTTCTTGTTCTAAATTTTTTTTTGTTTCAAACTGAAAAAGGAAACCGGATTTTAATCGATACCCTTTTTAATGTTACACAATATATTTTTAAATGTAAATCAATGTTATGGCATATTGCAATTAGTCGAGATTTTTGCTTCGGCGAAGTCTTTGTTGTGAAAGCTCGCGTTATTTTCTCTAAAGAAAAGTAAAGGAAATCGTATCGGATATTTTGCTCCTTTAATCGTAATTACTAAGTATTAATGGCATTTTTCTTTGGGGAATTTAATCGTTTTTTTGCATTTTATTTCTGAAAGAAATAGTTATAGTAAGTTGAAAAGAACCACCACATTCTTTATATATTTAATGAAATAGACTTTTTTAATATCTGCAATATATATTTGAAGCCCTTTATATTATCAACCGCATTATTTTCTATTGTACAAATGTTTACTTTTGTAAATTTACTACAATCTAAAAGTATTGGTATTAGTGTATTACATAAACGAGGGCTGTTCGGTAAATAATATCCAGAGAACACACAGTTCGGTTGTTTCCGACGCTCCGAGGAATTTGTCATCACAAGTACAGATACATAGTAAGCGGCCTACTTATTTGGTCTGTGTACACTCGCTCCTAGTTTTTAGAATTTTTAGAACAGGAGTTTTAATTTTTATAATTCAATAAAAAAGTTTGTATATAAAAACATTTCATTATTCGAAATAAAAAAATTTTAAAGATAGAATGTAGAATTTGTAAACGAAAATCTTAAAATAACGTATTTTTACTAGTTTAAATCGCTCGATTTGTTTTTTTATAAAAGTTTTTTTCCAAAAAAAAAACATTGTTTATTTATTGGTTTATACGTAACGCGCAGTAATTACTGCGGTAAACAAACTGCGTTCGGCTTAACGAGATTCCCTTGTGATTAAAATTGTAACTGAAAATTGGTCAAACATGATTTTATTTATTGTTGAAATTAAATCGGTAATTTGGTAAATCAAAAATGTTTTTATGTATGTATTTTCACAATTTTTCCAAGTTCCTGATAATTCTGACTAAACAATGAAACATTAGGTTCTTTGGAAAATTCAAGAGGGCGCTTCTCTTCAATTGAAGAATTATTTAACTATTTAACTATTTATGTACATTTACGAGTACATCCGTATATACGAGAATATTTTTAGGTTATAGTAAATTTACAATTATATAAACAAGTTTTACTAAATTTTTTTATTAACACGCCATGAGAGAATTACGAGTAATGGGATACTTTTTATAGATATGAATAATTTAGAGAAAATCGTTAAAATCTGACGAATTAAAGTTTAATGCAAATTATATATAATTATTTTGTGTAACGACTAAATAGTATGTGCTTGTACTAGGTAAAAAACTGAAGAGAATTTAGCTTTCTGTTTATTTTTGAGTTTATTATTTTGTTATGGAGGAATATGGCAATATACAGAGACCAAAATTTCTATGAATGCCAAGACGTTTTCGGAACCAATATAGGCAATATCTTTAGATCCATGAGGCATGAACCCATGAAACCCTACATTGTTTAGCATAATTTCAAATTATTGATTACAAATTTTTCAGAAACATAAAGTAAACTTCTCACGATATTACACAACTATTACGAAGTTACATAGCATTGCTTTCATACGTTTTATATAATATAAGTTCAAAACGTAATGGAAATAATCACTAGGTATTCATTACTTGCAGATTTATACGCCCGAATAACCACCTGTAATTATTAGACAAACTTATAAATGGAAAATTGTATGCTACAAAATAATTACCGAAAGGGGCGGGATAAACCAGTTAAAGGCTAATATAACATATGAATTTAGTTTCGGTTGCAAAAAATTCTATATGAATTAAAATTCGAACTTATTACTTATCTGTATACAGCAAAGGTAATTTATTTAAAATTAAGGAAATTTTACATTTCAATCTCAAGTATTACAAAATTACTCAAGATAAGTATTGATCAGCAGGTTTATACAATAAATTGAACAACTACCTGAAATTGTAAAAAAAATTATATACAGCAGATTGTATCTTCAGCAGTCATCGGGAAAATAGCAAAGATATAATATATATTTTTTGGGACAACCTTTCTGAAGTGGTACAAAGATTAGTGTAAACTACTTGTATGTGAATCAATTTATTCTTAACAATTAACAGGTCCAATGGATTAATTTTCAAAAAATACCTGTTTAAATTTAAAAGGAACATACCTGTGTCCAAATTCATTATGCTAACCTTGGATTAAATTGCACAAAACAAAAATTGTTATGGTTACTTAATTTTTATAATATAACACTGCGCTGGTCAACAGCCCCTGATATTTGAGTGGTTTAAAAAAAATTTAAGTCCAGCAGTAATCTGCCATCATGTGACTATCCCATCAACACTGATGTCGTTCCTTCATTCCTCCCCATATCAAATTTTAAATATTATTTTTGAGGTCAGGGAAACGGAAAATTGTTCCACTTATGCAACCTGTTTATACATTCCATATTAAAAATTTTCCATTTCCGCTGACGTCGAAATTAATATTTAAAATTTGTTATGGGGGGTCGTACATAAATTTTTTGTTTTCGGTGTTTTTAAACGGTCATTTTATAAATTACTCCATTAATTTTAATAACAAAAATCTGAAATTAAAGTTAAAAATAGTTGAAATAAATATAGTATGTGTAATTTCCCACATATGCACAAATTACATGTAAATACTGATTTACCTTATTTAAATGTTTGTTAAAAAGTTTGAAAAAACAATCAAAAATAATTGAAAGTGGATAATTTATTAACTCTGTATAATGGGAGCTTAATTAAGTTTGAAACAACTTTACAATAAATTGTTTGAAATTTATTATTTACATGTAGTAATTTTTTATTAATATCTATACACTTTAAATATACGAAGGAAGATAATATACAATATCTTCACAAGCATAATATCAAATTTCCTAAAACATAAATACAAAAAAGTGTACAAATAAATAAGCCGCGAAAAAGCTGGATCCGCCAATGTGTTTTTCATTAGACGAATTTTCATTGATAATATTAACATTTCCAATAATCCGAATGCCAAAACATTTTCACAACACGAAATTGGCAGAAATAAGATATTCGGAACCAACCCTTTTAACCTACAATTAGTAAACGAAAATATCTTAATTAACAATGGTAATTTATTCAAAAATAAGTACACATTTAATTAATTTTACATTTCAATTTAAGGCTACAAGATCAAATTATTTCAGAATTATTAACAAAATAATTAATATTTGTTTCATACCGAGTTTCATTGTCCATGGTAGATTATCTTTTTTTTTTACTTTTTTTTTAAGTTTTATTTGTTTAAATCATAAAAAAGGTTATTTTGTGCTGTTCTTTTGTAATCTAAAATTTTCTATTATGACAATACAAGAATATTTAGTTTAGTGCATCATAATTTTGATTTCCATGTTTTATTTAATGTACTAGAAAATACTACATCATGGTATTTTACAATATGTAAAGTAATATTTAATAATATGCTATATATAAATCCGTCATCTGTTTGTAACAGTACGAGACACAAACGACATATAAATTATAATTTAACTCATTTGAATTTTTATTAAAAGGTTTGGAAAAATAATTAAAAATAATTGGTAGTAATTTATTTACTTACATAATTGGAACTTCATTATCCAGTGTAATTCAAAATTAATCATTTGAAATTTAAATTTACCTATTATTATTTATATTTAGTTAAAAAGCAATATGCGTTCTAATAGGATTTAAATTTTGGGGGGGGGGAGCAGTAAGGTAATAATTGGTAATAATTATTACCTCTTAAAAGTTTTAAAGATAGGTGAACTTATCAAGAGAAGGTTCTTACTTCAACTTTTTTGTCCGAATTAATTTTAAGATAAAATAAAATTAAGAAACGAATAATAAATAATTAGCTTTAGGAGGTAACAATATTTAAATTAATATAAAAAAATTACGCCGTTAAAGAGGAATAAAATTTTTGCATTATCCGATTGTATTTTAATTCATAAAATTATTTTCAAGCGGTTATTATTATTTAAAATTTGGTTTTATGATTTCAAAAATACTAAATAATCAAATTTTTCGAGGATAATAATTTTATTATTTTAAATTTAATGCACCTTGAAAATTACAATTTTATAGTCGACTATACAAAATTATATGTGGCAGGACGAACCTTGAATTTTGTATTAAAATAATTTTTTTTATACAAAAAACCGCGCCTACTCGTGAGAAAATCTCACAGAAAACTCTTTGAAAATTCTATCTGTAGATAAGTACAATAAAGTATTTAAAATTAAGCCGGATGCACACTGTAGCGACAACATGCTTAATTTAAATTTATGCTGCTTGGGTATTCGAAATAGATTTTCTAGAAAATTTTGTAAATATGCAAAAATGAAATTTGAATAAATCGATATTATTTGAGCTTAAAGTTGTAAGTTTATCTTTTGCGATAATGAGCGATAATATTTGTGAAAATGGAGTTGGAAGTTTTAAATATCGAACTCTTCGCGTTACTAACAAGTTTGCGCGTAATATTTAGAAAAATATCGCGTATCGGCGTTGCTTAAACAAACCAATTGGGAAAAGTGGTGGTTTTCTTAATTCGTCGTTCTCTTTTTAATTGTTAGAATATTTGTGTTTGAGTTTGCTATTAGGAGAGGAAAATTAACGTTAAATTTTATATAAGGTCACGTAGCCATTGGCTTTGATGATGCTTATCTGGCGGAATTGACGTATTATGTGAGGGTTTTGTGACATTTAGATGTTAGGGAAAATGACACCCGATCAATTTCGATAGTCCTGCATGTAACCGAAACTTCAGCTTATCTTAATTTATTGATAATACCTACGCAATATTTGAAATCGATGTTAAATTTTTAATGTTTTTTACTGAGATGTCATATACATAAAGTTAGAATATGTCAAACGCTGTCAAGGTATGAAATATTCAAGCTTTAAGGGTTTAGTTGTCGTTTCTGTTTCCGTCAAGATATCGAGTCTTTCTTCTCTACTGATATTGTTCCAATTTCCCAAGAGATATTGTTAGTTCGTTGGGCAGCATGAGACTTGCAGTGTTTTAATTTTGTCAATCCTCTTTAGGCAATTTGGAGAACGTCCGGAGGGCTTACTTTATTACAGAATAAATCTTACTTTTTTTTCTTCAAATTGTAATTTAAGACATCTAAGTTCTGCTTTTAATCTTTCTAAATAAGAGCTGGGTTTTTAAAGACCATTTTATTATTTTGAATTTACGATTTTTCTTTTAAAATATAAAAAAGAAATAATATTACTTCTGTAATATTATACGGGGTGAATACATATATTATTAAACTATTATTTGTTTCCCTTTCAGTACAGGCCTTAATAAAATTAATGCGCGCATATACAATATCAACCCGCTCAATAGGATAATACCCGTTCAAGAGGATGCAAGAGCTTCGCACGCTACCACAATTAATTTATAAATATTTAAAGATATATTGAATTTATTATCCGGTAGACAAAGAATTTAACTTCTACAATCAAATATATTGCTATGAACTACCATTTAAATTTGGGGTCGAAGTTCGTTTTTATAAAACCTCAAATTTAATTTTCGGCCAACCGATTGTTTAACTCATCTGTGATGGACAGACGTGATCTGCCCGCTTTATTGCAACACAAAGGTTAAATTTTAAATTTCAATCTAATAAATACCATTTAATGTTGTTATATTCCCGCAATTACAATTTTATACTATTTTTCGAATTATTTTTAAAAGGTTGAATTGCGTTTAATTTAAGTTTTTTGCTCTAATTTTGAACGGCAAAAGAGCTTACCATCAAAGAAATTTCAGCTATTAATTCGTCCTGTGTGAAGTACGTTTTATCAGTAGCCCGCATATTTGAATGAGCTCAGTCAGGATCAAGTTCCTTCTTCTGAATTATAAGTACTTTATAAGACAATACCTAGGGGATTTCTCGAGGTCGATTATGCATCTGGGAACCCTAATATATGATTTCAAGACATCCCTGACCTGATTGCAGACACATTAAATCCGATATCCTTAAATTAGCCATTAATAGCTTAAGCACGCCTTTATCGTGTGATAACACTTGGACATGTAATTCCCCCAATACTAAATGACGTTTTATTGTGTTTCATTGGGCGATAACATATCGAACACGCTATATCTGTTTTCCGCTGTAAATAATTTTCGAGAAGCCGCAAATGTGTTTTCGTACCCCAGATTAATTTCATTAATTTTTACTTTTGTTACGAAAACAATTTCGTTCGTTCGAATATTTAAAATGGAAACCACAAATCAGCTGTGTTTGACGTGCGATATCTGTTTGAATTTTTTAATTTGAATTCTGCCAATCCTCTTACTTTTGGTTTGATTTTAGCTTATCTTGAAATGGAAATTCAATTTTTCCATTGTATTAATTAACGTGATAGCATTTTTTAAAAAGAAACGTTGCATGTTTTAGTACTGCAGATAACCGGACTTATTGTACAAAATTTAATGGCGGTTTAGAGGAATTATAACCAGCAAGTAAATAAGTTAATGTAGCGAATCGTTTAGAGGATTTATGATATTTTCAACCTTATAATTTGGTGTTCACTGTATTCGATCCGTTTTCAGGATATTCATTTTCTACATAACAATAAATAACATTTAGGAAATTGTTGACATTTTTCATTGTGACCGTTTTGAAAACTCTGTACAATGCTTTCATATTGGATTGCGAAGACACTTTTGGCAACCGAAGGGAATTAAGCTTTGTTTGAAAATATATTAGCAATGTTGGAATAAAGGCTTTTAAGTTATATCTGGGCTTTTCTCGAGTTTGCTGTGTTGTCCATGCATATTTTAAAAGCTTTGGAAATTTTAGCGTAGCATTTATTAACATTTGTAAATTATAAGGTCAAGCTAAATGGGTTCACAACTCCTTGCAACTTTATTTTATCGATTGCCTGAACCGCAGTCGCAAAAATTCATAATTGACCTTTAAAGAACCTGGATCTCGAAACATAACCGCACTTCCCCAAGTTTGTTTGTTATCTTAGAGAAATTGCATATCAAAATTAGTTATTGCAAAATTGGCTAAAACTTGGGATTCAATTTGTCGACTCACTTAAGTTCGGTGTAAAAAGGAAAATTTTACATCTCGGTAATTACTTTTAAAAGTTTTCGTGTTCGACATCAAAGCATTTTTCTAAAAAACTTTAAAACACTTTAATCTGCTCCGTAAAACACACAAAAGAAGTTGGAATAAAGAAGAACAAGAAGATAAAAAGAAATTTAGATATATAAGACAAAATAAAGTGAGGCGAAGTTAACGCGGAAGAAGTTGATGTGAAGGCGTATTGGCAGTTGCTGGATAAGCTCCATTTGGAAGATTTAAAACTCTCAAGCGTTAAGACAACTTTTCAAGAGGAGGATAAAAGTTCGGTGTAACCATGGTAAATGTGATATGCCCTATCAACTTGATAAATTTTTGTTTTATTTTTACCGGTTCGATTTTGATTAATGTCCGCATCAGAGGCCCGATGATGAATATTTCGATGGATTGTGACGTCGCACGGCCAAACGTTACGAATTACATCTAAGTGTTTTCAACAATCAATCAATAGTTTACCAATTAAGTGGTCGAGCTATTGGGAATTGATCGGAGTTTGTCGATGGCGGATCCACTGAGGTGTTAAGAGAGCCGCGCTAAACTGAGCGCAAAATAACATGGTTGGTCGGTGGTTAACGATGTAATAAGACAAACTAAAATACACCTGCAGATATTTACAAAACCGTGTCAACCTGTTTTACTATTTCCATGCAAAATTTTCGCTCTAATAACAATTTGTGCAATTACACGAGAATTACCATTTTATTAGCAATTAACCTTAACTTTCTATTAAATTTTTGTTGTTTCTCGCAGGATTAGACCAATAAAATTTCAGATTACATAATTTTTTACTGTTGCTACTCTTTCGGAAGGCAAGAAAATTGTTTTGGCTTTTAATTGCAGCAAGGATTCCACTCCTTGATTTCATTATTAAAATTCATCCGCCAGGATCATGGATCAACGTTCGATATTTTTTGATCTGCTTGTCTACTTGTTTGTCCAATCTTAAGAGACATGGCATTCCCATAGATCCGGGATGCTGGAAAAGCTCGCTGATTGGCCAATACGTGCTGTCATCTATATTCCAGTCTTCGTAAAAGCATTTCACATTGGAATTAGCTTTTCCGGGTCAATTAGTCTATGACGTACAAGCAACTGGGAAGCAATGAAACTATTGCAAACGTTTCCATTAACTTGCATTGTACAAAATAGTCATGTCTACTTCTGTAATAAACAGACAAATCGATAATTTTTCTTAAAACCTATTATTGGAAAATAACTCGGTGTATCTTGATGAATTTTAAATAAGCTGCTATCTCCTCCTGGAGATTGATCGTCCATGCGATGTCCTTCACTCTCTAATCATTAGTTTTCACTCCCTGGCATTCCATTTCGCCTTTCTTAAACTTCTTAAACTAATTATTCCAAAAGCAACATTATCTACCAATCACAATATAACGAAAACCGTTTGGTCAGATCAACTTCACATCTCACGGTCATTTGATAGTTTTCGATACATTTTATTTTCCGGATTAAGAAAAAACTGTAAGATCTGCATTTCCTTTCAAAAATAAATTTAAGATAACGAAAGGGTAAATCGTGCCATTTTTAACATCGACTGAAACGAATTCAGGCACGTCATCATTTTGTTAGTCAAAGAAAATTGGTTCCATTATTTTTCCAATTTTTGTTGATCGTATAGCGCGATTTTGACCTGAGCGATCTGTTTTAATTTATTAGATCACGTCACATTCTTATTAATTTTTTGTATTAAATCCTAAGGGTTTCCTAACATAATTTTTAATTATTAATAAAAGTGTAATAAATTTATGTTATCAGACAGTCATTAATTTAATACAAGGGAGAAGTTTAACAACCCCTATCTACTTGATATAATAATCGTATTCTCGAACATTATTTCCTATTTACACAGCATCATTTTCGATGCGTCTAATCCTTGCATCGATAAATAATTATCATAAAATTATCAACTAGAAAATTTAGAGAAGGTGGCTCAAACTGGTCTTAACATTGATTAAAAATTTTTAAAACTTCAAATTAATCGAAATTGAAATTAATTGAAGAAATAAAATAAAGTTGTATTTGATTAAGAAAAGTGAAATTGGAGAATTGAAGAAGACTCTTAAAATAAAATAAGGAAAAGTTGAAAATGATGAAATTTTTCATCCGTAATATTTGATCTGGTAGATCACAACCACCGATCCACTTGCTGACTTTTTTCAAAAATACTCCCGATAGACTAAGAGATATGAAATTCGCGTAGAAAATTGAAAATTTCACCAAATCGATAACTTATTTACTTATATATTTCAGTCTATTTTCCACAGAGATTTCGTGTTCTAACTTAGCCCAATCGTTTAACTTTGCCCATCTTTCCCTTCTGGTAAGAATATTCAAGAAACATGCAAGTATTGTCACATATTGAAATGGAAGGCATAATTCTGCTGTTTATCTGCGATAGAACTTTATAATTAACTAACAATATTGTTTCGAATTGCTTGCGGAGCTATTACGCTAATCCTCAATAAAATAGACAAGGAAATGCAGGATAATGCAGTCTTAAACCGCTCTCAACATAAAAGACCTTCTGATTAATTTGAAGTGGGAATTGGGACGGCTGGCATCCTGTACTATGTCGGACCGATTTGGTCAATTGGACAAAAATATAATTTTATTTAATATAAAATTGAGACGGAATAGAAAAGTTGGTGTCCAGCTGCGAAAATTGTTAAGGATATCATTTCTATTTAACGCGTTAACTTTTTCACCACACATGTGAAAAGAAAACTTAAAGAAAAAGAAAAGAAGTTTTTAAATTGATTTCGTGCGAGCAGTTTTTTGGACTCGTATTTCAATAAAATGATATAACGAAAATGCTATTTTGAATTAGGTTTCAGGCCGGAGAAAAGGAGAAATCGTGACGAATTACCAAAGTTGGTATTAGGGCTGGTTTATCTATGTAATTAATTTTAGTCTTCTTGTATAACTTGCATTCCTACCATAAGCTCAAATATTGAATGTGTGCGGTTTTCAATTGGATGAATGCAAATACGGGTGCAGGTGTTTATTTTAAAATTTAAATTTGACGCTTTACGCTTACTTACATATCAAACGTTGCTAGGGTGACCAAAGGATAACACCACACCATATACTGGATTATCCCAGTTGTCTTTTCAAAAAGAGAATTCCTCATTTTATAGAACAACACCTGCCGCTAAGTTGTTGATCCGAGTTGTACCTTTCCGGGAGAGTAAACTAAATTTGCCGATCTGTGTATTTGGACATCCAAAATGTTAATAATTATTAAATTTAATGTCTTTCATATGTCCTTTACTGGTACAAAACGAGGTTGAATTTGTAGAACCTGAATGTGTTTGTTTACCAGTGCGCGTAAATCGCGGTGTCGTCTGCACACAGGGCTATGTTTGTTTCGGCTAGTACGCGTCCTTAGCGAATGTTCAGTTGCTCTCATCCTCGTTTAAGAAGCAGCATCGCCATTGCAACTCAATTTTTTCAAAGCAGATAAGCAGATTTGGCAATATTACATTTTCTTCAATCTATAATTCGTGTCCTCTAAATTTAAACCTCGTTAATTTTAAGTTATTCTACGTATAAAAAAATTATTGCTTTTCTGTGAATAAAATTCTGTGAAAATAAAAGATAAGCACGTTTTTCATATCTGTATTTTTTATTTATTGGTTCCATAATAAGACATTGTTGTATTTAAATTCTAAACGCTAACACTAAATTTTTCGAATATTTTCCAAGCCGTAAGCCATTTTTATAGCAATACAATTTTTCGTTTATAATAAATTCCTTACATTTTTACTTAATTTATGTAGTAATTTATGAAAATGAAAAATATTTTTAATATTTCTTTTTAATAAATTTTTAATGGTAAACAACTTCAACTAACATTAAACAATTATTTTTTGTGTAACAATGATAATTTAACTTGAATGCTATTAAAAATTCATTTATTTATCTTTTCATTTGAGCTAATAGTTGAGCTTAGTTAATTTGTACAGAAACAACAACAATATTAAACAAATAGTAGTTTACGCTATGAGGATGGAAAGTCATGTTTAAATTAAAAATCGTATTGTTTCAACAGGTTGAATCCTGCTTCCCTCTATTTCTCAATACATAAAAATTATTTGTTTATTTTAAAATTTTTATTGAAGGTAATAGGAAATGCCTTTTTGGATTTTTTAAAGAGATCTACTACAGAGAATGTTCGGGCTATTGATTTAGTCTGTATACAGAGTTTCAGTTTCTGAAAGCTGTGGGCTGTTAATCCTAACGTCATTTCGACATTTTATTGATATTGTAATCCTTTTGTTGTTTATTGTTGTGTTTTCATCCCGAAAGGGTTAAACAAATAATAATTTGTTTTAATACACTAAAAAGAATCGGCAGTAATTTAAGCTTCTCAAAACATTTTGCAATTTAATTGTATGGCAGTAAAATAAATATTTTCTTACTCGAAAATTTATATAAAATTGTTAACTTGGTAACATTTTGATGGATTAAATTTATTGTTGAATGTTTGCTCGAAATAAATTTAGTTGAATAACTTGAAGTTACTTTTTGTAACCGCAATGGCTTTCCTTCTGTGTCATGTAAATTTTGTGTGTGTAATCTTTGGATTGCTGTGTAATTTGTAAGATCCTTCCGATCTCGTAGCTGTCCCAATTGAAACAGTTAGGTTATTCAGTTCATTAGCAAACAGCTTGGGAGAAATTCAAGTCCAAACAAATGCTGTTAGAGATATTTAACATTACGGTTACCCAATCTTTTAATTAGCATTTGCAAAAAATGTAAAAAACCCACATTTTAACAAAATTGAATTTTCGATGTGGCGTCAGCTGCTGTAGGAAAGGGAAAAGTTTTTGGGTTGTCTATTAGGATAACCATCTGAAACACCGAAACACACAAAGTTGCTAAAAATTGATTTCATTCAAACTTTTATGAATTTCAAATTCCATTTTTAAATATCGAAATGTAATTTATCATCTAATTTTCTCGGAAAATATCGACTCCGTGCACTTTCTTGTTTCTGTCGAATGTAATATGATCGACGCCTTGTCAAAGACGTCCTGAAAATTACATCACGTTTACTTTTTTTTCAATCACTTGGGACCGCATTTATCATTTTGTGATCACGTTCATATTTTGAGCACTTTCTTTTTCATTAGAACGTTCACTTTTCCTTCACCAGCGGAAGCTACTCAAATTTGCATATGAACTGTAATGCAGAGGTCAACTGGATGCGAAAAAAAAGTTGATTATTAAGCTTTGTCCATGTGATCTCTTCATCCATTAATTCAACGTTGTGCATTCTTAATCGACCGGAATTTCACAAGAGAGAAAAGAATCTAAAGTTTTTGATAAAAAACGACAAATTTATGGAACATTTCACAAAAGTTCGGCACAAAGGCTTTATGGACAAAAGCAACTTGCAGTGATAGTTTAAGTTCAGTTACGTGTTTTCCAAACAAAATAAAATCTTGCTGACTGACCGCTTTAAATTTTTTGCTTAAACTACAGGACTCGAGAGATTTGGTTAACCGCAAGTTTAGTTTAACGTTACAGTTTTCAAATCTCCAGAATGAACATAGAGAAACTTTTAACGAACTTAAGAAATAATGTAGCTTGAAATGGCTGAGAAATTCTAAACGATTTCTTGCCACTCTAAAAATTGCAAGATAATTTCGAAACTCAAGGCTTATCTGCAACGCATATTATATTAATATAACTATATATAGGGCAATATGGAATTGGAGGTCCTGTATCTCTTCCGTGGAGATAACAGAAATTCGCAGATTTTTTGTGCTCTAGCTGTAAATTTTGTTGTTTTCTTTATCATTTTCATGTTCCATTTTTTGTTGAGGTGATAAATTGATGAAGCATTCTCGAGAGAATATTCGCACATCCATTTATTAATTCATAGTTGATTGTTCAAAACCACAAGTTTTAAAACTTTTATTTGTGGGAATCACATAGTGTATAGTCGTCCCGTCCCGACGTCGACCCGTCTTCTCCATTTAGGTATGAAGCAGTTATGCTGGATAAATATCGGGCGCTAGGTGATCTGAATAAGACAATAGAGGATGAAGAAAGCTGATTTATAACTTTGTCAGGATCAGGACGTTTCTAGTTTCAAATCTGTCGACCTGCATGGCAAATTCACTTTTTAATTTTTCATCTGCATTTACGACTTCCTTATTTTCACTTTCTTTCATGAAAATATTAAACATTATTTTTCTGGTATGCTAATTGAGACGATGATTGCGTATGCAAATAAGTTTAATTAAAACTTTAATGATTTGTGGTCACATTTGGTTTTAAATTAAAACATTCAAAAACTTATTGTCAGAATTATCATTCAAATCACGCAATTTTCTATTAAATTTTTTCGTCTTTTTAATTTTCAAACAAATTTTATTTAATGACCTTTTTTAAATAAACATCCGCCACAAAGTTCTTAAATTACGATCTAATTTTATTTGATTATCTTATAACTTGAGCAACTAAAATTAAAATTAAGAAATTTGCTTTTCATTAATGCAAATAACGGAGACGGTTTCCAATGTAATGCCAAAATTTTAAAATCATCTCTTGTCTCGAAGAATTTTAATTGGAATTTTTTTTTAATTATTAAGCATTTACGTATTACGGGCTTGACGTTGGATCATGAAAGGAAAATTTTTAATTATAAATTTATTGGCGAAAATAGTGCAAAGGGGCAATCGGCTTTCCTATATCGACACTTACGTTGCTGTTTATTCGTGTTGGGATTATCATTTTCTGGAAAAGAAATCCGAACCAACAAGAATTGGAGATTTGCATTGAATTGAAGTTGCGGCTTTGCAGACACCTCCGCTGCTGGATAAATGTGGTTTTATGAAAGGAAATTAGGGAAGGGTTTTTTGGAATGCGGAATGGTGGGTGGTTTGGTATACAATAATTAAGGATTCATTTTCAAAACACTTCTAGTTGCATCTGATATTCCTTTTGGATTTGAAATTCACTAAACAACGCTTTAGGCTGTGTAGGGATCTTGTTACATTATACGGTTTTAAACACAGACATTTGTGCTCGGTTACAATCAAGTTAATAGAAGAGAATTTTCCTATTCAGGAACTACAATAATTTTGCTTGCGATCCATTTTACCCAAAATGTTATTATTTTATAAACAATTTGAAAACTCGATTGTTACATCCTCAATAAGGGACTTATCGAAAAGCACGTCTTTTCAATAAATTCCATTTTAGACATTTTAGAAGAAATAATTTAAAGTAAACACAATTTAATGCCAGCTAACTAAAACAATGAAGGCGAAGTTTAATTTGATTTTAAATTACACGATTTTTTTTATTTGTTTTGGATTATTTAACTTGAAACAAGAAGGGTTTCCGTGTATCGAAACTCGTTCGCAGTCAAAATAAATTTTTTTGCAGTTTAAAATTTTTGGTGTTGCTCTTCTAGAAGGTCGCACACGGGAAATGCGGTTTTTCATTTCCTGAGCGAGCGTTTTATGATAGGGTCATTTCCAATCGATACCTTGGAGACGATTTGAAATTTGATGACTTTGGTAATGTTTGCTTGTAGAATTTGAATTTTAAATTGTTTTTAAATTTCAAATCAGTTTCCTAATCGCGCAGTCAAGCTACAGACTCTCGAGCAGTTTATTTGTGTTCAAATCTTAAAATTGACATATAAAATGTTCAATCAATAATGCAATGTATTATAGCGCATTTATTAGGGATAAAGCCTGGCGGACACCGGATTTAAACTAAAGTAAGCTATTCGATTTTTTATGTGACATCGATACGATAACATAACATACAGGGATACGATTGCTATTTCATTGCTATAAACTACTATTATTCCAATATACCTATGTAAACATTCTCATAGTTTAAAACAGGCCGATGGAACTTCCAGACAATAACAGTCAAACAAATGTTAAATAAATAACTTTTATATCGAAGGTGAAATCTCGATGGATTTTACATTACTGGTATCCTAATTGTTTTAACTCAGGTGTTTGCTATTCAGTTCATTATTCAATTGGCGCCAGGTGTAGTTAATAAAACAACTGCATTATTTTTAATATTTCGAAATTTTAAAATTAGTAAGGTGTCCGCTCAGCTTAAGAGTTGCTTCTGTAAGAAGGGAAGATTCCTTGTAGGCAATATAAACACCTAGAGGGGCGAGAGGGAGCCTTAATGAACGTAAAATCATAAACTTTTTCGTAAAAAATCGTTGTCGTAATTTGCTTTAATAAAATGTAAAATTGGTTTTACTAACTTTACTTTAAAATCAATTTTCCCAAATTATCTTTAGATTTTCGTGAACTTCTTAAGTATCAACCGAAAAGCTCATTTACCTAAACTACCCCAATTTCCTGCGCCATAATTTAGTTTCTCTACCCCTATCATTATAATTTTTTAACTTTGAGAATATCAAGTTTTTTCTGCTGAGGAGTAACTTATTTTTTCTTTTCTACATATCTCAGATCTGGAAACGTTGCTAGAAGCTGGAACAGTAAATATTCTATAAAATTTCATCAATATATTCTTCAATATTCGGTAGATACTTCCTAAATCGCATCCGGTGACAAATGTTTAGCAAAAAATATTTAGGAGGATAATTCGATTCAGGGATGATCGAATTTTAAATTGCCTCAAGGATGTTTATTAAAATGGCATGCAGATTTTCTAACACCGAAAATGCGAGGTGTAATTTGTCGCTCTTTTAGTATCAAGTCAAGTTTACGGTTTTAATTTTGATGACGTCATTGTTGATATGTACGTCGAAAATTTTAAATTATCCTTGATATACGTTAACTTGCTAAACCCATAAGACTGGAGGATCTCCAGTATCTATAATACGTATAAGAGATTTAACAACTCTCCAAATCTTATTAGGCTTGTAAGCTTCTCTATCCCTTCAATCTTTGACAGTTTGTCAGTCTTCCGAAGATACTTTATTAATTGACATATAATAACGAGGATCTTACATGCAAATTATAATTTTTCCAAAACACGAAAATTTCGGTTAAATTTTATCTTTTGTCTTTGATGAATAATTCATTGAATTTCCCACTAATTGTTTTTCATTACACGACTCAAATAATATTTGCCATCTATTACATTTTGGCTTACAAGATTACACATCGGGAAAGTCATTTTCCGCCACATTGCCTTATTACGACTGTCATGTTTTATATTTCTAGTTTTCGGCTACATTTGTACGTTTTCAAAATGTCAACTTATTTTTATATAAAAATTACACAAAAACACATAACATTTTTTGTCAGTAATGGCCATAATTTTACAACGCATGATTTATGCTAACGATCTTTTTGTCAAGACCGAAAAAGCAATAAGGGTGTAAATTTTTTATTTTGCGAAATCATTTTCGTGTCCTAAATATTGGACCAAAGAGAATAAATTGTATAGAGGAACACCCCCGAAAAAATTGCTATATTGCCATCTATCGCCGAGGAATAATGTTATGATGGTTCGTCGATACATTTTCTCGCCGATAGACAGCCGATGGCGATGTATTTTTCGCTAACTATACTACAGGGACGGACTGGCATAAAATATAAATCAGGAAATCTTTTTAAGCGTCCCTCGATGTAGTACATCGCCATCTGAAAATTTGAGAAGGAAAGTAAAAATAAAGTTGCCATGTGACACTTTTTTTGTTTTTGACGGAACTCATTATGAAGTAATAATAATTATTATAAATAAATAAAAATAATAATTTAAAGGTCCACGTAAAATGTATTTGTTTGTTCTTTCCATGTTAGTCTACAGAATAATTTTGCTTTTCATCTTAAATGTAGTCAATTAGTTTGACCATAGTTTTGATGAAACATTGAGGAACGGCGATATTTCCATTTTCTTAACTTTGATATTTTGGAATCCGCTTGATGCGCTTTGGAAGTTGTAATGGCCATATCTCAGGATCACATTAAGACGTGCGAACCACAATAAAAGAAAATAAAAGCCTTCGCTAAGATTTGGCGAACTATAAGAGGATGGAATCCATATCTCGGACAAACTTTTTTTTTATTTGTTTGAACAACACTCTAATCACGCCGTAAAAGTCTTAAAGTATATAAATGCGCTAGGGGGCAGAAAACTGTTTTCACATCAGTGTTTTTCTAACAATAAAGTCAAAAGCTCTTCTATTGTTAATACGAAAATTATGTAGGGGCAACCTTTATCTGGTAAATTTTGAAAACCATTCGTGTTATACAATAAACTATAATTTTAGTAATGTCGGTTACTTGCATACCTTCTAACTTAAATATAGTTCTCCATTTTAGGTCTCGAGAGATTCTGCTCGGTTTAATATTATAAAAGAAACTGAGCAACTGCTTTTGCAAACATAAAGTAGATTTTATCTCGTTCTACTTTCAACCCTTGTCACTTCTATGTTGTGCTATCGATTGGCCTTCTTACTTTGACTCCAGTTTCATGTATTCAACTTGCATTACTTATTGTGGTTTCACTCCGTGTACACTCTATCGCTATCCATGCCAATCACTTTCAGATCGCTCTTGAACACGATACGATTTTATTTACATTTTTAATTTCTTTTTTATGCCGAGTAATTAAATTCTCGGCTCGAATCGTAAATTTTGCAGATTATCCAAAGTGCGTATCTTCCTAATTGGTTACTTAAGACCGCTCTTACACGGTAAAAAATTATTCGGAACCCGCGTCCCTTTAGTTCTCAACAAACGAAGAAAAATTGAATATAAAATATACCATAAAGAACAAAAGCAAGACGAAGCTTTTAGGGGTGTCTTTTACTACCAAATAGAAAAACTCTATTTACTCTGCGTTTCCGTCCAAAATAAATTAAATTTTAGGGACTAGTGATAGACCATATAAATTTTTCAACATTTTTAATATCAATTTGCTCACATTTTTTGTCGCAACTATTTTCAATATATCCAGAAAAGAACTCGGGATCCTTTAACGGTGCAGTCAATAAGCTTAATATTAAATTTTGAGTTCTCAAAGATTATATTTAATAAAATGGAATAGATGAAGATGTATAACCTCATTTCATGTCATATCTGAAATCTCGACATAATTTGGTATTTCTTCGGGCGTTGCAAATGTGTCGCATTGTTTTTATGTGTGACAGTCAGCCACAAACGACAACATTAGCTTTTCCAAATACAAATCCGCTTTTAAAGAATTTTCTCACACTGTTTTTAATTATCCAGAGAAATGGAAATATTTTGAGTTCGGGAGAGCAAAACTGCATTAATCTGGTAAGCAGGAATAATCGCTTTTCCCGCAATCCCGGGGCACGTTTTATTATTTTCTTTAAGTTTTTAAACTCTCATTTAATTACATGTCTGCTTTTCTTTCAACCACAGGGTAAATTCCTGCATAATTTTTGAGATTAACGAAAATGATGGTCCTAAAACTAATTTGAAGTTAAATTGGATTGTGAACACGAATGGAGTTTATGTTTACCATAAACAAAACATATGGTGCGAACAGTTTTGAAACTTCAACGTAAGTGTAGTGGATGAAGTTTGACATAATGAACATTGTAGAATTAACACTAAAAGTTAATGTAATAAAATGCTAAACTAGTTTTTGCATTTAGCCTAAACTTTTAAAGTGAAACTATTATATTAAAGATTACACTAAAAGTGGAAGACGCTGGAGAAAAATAAAACAATTTCCTGCATCAAACTTACTTTATGTGTACGAAAACTCAAGAATTCTGGCAGGGACAGGACAAAGAAATTAAACGTTATAATAACGTTGTTTTAACGTTACTATGACGTTACTTTTCCATTCATTGGGAAGGCAAGATAATACTTTTTTTTAATATTAATAAATCTATGCAATATTTAAATTTGTATTTGTTAATAAGCAAACACATTTCATTGTTCATTTAATGTTTCGTTGGGTGCAGTTGTTCTTTATTTACATTATTTTATTCGTATTTAATTATTCATAAGCCGGTGCTAAAATTAAAATTCTCGTTTGATAGGCAACATTGTAAAGCGGAATTTACATTAACATTCCCTTGAAATGTATTATTTTGTTATTAATTGCGCATTTTCATGCTAACTATTTGCCTTTCGAAAACGTAGTTTTTGCAAATTGGAAATGGGAACGATAAAGTTGAGGTTCTGTAATTTACAATACCAGAGGTTAATGGAACGTGGTTTCAACTAAAGTTGTTTTTTGTTGTATTTGAAAGTCAGATAAAGGATATTAGTCTTGAGCCAAAAGGAATGATAATACGAAAAGAGATGCAGTTGGCATAGATACATTGCTTGTGCTTTAGAATCGGTCTGAAGGGCAGTTTGTTTTGTGACGTTGTGACACAGTGCGGTTTTCCTACGAGCACAAAATAAATGAACAGATTTTGTTAGTGTCTTACACTTGAGGTATGTAAAAACGAACAGTTCAGCATAATAAATTCACTTTTTGGGCACAATTAAAAATATTCGTCTGGGGGTGATTTTATCAAAATTATCATTTTTTGAATAAAAGAGGTGAATAAATTTCAAAATTGAAATCAAGCCAAGGAGCAATCACCATAGAATATGAAAGAAATGGTGAATCCTTCGCCAGGAACTTGAAATGATTTACGGCTGGTACTCTTTCCAGTCAGGATTATTTATTGGTCAGGCTTGCTGGTTTTATACTTTTTACTGAAGAAGCCTCATCTGTCGGAATGTTTTGATCATAACTCTAACTGAATTTTAGCGCAGAAACTACAATGCACAATTATTAATATAATTGTGTTCTAAATCATATTATTTTTTAAGAAGGAAAAAAGTTTTATTTAAAAAATAACAGGCTGACATAATAACTACAATTTGGGAGCCTAAACGACTTTCTACTCCAGGGAGTCAGCCTATTTTTCCAAGATGACAATTCGGGGTTATCAATACCTGCATTTCAAAGGATTATGGACAAATGGCCCCTACTGACTTGATTTATTGTTGTAATTCTTGTAATAATGACAGGTTATGGGCCCAGGTCACCCTACCTTTGATGTCGTTTTAAATGAAATAAATCCCTAGGAAGTATGTTGAGCTATTGTTATTGAAGAAGTAAATTGTGGTGTAAAAATTCGTTACCCTTCAGTGCAGCTGAACTTATCTTAGATTTTTAAAAAACCATTCCATATGCCACGACAGAAAAATGAGTTGCCGGGCAAACCAGCGGGAGGTCGTGGGTTCAATTCAAACTAAAAAAGGATTAAGGTACTAACCGAGGCTTGGTGTTAAGCCAGCGAACTTTTAATTTGTAAAGTAACTAAATTAATTATAATTAATTTAAAGAACAAATACACTTCAGTGTGAAGGTGTAAAAACCATCATACTGGTACCGAAAGCGGATTAGTTTTTGCAGTGTTTGTGAAAGCAGCGTGAAAGTTCAACTGACTGCATTCGTATGCATCAAAACGACGACGGCGACGCGACGTTACTTGGCTCATGCACATCAGATGATCAATCAAATTGTGGCAAGGTTAGGTAAACGACCAAGAAACAAAAGTTTGCAGTTTTATACCAGCACTAAGGTCAAAATGAGAACAAACACACTGACATATTTTGCAGACAAAAACTTTGTAGTACTAAATTATTTATTTCATTCAAAACTTATAATTTAATTTTCACACGACAGAATTACAATTTTAATATTTAATTGAATTAAGACCTATAAAAATGGTAAACTGCCTGGCCACTTTGTGAAACCAAGTTACTTTGCCAGGAGCGAACCGAGGAAATAAAATATAAAATTTTTTTTTTTGAATTTTTGAATTAACTGACGGAAAAATAAAAATTAATATTATTTTGGTTGATATGAAGAAAGCAACCGAGGTGGCTCCAGGCAGGTTTTTCATGTAGAAGAAAGCAGATTCCAGTTGTCAACAGTTTAAATATCTGCAAATTTGTAAATTATATAAAGTAATAATACCTAGAAGTAAATAAAAGCAGATTTTGATTGTTACTGCTTTTAATTGAAAATTATAAATTATTGCAAATTAATTTAAAATAAAATAAATGAAATTAGTAATCCGAACTAATCAAAGGACAGCACAAAAGTGAATTCCGCGGGTTTATACAAATTTTTATTTTACTTCTGTTTTTAATTTTTTAATTTAAGATGTGAAATATTCAATTATTAATAAATATTTTTGACGTACCACTCCTGGGTTGAGCTTAATAAGGTAATAATAATTAGGAAAATTCATGGTTCGTTTGTCATCTCGTATGTACACAAGTAAATCCAAAAGTTAAGACGGGAGACTTAATTATAACAGTGGGCTCAAGTTTTCAGTCTTTTCCTCACACACTTAATCAGCTACGCAAGTTCTTACTTATCATCAACATTAATAATCCAAAGTGAAGCGCGAATCTTAATTAAGTGTTGTGGTTTTACCACTAAATTTGTTATTTATATCAAAAACAGCATCTTAGCTGGTATTACTCGATCCAATTATATCAATTTCAACACATAAAATGATTAGAGTTAAGTTTTCCCTACTGAATTGATTTTAAAAAGTTAAATTGGTTCAAAATTATTTTCTGTCAGATATCAACATTTCAAAAAGGAAAAGTCGGCGGATGAAAATCGTAAGTAAGCCTTAAATGGTAAGATAATGGTATAAACGTATTAACTTTTCCGGAGAGCTTTTTTAAAATTTTGTTGTATTAATTAAAATTTTATATTACTCTTCCCTCGAATACGTAGTGCGGTCAAAAAGTAGAGAAATTTTCAAATCATGGAGGAACTTTATCGCTGTTAATTTTAACGTCCAATTTAAGCTGTGGCGCATCTGTGATTTCCTCATATATTTTAATGGCTAAACTGCCTCCATATTCTGTTTGCCACTCTCGTTCCATTATTAAAATACTTGGAAAACCTGAAATTCCTTGATTTCGAAGAGTTGAGCATACCTTGCATTCCGCAAGTCTCGCATATACGAGGTAGTTGAGGGTTTATTGTCCATTGATTTAACAATGCGATTACTTAATTTTCCAAATACCTCCCTTTCTTTTTATTTTATCCAACATACAAAAAACTTTCCGTCCAACTATAAATTATCACTTAGAAATTAATTTCCAACTTTTTAAGTGAATAATTTAACAGAAATGTCGTCCGTACTTTGCTATTTTTATCTTCTCATTTAGTTTTGAAAAATGTAACCAAGTTATTAAACTTTGTATGATATCGATCAGGAAGGTAAGTTAGATTTTTATTGGAACCTAAAGCGAAGAGCTTTTTATTTTATTGATGATGATCACAAACTTTCTTCAATTTTTCAGCGCTAATGAGACCTTAACGGGCAGGTCTCTTTATTTGGCCGCACCACCGTCGTCCTGAAACCGAAACTTTTTTAATAAATAATTTTTAATATTTAACTTATTATGTTTATTACGCTTCTTGGGTTATTAATGGAAGTAAGCTGTGCTAAGGGCAAATTTCTTAATTAAAAGTGAATAATTATTTATTAAAACAGTTTACTTAGACTTGATAATATCAACTCTCCAATGAGTAGTAATATATTTATCCCAACTTTTTTTATTTATGTTGTAACTTTTTACGACTTTTGTTCTTATTGAGCTATAAGTGACGATGTAAAGTTTCAGGGTTTTAAAAATTAATAAAAAAATTATAACTTTTTTAATTTCAATTTTTAATAAAAATAATTTTCCAAATTAATAAAAAAAAAAAAAAAATAATGATGAAGGAATAAAGAGACGGCAGTTACTTAGCAATAAATGTATTCGTTTTACGTTAAATTAAAAACGCTCCTAATTAATAGCGGTGCTTAAGAAATACATTTTTACATTTACAATTTTAAATTGAAAATTACGAGACGCCGCTTTTTCTTTTTTTGCTCTTGTCGATTTAAGTGCTCGAGAGGAGCAGAATTTTGAACTTGGCGCCACTTTTCTACTTTCTCTATACAAATTACAGTTTCGGAGTAGCAGAAAATTGTTTACTTCCTCAACAAAAAAATGTTGATGTAAAAGTTGGTAAATGCGTCGCACATTTAGACGAAGTGTTTAAATTAGAGTTCAGATGGGCTCTCTCGTTCCATCTTAGTGCTTTAGTGTTTTTTAAACCTTTTAAGCTTAAAGTGTATTTATTTGCCTCATTTTGTTTTTAACCGAAGAAGCTATTAAATGATTCAGAAAAGTTAAGCAAAGCCATTTTCTTTGAATTTTTGACGTATTAATGTAATTGGATGAAGGGATCCAATTTAACTCCCTTAGCGTATGTGTCACATCCTGTATATCATTTTCCCCGAGTTTATTATTCGAAGCAAACGAAATTGTTTTAATTGTATTTCTTGAAGTAAATAATAAGCTTATCTGAATTCAAATGAACAAGTACAGCGAAGTTGTGGCGAAGGAATTCTTTTCTTTTATTTAAACTTTTCCAAAGTTGGATGTTGTACTTTTAAGAAGTTTTTCTTTGTGGCGCATAATGTAAATCTCCCTTTAACCGCAGGATTCTGTTTGTAAAAGTTGAGAAAAATTTATTATTGCAGTAATATTATAACATCGAAATTTTTGATTTTTGCTGTAATTCCGCAGGTGACACCTACGTGTGATATTTACATAAGGAAAGTTGTGAAAGGGTGGTTTTGTAATGTCACCGTTATGTGGCCCATGTTACTCTTTTAAATGATCTATCGGGAGGGTTGCGTTGGGCTCGGAAAACTGAGCAAGGGCGTCATATGGCGCCAGGATGCTCGTCGCTTCTTGTTTTCAGAACAATATGGCGCCAAAATGCTGTATGTACTAACTTGTTACATATGTTGCTAGCTTAGCCAAATTATTTTTGCATTTCCCTTTGTCCGATTTGGAATTCATCACTTTGCCCGAATTTTCAAAAATAAAATAATTAAAGCTACGTTCATGACATATGAATGCACGCATCAATCACACTCGTTAACGTTCACATGCAGTAAGTTTAAATTACAAATTTCGAGTTTTATCACAAACCGGTTCTAGATATTTTCATTATTTGTTTATCTGAGCAAAATTTGTCAAAAGCTTTTCAACGTAAACAAAGCCTTCATGAAGTCTGCAATTTGATCGCACGGCCATATCGTGCCGGCTTCAATTGTATAATTTCTTATCGGTAATTTTAATCAGTCAACACGCCGTTTATTAAACTGGACGCCGTGCCGCCCGGGGCCAGTATAAAATTATTGTAATTTTTGTTTATCTTTGTATATCTAGCAAAACCAGCCTTTATTCAAGATATTCAAAATTTAAAGTCAAGCACTTTTAAATTTTACTTTTTTTTTAAATATTTACTTATTGATTTATTAACATGCAAATGAGTTGCTCCGAAAAAATCAACCATATATTAAGTATATCTGAATACTATTGAGTATACCCCCCAAACCTCCCGATTTTAAGAATAGACTCGAGTCTGAACAAATTTGTTATAGGATAATTTGCTATAATAGGTAGGTGACGTTAATTGGACGACATTATGACGTCAAATTAAAGCCCATAGAATTTCCGGGGTATTGGGTACCTGGAGGAAGGTAATTTTCCGCCGATATCAAAAACGGACACTGGTGTTGATGATAAATCATCACAAGAGTCCAGCTCATACGCACTGATGTATATGATTAATTTTGTAAGCAATACCGATTCCGGAGGGACTTAAATTTGAAATTCAGCACAAAGGAGAACCGGAGATGCGCTTACGAACACAATGCAATTACCAAGAGAAACAAAGGCAGGAAACTTAAATATCGCGCTTACGTAGTACTGAATGTGAATTGTTCAATTTAATGAGATGGGACTACTTTGTAATATATTTCAAATAGTTTTCAGAAATTAAATTTATGCTAAGAAATTCAATAAGAATTAATAGATATTGCAAGCGGTGTTGCAGAGAGTTCAGTGTCTCAGAGAGTTAGATTTATCGAAGAGAGTGGGTCATCGTGGTGACAGCTGGGGCTGACCCACCAGAAAGATCAACAGAGTTCTGATAACGGATTGAAACCCAAGACTATAGGGAAGCTGAAGAGGTGCTAGGGCATTGTGGAAGCTAATGCTGATTCATAAGCCCCCTGAAGGGGGCCTTTGGGAGCAAAAGAAGGCTTCTGATGATGGTGGATTCTATGGAATTCTACGGAATGGATATAGGACAATTTTGTTAATTATAGCTCATTAGCTAATTCGACGATTATGTGAAAATAATTTTCGTAAACCGTATTCTTTAGATTTATGCTATGTGTTTCGAATCTTTATCACATCTGTTTTTATTGAAGCTGATCTGTACAATTTAAACTAACAGTTTTTTTTATTGTTGCAGATAATTTACAAAGATGGCGGCGTTTGTGGCAAAGCAGATGGTTGGAAATAAATTAAATGCAGTTAAAGGTAAGTTTAAATTTTTTTGAGGAAAGCTTTCACGAATGTAACGAAAAAAAATAGGAAAGCTCGATGGAATTTGTAAACGACACACTTTAGAAAATTGTATTAGCGATTCTTATTGAAACTTAAAGGAAGTAAAACAAGTGGACCAGAAAATCTCGTGTTAAATGTATGCTGCTGTTTATTTGTATTTATCTTAGACTGTGATTGTTGGTTTTTTTCTCGCACTTTTTTCCATCGATTTCCAAGTTAAACCAACAATCTAACTACAAGTGAAACGTAAGTTCAAAATGTATTACTGTAGTTTAGACACTTTTTGTGCGGGTAGGTTTTGCAGCATGTGTATTGCTCGCTCCTACTACGCCAGTTTATTTCCTAAAATTTATTGCCTCCACCCCTGCAAAATGTTATGGATACATAAACCCGCACTACCTTGCAGCTTTACTTCTGCTATACCGAGATTCTCGACTAATCCAATTTTTTCACGGTGAAATTTTTTTCGAACAGCTTAATGTGTTTTTATAATAAATTTTTTGTCTTACGGGCTTAAAATGCAATTTGTAAAATTAAATAATTTTTATTTGTTCGATCATGTAAATTTCGTCCCGTCTAGCTTTAATTAGACACGAGAAAATACAATTACTTATACATCACCTACAAATTTGTTCCAAATTATCCTGCACAGTCCAATTTCTTGAAGATTGAAATTTAAACAAAGAGCTTAATTAATATTTGCTCCGAAATAATAGACACCGACTTAAAAACAAACACGTCGATTCCGCTGACTTAAGAGTTAATAATTGTTAAGTAATTTTGCACAACAAACAAAACTCTTGGCAAATTTTGAGTGAATAATTACCGTTTTTAATTAAAATTTAAGAAAAATATTGATTTATTTTCATACTTTGGAAAAATTTATATTTTTGGTGTTCCTTGACCTTTAGTTAAGAAAACTCGAATTATTTTTCTTCAAATAATTTTTGTGCTTTTCTCCATCTGGATAAATAAAAGGTTAAATTCATTATTCTGCCATTAATTCACGAAGTTCAATTTTTTGAAAAGAAAAACAAGATTTTTCTTCGATAATTTAAATTTTTTTTGAGATATTGCACTCTTTTCAAGTTTAAAAGTAAAATATTGCTCTTATTATGTTCGCCATCGCGAAATTCAGCTTTTACTCGAAAGCTCTCTCTTTTAGATTAGTTCAACATTTTTACGTTATCATTTGGTAGGATCGCGTCTTAAGGTTTTAGTAAAGAAGACATTAACACTAAATTTAGAGGAAAAAGTGAATATAAATGGTATGTTCAGATCTCTAAGGATCGAACACATCAGTTTTTATCAAATTCACATAAGTTACCAATAAACTCAATTTATAAAATAATTTTAAATTATATTTGCCTAAAATTTTTCCGTGATTATTGTCAAGTATATTATTGTATCATAAAATTGGCCAATGACTGAAGGATTGTTTTGGCAAATTTCAAGATTTCCTAAGGGGATTATGTCATGTTTTTTATGTTTGTTAGTTTAGTTTAGACAGACAATTCTTCGGATTGAAAAATTTATAAGCCTAGATTTTCTTAATGAAATTTACAGTTCTCAAGATATTGTTTATCGAAATTTATTCAGTAGAAATACCAGTTTTTATGAACTGTGCAAAGTCTACAAACTGCAATATTAGATTCCTGAAAGTTTCATTTGGTTAATTAAAAACTAATGTATAATATAAACTGTCGCTTGGTTAAAACCACAGATTTTGCTTTTGGTAAATTTTACTAAATTGCTTTTTTACTTATTCAGTGTATTCAATCTAAAATAGTTTTCGATTGCGAAATAAGTGTTAATGAAATATTCTGGATTCTTTTCAGTACGCGATAACGTTCACAATTTATTGAATCTTAGATGAAGTCAAACTGCTATCCACGTTAGTTTAATTCAAAAAAGAAATTCAATTTATTTAAGTGTGTAGTTTTTGCAATTAAAAATAAAAGCCATCGACGACGAATGGAAATACAACAAAGAAATACCGAGGGAGTGAACCAAATTTTGTGATTTAAACGACTTTTTTTGTATAATATACAAAACCGTTAAAATAATTTAACCTTTTTAATATCTTGCCGGGATTTGGGTGAAAATTATGTATATTATGCGTTAAATCATTCGAGGGAGACCACATATTCGCGTTTAGTTGACATACTCGAAAATTATTATCTATGTAAATGAATATTTTATGCGTATATGCTTATGTACTTTACTTTGTCGGAAACTTAATTCGAAAATACTCCCAGTTATTATTTTAACTGACGCAGTGGTTCAATTATATTTTCAAAATAACTAACTAAAAACTTGTATGCTCATTGACAAATTTGCGTTGGGTTGGTCATAAAATAGCTGGCAGTTGAAAGTCGGCCAGGCGCCGATACGCTGCATTAACTATACGACTGTGACCGAACGTGCTAAATTAGCTGACGCCAGTAGTCGGCGTCGTACCCGCTCACTTATCATGTAATTTGTCTCTTGAGCAAAATCGATCGGTCCCCAGTCCAACTCGGTACTCACTTTAACAATTATTTGCGGAAATTAAACTCCTCTGTATATTTTCCCACTTATTTGAAAATTATCTACTTGGTTTTATAAAGGAAAATATCGAGAGAAGTTTTTCCATTTGTACGCGAAATTATTTCGAAACGCTCTAATTTTCAATTTAAAGTTTACCTATCGCTACTTAGTAGCATTTTGGAAGCATTCCAAATATCTTAAGGATTATTCAGGATTTGAACCACAACCTTTTGTTACAAATTAGCAATTCACCCTTAATTAATTTTGAAAGTCCTTAAAGAACACTTTGTTTGGGAGAATCCTAGTTTATTCAAATATTGAAATAAGCTTCGCTCTGAACTCGACCAAAAATTTATTTTTACCTAATCCGATTGAATCGTATATTCGCAAATTATAGATAAAGCGAAATTTAGTTCCGTAGTTGAGAACATTAGCAACCAGAAGTATAGGTCAAACCGAAGTTGTACCGCGGTTCACCGCACCGTTGTTTCACTTGTAACCAAATTACCGTATCTAACGCTACTTTACAAGTCAAATAATATCGTGTTAAATTTTACCGTTTGCATTTAGGTTTCCGTCTTTATTCAAATTTTGTTTGTAGATTATGTCTAAGACTGCAACAAAAAGCTCGCAACTAAACCGTGTTAATTAAACTTATTTATCTTGCAGGGTTCCACCCACTAACTTTAAAATTGCAGTTTTAACAGAAAAAGTTACACATTTTTTGCATTCCAGCTTACAGAACTTTTCGTGCACCGGAACCTGCTTTTGCAATAATTAAGAGGAGCTTTCTCTGGGAAACACGTAAAATTTACCTTTCTCTCCTTGCATCTTAATAGAGTCCTCGTCTTAGTTTCTAGCCGGTTAAGTGGTCATACCAAGTTTCGGAGAGTTGAGAAACACAACACAGTCTCTGTAGTTATTATAAAATTATAGTTGAAGAACAGGGACACGTTTCAAACACAGCATGTATCAAAGTTCAAAAAAATCTTGGGGAACTGCTTGAAATTTTAGTATTATCAAATTGGCGCCCGACCAGGGACGGTATGTTACTTTTTCGTGGATTGTAAATTAAATCGACTACTTGGAGTGATGCTCGTCATTGCCTTAAATCTCCAATTAGTTTAAACATAAGCAATCAAAATCGATAATTTCCATTTAGCTCTGCCTTTAATTTTTATCCTTTGTTTGTCTCTACTTAAGGGTTAAAGGTAGTGACCAAGATTTGGGCATTAAAGTTCTACCTTAAAATATTCAAATGATCACAGATGCCTGACATTCCGTGATCAAACATCATCAAACCAAGCAGTGTTGACCCTGGCAAACTATGTAAATAAACTATGCATCCACCCATTACCCAACGATCGAAACGGAACTGTTAATTAATTTACATTTGAATATATTTCTTTCCAATTAAGTTTTGATAGCGTTCGTTAGTTCCTGCAAATAGTTTGATTTTAAAACCGACTCGTAAAGCGAACAATACAACTCAAAACATTACTGCGAAATTAAATGCTAGCTTAAATTTTACTGGCAACAATCGCGTAATATATTTGAATGCCAAGTTTAGAACTTTACAATTTTGGTTAAGACTAACTTAATTGTCATTTAAATAAATCTTTTATAATTTGGAGTTTCGAGTGAACTAAATAACTACATTAACTAGCTAGATGCGTATTGTTACTCCTAACTCGATTCTGGTATCACGTAACATTTAATGAATCTTATTAGATCTAATTTGTTAAGTAGTAATTAAAAAAGCCCTTTTTCAATTCAGAATTTTGTGGGTAAAATTTATATTATGTATGTTGATCTAAACTTTACACAAAAAGCGACACTTAAAATATTTGTCTATACCAGTCGTATTTCTTAAGTGGAACTTGAGTTAAGTTAAGCGGTACTTATTGCGACAACTGTGACACAGCGGTCTTGATCGTAATTAATTTGTTAAGTGCCACTTAAAAATTTTCAGTTTTTGTTTGATTTTTCGCCGACAAATGGAAAACTGAAAATTGATCTCTGTGTGCATTATTAAGTTCTACCTAGTGCTCTAGCCATAAATTTATTTATGATTACAACGAACTTGATTATAACGATCTTGTTAAGTACCGCTTAAAGAAACTTCTGGTTTAATTTTATTCGAATTCTTCCTGTGGGAGGACTGGAATTTCACAAAAAAATTACTATTAAAAGTTTAGCAGGACTTTAATGGCACTTGAGTAATGTAGGAATTTATTAAGCCGCAGTAAGCAGATTTGATGCGCTTTAAGTGCCACTCAGAAAAACTGAACGTTTAAATAATACGTAGCTTAACTTAGTGTAGATTTTGTAAGCTTAGGTTAGGTTACGTTAGATTAAGTTTGGATTAGATTAAGTTACATTTAATTTTTCTATGCACAACTTCACCATAGTGTGAACTTTCAATAATTCCTGTTATAAATGAATTTTTCCTTGATTTGTATAATTCAACACTTCGACAACCACTGGTTTAAATTTGTTGTTTTTAAAGCTAGCGAGTTTATGTCTTCTGTTTTGAAAAGCTTCTGGCGAGAAAATTGAACTTTTTTGAAAACTGAAATTGAAAATTTGTTTAGTAAAGGTTACATGAGTGATAGCGACAACGTGTATATTTTGTGTGTTGGAGAAAATTCTGTTATAGCAGAGGAAATTTATTCTTCTGAATTTTTATGAAAATTAATTAATTGTAAAAATTGTTGGAAGCATTGGTTATTTTGTGGAAAATTTAAATGTAAAACAAGGGAAGTGCCTGTAGCATAAATATTTAATGGAAACTTAAGTAATTTTTATGCAAATTAAGTGGCGCTGAAAGAAAAATTTTGAATTTTGATAAAAAACAAAATATAATAATTCGTAAGTGGATTTAGAAAAAGAGTACCTTTAATTAAGTTCAGTATAAAATATTAAATCCTGCTCACTTAAATCATTTGCTACTGTTGAGTATTGTAAATTCAATTAAGTGTTAATTTAGTACTGCAATGCAGCGAACCCGAACCAAAATTAAATAATTAACAAAAAAAGCACTTTTTGATTAGCGGGTTCCAACAAAACATTTTTAAATAAATTGGCCACATTCGTGCAAGTAAATAAGGAAAAGTTATTACGACAAAATAGAAAAAACGATACATGAGAGAAATCGCGCACAATTTTACCAACAATTTCGATTGTCTTTGATTTATGAGTTTTGGGAATCTTCTGAGGCGTGCTGTGATTCCCAATCAAAGTTTAATAATTGTTTATGAAAAAGTGCTGGATATAAATTCCGGAATTTATGTGAAAGGAGTAAAAGCGAAATCTACAAATCAGTGAAAGTAATAAATAACAAAAATGTTCGTGCGAATCGAATATTTTCGTTTTGATCCGAACCTGGCCTGAAGTTATTGTAAAAGTTGTGTCACGAAATCGTGAATCACGTCTGTAATTCCACGTGCCGTGTTAACGCGGCCTTAAGCGGACAGCTTTAATTTTTGAACAGTGAAACTCTTCGATCTTATTTTATTTAGTTTTATGTAAAGCTGATAGCGCGTAAGCCCTGTGGGACGTTTGCTGTAAAATTTATATGTTGTCATTTAAAAACTACAATAAACAACCAACTGAACCATTACGTCTAGCGTGTTACTTTTATTGTTTAATGTAAAACTTAAACGTACGGAATTGCGCTTCAAAATAAAGTGCTGGCGTTTATCATAACAAAATTTATGCACGATAATATAACGCCATTCTTTTTATTTTATTTTTATTACGGCATTGCTCATATTGGCCAAGTTTCTTATGACTTAAACTTTCCACTTCAATTGTTACGTTCACCTCCGTAGCAGCATCCCATACACACCAGACCAGCCTGAACTGAAAGGTTGTCATCGGAACTAAAGCTAACATTACGAAACATGCACATAATCTTCAATTAACGCTAGTACTAAGTTGAAGACTTAAGCTTAAGATTTAAGATCTTAAGATTGGAATAGATTAATTTTTGAAAAAAGGGCGTAGGTTAATCCCCAACTTATAAATAATTAATTTAAAGCCATACCTAGAATAAAAATCTTTTTTAAAAAGCTAATTTATCTGAATAAATACAAAAGTACTGCAGACTTCATAAACGCACGTCAGTTGGGTTGCATACCCGAATGTTTGCTTTTTGTACAACCACTACAATTACAAAATTGATTCCACACTAATTAAATTTGACCGCTTGGCGATTTTTAATAACAGCCAAAAAGATTATTTTGTAATAAAACTACAATAAAAATAATACTTACTATCAAATTGTAACTGGTATTTGCCTTGCGATAATATGCTGCTTCTGTTTAACCTGTAACCGTAAAAATGTTTTAAACTATTTTTGTTGAGAATTTTAATGAAGCAATATAAAGTCAGATAATAATAAATTGATTTCGGATAAAAACTTTTATAGCTAAAGTTAACTTTGCGTTGCAGTAATATAATTTTTGCATTCATCCTAGGTTCTTTTCAAAGATGTTCTATTATTAAGTTATTTGTCAATTTAACGGAAAATGCGTTAAAGCAGGCGGTTTTGGACCCATCTGGTGCAAATTTAAGCACACGATTGACAATTACGTGCGAATTTTTGTATGTGTTTCGCGAACAAAGAGGTTGGGCATGTTTTTGTGCAAATTAAATTTTAATGCGTAGTTCGCTGAAATGAAGCTGATTTAAAGATGAGAGCTCGTGAATTTAATTGGAAGCGTCGATATCAATACAGTCGCCTTTTAAAGCGCTCATTTTGATGGTGAATGTATTCCTTCTAATTGCATAAAATTCAGTCTGGAAATTTAATATAATAAACTAGTGTTCGGGATAACAGGACCTGATAATTGCAAAGCAAGTTCTCGATGAACGGAAGGAAGCTAACTCCAATCGTAACTTTGTTATGTGCAGATTACTGCTTAGATGAACTGGTGATTGGACTTCAAATTAAAACCTTAATTATATGATCTAATAAATTTATAATGGATTTTCTATTGGTTAATCCAATTTAAAAACTTGTAACCATTTCAATTAGTTTTGAAACGGCTCGCGTTACTTTCACGTAGAATAAACGTAACGATAATAAAGTCAATTAATCCGTCAATTTTTTATCGCAATGTTAACGTTTTAAAAATGTAAAGTCGACGGTGACGACGTCTAAATAGAGTTAGTTAAAATAAAAATTTAAAACACGACAAATTCTCTCTCAATATTGATATCGCTGATAAAGTCACGTCTGACATAAAGTAGAATCTAAAACCTAAACTAGAAGTTTGCATCGAAATAAGCTAAATGTATAAAATATCACGTTCCCAATCATTCCTTGTTCTCTAAAATAGAAATCATCAATCGAAAAAAAAATGCATTGTTCTGCAGTATTGACGGAAATCCTAGGGGAAATGTTTTAGAATAAATTCGTCATTTATCACAATACAACGGGCGTTTTCAATAACGGAGCTTGTAAATACCTATCGCTTTGTTTTTTGTTACATTTGTTTAAATTTACATTATCGACATGTTTAACTAAATTGAAATTGATCTGCCGATAAAAATGTATTAAAACAGCTTCAAACAAGAACCTACCAACAAACGATATTGACTTGCTTGATTAAACATTTTTGTTAAATAGTTCACTTATTAAATTGAATGCTCGCTGATTCGTATCAACAGGAATGCTTCGATTTTAAGAAGTAAAAGATAGGCCGCTTTTTAAAATATAAAGCATTTCAGTTTGAAAGAAATTTGAATTAAGTAATGATATATCACGTTTTTACTGTTATGCAAAGTGACTGCTTCATTTAAAGATCTCTCGCAGCTCAAATTGAGATCTTCGCAAGGTTTCATAAACTGATTTTAAACCGATTTATTTTAGTTCGTCAGTGATCGCCGAAAAAACTCAGTTTCGGACCGCTGGAGACTACTCTGCACTCATGAAGGACTTCTCGAGACTGGTTTACTAAAACCGCGTCTTGATTTGATTAATTTTTGGCATCTTTTCATTACCCTATGACCATTTTGTTCCAGCAAACCTGGTATACTCCCCTGTATCTCAGTAATTTTATAAATTTAATAATGGATTAAAATTGTGAACGTTATTTTAACGTAGAATTAACGTTGTTTTTCTGTTATAGCAAACTAATAAGCTCTGCTGAACATGATAAGTTAAACAATAGCCAACAAAATAAATTAGTATATTAAAACTTTAAAGTAATAATCATATAACTAATTACAATGATATTCTTGTTGTAAAGCTGATATAAATGGTAATCTACCTTAAGACCACGAGTAATAACCACAAAGGCAAAAATTTCGTTTTTGATTGCTAGTAAAATTTTTCATTAAAATCAAATCTAATGACGTCAACAGAAGGTATTGTTCTTGTTATCCTTATTATCCAGGTTGATGTTTATAATATTTTTTTGGTTTTCTGTGTCATCACTTTAATATATTCAGAAAATTTAAAAGAAAAACTGATTGTTAATTGTGTAATTAATATTTTTATGGTTATTTGGACCATAAAAGTTTTTATGATAAACTTACGGAAAGTAAAAAACTTTTCAAGTAGTTTCGAGTTTATAAATTGTACCCTCATCACGAAGCTCCTGAACTCAAACATTTTAAAGTTTCTGCAAGTTTAAAAAAGCACCAAGAAAATTGAACAATTATTTAAAAAAAATTCATATCGAACTGTAATCGACAAGTACTTTGTATCAAAATGGAAAGCTCTCTCGAGTGTCGTTTCTATTGATTGCACAAATACAAATTCACTTGATTTTTAATTTTTTTGTCATTTTTACCTCTCGAACGAGTCGAGTTTTTTTTCATACAACTCAAAAATAACTCCAATCGATCTAAGGTAAATAATTCAATTCATCTTGACTTTCCATAGACACAATAAATTGAAAGTTTATATTTGAATTTTTTACAATATTTTATTTTAATCAATAAATTAAAAATCCGAAAATTTCTGATGATGTGGAAAGCTTTTAAGTCGCTTTCTTTATTTTGTGAAAAACTATGGAGAAAGTTCTTTAATTAAATATTAGATGAAAGTGGCATTAACAGGATGTGCCTTCCGAAGCTTTTACGTTCCTTAAATCAACATCGCACTTAATAATGCAGTATGTAAAATAAAATTAGCCATCCTAATTTCCATACTTATTTTAGAAGTTGCGTCAACTTTTCGGGATTCGCCATTGGGGTGTCCAAACTTGAACATTGGATATGAACTCGTTTTATTGAGTTAAGGGCCGATTTAACAATATTTTTTGTTATTGTAAAATTGGCCCTTAGCCTACTAAGTTTGATTTGATATGCGAAGGATTGTCAAACAGTCTCCTTGATAATAACCCCTATTCATGGCCAATATCCACGTTCGATTGAACCTTTCGGTTCTTACGCGTGTTAAAGGACTTCCAGAGATTGGAAAACGATACTAACGTCCTTTAGTTAAATTTTATTATTGCCCTCCTTATTTTATTGCTAAAATTCCGTATTTGTAGCAGAAAAGTGACGAGAAAAAATGGAGCTTTTCCACGATACATCTTGTTTTGACCTTCTACCTGTGTATTGGATTTTCGTGTAACCTGATCTTTATTAGTTTTCGACAAAATCTTGAGTAGAATTTCAAGCACTATCCAAATATCAAACAAAAAATGAAAATATGCTTTCAGAAATTCTTTCTCCCGTTATTAAATTCATTAATAATGCTATGTAGGGCAATAAACCCCTTTTCTGCAATAAAACGATATCACGTGGTTAAAACGTGCAATGAAAATATGCCACGCAATAATCTAGCAGCAATTTTGAGATTCAATTGTTCGCATTCCACATTCCTTCGTATCTTGTCTCGCGGAATTTCACTCAATAAGCACCCAGGACTAGTGAATTAAGAAAATGTTCTTAAGAATGTCTATCGTTTTATGAGATAACGATTTCTGTCGTATTGCTCACTTCAACGGAAAAATTTTAAAAGCTGGAGTAAGCGCATCGAAAGAAAATTGTGTTTATCCACCAAGTTAAAGATGTACATAATCCACGTCGAAAGAAAATTCCGGTATCTGTTATGTTGCATAGCAAAATTAAATTTGCCGCGTGATATTATTTATATAATAGAAAGCAAGAAATTTGTAAATATTTTGTATAAAACTGACCTATTAACCTTTTGTTCTTTTTTAAACTAAAGTTTCAAAACACTGAAAGTTTATAAAGCTAAAAATTTTAAAATTTACACCCTATAATATCTATTACTATTTATTTAACCTTGTGCTCTACCCATATAAATCAATAGGATCATAAATTATTTTTAAAATTTGAAACAGTAGGTAATAATTTTTTGCTAAAATCGATAGAGCATTGGCTAGGTTTCATGTCTACATTAATATCTGATTTTAAACAAAAACTTGATTTGACGTTTTCGACAATTTTACAATGAGCTAAACTGAAAGCAGTTTTTCAAATTTTCTGGGGTTTCGTCGTATTAGCACGCGTATTTGGGCAAAAATGTAAAAAAAATTTAACAACCGGCCATAGAGTTTTTTTTATGGGCCGATTGTTAATTTTAGAGCAAAAAAAGGGTATAATAACGCTCAATAAAGTTTAACTTATAGCTTCCTTTCGTATTTTCACTAGGAAAACCGTAAATTTAAAATGAAAATTTAAATTTTGTTAAAATAGAAATAGAATAATTTTTGATACGTATATTATATTTATGAAATATAAAAATAATGATGTCCTTATTGGGGGGGGGGGGTGAAATAGGAAATAAATATACCTCTAAAATTTGATTATATTTTAACAAAGAAATAATAAATAAAATGTACAATATATTTCAGATTACTTTTTATATTTTCTAATTTTAGATTAACAATAAAAATTAAATTTTGGCATAACTCCAATTTCTTTGAGTTTGTCATAGCAATATATATTACCTTTTATAATTATAATACATAACTAAGGTGGCTATGGTTTGACTAAGCTTAAATGCGTCGACTGCTAAGCCGAGAAGCCCAGTTCGATCCTGGCCGAAGTAAGAAATTCTAACCGTTTTTCCATGGAAGGCAATGGCAAACCACCGATGTACACTTTGCCTAGTAAGTCGCTTTGAAATTTTCTGATTGAGAAAATTCGGTTACTGTCGATCTTTTAAGAGCACTTCTTTCAAAAGTACGATAGAAAACCATTAAATATTCTGAAAGAGCAAACCTTAAGCTTTCTTATGAGGTGAGGATAAATAAAATCGTCCCAACGCATCGGTTACTTCACAATTAAATTTTGAAAATCGACTTTTTGATAAAAATTTTAGAAGTTTACCATCATGTTAGCATTAAAAAGCCATTCTATTGCCGGTACGTGTGCACTACTTGGGCGGGTGGTGGCTAGGTCCGATCCGGGCGTCGACATTGGCAAATGTCTCTATTTTTTTCTACCTCCTTGGTTAGTCTTTTGAGTAGCAGCCTTCAGAGGGACTTGTTTCCTTTTCTAGGGAGCACCAGCTTTACTAAGGAGCATGCAGCAATACAGCTGGAACTCAATCGAGACCTGAAGCTTTGTTACTCTTGAAATTCGACATAGGGGTATTCCTGCTTTTAAAAACCATCCTATCTATTGCTGTGTAACCTAACCTTTTGTTTTGTTTTTCATTATTCTTGATTTTTGAAAGCTTCAAAGATAAAAATTAAAAATATTGATTCAAAATGCTTACGTGTTGGTAAATACTACTAGCAATATTACCTACATTCCGAATATGCAATTTTAATTTACATTTATGTAAATACAAAAGTTTAATGTAAATACACAAATATCATTAACTTAATTTCGTAAAAGTACAAATTCTACAGAATATTTAAATTTTACTCTGTATTATTGAATTTGCATTAAAACACAAAAACTTTCAGATATATTTTTACAAGAAAATTATGTAAAACTGTTTGTGCTATTATCGGAGTAAATCATATTATGTAAAATGATTAACCCAATTTCAGCTTTAAGCGCTATTTTCTGAAAAACTAAAATTAAGGACGAATTTGAAACTATGTTTAATTTTCTGCGTAGTAAATTTTATAATCTGCAGACTTTTCCATTTTTTTTTATTAAATCTTAAAATTTGTTGCCCGTATTGTTAAAAATTTTATGCTTGCTCGAGTATAAGAAATTGCGTATGAAATTTATAACCTTTTAAGCGAACTAGAGGAAACTTTGCAAGTTGAGTCGAGGGAAATTAATACAATTGTCATTAATTCGAACTAAAATAAATTATGGAACCGGCATTTGATCTGAAACCAAAATTTCTTCTCCAAAGTGGTTTAAAATTTCAGCTTTATCTCCTTCAAAGGCGGTTAATGCATTGTGGGGTTTAAGAAGGAAATTACTGGGTAGAAATACTTCTAATTATCTCGTTAAATGTACAAGAATCACTACAAATTGCGGAAAATCGCATTATTAAAAGGGAAAAGTGGCGACACAGGTTTTTTTAAACGCTCGTAAACTAAAAACTTAAATTGGACTAGGAAATTTTATCATAATCTCATTTTGTCCGAAAACGAAAATGGAATTAATTGTTCGTTTTTTGAAAGGGAGCACTAAAATTAAAGGACGTGCAAAAGGCAGTTTAATTTATTCTCAAAAGTTTTCCATATTTTAAATAATGGAATACCAACTCTTAAATACTACGATATTCAAGCATTCAAAGCAATTACAGAACATTTCAGATTCCAAGTAATAGCAGAAGTCAAGCAAATACCAGGAGGATACCGAACGAGGATATTGAGAAGTAATCAGTATTCGGTCGTTGATAATATCGCGAAATTAATTTGTCCACTCTTCCAAATGTGCACTTGGCCTGAATGATAATTTCCAAATTGTAAACCATTTTTAATTTTCTCTCATATTAAAATTCCTCTAGTGACTTATTGGTTTAATTTTCCAAAGTGCTGTACAATAAATTTTACTTTTGATATACCACCGCAGCTCTTAATCAGTTTATTCTCGCAATCAACTTTGAAAATTTTAGTTGTTGAACTTTACGGCTCGACTGGGAAACTATATCACTAAAGTTTCATAAAGCATTGCTTAAACTTTGAACTTAACACCTACCTATACATATGTGGATATCAACTTCAAGTGCAAATAAATCAAACAGGCTTTAGAGATTTACTTGTAATTGCCTTAATATTACAATTAACAACAAAGAGGTAATATGAGTTACGGTTTGAGTTGCTGCTCCGGGAGTAACTTTTGCATCCTTAATTGGACAGGTGGTCTTCCTTCCACCAGTCCAAGGGATTGCTTTATGCAGATAGAAAAATAAACACCTTTCTCAAGGCTCAATATTTCGATTCTATATATTGCTATGATTCAATTTGTCTTCTCGCTGAATTTTAATTTTAACAGGCAAAAAGCACTATTAATAAATGTTTTTCATTTCAACTTATATTTTACCTTTTAATCTTTTCCTTTTATAATTTTTTTCAAATTATCCTTCATTTCTCTTTATTCTCTCGAAATTTAATATCATATTTTAAACCGTTGTAAAAAGTTAATAATCAAATTATATATTTCCAGATTATTTATTTATTTTCAAATAAAAGTATAAAATTCACAAGCACTAAAAAATTTAACAATTTAAAAAAATATATCTGATAAATATTACATAATATTATACTGTTAAATTTTTTTATAATTTAATATTTAAATCTTTATGGAAATAATAATTTAATTTGATCATAATTATTTAACATTAAAGTTAACTAATCCCTTTCATCGTTTCAATAATTAACAAATATAATAATTCAGATGAGAGGTAAACATGATTGTTCGACTGAAATTGCTTTTAATTGATGCAATATAATTTTAGAACTAGAGGACAAAATTAAAACCGTAATTAAAATAAAAGTCAATAAAAGTTGGTAATAAATTTTTTAAAACGATATTAAAACTTTGCTTTATGAATTCAATTCCGAAACTTAACGTTTCACTTTGTGTGAAAGTAATTATTTAACTTTAGCGTCGGTGGGCAGCCGGCAGTAAAAGTATGTAATTAATTTTCCGATGGCGTATTATCGCCGGTCTTCGACCGTCATCGCCGATATATAATCCGAACGCCATCTGCAAATGGCGGTTGTTTTGATAAGCCGTTTTTAGTTCGTGTGGTTATTAACAAATTACTCAAGTTATTTAATAGTTCACCTTTGTGCCTTGTTTATAAATACATTATAATTTTGTCGGAAATGTAGTGTATACATTATTAATTTCCAAATAATATATATAATATACATGTAGGCGACTCGGCTTTGGTAGATGCGTGTTTGGCATGCTGCTGTTCGATGAATGTCGTTATCGAAAACTAAAATTTTGGAAACTCGGAAATATAGTAAAATTCAATATTTTGCAACCGACACTTTGACGAGATCTATTCGGCTTGCTATATAATTTCAATATTGGAAGTAAATTGCAAATTCGTACTCCGACCAAATTTTAACTTTCGCCGTTACATTTTTTAAATTATTTTGACGAGATTCACTTAATGTAAGATTGTCTCATTTAACCAAATCTACAAGTCATGAATCTAAAAATGTCTGGGTCATTAAGTTTCAATGGCAATACAAAGGCAACTCGAGTTCGTCAATTACGGTTTAAGTGCCTGGCGAATTTAAAATTTAACGTTTCCCTGAAAAAAATGTTTTTCGGCATTATGTGTCGCATCGCTAACACATTTACACAGCTGAATGATTTCTAACTCCTGTTTGTTAGTGATAAGGGATCCTTATTAGACTGTGAAGTAGCTGTTCATTTTGCTAGAGCCTATGTTGTCTATTATTAGATCGCACATAATTCTTTTGGGCTGATGTTTGGAATGAGTCAATAAGGTTTTCGCTTACCTTTTCCATATAGATTGTCATAAGTTCCGGAACTGGTTGAGAACATTCCAGGCTGTCGTGGTGGATATTCCGCATGAATGGTTTTCTAGTCACGGTAATGTTGGAGTGTAAGTGGTTGATAGAGGGCAATTTATATACGGGTTCTACAAGACACTTTGAAATATTGTCGTTATTTTTATTGATTGAGTGTTTGGGTCAATAGATAATTTTAAAATTGCGAGATTCGTCCTAGTCTATTCACTATGTTTCAAAGAAGATTACAGTGTTTGCTTAGTCGTGCGTTATTGTTAATGGTTTACATGTCTTGCTACGCTTTTACTTTAATAATTTATTATAGGGCTTACAATATATATTACATGCTTAATTTATTCAAAACACATTCTAATATTAATTACAAATTTACATATTCAATTTATGGATGAAGAGATATAGATTAAAAGACATTCTCATCTTTGTACTGAAGCGAAATGAATTTCATTTCAGATAACATATCAAATTCTCTAATCCTAATACTCCTCCACAACACTAAAAACGTTACCATACTTAATTCCAAATCATATAAACCACAGTTAACCTCATTCAAGTTACATTAATTTATAAAATTGAGCATTACTCTAAATTCAAAAGCACAACAAAATTGAACCACCTGTAGTTAAAGTAGTGGAGAGCGAGAGAGCATTAATGCAAAAACCACGAAGAAACCAAATAATTGTATTTTCCGAGTTCAATAGGGTGGGGGGATTTTCGTTCCGGAAGAAGCCACTCACTACCATCTACTATGGTGGCTGCGGTGGGACTGCCGTATTTTTATTAAAACCTTGACTTTTTAAGAATTTTCTGAGTATTTAAATTGTTGTTTCGGTTCAGTGGAATTTTCTTGATCTGTGATGTCAGTTCTGATTCTGAAGAAACTGACAACAATAAATTTTTTGACGTAGTAAATCGAAAACAATTTGAATATCTTACGACCAAGAAAATTTTTCAAATAAAGAAATTACTTCTGCGGGTAAATTTTCCTCAGATAATAAAAAAATGTTAGCATTAGCCTCGGATGTTTTTGTAAAATTTTGAATATGGCTCGAAGTACATAAAATTTAAATTGCAAATTGTTTATATATGCGTGTTTTTTATGATAATTTTATGCCTGTGTAACCTAGCAAAAAAGTATGAGAGTAATTCAATTTTATATTTTAACATTTAAACATACAAGTAATACCTACCCACCCAAATAAAAAGGAAAAACATAAAAATACGGTTATTCAGATGTAGATTTACCTTGCGTGTCAGTTTGAAAATTATTACATTGTATTTTTGAACAAACAGCTTGATCCTCTTATGTACATCCCTAAGTTGTACTATCTTGTCTTTTTCCTTGGCGGTATGGTAGCCACTTCCAATTATTCTTTACAGACTCATCCTTATTCTGCCGTAGCGGTATGGTTGGCACATCCAATGATCCACTTTAATTATTTTTTTACCGAAAAAAACTTTTATCATACAAAGTGCTTGTTACTCATCTTAACACGTATTTAATGCGATTATTTGTCCAATTATTGTTTATCTCGAAGCTGTAATCAGCTGTAAATAGATATTAGTTGCGAATATATGGAAGAGGTATAATTGAAATCTACTGGATAATAACATCCAGCGTCTAAATTGCACTGCCAAGATAATTGGTCCTGTTCTAAAATTACTTGAGAATAACTGATTGTGACAGACGCGACATTATTAATCTTCAAATTAACATTCTATTGTATAATTGATTATTTTTGGGACAACGAGGCAACATAATACCCTGGTCCCGTAATTCACAATCTTACGGATTGTTTGGTTCGGAACTTCTTTGGCTTTCAAAGTAGGCACCTATCTGCTCATTTACTGCTTAACCGCGATTTAATGGGAAGTTTAAACTATTTTAATTTTGTTACTCTCATGTCTTAAATTAAACTAACGTGAAAGTTCATAAGTGCTTCATATTCATGAAAATGGCAACTTTGTACCGTCAGACCAATTTATTAGTGTAATTGTTTTACATACAAGTAACAAAACTGAATTCTTCGCTCGTTTATGACTCGAAAACTAATTTTAGTGTTCCTTAATAACGCAAACGTTAATGAAACTTTCAAAAATTCATTAATTTTAGTTTTATAATGAGAAAATATTCCTATAACCCAAGTTAGCTTAGGTATATTTGGAATTTCTTAACGATAAGCTCGCACGATATTCGGCATTACAAACTGAAACTATTATTTATATACTTCCATAATTCACATTATGTAAATTTAACTAAAATGTCTGTTTTTTAACAATTTGATGACTAACGACTTTTATTTGTTACAGGTAAGCAAAAACGGAACCTGTCTCATTTTCCACGTCACGTGAGTAGCTTTAATTTTTCCCATTTGTTATAAAATTTTCTAAAAAAACAGTTGACCACTTTTCACCTGAAAATACGCCAGCCAATCGAATGGCTGTTGAGAACAGCCAATTGCAGGCAAACATTGAATTAAGGGGGAAATACTCGAAATAATTTTATTTGTTGATATAAATCAGTGGCGGATAGTACAGGGAAGGCGATCTACCATGATAAAAGTAGTGTTTTTTATACACACAGTTTGTTGTTGGTGTACTGGAGGGTATTCCATACCCCCCAGACCCCCCCGGTTTGAAAGACCGAAATCTTCCGTTTTTAAAAATATTTACTTCAACTGATTTATGGGCAGGGAAATATATGTAATTTTCTTTACATTAATTTGCCCCCTCCCCACTTATAATCACGTAGTATATGAAAAGAAATGCACTTATTTATTGAAGTAGTAATAGTTTTAATTTAAAAATTTAGTGTTTAGTAAAAATAAATCCTTATGATTTTCTTTCTGTAAAATGGATTCGTTCAACATAGAAACAATCACTTCGGTAGCATGGCTGGTTCGAATCTAGGTCGAGGAGATATCTTTTGCATACATTGACGTTGCAAGTTTGAAAAGTTGATAATGTCATAATGAATTAAATGTAATTTTATCTATTGCGACGTAGTGAGCATTAATAATCAAAATTAATTACCTATCTGTGAATTATTGCGTATCACTTAAAACAAATTTAAATTAAATTGCTTTAATTTTTGACCACAACATTAAATCATAAAATAATGTCCCAATCAATTACCAGAATTAATTTTATTTGAATTTAAGCCATAATACGGCCACTAATTATTTCGCCTAACATGGGCGCCTTTTTAAATATGTGCGAAAATTTGGTTGGTTTCCAGTCTGGTAGACACAATAAGATAAACGTGTTTTATCGACCGTTTCTAATTTTGTTTATTTTTTGGAAAATAATGAAGTATGAAATATTCGAATGGCCAAAAGTTTTTTTTGGAAGTTCTAATTTTTTAGGTGGTCATACGAAGCTAAACCGTTAATCTGTTTATCGCAAGTTTGCCATACGCTTTTGCATTTGTTAGGGTATTGGTGTGTACAGTCTACTGGTCACATGGAGAATTTAATTTTCCAGATAGACAAAGGTTTAGCCATTACCATTTATGTTACAAGCTTAGTCTTGGGCGTCAGAGCGGCTAGTTTTAAGCATAAATCACATTTAAACTCAATTAAAAAATCGTTAACAGTTTTGCACTCAAAGTTGTAGTTTTATATAAAAGGGCAACTCAAAATCTTTAAGATAATTCCATCTTCGTATTTTCTTTCCATTTTAGCACGATTTTACAAATTAAGTTATGAAACGAAAATTTTTGTTGTCTTAATTTGTAAATTAAAAGCAAATAATTAGATTACGTGAAATTTAATCTTCGGGAGTGAATTTTCTAATTAAATTTTCTTATTGAAATTTCAATTATTGAAGTAAATTTAAACTTATTTTTCGTGACTAGCGTTTTTGACCTTTCGTGAATCTATTTTTCCGAGTTAATTAACTTTCCGTGGTATTTGTGTTTATATTGAAGGAACACTAATTGCAAAGTGCAAAAATTCTTCAATGATATCGGTCAGTTAATAGCAAAAGAAAATCGCCAATTAATTTGCTCGAAATTAGAAATTTATAGCTTAAATTTTATTTAGTTTGCCGAACGTCTTATTAAAGGCTCAAATTTAATCTTCTATAGTTCGAGTTTTTAATTCAATTATTATAATAACCAAGGTAATTCGGAAGTAAGTGCTAAATTGGATTTACTTAATTTAATTGATTGTATTAGCATAATATCAAGCATTTGCAAAATAAATAGGATTTTATTTCGCAATCCTTCACTTCAAATACAATGCCATATAGGTATTTTGAGGAAATATTTCTGAAAGGGGGGGAGTGGGTGTAGTTCCAATTTTATTATTGCATAAACCGAATATTTGGCAGATTTAATTTGGGTTTTTTAATTTTGGAAAAAGTTAACTTGTAATATTGCTTCCCATTACATGACTTTACTTTCATTTGTCCTTGCCACTTGAGACTGAATTGGCAATCGTTATCCTTTTTTCCTCTAGTTTAATCGAGGGACTTGGATTCGCCATCGAGCTCCTCTTGTTCGTTGTAATGGTGATGACGACATTAACGTGAATGTACAAATTGAATATATTTTTTAAAATTAAATAGCAAGATTCATTGTTTTGGCTAAGCGTGGATCCGTGCAGTTTTGTAATATAGTTGCTCCAGAATGAAGTAATAAATAACTGTTTCCTAATGTAAGCTCAACAAAATTGCGCCGAAAAATAAAGCAATTTAGAAAAGCTTAATGTTTGTTGACAACACGGTTTGCTTTGGTCTTTTTATTAAGTTTTATTAAGTTGTGAGGAAATACTAAAAACTTTTTGATAAATTTAAAATTAAACGCATTTAATGCGTCGTATTATTTTTAATATAACACTAATGGCATGTATAAGCTATCCACCCGGTAGGTAAGTGGAAAATAAGAGAATATCGCATGTAATAGCATTAATTTACTCGCAATGTGCAAGGCGTAAGGTGCTGCTTATGCTAAAGTGGTTATATTTTCTTATATCAGCTCCATGTTTTGGCCCGCCCGTATTAAAAGCTCTCCTCTAGTATTACCTTACAACCAAGTAGCTGTATAATTAGATTTCAAAACCCTGAAAAGAGACGCAACTTTTCCAGTCGTACGATTAAGTATTACGCATTTAAAGTGCTCTTCTTCAAAATTACTTGAATTATTTCGCTCTTTCTTTAGTTACAGTAACACTAATTCAATTTTGTCCTTCAAACGACGAACAAAATATTAAATTTAATTTTTGATTTCTTAATTAACACAAAAATCAATTGCTCTACAAAACTTCCTACTTCTGTTACTTCACCAGCCCGAGTCTAACAATTGGAAGTTTATTCAAAATTCAACTGGAAATACAGCGATCCGGCTGCATTCCATTTTATTGCATCAAAAGAGAATAAAATTTACTATGAATGAAAAACGAATTTAAATTAAATTTGAAATATTAATATTCTTTTATAAGAACTCACCCCTAATACTGAAAAGAAACCATAGCAATATATACACATACAGATGGGCGAAAATTTAATGTACTGAAAACCACCCGTTTCAAGAATATATTTTTGAATAATCTGAAAATGTTGAAAGTCTTTTAGTTCGTTTAAATTTAATTAACATTTTAAGATCAATTCGCACCTTTCAAAATTTTTATACGCTTCTGTCGCGATATTGAATTTATTGCACGCGGAAATTTCAGGAAAATCGACGTTTCTAAGCGTCAATTATGTTCTGAAATTTTAATTAAAAGTTGTTTAGGTAATGTCTTGCGGTTTACCACTAAAAAGTCGGTTAAAAAGTGATCGAACGATCTAGAATTTTATTTTTCTTGTTTCATTCGCAATGCAGCCACTACATAGTTGGCCCTTTGCCAAATTTTGGGGCGCGATATCGAACGACCACATTTTACTGCTCGTTCTTGAGCAGGGTAAACTTTGTCCCAGTGAAATTATATTTTGTGTAGATAACCGAATTCAACTTAAACGATACAAATGCGGCCTATAAACATTCTGTTTTAATTAAATTATACAATTAAAACAGAAAGGGTAGAAAAAGTTTGGTCAAATTTTGGAAAGTAGAAAAATGTCTTTTGCTCGACTTTCCCTAGAGAGTGAGGGTCATCTTTAAGGGTCTTCGAAGTTGACCTTTTATAAAGCTGTACTTATTTTAAGGGTATCAACTTTTTGAATGAGAATTTTTACTGTGTCAAAAGTGCTATCGCTAAATTTGATTCAGGAAAAAATTGGATTTACCGGGATTTGAAAATTAATTTGGTTGTTATTTCCGGCACTTCTTGTTCAAACAGCGCTCAAATGTTTATTTTAATTGCATTTGAAAATAAATTAGTGGGGAAAATGATAATGGAAGTTGCTAATGCAAGTTTTAGTATTCATCTGCAGATATCAAATTGCATTTGGATGCGCCTGCCAACAACCAACCACTTATAATGGATTTAATAGAAAAGTTAATATTGATTTACGATTTTAAATTAAGCCAACGAATTTGATACAGTGTGGCCCATTTTATAAACAAAGGTAAATATTAATTTGCCTACTCAATTTGCGATAATCGAATAAAATTGAAAATGTTCCAACATTAATGTTGACGACACAACAGAGTTCGATTGATTATTAATTATGAAATTATCTACTGGAGTGTTATTAATTTTCAAAATTAGTGTATTTGATAACAAATTACCCCAATTTTTATTATTTGAATCACTAAACTTGCAGGAAAAGCGGATACGTTTTTCACAAGTACGCACTCGAGCTTAATGTTTTTAATAAATAAATGAATTTAAAAATCGATCAATTTTGAGGAGTTATGAAAGATTGATAGACCGTTAAATTTATTTACTCCCTAAATAACCGATTGTTTTTGAAATCTACAAGCTACGCACGTTGTAAGCAACATCTGCCAATAAATGTTTCTCCACTTCCTATATTTTAATACATTGTGAGTTATCAAACAAGGGGAGAGCTTATCGGAAGTATTTTTTTGTTTACTTTAAAATTGAGTAATAATTTAGATATTTCTTAATATTTGCCAAGCTACAAATAAATGATATTCCTGAATCTATGCACAACATTTAATTATTGCAGATTCAAAGTGTCCGATTGCCACCATCGCCAATAAAACAGGGTCACAGGCACATTCTCAATTTAAGCAGCCATGGGAAATTATTTTGATTTCACTTGACTACGTAATAGGCCAGTTCTTTATCCACTACACTAAACTACCTGTACATGATGGCGATATACCGAGAATAAAAGATTTATCGGTCGTAAATCAGGTTAAAAACCAAAATTTGCTAATTGTTAGGAATAGGAAAAGTTGAAGTAATTTATTAGAATCGTACATCTCACAGCAATTTATTATTTTTTATTTAATTTTTGCAAGTTTAGTTTTTAACTCTGATATGTTAAGCTATTGCGATGACATTTTTTAAATTTGTTTTGTGACGGGATTGTTAGCTTCTGTTGAAATAAATTCCGACTTTAATCTCGTTTGAAATTGCATTTATAAAACATGAAAATTATCACGAACTTTTGATATTTTAAAGTTTTTTGTATGAAAATTTCCATGCTTTTCATGTACAGTTTCAAATAAAATTAATTTAATAAATTGGCTACCAAGATTTAAAAAATTTTATGTTGAATTTATTTCCCACTCTTCGGTTTTCAATTTTATCTAGCAGAAATTAAGTCTTCAGCTTTAGCTTTTGTTTGTATGTCGCTAATTGGAATTCCTATGTCAAGGAAATTTACAAATTTGACTTTTTGTACAACATACCAGTTATAAAATTAAATTCTCTTATAAGTAGCTGAAATCTTTTGCAAGCTAAAACTGACATCGATGATTGAAAACAATCATCTGTAAAGCTCGCACATCTTCAAATTTAAATTTTGAAATTATTATTAATACAATTAATTATTATTTAGCTTGAAACTAGAGTAAATAATGTTCGTGGTTACTGATGCATGTCGCTGGCCGCTACAGGTCCTATTTAAATGGTGGGAAAAAAATAATTGGTTGCTCGAAAATTTAAAACATTTCGCTGATCTAAATAATTTTATTATGTTTTTAGAATTTACACCTACAGAATTAAAATTAAGCAAAGTATTTTCTTGACAATAAAACATAGCTCGTAAAAATCCAAAATTACACAAACTGAATTTTAAATATTTAAAGAAAAAATCAGTAATATATAAAATTAAATTAAATTCTTCAGTAGCAAAAGGTCAACGGTGAAATTGACCTTTCGCTATGTTTAATAATGTAATATGGTATTTATAAGTAATTTTAAATATTTTTATTCTTTATTTGACTTTTTGTGCGGAGTATAGTGAGTTTATCAAAATTCTGATCCTTTTTATTATTACTGTAATAAACAGTCGATCACTGCAAAATTTAGCATTTTTATAAAATTGATTAAAATTTAACAAACACTTTGAAAATATTACGTAATTGAAATTTTTGCTGTGTGTTTGATGTATCGTTTTTAGTGATGCTGTGTGTTTTTAGTGATATTCTTGACTTTTCTCTCTTTACTACTAATCTTTTTCTATGAAAATGTAGCCGTGCGAACTTACCGAATGTCGCAATATGTTTTGGCGCCCAACGTGGGGCACGCTTGTTTGTAATAGCTTTTCACCCTGTTTTTAAAAGTTCTAAGATCTAACGACTTTGTAGTTCTTCAACTTTTGAATTTATATATTGATCTGACTGTAACTGCAACGAAGACATGTTTGCTAATAAATGTTTGTTTTTATTTTGATTGTTATATTGTTTACATAACAAGATTTATACCAAACGTTTACATTGAACTAGCTTCGGAAGTAGAATTGGCTAAAAAAGAGAATCGATTGATTGCTTCTGATATTACATTGGGAAATTTATCCTTATCGCTTGATTTTTCTCTCGTCTAGCCATACTATTTTTTTAAACTAAATATAATTTACTAAATATTTCAATTTCTCACAATTTGTGGATAACAAGGACTTTGGCTTTGGCGAAGGTAAATCAAAATTAATTAATTTGGCTGTAGGTAAAGTTTGTAATGCCACCTAGAAAATAGGATTTGAAATAGTTGTAATTTGAAAATTGTAAATTTCGTTGAATACCATAAACGTCAAAACTTTTAGGACTGCTTATTTTGATTACTAAGCTTGTCACCTCGGGGTTTGTATTTCAGCATAAATAGTTTTAAGATAAGTTTGCTTGTGCCCCAGGATATGGCCTATGATAACAAGCAAATACTACAACCTGTTTACGATAATACAAATTTGGCTGTTATTGGTATGCAAAGATATGGCATCCAAATTAAAAAATTATATGACAGTGAAATTTATACATAGAAAAACAAGAAAGCGTTTTAAAAATAGGCTACATTAGAATAATCACCCCGAAAGGAACTAAATTGAATGCACGAATACTAAATGTATTTTTTATTCAAATTTTTCGTTAAAATTTTAAAATAACACACAGCTTAAATTTTGTTTTTCTTTTATAATTGTAGATTTAATTTGTTTTTCAAAACAATTCGTTCGGTTTGAGTTGGTTCTTTATTTCTTACCTAGTACGTGATTCAGGTGCTTTTTTGGGTGAATTATTGAACTTTTTGTTATCTTACAACTTGATATATCAGGTTTGTTGGAAAACTCAACTTGTAAGATTTGTTTTTGCGGATAACTTTTTTAAAAATAATTTGTATTAAGTCGAGATCGAAATGTTCACCTTAATTACTTTTTGTTCGGATGAAGCCAAGTCGGAATGGAGCGATCGATGGAGCTCTCCTTTTTCTCATAGGATAACGCTGGTCAAACGTCGTTTAATAAATCGCCTCAGGAATGGCGATCTGTAATCAAATCTTGACTTGCGATAAGCTATACTTCTTCCACTTGCTCTTTTTGCAGTAGACCCACCGAGAAAGGAAATTACAAATTGTTCCATGTTAAAATTTGATGAAAATGTGTTAGTGTTGCATTAAGGAGATGATTAACATGTACAGAATTATAGGTCATCCAATCCAATTAGTACTAAAAGCCTTTAAACTATGATTAGATGCATTCATGTGTTAAAGAACACGGATGGTGCCGTCAGATGGATAACTAAATTCTGCGATTTACATAACCCAGAAGCGCGATTATAAAGGATTTCGTTTTAATAAACGATCCTATGAGAAAATGGATCGTTGCTATGTTTGCAGAATTATAAGTGGTCGCAAATTTGCTTACACAATTTTATGTCTACTATTTCTACGTGCACCGAATAACTATGGCCGCAATAATTGGCAGGTACTCTAAATTTAATTAAAAGTTTATTTAACAATTATCTGCAAGTGGAAACTTGCCTTACTAAAAATATTGCATTTCCCGAAAGCTTAACCAATTTACGCTTCAAATTTTCCGCCTTAGAGTCGACTAAAATAACTCAGTGTACTGACAATTAACAGGACGAGAGTTATTGAAGCGTATATTTTTCAATATTTTCATCCTCTTTTATTAATTTTCCTTTAAATAGTTAAACAAACCAAGCGCAAAAACATTTTTGTTAGTTTAATTAATTAAATTCCAAGGTTAAATATTTACCTGTCCAGAAAAGCACTGCAGCATTTAAAAATGTAATACAGGAAAAAGCTTCCACTCATCCCAAAACTCGCAGGAAACACACTTTTACAAATCAATTGTTAAAATTATATTTTCCATAGCTGGAAACTTCCAAATAAAATATAGCTTACCAAACGACCATGAAACCTGCCTACGTGCACCCAACTGCCGAATTGTCATTATACGATTTCCTGTACCAAAAGTTTTTTGTTTTGAGTGCAAGGCAGATTTTACTAATATTTTCTGGTTTAAATTTTCATATAATATTTGTTTATTACGTTTTGAAATCTGATTTGTGGAATTTATTTCTTTTAAAATTCTGATTTGATTGAGTAAAAAATACAGCAGGTTCTTTCGAAACATAATAATTCGACACTTTAACAAGAGTTAGCTGGATTTAATAATTCTGTCAATCAAGTAAATGGAAAGCTATTTGTATATTTTTTTGCTTGACAGTATAGTTTGCGGCTAAGCAGCAAACTTCTACTGTGCAGTGATATTTTTTTATTAAATTACAAATTTATTTTATTTTATCTATGAAATAAAAAAAAGTACACGGCTACGAATTCTCAAAAGCGACGTTCGTTTTAGTTTTTAATGCAATCTACACATCAATGCTTATTTAATTTTCCATTCGTTTTCAACTTCCTTTTCTGTCAATTGTCCATTGGCTGAAACTGATCTTAAAAGGACGTCTATTTTGACTTCCTTCTTCAAAGATCCTTACGTCTCTTCCACATAACTGCAGTCTACTGACATCTTTTATTTAATTTAATAAAAATTTGCCTGTTTTGTTTTTTGCTGCCTCTTTCAGCTTCAGCGTTTTTTACGTTCAATTTTTGTTAGATCCGAAATAGAATTTGTTTGATCTAATTTGAATGCCACCAATTTGTATTCTAATTTTGTAGTAGGCTTATCTCGACCATCGAAATAATCGAATGGTCTTGGCAAGGTGATATCAATTAATTTGGAATGTATCATGTATAACCCAACAGTTATTTAATTAGCATAAACCATATTCACCATAAGCTAAAAGCTTTTATAATTTGCTTTACAAATTGAAAAGCTGCAATTCTACAATCAAACGATTCGATCATTCCGTTAATACTTTTGAAAGCTACTTTAAGGGTTTAAATTTTTCGATTTAATTAACAATTTTTTACGTGAGAGACCAAAAATTGCAGACATTGATTAAATGTTGATAAATTTAATTCCAACAATCCAAACTTTCGTGTCGCAAGCTTACGATCATTCAAATCTGACAATCCACTTTGAAAAATTACTTTGCTACATTAAGAATGACTTCATTTTTTTTCAATTTGTCAACATTTATACAAATTGAGCACCTTTTCATCTTGAAAAAAACTTGTATGAAAAACAATTTCGTTTGTAGTTCCAAGTTGAATGAAAAGATTGGCCACAATGATAATTAATCTTGAAACTTGATTCAACTATGTGAAGTAATGATTCTGGGATCTTGTAATTCCACATTGTTTCACATACTTGTTTTTTGGGGTCACAATTAAATAAAGGGGAATTTTGTTCGCAATTCGTTATTTTTTTGGTGGTCAGGACCTCTAATGGTGTTTAATTGGTCGACGTATTTATAATTCGAAGAAGGTTAATTAATGGGTTGCTGGTAAATTTACATTACCCCCTAGGCTTTTGAATATTGTATTTTGAACTAATCTAATGTGATGAGTAATTATTGACATAGTGAAATATTAAATTTGAAATTGACATGGCATATGACCCAATATTAGCGTTGCTTATTTATGCAAATAATAAATTGTACCAAAAGGATTAAATTGTTTCGGCCAATTTTTTCATTTTCGCCCAATGTTCGAAGGAGATCTTATCCTTTCCGAGGGAATGCTTATTTAAACCTGGACGTTTCGTAATTTATCGACCACGTCTGACTTTCGTCCAGTTCAAGCTTAAATATGAAAAGTATTCAGTGGATGAAGCCACTAGGAAAAGGAGCAAACAAAAATTGTGTTAACAAAAATGCCGGATTTAGCTTTGTTGCACGTTTTTCGAAACTAAAACGTAATGTATCCAACATTTTTGAGTTAAAATACACGTACAACTTTTCAGTTGAAATAAAATGCAGATGCACCGAATAGCTTCCGATAAACTCCATACATTTTCATGATTCTCGTGTTTGGGTTCCGCTTAGAATCTATAAATCTTTCACTTTTGTTTATCCATTAAACATTTATTTTTCTTGCAGTAACAATTTTACAATAAACCTGCAAATTTTGAAAGTTTAATATGCGAAGATGTGCAAAAGTTGAACCATTTTATGATTTTTTAACGTCTGTGTTTTAAAATTTGATTTAGTGTCGCATCGGTATTTTAAAATTAAGCTTTAAAAGTTACTTCCATTTTTTGAATTCTGAATGTGACAGTCTTACATTTATTTTGATTAACGATCTACACGTATTTCTTCAATGTTATTACATTAAAATTGCATTTTCTAAGTCATATTTTAAATTTACGGTTTCTTTAAATTGTAAAACGCCAGTTTTCTTCTGTTTTATTATTTCATGTCATTTTCTTACAAAAAATTTATATGCTTCTCTTAATTTTTTGTCCTCTCGCTTATCGGTGACTTCTAGAAAATATTTCTCGTGTTCTTTATTATGCCCGCACAAGAAATATTCGTTGTCGTCTTTAAATATTTATTAGTAACTGCAGCAAACAATTTTACTTGAATTGGCCGATAAATAATTTTTTTGTCGGTTTAACAAATTTAATTTGACTTAATTCTTACGGCAGACTTCTCTCTTCTTTCGAGGTTCTTGCGAATAGTTGGCTTAATGGAAACGGAATAATAATATTTAACTTTTTTTTTTCAAAAAATTGTATCAAGTTAAGTTGATATATTTAAATGCTATTGTTGAAAGCATAATAGAGCCTAAGCAAACAACTCCTTTAAAATATTGCTAGTAACTTCCCTTATCACTTTGTGAACATAATTTCTTTGTACATATTCTATTGAAAGTCAGCAGCATTCTGTTTATATTAAGTTATAGTTTGGATTTATTTACTACTTTTGAAAATGTAATTTCAAAATTAGAGCAAATAAAAGGTTTTAATAATTCGGGCGGACGCCACTGTTTATAGTTAACGCGATATTATGTAACATGCTTTTATTAGTCTGCAATATTCAGTCGCTCGAAGGGACAACAACACAGAATATTGTTTATGTACATATTACGTACATATGTACATATTATAATTCTTAGCTAAACTAAGAACCTTAAGGCGGTTGATGTACCGGAGTTTCCTCATGATAAATACTTAGTCTAAGAACCCAATTTCGTTCGAATGTGATTTAAAGTTTCCGCTTCTTAGACTTCCGGTGTAGATTTGCACAACAAACAAATAAAAAAGTACAGTTCTTCTGGGCGGCCTCGGGCCGCCCTGACCGTGTAATCAACGCTTGAGGTGGTACCTGTTTTTGCTTATTATCCTGAAATTTTCTCTCAAGCCCTTGCCACCGAATCTCTCATTTCTCAATATTATTGATATATAGAGATTGTAAGCTGAAAATCTCCCCGGTGGAATAATAAGATCTTTATAATTAAACTTCTAGAGGTGCTCTACAAGCGCAGTGCAAGAGGAAATTAATTATATTGGTATTAAAAGCACCAAATTGCATTTCTACGTATTAAAATGCAACATGGCTGAATTTTCACAATTATGCTTGCAAAATAATATTAAAACATAGAAAGAAAATTCCGATGAAGTATTCACCGAATCAACTTTCGTATATTATTTTTTTGTATATTTTGTGGCAGAGGTGTTTGCTGAGGTAGAAAATTCATTTTCCTGAGTGTACTGGTAAGTGCCCTACAATGTCGTAGCAAAATTTTCCGACATTCCGTTTCAATCCCTCTTAACACACTGACATTTTCAAACACTCGGCTAAGTTTTCTAGGCTAACAAATGAATGTAGATAGTGGCACAGAGAGTGGAACAATGATGAATTAAGATGAAATGTTCGAGATAAGCAGCCCAACGGACAGACGTAGAAACAATGTGATAAATGTAGAGAAACCTGGTGTGCAGACATCTGACAGACTGACGTTGCAGACGCCTTTTGCATTACTGATAAAGTGATAACTAAATTCAATTTCTAAAATGTTCCTACTCGCAATCTTACGTTATCTCGGCTTGTACGCATTTACATTAAATCCCTTTAATGTTACCTTAGGCTCTTTGTGAAAATGCAAGTTTGCATTAAATTACCGAATTTTGCTTGTCAAACATTGCCGAATTTTCCGTTAATTAAATATAACTTTGATTCCGGCTGTAATTAACATGTAATTTGTATGCATACGATTTAATATTTTTTTATTGTTACAGGTATGTGCGCAAAATTCGGCCGTATTGCCTGGAACGTAAGTAAACTCGTTTATCTCTCATTTTCTATTTTAAATTCGTAATTTTCACAAATCGCGGTTTAGGAAAATCGTTTCGAGTTAATTTTTACGACGCCCCTGAATTATATTCGTTTTGCTTGTTTTAGTAAAGTGAATTTAAGATGCCAGGAGGTAAATGCGTTTAAATTCGCAACAAAGCATGCAAATTAAGAAAATTTAAATTTGCCTAATTATAAGACAGGTTTAATTGCGTATTGAGTTAATTTGATAATAAGATATTAAAGTCAATAAAAGGCGCAAACAAATTAGACACAATTTACAAAAGTTCCCCAATCGCTCATTTTTATTATCTCATCACAATGTTAACCCAAAAATTAAAAATTTTGCAATAAAAACACACGTTTCGATCTTATTAGGGATTAAAAGTAAATAGAGGAAATCTAAGTATGTCTTGATCCTCATGACCTAAACTAAATGTGTTATATTTTATAATAATTCCGTTCAAAACATTAAATATAATTTAAAATTTTAATATAATTAAATTGATGGCTCTACCTAACACTATGGACTTACTTTGTAATGGTTTATAAAATATTTTGCAATTTACAAAGCAGTACGGATTGCCACTTATATGTTTACCTCCAACTACTTGTACTATAGAAGGATGTTTTAGTGCTTTAGAAAGGATTAGAGCATGTATTTTGCAATGCTTTGTTTGTATGATGGGTATTCATAAAGAATTTATTTATAACGATAATACAGATAATTTTAATAGAGTAGGTTATTAAGGATCCTTTTAGCAAAATCAAGAATTTTTTTTTATTGATTTAGTATTAATAAAAATAACTTGATTAAACTTTAAATGTCTAACGGCTTTCAAATTCAGTCTAGTTATTTGAACGAATCAGAGAGCCGGATTTTGAGCTGTCTCGTGCTTTGCGTTGGTATGCAACCCGTGATACGTCACTGTTCTATTGTTCCTATTATTTTATCTATTAACTTATTAAAATTATTTTAATTTATTTATAGCAATCTTTTCTTATTAATTTTACTTGAAATCTTATTCTGTTATATTTTGAATTTAAATTTTCAAATTTATTCAGTTTAAATTATATTCCAAGCTAAATTGAATACGTGCATATTATGGTCAACGTGGTAATCCGCTCTACTTTACTTTTATACTTCTGAGGCCAAACTTTTTTTCTATTGTAATTTAATTTCCCTATCTTAATTAAACAATCAAAATTGAAATCATTAATCAGTTTAGTGTCTTCTCAATCAAAAAGACATAGCAATTAACTCGATTATGCGTTGTGCGTGTTTTAACATAAGTAAAGGTGTGTTCATTTGCACCCCAACAAATCAAATAAATCTCTCTACTTACGGAAACTAATCCTCAGATTAAATTTTTGCAATACAAATTTTAAATTATCAAATAAAGAAATAATTTTATAAAATTAATCATATGAACATAAAAAAACACTGCAATATATATGATCTTCGTTAGCTGCAGGGAGGATTTAAAAAGGTAGCTTTTTAAAATCAAAATAACATTTTTAATATTATAATGTTTGTGTATTATTTATAGTTTTTGCACGGGGTTTAAATCACTTTTCGATTAAGTGACACTTCTATCGCGTGTTGCATACTTAACTAATGCAAAATATGTTTAAATCGATTTTCAATACACAATTTTTACTCACTTCTCGTTGAATATGCAGGAAGTAAATGTATAAAAAATGTAATATTTAATCTAGCAAGGGTAAAAAATTTAAAAAGAAAACAATTTTTTTTACAGAGATCAGGGTAATTTCTTCTTTGAAAAATTATGTTTTGCATTTTTGAATTTTTATGAAAGTGTTTATTTTGAAAACAAACAACGTCCTCATGGAAAAAAAATTTAAACGTCAATGTAATGAACTATCAGGTAAAACTTCAAGAGTTCAAGTAGTGTGTTGAGATTAAACTAATTCGAAACTCTCTGCACAGCGAACCGTACAAACTACACTTCCTTTGTTATATCAAATTCAAAATTTAAAATTACTTGCAGGAATTCTAACAACGATATACTACATTCAACATGTTTCGATCCTATTCGGTTTCATCAGTCACGTGCAGAAGGGGGTTTTTGTAAAAATTATTTCCTAATTATATTATGTCGAATTAAAATCTGACAAGATTACCCACTCAAGTAAGTCACTGAAATCGATAGCATGAACTTGATAAATCGTAAGGATAAAACGAAACTGGAAAAATGCTTTGGCAAAATTCATATTGCGAAATTTAAAGTGTTTATATTTTTTTGGCGGTATAATAACGAATTAGGAGATAAATTTAAAGAAATTGAAATTTAATTTTCATAAATTTTATCTGCGTTAAAAATCTGTATTAAAATACTTCATAATAGGATTTAAAACCTTAAGTTAATAAAATCTCTTATTTTAAATGTGCAAAGAAGTCTTAATCTCGGTACGCTCCATTTCGCTTAATCCTAAATCATCGCTACTACATCTTAAAAAGAATTTTCGAGCGACTCTGGGAGTGTTTTGAAAGCACGTATTATTTGGCAAAAATCGTCCTAAAAATGTATTTTTGGTGTAGAAGAATCCTTATTCAAGACATAACGGCACTTAGATATATTTCCGCCGCCGCTGTCACAAATGGCCACCTTAATCTCGATGCAATTCGAATAGAAAAATTTCGCCACTAACAAAAAATGCCGAACATAGCAAAGTGGCGCACTTTATTTTTCAATCATGAACTTTGCACTTGAACATTTTTATCCCCATTTTCTTGTTTTCCAATATTTCGGCTCTTAAGCTCCTTCCAAATTACCCACTGTCAAATGCGTAACGCACGACCATTACTTTTAACTTTTGCTAGTCAAATTCAAAGGACGATTGATGTAAGCTCTCCACTTTTTTCTGCAATTAAAACATTTTAATTTATCTTCAGCATCCGAAGAGGTGAAAACGACACTCGATAACCGACCTGACCGTTGGAAAAGCGCTTAACGTAAAAACGGACATCCGTTACACGAATACAAAAACTTCGTACTCAATCACACCGTTTTTCACTCATTCGAGTTTAAATTGATTTGGGAAATGCAAAAACAAGTGAGAAAATTGTCGTCTCTTTTTATTTCAGTGATCCTTTGACATAGCGTCTCCGTCATAAATAAGGACTTGTGTTGGAAATCTCTACCACTTCTTTTATGAAAGGGGTAGAAATGGGAGATAAATCAAGCGTTAAGCGTTATTAAAAATATTCTTTTCGTGACGCGTGAAATAATAATGGAAAAAAAATAAAATTTCAATCGTTAATCCACTTGTGACCCAAATGCAATTGCCATGTAAGCCTGGATAGTCTATTATCCTTCGGGGTTCATACGCATGCCTGTCATTTATTTACATAAGCTGGCATTTTCTTTTATTCGCGGTCATGCGTTTTGATTAAAGACACAAAATTCGCAAAATATAACTTTGAAACTTTCCCAAAATCAACTACACGACCGGAGAAGAAGAATTGCGGATGTAAGAACGAATAAGATGATATGAGGAGCTTATTTTCAAAACGCAACATGTCCAGAAATGAAAATATTTAGATACAGATATCATACCATAGTCTAAGACCTTTTCTACAAGTAAATTTTAAAATCGTCTTAAGAAACTAAAACTAGAACAGGTCTACTTTTAGACTCTCATAACATACTCTAAAACTAACTTGTAGGGAATGTTTTAGACTATGTTATGATATCTGTATCTTAATATTTTAATTTTTCACATGTTGCGTTTTGAAAATAAGCTCCTCATATAAACTGTCAGTACTTGTTGAAATTTCTGAACGAAAAAACTGACGGTTTTGTTATACCACAATGCAATCTAAAATTTCTTCAGTTGTTGCAGTGTTAAAAAACTGGAACTCGGAAGGTCTTGACTTTTACACAGTCGTAATATTAAATCTTTTTTTCTTTGTTAATCAAACTACAATTTCCCGATTTCGACTTAAGTCTTTTGAAGTTTTTCATTATTAAGGACCTGTTTCGTTTTTGCTTCAATAAATTTACAAGAATAATTATTTTTAGGATGTTGCGTTTTGTTTTGTACTTAAAATGATTAAATTTTTATCGTGCAACTTTGTTCTAAGGACAACGACGGTTGGGTCACATAAATATTCTGATTTAATTTCTTTTTATCTTTTTGCTAAGTTTGTTGCTGAACGTCGTTTCTCTGTGTACGTGGCTGAATATATTAAATAATTTTCACTCTAAAATTTGCTGTAATATTGCATGTTATATTTTCGAAATGAACGGAATCAAAAATTCCAATCAAGAATTTTAATGAAAATTTAGATTAAATAAAATCATTCAAAAACAAGTGCATCGTTTGGGATTTTATACTTTTATACAATTATCTACTAATTGCTAAAGCCCTTTAGCTTTATCCGACATATTTCATGTACTTTTCTCTTCAGCTTTTGTATTTTTTAAGTTTAAATTTTCTTAAACATTAAACTGGTAATAATTACGTACTATTTAGTAAAATTACCATTCCACTTATCAGGAGCCCAACCTATGAATTTAAAATTTTTATTATCTGTTTATATTATCTGTAAAATCTCGCAGATTATTTAAATAATGTTTTCTAGTTTTTAAATAATCAAAAATTTAATGATTAGCTTTAATTGCGTAGATATCTCCGTTGCTTTAATTTATATTTAAATAATTTAAAGATTTAAAAAATCTTGTAATCTTGATTGTAACAAAACATATTTTTTACGATTGACGAGTTAGCATTTTCCTGAATCTTATCGACCGTCATTCACATTTACGGTGTACACAATTTTTAGAGTGAGTACCGCTTATCTGAAATCTAAAATGAAAATGTTTTTCCTGTAGGTAAATACAATAATTAGGGATTTACGTAAGATTTAAAAAAAATGTTTACGTTTCGCTTTTTTTGCTTAATTTGTAGAAAATAAAAAATATTAATGGTAAAACAATATAAAATTTCAGTTAAAAATACTTATCTGTTGGGATGAAATTGGCCGTTTGGATTAAACCTGGTCCACTTTCAGAACTTAAATAAGTTTTCCAGTATTTGATTGAACTTATATTAACTTGACAATTTCAACTTAGAGAACCATAATTTATTTTATACTGTTTTTGATTATATAGCTGTTTTATTTTAAAAATTTGTTGAAAAAAATAAGGCGTCAAATTCCTACATTTATTTGGCACCTAACGTGGGGCTAACCGGATTAGGAATTTATCAAGGAAATGCAATTATATAACAGTTTTCGAACTATTAGCAAGTCGATGGTTAGCAAGGTTTGATCAACACCTCAATAATATTTTAGCAGATTATCGCTCGAAATTGTAGTATCCAATTAATTTGGTACTTGAAAACTTTAAAGTTCCAACGAAGTGATTTTAATTTTAGTGGATGCTGTTGGGTGTCTTGTTCCAGATACATCAAACGTAGTTTGACTTTGGAAACTGGATGACGTTTGAATAATTTAAAGGTTAAGGAAGCTAAATTGCTAAATTGCACCACTTCATTATCATCGAGGATTCAATTTACTGGATCCCAATTTTTTAACGTGGTTTTTAGATCGCCGGTTACGGAAGAAATTCAAATGAGTTATGTAAGCGGAAACTGGAGATTTCTGAACAATCCAATAATAGAAACCTGATACGTTTGATTTTCCATTTTGATGATAACCTTCGACTTTTTCAGTTTTAAATTTGCTATCACGTAGTTTCATGCACTATTTCCAAGACTTGGATTCCACATTTGGTAAATTTGAATTCGTACTTAAAGTCGTGCTGGAAGGCAATATCGTTGAAAATAATCTAAATATCGTGGCGAGCATCGGTAAAGAAACGCTTGCAATATGCCAGCCAGTGGAAACTTAAAAAAATATTGGATGTGCAGAAATGGTAGGACATAATATTGAATAGCTGTATCGAGAAAAGTGCGGATCGATAATTTGGACTTGCAAAAAGTGAATGTAAACGTAATTAATAATGTTGAGGTTGTTTTGCAATTCAAATTCCATTATTAAAAAAGTCTGGTGTTAAAGTGGATGTAAATCAATCTTTCTGTAACAAACCATAAAATCTCCATTCATTTTACGTTTCCGATGGCATTACATTTGAAATTCAAAACATTTCATTCTCAGTAAGAGCCTTCTTTGCTAAATCACTCCTCTTGGACAAAACGAATCGTCCCTGAAGTATACAAATACTCAAATTAAACTGAAAATCAACACTTGAAAGTCTAATATTCTTCATCTTTCTTTACGTCCATTTAACTTGAAGGACTCCATTTCGGTAACTAAATTCTGAAAGCAAAGTTGCAATTGGAATTAGCGTTGGTCACAAAAACTATTGTGTTGACAATATCGATTTTGTTAATTTACTTTCAGTGGGTACACCTCTTGGGATGTTTGTTATTTACTTGCAATTTTCAGTTGGTTTGCTGAAAAAAAAATACTTAAATTTTTATCGCATTAACTCGTCGCTCGTTATCAAAAGCTGCAATTAATTTCGTCATCGATTAGATTCGCCAGACGATTAAGTACATTTTGATCATTGCTAATCGTCCTTTATTTTTGCGAAAATATTAATCGCTATTTAACAGTGCGGATGCCACAATTGCCGGTGCAATTTTTGCCTATTTTGATTGATGAGCATTTGGGGCCGAGGCAAAAACTTACATCCAACTTTCCATCCTACAATTTATTCATCGTAACAATTCGCTTTAATTCTCTTCTGCTTTAAAAGTCTTTTGAAGTCTCATGCAAGTCGTAATAGCTGCCCCACTTCGAAATAGTAGTGGAAATGCTGCACTTAGTTCCGAAAGCTTTAAGTTCAATATTTTACCCCTTCTACTTTTACGATGAAAGCTCTTCCCATCCTCTTTTTGATGCATTTTATGGTGGGGGATGTGACGTAACACGCAGTGCGGAACAAAATACGGACAGACACCGATTCAGTCTGACATCTAGTGTGCCGGCGGTGAGGTATGAACATTCTAGGTAAGCCGTGTCCTGCCTGCGAGTGAACTATTTGATTGGACTGGTACGACTGGATTTTTTGATTCATATATTTTGATGTTGTTTGCCTGACTATTATTAAATTAATTCTTCTCGATGTTATCTATATATCTACTCTGCATGAATTTTCAATTTTTCTCCAATTGCATTGTTCCATCCCGGACTTGCTTACTTTTAAAATGAACGAACGAACATTTTTAAAAATAAATGTTTTCCACTTTCCGTTACATTATTTTTATATGCATACGAAAAATTTGTGCTATTTTTCCACCGACGACGGCATCGGCATTCTCCTGCGATTTCCAACTTTTTCGCATTAATCAACACTAACGAGAAATTTTAACTTTTGCTAAAACTTTTTTGTTTTTGTTTGCATTTTTTTGTCGGAAAAATTGTTTTACAACTTTTTTGATCTGTTAACATTTTGAATCGAAATCTTTCATCCGTTAAACTGCGAGTTACACTTTAATTTGGAAAATTGGAGGCAATACGAGAACGGTCATTAAATTTTCCATCTGAAAACTGAAATTTATATTTTTAAGTGCTTCAGCGTAACGCGACTTTTTTTAATTTAAATTGTTAAAAATAGTTGAATTTATGTTTGTTCTGTGCTTTTCAGGGCGTTGGTGACCACGTAGTCCGGTTTTCCGGTTGGTGGTTTTCTCGGTTCGTGAATTTTGCGAACACGGGTTAAGCTCTTTTTGTTTAGACCTCGCAGTAAACTATTGCCATTTCGAAAACGACCCAGGCAGAATTTCTTTCCCAAAAGTTATTTTCGGACATTTTATAAATTGTGATAAGTGAAGTAATTAAAATTGACGCGAGACACATCACCTTCGTTAATTAATGAAAGGAATACAAGTAAATGCTTTAACTTAAATAATAGAACATTCCTAAAATCTCTCGCTAGTTATCCGACCCTTAAATTAATTTACCGAACCCTCGTTTTCTTTGATTTTAGAAAATTATAACAATCTTTTCAATTATAACTTTGGAGCACACACACGCAGCTTTTGGAAAACCGATATCCAAGTAGGTATTTTCCTTTTTGTTTGTTATTTAGTTTTTGGGTAACAAAAAATAGAAAAACGATCCAATTTTAGCGGAATGTCATTTGATATCAATTTTCTTTTTTATTATTTTCTATTAGTTTTTGATCGAAGCAGCACGATATCTCAAAATTAAATTTTTCGAAATTTTTCAGTTTAATTTTGCCGTATGCGGGCTGCATCGAATCTTGCGTAATCACAATGTAAGCAATTGCAAACGTTGGTTTGCAATTTTAATAGTGTCGACTTTAATCTCTTCCATTTGAATGGAGAAACAATGTCTGACTAAATTTCCATTAATTCCACTCTAAAAATAGCTTTTCAGTTAGTAAATCTCATCGAATTGATGAGTTAGTAAATTGGCTGGTTGATACGGCAAAAGTATAATTTATAGTTTAACAGCTAAAAGAAAATGGAATTTTTCAGTCCTTCATTTTGTTTTTTTTATACCGCGAGTCTACGACTTGACAGCCAGCTAGAAAAGTCTATTATAATTTTTATATTTTATGACATGCAGTACTATAATAATTATTATTATCGATAAAGTAAATTGAATGAACGTTCACGTCCATCAAAATAAAAAAGCGGTAAATTCAAATGAATGTCGTTGTCAAACCTGTCGAACTAATAATAGGTTAACCCGTAATTGGTGATACTCAATTCTCTGATTAAAAATTAATTTGTATAATATTAATATATTAATTTATATTTGAAATATTAGTAATTCACTGCTATTATCAATAATGCAGATGTCGTAGTACTACACGATGGCGGTGTAAGTCAAATGACTGTTTATTTTACTCCACGGCTTGGAATATTAAAGCATATGTTGGTAAACCATGAATATTAACATACATATTTCTTTGCTTTAGTAGGTTGGTAAAGATAACATTTGTCTATGCTAATTACACTTGTTGTTTCTATTTGTTAATATAAATTAAGCTAAGTTAATATTCATTGATCAGTTACCGGTTTTTAGGTTGGCAATAATCGACCAATCAGAGATAGTAGGTTACAGAGATGTCTTTTCCTCTTCTTTTGAATTAAAATTCACTCCAATTAACAATTAAATATGTTAATTTTTATAATTTATTATATAACTTTTAATAATAAACCTCATGGTATTCCTTAACACCTCCCCCCCCTCGACTCCTTGGATTTAACACCCGATTTTTATCGTATTTATTACTACTACTTCTGCTTATGTAGGACTATCATAAATCATCAGAAAACAGAGCTATGTAATCCGGAGGGTTTGGGGGGTATAGAATAATTGGGGTTATTCTAAATTTCGGAAATTCACATCTATAATTTTTTGTATATATTGTTACGACCTTTCGTTATTAATTGCGGTCACAAATTCAAATTATTTTATTTTCAGTTTTTAAATTGTTGAAAGTCCGAAAGTTAATTATTAAACTTTTATATTGCTGTGTGTAAAATCACATTTTATGACCTGGCCCCTTATTCCAGCGCAGCATGAAAATTGAAATATAAATATGAGAAGAAAAAACGAATGGCCAAAAATACATTTTAATTCTGTTATTGCATGTTATTTTATATAAGTTTGCGTGATTTAACTATATCTACACTTTTAAGATTTTTTAAACAATTTTTATTTCGAAATTATTCAAAAATATTATTTTTTGGCTGGGTATAGGTAGTACTTACAAAGCATTTGCAAACATAAATTCACGAAAATGTCTTAATTTAAATACAATTTTAATCAAAATACAGTTTGAAACAATCTAAAAATATATAAATTTAAATTAAAATAGAACAAAATTTGCATAGCAAGGTGGTGGGCGGGGGGAAAGGCTGAATTTCAAAAAAATTTGAAAAATATAGAATTTGATTGTTAATACCTTAGTTTGTTAATTTATTGTTAAATTTTCGTTTTGGGTAATAATTATTGTTTTCTGTTCGGAAGCTGAATGTTAGTGGTTGTCGGGTAGCTGAGGAATATTTTTAAATTGTGCTTTTAAAGTTAACCTGTGCCGAGTTTTAAATTGTGAATAATTTAATGAACCAAATCTCTATTCTTTATATATTCGAGATCTATAGCAATCCAGACCACCCTGTTTAATTCTATAATTTCACACAAGTTCTTAATTTATGTACTTTTTTTGTGAAACAAAAAATAACACCTTATATTTAAGCTCAAAAAGAAATTTCCATTCCTTTGACGATAAAGCTCCCGCAGTTAAATTTCCGGGTTTAAAGTTTTACTATTTGTAAAATTAAGTTTGCACGTACACCGTCATAGTAAATTCAGACCACTTTAAATCATTTTAGTTCGATTCCCGAGAGGGTAGGATTTTTAAACCAGACGTCAAAATTTCACACTGTAATGCACTTTCCACTTTAATTCCATTCAGATAAAGTAAACAATCCATCACAACCTCGTAGCCAGCTAATCTATTTGAGCATCATTGTTACCATATCAGGAAATCGAAGCAATAAATTCAGAAATTGAAACTCGATGCACGTTATTTAGCTAATACTCGGTCTATAAGGCGGTCGGAGTAAACAATTAAATTATAATGCCATTTAATTTGGTCTAAGAATTGCAGATGCATTAGCCTTTTACAATGCAAGGATAACTATCCGCTCTTACAGTTAGTTAAATTCACGTCCACGAACGAGCTTAATCAAAACTTCTTGTTTTTTTGGATCAATTGGAGTTATCGATTTAACAAGTTAAAGTTTAATAGTCTATGGAATTAAATCAGGGCATAACTCATACCTTGTTTTTATCGTATCCGAAATCCATAACAGTGTCGTTCCATTAGCCCTAAATTTTTTTGCAGCTTTCCTTTAAATGAGGTCGTACGAAATGAAGTTTCCCTCAGAAAATGTTACACAAACCTAATAATTTAAGTGAGTGCGGATTTTTTGTTGTTTCTATTTTGTGTTTTATTAAATTTAGAGCTTTTCCTGCTTCCCGCTTTTTTCAATTTTTATGAATTATCCTTTCACTTTTTTGGATGAATTTTCTAAAAATTGGAACGGAAACAGTTTCTTTCAGAATTTTTTATGTTGATCACTGCAGATTTATTGTTTCGAGCTTTTTCGCTAAAAAATGTCTTATTTCATCAGTTTTTCTTTCGGTATCAGTAACGATCGGGGAAGAACCCGCTGGAAGAGTTGAGTTTCGTATTGAAATTATTTTAGAAGATAAAAACGACACTCTTTGATATAAAATCACCTCGGTTGAAGTATGCACTTGTGCGATATTCATACGTGATGCTTTGTTCCGCTAAAGTGGTGTATCATGGCACGTCCTCGTTAGCATAACGTCTTCATTTTCTATTATTCTGACTTAAGAACTCGTCGTGTTCGTTCATAACGTGTCACTATCATTTTTGTATGCTTTGCCATTCCAAATTTCTTCCGCAGAGAACATCTGCGGTGATACGAAAAAGAGCACCAATAAAAATTGACTAATTGCATTTTCACTTCCGGGTTGACAAGGATTATTTTAAAGAAAGGCATAAATCGCATTTATTGACCCGTTCCTTCCGTGATTTTCCATGTCACCACAGATATATTAATGAACGGCGTCAATGTGTTTCAAAAAATCCATCCTTCCGTTACAATGCGTTAGCTTTCTGAATGAAATGGAAAACTTGGCTTGGAAGTAAAAATTTAACCTAAAAAGTTAATATTGATGGATGCTTCAAATGGAAAGCATCTATCAAAAATTCAGAAAAGCGTGTCAACTACTCTGCAGCGCCATTATAAGCTTTTATTAACTTTAACTCTCTTATTGTTCAAAATATACAAATCTAGACATAAATTTATAACCGTGTCTCTTCGCATCTCGTGGTAAGTAGCTCGCAAACCTATTTTGCACGTAATTTATTACTTGACGAATTCCCATGCAAGAAATCCAAAGACACCACATCCGACCACATTTATATGTTCCGCACTTTCGTTTCCTCCCTTTGAGAGTTCCGCCTTTATTTTTCTTTGTCATCCACACGACTTTCTCGATGATGATGATACGTTGTAAAATTAATTTTGCCCCAACACCTAGCAGAGTATTTACTTATAGAGTTAAAACTTGACGAAAACTTTCTAAAAAGTTATGTAAACTTTATAAGACAAGTTTTCCAATTTTGTCTGCTCTGATGAAAATTATTCAGACGTAAATTTTTAAAGACGTATTTTCCTTGATTTTTATTCCCCAATTTAAGGGGAAGTTGGGGCAAAGTATAAACTATTTTTCCTCCTGTTCAAAATATGCTGTTAGGTACGTAAAATTTTACGAACGGTGTTATACTTTATTTGCAATTTAAAACTACCAATAAAGATAAAGGTAGTTAATATTACCCCTTGGGGAGGCGAACAAGTGCCAACTTACCGAACTTGCATTGTTCGACGCCTGCTTTATGATGAAATAACTCGAACGCGTTTTCTTCTTTAAGTGGACCAAATTTTCCGCTCAAAAATTATCGATATTCAAAATCTCCGACTTCCATTGAAATATTTGTCGACCAATTTCTGCAAGTACACTTCTGCAAATGTTATTTTGATTCCGAGTTTGCAAATTGTATTTTTTGTTGCGAATATTTTCCAATTTAAAAATCGAACCAGGCTTCGTGCATTGGGTTTTCTAAAAAAAATTTTAATTAATCCCGCGACGTTGTTTTGTAATTTTGGATGCAGATGAGATAAGTGAGTCGCTGAATAATTTACTCCTTGTAAAATAAAGTTTCGGAAACAAAGAAAACGTTTTAGTTTCGTACATCCTTCCAGGATTTATTGCGGATTTATAATGACACAAAACTCTTTAGCTTATAGCAGTTTGTCATATTCGCGAAGATATATTGGACAGAATTAATGTTGAAGAAGTAAAAATTTGAAAAATATGAATGGAGTTCTGAATCGAGAAATTCTTATTTTAAGAATGAAAAATGAGAATTTAGTATTTCAAAATTTTTAATAATCTTCTCAAAGGATGTCGCTTCGAAGACTCCTGCCTCGCGAGTGTGATATCGATTTAACCAAAATTTGAATATCATTGTAATTTTCAAAATTTTATCATTGCTCTAAATTATAAGTTTGGGAGCATCAGTTTGTGGACTAATCACTCCAACGTTTTATTTCCTCTTCATATAAAGATTATGTTCACAGATTAAAATTGTGCTGCAATAAATTTTGCGGAAAATTTAGTGTTACGGAATTACGATAAAGTAAATTGTTTTTTCCCTCGGTATAATTTATGTCTAAAAAAATATTTAAACACAAAGGTTGACATATTGTGCGGGCGAATGTAAAAAAAATCTTATCCGATTAATTTAAATTATATTCCTTACGCTTTTGGCCAAAGCCCGTTAATTTGGTTCTTAATTTGACAATTTACATTGAGATTATTTCAAAATTTCCAGAATTTTTTTATTATATATTTTTGCCTCAATTGCTCGCTCTCACGGTTCGATAGCCAAACAAGTAATTCGAATTCATTTATTTCCCGATAATTATCATTACTTCCTGGTGTTTGAATCGTATGGAACTCAAATGGCTAGGTTGTGCGGAATCGTCACTATCCAAATTTTTTCGTTTGGCCAAAACCATTTCGTTCTGGATCCAGCTCCCATCTTATCTTCTTCTCTCCAATCTATTAATCGTAGTTTTACAAAGCTGAAAAGAGAGTCAGTTTAAAATTGAGTAAATTAAAGTGGGGAAAAACTGAGGTCAAGCAAAGAATAATCGAGTTACAGCAATTTGAATAAAACCTTTAAACTAACCTTTCTATCGCTGCTTTTGCCTGAAATAGATTTAATAGTAATTGAGGCTAAGCGCCACTATCTCGGAATTACCGTTTAAAATAAATGAAAGCCTTCACATCAAACCGGAATCAATTAATCCAGGAAACCAGTTAATTTCGTTTACCGATGGCTTTAAAGTGATATTTGTTTATAGCGACACGGTTGTTTTTCGCCCATTGCTACCATCCTCATCATGCGATCACCCATTCAAATGAGAGTTTTGCTTGACTTCCATTATCTGTAGATTTATAAGACCTACATTACGGTAAGTTCTTTCTACTACACTTATACTTATAACCAATCGGTTGTTTGTTAATCAAATTGATGGTACGTTCTTGCTGTGTTTGTTTTCTTCTGGCTTCCACTGAAGTAACTTTCTTGTCTTCCGGTATCGGCGCTTTAACTTTGTTTGGAGTCAAATATGAAGCAAATGCAGCCTACACTGCAGGCGCTTTTCGTTCAATTGTGTGCAAGGGTTGCATAGAGCAGGAAATTAATTTAAAGTCGTCAATTTTGAAACTAAATCAACAAATCGTCAGCGTAGATGTTTGGAAAGTAAAAAGGGAAATTGGGAGACTCGATCTTGCTTTATAGTTAGAACTTTTGAAATTGGATTGTATTTATTTCATTTAATACGCCTTTTATGTCATCAACATCATCGTTCTTTTCAAGTGCTTAAGTTTTCAGAAAATAGCTCGTCAATTCGATCATAATAAAACATAAAAAGAAGTATTAAGTTGACCCTATTTAGTGTTACGAATCCTATCGAAATTGGGTTAACGATATGAAATATTTGATTTGTACTTTTCTATCACATTTTTCTGATGTAGCTTAACAGCCCTAATAACAACTTTTTTTTATATTTTATGCTTAATCTGTGCACGAAATCCGAATATTTATGGAATTACACATTGGATGTATTGGGTACTTGTGTTTGGGATATAGGAGACAGTAAATTAATTATCGAGACTAATTAAGTGCATTGTTTTCATAACGTAGATACGGTATCGCAAAAAGTGTCTTCCCTCGGGAGATTTTCTCTATTAAATCCGATCGGTTTACTTCTCAAGTAATTGAAGCGAGTTGAAAACTTTTTTCTTATTAGAACAAGATTGATTGCTTAATTGTTGTGGTCGTAATTTAATGAAATAATCCGAATCTAAGTCCCAATATTTTAAATTGGTGGTTTGAGCCTTTTGAAGTGGGATTATCCAAGAGTTAGGAGTTCAAACCAATATAACGATTAAGAGTCGACAAAAAGACAAATAAAATGTTAACAATGAAACTTTTATGAAAGCTCTCTTCTGGAGGTGATTAATTTCTTTTATAGAAATTTGTTTTGTTGTTTTTTAATAGTTTCCTTTCTAAGCCTGTGCCGCCGCCGCCGCTGCCGCCTTCTATCGACAATAATAATCTTGTGGCGTAATTAATTATTAATACCTATAGGTAATTTTACGATGGAATGATTTTTGTTTATTAATTATTCAATTTATATGTGGAAACCTTTTTGTAATGCTGTTTACGTTAAGTATTCCTATTTCATGTCCTTTTATTTTGATTATATTCCGTTATTGTATGTGTAATCATCGTGCACGAATGTAATAAACAATTTTAGTAAATAGGCAGTAATCAAGTGTAATTAAGAAAATAATTGAAGTAATCTCAGTTAGGTTAGGGTTAAAATCGCACGCACAATCTTAAATGTACTACAATTTAAGACTGAATAAATTAGATCTTGTTTGCAAATATGCAAAATTGGCTCATTGTCGTCCTTGCCGGCTGCAAATCTATGCCATTCAATCGGCCTCATAATTTACACCGAACCAAGGTTTTTCGGTTTATAAGAGTTGAGGTTGAATCCGCTCGGTCCTAATTGATAATAAATTTAATGTCGAAATTATTATTCATATTTTGTGTATTTTTGCTGTTGGATTATTTTGGCAACAAATAAATGGATTACACGCATTTTGTGAGTATAACGAAAATTTAAGCCTTGGTGTGAGAGCTTAAGTTGTCGAATTTTGCATATTAATCATTGAACAAGAGAAATTCGATGCTAATAAAGTCAAACTTGCATAATCTTAGCTCGTGTGAGCTTTGATTTGCATTTCCAATTTTTTCCGAATTAGATAAAACCAACTTCTTTGTTCCACCTTTCCACGTGCTTCATCACCACGCAATTTCAATATGATGTCACAATGGAATAACGAGAGCTTTCGTGCGATGTAATCGCTCTTGATAAACACATTGCGGTTCTGAACATTCGCGTTTATGACTACTTTTTGCTATTAAGCTTTGTGTGTTCCTAACAATTCCCTCTTAGTTCTTCCTCTGTGGTTTATTTCTAATATTTATCCCCTTCATCCCAACTTTGTTTTATGTTGTTTTTCTTGTAATAAATTACAATTTTATTAATACTTGAGAGAAACCATGCACAAAACTTCCAGGCCGAACTAAATGAAGCCAGCTTTGGATAAGGATTTTTGTCTATTTTAGATTTCCCAAAATTTATTACACTTTTATTAGTCCAAAGAGACATCTTTTGTTACCTCTGGGTAATTAAGAGTTTTGTTATCCACGCAAACCTTAAGTCACTGGAGTCTCATTAGTTGGATCATGGTACTCCATACATAGCAAGTAGTGGAGCTGCTGGAAACTTGCCTGTATGCAGCAATTTATTTTTTCAACAAAGTCTCTTCTAATTTATGCTACTACTATATTATTATGAATATTACTACTACCCTACATACTCTTCCATATTAACAACGATATAGCTTCAGGTTTATTGTTTGTTTGTTAAATTTTTCCTTTTGCCTTTCCTTTTAAATTCATATTTTAATATTGTATAAATTTCATTTATTCAAGAATTCCTTTGTCTTTTCATTAACGTGCAAGAGCACAGCTAAATAAATACTTGAATGTCGTAAATTTCGTGTGTTATTTTAGACTTGAAAAGTTACTTAAATTGGCATGAAAAATGTTGTTGACTTACAAATTATACTAATAAAGACTAAAACGTAAAGTAAACATTAATAAACCTTTTTTGTACAGGGAGGATAATTAATCAATTTTTTATGTTTGTTTGATATTTAAAATTTTCCCTTTCGTGCTGCATTTTTAAAAAGCCCTTCCTTTATTACCGTATAATTAGCACATTAGAAAATTGTCTGAATAAGCGCGGAAAACTGTAACAAATAAAAATTCATCGTTGATTTTGAAAATCCAACTTTTTATTTTAATTGCTGCAATCGATGCTTCGTACGGTTATTTTCTACTGAAAAGAATAAAATAACATTTTATAGTTAGCTAACTGGAGTGGTTGTGGGAAATTTCGTAAATTTTCGCTAGAAAACAGAGCAAAGGAATTAAAATAAAATTAAATGTATATAAAACAAACTTGTAGAACAGTTTAACCTTTTAGCTTAAAATTTACATTAGGATTAAGAACTTAGTTTTAGTATCAGAAGTATTTTTTATTAAAAGTGCGGAAAATCTGTAATAGGATTTCAAGGGTTCCATTTTTTAAACTCGCAATCACCAGGAAATCTTCATTGTTGCGCCATGGGCGATTTTTTACAGCTTAGTAAGTGAAATTATTGATATAAACACAATCGAATTGCAGGCAACTTTTTGGTTTCTGCTAATTGACCATACCGCAGTTGGTACTGTATTGAACTATGCGGTTCATCAAACCGGAAAATGCTACAAATGTAAACATAATTTATAGCAAAATGTATTATTGGGAAGATAAAATTAACTGGATGCTTCAACGTGAACAACATAATTTCAGTTTTATATCTGGTGGCAGTAATGTTTTATGAAGAATCCAATTTTTGCTATCAGAATTAAATTTCCTTAGTTCAAAATTTGCTACGACGATAAACCGAAATTATTATCAGACTCCAAGTGCTGTAATGCAAACACAATTTATCCATATATCACGAGGATAAAATGTAACCTGAATGTTGATTTTGAATTTAACAATCTCCATTTTGGTATTTTGCTAGTCGATTCGGCATTTACTTTATAACCAAATCAATCGATGGTACTATTTTTGATAAATAAATCATAAAAGCTCTCTAATTTTAGTTACTTTTAAAAATAATTCCTATATTGCTAGGCTCCGGGGAGTAGAAATTAATTTATTTGTAATCAACTTTTCTTTTCAAATTGCATGATTTGTTTACGTCGGGTTTTACTACTTCCGTATTTTAAATGTATTTATGTTTAATCACAAAGGCATTCAAAGGGTGGTTTCGGTACGGTAGACAACTTTGTGAAAGTCACTGGAAGTCAGAGAAAATTAAACAGAGTTTAAAGAATAGAAAACCTTATTTTATATTTAATAATAAAATTTCACTAGGGAATTTTTACCGGGGGTAAAATAAGAGGGGGTTAAAATTCCCGGCTACACCGGCAATTGTGCTAGTGCAATAATCTGTATTATTCCCCTCCTCATTTCTCTCTCAGATTTTAGTTTGATTGGATACTTTTCCCAATGATTGCTATTATTAATATTTAATGGCCCTTTATTTCAGTACTAAGAAACTTTAGGACACATTCCATAAAATCTATAAATTACTGATTACGCTGAAAGGGCTACAGAGTTTAACATGAAATCAATATCAAACAAACTTTTTTAACCTACTTGGATTGTTCTATTTTTGTAATCCTTTGATGGAACAATGTTATTTTCAATTTTATTTATAAAATATGACTTGCTTATATTGCTACTCCCGACAGGGTCACATGCACATTTAGGAACCATTGAACGGACATAACAATCTGAAGAAATTAATACAATCAAAATTTTGTCAAAATACTAAACCAGACCAAACTTTCAAAATATTTCCTACCAATTACCTACAAAAACAGCGCAATAGATTTTATTCAAATTAAGATTGATAGAAAAATAAAACAGAAGGAAAAAATATAAAATTAAGTTACAAAAAACAGCTTTCAAAATAAATAAATTAAAAGTGTTATCAATATTAGAATAAGATTTATAAAATGTACGGAGGTAGTGCAAAACTAGCAGTCGAATTGCTACAAATCTATTTTTGAAAGTCTGAATTTCTTGTAAAGCTAAAGTTAAAGAAAGTTCGGTTTGACACCTTTTTTACTTTGAAGCTTTCAGTTCAGCGACTGTTCGGTTTGAAGCTCTGACGCGCTTGCAAACGATTTAGCTTAGATCCGCCTGAGGGTGAAAGAACTCAAAATTTTACATATTTGTTTATAAAAAAGTGTAATTTATTTTTAGAGCTTTTAACTTCTTATTTTTTTTTTAAATACATTTTTGTCCGGAAATTCAATATGTAGTTAGAATACATATTTTATCATATTAATTACTACAGTTTTCCACGTAGATTATTAAGTTTCTTGTCAAAACTAATAATTGTTAAATTTGGGTGTAATAGGCACTGATGTGTGATTAATTCTAAACAATTTAAGTTTCTGGCCAATTTATTACAAAACGACCATCACAGAGGCTCAAGTTTCTGAATTATTCCTTTCAAGTTCCTTCATAAATTTATGGAATGTACAAAATTGTCAAACGCATCGAATTTCCCCACATTTTTGCCGAAATTAATTATTCAATTAAATTAAACCTTTATTTATTATGTTTTATTTTAATTCGTTTCTTATGTAATAAAATATAAAAAATGTTTCAAATTGAAAAAAATGTTTTATTGCTTCAATATTTTATTTGTTTCTATAACAACGTAAAAACATAAAGGTTCAGTTTCCACTGTTATCAATGATCGTTTCAGTTTCTTCCTACAATTTTTACTTTTTGAGTAATTTATCACCCGCCTCGTACCAAAAGTTCCTTCCGGCTATTGCGTGCTTTTATTACTATTTTTCTCTATCTGTTGAAAACATCCTGAAATCTTATGTTTCGTTATTATGATTACTTTATTAGATTTTCCCGAAGAATACAATACAATTTTAAAATTTTTCCATTAATTGCAAAGCTTCCAAGCGAAAAATTGCATTTTGCGCATTTTACTTCGTCTAATAAAAATTTTATGAAGAGAGAAAAAATGAAGAAATAAATTTGAATAAAAATGTTCGTCGAGCTTTACCAAATTAAAGGAAATTTTGCACTTTGTGCGTTTTAATTTTTATATCAAGGTTTAATTTAATTCGCACTTATCAAACATAATTTTCGATTAAGGTTGAATTATTAACCAAGTGCGTTAATTTGAGCTAATGGATGTATTGTGCTTTCCTTTTCCAGTTCACTTTTATTAATCCCACACTACAAGGAATTATTTAGCGCCAGATTACGGGGCAACGTCAAAAAGTTTCCAAAATTAATTTGTTCCCGGTGTTCCACGCTTCCTGAGTTTTTTGTATTCAAAAGTCTTAGTTAAGAAAAGTAAAAGTTTAAACTTTAAATGCTTTGTAACGAATAAAAATGTTTGAAATCTTCCGAAAACAATAATTAGTCTTAATTGGTCAATTTTGAATTTATTAAATTTAAATGTATTCACACATGCCAAGTTTAGCAATCGCACGCCGTAATATAATTAATTTTCGACTAGCAGATAGCAGATAATTTAATTCGGACCTGGCTGGATCTAAAATTACTGTAACCAAATATTCTGATTATTCGGTATAATGCACAACTAAATAGCTTCATTCTCTGCTGGTTTATGAGGAGACGATTAATTTGCTCGTAATTGTACGCATACCGTACCCAGTAAACAAGAATATTCTAACGATGTCGTCCTATGTATGAAATTTGTTAAATTATCAATTCATAATTTGAAATTTGATTAATAACAAAAATTTTAATTTTACTCCCTAATTACATATACCAGACTTAGTTACACTAATTAATCTTGATGAATATCAAAATAAATGTTTGGTCTGTTCACCTGATAGTTACATCTTGGAGTGTTTGCTTGATGTATACAATTAGCCTGTTAATTACTTATCTCATAAATTATCTGGATTGGTTAAAGCTGTACGGTGTTGGCACCTGGCTTAACACAAAGCCTATAACAACGGCCCCTGGCCTATTGTAACGCAGAAGGACAATTGTTAACATTAAACCGAAATCAAACAATCCCAACACCAACGTTTTTGCGATCTTCTCGCGGAATTGCACATATCAAGCTATTCAAGGGGGATGCGTCATGATTCCTGCGCGTTTGAAACTGTATTTTTGAAATCCGGAACTTAAATTAACGTTTCAACCTTGAACTTTTAGTAACCCAGAGGCAAAAGATGTTTTTGAAACTAACTCGCGATCTGACAATTATCGGGTATTTGCATTGCGCTGTCAGTTGCTTTCAACATATTATAGATTCGATGAAACTTTCTGCAATCTTAGGCAAAAAGAAAACATCAACGGAAATTTACGTGAATACTAACTTGAGTTTCCTTTGATGCTTATGTTAATAAATCAAAATTGGATGTGTTGTGTTTCCACACTTGTTTAAGTAGCTCTCCGATAATGATCGAAACTTTGTTAATTGTTTGAGTTTGTTACTTCTTGTTTTGTGTGTATATATACATTATTTAGTGGTTGAAGTTTAGACGTTCAGCATCAGACGGTGGTTTATTGCTTTCAGATATTTGTCTAATCAATTCTTAATTATTGCGCAAGTTAAAAGTGCACGAGAGGGTTGAAAAGTTACGATTGCGTTGCTGACTTTCCAATTTCGTGGCGACTGCAAATAAATTTGGGGGTTGCGCAATTTTTATATGAAATTATTTTTTCCCAATTTCACTGCAAAGCTGTTTGATTGCAACAGTAAAATTTAATTGTTCATCGCAACAGTCGTTAAATTTTATTAAGCATTTTACACGTTTGATTGGATGGTCATCGGTTAATTTGCAATTTTGCACCGACGTGTTTCGGTATGTTAAATGTTGAAAATCCACTTTATGGCAGTTTAATTTGAACAGGAAGAATGTTGTTTTTGTTACAGATTTAATAAATTCTGGCGCAGTCGATACCGGTCACATTGATATTCCTTCTGCAACGTAAACTAAAACCTTGCATTGTAGGTTATAAATCACCCAAGTGGATTAAAAGTCCCAAGAAGTTCCGTGTTGATTGCAGATTACAAGTCATGATTTGTTGCTGTCGGTAGTAACCTGAGGGAGCCGAATTCGAAATTACAATTCCAGGCCAATTTATTGCAACCACTAAAACGTTGTTTATTATTGTTTGTGGATTTTTTATTTTCTCTCCATTTCCCTAAACATAACAAAAAGCTACATTTTTTTAGCCAACTTTCGAAAATTAGCATACATAAACTTTATCTAAGCAGGGGGGCATAATTCAAATGTTTATCTTTGTAGGTTAACTGTTCAAATTATAAAGTTTACATAAATTTTCATCTGGTACACTTTTATGTCACCGACAGAACAGCTTGTGACGTGATGATGATGCTACATTTTCTTTTAGTTTTTATTGCTCCTGAGGAGAACTAGCGAAAAGTTTTTTTATTATTATTTTTTAAATTTACCACTTAGATTTGCATTTCAAAACTACGTTATTGTTTATTTTTAAGTGGTTTTTGTATCTATATCACTCGGTTTTGTAAGAAATATGAATTTTTATTCGGGAAGCTCGAGCTTTTATTCCGCATACATCGCATAAAAATGATCATATCTTATAATTTTGAAATTCTTATACATTTTATTGGAACTCTTTCTTACATTTCTTATTGTAATGTGCATCTCATTCCATACATCACTTTAGTTTATATCCGCTATGATTTTGGAATTTGTGATTTATGGAAAAAAAATGTGATAAATTATTATTTTAGCATTGCAGCTACTAGAATATTTTGTCGCCTCGGTTTTTCGTACGTACAAAGCAAATAGGACATTCGTCGGAAAGAAGCACAAATGGTAAGATACCAAAATGGCGATATTCAAAACAGTATACGTGGCAACACTGATACTTATGCAACCTGCACGCCTACAGGCAGACTTAAGCATGCAAATGAGATACCTGCGAAGAGTCTCAACAAAAACAAGAAAAGATAAGAATATAAATGAAACTTTTTGAACTAATCTTTAAGTGAATACCCTACTGTAGGTGTTGAAAAAGTACTATTTGCATGTCTAAAGGTAAAAGCAAATAGAAAAGTTAGAGACGAATGAATGGAAAACCTAGAAGAACAGAAGGGAAACTTGCAGTTGGAAGAAACGAGTCGATTAGCCCAAAACATTAACGAAATGTATCCAAGAAGGATAGAATGCAGATATGATCGATTTTGCAGAGATTTCACCAGGTTATTTCCTTCTTTATTTTTGGATAATCAACTGAACTAGACGGAGGCAGTCCGCTCTTGAATGAAAAAATTCAAAATTAATAAATTGTTTAGGAATTGGTTATTATCAAAAGTTAACTGGCTAAACTATAGCTAGCTACTTTATAGCTATTTTACAACGAAAGGGGTTAAGCAGTTAGCAAGTTTTCTAAAAAAGTTAACTGTAACTTAGCTATTGCATTCGAAGAACTCAACAGTAGCTTAAAAGTTAATAAATTCAGTTTGTGTATAGATGAGGTTTATTTTCTAAGAAAACCATATCAGGAAAATTCACAAAATCAGAAGGAACTTCTCCCTTCCCCCAATATCTTCGGAAATTGGCAAATCCACTGAGAAGTTGGCAAATCCACCGAAGAGTTGGCAGAGCCGTCAGTTTTCACAAATCACTTTACATTATTATATTTCAATAGAAATTCTTTAAATCCCAAAGAAAGATTTTTCATCCCCCCCCCCCCCCCCCGATCCCTTGGATTTATTTAAGTTTTACGTATTGTTCAATTTGATAGATGTCTTTTGAATTTTCCCGAAGAACAGCAATTTACATTAACTTAACTTCAGCCGTGTTTCATCAGGGACTTAAATAGGCAATCTCTGCAGGTTAGTCTCACCTAGGGGTCCTACACTGCATTTAACTTTAGGCCCTTTAGCTTCGCCTAACCTTTGGTGCAAAACGTCATTACTTGTGTCGTGTGAGTGCGATCTAACTAAAAGTCCAAAGGTTTTCATTTCATTTGATTCATAGTAAAATTTTGATTAATCACAATCTGAAAAAGGCGTGGTGTACCAAGCTGTGCGGCCTGTACACCGCACTGGCCTAAACAAATTAGTCTGTCGTCTCCTTAGAATTGAACAATTTGGTCCTTCACTGTCTCATTAATTTTAAATTTGGCATCTATTATTTTTTTAGGTGCTAATGCATTGGTTTAATATAGCAAATGAACAAACGCTCACCGTTTTATGCTAATTGTTAAAACTTAATAATTAGACTAAAGATATTATTAAACTTAATACTAGGAAAGCTAACCCTTAAATTTATAATAGCCAAACGGTTAAGAACTAAATTGGTGATTATAAGCTGCAATTATCCAGATAGTAATTTAAAACGTAAATAAGATTTAAGGTATCAAGAGAACTACACAGGACCGTATCTAGCTTTTTTGGTTTTTACAAATTACAATCATACCGATCTGCGCTTTACTCAAGGGTTACCTAGAATTATACACAAGTACGAGCTTGCATCCTGATATCAGGTGGACTGGCTGTAGAAGAATAATTAATGATTCTAATAAACTCGCGTTACTAGGCCAGTATCCATGAAACTAATTTTCCATGACCGTCTCCATGCTTCGGAGGGCAGGTAAAGCTATCGGTCCCTTGGGTTAATGATTACTACCTTTAATTTGATTTTTAAATTACACAATAAAAAATATAACTACTAAATAAGTGACCAATCATGCTTTAATCTAATTAAATGTATAATGTGAGTTTGTATTTATAAAATCCCCATTTTGTGTGTCGCATCATTGCCTTCGGAGGTTCTGACGTTAGTGATCTGAAACACGCAAAGTTGATCATAGATCACGAACGCATTTTAATTAACGAGATTCCAATTAGTGTTGACTGAATTAACGAGATATAAATTTTCTTAAAATATTAAGATTTAAGAGATAATCCAGATAAGAATCCAACAATTTGATTAGTCGTTTCAGTTATTTTTATTATTTTTACTTCTGAGACAAAATGATTAAAATTTGAAAAGTTGCCATTACGACTGCTGATATAACGTAATATCATGTAATTTTGAAATAACGCTCTATCTGCTTTATGAAAACTGTAATATGATTTTAAATTATAGTGTTGGCGGCAACTGTAGTAGTACTTGTGGAATTTTGATTATGAACACTTCAAACATCTGCCACTTTTACAACTTTGCATTATTATTGTTATTTTTGAATTGTTTATCCCGACCATCTTTTTTAGACGTTTTAAAATTAAATTTCTTTATTTTCAAAAGATTGTCGTTTTTAACCACTTGCACGCCCGGGTTGTCGCAGTCCTGATTACAAGGTTTTTCACGTTTGCAAAACCAGGACGTTTCAAATTATAAGGAAACTCTGCACGCTTTGATGATTTTATGTTCTTACCCTACGTGACAGTACGAAACGGTTGATAACTTGTCAACTGCATATAATTTTAACTTTTTTCTGCTGGGGAAAATTCATGTCCCGGTACTTTTGGAAGCCCTCTTGGTATGTAACAGTTGAAAACTGTGCTGTAAAATGTAAACAATATTTTATAAAAATCGATGTCTATTTTTAGCAGCACGAAAACAAGTTAAACATTTACATGATGAAGCTTTTCCGTATTGCCTTCATAATAAAGGAGAAAATTCTTTGTTCTAAGGTTATCCCAGGTGGTTGCCGGAAAATTTATAATTATAAAAAGCTTGTTTTCAATTTCCTTTTTTTCCGAATGTACCTACTATATTAGTGCTACTTAATTCTTATAGAAATTTTAATTATGACGAAATCCAGGTAGGGAACGTGGCGAAATAAAATTAAATTTTCTATTAAGTGCATTTTCTCGCGCTTGCTAATTTATAACGACGTTCTAGAGCAAAGGCCAAATGGCTTTGCTTAAATAGAAAAATGGAAATTCAATTTATTCCAACTATTGAGATGAATCCAAGATAATTGAATTATCAAGAGCACAACTCATTTTCCGATGTACTTTTTCCGGAACGAGTGAAAATTTATACTTCCACGCTTTTCGAGTTATTTAATCATTCAAAATATATTCGCGTATGCTCAGCATCACAGCCAAGTGGTTTTGGAAATTTTTTAAATGTGTCACTTGGCGAGCATTTGTTATGCAGAGGGAAAATCGGGTAAATTACGAATCTCCGGTTTCTATGGGCAAAAACTCTTCACTTGACATAACGCATATCCTCGGCGTTCAAACGCAGAAAGCTACTGCTGCCGTTTTTAACTCGGAAATTCCAATCTCCGGTTGAACAAAGAGCATCTGTGCGTGACGTCACTGGCTGTAAGTGGCCAAACCAAGAGGCCTTTGAATTTCACCAGATCTAATTACGTTATGACATTGGAAATCACATTTCACTGTTCTATGGCATGTATTGATAGGGAATGATATTTGAAAAGAACTCCCACAATCCTATACGTACCCATTTCACTTTAATTGAATGCAATTATTTTTCGTCAAATTCAATTTCGTCAACCGAAACTTAATTTTCTTTGGTTTTCCTTTAACGACATTTTGTATTATTTCTTATAAGACATAATCTGCTTACTTGCTAACAAACTGACAGACGCCCAAAGCTTCGGTCTAAATTTCGATTGTCATTTTTTAAGAGTAAACCTCTTGATGAAGCTATGCTCTCTTAGAGTGGGAGTCAATAATGGAAGACTGGAAAAGCCAAGTACCTGCCTACCTCGGAAGGTGTAAGGTGCATGTTGAATTTTACGGTACACTTACTAAAAGTAATTGAAAATTCTATATCCTTAAAAGCTGTCGCGGTAATATTGAAAAGCTTAAGTGATGATGCACTTTGCTAGTATGTTAATGTAGACACACCGAGATAAGTCGTACTTTTTTATCCTTTGCTCAGCATACAAATTTAAAAACTCGAGAAATAATAAACCAAGCTTTTAATTGAGTGCTCTATATTATTCAAACTCGAAATTGCGTCTCAGTCGGAAAAGCGACACCTAAAAGGAATAAATTTGCTGCCAGTGATGCGGTTATAGTTTTATTGGAAAATTCGATTAAAATAGCCTCACGTTACAAGCAAATCAGATTTATCCCAAGCTGTGTGAGATTTAATAGTGCGGCCGAACACGCACATGGCGACACGTGTCACAGAAAGAGTTTTCTTGCTTGCTTTGTATTCGTCGTAAATTTTTTGTCGCATTCAGAATGAAATGCTTTTTCCCATTGGATGCTACATTAACGCAACTTCCTTCGTAATAAATAAGGGCGTATCGAATACTAATTTATCTTACGCAATGATGCCCACCGATCGAAATAGATTACCCCGCATTGATTATACTACCAAAGGTAATATAATTTTCAGAACGTTCTAACCAAGTTTGACTGTAATTGATCCTGTCAAATGGTCTGCTTTCAAATTGGATTCTATCCGTATTGCTTTTTAACGAAATTTTAATTAAATATTTTCGCCTCCTAGTGGTAAATTGCAATTATTCACTGTAATTTTTAAACTTTCATATAAAAATTCGCTCATGGAGGAATACAATAAACTGTTTTTTAAAAGTTTTTTTAAGTTTTTGAAAAAGTGGTGGACAAATTTTAAACCCATCTTCTTGTATTTGTATTACAAAAAACTTACCAAAAAACTTGATTTTTAATATTTTCATTATCTGTAATAATCCGAAGCAGGAATCTTGAGAAAATCTATTGGTCATTTTTCTATGTTTGGGTATGAAGCAGGGGCTTTCCAATATCTTATAAATACTATTAGTATCTATTTTTTGTGTTTATATGTCTTCGGTATATGGAAAAGGAATTTACTTTATTCGGTGCCGCTCGGGAATAGATTAACGAGATTTCATTTAAATTCAAATTAATTTGTTATTAAAACTTATTTATTTGAGGATTAAACTTAAAAATTTAAACTGAACTTTCTGATTGTGGAATACTGATTGAGTTAAAAATTGCAGAAACCGTACTTGAGAAGTAATTTTGGGAAAATTCAATTCAGCCAAATTTGTATTCAATTTTTCCGTAAATAGATTTCCTTGGTGCAATATCGTCTATGAAAAATTTAATATAATAACTTCTAAGTACAAGCAGCAAAACTTATAAATTCTTTTAAAAAGAAAGTTTGCGCTTAGAAGTTCCAATTAGCGACATACAAACAGAAACTAAAGCTGAAGACTTAATTTGAGTTTTTCAATCTTAGGCAAGGAAGCTTTACAATTAGACGAAATTTTCGCAAAATAAAGGAAATGTTGGAAGAAAACTGCCCTGTTTCATTGCTTGTAATTATATTTTTATTATATGTGCCAACTTGCAAAAAATGTTTTGTTTCGTTTTATTAAATTGCAGGTTTTCCTTGGTTTCTTTTGATGAAACGAGTTTGTTAATTATGTTTATCAAATCTTGTGGATTTTTTTTTATCTTTTGGACAAACACACCAAATTGCTTTTCGTGGTTATCATACGGAAGGTCTCTTTAATTCCGGCATAATTTTCTAGATGATAAAATAAAATTGGATTTAGACACATCTGGTGTTATAAAGTAGAAAATTGAATTAATTATCTTGCAATGCGATCTTGTAAAGTAGAGAGAATTGAGAACGGGCTTTAAACAAGTCACTACATCCTCCTGTAATTGAAATGGGTAACCACTCAATTCCTGACCAGATGCTTTTGAATTAGTAACGAGTTACGTTCCATGTTCATTATAGTGATTACGGATGGAAGATTTTTACCTTTTCGGTAATCTCATTCTTTGTTTCCAATCGCTAAGCTGCTTTCATGAGTCGTAATTATTTAGTTACGATAATCTCCAGGATGGATTTCCAATCACGTCCTATTTGACGAATTCTCTTTCCTTTCCGCACTTAAATTGATAAAATAGAAAATAAAAGAACATTAAAAAGCATGCGTTTGAATTTTAATAATAAAATTAGAGCTCTGTTCTCTATTTATATTTTAAATTTAACAGCATTTCACAGATTAATGTAAAGGGGCAACTACTTGCCAAAATATTAATTTTTAATTTGATTTTCCGCTTCTCGCGGGAAAGCTAGGCTGAAAACTTTTTTCAATAAAAATATTAATTTTTAATACAAACACGCAATTCGCATACAACGATTGTACTAAAATATTTAACACCCAATTTATTATTTAGATTGTAGATATACAACGCTAAATTAGTTAAACCATTGAGCGACTATTATTTGTTTAGAAACTATTATTATTTTAGTATCGGCCTATCGGCAAGTAGAAATTTACTTTTGTGTAAAAGACAAAAGCAGAAAATCTATTTTATGGTATTTTTGCATGATACCGTTGGAAACTCCATTTGTCATGTAATATTACGAGTTTGTATCCACTAATAATGTAGGGAAAATCGGAAAACGGAAACTTGATATGGGACCTTGGGAAACAAATCATCAATACACACAAATGAATTGCAAAGAATTATTTTGTACAGTCGTTTAAACCTGTTCGTAATCCCGTCACGTTTTCCATTAACAAAATGTGCAAAACTGCAAAAATGAAGCCGAAAGAAAATTATTGGAGTTAGAAATAATAACTATTAAAAATCTAAAAATGAGATAGAAGCATTAACATAATATTTATGATTTGCAAGACGTTGTAATCCGTTCTAAAGCCGTTATAAAAATTGCGCTCAAAGGCGACAAATTAGAAAAGGTTCAAAGAATTGAACAGTCTGGAGTTGTTTGTGATATTTTCATTATTCTAAAATGCATTGCTTCTTTTAATCCATCGAATATTTTTAATCTTTATTTATTTTATTTCTTTACGATTCTTCTTTGTGAAGATAAGTCCTGATGTTGACAGCATATCACGTTGATTACCCATTTATAGTAAAAGTATTTATTAAGTCCCTGCGCGGGCGCCAAATGTAGTGATAATTTTAATCCACATTTGGCGCCCTAGCAGGGACTTAACAAAGTAATATTCAATTTTATTTATATCTCGAGGGTTTTTTATCTTCATCATTTTGTATTTCCGTAATTCTGTAATTGTTGAGATTACCTACTTCCTAAATCAGTTTCATTGACGTACAGCATACTTTATATAAATCTGCTACCTCTCTTTCTTTTTCAGTGCTTTCGTGACTTAACAGAAATTCCAGCGTTATAAATTTATAACAGATTAAGATATTAAGTTAGTTAAATTACATACCGGAGGTTAGAGGCCTACGGCCTTCGGCCGCCCTGACCTTGTAGCCCGCGAATAATATGGTTGTTCGGGAACCAGTGAGAACCGTTACAAATAAATTATGCCTTTTAGATTGGTTCTAATTGAATGAAATAATGAGAGGTACGTTATGAATAAAACTGACGTTTTATTGTATTAATAATTATTCAACTTAGCCTAGATGTCATTTAGTATTTTACAGTAGTCCCGACTCATTTTTTTACTTAAATAAAATAAGATTTTATAAATCACGAGATTATAGTTCACATGTAGTTCTGGCACTCATCTAGCATGTACCATTGCCCCTTCTCATCCGACTTAAGACCTAAAAATAAATTCTTTAAAATTTAAAGAAAATATGAATGTATAACGGAGAAAAGCGTAAATTAATTATGGACAATTTGAAAAATCCAAATTAGCTTCCCTCATTTCACGCAATTGAAATATGAAGTCAAAATTCCGACAAATTCTAATTACTTGCTAAAAGTTCAATTCTATTTATCTTATTTACCGAATTTATATGATGTAAAAGTTATAATTGAATTTATATCTTGAGGAAGTTTACAAAATGTAAATTTATATTTTTAGATTTTCAAGAAACAACGAGATAATTTGTTAGCTAGGCTTTGCTTAATCTTTTAATTACGAAGTTGAAACTTGTACCAACTGATACTTTTTGTTTACTTTCTTTTAGGAATAAAATCGGAATAATTGGAACACAAATATTGTATTATTGTGTACGAACCTCGTACCTGGGGGCGTTAAATTCCTTTTGACATTTTTATAACTCTTTGCAAGATTACAGAAAAGCGCGCCTTTATTGCAATAATCAATTTTACAAAACCTTAATCGATTCATAAATCAAAGTTTCAAACAGATTCCGTAGGAAAATATTACAAGTTTATTTCTTATGACCCAAACATCAATATTTTATTATTAAGGAAGCTATATATTGGCTCTAGGTAGTAGTTGGTAGTTGACGCTGGTGAAAAATGAAAATTTAATGGCATGTGAATTTTTTTTAGTTCGGGAATTTTATTTTAATCTCTACCTTTTCGGGCACGTGGAAAAGTTGGAACGACCACTTTTCGTTTAAATTACCTCCCCGTTCGACCATTTTCTTTTATGTCAACGTGGATTAAATTTAAGTATTTTAGAAGGTCACCATCACGTCTTTCGCATTACTTCCTTCCTAGTTTAGACGAACATTTTTCCTATATAGTAACTTTTCTAAAGATTTCCTTTTTTCTAGGTGCAGTTGGAGGTGATGGAGGTGATGATAACGATGACAAAGAGAAAGAGGAGGAGGCCGAAAGGGAGAGGCTGGAAGCTATCAGAGAGGCTGAAGAAAGAAGGAAGGAAAAACACAGGAAAATGGAAGAGGAGAGGGAAAAAATGAGACAAGAAATCAGAGATAAGGTAGGTTACCTGAGTTCATTGCTTTGCGTGATCGCGGATATTTTTAATTATTCTTCGAGCGTGCAAACGTAAGCTTACATCTTACATCTCATAACCTGACTTCGTATGGGTTATTGGACTCTCGGTGTATGATTGGGATCGATAGTGCATGTCTGCCATTTTTTAATATCAAACTAAATATTATGCTCTTAAGGTTTACCTTACGAATTATCCATACATGACGACCCAGTTCTTGAAACGCTATCTACGCTAATAATCAGATTATTTATTAAATTGCCCCGCAAGAAATATTTTTAATCTCATTTTTAGTCGGCGGTAAAATTTGTTACTAATATATCATCCATTATCTACTTCTAGCAACATAATGCTCCACATTTTCAAATTATTTTATCGATAATTCCCTTCTAATGGCTTCTATTTATGTAGGTAATATTGGAATTTTTGTAAATTATATATTTATTTTTCACGATTTAGTTCACCTTCCTATTTCTTTTGTTTGATTAAATATGCCACATAATATCAATACTTAATTTGTTGAGAATAAACGGAAACTTGTGTTAGGTACTAGCATTGATTATAAATTTGGAAAAGATGCGCAACCTTCCCTCTTTTATACGTCTATATTCCAAATGTTTTCGAATAAATATGTATAGGATGCTTAAAACGAACCTTACCATAATCTGTTTTATATTCCGACAACTAGATGGCGTGGTGTATTTCTTGCAATGAACTTCTCCATAAGGTGGCGTATCATTGCAAATTTATAATCAGTGACTCGAATGGTTTTTTTATTCGTTTTCTGTTTATCAAAATTTCAATTCACTATTGGAAGCAATTTCGAAGCAATAAAATGGGAGAGTTTCATTTTTATGAGAATTGTTTGACGATTTATAATTTTTTTTATATTTTGTGTGCATTTAACGGCGATATTTCGGTATATCTACGATATCTTAAACTTTTATATTGAACCACCCACCCTCCAAACATAAAGCTTAAAACGTTCATCAGTTAGGACGTTTATTTTTATACTAAGAACGACCCTTTTTTGGCATTACGTTTAACGAAATGCTATTTGTCTTACAATTAAGTGCCAGTTTACTATTTCACATTTAAAGAGTATTTAGTGTTAATTGTATGCCGTTTTCTTCGTTTATTTAGAACACTTTCGTAAATGAGGCGTTACGTTTTATTTTGTTTGCGTGACTATTATTGGGCCGTCCGTAATTTCGACACTTTCGTCGGGGTTGAGAAATGAAGGAAATTTAAAATTTTTTAAAAGTTCGGAACAACCATTTTTCAATTGTTCGGTGTTAGGTTGTCGATAAACCTTCGGCGAAATTGCTTTTGTGTGTTAACTCACTGTATAGGAAATTTACGTAACGTTAGAACAATCTCGTTGAAAAATAGACACAAGTCTAGTATTTTGTTTGTAGAAGTATTTGTTAAGCCTAGGATACAAGTCTGATATTGATTGAAAGCAAAGTTTTATTTTCGAGCGAGATACATGTTCTATGTTGGAACTTTTTGTTTCCTTGATGTTTTATATTTCTTCTAAAAGTTAACTTATATTTTAAATTGTACAAACAAGTCAATAACGGATGTAGTTTTTGTCTAGTTTTTTTCAACTTTGCATTTGAAAAGGGTGTGAAAATAACTTTTCCTCCATGTATTGGATGTGCAAAGTTATTAAGTGGCGTTGGATGGGTTTAATGCGTTTCTGTTTAAGCGGGCTAACCATATTGCGAACTTCAATTAAAAGGGTTTCACGCTCAAAGTGGATTCTTAATAGTTTCACATTATTTCTCAAGCACTAAAATTGTTTCTTTATCAAATCTGTCATTCGAGGATGCAATAAACTAATGGGACACCCTGTACGAATTTAAATAAACTCATTAATCCTGCAGTTAAAAACTAACTTAACTGGGTGTAGCCTTGGTTCTGTTTTTTTAAGTTAACAGATGAATATCAGTTAATGTTAGTTGTTTTTAGAGACACCCAGTATATTTTATCTACTAAGATTTGTATAGCAAGGCCAGCATAAATTTTGATAGAATTTTTGTATTTCAAGGTCAGTGTTTATTAAGCTAAAAACAAATTTAAAAACATCCACAAGCTGTTGTACCCGGTTCCGCTCGGTTTCATTGTTTCTGTTCAAATCGTAAAAATTTTACAGACATACAACTCTCTTTGATTAAAGACTTTTTTTTATTGAACTAACAAATCGGATATCTTTGTTGACGAATAGAGAAAGCGTTGCTCAGTTGAAGGAAGTATCGATGTCAGTTTGATCAATTTTTAGTTCGTTTGTTTGCTTTTCCGTTTGTAAGCCGTCATTGTTTTTAATTTACGTAGAACAAATTTTTCGAACTATTTGGACAGGATCGATCATAGTAGACTTTGTATCTCATGTAAGCTTGTTTGTAAAGCAGTGTATCTGTTTGTCCGAACCCAAGCCACTCAATTTTGCGGTCACCAAGAGCTAAACTGCGATAAGGAAATTGTAAAGGTTACTGGTAGAATCGATTTAAGGACTGTAACTAATAGATGTATATTTACACTAATGATCGATTTTTCAAAACACACATCGGCTACAAGAATTATTACCGGGAAATAACAGAAAATCATAAATAATTGATGAAGAAATTATAACTTCAACAACAGGAGAATTATAAAATACACACAATTTATAAAAGCACATTATACACAATTTATGGCATAAAATACATCGATACAATTGCAGATAGCACCAAAACACAAAAATTTATTGACTTCCATAAGTCATACCAGGCGAGGAAAGGATTGCCGTGTCACAAACTCACGATATGTTTAATATTATAGAATAATAGCGCCAGCGCTAACAGTAGAATTAAATTGATAATCTAAATAATCCTATAAATAATAATATGTAACTTTTCACATTCCGATGCAAAAAATTACATAATCCAACAATCATTTGCAGAACAATTAAAAAAGTAAGCATGCTTAAAATTTATGTAACTTACCACTTAAACATATTCCAATTTAAAATTTTCCTTCAGAGTTAAAAAGTTGAAACAACGCCCAAGAGGTGAATAAATTTTAGTTTCGAATGAATTATTTATATTACAAAGTTTTCTTGTTTACTAAAATAAAAAGGAAATTACAGAATTGATAATGAACAAAAGTTAAAATACGGAATGATCATATAATACGCAATTTATGTCGCTGCGAAAAGTTAATCGAGATTACAAAGAAGAAAGAATACGAGAAACGATAAGAAAAAAAGTAAAAAGGAATATTTATTACAATTTTAGTTGGGAAATTGATCGGACGATAATTTAAAATAATCCTGAAAAAAGTTTGCGTGAGATAACCGACAAGTCGACCATGTAAAGCTTATTTTACCACATCGCTGTGAATAAATTAACCTCAATCTTATGCTGAATTATAAATAATCTCAAAATTCTAGTTTTTATATGGCAGCTTAATTACATAAAAGCATTGCAATAAAAATAGCACGCATTTAAAATTCACAGCGACATTCATTTTGTATATATTTTCCCGTAACGAATTCAGCTTTAACCTTTTTTCACTCCAACTAGGTTTTTCATACAATCATTGACAGGATGTTAAGTGAAGGATTGAAATTTTTCCGATATTAAAAATGTACCACTTTGTATTTTGCTTGTTGAAGGAGCGGAAACCAAAAAAATCTAAAAATTGTGTTGTACAAAAAGAAAAGTTTTCGTAAGAGCGCACTACTGTCCAGATGATGGTGTCGTTTATTACATAATAAAGGTAGTTAGAGGGTGGCTACGAGGGAAATAAGCTTTCAATACTCATGAAACGTGTTTAGGGCAGCCATAGAAATAACTTCGTTTGTAATTTTCTTTTGTGTGCCAATTTTCACGTTGTAATGGTCATTAGAGAAGCTACAAAAGTTATATTTTCATATTCAAGCTAACCAACATACAAAAATAAGCATTGCACTATTAATCTGGCAGGATTTCGCTCGTTAGAGCACGAAATCGTAAAATTATTGTTAGAGGATTTTTAAACTGTAATCTTATCTTTAGGGGGCTAATTTAATGTGGTTAAAACGAGACATTAAATTTATTAATGGCCCATAATATTTTCCACATCAAATCGCTTCATACATGATTTTAAACATACAGCCTGAAATATGTGATGAATTTCAATTAGTGCTGTGGTTCCCCTACTCTAACTTATTATTTTACATAGTAAACAAAATTTTTAACAAATTGTTTCCTAATAAAATGTTTAAATGATTTAGTGTCTATTGCTAAATCGACTGTAAAGCCCGCGTACTAATCATTGATCAGATTAATTTCAGCTCCATTGGTTTATCTTTTGTTCCATTTGCTTCATCAAGCACACAGTTATGGCTTTAGTTATTGCAAAGACTGTAAATTTTGTTTTATTTCATTTTGTTTCATCAATTTTTAAAGCATCGTAAGAAATGGCCCCTCCAAAGGTTTATTAACAATTCAATAATTTATATTGGGGTCAAACCCTGCTCTACATTCTTTTTAAGTTTGAAAATCTTTTTTTGAGCGCCAGATGACATTAATAAAACACCGGAAGAGTACAAAACCGTTTTGGAAGATTGACTGTTGCCGCGAACTGCTGTTACACGTCGTGACGTCAGAAGTACCAACTTTAGTTTCAAATGTACCAACAATCGTGTTGTTATAATTCCCTTGTGCGCTTTATATAATAATTGAACTGGAGTTTCTGAATTTATTGAGAAAACAATTTTATTAACGTCATTCTATGCTTGCTTAATTAACTGGGATAATTGAACGTATACTACAAAATTTTCTACTGGAAATGCAATTTACCGAGCGTGCAAATTTGTTATTACCAAAGTAATTATGTTAAAGTTTATGAAATTCACTAATAATAATTCAATTGCAGTTGACGTTAATGCTTCCGATAAACTTTTGAAAAATGAAAAAATTTGGATAACTTTCATCCAAAACGGAAGGAGATGATTACCACATAACCACTAAGTACCAATAGAAAGACATATTTATTTTTATACATGTCTGTACGTATTTTTTTACGATTCATAAATGAAACATTACTTTTTTATAACTAAAATATGACTGCAGTAAACAAAAGTATCATGCCATATTAGCTTATTAAGTTTAAAAAGTTTGAGCGCTCAATTCTACGAAATTGGAAAATATTTATGTGGACATTTTTTAATTTCGCCCTCGTTTTTGGATTTCCCCGTTTCTGATACCAATAAAAGCGAGCTTAATTAAATTTTTGCGCTTTTAAATGAAAGATATTAACGTAAGCCGTTGTGATGTAATAATGGTCAATCAAACGGTGAAATATTTCAACTTTTTCGATTACGAAGAATTGGATTTTTTGGTAAATTCACCGAATAAAACGGATAAACTTTAGCCTTTTGTCTTAAACTTTCATATCGTTGCTTTATTAGATCCGGTAGTTTACTGTTGGAAAATCCAAACGAGTGTTTTCTTAAGGAAAACAGTAGATATTCTAACCTTTCGAGATATAAATTTAAAGGAAGAGATTGCTGGAAGATCTGTTTGTTATTTTAATATAGCAAAATAATATTACAAATATTTTTCATCGATCACGTGAAGCCATACTAGCACCTCATCCTTCAACCTCTTAAAATTGATTCGAATCTTAAAATAATGCTATTATCTACATAGATTGCCTACAATATTTTATAGTAATTACATAAATTTTCACATCTTTTATGCGGTATAGGATAAAAAAAAAATAAGTTAAACAGTTCAATTTTCGGAAATCAAGTTTGCAGTTTCTTCATTTAACTGAAAAATTTTTGCTTTAGTTTTGATGTCGGAATTTCTAGTGCAGCATTTATTTATAACACGTTTACGTGTGCATGTACCGACATCCACTTAATTTGCCGATAGTTCTACCTTCTTTCGTAACTAATGGAAAGAAACCACCGGCTATCAGCATTATCACTGCGGTACCCGGTACTTAGACTTTTTCGAAACTCCCATAAGATTGATGATTCGAGAATCTGCCTGCCGTTTATTTTGTCACTCAATTTAATTAAAAAGCATAGTAAAATCTCGGAAACAACCCGCGTGGCCTTTCCAATTATTAATGTAAAGATTCTAACACATAATTATTTGTTTTTTACGCAATTTTGTAAATTTGTTTTATTTCCAGCAGGAGCATTGTTTTCGTGAGTGGAATTTTTGAGAGATTTGGTGTAAAAGTCATTGGAATGTTAATAACGATTATCGAAATCCACGAGGAAGTTCTCTGAAATTGTTATCATAAAGTCAAGTACCTCATTATCTGCTACGGCAGTTTCAGTGGCTCAAAAACCACATTTTGTAGAAATTTCCAGTTGTTCTCGTAATTCTTTTGTAGAAACCGAAGTAGCAATTCATAATTTTTTAACTGAAAATCTTTTCTACTGAAAAGCTTAATCAGGTCGAGTGGTGCACTCTGGAATATTTCATACTCTTAGCTTTCAATTAATAATGCACACCTCGGTGAGCAAGGTCGAATTAACATTTTAAACAAAACTTTTCTCAAGATTATATTTTTGTAATGATTTTTCAATTAAATCGTTTTTGTTAGCATTTAAAACACAGAGATCGTTAATCATTTGCAGAAACTACAGAGACTTGGATATAAATTTCTTGTCTGAAGTATCCATTCTTCTTCCTAATGCAACAACAACATTATTTCATCTAGCAAAACAAGCCTGCTGGTTTTGATCTTTCCACAGCCGAAAGTGATTGCGGCAAAAAAATTAATTACGTCCTGCAGTTTTGCAAGTCGAGCGCGACTGTGATTCCCCGGCGAATCGGGAAGGAATATTTTCGTTTAGAATTGTTAATTAAGTTGACTCTTTGTGCTGTGGTGAACTGGAACCGAAAAGGTAGAACTTTAATTGGAATCATTCTCAATTGGAACAAGAAAATGTATTTTAAAGCTGATTAGAATAGCAATCAGGGAAGTTTGTATTCTCTATGGATTTTTGCCTAAGACATAAATTTAGCAAAATGATATAATTTAATAAATTTCTTTTAGTACCTACGAATGTACCTACAGGGAAATTTTAATTGGTTTGATTTGGCTAATAAGTAAGCACTGCATCTGCTATTATAAATTTTATTTCTTGAAATATGTTTAAGTGCTACGGGCGACGCAATAAATTTTCATACCATTTCTGGTTCGCTTATGAAAATATGTTTTAAAGTTATAGCTTTTTTGATAACACCTCGCACTACTTTCTTGCGATATTCTCGTTTGAAATGTATTCGGGACGCTTCCAAAACGATTCGTTTAGCTATTTTTAGTGATGAAAAGTGAATTCTTATTTCGAGTAATTTTTTACCTAATACATTTGTTAACCGACGAATCGCTCTGGGATTTCCCGGTAAAATTTATTTAGTTGTTTGCGTAAATATCCACTTTGAGTGAATAATCTTAGCAATTAATACGGGGGGATGATCATAATACCTTATTTACAAATCCTCTGAAATACTGGGGGTATTCATGTAATGCGATACTTTGACAAATTCGCACCGTCGGTAAAATTTTACGCCCGTACGACAGCAACGAATTTAATCTGTTTTTCAATTTTAAAAGCAGTTTGTCACTCGAATAGCTTTTATTTATCAAAGTCTGTATTATACCTTAAGGTAATATTGAAGATGAAAAATAATCATAATACAAAAACTATTTTCCACCATTTGCATCGTATTTTTTCGGCTGTATCATTTATTACTCTCCAATGCCAGAAATTTTAATTAAATCCTTCAAATTTTAAATGAAATTCGTTTCAAAACAATACGTACTCTTAAAGAGCTCCCTGTGGAATCGTACGTCAGCTGATAGCTGGTTTTGGTTCTGCAAAATTGAAAGGTTCTTATTTATTGAATCGGTTAAAGAACATGCACGCGAACCTTTTGTTTCTGAGACCGGGGGGTCTGGGGGTATGGAATACCTCTTAGTTATCGATAAATTTTTAATAAACTTCAGCTAGGTAATATTAACTATTCTAGCTGGTTCAGCTCCAAGCTGTTTAAACATCCGGATTGTGTGGCACAACGCCTCCACTGGTTTTCGAAGCAATTGTCACGCAATACCAATTTAAATATCTGCATTATTGTTTTAAAGAAAAATTTTAATTTCAGTTTACAAAAACGTGAAATTTACATTTTTATTTGTTTCGCAAACGATAAGCATTTTCTATTTTGTTTACATCCGTATATACAAAATTTCAATATGTCTCTCGACGAAGGGGTATGTTATTTTATAATACATCACCTTATCGTCCTTAACCGATGTTTGTTTTTCGCACTGAAAATTCTTTATGTATTTTATCAATTTTCCACATCCTAACCGCATTTTGATTTGAAAAATTGTGTTCCTGAATTTTATATTGGAAAAGCGGTTTTTCATTTTTTTGTTTTATGCTATAAGAAAAGTCGATAGTTTGTATCACTACCAAGTAGTTCCAGTAGGATATCGATAAACATCGCCTAAAATAAGCTCACGCAAACACGCCCTTTGTAGGACTAAACTGAATATTAATTCGGTGTGCTGTACACGCAATTTCCACCTAAGCACTTCTCCTATTAGGGATTTTCTCTACATATTCACGATTAGGAACTTCGTAAGGGCTCTATTAGTTTTACCGAACTACCCTTGCCAGACATCTGAAAAAAGCTTTTTAAATTTCACAAAGTTAGCGCCAAATTGACTATCGCTTCGTTTTACTATAATTAATTTTAATTGCTTTATTTTCTAACGTCGCTTTCCCAAGTACCTAATTCACTTTATGTATGCGTATGTCGCATTACGGGATTTTTGATTACTTTTTAATCAAATTTTATTCAAAAAAATACCTAAACGAAAGATGCTGACCTACCTAAAGGCAGTACATCCAATAACCTAACTGGTCACATTTATACCGAAGCTTTTTCAAGCTTTATTTAACAAATTGTTAATTTCCACTTCAATGTCTTCAAATTTTTAATTAAAGGTTGAATCAAATTAACTATCGATGCTTTGTTAATTAGTTCGAATTTTCCTAAATGCAAAACATTTCCTCGCCCAGCTAAATCAGGTCCCTGTGTTGTCCTTTCAATTATTGACATTATTTTTTTTCTATTATTTTTCCACGCTGTTATTCCGTTTATAAGCTGAAACAGATAAAAGCCCATCGATATTCCAGTCACAAGACAAATAAAAACTAAAGCGACAAAACAAATTGCGCAAAAATGTCGAAAACACATTAATATTTAAACTTTTATTATGTTTACCGTTAACTGTTTCCCGAATGGATTCGAAAATAATTAACAAATTTTCATGCATAATTTATTTTTACTATAATAACCAGAATAATATGTATAATATTAGCGTAATTTTTCCAGTCAAAAAAATAAAATTCTAGATATCGAACCTTTATTCGAACCAATTTGTCGATTTATCTCCATCGTAAAATATTAAATTAAAACTTTTTTATTTCTTTTCAGTTTATCTTTGCGAATGGCATGAATTTGATTTTATTTATTGTTTGTGTTAGTCTTTTATACTTTGCTTGTTTTATTTCCTTTTCATCATCATTATTTTGTCACTATACTAATACACACGTTTCCCATAAAGGAAATGCAGCCAATTAAAAACAAACAACTGGAATTTTTGGAAAAAGATGCGAAATTCATGTTAATTTATGATAATGCAGAATTGCAAAACACAGAAAGCAATGCATTTATTCAGTTATTTTGTGCAAATCGACACTTACAGTTTTAAATTTTCGTTGTTTTCATTACTTAATTAAAGTTCAGTGCGCAAAATATTTGTTTTAATTTAAAATTTTCATTATTGTTATAATAATAATGCGTAAAAGCACTTATTTCTGCACTAAAATGATGATACCTCTTCATTGCGTTATTTGTTTTGCAAATTATAATTCAGTGACAATATTTTGATATATCTGACCAGTAACGTGGCACGTCTTCCAGTTGAAAATTACGTGATGCCCTATACCAATGTTACATGGTAGATATTAGAGCACCATTGATCTCCGGGGAAGGTAAACTGATGTTGGATCTTTATTTCAAATGTATTTATCATCATGAGCAATTGTGTAAAAAAAAATAATAATGTGCACAGTCGGACATAAGTAAACATTAACAGAAACCTTTCTGCCATTAAAACCCTGGATGGCTTGGGGGATCCCCCTGCGTTAACGCTGTAATTATGTAAAGTAGTAACCTTTGCCGTCATATTCTGTAATATTATATTATTAACTAGCAGTGACGTAGCGCGGTTTTCTTGCTGGGGGGGGGGGGCGGTATAATTACTTTCAGTATGGTATTTGTATAATTTCTAACCGTAAAATCATAAATAATACCACCCTTGTAATGTAAATATCCGATGTTTTTAATTACGCTTTTAATTACAAAACGTTTTTACAATAAATTTTAGTGAAGTATTTAAGTGGCAATTACTTAAACGTAAAAATCTATACTATAATCGGCGTTTCTCGGATCGCCTCTTAAACGACCTTAAATTTTAATGGGAGATGGTGTAATAATATAAGTTAGCGTGAGATGGGAAAATTTGAACCGGGAGGAAGCGGTTAGAAAAGTTAGGGCTCCGAATATGCACGACGAAGAGCGATCGAGTACCATAACCTCACTTTGGCGCTTTATTGAATTTTTGAATCCAAATCGTGAGTACTTTTAATTGAAAAGCTCTGAGGTCTTTTGCCACTTCAAAATTTTATCCATCAAAGTTTCTTAGCGATACAATATAGATTTTATATTAAAGAAAAATCCCTTTGAGCATTTGAATGAAATAATTAACGCTTTTTCGCGACTTCTTTGAAAATAAAAAGCATTTCGAAAAAGAAAATTTCGTAACTTTAAAGCGCTTCCTTGATTATATCCATTTTCGTTTGAACTACTAGGAGCTTAAAGTGGCTAATTTAAAATAAAAACATGGCGCTTTTCCAATATTATTTCCCATATGATTTACGATTTTCTATTTATAAATTTGAGTTTTATTGAAAATGCAAGAATTTTCTATACCGCGAGAGCGATAAATGTCTACTTTATTGGGCCTTTTTATTAAATCCAATTTAACTTCAAGTATTACTTGTTTACGTTGAAGCTTAAGTTTTTTTTAGTATGCGAATTGAATTTCACGACCTTCAGCTTTCGAACGTTTTTCATCAGAAACTAAATTGGGTTTGTATCGATGTTCCTTTAATCCGCCTTATCTTTTTGTTGTTATAAAATTAGGATTTTAACTGGAAACCTCCCGATTTATACGTGCGTAGTCTTATTAAATTCCTTCTTTTACATATTTATGGCCTTTAATTACAATTGGTAATGTTTCCTAATTTTTTTACGTTACGCGTACACGACTTTCTCATTAGCACGTAAATGTTTTATTATGGTGATTGCTTGTATATGAAATTTTATATTTCTGACATTTGTAATTCAATTATGATTTGCATTATTAATTGGTTCTGTCATTAGCACTACACATTATGCGCATAAATAACGGTGTCGGCTACCACCATAAATCTCTGGGTGTAACACCCGCAATACTAATTTATTTCCCATTACACAAAAGGTGCTAAATTTATTATTTCGCCCGATATCATGCTCGAATTCTGTGTGCGGTGTTAACGTAGCGATGGAAAAGGAAGAAGAGGTCGGCGATCTTAATCGGGGTCAAATTGACTCTAGTAGGGAGTCCGTTAATTTATATCGACTCCCTAACGGAGTCAGGTTGACTCCCTTTGAGGAGTTCTACACACGAGGACACCATCGAGGATTCAACTCCTTCGAACTTCGCAAAAAATTCAGTAAGATTTCAACGATTTTTTTTTTATTAAACCCAAAATCAACCGGCATGATTAATAATGTTCCTTCTGTTCCTCAATTATGGATTACTTTAATATTTAATGCTAGCCTACTTTATTATTTAAAAAGGTTCCCTAGTTTAACAATTTTCACGATGGTATAAATTTTTTGTTTTGGTATTTTAAAATTTTACGAAGCATAAAACGAAAAAGTAGCAAAGTTACTCTACTGGTCGTTTCGCAATTAACAACCTTCTCGTTCTTTTTCAATCAACGTGTTTTTGTCTTCTACTCAGTTTTAGAAATAAAAACGTATCCCCAGATACTTCTTACATTACAGGACTTGTTTCTCCTTTACATCCATTCAGTTGTTTAAATTAAACTTGCTGTTATTCTGTTTTTAATCCCTCGATAGAAAAAATGGGGAATATACTTTCAGCCTTAAATTTGTTTCTTTATAACAAAAAAAGTTAATTTAATTAGTACCTCCTATTCGATACATATAATAAAATGGTGAACCGGGCTGGCCCCGAGTGTTTAATGAATTTAAATAATTGTTCAGTCGGCCGACTGATGGTTTCATTTTCAAGTAGTCGACGGAACGACACAAATACTAGCACTTTGTAATTTAAAAGGTGAAGTGCTAACTTGTATAATTGCTTTAATTATGTTAAGTTACATTTCCATAGAAATAATCTGTTAATTTGTTAATTTTTATAATTTCTTTTGTTTCCTATTAAAAAGCTCATTACAATGTACACTTGTTCTTTGTTTTTCACGTTTAACAAATTTCTTTAGTCTAAAAAATTAAAAACTGTGCAGATCTTGACTAAAGGAAAGAAACATTTAAATTTGTAATTTTATTATTAAAATATTATTTTCCGGGGTTACCCTACCCATGGCATGTCTCTATGTTATATAAATATTTTTAGGAATAAATAGCACTGCTCATCTCATAAACCTCTGTTAACTTGTAGCTGTGTGATTTGTAGCTGACTCCGCCCATTAAAATCCAGTGCTACCACTATGTTGAGTGCACGTACCGTCAACAAAATGAGAAAAACACAACTATCTGAAAAATCAATTTTATTCCTAAATTAATCAATATTAGAAGCCATAGCAAAATAACAATATTGCTCCAATTGAGTTAACAATAAATACAAATAAATTTTTTGTTACTACTAGGTGCGCTCTTCCTTAAAAGTTATCAGACAGGAATTAATCAGCAAAGTGCGTTACATAAAGTTATCTATATTTCATCTAAAGTTATTTAGTTAATACCCAACTTTTAAATAAAATTTGATCATATTAAATTAAACGACCTTTCCTTAGGTAAATTGGAAAAAGATGCCGTCTACTACAATTTGGCCCTCTCTCGAGAAAATTTCTTATCGAATTTTAACAGGATATTTATAGGGAGGTGCAGAATAAATATATAATACCAATTTAAATTAAAGCTATAATTTTTTTAAAAAGAGGTCAGCTTTAGAAGATCTCGTGATGGGATTTCCACTGGGACGTGGAAAATGAATGTTTTAATATATGATTTTTTTTGTACAGTTAAAAAAAATTCATAAATTTAGTGCCTTTGTTATAAATAAACAAATGAATTCAAAATAATAATAAAATAATATGTTAAAGACCATTACAAAGCATTAAATCATATCACTGTCACATACAACATGCGTAGAGTGATATCAAAATCCAAAAATAAATTATATCCTTCATCATGAACAGATTCTGTAAACTGGTCTCATTTAATTGTTTTGGCCAGATGTACTTGCACCCAGGGCCGTATATAAGGGGGTGGTTTTGGGGATTCAAACTCCCCCCCCCCATTAGTTGAGTAATAACTGAAAACTGAAAAAATGTACAAAGGAAAAAATAATAAAACCTGTATAGGTAATTTGTAACCAAGAAACTATAATTTTTTCTTACTATTTTCTGATTACAAGAATTAAATTAAAATACGGGCGTTTCAACCACAACCTCTTTTTTAATTCCATACCCCCCCCCCCCCCTGTCACTGTCTAACTACGGCTTTGCTTGCGCCTCTTAATTTAGGAGCAAAAATGCTAGGGTCCTGAAGCAGCCTGAAACAGCGTCGAATTTCTTTCAGAGAAATTTGCACTAATAGGAGGGCTACGTTAATTTGACGAGATTTTAACGTTGAATTGACGTTTATATTACGTGCTTATTCAAAACTTAGAATTTAAATCACTAACAAAATTATCCCCCTACAAACCTTTGTTCTTTGAAACCGGGGGAATACCCTCCAGTACACCAGTAAACCAGTTTTATCCCGAAATGAACTAAACGAACTTGATACTGCCGTTCGTGAACCACGCCCACTTTAATTGTTTGTATTTGATTGAAGTGTATTAGTGTTAAGGGTAGATTTTTTTTATGCAAATGTAAAAATTTTAATTACAGCTAAAGTTTTTCGTAATAGTTTAAATTATTTCACATCTCCCCGCGGCTCTATAAAACAAACCAAGCGTAATAAAGTTTGTTGTTAATGTAAACTTAAATGTAAAGTACGTTTTCATGTTTCCCTTGTTAATAAGTTCCTCTTTGTATCAGTTTTAAGGCGAATTTATGGCCATAATGAGTGGTAATAAAAAAATTAGTTGTAAAGTTGCATTTTAATAGGAGAAAATTAAGTGGAGCTTTACTCCGCCATTATATGAGTGTTAAACTGTTAAAGTCGAACCAAGGAAGGCAAAACTTAATCAAATAGGAGTTGAGAAAGTGTAAATCTCATAAATTACTCTACAAAGAAGTTGAAGATATGAAACTTATATCTTTTAGACAACTGAGTTTGAAATTCGCTTCGGGAGACGGACTGAATAGGATTACCTGCCTTTTATCGTATTAAAACAATTTGCATTTATTAAATCGATTTTTATAAAGAAAATTTGTTTAAACATTTTCCGGTGCTCACAATTACAAAATTGTGGGTCGTGTTTAAGGCAAGTTGATTCCAAATTGGGCAATTTCCCTTGCAAATTGAAACAAACACTTATATATAGGCAAAAGCTTCGGGGTTTACAACTTCTAACCGCGAATTGCTATGGAAGTTTCCAAGTTAAACTTGATCGCGATGACTTTAGACCAGAGATGTGATAAAAGTTTTAAAATATGAAAATATATAAACGAATTTCTCGTCTTCCAAATTCAAATTGCCGAATGTTTTCCTTCCAAACGTAAAAATCCACATAATTAAGTCTAAAATCCAAAACTATCTGCTTAATAAATCTGCAAACGTTTTATTTCGTATTTCCTAAGCACAGCGCCATAAAGTCGTTTGATTGCTGTGGTTCATAAAAGAAAATAAAAATAAATGACGGAAAAATGCTATAAAATAAAAGGCTCAAATTTGATATCCTAAACACACAATGCCAGTTATAGAAAATTAGGACAATTAAACTGGCGTGATCCTTTCCAACAATTTAATTTGCAATTTTTAACCATAAAATGTTTTTTGCATAATTCAGCCGTTAGGATTTTAATTTCACTATTTTTTTTACTAAATTTTTAAGATATCAAAAATAATCTACTTAATGGCTTGCGGTAGACTGACTTGCTATTTTATAAAATCGCATTGTGGTTCTAACAAGGCAGCTTACTCAGCGAAAATATTTTCTAGCCGAAGAAGGATAATTAATGATTTTTTTAATTATTGTTCCTTCTTTTTTTAACTCCAACAAAAAATTAAGGGTATTATTCCTTCAAGATCGATTTGTCTTTCGTTTGTATTATTCAATTTAATTTCAAATAATTTTAATTTACTAACTATTTATTTTGTTTTAGTATAACATAAAAAAGAAGGAAGAAATAGTGGATGCCGTTCAGGAAGAACCAAATCCTTTAATGCGTAAGAAAAAAACACCCGAAGAGTTGGCGAGAGAAGCTGAAATGGAAGACGAGGACGAATTCACGAGTGAGTGTTTTACAGGATTTGCAAAGATAAAGAAAAATTGTACGATAATGTAGACGAATTTTGTTAACCAAAGCAATATCAAACAATTTATTGTACCTAGCACCAACGGCAGTAATAATTTAACTTAGTCGCTAAGTAGTTAAATTTGATGTTTTATATTCAAATTCTAAATGTGTTGAAATGTTAACGACGCCGATACGGTTAGGGTAGTAAAAATTAATTTTCTTGGACCAACTTAAACCTAATTCAATTTTTATTGGGTGGTTCAAAAAGTAACTTTTGGGAAACATTTGGAAAAGTTACTTTTTGAATTTTCACCTCATAATTTTAATCCTAACTTATACAAATACAATGAAGTAATTTTCTATATATAACGAAAAAGAATTCACTTGTTTGTTAAAATTTGGCCGCTATTGGCTTATTTATGCCCAAAAAAGTGAAAAATTCACCAAAAAAATATTATTTTGTAATTTTTATTCAGCTAAATATATCCAATATTTTGGAGATTGCTGATTTTGTCGCACTTAACCTTTTTACCTACTAATAATGACAATTAAATTGGTGCCTTTATTGGCCTAAAACGTTGACAATATTAAACATATTTGCCAAAAATTGACGCACTAATTGCTTGAATTTTCTAGGTGATTTATGTGGTAGTTTTTAACTCTATTTATTTTAGCTTTCGATCTTATTTCCTTCAAAAGCTACTTCTATTTTATAAAGAATTGCATGAAACATTTCAAGTACGTAATCAACATGTTTTGTCTTTTTGACCAACCTCAAATTTCTAGGTTTTTTTCTAATTTAAATAAATATTTCGATCTTTTCTTCTATGTCTTTCTTCATTTCAACGAAAGTCTTGTACTATTGAATAAAAATCGAACAATAAATTATTGAAGTGCCTAATTAACGAAGATAAACAATGCCAAATTTTCTTGGTGCCAACAAAATACGAATACATACATACACTCTTTGAATCCAAAGGACTTCCTTACTATTAAGTTCAATCAGGTCCCAGTGATTGAGCAAATGCTTCCTGATTAGGTGTTCTAAAGTCTGCTTCGAGTCTGCTCGATTCATTCACTGGGCACAAAGTCACCCCAATTTTGGTATTTTTCATTTACTTGGTATATACCATACAGAGGACAAAAATAAACTCTTGGTATATCTTACAAATTTCCAATCTGTTTCAGGAATAATTTCTGCTTGGAGCATTCCAAGGAGAAGCTTAAATTAACAGTGATTTTTTTCTTTCATTTTGGTTTGAGCCAAGAAATGCTCAAATTTTGGAAAGATTTAGATGATACCGCCATAAATGTGAGTAAATCGGAAGTAAATAGCAATGGGCAAATTATTTGTTCCTTTTCCCTTTGTTCCCTTTTGGATTTCGTTTATTTCGTCGCAATTTGGTTTTGCAGCAGGCTACACTCCCCCCGGCCAGCTTGTGAGTTTATTCCAATTGAGGGAATAGAACTTTTCACTTTCTAGGCTTTATTGCTTTAATATTTGTTGCTCAAACTCAACTTTTTTATTTAAATGGAGTTAGAAACTTTTGTGACCACGAAACTTGACAAAATAAATCACCTGAAAATTTCACTACCACTTAATTTTGTAATCGTAAGTTTGAACGATATTTTTATTTTTTAAGTTTTTTTTTATTGTAAAAATGTATCATATTTGGGTGCTTGAAATAAAAAAAATGTTTTGATTCAATAAAATGTATTTGATATTTTATTGGTGTGTCATAAATTTTGGACGATAATTAACGAGACCATAAAGCGAAATGTCATCGTATCGCTTCGGGGTGGTGAAAATTTATGTGGGTTTCGACGGGTCTGATATTGGAGAAATTTATTTCAAGCATCAAATTTTTGTCTTTTTATTTTATTTTAATTAAATTTTGTTTGATATATTTGTTTTTGTTATCCCTTATCCGTTGGTATGCTTGATTATAGTTTTTTACTACTCTTTCTTCTGCACTTGTGTATATTTATAAAAGATCTATATGTGATTAATATATACGAATGTTACCTACCTCGTCACCAAAATGTTCTTATCTTGAAAATAATTGTAGCGATTACTTCCGACTGACTCTTTTACTGCCTTTACTGTTTTTACTATTTTAATTCTTCTAGCATCTTGTCTTATGTGTCTGTAACAATTTTTGTTTTCAGAGTTGAAGAATACGATAGAGACACAAGTAAACGAACTCAAGTCTCAAATAGAGAGTAAATGTGTGATGCAATGAATTTGAAGACATCCACGAGGCAATTTCTGCGCGGCCTCAGTAGATCAGCTAACAGCTCAGAAAATGTACCTACATCTGCTTTAGATAATGAAATTAGTTATAGGACAAACCCAGTTGTTAGACGCAAACCTGTGATCAAACATTTGAATACCAAAAAGGTTTTTTTTCTAATTTTGATGTTTAATTGTTCGAATAATAAATTTAAAAACAATTGTTTATTTACTTGCGTGCATTTGTTGAATTTATGGCAAGTCGTTCGTTCGTTCGTTTGTTCGTTCGTTCGTTCGTTCGAATTTTTGAAATTAAAAGTACAAGAATACAATATAATTTTATGTCGCGCAGCAAACTGCCACACGTTAAAAAGAGACTGCGATATTTAAACAATTAACAAATAACAAAAATATTATGATGACGTGGCACACCGATTCGCATTGTCATAATACTTTTGTCGTAATGTTATTAAAATTGTTACCAAGTTATGTAGATAGATATAGTGTTACCTATTTTTTGTAACAAATCTACCAAATTGTGAGCGTTTTTTGTTTCATTTTGTGTGAATAAGCATGAAAATTTACGATAAGGGGGTATGTTTGAGGCTTCTTTAACACTTTTTCCTTCACTGCCTAATGGCTCTTCACCTTCCAACACATTGTGATTGGTCATCATCCAAATTCCTTGAATTGCCTTAAGTGTTTCAATGTTGCCCAAATTGTCGATTATAATACGTAACCTAAAAAACAAAACCTCACACGGAGAACAATAAATTAAGTTGGCTGCATTGACTCAATGTTAGTTCTCTTCTGTTTCGAAAACGTCAAGTGCCCTCTTTACTATTACAATCGACAAATTTTTGTTACGATGATTGCGCTTGATCGATCGATGTTATTTTTGTGAGAAAAAAACGAAAATATTGATTATCATCTCTAAATTTGTGCCTTTTTCCTTTTTTACGCCGTTTTTATCTTTGAAATAAAGCGACTCTTATCTTTTACTATTGCACTCGTACATTTTAAATATAATAAAGAATGAAGGCATTTGGAATAACCAAATAAGAGCGGGAATAAATGGAGCGTATCGGAAGTAGTGTAACTTGCGATTGTTTTTATCATATTGCAAATGCCTTGTCATTTTCAATTTTGATGGCAATAGCTTTCTTTTATGTGTCGGTGTTGCATGTCATTTTTGAATTGTTCGTTGTTCATTGTTGTTGTCTCTGTCTCTTTGTGGATATCTTCTCGAGATGTAAGTCCCATACGACCAACTATATAAAACACCACAACTTACTATTTGTACTTACATATTACATAACATAACATATTATTGTACTAAACTACATTTTGGACTTAATTTAGCTTCGACGCTTTTTTGAGAGAAGTCGTATGATGCGCTACAAGAAGTCGGTTTGCTAACGAAATAAATAAGAAACGAGCACCTTCGTTATCTCGAGTTCTTTTTCTTGTCTCTAAATCCTAACCTAACTCTTTCATTTCTTCTGCCTCCCTGCACGTTTAAATGACCGCACCGCACCGCACTACTGTTTATTGCTATTTATGCTCTCTACCTTCTTCCTAAGACATTTTTGCACGTTTGAGTTGAGATAATAACGTTTTTCGAATCCAGCTTATTCGAAAATCGAATAGAATAATAAAATTCTGCATCTTAAAGTTGTCTGTGTCAATTATACCTACATATAACTGTAATTATATCATCGTCTTTTTTCTCTTAGATGAAACTAATTCGTGTATCTATATCTGTCTAAAGTAGTTGGTGATAGTGGTTGCATCTTTGTAAAATTTTAGTGTTAATAGAATGTGTTGCTGTGTGTATATTTATAGGTGTCGTTGCTCAAGTGTGTTAATAAGAGATAATAAAATGTCTTTTTGGCAAAACGCAATGTTTAATGTGGAATTTGGGTGAAATCATCATTAAGAAAATTTTTATCCTTTTGTTTTTAACTTTACACCCTTCAATGCAAATCAATGCAAAGAACACTATAAAGTAGACATTTTATGTAGCACTAAATTGTTATCCGGGTGTCAAGGTGATTTTATAATGTTTAAATAATATTTTGCAATAATAACGACCACGCAAATTTGTTGCTATTGCGAAATACGTATTTAAATTGTTGTTCCTATTATTGTTGTTGTAAAACTTCACTTTATTGTAAAACATCGTAAGCAATCGTAGAACGACTTATATTAGACTAGTAGTGTGTGATATATAAGCATAAATACTATACTAAAATTTTCTTATGTGTTTACAATGTGTTAACAGTTCACTTAATTAACAATAAATTTTTTGACGGACTAAAAATTTTTCGCCGACGTCAATGGGACGAGCGCATGCGCGCCGGCCGGGCGGAACGAGGCCGCGCAACATACCGCCCCTCTCGAATGTCTGAATGGCAAACCTGCGCTGCTCCTATCGATGTTCCGAAAAATTACCGTTCTGTAAGATCGCTTACGCCGAATTCTGAACTCAAATCATTTTCTTGCGAGTTGTGTTTAGAATATCTAAATCTTGGAGACAACGACACATATATATTCTAGTTATAGTGAGCAAACATTTAATACTAGGTATATTGTAGCCATTAATAAGTACTTTATAAATAATTTCAAACCGTAACCAATTTGTCGACTTTCGATACCACATTCTCTTGCTATATTGCAAGTCGACGAAGAAGAAGAAAAAAAAAGAAACAAAATGAAATTTCGTTAAGAAATTTTGTGTCTGTGAACTAACAATTGGCTTCTGCTTATTATAAAGGTAAAATAGTGATAAAAATTTTGCTGAAATGAAAATCGTTAAATTATGAAAAAATGATCAATGTTGTATTGTTATAACAATTGATAATATTCACAGTATATTATGACCTATTGTAGATATTGTTGTTGATTCGAATATTTAGTTGATTTTTGATAATTACAAACAGCGAAGTTGCGAGTCTTCATATTTGTACAAATATTTAATTATTAACAAATTTTTATGCTAAAGGTGTGACTTTAAACGAAAAAAATATATAAAAAAAAATTCATTTTAAATTTTCTCGCAATTTTGTTCGTTTTAATTTTTAAAAATATAAAATATATGTAGCAGCCTTTTGTATTTACATAATTAATTAATATAGTAATTGTTTAATATGCAATGAGACAACCAGGTTAGACAAATTGCCCGAGTATCTATAGTTAGATAAGGCTGTTCACGTTGTTAATTGATAATAAGAAATAAATAAGATATGCTAAGTCAAAAAAAGTATGATTATTGTTAAAAAAATTAGTTGTAAAACCATCCACAACACTATTAAACAACTATGGAAAAGAATGACTTATTAATAATGAACCGTAATTAGTACAATATATGATTTTTCAATTAATGTTCATTTTATTTATTCCAATCCCACAGTTTTCTACCACGTACAGTATTCATAGTCGACTACCCGAAAATTTAAATTTTTTCACATTTTTACACATTGATATTACAAAAAAGATGTTGTGCAATTACCAGCACAACTATTTGCTATAAAAAATATTATTTTTGCAATAAAAATAAAATTAAATGTTTCTGCTACTAATTACTACGCTATAAAAATAAATAATAACTGCAATAAAAATAACGTTAAATGAACCTGACCTATCCAAACCGTCAGAAACAATAATATACCAATTTTTACTACAAAAATACATCAAAAACACAGGAGGCATGATTAATGCAACATTTTATTATATTATTGTAGTATTAAATAAAAAATAACATTTTTTTTCAGTATATTTTCAGACAATATTGAACAGAGGCTTTTTTTTGAAAGTAGGTACTCAAAATATTTAGAATATTTTTTGCCATTTGGCATTATTTTGCGCAACTTATTATTACGTAATTTTAAGGAACACGTGACATCATATAGGCGAATTATAATTTAACCCACGATTAAAATTTCAAAATGTTAATAGTTTTGAAATTACGATAGTTCAAAATAATAAATAAGTAATTTAATTTGTAAAACCTTTGAGAATAAAATCTATGACAAAGAAAAACTTGATAATGTTCTTCTTTATTTTTTAGTTTTTGTGAAATTGCATATTTTATAAAAATGAATAATAGAGAGTGACACGGACACGTAACCTGCGTTATAAAACGAAAAAATAATAACTTGACATTTAAATGCACAGTTTTGTCTGGACCTTTGATCGGACCCATTGTTATTTTTTATTCAAGGCACGCACTAGATTTGTTTATAATTAAATAAAACCGGATATTTTGTACATATTGACCTGAAGGTAAAGACCAAAATTAATTTTGAGTTTAAAATATTTAAAAATTGAAAATGCATTACTGTTTAATTTTTAACATCTCTAGATTTTGCAATTGGCTGATACTGTCTAATACTTGCTTTAAAGCTGTTTAGTAAATGGCAGTGTTAGACAATATCAGCAGTAAGTGGTAATCTTAAGCAGTATCGGCAGTATCAAATAATTAAAGCCAGTAAGTGGTAGTATTGCCAGTATCAATCAGTATTAGGTAGTATTAGCATTATACCTATTAGTACTGGAATTAACTGATAACAATGACTTTTACTGCCTAATGCTGTACATTACTGCTTAATACTGCTGATACATCCGATATTTTTCTGAAATCTGTAACTAAAGTTTCATTTTTGGATTGTAATCGATTAATTTTATTGGTAATGTACAATACTATCGTACCTAATGGAACTTCTTCTATCTCATTTAATTTTTCTTACATATCAATGAAATTCAAACTACCTTGTTGGCAGTTCCAGGCGCGGTGGCACAATTCCATGAACCGCGCTTACTTCACAATATTAAAAGCAACGAAAAATCTGTAGTTACGGAATACGTAATACGGAATAATATAATTTGAGGACAAAATTAACAAAATAATCAAAAACAAAATTTGAATGAAGAAATATTCTTTATGTCCGTACTTATAATCAATACTTACCTAACTACGACTCAATATGAAATCGACTGACTTCATTAGTCATGTTTATTCGATTTCGATGTAAGAGATCCAGCGTAGTGTCGACTATAATTACGGAAATTATAATTAAAATTTTTTTAAATCTACTGCTACATATTAAAAATCTTCTAAACTCAGCTCATCAGTTCTAGCTTTGAAAAACTGAAAATCTAGGGAACTGGTATGTTTACCTAGACCATGGCCATCGAAGGGGTTTCATAAAACATTCAATGACTGGGTAAGTCAATTTTTTATTACAGAAACTAAAAAGATTTCGATTTAAAAATGTCGACGAAATTACGAAGTTTATATCGTTATAAAATACGGGGGTTTGGGGTTTACATGAGGTTATAATTGAGGTTAACCTTTTGAACAATAACAATTATTGTTATATAAGACACAATAAATATAAAATGCCCTGTCTACTAACATGACTTAATTGAAATCGCTGCTAGAACAAACCGTCGACGTAGTTGAGAGTTTCTTACTGGCGAAGAGTGGGGGAAAAAAGAAATCATTAGTTTCAGTTCTGTCCTGACTTAAAAGGAAATTTTTTTCATACTAAAAATGTTTTCATCTCAATGTATCATCAGTTTTTTGTATTTCTATTTCAAAGCCATTTTAATTTTTTCCACATCACATTTCTTATTTATTTTCTCATTTATCATTTACGTTAAAATTATATATTTTTTTGAATTCCTCCCATTTTAATTAAATGCTGATACTTTTAATATTTTAAATTTTCTTTTCATTCTCTACAACTTTTCCGTCGTGTTTCTAATTTAGGACTCCGCTATGTTATTTTTTTTAGAGATTTTAAATAGTAATTTCTAGTACACTGCTAACCTTGCTAGCCAATTTTGACAATTGCTAGCTATTGTGTTTATTTTACATTCTTAAATTTTCAGATTTTTTAATTTTGTTTATTCTTTGTTAAAATAATTTTGTTCCAGGTTTGTTTAATAGGTATAATATTAAAACAGACTGCATAATTTATAACTTTTTAACTCTTTTAGCTTAATAGGTATACACAGATTCAATTGTTTTCTCAATTCTCGTTTTAATACTACAAGATATTTTCATTATTTACCTTTGATGTTTATTTCTCTAATGAAGTTTATGTTATATTTTTCCAATTACTTGATAACTCCGTCAACAACTGAACATTAAATATTTAAGCAAGTCTGATTTTTTATAAAAGCTTCTTTCATGATGAAGCTCATCTAATATTATTTTGCAGAAATTGTTAAGTAACTAAGTTTATCATTTCTTTTACTTTATTTTTACTTTTTAACTACTACTGAATAATTAAGGTAAAACTTTCCTCGGATTTTCCAAAAGAAACTTCCCTTAATTAAACCAGAAAATGTGTTAGTAGTTTCTGTTACAGAATATGAAATGCGATAAGGGTAAAACGTCAGCGGTGAATTGATATGATCACTGGTTGAATTATAGAGCGAAAATTAGAATTTATTAAAAATTTTTAAGAATTAAAAAAGAATTGCTGATAAGTAAATTTCTTTTGTAAAAAAAAAACTTGTTAATCCTAGCTTGCGCGTCACTAATTGATTTGTTATTTTCGGAACCTGTAAAGTTGAAATTCACTATCTTTATCCTCTTAATGCGTAGTTTTCAATTAAAAGTTTTTTTAACACTTTAATTAAAATAATTAAAAGATATTTAGAAAGTTTAATTTATTTCTAGAAAATATGATTAATGTAAGGATCAACCTCTTGAGAAAATTTCTGCAATAACATTAAATTTTTGGAAAATATTTACACATTTGCTACCGCTGGAATAATTTTATAATAAATATCAATTCCCCTGAGAAAAACGTTGGCGTTCAAAAATTCATCGTTGTCGTGCAATAACACTGGAGTGTTGTTAATTGGAGAAAATCCAATGGCAGGAATTCCTAATGCGCGAACGTAGCGACTATCGGTACCACCAGTGAATATTTGGGGTTTCAACTGGATGCTCCTGCAATGATCAAATTTAAACCTGGACCAAATAAAAGCTTCCACTTACAGCTTATCAGCAGCTTCCTTAAAGGAAATCCAAAACGGATTTGAAGCATCTAGCTTGGTAACAGCAACTTGTGGTTGCTTTTGTTCAAATTCGATCCAAACGCCTTTTCCAGCTTCCTTGCACCACTGATTTACTGTTTCTTCCCACTTTCTTATGTCTACCGTTACCGGAATTCTGCAATCTATCACCATGACTATTTCATCCGGTACCACGTTTGACTGGACACCACCCTAATAAAATTTAAAAAAATTTGAATTTGTGAAAAACCCATTCAACTTACCCATCCTATGCAGCTTGTAAAAAAATTTAAATGCGTCATCTTAAACACTTAGTAGAAAATTTGGAATAATAAAATAATAATTACATTGATTCTGGTTAAGTTTACGGTTGTAACGTCCCCAATTGTTAAAGAAGGATTTTCTTTCAGCTTCTTTTTTTCCTGTTCTCTGAAATCAAAAAATTTGTCCAACAGGTAGCGTACTTTTTCTCCGGCGGTGTTGTCGTGCAAAAGAGAACCATGGCCAGGCTGACCTGGACAGTGTATGTGCATATCTGATGGAGAAAAAGCGAAATACAAAAATATTTGAGTTACATTCGGTTCGCTTACACCAAATACATCTTTCTCCGTAAAAAAGCGCAAATTCATTGGTTGGGCTGGCTAAACCTTCATCCAACGCAAATCCAACGTTAAGTTTCTTAAAATTATCCGTTTTAACAAATTCTCTCATTCCTTTTTCCCCTCCAATTTCTTCATCGGGAACGAAGGAAATGTGCACGGTTCTCTTGAGCGTCACGTTATCTTGTTTGAGTTTTCTGATTGTTTCCAAATACTGAATACCCACACACTTCATGTCTTGACTACCACGAGCGAAAATATTTCCATTTTCATCGATATCGGCATCGAAAGGTTTATGGGTCCATTTTTCCTAAAGTATAAGGGTGAATGAAAAATTTTGGAACTAGATATTTGAATTATGTACCTCGAAAACTGGAACAACGTCCATGTGACTGTTGAGTAATATCGATGGCAGGCCAGGTTCCTTTCCGACCCATGTTATCACAACGATGGGTTTATTTGGAAAACAGCTGTATACCTCGATGGGTAATCCTAATTCGGCAGCTTGCCTAGTGAGGAATTCGACACATCCACCTAAAACCAACACTGTTTTATTTTGTACGAAATAATTTTGAAAGCATACCGTAATCAACGTTTGGATGAACAGAGGGAATTTTTAGATATTCCCTAAAGTTAATAATAGATGGGTTATTTGCTGCCGACATTATGATATGTTACTTTTGTTCGATAGTACCGCAAGTTGATTGCATTTAAATTATTTCCTTATCTTCACCGTGACGACGTGTGCGCACAATCCACTTATATTTAATCACACAATTAAAATTTAAGTAAACATTCTGTTTGTTTATTTCAATTGTACTTAATTTGTCTGTGTTGTTAAGTAAACACCATGTTATTTTTAGAGTAAGCACTAAGCAGTGGGCGCAACAAAATACCACAGTAACCGGAGGATAGTTAACCACGGAATGTGTTTAATGATAGCAACTACTGATTGTTTGTACACTGAAATGTTATTTTTATTATCTTCTATTGGAAGTGGAACCGAAAGGGGGACTTGCAGTCATAGAGCAAATTAAATAAACGAGTTATGCTGGTAGCGGTAACCGTGTTAATGGAATGAACACGGTTATTGATACAATAACTTAATAATATCAGGAAGCGGGCTTTTAAATTAAAAGCAATTGGGCGAATTTAAATTTAAGCTTAAAATAATTCTTATTGTTCAACCGTGGCCGATTTGAAAAATTTTGAATAAAATATAAAATTTAATCACCCTGTATAACCACCTCTTGTCTTGTTGCCTTGTGGTATGTACTTACATTTCAAACCAACATTTTGGATTTCAAAGGTAAAAAAGCCAAAAATTTTCATACAAAAAACACGTATTCTTATTGGTCATTCAAGATGATTGGCTGAAACTCATACAAAAATTGTATAATTGCAAAACAAAAAGATGTGCAAGTTTCAATATACAAATTTCAATTTAAAGTTTTAAAAATGAACTGTATGTGTATAAAATATGTAAGATACTCATTATCTAATATTGTTCATTGTATTAATTTTAAAATTTGAGATAATATTATTAATCAGCAATCTTTTTATTTATATTATACAATATAATGTAGAATGTAGATCATAGTAAATAAAAATAGTTCTTTTTCGAAATATTCTAACAGCATAGAATATTTTTTATTTTTATAAATCAGCTCTTTAATCCAACTTGCGAGTCAGTATTATAAAAATATTTAAATCGCTTCCAAATTTGCAATAACTTTGAAATTTTACAAAATTGTGTATTTTGGATGACAATTAGGTGTTCTGTGGCAAAACTTAAAAAATTTCTTCTTCATTTTCGTATATAAATTAATTTCAAAATTAATTTCTACGTCCTCAGTTTTTAAATATCTTTCTTATTTTTTCTTGATTGCTTTGGCGTCCGGAAGATCTACGGGAGACTACTGGGGTAGTTTTGGTGCGTAAGTAAAAGATGCACTGGAGGGTATTCCATACCCCCCAGACCCCCCGGTTTGCCAATTAGCTATAATGAAGAGGCTGCATCAGGATAATGAAGCGCAAAGCAATGGATATAAACCGGGGGGTCTGGGTGGTATAAAACACTCTCAAGTGTATCCTTGCTCTTTATTTGTGATTTACCAGTAAAAGTGATCGACCCTATAAAGCAAATTATGGCTCTCTGAAAGTGGAAATTTTGGTTGACTCTCACTCGATGAAATGTCGCTACTTCCCCTCCAATATTAAATTTTTGGAAGTTAATAATGTCAATCTTTTAAGATTGATTTATTTAGTTATTTGAAAAAAAAAAGTAAAGAGACTCTCATTTGCTTTGTCATTTGCCGAAAGTCATTGGCGAAATATTTGGAAGGGAGTGCTTTGAAGTAAAGTCTTGGATCAAAAGTTCTGGTGCTAGGGAGATCGTCAAAAACCTGTACCTAATCTATGCTCAACCTAACCTAGGCCGAACTTAACCAACATCTTGCGTTTTCGTTTTTGCTGTTGTGGATCTATGTTATACTTTCTGTAGGACTACCCGTTCCATAAAGGGTATGACGCCTTGTCCTTCGGATTATATCTTAAGTTTTCCTTTCTTCTTCCCTTTCGAGTCTTGTCTTGTCTGCGTATTTTTTGTCCGGCTTCTTCTCTCTAGCCTTTTGTACCTTATCCTTTCGGGTAGTTTTTAATGTGAAATATTTAAGAGTTAAAACATTTTTAACATTTTATAATATAATTTTTTGGAATCGTAATTCATAAATTCTCATCCAGACGTTTTAGAATGGAAGAACAAAGTCGATCAACATCATCTCCAAAAAAACTCAACTTGAAGGAAAACCCAGAAGAAGTCAAAACCAATTGTTGAAAAAATGTTTTTAATTTATCTAAATTATCTCGACATCGACATGACAATAAAATAATAGATAAACAACTTATTATGTAAACAAAAAATTTCAAACCGCACTTAAACCTTGATAACGCTGGTATAAAATGATAATTTTGATAGCCAAATCTACTAGTTTAACGTTGTAGAACTAAAACAATAATGTCTTCGAAAACTAAAATAACAATGTCTTCGAAAACTAAATTAAGTGATAGCCAATTGGAAACCATCGCGGTGAACAACTTCAGGGAATACTTGAGAATTCCATCCGTCCATCCAAATGTGAATTATGGTAATATATTTTTAGCTTGTTTGTTAAAATAATCATTATAATTTCCATTTTTAAGATGCCTGCGTTACTTTTCTCCAAAACCAAGCCATAGGATTAGGCTTACCATGCCAAGTGTACCACTGCTTTCCAAATAAACCTATAGTGGTTATGACGTGGATCGGACAAGATCCAACCCTACCGTCCATCTTACTAAACAGCCATACGGATGTGGTTCCAGTTTTTAAGGTTTGTAACCTGAGGAAACAAGACAGCAACTGCAATGTTGTTTGTTTAGGAAAAATGGACCCACGACCCTTTCGGTGCCGAAATCGACGACCAAAAAAATATTTTTGCTCGCGGATCTCAAGACATGAAATGCGTTGGTAGTCAGTATTTGGAAGCAATCAGAAAGTTAAAAAATGATGGAATAACATTGAAGCGAACAATCCATATCTCTTTCGTGCCCGATGAAGAAACCGGTGGGGTTGAAGGAATGGCCGAATTCGTTAAGACAGACGATTTTAAAAACTTGAACGTTGGATTTGCACTGGACGAAGGAATGGCTAATCCAAAGGAAGACTACGTACTTGTTTATGGCGAACGGTGCGTTTGGGGTTTGTATTTTCATTGCCCGGGACAGTCCGGTCACGGTTCGCTTTTGCACGACAACACTCCAGGAGAAAAAGTGGAATATCTTCTCAACAAATTGTTTAGATTCCGTGAACAAGAGAAACAAAAACTTAAAGATGATCCATCTCTTAAAATTGGAGACGTGACCACAATCAATCTTACCCAACTAATGGTAAAACTAAAATTTTGTTAAACTTCTTAGTACCAACTAAATAATTTTTTGGTAGGGAGGTGTGCAATCCAACGTTGTGCCTGATGAATTCGTCTTTGTAGTAGATTGTCGAATTCCTATAACAGTGGATATAAAAGAGTGGGAAAATACCCTTAACCAGTGGTGTAAAGAAGCTGGAGAAGGCGTTTGGATTGATTTTCAACAAAAACAACCTCAGGTTCCGGTTACCAAGCTAGATGATACCAATAAATATTGGGTGGCCTTCAAAAGCGCGTCTGATGAATTGTAACTAATTATTTCTGTGTGGTCAAAAAGTAATCCTTCTCTTTTTAGGAATCTCCAATTAACAGCCCAGATATTTTCCGGTGCAACTGATAGTCGTTTTATAAGACAGTTGGGCATTCCTGCTCTGGGTTTCTCACCAATAAATAACACTCCAATCTTGTTGCACGACCATGATGAGTATTTAAATCAAGATGTTTTCTTACAAGGTATAACTACGTACACCAAAATTATATCAGCTGTTGCTAATGTTCCATAAATTAAATAGTTTAAAATTTAATAAATTAAGATGTTATGAGAAAAAGATATGCTTTCCAGAAGATGTTTCTTTTTCTACCTCTTTCATATCCTTTATATGTAAATAATCAGCAAATGCGAAGAAGTTCTTTTGCCTGGGTAAAATTGCTAATTGGACAGATGTTGATTGGATCACTCATATCTAAATGGTTTGGGTAATCCGTAAAACAAAAAGTATTATCTTTGTATAGTTTATTTATAAATAAAAATAAGCTTTACAAAATGAAAAGCGTTGGAGGAAAACTACTACTAAAACTACTTTTTGGGGACGTCGACATAGTATGTTTTATGTACTATATAAAGTTAAACGTTGGCCACGGCTGGAATAATTTCAACATAAATATCAATTCCTTTTAAGAAAATATCTTGATTCAGATGTTCATCGTGATCATGAGCCAACGTCTTGGTGTTATTTATTGGAGAAAAACCAAATGCGGGAATATCAAGTTTTCTTATGTAGCGCATATCAGTTCCTGCAGCAAAAAGCTTTGGTACCAGTGGAAGTTTTCTGGAAAGAGCCAATTAAATTTAACACAAAAAATTAAATTACTTACAGCTTCTCCATAGTTTTTTTAAAAACAATCCAGTATGGATTGGAATCGTCCAATTTAGTGGCAGGGTATTTGGGTTCCTTCTGCTCATATTCAATCCAAACTCCTTCTCCGGCCTCCATGCACCACCGATTAAGAGTTTCTTCCCATTCATCAAAATCTACTGTCAATGGAATGCGACAATCGACAACAAAAGAGAGTTCCTCGGGAACTACATTGGATTGAATTCCTCCCTACAACATTTAATTTAGTAAAATATTGGAATAACAGATTAAATTTCACCAATAATTTTGTAACATTAACTGTGGTTACGTCCGCAATACTTAAAGAAGGATCATCGTTGAGTTTCCGTTTCTCTTGAGCTCTGAACTGATACAGCTGGTTAAGCAGGTATTGAACTTTTTCACCAGGCGTGTTGTCGAGTAGAAGGGAACCATGTCCAGATTGTCCAGGACAATGGAAATGTATCTCTTAAAAATTAATCGTCAATTTGGAACTTGCACTTTTGGATGCACTTACTCCAAGAACTACGTTCGCCATACATCAGAAAAAAATTATCTTGATTAGAATACGCTCCTTCGTCTAACGCAAATCCAACGTTAAGGTTTTTAAAATCGTCACTCATGACAAATGCTGCCATTCCTTCTTTTCCGCCAATTTCCTCATCTAAAATTATTGCAAAATTGAATTTAAAAATTTAATAATTTTAATATCAATACCAGGCATGAAGGAGATGTGGACGGTTCGTTTTAACACCACTCCATTAATTTTCAACCTTCGGATTGCTTCCAAATATTGGATGGACACGCATTTCATGTCTTGAGCACCACGCGCATAAATGTTTTTCTGGTCGTCCATTTCAGCGCCAAACGGGGGATAAGTCCATTTTTCCTAAAGGCAAACATTTTAAATTATTGTTATCAATTGATTTCCATTGAGTAGCAAACTTCATATACAGGAACCACATCCATGTGGCCGTTTAGTAAAATTGTTGGCAGAGTTGGTTCTTGACCGATCCATGTCAAAACTACCACTGGCTGTTTTGGAAAGTAGTGGTAAACTTGGTACAGTAGGTCCAAACTTTTTGCCTGCTTTTGTAGAAAAACTAAGCATTCGTCTAGAAAAAGATAAATTATTTATTAATAAACAACGCGAGAAAATTAAATACCAAAATTTATATCTGGATGAACGGTTGGAATTCTTAAGTATTCTCTAAAGTTATTTACTGCAAGAATATTACTTTTGCTGTTTCGGGACATCATTTTAATTTTTGCCTTCAGTTGGATGAAACTTTTAGACTAAAATTTAAATTATCTCACTCGTAAATTTATAATGCGGTTATCGAGTATAAGTGCAGGATTTATAATTATAACATTCTGTTTCATTGTTATCATTAAATTTTTTAAGCTGTTACTATTGTTACAACTGTGATTATCGATTGTTTTGTCCCAAAAATAATTTTTATGGGTTTTCTTTGTTCTTTCAGTTCTGTCGGTTCTGTTTGAATTTTTGTCTTTGTTCTGATGTCCTTCTAATAAAGCCAAAATCTGTGATTAGTTTAATCATAGATTAAACTGTTAGTTAAGCCGCTTTTGGGTTGCAGCAACGTTAATTTGGGCTTAACACAGGTTTAATACCCAAAATATTTAATTACTGGTTGACCAGTGATTAAAGTGACATGACCTCCTTTTGATAGCATGTATTTACTTTTATTATATTTTTTTGAAATTGAAGTTTGAATTTGATAATAAATATCAATTAAAAAATACATCATAATATTATTATATAAGTAAAATTAAGTTATACTCGTAATATGAACAACAAAGGAATCTAGGTTTAAATTTGAATACAAAAGGTCAAAAAACCTAATCCAATAATTCGATTGGCTGCTTCGATAAGCTTAGCCACGCCCATGGCTTATTGTTTTACAAGTTTGTTTTTCATAATTTGGCAATTTGTACGTTACTATCGAAGCAGTTATGGGCCAAAATGATGTATTTTATTATTTTTAGTAAAAACATTCGCTCTAAACAAATTTAAAAACAAGAAAAGTTGCAACAAATTATTAGTCTTTGAATCTAAACACTCATTAAAAACATTCCTGAAGCCGGCCAAACTCATACACTTTTAAAGTAATTTATTATCTGGTTGTTGTGTTTGCTTAGTAAAATAAACAGATATCTAGGTAATACAATATAAACTAGAAGCTTTTATTTTATTCAAAAGATAGGATAATCTTCTATAAAAAATTCAGTAATTGAGTATAAAAGTCAAACAGTTATCAAAGAATTCTTACAAGAATGAAATTCCTGTGATAAACTGATATAGAATTTGGTGTGATCAACTGCTAATATGCTAAGTTATGAAGACACTAAATTTTTTATAATCATATCAGTGTCTCGAAATGGGTCGTAGGTACATTCACCAATTCTGCTCTTAAGAAATCGCATGTATAGGGTATTACCAATAAGCGGGAAATTAAATTATAGAAAATTATTTTGTTCAAATTGTTCAAAATGTCGCTGATTTTTGGTTTTAATACATAGATGTCACAGCATTTAGCTAACTTAAAGTTTTGCTTAAATAAAAGAAATTTTATTGAACACAAATTAATACAATTAAAAGAATTAAAATTTTTGATTCTATTTAACAATTTTAAATTTCATAATCTCTTACATACAATGATATAAAAGTTCCACGATGTGACACCACATAGGCTAATTTTGTTTCCGTGATTAATACATTCTCGTCGTACAAGTCAGAATTAAGAGTAAAATCTAAATTACAAATAAATTCTCTTGTTTTCAAACACCATACGCCTAAATCCGACGAAGGACTCCGAGTAGCAACCATAAAGTTGTCATTGAATAATTTAATATTCAAATCTACAACTCGTTTAATTCCACAAGACACAGCAACTTCGTGGGTTCCCTTCATATAATCCCATAATTCAATCGAAAATGATAGTTCGTCATCATCGATGTCTTCATACCTTCTAATATATAAATAATTATTCATGAAAAAAGCACTCTGCAAACTAGTCATAGTACAATTCAACAACGTAGAGCGCAATTTTGTTTTTGTAGTAATATTCCAAACACATAAAGTTACTTGAAGGGTTGCTTCCTTGGTACACAAACTAAGCAAGATATCATTTTTTAACTAAAATAAATCCTACTAACTTCTTGGTTTTACAATAAAAATTTGCTTACCAATAAATTATGGTTCTTCGTTTCATTGCAGCACGTAATTGTTATTAAAGATTTATCGTCCCACTGAAGAATGTGTATCACATGATCCTCAGTTGTAAATATTATTCTACCATCCATAATAAACTCATTTGTAATCATTCCTTTAAATTCATATTCAATCTGGCCAGTTGCGATATTATAAACTTCCAACTTTTCATTCCGAGTTTCTAACACGATTCTGTAAAATACAAATAAATGAAGTTGTTGTCATGGTATCTCTTGTTACGAACAAGTTTTTATCGATAAGAACATTGGTCACGTGCATCCAGAGCTCATTAAGAACTGTCGATCCATCCTCTAAATCCCACACTGTTAAACTTTCTGCATGATTGAAATGAACCAAATATTTTTCGTTTTTCAATATAAATCCACCAAAAATATTAACATTGTTTGCCATGAAACACACAGTGGGCTAAAATTAAAACTACCGTATTACAATATTTTAACAATTGCATACTACATACATGTTTATCATTCAAAGTGTAGACGTACAACGTATTGTCGCTGTCCATACCTATAGGAGCAAATCCATCATCAAAAATATACATGAAATCGACAGGATATGGTTCCTCTAGCTCGTAAGTAATCTCCTTATAATTGTTAGTTTCCCAGTTTCGTTGCAGAGTATGGTGATACCAGTACACTGCCTGCAAAGTTACACTTTAAAAATCCTGTTCGATCAACCGTCATGGAACATCAACCTGCCAATAATTGTACCTCTTGAAGAAGCCGATGTAGAATTCACTCGCCCTCGATTCCTTCATTTCTAAATAACCGTCACGTTGGCACAATCTTTTCCAAAAGTAATCATTGCTTATTGCAGCCGCCCAATTTAAACAACAAGATAAAGCTGAGTGTAAATCTTCCGGTGATAAGTAAAATAATATTTTTTCAACAATTTCCACAGGTAGATGTCCAAGCACGTCAAATTTTTCGGATGGTGTTTCTTCATCGGTTGTTCCATTGGGTTCAGTTTCCATTTCTTAATTTGTTGTTGGTTGTTCAAAAAATTATAATTGAGCATCACAATGTTATAATGTATACGAGTGGTTTCTCCCCAGGATGATTTTATAACTTTCTTGAAATATTGAAAATTTTTGTTGATATGAGTAATTATTATCCTGTCTTGAACAAACCATAATATAAACTGTTAATTCGATCTGTGTAAAGTCACTTGATTTTAAGGTTGACTTGCCAAATCGTGGGTTTTTGGCAGTTGGATTTGGCAGTTGTGCAAATACAGGGGCGTACTTACTATACAAGTCACTCACAAAATTATTGGTACACATGGTAAAATAATATAATCTGTATAATTTATTCTTTTTATTTAAAAGAGTACTACATAAAATCTAATAATAAATTAGTTAGTAATTAAAGCTTTTGAAGGATTTTACTCTCATATGTGCAGTCGTGACTGGATTAACGAGATTCCTATGAGTGCAAAATTGATTAACTGGATTTTAATAGTAATTTGACACTTTATTAAAAATAATGTTTAAAATATACCGAAAATTAAACGTTAGCCACGGCTGATATAATTTCTGTGTAAATGGTGATTCCTTTCAAAAAAATATCCTGATTGAGATGCTCGTTGTGATCGTGTGCCAAGCATTTCGTATTATTTATTGGGGAAAATCCAAGTACTGGAATACCCAATTCTCTTATGTGACAACTATCAGTTACTCCACTGAATATCTGAGGCACCAGCTGAAGGTTTCTGAAAACTGATAATCAAATTTGATAGATCAAACAACATTCTTTACAGTTTATCTGCAGCTTTTTTGAAAGCCATCCAGTATGGATTGGAATCACCTAATGTAGTGGAAGGATATTTAGGTGACTTGTGTTCATACTCAATCCAAACGCCTGTTCCGGCTTCCACGCACCATTGCTTTAAAGCTTCTTCCCATTCATCAAAATCCACGGTTAAGGGAAGGCGACAGTCGACAAGAAAAGAAAGTTCCTCGGGAATTACATTGGATTGAACGCCTCCCTTTACCAAATAAATTAAGAAAACATATTTAAAAAAAAGATTATATTTACCCAGAACTTGGTAACATTGACTGTGGTTATATCGCCAATTTTCAAGGAAGGATCTTGATTGAGTTTTTCTTTCTCTTCCTCTCGGAATCGGTACAGCTGATTTAGTAAGTATGCGACTTTTTCGCCGGGCGTGTAATCAAATGGAAGAGAACTATGCCCAGATTGCCCAGGACAGTGAAAACGTAACTCTTAAAAGAAAATCTTCAGTTTTAGATTAAATATTTTGGCTGGACCTACTCCAAGCGCTTCGTTCACCATACATAACAGAAAATTTATCGTCGGAAGAACAAGATCCTTCGTCTAATGCAAACCCAACGTTTAGAAGTTTAAAATCATCACTCTTGACGAACGCAGCCATTCCTTCCGTTCCATCTATTTCCTCATCTAAAATTTCAAAATTGAATTTAAAAATAAAATCATTTTGCTTCTAATACCAGGCATGAAAGAGACATGGATCGTTCGTTTTAGCAAAACTCCATCGCGTTTGAGCTTTCTAATCGCTTCCAAATATTGGATGGAAACGCTTTTCATATCTTGAGCTCCACGCCCATAAATGTTCTTCTGGTCGTCCATTTCAGCACCAAAAGGAGGATAGGTCCATTTTTCCTGAAACTAAATTGCTGATTTATTCTGGTAAAAATGAAATTGGGTAGCAAACTTCGCATACCACAACCACATCCATGTGGCCGTTCAGTAAAATTGTTGACAGGGTTGGTTTTTGTCCGAGCCAGGTCAGAATGACTATTGGCTTTTTTGGGAAGTAGTAGTGGACTTTACACGGTAAGTCCAAACTTTTTGCCTGACTTCGAAGAAATGTTACACAGTCGTCTAGGAAAACATTAAATGAGAATTTAAGAAGCTAGTATGGATATAAAGTACCATAATTTACATCTGGATGAACTGATGGAATTCTTAGGTATTCTCTAAAATTGCTTACCGCAAGAACATCTGAGTCCTCATCAGTTCTGTTATCTTGGTCATCATTGGTTCTGTTATCCTGGTCATCATTGGTTTTGTTATCCTGGTCATCTTCGGTTTTGTTATCCTGATCATTATCACTTCTGTTATCCTGATCAAGCATTTTAATTTTGACTTTGTCAACTTTATTGACAAATTTTTTTGACAATTATGTATGGAACGAAGGTACTTGATTACCATTTTTAGTATTTTTGCCATGGTTAAAAATATGGACAAACAATATCTGCGTTATTTTCTCCTTTCAAGGTGCATTTTTTTAAAAAGACAAGTTTAATTTCTAAATAAACACTTTTTTTATTTCTTTAATTACATTTCAAATTTCAAAAAATAAATTTTGTTGTAGATTTAGATCCACTGAAGAGAAAAATGAAATTAAACGCTGGCTACAGCTGGGATTACTTCGGTGTAAATATCAATTCCTCTCAAGAAAATATCTTGATTAAGATACTCATCGTGATCGTGCAACAGCGCTGGAGTGTTATTTATTGGGGAAAATCCAAGTGCAGGGATACCAATTTCCCTCAAGAAACGACTGTCACTTCCTCCGCGCAATATTTGAGGTTCGATTTGGAGGTTCCTAAAAATTCAAATTAGATATGTGAACACCAAAAAAAATTGCGTACAGTTTATCTGTAGCTTTTTTGAAAGCAATCCAGTATGGGTTGGAATCGTCCAATTTGGTAGCTGGATATTTGGGTGACTTTGATTCATATTCGATCCAAACGCCTTCTCCAGCTTCCGTGCACCATTGGTTTAAAGTGTTTTCCCATTCATCGAAATCTACCGAAATTGGAATTCGACAGTCTACAAGAAATGAGAGCTCCTCTGGGATTACATTGGATTGAACGCCTCCCTTTAACAACTACATTAGTAAAATACTAAAGAGAAAGATTAAATTTACCGATAGTTTTGTAACATTGACTGTGGTTAAATCCCCAATTTTGATGGAAGGATCATCTAGTTTTCGTCTTTCTTCCTCTCGGAATCGATGCAACTGATTTAGTAAGTGCGCTACTTTTTCGCCGGGCGTGTTATCGAGCAAGAGGGAGCCGTGCCCAGATTGCCCAGGACAATGAAAGTGTATCTCTTAAAAATAAATCGTCAGTTTTTGATTTAAAATTTTGGAAGCACCTACTCCAAGAACTACGTTCGCCATACGACAGGGGAAAGTCATCATATGGAGAAGAGGGTCCTTCGTCCAACGCAAATCCAACGTTTAGTTTTTTAAAGTCGTTGCTCTTGACAAACGCAGCCATTCCTTCCGTTCCGCCAGTTTCTTCATCTAAAATTGCAAAATTTATTTTAACAATTAAATGATTTCCTTTGTCGTACCAGGCACGAAGGAGATATGAATGGTTCGTTTCAGCACGACTCCATCCCTTTTCAGTCTTCGAATTGCTTCCAAGTATTGGATGGATACGCTTTTCATGTCTTGAGTTCCACGAGCATAGATATTTTTGCGTTCGTCCATTTCAGCGCCAAAAGGAGGATAAGTCCATTTATCCTAAAACAAAGTTCTTGATTTTTATCCGGATAAGTTTAAATTGGATGACCAACTTCGTATACAGCAACCACATCCATGTGACCGTTCAGTAAAATTGTTGGCAGAGTTGGTTCCTGTCCGATCCAGGTCAAAACAACTATCGGCTTTTTTGGGAAGCAGTGGTAGATCTGGTAAGGTAGATCCAAACTTTTTGCTTGATTTTTAAGAAAAATTACGCAGTCGTCTAAAAAAATACAATGAAAATTTAAGAAGCGCAGTGTGCAAATAAAATACCGTAATCCACATCTGGATGGACGGATGGAATTCTTAAATATTCCCTAAAGTTGTTTACGGCTAGGATATCCAGCTCTTCATTGCCTCTTTTGTTTTGGAAAGACATTTTAATTTTTGACCACAAATTAATAAAACTTATTTTGGACTAAACTTTTTCTCATTCGACGCGTATTTATATAAGTAGGTGCTATTTTAAAATTAAAGTTTTCTTTGTTACTATTATCATTCAATTGTTTAAGATATTGCCATGCTAGATAATAATAATCACCCGGTAGTTGTTTATCTAAAATAATAGATATAGTTTTCCTTTGTTCTTAAGGTACGCACGATTTTCTTTTGTTCTTCCACTGAAGAAAAACAAAAGTTGACGTCGAAGAACCTAAAATATTTTTGCAGAAATAAAATGTAGCCCCAAAGTACAGAACCACCAAAAAAAAAAAATACGAATACGACAGAGTTAAGAAACTTTGGACAAGGAACACATTCGCATTTGCAACGTTACATGCTATCGCTATAAAATGGAAGCCGATTGGTTAAATATTTTATGTATTTAACTTTTACGGAAATATCCAGTTTGTGAATTATTTTGCACTCTTCTCTGGTATGTTAATTAATTTATTAATTATTGTGACGAATTTCAGCTGTACTGGCTATATATCAGTTGATAACGTTTTAAGTAGATAAACAAGGCAGGATCTGTGCAACTTTAATTAATTGGGCTTATTTTATTTAAAATTAAAACTAATTTGTTCCTAATAAATTTTAATTTTTTAATTATCATTTATCAATCATAGTCAATCATTTCGTCATCAATCATTGTTATGTGCTGGCGACACGCGATATAATTTCGGTGTAAATGCCAATTCCTTTCAGAAAAATATCCTGGTTTAATAACTCATCATGGTCGTGCATCAAAACTTGGGTTTTATTCATTGGGGAAAACCCAAGTGCCGGTAGACCTGCTTCCCGTATGTAGCGGCTGTCAGATCCTCCGGAAAAAATCTGAGGTATAAGTTGGAGATTTCTGAAAAAATAAAAAAATTAAGACACTTCAAGCATAATTATAAAAATTTACAATTTATCTGCAGCTTGCTTGAAAGAAATCCAGTATGGATTGGAATCATCCAATTTTGTAGCAGGAACCAAAGGCTGCTTTTGTTCGTATTCAATCCAAATACCTTCGCCGGCGTCCTCGCACCAACGTTTTAGAGTGTCTTCCCACTCATTTAGATCGACCGTTAACGGAATACGACAATCGATGACAAAAGAAAGTTCATCAGGAACTACATTGGATTGCACTCCCCCCATCAACCTGGTGAGGTTAATCGTGGTCACATCTCCAATTTTTAAGTTTGGGTCGTCTTCGAGTTTTTGCTTCTCCTGTTCCCTGAGTCTAAAAAACTTATTGAGAAGGTATTCAACTTTCTCTCCCGGCGTATTATCCAGCAGAAGAGACCCATGACCAGATTGACCAGGACAATGAAAATGCATCCCTTAAAGTTAAGCAGTAAATATCTGCTGTTTAAAAAAAATTCTAGCGGCTACTTACTCCAAACGCAACGTTCTCCATTAAAAAGTCCATAAGAATCTTCTGGAGAAGCCATCCCTTCGTCTAGCGCAAACCCGACGTTCAATTGTTTAAAATCATCGCTCTTGACGAACAACGCCATTCCAGTTATTCCCCCAAGTTCTTCATCTAAAATAGGAAATTAAATACGAAAAACATATTTTGTTCGCATACCAGGCATAAATGAGATATGAATAGTTCGTTTGAGAACTACCCCGTCATTTTTTAACTTTCTGATAGCTTCCAGGTATTGAATTCCGACACTTTTCATGTCTTGAGCTCCACGCGCATAAATGTTTCTTTGGTCATCCATTTCGGCACCAAAAGGAGGATGGGTCCATTTCTCCTAAAATAATATTTCTCAGCTTAATTTCATCCAAATTTAATTTACCAACTTCGTAAGCGGCCACCACGTCCATATGACTGTTCAATAAAATTGTAGGCTGACTTGGTTCTTGTCCTATCCATGTCAAAATAACTATCGGCTTTTTGGCCACGCAGTGATAGATTTGGAATGGTAGGTCCAAAGTTTTGGCCTGATTTTGGAGGAAAGCGACACAGTCATCTTTAAAGGAGAAAATTAGATTTAATATTCAAAATTTTGAAAAATATAAAAATACCATAATTAACGTCGGGATGAACGGATGGAATTCTCAAATATGCTCTGAAGTTGTCGATCGCAATGGTCTCCAATTCTTCGATACTTTTTTTATTTTCTGAAATCATGGTAAATTTTAGTCATCAAACACAATCAATAGAACTGAAATATTAATTTGTGAGATGCAAATATTTATAGCGGGCATTATCGTGGTTTTAAGTGCGGTTTCATATACAAATCTCTTTGTTCCTGTTATCATTTAATTGTTTACGCACTTACCATCTCAGATAATAAAATTAAATAAATAACATTGCTTTGTAATAAAATTTGAGAAATTTTCAATTAGCTTATTGTCTTGCAGAATAATAAATTAATGAAATTTTGTAAATAAAATAAATTCAATTATTGCTAGGATTATTAATTTTTGAATGGATACGGCTGGCGAGGTATACCTGGCTTAATATTTAAAATTTGCCGCTCGCTGGGTGTTTATCGACAAACGTCAGCGTAACAACTGTCACTTTGACATTACATGTAACCTCAAAATCTACACAACAAGCTGAAAATGGCTCACGTACAGTTTATGGACGAAATGATAAAAGAATACTTGGTTTTTCGCGGATTCGGCACGACCATAAAGGCGTTCGACGTAGATTTAAAAACAGACAAAGAAAAGAGTTTTCGTGTAGACAAAATTGTCGACCAGCTTGTACAGTTTGTTAACGTTTACGATTTGAATTCCTTACGAGACTTGTGGAATCATTTAGACAGTCACATGTTTACAAAGCTGGAAAGCAATTTTATACCAGCAGTTAAAAAGTTGGAAAATTCCGTGTTGAAACTGTACTTGGTCAACGCTGTGGTTAACAACAAACCCGATAAGGTTGCAGATTTCTTTGTGAAAATGACACCGGAGTTGCAGAATCAAAATGAGTGGAGGGACTGGTTTAGTAAGTGAATATTTTCATTTTGTGTAACACAGGGTTATGGGTTGGTTTTAGTGTTGCCGTATATTAAAAATCCAGATGACAATCCGACTTTTGCGGTGCATTTTACCAAGCAATGGCAAGACATTCTTCTGGTTTCGTTGCACAACTTTCTGGCTTCCATAGTTCAGGTGCGTTTTAAGCAAGAAGGTCAAATTTTGAGTTAACTTTTCTTTGCAGTATATGCCAACGCCAGCCCTGATGCATTTCCAAGAAGATGCGAATAGAATTCGTAAATTGGAAGAAACATGTGAAACTTTAAAGAGTCGTTTGGCTCAATATGTGGACAAAAGTACCGAGTCGACCATAACTCCGTGTCATGTCGAACCACCTCAGCATGTACTCGACGATTTTTACATCATAGCTCAAGAAAATGTTAACTGCGGTGACAGTCAGGCTAAAAGTATTAAAAGTTTGCTTCGAAATATGAGTACAGGGTCGAGCCCTGTTATGGGGAGAAAGGACAATGGAGTGAATTTTACTAAAAAGAGATTAGGTTGAATGCGGGAGAATTAATTTTGACTCACTAGGTAATTCTATGTTTTAGCATTATTTTGTATATATTTTTGATCTAATAAAATAGGTTATGCACTATTCTAGTCGAATATTTTGATAACATTGATATCGAAGGGTATCGACGAGAAATTATGTTGCGATGCTCTTAGATATAAATTAAAGGACAGGTAGCTACTAGATATGTGTTTCTATTTTCTCTTCTACTTAAAAACTTTTGTGAATTTAAAATATCTCAAATGAAGTTGTACAAAAAAGTTTACCATGTTATGTTCGAATCCTTGTTTCTCATAATTTTTGCCAATCATTGTCGGTAATGTTTTGAATAATTTTAAAATCTCAGTTATAATACATACTAGTAAATACCGCACAATTTACTAGCAAATCTTATTTTTTAAAGTTTATTTCTGTTATCGGATAAGCAAAGTTTAGTTCCTGCACCAATTGATAATTATAAATATAAATAATGTACAGCACTTATCAAATATTTTCCAAAATGGAAATAAAATTAAAACATAATTTTATAATTATGGTATATAAATACGGTTAATATTATGTAATAAAATATTACCTTCCAAACTTCTGTTTGGTTTCACGTATTTTATCAGGATCATGTCGGTAAGCAGATGCATTAATCTTTTAAGTCATTTTCACCAAATAGATAATTCTAGGCATCAAAGTTCCATAGAAATCATGCCTTGCATATTAGCCTTTCTGAGCAATTGAGTGAAGAAGTGAAGGAAACCGGACAAGATGTGTTAAAACAAGTTAGTAATTTGAACGAAGATATATCCGATCAAATACTACTGAAAGTAGTAAATCTAATTACTGGTGGTGTATTTGCTATAATTCCGGATTTTCAAGAAATTGTGGTGAGATAGCCAGCCAAAAATTTGGAATTAAATTTTTACAGAATTTTTCAGATTAAAAGTAACACGGAAGAGAAAAGTAACGCTGATTTAAAAGATGTGGTTGAGAGATTGAGCCAATATTGCAATCAAGTGATGCAAGAATATAATGGCGATTCTACAGCCAGGAAAGAACAATTCAAGACGTTTGTTCGATGTATTCTTCATGAAGCGGAAGATATATTGAAGATAATTAAAAGAGATGATCTTCATGGTAAGTAAAATGGAAAAGTTTTTAGCGTTATCTTCCAGTAAAAATCCCGACATGTCTGGATGTGCAGGCTTTGTTTGTTATAGATTTCAAGCAGGAATTAGAGAACATCTTAAAGGAGATGCTTTACGCGATTCATATAGGACAGGTTAGACTTCAAATCGAAAATTTTAATCAGCAAGAATTAAAGGATTATGTAGAGGGTATCCAGAAGGAATGTTTGGATGACATCTCAGTAATTGAACATTGTAGTCTAGAGGTTTTGAAGAGTGTGGCTAACCAACTCAAGTTTACTGCCAAATACGCTTTAAATTATTCTCATCGCGTCAATAAGGCGGTAAGATTGTTAGAACCGTTATTAATATTATAGCAGCCCATTTCTATCAATGCTTCAGATCTCTATACTTTAGATCCTAATTCTATCTCGGCCTTTAGGCCGCACAGCTTAATCAATCAATTTTTTAATTAAAATACTTTTGCAATTTACAGGCAAGCAACTATGGTGACATTGAAATTCAAAATAAAATAATAGATTCTACCAATAAGATGAACATTGTCATCCATTCTTTGTTACTTGGAAACGAAAGTATTGCCAATATTAAAGAAGCAATTGAGCTATTCTTAACATTTTGCGTAAATGCTTGGAATACTTGTATGCTATTGTTTCAGTTCTTTGATAATGGTCTCGAAAATAAGAAGGGTATAGCAATTTAAAACAGTTTTGTTAGTTTCTTAATATTGTGCTTTTTAGATGCTGAAAATTTGAGAGATTTTGTTAAATGGGCAGCTAGCTACGGATTTGTTGTACATAAGCAAGCTAGAGATACCATTAAACATGCTAGTTCGTTAGCCTAAACGTATTATTTGGGGTTTCACAAATTACTTATGTAGAAAAATGATTTTGTTTGTATCTGTCATAATCAGAATGTAACAAAACTTTCATTAAATGATATTTATTTACCCAAACTAAGATATAGTTAACCCGAATCCTTGCAATTTGTTTAAATAATGTCCAAGGTACAATAATTTTAATTTGAAGATATTTAATTTAATTCATTTAAGATGGGAAAATCGGTGAATCAAAACTTGAGCAAGGACGGACATCGTTCAGGGTAGACATACTGTGCACGAAACCTGTATCACTACTATTTTCGTATGAAAAGCTGTAAATGGAGCAAAGCGAATGGATTGTCTGATTCCAGTACATCAACCAAGTACAGTATACGCGCATATTTTTAATGCTCTAGGCTAAGTCAGGAACCAAGTCAGATTTCCATACGTGGAGTTTGGACTTTGCTAATAGAAAAAGAGTTTTCGCAAAAAAAAAAGTTTAAAAACTCTTAATATTTTTTAATTTTATTTGCATTTTTTTTTGTCGATTAACTGTTTGTATATTATGTGATTACATTAAATTTATGTTTATATTGTGCCCTGAAATAAAAAGGTAACTATATTGAACTTATCCAAACTTGATATGTTGATAAACTTTTACTTTTTTGATATTTTAGCGAAAAATCAAAACAACAATTTACACAAAAAGCAAATCAACCCAAAACAAAACAAAACCCAATCATAAATAATATATAATATTGAACAAGTTGTTTTTATTGTGCATATAAAAACATTATAAAATATATGGACACTGAAACGCTTACCAGTAAGCTCTTAATGCTTACCTGTAAGCTTTTTTATTGAAAAGTAAACAAGAATTTTTGTTAAATGCCCTAAATTGCTTTACATTTCGCTTCACCACTGACAATTTAATTGTCCGACGTTTCGGCTCGTTGTATTCACCCATTTTCAATGCAAATTAAAATTAAATCAATATAAAATTTATTTAAATTTTAATTTCATTTTATTTATAAAAAATTATTATTTTTAATTTCATTCTCTTCTTCTCTATCTGGTTATAATGCATTTGTTTGCTTCATATTTTCTTTATATATTTATTATTAAAATTACAATGTTTCTTAAACTGTAATATATCAATATAACAATATAAGAAGATATCATTAATATAAATACACCAAGATTACAAAATACCTTGTAAATCATCAGAATATTAACAACGGTTTACTTGATACAAATTCTTCGATATGTCGGTAAGTTAAAAATAATTTTTACTTTACCTTTACAAATCCATACATTTAAATAATTCAAGCAACATCACGAAAACCACAAAATCCTTTCCCAAAAAATTCTGGTCGGAATAAAAGAAACTGGAGACGAAGTTCTAAATTCTATCAAAAATGTGGACCAAACTTATTGGGATGTTATGATTCCTTCTTTGTTGAATCATTTAATCTTTGACCTACAGGTTGCAGTGCACAATTTCCAACAAATTGAAGTATACGTTAAATAAATTTTGTTAAAAATTGGTTCTAGAATATATTTCAGATCAAAGCTAAAGCAGATAAATCTGCCAGAACGGATTTGCAAAATGTTATCAACATTTTCAGCAAAATTGCCTACGAATTGCAACAGAAATTGGGCAAGGATTTGGTTATTCCAAAATCTCTTTTGGAAACTTCCATTCCGCAAATAGTTGATGTAGCCCAAACTTTGTTGGACGTTATCGAAGAGGACAAACTGCATAGTATTTTTGAAAAATTTTAAAATCAAATTGAACAGATAAATGAATAATTTTTTTATAGAATTTAAAGCCGAGCAAGTTGAATTACTTAACGCAATATTAGTTGCGTTACATCAAGTTGCTACTACTCTTGAAATGGAAAAACCAGAACAAATTAAGAGTTTTGTCGAAAGTAAAATAGAACAGTTCAACCGAGTCCTTGATGAACTTGACTTTGATAATCCAAATGCTTTAGAAAATTTGAAAAGGCATATCAATCGAGCCAATGTGCAAACCCCAAAGATAGTTCACCATCTCTTTAGACAGGTAAAAACGTTGAACGCTGTTTTGGGCCGAGCAGTTTACTATTATTATTTTATTTTTAGAGTAACAATTACGATGGAAAATTAAAGTTTGAGGTATCAAAAACTGCTGATTTAGTTCATCTTGCATGTGCTAAAATAACTGTTGATCTGCAAGAATCAAGGGATGCAAGAGAGGCGGCAGTTCATATCAGATATAATTATAACCATTTTTGCAGTATAATGATAAGGTTGATTGAATATTTGGTTGCTGAAAGTAAAAAACTAAGTTTTCCTGATAATGTAATAGCATTGGCCAGATATTTAGGTAACCAAACTATTGGTATTCTAATCAGAGATATTGAATATATTCGTTCGGATACGGTCCTTTCTCCAAAAAATAGGAAAAAGGCTCTCTGAGTTTCTCATATGAAAAAAACTGTTCTATTAGAGACTAAAAGTTATATTAGAGTAAAATAAAATGATTGCAATCACATTATTATGTTTAATTATTTAATTTAATTGATTAATTAATTTATTTATTTAATATAATTATAATATAATAAAAATTCATAGGCACACTATTAGTTAGTTCAGTTTCTTCTATCCTACAAAGAAATTTCGGTAAATGCTTTTTTTAAGTTGTATACTTTTTCCGGGGAAAGTTTACTACACTCAGATTAATTTCGCTTTTGCAATTCTATTGCAATTTTTAATTCTATAATTATTGTTCAGTTAATATTTACTAATTTCCTTAATAGGGAGCTGACGTAGCAGTAATCGCTAATCTCTTCTACCCCCCCCCCCCCCCCGGGCATGCGACAAAGTACAATTGGTTAAAACGTCGAACAAATTATTTGATGGAAAGCGAAATATGACCCTTTACCCTCCTCCTCCTCGACCCTATGTCTCTATAATATAGTTTTCGGTGCTTTACCAAAAAGAAATTCGAATCACTACAATATATTTGTAAATATTTATAAGTAAACACCAATTTATAAATAAATATTTTTTATTTTAAAATTTTTAAAATTTGGAAAATAAAAACAATTCATATTATTTAAATATAATTAAAATGATATTTAATATTGAACAAAAATACAACGTTTTTGTTATCCACAAGTAGAAAAAATATGGTCATATAATTGGCATATTCAAAATAATAAAATAATATGTTATTTTACTGATGATAACAACAAACCATTGCCGATAGCATCAGTTAGCCAGTTAATTTTTAAATTTTTAACTAATTCTAAAAAATTATAATATCAAGGAATCAATGAGAATGCTAACAAGCAGAATTATCCATAACAACAGTTATTATTGATAAACAATCTTCTTGGACTGATAGTGCGATTCAAGTTTTAATAATAAAACGCATTTAAGGAAAACAGTATGCGATTCTGATGACGACTAATGAGTCCGAAACACATGGTGCAATGGCTTAAAAGTCCAAGAAGCAGCCATGTGTCTGCTGCTGTTTTCCTTAAATGTGTTTTATTATTAAAACAGTTGTTATTGTTACTATTCTATTCGAATTTTTTGATAACTTTGGTATCAAATGGTATTGACGAGAAATTTGAAGGCGATGCTATTTTCCTATTTGATGTAAATAAATGAAATAATTCATAAAACTTTTCTTATAAATAATTATGATTTAAACAAAGAATAATGGTACAAATTTACCAAATTTGGAATGAAAGGGGATATTAAAGACTGTCCTAGAAAAAAACCGACCACCTAATATTCGTGTTAAATAAATAAGAACGCATAAAACTTTTGTTTTCAAATTTTTTATTAACTATTTACAACATTGTTTTACATAAAAAAATTTAAAAACAATTTTTTTTTTATTATTTATAAAATAATCTTACTTTTTTATTTACTCCTTTCATTAAAGTTTGTCCATCATCTATTCCGAAGGAATCTACGGCTTTTTTGTACTTATTCTTAAAATTATTTATGTTTGTTGTTACCCCTCTAGTTTTTTTTAATTTTTGTTTTATTTGGGCCCAATATTTTTCAATTTGGCGAAGTTCCGGGCAATTCGGTGGGTTCGCATTCTAGGTACAATTTTTGTTGCATTGTCCTCACAAAATTTAAGTCATCTTTTGCTGTAATGGCAGGTACCCAAATTTGGCCAAAACAATGGCGGGGTGTTATGCGACCTCAGAAAGGGCAGCAACCGTTTTCTAATACATTCAGAAAGGTAAATGTCCGTATTTATTGAACCTGTGGTTACAAACGGTTTTGATTTTAATCCACAAGAACAAATTGCCTGCCAAACTAAAATTTTTTTGGAAATTTTTTTATTTTCTTCAACACTTGAAAGCTTTTCAAAACTGGCCAGCACATTTTGTATGGTTGTTTTCGGTAAGTTCAACAGTTTTCCTAATTGTCTTTGCGAAATATTATGTGAATTTTTCAGGTGTTCGGAAATAATCAACTTTCGCGTTGTCACTTGTTTGCTCTCTATATCTGTTCACGTTAAAATATCGAATACGACTGAAGGGGTAAACTTTTTAGCATTTAATTCTGAACACAATGACATAAAATTTAGGCAAATATCTTAAAATTTGTGCTTAAACCATAGAATTATAAGTGGTCGGTTTTTTTCTAGGACAGTCTTTAGTAGTGGAGCTATACGGATTCTGCAACGCTTCTGAGCATACTCGCGGATTTTAATGTACCCTGGAAGTTTAAACTAGGAATATACTGTTCCTCGTATTATTTTGCCTATTGTTATTATCAGTAACGTTGCGAATAATTTAAAATCTCGGATCCAATATATACTATCTACTAAATACTACACAATTTATTTATGCAAATCCTGTTTTTGAAAGTTTATTTCCATTACTTATCGGATAAGCAAAGTTTAGTTCCTGCACAGATACATATTTTTACAATTCGGAGCTTTTAAGCATATGTACGTAATTTTGAAATTGTAAATATAAATAATAACGTAATAAAATTAAAACATAATTTTTTAATTATGATATATAAATTCGGTTAATATTCCGCAATAAAATATTAACTTCCAAACTTCTGTTTGGGTGCACCTATTTTATCACGATCATGTCGGTAAGCAGACGCATTAATTTTTAAAGGCATTTTCACCAAATAGATAATTCTAGTCATCCAAGTTCCATAGAAATCATGCCTTGCATATTAGCCTTTCTGAACAATTGAGTGCAGAAGTGAAGGAAACTGGGCAAGATGTGTTAAAGCAAGTTAGTAATTTGGACCAAGAAATATCCGATCAAATACTACTGAAAGTAGTAAATATAATTACTGGTGGTGTATTTGCTATAATTCCGGATTTACAAGAAATTGTGGTAAAGCTAATCAGGCAAAACTTTGGAATTTAATTTTTACAGAATTTTGCAGATTAAAAGTAACACGGAAGAAAAAAGTAACGCTAATTTAAAAGATGTAGTCGAGAGATTGAGCCAATATTGTAATCAAGTCATGCAAGAATATAATAGTGATTCTACCTATACGGCCATGAAAGAAGAATTCAAGACATTTGTTCTAAGTATTCTTCATGAAGCGGAAGATATATTAAACATAATTAAAAGAGATGATCTTCATGGTAAGTAAAAAGGAAAAGTTTTGGCGTAAGCTTCTGGTAAAATCACAACATGACTGCAGGCCTCTGTTTCGCAAATGCTCAGGGTATCGCGATCCTCCTGTGTCCTGTCTCCCGCTCCTGTCAGATCACTAACCGATAACCATTATTACTACCCGGTTGCCTGTTGTTAATAAAATAGTCCTTTCATATCATAGTCATAGGGGCCCCATTATCCTGGGCATAAGTGCCCAGGGCTTCCAATAGTTGTCTGGTATGTGCAAGACTTTGTTTTAGATTTCAAGCAGGAATTAGAGAACATCTTAAAGGAGATCCTCTACGCAATTCATATAGGTCAAGTTAGACTTCAAATCGAAAATTTCAACCAGGAAGAACTGAAGGATGATGTGGAAGGTATCAAAAAGGAGTGTTTTGAAGAAATCTCAGAAATTGAACATTGTAGTCCAGAGGTTTTAAAAAGCGTTGCTAACCATCTCAAGATTACTGCCAAACACGCTTTAATTTATTCTCATCGCGTCAATAAGGCGGTAAGATTGTTAGAACCGTGATTAATATTATAGCAGCCCATTCTATCTCGGCCTTTAGGCCGCGCAGCTTGGGCAATCTAGTTTATTGTAATTCCTTTTTAAATTAAAATATTTTTATAATTATAGGCAAGCAACTATCGTAATATTGAAATTCAAAATAAAATAATAGAATCTACCAATAAGATTAACTTTGTGATCCAATCTTTGCTACTTGGACACGAAAATATTACCAATATTAAGGAAGCAATTGAGATATTCTTAACATTTTCTGTAGATGCTTGGGATACTTGTATTCTATTATTTCAGTTCATTGATAATGGTCTCGAAAATAAGAAGGGTAAAAATTTAAAACAGTTTTGTTAGTGTCTTAATATTGTGCTTTTTAGATGCTGATAATTTGAGAGATATTGTTAAATGGGCAGCTAGCTACGGATTTGTTATACATAAGCAAGCTAGAGATGCAATCAAATACGCTAGTTCGTTAGCTTAAGAGTATTAATTGGGGCTTTACAAATTAGATATGTAGAAAAATTATTTTGTTTGTATCTTTCATAATCAGAATGTAACAAAACTTTCATTAAACGATAGTTTTTAATAATATTACAATATTTATTTACCAAAACTGGAATATAATTAACTTCAATCCTAGCAATTTGTTCAAAAAACTTGAGCAAGGACGGACATCCTTTAGGGTAGACATACTGGTGCATGAAACCTATATCACTACCAATTTCGCATGAAAAACGGTAAATGAAGCAAATCGAATGCTCCACCGGTACAAAAACATGAAGAAAACCTACTAGGTAGAATTAACCGATGCCGGTACCTACATCAACCAAGTGCAGTATAACCGCATATTTTTAATCTTCTAGGCTAAGTCAGAATTTAACCAAGTCAGATTTCCATATAGATAGAGTTGAATGCCGAACAACTATCATCCATAACTCTACACACTTTTCGTCTTATTCCCTTAGATTTTATGACAATGAATATTTTGATTTGAAGGTACATATTACTTATGAATGCTAGATAAAACATCGGGCAACTTAAAGATAACAACGTTTGTTTTACAATTTTCTGAAAACCCATAAGTTCAAATTTCATTTTACTATAGGTAGGTATAGCTTTATTTTGAGAAAATTTTGAGATTTCTAAAAAACTTTTTTTTTAGTTTCGTTCAGTGAATCGGGTGTTTAAGCTGGAAAAATCTAACCATATTGGCTTGGGGGAAATTCACAATCAATATCATCTAAAATATGTTGTTCTTTTGCTGGACGACAAGTCTTTCACATTTTGTTCACTTCCATATGTATATTTTTGGAATATCCACATCCAAGTAATTCGTGCCAGATTCTTTAAAATTATTTTTAATATTTATCTATTGATCTACCAAATGTTTTGACTTTTTCGTTTATTTATTTAATCTACTTGTATTTTAAATCTACACATTTATTTAGTAAATAAAATTATGAAGATAACTAAAAGTATAAAAATAAAAATTTTCTCTAACAGCAGTACTTTCTAATTCCAATTTTCCTATACACGAGTATAGAATTTCTTGTTATTTTTGTACCGATTATGTCTGTAAGTATTTTTTTAAATTTTTCTAACTCATTTGAATATAAAGAATTATTAATTACTTACGCTAATAGAATTTTTTTAATTAAATAAAACTTATTTTTTAATTAATTGGGGTTGGGTAAATATTTAAAATATGATATTCCCGATTAGGTACCGAAATTTCGTTTTTATGCCATAACCAGTTTGAGATTTCTAAAATATACAAAATTAAAGATATACTTTAATACTCGTAAAGAAAAATTGTTTAACCGATTTTAAAAACCAGATTTTGGTAGCTAATTTTCAAAATTAAGGGAAATCACTGACTTAGTAAATTTTCGATATTTTTCGATATTCGATATATTTTATTTGTTTTATTTTGTATACCTTTAGGAATCAAAATTTCATAGAAATCATGAACAACATATCAGTTTTTCTGAAAAACTGAGTGTCGAAATTAAAAAAACTGGCCAGGATGTAGTAAAGCAAATTAGCAATATGGACCCCAAAACGTCCAACCAATTACTTCTCAGAGTGATAAATCGAATGGTTGCAGATATTTTTAATATAATTCCAGATATACAAGAAATTGTGGTATATATCTAAGGTAAAAGTTCAAAGTTCAATTTCTTTTATAAACATTTCCAGATTAAAAGCAACGATGAAGAAAAAAGTAATGCCGATTTAAAAGAAGTGGTAAAAAAATTAACTCAATATTGCAACGAAATTATACAGGCCTGTGACGATAATCATTCCATCGCTCTAAAACCAAAATTTCTAGAGTTTGTTCAAAATATTATTTGTGAAACTGAAAGTTTACTGAATGTAGTAAAAAAGGACGATCTTCATAGCAAGTATTTTTTAACTATTTATTGGGTAGAGAGGAATTTTTATATTTCCTACAGCTGAGCGATCTTATCTTCATATAAATTGCTGTATGTAAAATTTTAATAATTTTTTTAATTTAGATTTTAAGCACGAGCTGGTAGAGCAATTAAAGGAAATTTTGTATACGATCCACGTCACCCAGGGCATAATAAAAATTCAAAATTATAACCAACAAGAATTAAGAAATGCAGTTGAAGCTGTACAAAAAGAATATTTCGATGATATATCCAAAATTAAAAATTGCAGTAATGAAATTTTGAAAAGAGTGATAATCCATATCAAACATACTTGTAAACATAATTACAAAATGGCTTACTACCTCAATACAGTGGTAAGTTGAATGTTTTTAGTTGTAGCGAATTCTAATTTCCGACTGGTATTGCTGTATTAGGCAAGCAATTATGATGCCGAATTTCAACACAAAATATTGGAATCTGCTAGATTGATGAACATTGCTAATACTACTTTTTTGTTTGAAAGTGAAAAATTGAATAATACCGAGGAAGCAATAGCAACACTCAGAAATGCTTCCATAAATTGCTGGAATTCCCTTCTAGGACTATTGGATTTCATCGATAATCGTCTGGAAAACAAAAAAAGTAATCATAATATGTGACCTGGTCTACGAAAAGGGGACTTAGGTGCGAAAAAATATAATTTTTTTCACCATTCATGTGAAAAAGCATTGCAAACTCAATCTGAATCTGCAAAAAAGTGAAAAATTATTTTTTTACACCTAAGCCCCGTTTTGTAGACCAGGTCACATATGATAATTTTTATCAACTAAAACAGTTTTAGTTAATTCAGATGATATAATAATTTTCATATTACTTTGATTATATTCTTTAACTGATTATCTTATTTATTTTAGTTTCTGAAAATTTAAAAAATATTGCAATGTACATGGTCAGCTATGGATTTGTGGTAAATCTACATGTTGGAAAAAGTGTTAAAAATGATGCTGTCTTTGCTTAATTAAAATGGCATTAATGTGGCTTAAGAAATATATTTTTAAGGGGTTTGCAATATAATTAAAAAAAAATGGGTTGTAGGTAGTCCACAGTTAGTAATAAAATTTTTTGCTCTTTCTTTTTGTATTCTTTTTTGATACTCTTACCTTATTGGTAACAGTTTGTGGTTTGTATACCAATTCTGGTTGCTCACAACATATTTTAAAAATACAAAAAATAATAATTTTACATAATTAAAAATAAAGCAATAAATTTTTAATTTTTTTTAGGTTTTTATTATTTAAAAAAAATGCTAGAAAGAGAATTTATCAAAGCAGCTGAACACATTGAAAACAATATGTATATTCTTTATGTTTGTAATAAAGTAACTAAATAAATAAAGTAAATAAATAAATAAAATATGAAAAAATAAATTAAACATACTAAAATAAAATTAAATATTTATATAATTAAAGGAAAAGTGGGTACGTCATACCTGTAACAAAAAGATATTAAAAAATATAAACAATAATTCAAAAATTTAAAAAAAATTTAATTTTATCAGCATATTCGAATGGTTTTGCGTTAAAAAAAAGTATGACACACCGAAACAATTTTACTTAAATTAAATTCACTTAGATTCATGTTTGAAATAAAAATAATCGAATGGATACCACCAGAAAAATACATTATATTTTCATTGCAATATACGGATGTGATTAATAATATCTCATACAAAAATATAATTAAAATATCGAAATTAACTTAAAAAAAGTAAATTGTGTATATTTATGTATATCATTACATTGATATGTTTTTCATTTTTATCCGTGATAATGGTAAAGATATATTAAAAAAAGAAAATTGCATAAACAAATGAATTTTATAGCAGTAATAATAAATTGTATACACAATACAATTCTTTTAAAATTTAATCGTTTTTGTTGCTGAGAGGTATACTCAAATTTTGTTTCGATTATGTCTGTAAGTAGATTTCAATATCTAATTAAGCAATAAATTGCAGCTATTTAAACAGTAGATAGATGCAAATAACTAATTAAATAGGTATCTACTAAAATTAACAAATTCTATGTTCTATATAAAATATACTACTTATGTATCACTAATTTCTTTTGAACTTAAAAAATGTAATATTGACCCCCCCCCCCCAACATGTTAAATTTACAGGAGCTTTCGAATTATAGGAATCAAAATTTCACAGAAATCATGAAGAACATACCAGTTTTTCTGAAAATCTAAGCGTCGAAGTTAAAAAAACTGGTCAAGACTTATTAAAACAAATTACTGATATGGACCCAAAAATGTCCAACCAACTACTTCTCAAACTAGTAAATCGTATGGTTGGAAATATATTTAATATAATTGCAGATTTACAAGAAATTGTGGTAAAAAAAAGATAAAAATTCAACAAAAAATATTTAGTAAAAAATTTGTAGATTAAAAGCAACGCAGAAGAAAAAAGTAACACCGTCTTAAAAGAGGTGGTAGAAAAATTAAGCCAATACTGCAATGAAGTGGTACAAGCCTATGATAATAATTCCAGCAGTCTCAAATTGAAATTTTTGGAGTTTGTTCAAAATCTCATGGTTGGAACTGAAGAATTATTAAGTGTAATCAAAACGAGCGATCTGCAGAGTAAGACACTTTTTCTGAAACTTCTGGAGATAACTGTTTTAAGAATTTGTTAAATCTAGATTTCAAGCACGAGCTGGTGGAATCCTTAAAAGAAATTTTATATACAATTTATTTCGTTCAGGCTAGAATACGAATTCAAAATTTCACTCGGCAAGACTTCAAAACAGCTGTGGAAGCTTTACAACAGGAATATTTTGAAGATATACATGAAATTGGAAAATGCAGTTTAGAGGTTTTGAAAACTGTGGCTATCCATGTTAAACATACTTGTAAATTTAATTTCCAATTGGCTCATTACCTTAATAAAGTGGTAAGTTTAAAATTTTATCCGGTGTAATAAAACTAATACCTTCAATTTTACATTTTCATTTATATCCCACTGATTATTGACCTTACAGTTATTACAGGGTGTTCTAAAATTAATGTAATTTACAGGCAAGCAACTACGACAATGATTTTCAACACAACATGTTGGAAGCAGCTAATTTGATAAACATTGCCACTACTGCTTTCTTATTTGAAAGTGAAAAAATGAAGAACACCCAGGAAGCTATAATTGCACTAGAAAATGTTACTATAAATTGTTGGAATTCTGTTTTGGGAATATTTGAGTTCATCGAAAACTGTCTGGAAGACAAAAAAAGTAATAGTATTTAAATTTAATATTCTTACTATTTTTCAGCTTATTTCGGTTTTTGCAGGTGCTGAAAATTTGAAAGATATTGTTATGCACGTGCTCAGTTATGGTTTTGTGTTAAATAAACAACTGGGGAAAAATGTTAAAAATGATGGTTTATTTGCCTGTTAAAAATGGCACTAATATTTTAAAATATATAGTACATAACATTTTATTGTAAACTTACCGGTTAGTTAAAATTAAATTAACGGAACCAAGTAAGTGGCATATTATTTTACAATAATTAACATCAATTGAATTAATTACAGTAATATACAGGAATAAAAAAAAATACTAGAGTGAATATTATTAAAAATACTTTATTTAGAAAATAATTTTACAAATAATATATAACACAATGTAAACTAATATACCAACAGTACATTACTGTTAATATACCATAAAATATTACAATTCTCCTTTGCATACCTCACAAGCACAATTTTTTTTATTGAAACGCAATTTTCTTATGCAAATTTTATTGACAATATCAAAGAGAACATTTATTTCTCTAATGAACCGTCGAGACAAAAGAACGTAATCACTTGTAAGACGTCGTTGCAGTTCTCGATAGGTCAATGATTCTGTAAAATAATTATTTTTTCAAATTTCTTACGCAAAACTAATAATTTTACCTGAATCCTCAAATTTGGAATTGATATCACCAATCGTACATTTTTTCTTCAAATCCTTTATAATCTCATCTTCTTGAGGAACTAAAACAAAAATAATATTTTAAAGGAAATTTTTGGAAAATTAACATTTTACCTTCATCTGCATCGTAAGATTTAGCGCAAATTAAGGCTTCGACTATTTTTTGCTCGGCTAAGCTGGCTTCATCAACTGCCTCCAGAGCTCTTGCTCCAGACTCTTCTTCTAAGGCTTCTTTTTCTTCCTCCTGATCTGATTCCTCTTCTTCCTGACTAGACTCATATTTCAAGTCACTGCCTTTAGAAGTGTCCATAATCCATTCGTAGACACTGTTGCAATTTGTAAAAAATTTGAGAAGTTCTCCTTTAATTGTTGCATACATTTCATCATCGTTTGATTTAATAACATTTGCTAGATGATGTTCAAAATCAACCAATCCTGTGTTAAGTTTTCCTGCACAGTACTTTAAAAACTCCCTTGTGGTCTGGTTATAAGCGTACATCTGGAAAAAATCGTACCAATAAGAATGTTTTCAAAAAACTGAAAAATATCCTACCGATCTGTGAAAATGATTGATAATATCTTGCAAAGAATAAATTGCGACACGAATAGTTTCAATAAAAAACAGTTTTTGATATATTTGGGAAAATTCGATTTGTTTGATACTCTCCGTTCTTGACACGCTGATCGTAACCTCTTTGTCGTATATGTTAACGTCTGGACAATGTAGATTTGTTCTCTCAAGAATCAACAAAAGATCGTTAAAAATCGTAATCATTTCTCTTTTAGTCCCTGTGTAAAAAATGTTTAAGTTTCGTAAAATGTACGAAGTGCAACTTACTGTTGTCCCCATTTAACTCTGGGCTTTCGCTGATATCCACTAATCGGAGGAAGTTTATACGAATGGTATTCATTGTTTTATCTATAATGCTTCTCAACCCCTCCGTATTAAAAGTTAAGGAAGGATGTATTACCAAGTAGCCTATGTTTTCTATTTCTCCAACCACTGTTTTCAATGTGGGTTGAATAACGTTTTCCTCTGCAAGTCTCCCCTAAACCCGATCAATTTTTTTTATGTAATTTGAAAGATTGCAACTTACCATCGCACATTTAATATCATAAATTACACCTTGTAAATCGTAACGTAATTCGTTGTAATGTGTAAGTAGCGCATTTCGATCTTTTAGTAAGTGACTATGCTCCAATATGTATTCGTGTTGAATCTGTATATCTTTAATTATCCGTTTCATTAATTTTATCAAATGATTTTCGACTTCCTCTTCATTTATCTAAAATTCAAGCTTGGGAAATATACTAAGTTTTATTAAAATAATAATTGAGTACTTACAAGACCTGCAAATTCAGGAAAAACCATCTTAGGTATTTTTTTAAAGAAAATAATATACTTTTTTAAAAATAGAAAATGAAACACGTTAATTCGAATAGTAAGTATATTTTGCACACTAGTTGATTTTCTGAAAGATATTTACAAGGACGTCCAATGCTGATAATAACACAACACATATTGTGTATTATTATTAAATAAAAATTAAAATTTTAATGGATTTTATTTAAATTTTGTAAATTTATATTATTTGATTTTTTTTTATATTACAATAGAATTTATTGGTGAATAAATAGCTTTAATGTGCATCGGGCAGACTGAACTCTCGCATTCAAAAAACAGTAAATATTATTTTTCTAAATTATTTGGTAAGAGCAACAAATCTATTGAAAATCAGGAAAAAGACTCAAAAGGCAAAGAAAAATTAATCGCAAAAATTTTCGACTAATTATTTACTGTGTATTTTATTTGTGGTAACTTTGTTACAAGTTAACACCTCAATTTATCATGGCATTTTGGCGGAAATCTAAATTAACAGCACAGCACAGCACAAATTATACAAACTGATTTTATACAAGATTAAAAATGTGGAAAAATATAATAATAGTCATGCCACATGGTCCAGTAGTGATGAAAAAGCTAAAATTATTAAAAGTATTTTGGTTCAACGCATCTTACTCCAAAAATCTAAGTGAGATAACTTTAGTTGTAGACCTTTTCAAATAATCTTCTTTGACGAGTCTTCAACCTTCATGATTTTTTCATAATTTTCTACCGCCTAGAAAAATGTATTTACTCAGTTCAGGAAGGACCAAGCTAAAACTATTATCAGGTTTGCCTCTACTTCAAGATCATTTTTCTCGCTGTTCCAATTTCTCTTTTGGATCTTATTTTTCTTATTTCTTTTCTCTTAGATTTATTCTTCTGTCCAAGAAGTGATCGCGACTTAAAATGAATTCGGCTATATCTGCTCTTTCTCAAATTACTATTCTGTTTACAACTCTTTTATTTATTTCTGTGTATACATCGTAATCATATATTTACAATTTTTGTTATTAACTGTTTATGGAACGGGAAAATTTCATGGAATCGTAAAATATATTTTTTGGGTATATAATGCCAAACTTCTAGTAGGTAATATTATAATTGTTCAGTAAGTTTCACTTTTCTTTTCCAAAATGGTTTTGAAAAAATTATCTACCTACGTAAGTACATAGTATACAATTACCTATCGAAGTCAAAAGTATATTCTATAAAATTATATAACTACTATTACATTTCAGTCATGTGCCAAAGAAATCAATCAGCAACAAGCTAAATTTTCCGAAAATTTGGCATCAGAAATTAAAAGAACTGCTCAGAGGGCATCCTCATCTTTGGACATGTTGGATGTTCAAAATCCGTTGGACAAACAAACGTTACTCTCAGAAAGCAATTACTTTACGAGCGATCTGAACAGGATAGTTTTTAATTTACAGAACTTTGCTGTAAGTACAGCAATTGATGATAATTATGTTGTCCCATCTAATTTATTTGCAGTTGAAATTGGATGATAACTCAACTATCAAAAGTCAGTTGTTACAAATAATTGGAAAAATAGTTGAAACCTCATATGGGGTTCAGCATTCCTTCAATATCGATCCCAACGTTTTGAAAATTAAACTGAAGGCCAGCGTTGATCAACTAAGTAGAGAATCAAACGATTTAGTGCAACTTTTATTGAAGGAACAGGTTCCAGGTAAAAGTTGCTTTTCTTAATTTTTCAACCACTAATGATTCCATTTTAACAGATAACAAACAAAGATTGTTAGATGTGCTCAACGATATGCTATCAGCATCCAATAAAGTTCAAATTCGTAATCAAATTCTGAAGGAATCTCCAAAAGCATTGGAAACGTTCTTGGATGAATCAGTGCGGGATGTCTGGAACGCATTAGATAGCTTGAATTTAGACGACGAAGTAATATTACATCACATTGTGCACTACATCCGGCATGGTGTCCAACATATGCAGAGAGTGGTCCACTATCTTCATATATATGTATTTATGTTTACAGCAAACCCTAAGTTATTATAATTTCGGATTTTAAATAGGGAAATCATTACGAAGGAAACATCAACGAGGTATTTAGTCGTGGAGGTGACGATTTACACAAAATTTTGGCTAGTCTGCAAGATACGTTCCAAACAACCAAAAGTGTTAGCGAAATGAAATCTTCAATTCGTGTAAATGTGCATACAGGATGTGGAGGGATTGCAAAATTGGCAACCTTACGTGACATCAAAAATATTCAAGGTAGATCATAAGAATTTTTAAACCGGTAGAATTTTCGTGTTTTACTGTTTCAGGAACAAATACTTTACAAGAACCTGTTGATGATCTAATCACCGAGACTCTTGTCAATACTCACCAATTAGCAAGAGGATTGTTAAATTCAGGAATACTAAATTAAAAATTCTATTAAAACTGTATGGGGAAAATATTATCGATAGTTTTCGATAGCATCATTAAAATAAAAACAAATAATAAAAAAAAATTGTGTATCAAACAATAAAGATCAAATAAAAACGGATACAAATTATATTATTAACCACATTAAAATCCCATAAAATTATAATTCACTGTAAAACACAAATGGTAGTTTGGTCACCGAAATATATTGCAGGTCCAATTTATTTATGACCACTAACCCAGCTCTAATCAATAATTTTGCAATTCAAAATTTAATTTTTTGGATATGCAATTGGGGTGTATACCTCACAATAAGCAGAAACGAACGCTATTTCTTCTTCAAACAACAGATATTTTAAATCAATTTTATATCTGCCACTGGGAATTAGTGGCGGAAGATAGATTTCATCGACAACAAAATTGCAGGTATAATATGTAACATCCTGGAAAGGAAAATTTTAGATATATTTGTAATTATCCGTAACCATTATTAAAACCTTTTCGAAGGCACAAGTTGTTAAGTTACCACAATCTCTTACTGCTTTTAGCCCGGCCACATTTGAATCGAAAGCTTTTTTTACATTGACTTGAAAACGAATTGGAAAATGTCGATATTCGTTACTCAAAAATTTATAAACCTGCACAAGTACCTAAAAATTTAATATTTATGGAAACTATGATACAAAGGCAAAGGAAACAATAATACCTCCATTTTATTTTCCACATCAATTTTCATGTTCACAGTAGCATTGAATGCAGGAGTAGTACGATTGTGTTTAAATGTCTTAAGTTCAAAGTTATTAATATATTTTTTACCATAACTGTTTAATTCCACCCGCACATCTCGAAGTTTGTAACCATGTTGATAAAACTGAAATGCAGTTAATTTTGGTATAACAAAAAATATTTTTGCTGGTTTAAAGTTGTTAAGTGCATAATTCGACTGATTCAAATTTGAAACTCACCTTGGACAGAATACTATCGTTACAGAAGATATATTTAAAAAATAATTCGACAATTAGCAGTAAAATTATATTATTATCTTTCATTAAAACCTTATAATTCAAACAATTGTATACAGTGACCTGACGTGTACTACTACTAAAAATTCAGACGTAGTACGATTATGTAACAGGCAGAGTGCTGTGTAATAGAGTGTAACTTATGAAATCATAAACTATCATTAAATTATCATTATGGGATCAATCATGTGAATATGCACATTGTGCTTATGTTTGTTTAGATTTTTCGATTTATTTCAGTAGCTACATGACCTCTAATATAATCCTTCAATTTTGGAAGGAAGTCGGTGATCATGAGATCTAATAAAAATCATGAGTTTTTATTACACAACGATTTATAAAAATATGCAGTAATTTCTGACGTGGTAAAAATGGGACAATTTTGCTTACTGAAATTTTAAGTTATGACCAAGTTGGCTCGAAGAAACTTAGTAACTGCTTTTTCATATTCAAATCACAGTAAAGTAATTAATAAAATTAGCCTAATATGAAATCAATTCATTAAGAAAACAAGTGTAATTATTTTAATCAAACTGATTGATTACTGCAATTATTGATTATAATAATGGGTAATCACAGGTAATAAAACAGATGTAAATAAATAAAATTATGTTAATTTCTTGAATGCAGTCAGCAAGTTGATAATTAAAATTTACTACTATAATTAAAATCATATTTCATTGGATTCAGACAGGCACAAATACCATTGTTTATTGTAGGCACAGCACCAAGTTCATGCAGTATAAACTATTTTTCTCTTGATATAAACATTTTCAAGAAAAGTTCGTGACTTTACGGTCTTGAGCTTTTAACGTGAAATCTCCAGCGTCTACCCGGAAAATTCATAGTCTTTCTAAGTTATTTAATCAAAATTATATTTTAGTTTTCAAAGCAGGTAAGTAGGTGTACATCAAACAAAATGATTATAATTTATATAATATTTATGCTACATCAAATAATATTATATTTACAATAGAAAACAAAATCAAAAATATTTATTTCCTGTTATTACATTTCAAAATTATATACATAACAATATAGGTAACTATTTATAAATATTTTAGACATGATATGACTAAACTCTTATAAAAAATAATTAGTACTTATATGTAAAGCTACGTATACATCAAAGGATTTTCGCATTGACGAATTAAATTTATTCTATATATTATATTTAATACAATAAGGTTTTAATTTTTTATTACAGTTAACGTAACAGCTCACTTTGTACATTGATTAAAATTATATAATAATTCACTTTAACGCACTAGTGCGGAAAGTGACGTACATTCGATGTGCTTTTATTAACCGGTCGCAAAGTGGGGCTTTATTGAGCCAGTTGATAGACTTCAGAACGAGCATCACGTGAGGTGCGAAGTTGATAAGTTCTGAAACGAATAATATATTAACATTTTGTAATAAATTAGTACTTAATTATTTTTAATTGTAGGAATTCACTTGATTATTGGTTTCTATTTGTTTTTATGAATTATTTTATTTTAATAGTAATATTATTTATAATATTTAATTAACTTTGTTATAGTTTAAAATATTATTAATAATTTTATCAAAAGTTACGAATTCTAAAATTTATAATAGTAATATATGCTATATATAAAAAAAATATACTAGATATATTATTGTAAAATGCATTTATTCAAGTATTTTATCGAATATATTCCAAACTTGGCAAATTTGTATATTATGTATTTCTTTAATGCATTTATCATATTTTTACCATTTTAATGAGTTTATAAATAATGAAGAAAATTTTATAATATTGCTGCATTATGTTGTTTATTTTATATAAAATAAAAATGTATACAAAATTTTGCTAAATTGCTAATCAGTTGGTATATTGTAAAAAACTTAATTATCTGAACTGGTGAGAACCTGCTTTATTACTATGAATAAAAATTAGTAGAGGTATCGGTCTATTCAAACAATTTTTATTAATTAACCAAAATTAATAATTAATTAAATTTTTTAATTGATTAAAATTAATAATAATTAATTAAAGAATTAATTTTTATTTATATTATTAACTATTAAGGACGACTGAAATTATCACTGCTTTATTTCTCTTTTTTTTGTAGTAATCGTTATTGGTATCTATAAATCTTGTTAGGCATATTATTATTTTAATTTTTAACAATTTAAAAAATGCAGTCGCAGTCGATCCAACATGATAATGTGAGTTAATGTTATATTATTTTAATTTTGTTTTATACATTAATTAATAGTTGTCGTCTCCGCTGATATAAACAAAGGTAGTTTGTATTTTTATAGCATTTTCGCTGTCATAAAGTGATTTCTATTGGCTTGTTAGTACCAGTATATATTTTTTACATTTACGGTTAGTGTGATAACCGGGCCCACAAATTTTTATAGATTCAATAAAAATTCTTGTAAAATCATCCTAAATTGAGGCAGAATCGACATAGTTTATCTACTTATTTATATTATTTTTGTAGTTTTATTCGCACAATTTTTTGGTATTAATTTGCTATTAGCACACATAATTGCGCGACTTGGAATAGTTTTATATACAATTTTAAATTCTAGTTAAATATTATAATTTGAAAATATTTTGTATTCTAGAAAACTTCAGCCCGGAAAAAGTTCAAAAAAAGCTTCCTACCTAAAGCATGCTATCCAATCGTGTTTGCAAATGTTGCCATAATATTAGGTTTAAGTTTAATAATTTTTCAAACCACCATAATGAGTTCAGTTGCAGAAAAGGTCTTAAATCTTAATTCAGATTCCGTTGTATTTCAAACGTGGCAGAAATACCCAATAAAAGTACCATGTGCAATTTCATTCTTCAATTGGACAAACCATGAAGATTTTTTTAACAGAAGTGTGAAACCAAAACTTGAAGAAATTGGTCCTTATACATATCTTCAATCAATCGAGAGAGTTAATATAGTGCGGAACGATAATAACACCATTACATTTAAACAAATTTCCACCTTCCACTATGATAACAATTTACCAAAAAATGGAAATTTAAGTGATCCACTAATAACAATTAATTATATAACAATGGTAAATGCTTTTATATAATAAAAATCATTAAAACTAATTATAAATTTACAGTTGGCCGGTCATTTTATGAAAGATTGGCATAATGCCTTGAAAGATATTTTCTTGGAGTATGTGGAAAACCTGAACCCATACTACTATTTTGATACTATAATAGATAATGAAATACTAAAAGGGAATAGAAATTTTCTTACAGAATTATTGAGTTATTTGGATTTCATCTTACCAGATATTCCACGATTGGATAGTATGGTGTGGAATAAATTTGTAAGAATTTTTAATTTGTTTTTATTAAGATTTTCTGTTCGAATAAAATTCTTAAATTATAGAGACATGGTGATCCAAATTTTAACGGGGTATATAATATTGCAAATGGTGTTAACAGACAATTTGATATACTGAATTGGAATTATCATAGTAACACACCTCATTTTAACGAACCCTGTAATAAAGTCAAAGGGTCACTTGGGGATGTTTTTTCTTTCCACTGAATAAAGAATTTATTATAGTTTTTATTCCAGAAGCGTGTCGATATGTAACGTTATATTTTGAGGAAGAGGTGGTAGTGGATGGAATATTGGGATATAAATATTCATTTACGAAATTGAGTGTGGATAACGGTAACTTATTTAATTTTTTTATGCAATTGGCTGTATAATGGAATTTCATGGATAACGTTTTAGGCACTTTAAATCCAGAAAATAAATGTTTCTGTGCTGGACCATGTGCACCATCTGGATTGATTTATTTATCTTCTTGTCGATTTAACGTAAATGCGGTTATTTCCTTGCCACATTTTTATAACGCAGATCCTATTTACCTGGATTCCTTTGAAGGATTGAATCCTGAAAAAGAAAAACACGAAACTTACATAGTGGTGGAACCTGTAAGTTATTTATCATATAAATGCAGTTGGAATTAACGTGTTTTTAACGTATACAAGTTTAATCTAACCTACAAATTGGTTATGCCGTATTATAACGTTGAAAACACGTTCAAATGTTCCGAAAATTGATGATTATTCTTTATAAGCATTGCTTTTCAATTTAGAATTCGTTGCTATGCCTGGAATTTAAAATAGCAGTCCAAATAAATATATTTCTATATCCCGTGGAAGGTATAAGGTAAATAACTTTATTATTAATATTAAAAGAGGGGAAAACGTTTTTTATCTTTTAGTTTTTTTGACAATTTTCCAAAAGTTTATTTCCCATTGCTTTGGCTGAACATGAATGGGAAACTGCCAGTGGAACTGCAAAAATATCTAGAAATTTATTTATATCTTCCATATGTTATAATTATTACTGCTATTATATTAATAACTTGAGGAATCTATGTGCTATGTTATGGGGTATATAAATTTAAAAATCGCTCGTTAAGGAAACCTCCAAATATGGATTCAAAATGTATTGAAAAGACTCTGTTGGAAGAATTATAAATTCATGTATTTGCGAGAAATTTATAGGTTTGGTAAAATCTTTGTTTTTTATTGCATGTAAAAATGTTGCGAATCTACACAAGCAAGATAAAAATAAAGTGCAGTGAGTAATTTGATTTTTTAGTTTTCATCAGTTTAAGACTATATTTTTGCTAATAGCGGAGATTCCCAAAAATCTTCTTTCTGTTCCCAACTGTTCCTAATTCAATAAGCCCAAAATGCTCAGGTAGATTTGTACCACTTTTATACTAAAACTGAAAGTCAAGGTGAAGAATTGAATACGTTAAGGGGGCGCACTACTTGAACTTTGCAAAAGGACACTTTAAGGGGTGCATCTTTTTCGGATTCTATCTCTAAAAATTTTATTCTGTTAGGGCAATAATACTCCATCTATGTTGTCCATCCCAATCCCGAATGCTTCTACTGTCAATATCCTACAGATGAGAGATACTGTCTAGGCTGATAGGTCTATAATTATAATTAAAGTTACAATTTTTACTTTGTGCTTATCTTTTCTTTCGACAGAAGGCAAAATTGAAATAATTACATTTAGACGGAAGTTTTGCTTTTGGATGATCTTTGTTTGTTCCAGTGCTACTTATAACTTAGAACTTCTGATCCTAAAATAACAAAATAAAGCATGTACTGTAAAAAAAAATGAACACATAATTTAATCAGCGAACAGTACAAAAGATGTCATTTGAGTATTTACAAATTTAAATTTTGATTTAATGGAGTATTTTCAGTTGTTAAAATGGAATCCTTTCTTTCATCTTTGTATAGCGTTTTTGACGTTTCGATTCTTTTAATTTTAAATATAGCACACGCCATTAAACCTGACCCTAAAATTACAAAAACAGTTCCAATTGTAAATATAACGTAAGGAATGGCTAGATAAGTTTTGAGGTAGAATGTTACATCTTTTGTTATCCTTGATTTTTGTTCAATCCAAAATAGAGGAAAATATAGTTCTGGATATTCGTCAAAGAAACTGTAAAATTAATAACACTTAATTTAATATTATAATCTTTACGACATTACACCTACCTTATGCCTTCTACTGCATGGGTAAATATATTGATCTGAACTCTCAATTTGAAATCTAAAAGTATCATGGTATTCTAAAATCAAGAAAGGTAAATAATAATCTTGGATACTTTTAGATTTCTTACTGGTTCCAGAACCAAGTACGCTTCGTGTTTATGTTTTTCAGGATTTAATCCTTCGAAGGCGTTTGCGTATATAGGATCTGCGTTATAAAAATGTGGTAACGAACTGTAACCGTTTAATCCGTACTGGCACGAGGATAGGTTGAATACCCCGGAAGGTATGCAATCCCCATTACAAAAGCATTTGTTTTCTTTTACCAGAGTACCTAAAATTAATAAAAAGTTATATGCAATTTTGAAACGGCTAAAATAATTTTTATTAGTTGATAATGTGTTTACCATTATCTAAGCTCATTTCATTAAGAGAATATTTATATCCTAAAATATCATTAACTATAACTTCTTTTTCGAAATATAATTTGACATATCTACACATATCTGATATAAAAACGTATATGAATTCTTTATTTTCCGTTACAGAATGTATATCTCCTAGTGATCCACGTACTTTTGCACAGGCCTCGTCGAAGAAGGGTGTAGTGTTGTAATAATTCCAATTTAACACTTCAAATTGTCTGTTTTTGCCATTTGCCATGTTAAACACTCCGTCGAAATTTGGGTCACCGTTTCTCTGCAATATCATTTCATTATTATTATTATTTGCTTTTAAATAAACGTCGACCAAAAAGTATTGGGTGGGTAAACTTTGTGGTTTTTACAGACTAGTTTATAATTTATTAAAAAGAAGATTCCTGCGTGGAGCGCGGCGTTGAATGGACGCAGTTTTTGAAGAATTGGAAGGAAATTGAGAATATCCCTGGAAGTTCGATGTATATGAACTTATTATTCTATCGTTACATAAGAGTGCTAACCTAGCTATTAAACTCAAAGATTGATATTCATGTGCGTTCAATAAAACGCAACCATGCATTGCCAGTTCGTAAAGGAAAGCAATTTTAAATTTATATATGTAGATATAAATTTTATTTCATAATATAAACTTTATTGCAATTTTATTTGCTCTTGATATTGCGTTGTCATTGTATTTTGTATTAAAATCTGCAACTGTGTAGTGACAAATTGTTTGTGTTTATCTATCGGTGAGTTCATTTGTTTCCAATTTGATGTAAATGAGTGCATTTTAATGATGTGGTTAGTGTTTAATGTGACTTTGATGATCTGATAACTATTAATAGATCAAGGTCGCAATATAAACCGAAAACTTAAACAGCATAAAAAATTAGTTTTAATTTTGGTGGGGAAAAAACCGTTTTTTTGGGCATGATTGAACTGATTTCGACTGAAAATCGAAAACAAAAAAGTTTGAAAGATGAAACGTTGGACACCACTAGTAAAAAAATGTGATAGCTCTTGCTGAAAGCTGTCTTCTCTTTCAAGATCCAATATTTTTTCATTCATTTACCTTAGAAAGTCAACTACTTCCTCCATGGAGTCAATATAACATTTCTATATAATTTGGATAACTTCACTCTAGTCTAAAGAAACAACTAAAGCTCACCTTGTAAAATAAAATAGAAATCAAACAAAAATTACCATTTTCAACCAGCCGAAACGACCAAACCTTGGAATTTCAGGAACGATAAAATCCAAATAGTTTCCCAGTTCTATAATAAAGTTTTCGTTTCCTTCCAGTATTTCATTGTCCACTGTGGTATTAAAGTAATGGTATGGGTCAATCTCGTCCAGATATTCATCCAGAATGATTTTCATGATATGATTCCAATTTTTCATTCGATGACCCGCACTCTAAAAATTTAACTCGTAAAATTTCACAAGAATGAATTAAAATTCAGAATTTTTTTACCATTGTGAAATAATTGAGCATTGTAACTTCATCACTTAAATTTCCATTATTTGGATATTCATCATCATAGCGATAAGTTCGAATTTCTTTGAACGTAACTGTATCATTATCGTTCCAAACGATATCAACTTTTTCTAAAGTTTGTAAAAATCTATATGGACCAATTTCTTGCAGTTTTGGCTTAACACTTTTATTACGAAAGTCTCCCTGATTCGTCCAATTAAAGAAAACAAACGAAGTTGGAATTTCAATTGGAAATTTTCTCCAAAGTTCGAATATGTAAGAATTTGAATGTAGATGTAATATTACTTCAGCGATATAGTTCGTTATATTCGTTTGGAGGATTAGTAAAGCTGATCCAAGGATAAGTAAAATCATTCCAAATATGACATTGCACATTATTTTGCGTTTATATGGAAGTTTCATGGATTTCTACAATTAAATAAAAATATAATCTTGACATTGCATTTGAATACTTTAATCAATCTGATATCGTAGCTCGGAGACATTTGTCGTCTTTACTCAGTTGTATCATAATTAACTATTATTATAACTTGAGCATAAATTTGCTTCCTTTTTAATTATCATTGTTCTAATATTAGTTCTGCCGCATAGATCCAATGTAAGCAATTATGTTCATTTTGTAACCAATAATTAACGCTTCATTTACATAACAATAAATTGTAATTTCTATTTTTCTGTTATTAAATTAATTATTAATAATGGTATTTTCGTTTTTATATCAAGCAAAGTTATTTCATAACAGTATATTTATTTATTATTAGGTACTTCGCAAATTAAATATATTATTATTTTGGATTTTATATTAAAAATTATTTTTATTAATTAACACTTCAAATAAGTATTACTTATATCGAAATTTAAAAATCAACATTTAAAAAATTGCGGGTAAATTGAAATAATAAATTAAATATATCGAAATAAATACCTGTACAATCCTGTTCACCACTTTGCAAAATGTTGAAAAATAATTGATTGGTCTATAGATTATTGCAAATAATATATTGAAAATTTTTATTGAAAACTACTAAATATGAGTATGCTATCGGAAATAATAAGTAGCATAGGTAATTACTTTATTATGACCGTCATTCAGTGATAAACTGCTATGTTGAGTTGTAGTAATTAAATTTATAAACAATTAACCAGATTTAATCATACAGGATGTCAACTAAATACGTTCCGAACCTAAAAGAGGTAATTTTTGGATTTATTTCAGAAAAAATTCTTTTATAAATTTATTGACTCAAAAAAAATGATTCAGAAGGGCGTGGGCTCAATTTAAATTTTGAAACAATGACTGGCAAATAAAATTAATTCAAGAACAATTTATTATTTTTGTGTGGTTTATTTTGATTTAAGCTTATTTTTCAATTAGAACGAAAATGAAACCTAAGCAAGATTTTTCACTACAAAAAGTTTTAAATTTATTAATCCTTGGATAATAATTTATTGAAATTAAAGTTACGCTTACCTATACCTTCATTGACAAACACATTCGATTTGGTTTAAAGTTTAATAAACAATTGTATTTTACGTTTAGTAGGTAGATACAACCATACATAAAAGATAAACACGTAAATAATTAGTCAACATTATATGACTGGCTTTATACTCGTAGTTACCAATTTTTATGTACAAGTTAATTATATAAAGAAGATAGTAGAAATATGGAAACACAAAAATATATTTTCATCAGTAAATCAGTCGTATAAATTGTTGAACTTTATATTAGTTATTACCAGCGGCGGAACTTAAAAATTTTAGCCACTCTGCCAAAAATTTCTAGCCCGCAATTCTGAAAGGTATCACTCTAATTTTCTCATAATTTAACGAGCTAAAGTCAACTTTTTGCCATTTAGAGAAAATGAAACCAAGTTAGGGAATTCCGATAATAATTTCAGATGAGCCACAAACAGTACATTAACTCCGAATAAAACATATTTCTTCTGTAAACATAAAAATATGATTATTACATTTAGTTAACAATAACTTTACTTTAAAGCCGTCCGTCATCTTCTTGCGAAAATACAACTGCACTAACGTAAGGTGACACTATAACTTAAAAACTAGTATAATCAATCAAGTAGTATAAGGCATCCTTTTATATACTTTTTCTGAAAAAATTTTACAACAGAGAAGGTTCATGAGAAAATTTTGAATGAGCGGATGTAGGTAAATCATAATATTGCATATTAATTTTTGGATTTTGATGTATTGTTAAATAAAAATTTTGTATATCCAGATCCAAAAGAAAGATACTAAGGCTGGTTTAACTTATCAATTATTATTTTTCCCATTATTGTAATGCTTTTAAAAAATATATAAAAAGAAGAAGAAACTAAAACATTTAGTTATCGGGCAATCTTTCAATTCTTTTCAATCCAGTCACAGCAACATAGACGCCAGATAGGGGGGGGGGGTTAAAGCAGTGCACTTGACCCTAAAAAATTAAATTTTTGGTTTAGCGCTGGTAAAACATTGGAATAAATCTTTCTTTAAAATCATAAAGCCTAACAAAACTAACCCTCTATATTTGACTCTTCCAGCGCCACTGCACAGCGATGAGTAGGTAAGTAATACAACATGATTTCTAGCAACAGTGGAGAATGATTTTTTGTGTGAAGTAAGAGGTGCGTTTTTTTCTTCTTTCATTTTCCTTTCCTTTCCTACTTTTATACTTCTTCTTTGATTTTTTTGATTAGTTTCAATTCTGCGAACTTTTATGATGAAATCCTAATTTTTTTTCTAACGAAATCGGAATAGCCCCAATTCAATAGATGTTCCTATTACTTACTATTCCTTACCTTAGTTTATGCAAAACGCTTGGTAATAGTTTGGTGGTGATTTGCTAATCCAAGAAAGTAGTGGGGCTATACCAGTTAGCGTATAGGGATAGATAGAACAAGATGACTGCAATATCTGGACCTATGCATTATTCAAGAAAGGTTTTGGTAATTCATTATTTGGCTGTAATTAATTAATCAAGTTGAAACTTTGCTAGCTTTGCTTTTTGGTTGATGGTCAACGGTGGCTACAGTAGGACTGCGACTTAAATGAAACAAAAGAGCTTAAAGAATCGACTAAAACAAATAAAATATCGTACCAAAACAAGGTAAAAGTGTAGCATTGAATTATATTCCAAATGATTATGTATAATTCAAAAATGTACTTTAAATGAATTAATGTAGTTTTAAATGTTATTATTTGAAAAACATGCATTTGCTATTAAAATATACTACATTTTAATAACTCATTTTATTTTTTTTAACAACTGATAAAGAGCTGTTTTACATGTAAGATCTTCAATAGCAAATAAAAAGGGGCAATTACCAATAATTTATTGAAAGTATTTCTCACTTATTTCATTTTATCTTCGTGTAGAATTTTCTCTGTTCTTTCTCCAATTCTTCAAGCAGATTCTCTAACCTTTTGTTTATTTTAATACTATGATTAGATTCTTGCCTTACTTTTTCATAATAAATACCTTTTCATTTTGTTATTTTACATTCAGAAATATTACTCCACTTTTTCTTTTCTGTTCCCCTTTTCTCTCATATTTCAGATCAAATCTCTGTTTATACACTTTCTTCTTCGTATACCCTTCATTTATTTCTGCACTACTCAGTATTACATTTTTATAATATTTTGTGCTTTTTACTTTCTTGTTTATTTATTTTTCATACTCTTTACTGATTTTATTATTGTAAAATTCCTGTCCTTTTTCTTCGTTCTTTATTTTCCGAAAGTGATATAAATCAGCATTCTCTCATTTGTGATAAAATATCCTACTCTATTTTTACTTTGTTTATTTTTCTAGAATCCAACATCCGGTACAGGTAGGCCCCAGAAGAAGAAGAATTTTTTCCAGAAATACAAGAAACACAATTTATTACTATGTATTACATTTTTCCTTTTCCATTTCACTTCTGCTGTGAACAGAATACATGAAATTGCTAAAATGTGAGGCAGATGGAAATGGTCGAGTTTGATAAGGACATTTTTGGAATTCGACTTAACCCTGGAGTAACAGTTGAGGGTAATATAAATTTTATTTGAAATAAATTATATTTAACCTTCGGCTATTGCACTTTTAAAATATTATTCAAATAGTAGACTACTGGTTTTGGCTAATTAAAAAATAATTTAATTTTATATTTCATATTAAAATGAATGAGGAGACAATACGTATAAGTATTCTTTAAATTTAAATAATGAGGTGCAATGACTACTTTTATGTCTAATAAAAGACCGTCGAGATCATTTGCCCCCAATAAAAATAAAGTCAATGAGTAGCTTATACCATCAATGTTCAATTGATTTAATTCAATTTATTATGCATTGAATTTTACCATTTCCAGAAAAATTGAACCAAAATATAACAAAGTGAATTATCTGCAATTGCAAACCAGTGGATACTCTGCTATTTCGTGTACGGAAGTTTGGTTGTAAATTTAGAAATTTTGAAGTTTTATTTATAATTCAAAATAATTCACATGCATAATTTTGATGAGTTCAAACTACCTGTACTTGACCAGACAATTATTCAAAATTGTGTTTTCTATTATGCGATCGATATCAACATGAATTTATACTTTGAAGACAGAATCCCTAGGAAATGAATCTATCTGTTAGTGTTTTTGATACAGTTCAGTGTTTTCGAGTTATTAGAGAAAATCGTGAGTCGAATCATACTCGAACTCTTACGACATAGCTAAAGCAACACGAGTATTTAAAAATAGAGACCAAATATTATAATCAACTCATTAATTAACAAGTACATTTTAAACACATATTCAAAAAATCAAGAAATATTACTAAACCTACGAAATGAAATAAAATAAAATACGTACCTACCAATTATAATATGCAATGGGAAAAAAATGGTTACCAAGTCAATAAATGCTGTTGTTGTTTCTCGGCTACCAAGTGAACTTGAATGCATTTATTTAAAAAATCAAGAACACATGGAACAGCTCATGTAAAGAATACACCATATTACACGATATTACTTATTAACTTATTACTTGTGTCACCATCTAAAAACTTATTATCACGCGTGTCCCCTACCATGCCAAATAGAGCATTAGAATAATACATACAAAATACGCTTAATCTAAAAATAACATTACCCATGCACTTCATACAAAATACATGTAATTGCTTTTTTTGCACTTTTACATGTAAAAACTATTATTATATTCTATTGTTTTAAACAATAGAAAGTCATCAAAATTTCTTTACACATCAAAAAGCCAACAATAAAAAATCAAAAATCTCACCAAAAGCACAGCGCAGGTCCAGCTGTAAATTCAAAAAATTTGACATTGAAAAAAATTTATTAATATTTTTGGGTAATTTAAAACCATTAAATTTTTAACAAACTCTCCGGTTATCAAACAGCGAATAAAATAGTTGAGATAGAGGTCGTTTTAATTTACCAAATAGATAAATTTTTAAATAAACAACATTCAATAAAACAACAATCGTCAGGGTCGTCTTAAAAATGAGTGACGTATAAAAAAAACTATGTTTCGATCTTATCAACGGTTTTATCCATGACACTGATCTCATCAGATTTGTATTGGCAATTGAAAAAATAAAACCAAACGACCATGAAACTTGCCTACGTGCACCTAACTGCTGAATGCCCATATTACAAAGATGTAATTAGATATTAGTGTGTAAATCTCACCATTTTCTTGAATACCAAAAAATGAAAAAATAATTAATAATATACAAACCATCCGAATTACATTTTTGGTGCATAAATTATCGTTTTCAAATTTTTAAAACCCAACTTTTAATCACGTTTAATTCTGGTGTTGCTCATCGGGTTGTCATCCAAATGGCGCGGCGCTACGCTGAAAAATGAATTTTTAATTGAACATTAATAATTTCCTTTTTTAATTCTAACTACTGGGAAACTAATTATCAATATTGTTAATCAATCACAATCAATCAAGTTTTTCAAATAAAATTATTTTTTCCTCGCTTGCCATCTATGATTTTCTTAACACAACCATTTGTTGCAGAGATTTGTATTTAACATTTATTTCTGATCATTCAAATTCAAAATAATTATGTGATCTGACATGGTATCAACAGAATAAGCAACTTGGGCATACATAAGGTAAAGTTTCTATCTTTTAATAATTTTACTTCAATAATTAATTTAAGTAATTTCAGATACGCTTCGAAGTCTTCCAAATAAAACAGGATAAATGTAGCTCATAATTAAGATTTCGGTATTTTACGATCTGATTCCTTATTACTTTTCTCAGCTTTCGCTGTAGAGACCCTGGGGTCTTGGAGTTGCGATGCAAAGGACTTTGGTCGCTTGGACCGGCCGTCTTCTAATGGAAGTGTCGGGGGTAGACGCGCAAAGAATTTCTTAATCGGAAGGATCAGATTATGTATTCAACGAGGAAATTCTGCTTTGGTGTTGGGATGGATGCCTACAGGGGCATGTATGGACAAATTTTTTGATCTTACTGGATAAATTATGTTGATAATATTATGATAATAAAGGACTGTTGGCCAAATGCTTTTGAATCTCTTGGCTTACTGCCAAGTATTGAAAATTGTATGTTAATCAGTACAGAATTCCAAAAATGAGTCTCTCTTCTAACCTACAAGAGCAAAGAGATATTGGTCGCCCAAAAAAGCTTTAAACTTGAAGCTATACCTATACCCCGCAATAAAAATGACAATATATATTATTTTCAATTTTATCAAAAAATTTATTTAACAGTATAATTTATAATAAATAATATCCTAACTTAAATACTTAAAATTAATAGGTTCTAATCACATTTCCAGTTTTAAAATTAATTTAACATATGCTTTTATTTTGATTTAAAGGAACACTTTCTAATATCACACTGAACGTCCTATTATTGATGCACGAATTTTTAATTCTATAAGGTTCAATAATTTTATACATAGAGTGGGCCGTCATGAACGATCCAACTAATGTTAACACTATCCCACATGCAATTATAACATACGGAAAGTTTAAGAGTAATTTTATAGACTCTCTCAAATTTTTTGGAATCTCCGACATTTGTTCAATCCAAAACAATGGAAAGTATAATTTTTGGAAGTTATCCAAATCACTGCAAAAGAAAATAAAATGTAAAGCAATTAAATAAAAGTTAAAAATTTGTCCTTACGTCAGTCCTTCAATAGGGCGAGTTAAAACGTTAACCTGAGCTCTTAATCGGTAATCCAAACATATTCTGGTATTCTAAAATGTAATAATTTGAAATTTTAATTTTTTTGCATTTTTATAACTTACAGGTTCTATAATAATATATGCTTCGTGTAAGCTTTTATTAGGACTCATTCCTTCAACAGCGTTTACGTAGGATTCATCGGCTAGATAGTAATGAGGTAAGGAAAACAGTACATTTAGACCGAATGTGCAGGAAGTGCCATTTATTAAACCAGGAGGAAAACAGTCTCCATCACATGCGCATACATTTTCTGGATCCATGGAACCTGAAATTAAAGGAAAATGTTAATTCGAATTTACTGTGACGATATTGCAAATTTTTTTAAATGGCAACCCTTATATTTCTTTACGAATTTGGATACAAAACCATTTTCTGAGTACGAAAAGCCAACGTATTGTGAGAGAATGAAAGTGCGTATAAAACTAAATAGTTGAATAACAAAATTTGAATTTTTGAAAATTAAAGTTTAATCTTTATTAATTCTATTATTTTCCTTACCAATATCAAGTGATTTCTTAGTAGCAGTGTATTTATGTCCAATAATGCCATCTACTATTACTTCTTTTTCATAATACAGTCGAAAATATCTGCATGCATCTGATATAAAGATATCAAGGTAGTCTTGATTTCCGGAAGTTGAGTGTATCTCTCCTGTAGATCCTTGTATTTTGTTACAAGGTGGTTTAAAATAATGCGAATTGTTTTCATAATTCCAATTTACAATATCGAATTGTCGGTTTACACCATTTCTTGCGTTAAATACTCCATGAAAATTTGGATCGCCGTTTCTCTGTAAATACAGTAATTTAAATTTTGATATAAAAATTTCAGGTAACACTCACCATTTTAATCCACCCAAAACCATCCATCCTTAAAATCTCTGGTGAGATAAAATCAAAATAGTTCATTAACTCTATCAAAATGTTATCATTTCCGTAAAGCGTTTCTGCACCTACTGTAGTTTCAATATAATAGTCTGGGTCCAATATGGACATAAATTGCGCAAAACTATCCTTAAGGAAGTCCTCCCAGTGCTTTGTATGATGAGCAAGGAACTATAAAATAATAACAAACTGACGTTAGAGAGAAAAATTTCAGGAGAAGAAAAACAATCTTACCATTGAAATATAGTTGATGCTAATTAGTTTATCGCTCAAATTTCCATTATTTTCAAAGTTATCGTCGTATCGATAAGTTTTAAGTTGTTTGTATGTTATTGTGTCATTATCGTTCTGTACAATGTCGACTTTTTCGAATTTCATTAAAAATCGATAGGGACCGATTTCGTCAAATTTTGGTTTATTGTCTTTCGTATAAAATTCTAGGTGGTTAGTCCAATTAAAAAAAGTTAAGTTTGTAGGTATATCGTTCGGTATCGATTGCCAAACATCAAAGACTAAAGATTTTCCATTCAGTCTCAAGAATAAATCTATGGTATAACTAAATATTGCAGTTTGAAATATCAAGGTGGCTGATCCGAGGAAAAGAGTGAATATTCCACTCCCAAATACCCACTTCTTTGCTTCCCACATTTTGGTTTAAATATACCAAAATAAAAAAAAATTGCTTCCTTTGTTACGTAAGTTTATATTCAACTCACTTTATGGCCGAAGTTTAATAAACAAAAAAATTCATTCGCTTAATTCTTGGTTGGCTTTCGATGTCGTAAAATTGTGATCTGTAAGAAATAAAAACGTACTTAGACTTGTTTGTTTGGTTAAGTAATGAGTACATGAAAACTTTTTTGAAAACCGAATTAAAAGTGATGTAATTGGAAAATCCACCTGAATAATTTAAAAATTAATTATAATTAGTAATTATAAATTTATTGCCGGATGCTGTTAAAATATTATTGTTAATAGTTTTGAAATTGTGATTAAAAATCCGTTAAACTTCAGTTCAGCTGAGCTGAAATTTTCTTGTAATACAATACATGGATTATCTTATTTTAGCTTCGGAGCTAAATGGCTTGAAAAGCTATTTTTATGCCGATACTTGAGATTTAATTTTTTTAAATTGATTAACAATAAATATGAAAACGTTAATTACGTGTTTCAGTGTTACAAAGAAAAAAAGGAAGATAAAAAATTATAAATAATTCATATAACAATGCTGCGAGTTACTTAAAGAAAAGAATGGTTACCTGTTGTAAATTAACAAAATAGTAGAAAAATATTTGATTGAATTCATTAATAGTAATGAATTACCTTTAATTACATCCTAATTTAAATACTATATTGTTAAAAACTGTTAAATAACATCACAGTACGTAGACTAAATTTTTTAATACCGTTTATTTATTACTATGGTGAGAAAATTTTATATTTATTAATATTTAGCAAACTTATTATTTTATTTATTATTTAATTAATTATTTTAAAGGTGTCAGAATATACATGTTTAGTGCTTGTTCACAATGAACATAAGCATAAGAAATACATAAAACATAAGAATTATAAATGCTGAAAGCTTATGCTGAAAATGTGGAATGGTTTCTTGTGAATATCGGAATGATTTCAACATTATTCTATTCCGGATTAAGCGTTTATTTGTATTTTTATTTCTTATGTTTATGTTCTTTGTGAATCCAGCTTTACTCTTTGAGCAGTGCCGTAACTAGGGTATGGCCAATATGACCCAAGCCATATAGACGCCGTATGAATGAAGGCGCAAAAATTCAAAATTTCAAATTAAAACTATTTGGCAAACAATCGAGGTTTCATTGGCGGATAAGTCAAATATGCACAATTCTAATTGGTTTACATTAAGAAGTCTGGTTTTTATTTTTTTAAAATCAACATTGAATTTGTATTTATTGAAATGTACCTCCCCGTAAAAAACGCAATAAAAAATATTAAAGATCAAACCTTAAAGGACATTAATTGTTATTAGGTTTGTGTGAAGTTCGTTAATCCATTCATGCGCGTCACCACCTAATTTCGTGAGATCTCGCTTTCCTCTTAACCTTTTTAATCTTTTCTTGCACTATAACTTTTCCCAAATCCTATTGAGTAAGTGCAACAAATTTGGTTTAAATCGGGTAAAGGGTCTAAAAGTACATAACTTACGAAGAAACAAACATTCATTTTTAAAATTTTAAATTTAAATATTTATCCGGATGTAATTGTATGATGGGTCGATGCGTCAAAATATTAAAATATTTATTCTGGTTTGCAGAGCAAAGCGAGACAGGTTTATATTTAATATTGAATCTTACCTTGTAATTAAAAGATGAACAAGTTGAGATATGCAGATATAATTTAGATTGAAAAGCGATAAGAAACAGAAAAAAATACTTGGATAAGAGATTTATAGTCAAACAGTAGCAGAACCAATCAAGGTAAAAAAATTTAATTGAAATTAAATTAGTAAGATTTTAAATCTAATCAATTATTAAATGAAGAAGAACCGGCCACTAGCAAGTATTCAAAATATATTATAGCTCACCTCGGGTGAGAAATATGTAACGAGCATTTATTTATTGTTTAGATAATATAAAAATGTTGTTAAAATGTTAGCCTTCCGTGTTTATTTTCTCATATTTGAGAAAAAAAAGTGATATTTAACAGTTTTTTTTTCCACAATTTCAAAAATTGTCACATTCGTGTTTTACCGTTCAAATAATTAAAAATGACTTAATTCGTTTTTACGATCATTTAATTAAAAATCTGCTAAATAATTCATATTAGTTTAATTTAAATGTCAAGCAGCTAAAAAAATCTAACATACTAACATATCAGATTTTTAAAATTATTATGCTGCAAGCTTTTTGTTGATATTGAGACATTTAAATTTTATATTTACCAATAAATGGCACCGCAGTATACATAATTATAAATTATGAAATTAGGTTTAATTTCAAGAAATTTGTTTACAATAAATTATTAAGTAATATTTTGAAAATGTCCTTTTTAATCACTAGCAGACCAAAATAAATAATTTTTATTAAACTCGAGATAATTTATAATACAGTGGGTGGATTAATATCTAATAAAATTAATAATTAATTATGAAATAATAAATTATTTAAAATTGTAATTCAAGAAAAATTTTGTAAAATTGAGTTCTAATTTTTAAAAATTATTAAAATAATAAAACAAATATTTAAGTTTACTTACATTTGAAACACTGTATAGTCCTTACACTAACTACAGATAAAATCCTTTTAACTGCTTGTTAGGATTGTTACTGGTTTACTATTATACGTTAGCATTTATCTTTTTGTTCTTCAGAAATTATAATTAATATAACCATTGTTTCATGAGGTTTTTATATACTTAATTAACATAAAAATTTATCTCATAGTAAGTGGTTGGTACCTAAGGTTACTTTTTGAAATATTACATAAATTGAATAACTTGAAATTTCGCGTTTGTTCACTCTAACCGCGAATAAATAATACGTATGTTTTGACTAGCGCGCGTAAATCGCGAATTTAAAAAATGTTTAGCGTACAGCAGTTTATAAGTTAAAATCCAGTCTGAATTTCGTTAATTATAGGTGTCCTATGCGATAATACTTTTTACGACGATGACGTCTTTTATGGTATTGACTATTTTTTGTCATTTAATGGTCTTACAGGTAAAATTTAAGCTTTTCTCCATTAATTGGTTCAGGGATTTCCCCTTATTGTTTCATCTTTCTTCGATTCTTCCATAAGTTTGGTGAATTAAATTCCGGTTTGAATAATTTTCTCGAACAGCTACACGGTAGCGTTTCAACTTTAACGACAAATTTATTCAATTTATCCAATTAGGTTTTTTATAATATTTATATATTTTGATTTTTAATTTCTGTCGATCTATACGTCAAATGTATAAATTCTTACGTATAATGTCGGGATTGAATTTTTGATTTAATAATAAAATTGATTTACCCCTTTTCTAGATTTATTTTTAAAATTGAAGTGGAGTTTTATATCTTTTCACACCAAAAACATCCTTTTTGTGTTTATGTCCTCCACAGGATTACCTATGGGAATAGCAATGAATTATTGTGACTAATACCGACGCTTAATTTACATGATAAAATTTTGAATAGTTCAAAAATCGAACAAACTCGACGTCATTGAGGTTTCGACTAAAATTTTTCCGATTACATAATAATATTAGTCAATAACTTTAGGCACAATTTCAAGATTAGCATTTTGCTATCAATCAATTTAATTAGCTTTTATTCCATTTAGAAATTTGCCATTTGAATATGCCACACATTGCTGGATTTAGGAAATCAGGGATGCTATTATTGCCGATTAGAACATGCAAATAAGGAAATTTGACTGAAAGTTTTTCAGCTTTTATTAAATTTCACGTTGATCTGATTTATAATTATAATAATTACAATTAAAAATTGTTTTAGGCGAGATAATTCATCAGCGTCTTCTAGCAAAAAATGTTTATTTAAATAATTATTATTTTAATTACACCTGAATAATTATTCGGCCGAAAACAACTCTTCTCCAGGGAAGTTTCGAGCTCTGACGTCAAATATTTAAAAAATGACGGTGATTCAGATGCTATGTCAACATATGATTTTTTTTACCATGTACAAAGCTATATCCCTACTATTATTAGCAGATTCACAATATTTACCATGAACAATATTATTAAACAAAGCGGAAACTTTGTTTTAGTGTGTCCGCAAAATAGCTTGGTCCTTGATATGCGCAAACAAAATAAGGATAACTCATTTCACAATTTTATTCAAAATTTACATATCTTGACCGACAATTTTTATGTTTCGTTAGATGATTATGATCTACTTAGTTGTATAAATATTAATCCAAATATGGACAATATTTGTTTTTATTTACTAACGTAATAATTTAAAAAAAACTCTCAAATATTGACTACACAGAAGTCATGAATTATTAATTAAGCTTAAATAAAAATGAAGTACAATGATAGTTTTTATTTTGTTTTCATTATCTTTTCATCTTAATTAAATTTATGAAAATGTACATCGGCAAAGATCGAACTTCTTGTACAAAGTGTAAAAGTGAAATACTTTTTTACTTTTCGAACGAAATTTATTTTGGGTACTTTTTGAATATCTTAATTTGATAAATTAAATTTTGGACAGATTCTGCAAGATGACGACAAGTAACAAAGTGCAAACTTCATTAGATTTCTTGGAATAGTTAATTATATGATGGCTTGAAAGAGTCATCTTCTTAATTATCATATTTTAGCAATATATTTAGCGATTTGTGACACTTTAGAGGTCTGTTTTTGTATAATTATGTAATACTAGTATATACACACGTTAATGAATTGAGTTTATTTATGAAAATTACAAATTTTTGGAAACTTAAATGAATAACCCACTTAGTTAGATTGAATCGTCGAAGAAGATCCTGGTATTACAGCATTTCTGCCTCATCAGGATCAATGTATTTGTTTGTTTGCATTCTGTGCGCAGAACGAGTGAGCATAGATTTCCGTATCGTCCGCGTACAGTGCCGAGTTTGTTTGTGCAAATGATGATTTTTATATGAATTAAATTTAAGGAAACCGTTGCATTGATTATCCTCTCCACAGGGGTATCATTGCCAAAATTTTTACATATTCGCTAGACCATCACCAAATTGTAACCAGCAAAATTCAGGCAATAATTGACATTCTTCAAAATCTTAACTATCAAACTGTACAAAGTTAAAATTAAAGTCGATGACATGGATACAAATATAGCAATCCGTACCCACCTTTCTTAATTGCTAAATAGAATATTACTTCAAACGTAATTTGCTCAGCATGTTTACAAATTCTTATGTATTTTTTCATCACAAATAATCGATAAAAAATGAACGTGTGAAATGAAAACCGGTCCGGCTTAATCAAATTTTAGAATAAAAAATTCGGTCACTAAAACGAGCATTTGTTTGTAGTTTCTAATAATTGCAATGAATGTGCTAAATTTTACAGGTAGGTTGTTGAATTGTTTATGTAAAATCGTTCTCCTTCTGGCTAAAATATATTTGATATTATGATGGTCTGTACCTTTAGAAGGTTTAACTAAACAAAGAACTGGGCAAAGTTTTATTTAACACCTACAAATTTATTCATCACAGGATAATAAAATAATTCAAATAAACAATGTTTTTTAATGCGGATACACTTCATGGAATATTTCCTAATATAAAGTTTATAATAAACGTATGCTATCAGTAAGGACCCTAAAATTATTAAAACAGTTGCTACTCCGGTTATAACGTACGAAAGTTTAAGGAACGCTTTTAAATATTTTTTTAGAACTTCTGGTATTTGTGACGATTGTTCCATCCAAAATAAGGGAAAATATAATTTGGGGATGTTCTTGAAAAAGCTAAAATCGAAAGATATTAATTTATTTTTCAGTGGCCATTTAATCGTCCTACCTTATACCCTCAACAGGATATACGTAGTTTGCTTGAATCCTAATATTAAAATTTATAAGCAGCATTGTGATCTGAAATTTATAAATCATGGAAATTACTTTCATTTACTGGTTCCAGGACTATGTAAGCCTCGTGATTGCCTTTTTCAGGATTTAACCCTTCAAATGTGTTTACATAAATTTGATCTGCATTGTAGAAATGCGGTAAAGAAATGAACGCATTAGCCCATATCTGCACGAGGATAAGTTGAACAGTCCTGATGGAATGCAAACCCCATTACAAAAGCATCTATTTTCTGGCTCTAAAGTACCTGGTAATGTAATGACGTACTTAGAAAGGTGAAATACTGAGTGCTTAATATTTTTTGCTCAATTCTTTTGTAACTTCTTTTACACAATAATAATTAATATTTCAGAAGGTTACAGGCTCAAATCTTTTGAAAGTGATTTAAAGAGTTGTTTTCGCAGAAGTTTCTGACGCAAACAGATATACTATAAACAGTAATCATCTGAGGGCATTTACCTATTTTGTAGTGCTCTACAATTTGAATTACTAAAATATAATGTACAGAATATCAGAAGCTAGCCGTAAGAATTAAAGTAAAAAATAAATAAAACAAAATTAAACTTTAGAGTGACTACTATTATCATCAATTTACCATTGTCTAAAGTCAATTTACTGATCGAGTATTTATATCCCAGTATTCCATCAAAGACGACCTCTTTTTCAAAGTACATTTTTATGTATCTACACATATCTGATATAAAGACATAAATAAATTGCTTATTTTGGGTGGTAGAATGTGTCTCTCTAGAGATCTTCGGATTTTAGCACAATGTCCATCGAAGTAAGGTGTAGTACTTTAATAATTCCAATTTAAAATATCAAATTTCCTGTTTTCGCCAGTTGAAATATAACAGAATTTGAGGTTAAGTTCAATATTAGCTCTACGATGAAACTCAATAAATTTCTTTGAAATGCGATTAAACATCAACTTTCAGCGAACGAAAGCAGTCCAAGTCCAAAAATAACATGAAATTTGCCCATTGCATTCAAGAAATGCTAAAATATTACACTTATTACGTTATCGCATAAAGTGCGTTCTCATCCAATTAACAATACGTAAATTAGACGTAACATAAAAAAAGTATAATTAATACAATAGATAAAAGTTTACTTAAGTCAAATACGTTGATGGAAATAAGGTTTTGTAGAAGAAAAGTAATTATTTTTATTAATTTACGTTTAATTTATGTAGCTTTAATTGGATGAGAACGGCGTTTAGTATTGCTTCAAAGCAACCTTTGATTTTGACGACTATTGAATCCACTTTACTTACCAGTCATAAATTGGGGGATAGGAGGATAAATATGAACGAGCACTGATCACGACTTCAAACTATGTTAACTTTTTTTTAAAGATTGTTTATAACTTTACCCAATAGACAACTACAATGTTTGTTACCTGATGGAAAAATTTGTATTATATACAAGTTTAACATAGATAGGTTTTGTTTACAAAAATTTTACAATGAGTTTTATTGTATTATATTATATGGTGGATGTTTATTACTTACGAATTCAATGGACGTTTAAATATAATATTTTATTCTATTTACAACACATTCCGGACAAAAAAACATTAATTGTATAATTACTATTGTATAATTTGCTTATAACAATCCGACAAGCCTGGAATGGTAAAGATACTCCCCAGTGAGGCCAAAGACCGTACAACTACGTTTATCACTTATTAGAAGGTAATAAAAATAAAATAAAATTAAGTTGCTGTATTTCCAAATCAACACTCTGTATAATAAAGCTTAAAATCAAAAATGGTTGTTTATAAAAAGCTTAAACTACGTACTCGTAATAATCAAATTAAACCAGTTTTCATGATTTTTTAACCAATTTTTGCTCATATAAATAACACATAAATATTTTAAAGCCTAATAAACTAATTATGTAAATTATTTTTTATTGCACCTACTTCTTAAACAAAAATTGATTACGTCCAGTAGCATAAAAGATGAAATACAATAATCTTGTAAATTAATAAATTACTTTATGTCTTATAATTATCTTTTTACAATTCTGAGGCAAACCTGGGCAGTTGTTGTTTCCGTTTGAGTCGTTAAACTATCTACTTACTTATTGTGGAGACATAATATTACATTAACTCCCGGTTTCATAAAACTAACAAATTACTTCTTCCGAATTCTTGGACTTTTCTACTATTGGTGATTTAAATTTAAAAGTTCTATATTGTTTTTTATTATTTAACCTATTAATAAATTATTAATGCATTCATACACTAAGCATTTATACACTCTCTTACTTGGATTCGATCCTGATAAATTAATAAATTATTAAAACGATCTAAGTTTATGTACTGTCCATTCTTTTTTCAAATTCGTATAGACACCTAGATTAGCATATTTTGGAAAGATAAAAAATTGTGTATACAACAACTCATGGTTAAACTTCTTATTAATTAAATCGCCTTTGCGATTAATGATCCGTTATGTTATTACCTATAATGTTTTATTTACTACTCCTATTAGCATAACTTTTAGTAATAAGAAATCAAAAGTAAAATCTTATTTAAATATTATGAAATTGTTAATAAGATGCAATTAAACCAATCATTATAGTAAAGTTATAATTAATATTGATTGATTATAATTTTATATTTCAACATTTTTTGATTAATTGACTTTCCGATGGAGTTCTTATGTTTGATTAAAATTTGGGAAATTGTTTCTCAACCTTGAAGTACTTTTGGATAATAACAATTATTTAAATTTAATATTATAATAGGTATAAATGCACAAATGTGACCTTCATGACCTTTACAAAAGTTTATCCTGGTTCCCGGACGTATTATAACTACAATTTCCTCATAGAGGGACAAATCTTCTCGGAGTCTGTTGTGAATGGATTAACGAGATTTAACGTTCAATTAATACAAATCAATAAAATAATAACATACTGAAGCTTTGGAGTATAAAATAAATATTTTCATATTTCAATTACAGCAATAATTATGTTTACCCATTCAGTTTTGTTTTTTAATATTAATTGTTTGTTTCTTGTTCAGTTCCATTGCATTGTTTTTTGTTGTTCTTTTTTTGTTTTTAAAGACGTATCAACACCGGAAGATTAATATGTTTCTTTTTTTTATAAATACCAAATATGGATTTTTATAAGCTAGCTATGTTGTGTAATTGTTATGAGATTGAATATTTTAAAATATCTTTAAATCATTTAAAACTCATTATAATAATAATAATAATAATACTTTATTTCCAACAGGCAACCCCAATAATTATCTTTCAATTGACTGTTAAATTCCAATCAAATGCATTTCTGTGGGAAAAAGAAGATGCAGAGTAAACTTTGGTAAGGCAACAACGTAGGCCTAGTTTTTTAGTTGCAAATTAAACCAAAAAAATTTAAATAAATTTTGGAATTGGTTGATTCAAAATTTTTTGAAATTATTTTACAGCTAAAATATGCTGTGGAGAAATCTGAGAAAACTACATGAAAGTTATGACTAATTATTAATTAATAACCACGTTTTTGTCTAGTCTCGCAGATAGAATGTATTAGAGACGCAGACCAACATAAATAATTTGTGTTAATTATATAGGAATAGTTGCTGTTACCGCGAGAAGAAAACTTTAAGATAACCAAACTTGTACCTATGTACGTCATTCTTCACATTCACAAGTAAGTTCAATTACTGTAAGATAATCTACTATTTGAATTCCAAGTTCTACTCTGAGAATTTACGTCAACTAATGCCCACCCAGCAATTATTTTTTTATAAATGTAATTAGACAAAAATAATGTAAATTGTAAATTAAAACTTCTAAATATTCCAGAACCTTGTAAATATGATTTTCAGCATGCAATATTAAAGGTACATAGACTACATACATGAACGGTGGTTCAATTTATGGTATAAAATAGCATATTCAAAATATTTTAAAATTATTTTTTTAAAATAATAATTGATATTTTTATTAAAATAGATTGATAAATGTCACTAAGGCGGGTTGCACACAAATTACTATTGAAATACTGGTGATGTGCTAATGAAATCGTTGAAATATTTTTAATATAATTAATTTATCTTTTCTATTAAAGCACTTTAATTTGCTAATATATTATAAACAGGTATATAATTTATTAATAATTAACGCATTTTGTCTTTTTAATGGATTTTCTAATCCCTGAAGAAACAGACCCAATTTCATCTATAAATCGAAGAAATAAACAAATCGAGAAAAACGCAGAAAAAAAATCTTAATTATTATAAAAATACAATAATATTTATTATAATAATATTATTACTGCTGTTAGTTTTTGTGTATTTAAATAATTTATTTAAAAAAATGCTATACGTACAACCATTGTATATTCAAACAGTAATAGATGTAAGTTAAAAAATTTGAAAAACCTGTTTTTTTTTAATTTAATTTAATTTATAATAGCAATTTATTTTTTGTAATCATGATTTTATAACTTTTTTACAATTTAATTTGCAAATTACATTTTAAAAATTTAGTAATTCACATCTCTTAACATTAATTTCTCCATTACTATTAAAAATTTCGTATATATTAAGTCAAAAAAATTTTGTATTTAAAATAAATAAATTGTATTAAACTTACTTTTACGGTTCTATCCTTGAAGATAACCTAGATTTAGCAACCACTAAGACACAAAGGTAAATCACACGACGATTATGAATTTGGGAAGAGATCTTCTGCAGAAAGAATACCAATGTAATATAATAAGTATATTAAGTATGTAGATCCCTAACACGCATTGCCCGACCAGTTTTTTATTTCGAGATTTTTTTTTATATCGACAAACTTATTTATTTAAGGTTAAATACATTTAAAGAATCAATCAATATTAATAATTTAAAATTAAATTAATCGTAATTTATATTATTGTTTGAAGTGTCTAATACTCTACATTTTTTCAAAATTGAATACAAAAAAAATTGAGATAATAATTCTCTCCCTGGCAAAACCAATATAACCGGCGAATTTATTCTCAAGTTACCATGAAAAGCATTTAATTTATTATTTGTAATTTTAATAAAACCACAAAATAAAGTTTAGTTTCTATAACTCAAAAATTCAGGCTTCAAAATAAAAACAGGTACTACCTAGGAAATAAATTAACACAAAATTAGCTCTAGACAAAATTATATAATTAATATTTTTATTTATTTTCCAAATTCATAATGTGAAATAAGTTTTTATTACTGAAATTTTAAGATTCGTTTTCTATAGAAGATTAGTTTTAGCAATTACAGTTTTTGTAATTTTAATTTACAAAATGCTCCGCACTAAAGTGTCACGATGAATTTTTATCGCCCAATTTTGCACATTTTGCTATCAAAAATTAAAGAATTCATCAGCTTCATATTATTTCTACAATCTTGTCGAACTTGCTCACTACATTATAAATATACGTTCATAAATTAATAAAAATTAAACAAACAAAAACTAACAATAATTTATTATTCGCATTAAATTTCTAACAACAGAAGAATCTCTTTTATTACCTAATTTATTCACACCTGTAGTTCGTTACAATACTTATATGGATTAATCTTGGTAGGTACTTAATGAAATTTAAAAATGTCAAGGCTAATTATATTTTTATATATCTGTATATAATAATATTTATATTATTTGTTAATTTCTAATTAATGCTCGTGGAACACTAATGCACAAGAATCTGGTACATGGTCACATAAAAATTGATTTTTTTACAAGAAATGGTTGATCACCTGACCCATGAATCACCAAAGACATAATTAATAAAACCCATCTTCATTGTCTCCGGGTATCGTTGGGCAAAGTGTTTAAAAAATTCAAGGGTAGCAGCAAAATCGGCAAAAATAATCTTCCATTTCTTCAACTTCCCATCTGATTCAAGGGTTTATCTGATTTTCTACTTAAATGGTCAGTTTAAGGACCCTATATGAGGATTTTTCAGATCTATCAAAAAAATGCCAGCACTAATTTTGGCGGAGTAAAAGTATTTTTGGAGGAGTAAAAGTACTCTTAGCTTTCATTGCCCTTAAAAAACTGAAGTTTATTTTCGTTTAAATCAAATTTTCATCATTTTGTTCTTAAAATTTAAAATCTGTAAGTAAAAAATCTAAAATAATAATGAATTATTTACTTAAGTCTCAGATCATTTTGGAATTTAATTTCTTTAAATTAAAGTATTTTGTGATTTATTTCTGAAAGGAACTGTCCTGAAGGACGCCAAGACGGCGTCACTGGGCGTCACTGATAACCACCTGTATATACATTTTTTCTATAGGAGGCGGCATGTTTATTTTTGCATATAGCCGGCTATAACTCTCGCGACGACCCTGCCTACCTTGATCTTGATTATTTCAGTATTCTAATGTTAAAATAATTAAAAAGTGGAAATTTTATTTCACAATAGTCTTAACTTGTAAAGGCATTACATTAATAGAATAAAAAGTTGTCAACGCTGTCATAGTCAATTTGATTAGATCAGCTGTATTGGACCTTAGGTCATTTCCATCTTCACCAGCGTCACGAATTACCTCATATAATTTAAAAATCATAAATTTATTAAAAAAATATTATGTAAAGACGGATTTTTTATTCAACGAAATTTGCATGATTGGTAGGTTTGATCAGTTGCATGGTCCATTTTCTCTTGCACCTGACAACATTAAGACTAAGCTCGTAATTGGCAGGACTTGGAAAGGATAAAAATAAATGAACATCAGAGGTTTTCATTCCTTCCTTCATGTTTCTTTCGTGGAAAGAAACATTTTGAGAAAGGGGGCAAGTACACAGTCTAGCGTCCCCTTTTTTGTCTATAAAGGTTTTTTTTAAATAGGGTACCTTTTTCTGAATTTGGGATTTTAATTTTTTCCTTTAATTAAAATACTCTCTAGTTTCTATATCGCAATAAATCATATGTCTCATTCAAATGGACTTGGTTTTTGTATAATTAGCAATTTCCATGTTGAGCTGTTTGAAATAAAGTGCTCAGTAGGTAATATATTAGTCGTTATTTAAAACGTTTCCCATAAATTTTAAAATCTCAAAGTACAAATGCAAAACTTAGGTTTTTGTTTTGTAATCATATTAAAATAGTATTAACTAATAAAAGAAACTGGTTAGCATTAAAAACTTTAATAATTAATCTTGCCTATACTTGCGTAGGTTAAAGTTGATGCTTTAAAAAATATAGGTAGTTTCCCATCTTTTCTCTAATATTTTCATTTTAATATTACCGCTCGGTTGCACAGAAAGAAGGTCTTTTTAAAATAAATTGTAAAAGTAATAAAAATACGAAGAAAATTAATAGAAACGCACCTTAATGTGTTAAAGCAAGTTTTTCATTGTGTGACATTTGATCCTTATTATTTATTTGTATTTTTATCATAAATGAATATTTATAAAATTAAAAAATATATAATTTTTTTTAAAAATTTAAAATAATAAAAATAAAATCAAAAAAGACTTTCATCGGATATATTATCTGTTTAATTAATCTTTCATACCACGTAATACTTGTATTATTTTGTTAATTAAAATATAAGAAAAAAGTTTATTTAAATTTCTATTTACGCCAGTTGTATTTTGCCAAATTGATTTGTTTGTTTTTAATACTATAATTAAACTATCACAAACTTTTTGAGTATTTCCTGTAGTTTTTATTAAAATGTTATAAATTAGGTAACCGCAGAGTATTTTATGGAAATTATAGTTGATGAATTATGAGTGAAAAACTGCAACCAATTTTTCCTGATTATAATTTTTTTTTTGGAAAATAAAGATAATAAAACTAATATTGCACAGAATACAATTGAGTTCAAATAATTATTATATAGTCAATTAATACGTTTTAATTTATTTTCAAGCAAAGTCAGAGTGTAATTTAAATTAATGTTCGACAGATTTATAATGAACGGTTTCAGCTTCATTAGATGGGAAAGAGCCGTGACCGATGAAGGTAATTAATGTTACCTTATAACCAAAAGAAAGTAAAATTTAATTTAACAATAACAAATCCTACGGAAATCTACAACTAAAGTATAAATTTTCTTAACGTAAAAGTCAAACCGCTTTTTATACCGGAAGGAGATTCCATCCATATATTAATCATCTATTTTAGAGGTCAATCCTACGAAACACGCGTCCAATTCTGCTTTGCAGAAAACTCAGAGATTACGTGCTTTGCAATTTTATTTCATTTGAATTTTGTTTGATTTTTTTAAAATTCTTAAAACTGTGGAACACAATAGGCTTATAAGCCAAAAATATCAGGTAAGTTCCTAAGATAATCAATATAATGGTAACGCAAGCTATTATGGTGGGAACCATCAACAGAAGTTTTAGTTTCTTGATTTGGTTGTTTGGTAAAACAGCATTTTGCTCAAGCCAAATAATTGGGAAAAACATCTTCCGCACATTTTGATACATACTGTAAAATAAAATTGTAATCAAGACTAAGAACAAACCAAAAATTTGGATTTTTACTTTATGTCAGCTATTGGTCGCACCAAAACGTTAAACTGGATTCGGATGCTAATCTCCAACAGCATTGATGTTTTCTAAAAGAAAATATTGAGATAAACCTAACGCGATTATTTTTAAAATTACTCACCGGTTCTAGCACTACAAACATTTCATGTTTATCCTTTTCGGGATGCAATCCATCGATATCGTTTAAATATACGGAATCCGCTCCATAAAAATTCGGCAAGGACAGATAAGCTGGAAAGTTGTACTTACACGAAGTAATGTTCAGCATACCATAAGGTAAACAATCTCCATTGCAAAAGCATTCGTTTCCAGGAACATTGGTACCTGAAAGATTTTGGTGAAATTTGTTATTTTTTTGGTTTTTCGAGAAAGAATTACCATTATCAAGCACACTTTTACCAATTGAATACTTGTGCCCTAACACCCCTTGAACGTCCACGGTCTTCTCAAAATCAAATTTAAGAGACCGGCATATTTCTGGGAAAAAAATTTCGACATACAATTTTGACCGCTTTCTAGAATACAATTCTCCAGCAGATCCACTCACTTTTGCACACTCGGGTTTGAAAAATGGAGTAACATTTGCATAATTCCACTGTAATACATCAAAATTACCATTTGCCCCATTTGCCATGTTGAAAGTTCCACTAATTGTGGTAGATCCATTCATCTGCAAACTCAACACTCATGACTGAATAACATTGCAGATTTTTTTACCATTTTTAAAAATCCAAATTTGTTGAATCGGGGCACTTCGGAAGCAATAAACGGAACATAATTTGCCAAATCCACAAAAATATCAGAATATCCTTTCATTACAAATTCGTTCGCCGTTTTGGTTACATATAAGTCAGGGGCTGTTTCGTCAATTACACTGGAGTAGAGCCGTTTTATATAGTAGTTCCAATCTTTAATATAATGAGTCGCGTACTAAAATCAAAATCAGAACTCATCATCTATAGAAAAGCAATTTGACAGACGAGCCACAAAAAGAAGCTTAGCTCCAAATAAAACATTTTATTTTTTATTTCTTAGGGATGAAATTTTTTACTGCCGACGAGTTTTTGTAATTGCACTTACAAAGTCAATATTAAAAATTAATTTTATGAATCTCACCAAGGTCAAACAATTAAAAATCGTTATTTTGTCGGTGACATTTGAGTTTGGTAGCTTTTCATCTGTGCTCCAATATCTCACATTACTATAAGTCACTGTATTGTTGTCGTTCCATACCAAGTTAACTTTTTCGGTATTTAATAAAAATGTGTATGGTCCTATTTCTCTCAGCTGTGGTTTAATACTGGAATTTAAAAAGTCTTGCGGATTAGACCAATTAAAAAAATATATATTGGTGGAAAATTCGATAGGAGCTTTAACCCAAAAATTTGCTACTGTAGAGTTTTCGGCAAGAATTAAAAAGTAACCTAGTAGACAATTAAATGTCCAACTTTTGAAACACAAAAACGTTATTCCAACGCTGATTAATACCGCACCAAATATACTAATAAACTGTTTCCTGCTCAGGAAGAATTTCATGAAACAGTGAACGCACTCCTGAAAATGAAATATTTATTTTGTATTTGAAAATTTACTAGTTTTCTTACCATTTTTTAAATTTTAAGACATTAAACAGCAATTTATTTAAATTTATAAATATAGCAAGAATAAACTGATTTCTGTTTACTCATTCAATTAATGAAATTTAAGATATAAGACATCGAAATCGTAAGAGGTTATGAACTCGGACGAGATAAGAGGTTACACAACTTAACTAATCATTGCTAAACTTTATAATTGTCTTTGTAACTAACTACCTTGAGTCTGATATACGGAGGTCCCAAAAATGAACAGCGATAAGATGGAACTTTTTATCATTTTTTTGGCATTACCTAACTTTTTGTATTTAGATACAGTTGAGACGTAATTCTTTATGAAAGCTATTGAAAAACAACAATAACTGTTTTTAAAAACCAAAATAAAAAATATTTAGTGTTTGCTTACGAAATTAACTAACCAAAAATAAAATGTGTCCTATTTTTTAGCAGGAAGTTGCAAAATCTGCAGTGTAAACAAGGAATCTTGGTTCCGAGAAACAGGAATCCCCGATTTGGTTTATTTTGAGTATTTTTTAATGAGTAAAATTTATACTAAAAAAATACAGCCCTTAAAATTTTATCAAATACCTACCTGTAGTTTTTGTATGCAACTTGCAATACTTGGACTCTGGGAAAATTATGACGCAAAAGCAGTTTATGTCTAACGCTAAAATTAAATGCCGAATATGATACCAGTTTAAAAATTAAACAATAATAGTAATAATCAGTTCGAGATTGCATTAATCAGCTTCTGATAGCAGCGTATCTTCGGTATGATAACTCTGTACATAGTTGGTAGACAACATCGCACTATTTTTTGAAAAATTATCTATTCATATCTTTTGAGAAATCATTTTTGGAATTTTGACTTTCCAAGTATTTGCTGTTTATGGGCAACATACTGACCTTTCCTAAAACGACATGGCCCTATACGCAGACGACACGCGGCAATCTACTCCAACTAGTTGGTAACGCGATTAATCAATTTATTTTCTCAATTTGAAAATATAAATTTTGAAAAGAGTCCAGCTAAGAAGCAAACTGTGCTGTATGCTTTTAGACCCAGTAGAGTGAGAAGCCTTCGAAATGCGTGGCAAATATGCAGTCCTTCGCCTTTTGGCTAGGATCACGTTTGCAACCCAAACGCAGCGACATAAATGCTGCTTCCAGGTCGCATTCGCGCTTGCGACAGCTCGGATTACAATACAAAACAAGATATTTTTAACTACAAATTAATTGGGGGTCCAAAAATTACTTTTGCAAATGTCCAAATTTTGAAGTTCTCGTGAAAATATAAAAAAATTTTTTTTCAAGTTATTGGATTTAACATTAGATCTTGTAATATTTACAACATCGTCATAGTAACAATTAACATAATATTTAAATAAATAACACTGCACTTCTGCAACCCAATTTGTCATTATGCTATCAGTGCGTCAGCGTAGTGAAGAGAAAACAAATTCTTACTGGTTCACAATCTAAAATTTCTGTAAAACAGTATTTTCTCTTCTTTATTCGATATTTAGGCGTTGTCCATCAAGTACCAGATATTAGTTTTGAAACCAACCCTGGTTCGACTAAAATCCGTTCGTGTGCGATCGTGACAGCGTAACAATGTTTATCATAATTTTATTTGTATTTTTGTGAATCAATTTTCGGTGATTCTCATTCGATCAAAAAATATTTATGTTTTTTGTGTTTTGTTTATTTAAAAAAGCTTAAAAAATTTGAATTCAATAAATTGTGTTGCTGGCTGTCATATGGCAATGCAAGTATTTCTGATTGGACTTCTAATTGATATCCGGTTTAATCGTGACCATTTTTAATAATCATAGAAATAATAATGATTAGAATAATTTTCATTGGCATCTTGGTATAGAATATTACTATGGTAGCGGGAGTTCGTCGTCTGATTTTCAAAATTGAGCCCTTCATCGTACTGATTATCATTATTATAGTAATAATAAGGATTAGAATAATTTTCAATGGCATTTTGGTATAGAATATTACTATGATTGCGGGAGTTCGTCGTCTGATTTTCAGAATAGAACCAGTTATCGTACTGATTATTATTATGATATTGATTAGAATAATTTTCATTGGCATCTTGGTATAGAATATTACTATGGTAGCGGGAGTTTGTCGTCTGATTTTCAGAATAGAACCATTCATCATATTGTTGTTGATTAAAATCGTTCGTGTTGATTGGCTGATTGGAAGTTGATTGGCCCACTGCTGCCGAAGGATTTGTTGAAAAACCATTATCATCCATAACAATTCTTGTAAATTCTTGCCTGCAAAGGGGGCAAGTGTTATTTTCCCTTGCCCAATATTGTATACATGCAATACAAAACTTGTGATTGCAATTGTCGAGTTTTCCAATATTTTGATTTATTATTTGGTCTAAGCATATTGAGCATTGTTCGGTATCAGTTTTATCCATGGAAGTATTCATAATTTCAATTATTATTTAGATTAATTTCTATTTGATTTATTGTATCTCCTACTTTTCCTTATATAGAGATTTTTTAAATCGTTAATCGGATAAAATTATCGGATTAACACTAACGGATAAAAATAATTTAGATAAATTTCTATTTGAATTATTGTAGCTCCTACTTTTCCTTATATAGAGATTCTTTAAATCGCTAATCGGATAAAATTATCGGATTAACACTAACGGATAAAAAAATTAATACGGATTATCCCAGATCAGCCAACAATATTGCTCATTTTTAAAATATTCTTTCTTATATAATTTGCTCTAGAAGGGCGGAAGACCATGGCAAACCTATAAAACGTCTAAAAGGTCACGTTCCATCAAGAAAAAAGGAAGATGAACATAAGTTAACATAAAATACATATTTTATTTGCACAAATACAAAAATCAGTTAAAAATTATTTGATCTGTTATTTCGAAAAAAAAAAAATTATATTTCTTTTATTGTTATTACGTTCTTATTCTAAAAAATTATATACAAATATCAAATTTAAAAAAATAATTTTCACCATGTATTAGACACCAACATTAATACTGGTTTGTTTTTCTTTGATTTCAGGTTTACTTTGATTTTTATCATTCAAAGGAACTTCTTCTCGTGTTAATTTTCCCTTAAATATTTTCATACTTAATTTAGTACATGCAACATACACAAGTATCGAAAATCCAAATGTTATTAAAATTGACGAGAAAATTGGGACGTTAATTGGTGAATTTATTAAAAATTTCAATTTCCATACTAAATGATCCGGTATTTGAACCTTTTGTTCAAACCACAAAACTGGAAAGTACACCTCTGGAATTGTTGAGTATAGTCTAAAAAGTACAATGAGTTTTTAAAATTATTACTAATCCAAGGATTACAAAATATTCACCTTATGTACTCCACCGGCCTTATCCGAAGGTTAAGTTGCAGTCTTACGGAAACATCGATTGGTATGCCGGTTCTCTAAAAAAAATCGATTAAAGCTTAATTTTTGGGCAAGGATCAAAGGCACACTTACCGGTTCAATTGTAATATAAAATTCGTGTTTTGTTTTATTTGGAGTTAGACCGTGAGCCATGGTTAAGTAGACAGGATCGGCACCATAAAAATGAGGAAGTGAAACAAACGCTGGAGTATCGTACCGACAGGAAGACACATTTAAAGCCCCAGAAGGGACACATTCTCCATTACAGAAGCATTCATTTCCTGGTACTAAAGTTCCATTATCGAGCATTCCTTCTTGTGCCGAGAATTTATAACCTCTAATTCCTTTAACTTGGACATCCCTTTCGTAGTCCAATCGTATGTACCTGCATATATCAGATACAAACAGTAAGACGTGGTCACGAGTTTGTCGTTCTGGGTATAATTCCAAAGCGGACCCACGCACTTGATTGCAAGGATTAGGATTAAATTTGGTTTTGCTACCATAATTCCAGTTTAAAAGTTCTCCAGTATTTCCATCACCACCTGTTGCCATATTAAAAGTACCATCGAATGTCGCGGATCCATTTCTCTGAAATGAAACTACTGCGTTTACATGAAAAGAAAACAATACAACTAAGTAAACTCACTGTGTAAAACCATCCAAATTTGTCGTACGATGGGACATTAGTCAAAAATGGAAAATCCCGAGCCATATCAATAAAAGGATCGGCGTATCCATCAAATAGTAATTCCCCAATTGATTTTGTAATGTTTACATAAGGAGCAACTGTATCCAAGGTTAGCGAGAACCCAATTTTCATTAGATCACTCCAATCTCTAATTTGCATGGCAGCTGTCTAAAATTTATCGAGGAGTTTAGAAGAAAATGAACCAAAATCGCTTACAGCTGTAACGACGTTTAATGTGTTGAGTTGGTCCGTCAACTTTCCTGAAGACTCTTTTTCATCATAGTACCAATGACGCAATTGTTTATACGTGACCGTATTATTTTCATTCCACGTAACGTTTACTTTTTCCTTAACCTCTCTAAAGGAATAGGGTCCTATTTCGTGAAATATCGGTGATTTGCTCGAGTTATTAATTTCTTCTGGGTTTAACCAATTAAAAAAGTAGAAATCAAGTGACACTGGGATTGGAGTTTTCTTCCAAAATTCGTATGCTGGCGAAGTTGGTTTTAATATTAACATGGAAGTTATCACGTTGTCGAAAAATTGCAAAAATAAACATAATAGAATGACACCAGAGCTGAGGAGTAAAGATCCAACAACTCCGAAGCAATTGTTACTGCATAGGAAGCGAGGTATAAGCTTCATTGAGTGGTTGGAATACCTGAAATCAAAGTAAGAATGAAATAAAGAATTAAATTTAACCGCTTTAGATAAATTAAAAATAGATTTTAAAAAGATCATTAGCTTAGTAAGTTGGTCAAATAATTGGCGACCATAAGGTGCCCGGTTTGAATTAAAAATTACCATAATTACCGTCTCCGTGCTTCGGAGGGTATGTAAAGCCGTCAGACCCTCTGGGTTGATGATGGTATGTTGATGTCACCATCAACATACTATTAAAAGCAAGGTTGCAGGTATTACTCATTCCGTTACAACAAGGTGCCTGTTACAACTGGTACAATGTTTTAATACACAATAATCGTGGACAATTATTAATTAAAAATTCTCAGAAAATATAATATTAATTATTACTAAAAACCAGTGGCGGCTTGTCATAAAGGGCACAGGGGCACGTGCCTTCCCATCTTAAAACCAAAAACAAGCACTATCTTAAAATAAATTATCAGATTAAATGCTCTAACAGTGCTGTATATTGAAAAAAACTAATTAAAGTAGTAATTAAAAGTAACTGAAATGTTATGTAACAATAAAAATATAAGGATAAATTTTCATTATGAAGAAATATTTTAAAAACAATTTTTTTTATTTTGTGCCCTCCTATTGGAAAATGTTACCACCCGCCACTGCTAAAAACTTATGTCTATTGGTTTGTCAATTGGTTCGTTTTAAGTTACCAACTTAAAAATTGAGAGATCTTTCAATTCCCTGAAAAAGGTTATAGGTCAGTGCAGCCTTCAGGCCGCACAACCTAAGCAATTTAGTTATTTATATCTTATGTTCCAAATATTACTAACCAATATTATATCAATATAATTTTCTACATATTATACCAACGCAACATTGGAAATATTGAAAGTTCTTTCAAAATCACTGAAATTTGTTGAAAATACTCTATTTGGAATGATTTTTATATCTTTTCGTATTTCCTCGAAAATCATTCCAATGAACTGAAATATCCTGAAAATTGCTATTGTTCCTATCTTTTGTATGAAAGCACTGGAATTCTATACAAATTGTATTTCAGTGAAAACATTTCATTCTTTGAAAATCATTCATTTTCTTTGAAAATCGTGATTTTCAGTGCACTGGAATTTTTTGGAAATCTCTTTACATTTTTGTAGATCACTGACATTTTTAGGATAAACCTTAAGAATTTCTTGGATATGTTGGATATCATTAGAATTCTTTTGAAATCTCTGTATTTCTTCAGAATGCAATAATTTATCTTCAAAATCACTAGAAGTTTTTAGAAATCTTTGAAATTTTTGGAATTTTGCAGTGGAAACATTGAAATTCTTTGAAAATCATTTAAATTCCTTGGAAATCCTTTTATATCTTTGAAACATATGGGATTTTTTTGGGCATACCTTGTAGTTTTCTGGAAAACTCTCTATTTTTGAATTCTTTGGAAATTTCCACACTTCTTTGAAAATAACTGTTTTTTTTGTATTTCGTAAATTTTTGAAAATTCTTGTATTTATTTAGAAATCATTGGAATTCATTGAAAATTTCTAAATATCCGAAAAATCCTTCATACAAAATTGCTTTGAAATACTTAATATGGCAATTGCAATTGGAAATCATTCCTGTTTAGCAATTTTTCACATTGTATTTGTTGCAAACAAACGGTCGCGCTTGTTCACCGTGAATTTATTGATACAGCGCTGTGAATTTAATATTATATGCGTTGTTTGTTGATAATTTTCTGGTGCTTGCATAAACAATTTTATGTTAATTGCAAATTAATATATCCATAATGATATGAGCTTGATCATTAACGAATTCCATAATTGCATAAATTTATTTTTCACCTTCAGACTGCTGCACTTGTTAAATCCACAACCAGAAATAATTGCTTTACATAACATAATTTTTTTGGTCCAATTGGTCCAATTATTGAACCAATTAAACTCCAATGTATAATCTACAAAAGCAAATAATAAAAAAAAATTTTAAATTGTTTTTCAGTTCAAAGAGTTTCAATTTGACTTTCCCAAATAATAAAAACCTGTCGCGTTTATAATATTTAAAAGTAAAATTGGATTTTTTACTTCAATTGTCTTTGAAAAATTTCCGAGTTGATCCGTTAAAATCTTTCTAAAACATCAAATAAATAATATAAAATCAGAAATAATTTTCTTACCTATTTGAATTTTCAAATGTTGTCTGTGTTTTTATTATTCACTATAATGAAAGTATTCGGATTAAGCGATTAAATTGTTATGAATTCTACCAAATTGAAGATTTTCCATTAATTTGATGGCAATATTGTGAAATAATACCTATGCGTCGCGTCGCGTCTGCTTATTGCATTAAGCGTCTGCGTATTATATCAAAATTTGCAACATCCCGAGATGATGTACCTACCTACTCGCGTTTTTATTTAAATTTGATGTTCCAGAAAAATTTCTTCCTGGTTTAGTTAGTGACCAGTGCACAACAAACGATTTAATATGATTACTGGCGGTCATTTGTCATTCAAGTCAAAGTTATTGAGTGTTGATTCAATAAATTATCACAAAATAAAAAATAAATAAAAGGCATTAACATTTAAACGAATAAACTCATAAATTCTATAAATATATTCTTTATAGCACATAAATAATAATTTTTCAGCCAATATTGATTAGATATTGAGCATAATTGAATACAATAAAGTAAAAAATATTAAATCGTTTGATAAAGATTTAGGATAATTGAAACCCGGGTATTTTTTAAAGGCGAAGGAAATTATGCAATTCATTAAAAAATCTACTTAATCAATAAGTACAAAAATATTGACGTAGGTACGTACATATGTATGTATATTCAAAATGCCTTCTCTTTTAATTAATAGGACAACCCACGTTTACTGACAAATAAAATTAACCTCTTCGCTGAACCTCAGCGAAATTATAATTTTATTACTTTCAAGGTTTCGTAAACCATCCATTCGTAATTTTCCGGAATATTCAGTAAAATTAATGCATTAAATAATTATTATTGAGATTTTTCATTTTATAACAACAAAAAAAATTTAAATATTGGTTGACTTACGTAAAATTAATAGTTTTGCAATTACACGTTCACTTAACGAAAAACAATTTATTATAAACTTAATGAACTATCGATACATTGTTTATTGTTTATATTGCTTATAAATCTTTATTGCTAAATTAGGAGGATTCTTGCATTGAATAACAATTTTTGCGGCTACTTCAATGGAAGTTCATTTTTATTGAATAATTAACTTGTTAATCTTCGCAATTATTTTAAAATAGTCCACTTATAAAACTCAATGAAAAAATATTATTTTTATTTTAATTATTGTTTTTAAATATATAAAATTAATGCGATAATAAATTTAAGATAAAGCAGTATTGCTAATTTAATTTGGCGTCTAATTAATGTAGTTTCCACTGTATTATTCTCTTTAAGTCGAACAGAAAATAAATCGAAATAATTTTAATTAAAATATTTTTTAATTCAAAAATTATTGTACCTGGTGTCGGTATACCCCCCTAAACGGAATTTTAATTCCGAATAATTTGTGTAAAATATTCGAGATACTTTCTTGAATATTTATTTTTTATTTAATTTAAATAAACCTCAAAAATTTGAAAATATACTGTAGGCTGTTTAATTAAAAACGAGTTGCTATAATAGAGAATAATAATAATATTATGTAACAATAATCAATGCAATACTCATTTTGAATTTAACCATTATGTGTCTTAACGGAGAATCCCCTAAAAAAATTGATGGTTTAAAAGCCGCCGCTGGTTTCACCGTTTCGGCGAATTAATTAGCGCCGAGTCGGCGAAGTTGTATCTAGGTTGCTACTGAAATGTAAGTTAATGCCTTCTAAAATTGCTTAAAAATATATGCTTACATATTACAATCCCCACATTTTTACAACAAGAGTTGCCACTGATAGTTATATTATATTATGTATGTAAATTTCTTGTTAACAACTTACAAATAATTATTATACATTGTAACTAATTGCAATGACTAAATATCAATAATGTTCTTCTGTGTTGCAGTTTTTTGCAAATTATAATAATATGCATAGTGTTTATTGTAGTTACATCATAAAAATCATGATTATCCATTTTGTATATTATTTTTAAATAATTCCTCATTGCTGGTTAATAAGTCAATGGTATAATCATCTACATGAACTAACAGGAAATATAACAAATAAAATAAATAATTTCAAAAATATTTTAAATCAACAATTCTTTTTGCACATTATAGGAAAATGCAATATTATAAGCAGTATTTTTTAAGGGGGGAGGGCATATTCAAAAATTTAAAAGGCTAAGTTCTCTAAAAATTATAATAAAAAATTACTGACATTGAATGTGCAATATCATTTTAATAAATTAGAATTTATCTACTCGGGATAAAAAAATTTATTATCATTGATAATTTTAATAATGCACTTGCATACATACCGTCATATAAATTGTCAATATCCAATATTATTTAACTCAAAAATATTCGCAGTACACACTCGAAAACTGTGCAAATATTTATAATATAGAGCACTCCATAAAAAACAATAAGTTAAACACCAATAATAATGCTAATACGGCTAGGCTTTAAAATTAACAAGGTTGACTGGTACAGGATAAGTATCATAGCGTCGATTACAGAAAAACCTGCCTATGTGGACTTCCGAGAAGTTGGTCTCCTATTATCATCCTATAAAATTCTATAAAAAATCCGGTTCAAATGTTAAATTGCTTTTAATTTTTTCGAAATATAAAAATTGTTCAATTTTTGAAAATTTTCCTGAATCAGTTTGCCTGTAGTCAAATAGGCTAGCGCCCAATAATTTTGCACCGAATGTCAGTCGGACTGTACCGAATAACTTGACATGAGAAACGCTGCGAAAACCATAACCAATAAAAAAGAATACTTACTCGGATTTGCTGTTTTATTTCGTTTTAAATTATTATTACCCTAGACCGATGATTTTATCACGACATTCACCTTCAGACAATGAAGGACCGAATACCCGAAAGAAAGAAGACCTGCAACCGAATGCTCCGTGATTTTTCAGGTCAAACTATCGATATATCTTCAAAATTATCTAAACGAGTTTAAAACAGACTTACTTTTCAAGTATCATTAAAGAGATCTTAGCAGAACAAGGTTGACGAAACAACAACTTGTTTACTTTATTGATATAAATTTTTAAATCAATTTTTTAGTAATTAATTAAAAAAGGAAAAAAATTCAAGCATGAGAAGTTCAGTAACGAAGCTTCGTAGTCTGCCACATTGCAGAACACAGAAAACAAGTTATTTAAAATATTATTTATTATCGACGCTAAAATTGCATTAAAGGACTAAAAATTTCATTCAGATTCCCAAAATCCAAAATTCCTTAATTAATATAGTTGACCTGCGACTTTTCGGGTCCCTTTATTTTATCCATTTTACTCATTTTGAAGGCAAAATACAATAAAATGAATATTACATTTACTGAAATTATTACTTTGATAATTTTTATAAAAACAAGATTTTTAAATTATTTTAAATTTTGTATTGCATGAAATTCGGATTTTTCTTAATTTTATGGAAAAAAATTTTTTACTGAATGTTTTGGAAAAGTGGCTTTGTGAAAATTTTTCCCATAAGTTCATGCAATTATCATCAATATAAATTTAAGCACAATTAAAATTACACTATAGTTCATGCATATTATTTTATTATTATGGAAAATGTTTTCCTTTTTATAATCCAAACCGTCCGAACTATACTGTAAACTGTGACCTCTTAAATGATGGAAATCAGAGCTTTAAGTTCAAATAGAAAACTTGAATAAAATATTTATAAAAAATGTAATATTTTACTTTCGAGTAAAATTTAATTTATTAAATTTATTATAGAAATGAGAGTAGATACTATTTTACAAAAGTTACCATTAAATTTAATATGCTACAGCTGCTTGGTTTTAATTCTTTTAAAAAATAAATTCAAAAAAATAATCAACGAAATACTGAAATATAAAAAATAAAACCAAAAATCTTGCTTCAAAATGTAAAGCAGGTTAGAAAAATTGCTACTTACCTACGAATCTATTTAAAACTGTCTCTGAAGTTTTGCGTGCGGGCACTTATGAGTTTTCTTCAATAATGGTAATGCAGCTTGACTAAATAGGATTAATTATATTAACAGAATAATCAATAATTGAATTACTTCTAGGTCCCTATAGTCCTATAATTTTAATGATGCAATCCTTTGAAAATAAAATAATTTGGTTTGAATAAAAGATATTATTATTTTCAAAATTGTTGATTTCTTTGAAACTCCTAAAATAAGTTAATTGTCTTATTAATTCAATTTAATTACGTACATAAAATATTTGTAAATTGAAATTGGTTTAAAGGACACCGCTCGAAGTTAACCAATGAGCATTGACAGATTTTAACATACTAAATTTTTAATTTATTGTTCTCCTAGCGGAGTTACTAAAACTTAATTTTTAATTACTCATTACCTCGTCTCATTATTTATTAAAAATAAAAAAAGACAAAATCATATCACAATATTCTGCAACTTTAGTGCATGCTTATCTATAAATGTTTGATTTTTACTGAATATTATTAATTTACAAGTTTTTTATTTTCTTAATTCTTAATGAAAAATGTTAATTCCTGTGTAAAACATGACGACGGTTTTTAAATTGTTCAATTAGTACAGTAATTAAATAATTAATTTTACCATTCATTTCTCCGATTTTTATTGAAAGATATACAATTGATTTTTATTAATAGTTTACCTAATGGTTTATTTAATATTATTCATTTATACCAATATTTGTTTTTTTTAAATACTTTGTATAAATTACCTTGCATAGAGTAAATATATTTAATATTTAATATTATGTAAATAAACTGTGTACAATTCATATCATAATTTGCACATTCAATAAACCAATAGTATTTTGCCAATGCAAATATGCATATATTTACTTGTAGTTTGTTTAAATTTGAAAATGTTTCAGAGATAATACTCAACGAAACCGGTATTTTCAATAATTTGTCTGCACTTTAAAATTTTTTATTAAACGATCTGCAATTTAAAGGATTGGTTTTATAGTCGTTCGACAAGGTTATTATCAAATTGTAATTTCAAAGATGATAAATAAACAATAAGCTAAAGGCAAAAATTACTTTTACGATAGGCTAAATACAGAATTTTTTATAATGAAAACATGTAAAATCCAAAACGTGCTCTATTTTAATTGATTGTATCTCCAGTTTCATTATCCCACAGGCTTCAAAATTTTATGAATGAACAGGTTAAAAGAACTGGAATATGGCAAAATAAAATTAAAAATTTACTTACTTATAAACTGATAGGTGCGGTATATTTAATATATTACATGTGAATAAAACTTGTGGTAACATATTTTATTTATAGATTAGGACACTAAAATTTGTTTGTGTATTGACATGAATTTTCCCAACCAATTTTTACCTTCGGGACTTTCCCCGTCGCCTTATCCTATACATTCAAAAATTTAAAAAAATAATTTTTAAAATCTCAACGTTTTCCAAATAAGTTATTAATTTTTTTAAATTCCAATCTTCTGCTTCAGTTCAAGGCTTAATTTTCAAATATCCAAACATTAATAAAATTCTGATAAAATTGGTAAGTAATTTTTGAAAAGCAACTTATTTGCAAAATTTTAAGTAAACCGTTTTAAAATAAACATTTTATAGGAAATGAAGTAAAATCCAAGTCTAACTCGATTGACTGTTTGAGCCCCCCATGGTACGTACGAAAATGTATTTTTGTGAATTTTATATTATATAAAAGTGAAAAATATATAAAAATTGTTGCTGGTTTGATTTTATTAAAAAAATCACCTAAGAGATTATTATTTAATTATTATTTTTGCTATAGTAACAATTTCAGTACATAAGTAACACAAGAATAGTATAACAATAGATTAATATGTAGTAACTATGTATATGTTATGTATAATATAAGTTGGTTCAGTTAGTTGAAAATTGCTATTTCTATCACTTTCTACTTATATTAATTGGTCTAAATGCGTAGATATACAATATAGATGTCTTTTTATCTTAATTTTTAGATGTTATGAATATTTTGTTGTTTAAGTTAAAGAATAGAATTCATTGCCTCTAAAAACACTCGCTATCTTAATTTTCATAACGAAATATTGTATATCGTTGATATAATAACAAATTAATTTCAAATGGTAGGTACGTTGTTCAATAGGACAAACAAAATGGAGTAAAACTCAAAAAAATGGGCACAGAAAAATTTTAAAAAACCATTGAAATTTAAATTTTGATGGATATGTCGAATACATTCACAAAAAATATATTTTGTTTTCATTTTTTGAATAATAATTATAATAACAAATTATACTACTTATTTATAGTCCATTACATAGATTATTAAGTTACAGATTTAGTTGTAATATGTTTTTTATGATAAATAATGAATTCTATTCAAATGAAAATTCTCAGTTGACTTGTTACTCTTTTCTAACCTATTTTATTACAAAAATATAGTAGCTTGTTGATATTAACAGTTTCAAATTTTCAAATTGACCAACGCACCATATAATTTTTGGTCCTATGTAAAAGCATATAATGTATCAATATATCACATTTCACAATATTCACAATCTAAGTACACAAACTATTTGAGCTGATCGACTTAAAAATATTATTTTCAGTTTTTA